>CM044316.1:22350000-23600000 GCA_024291935.2 Okapia johnstoni | reverse complement strand
ACCAGGACCTCCTGACGTAAAATAACTCATGCAAATGGTTACTATGATGCCTGGCCAGGGTGGGCGGTTTCAGTCAGTGTGCTTCCCCTAACAATTTGTTGATACGTCATTCAACAAAATAGGAAAAACAGAAAGCACTATTTTCCTAAAATGGGTAAATAAAGATAGAGCTGAGAAACAAGAATGTATTTCAGTTTATTTAATGAGACATCTATGTTGTGGATTTCAGTAGGCAGGGAAATAGAAAGATCTTAAATTCTAAATAATCTCTAGTTCACACCAAGTTTTGGGTACAACCTATGGGAACCGGTAAGATCATTCAGGAAAATGACATGTCAGAGTTAGAAAAGTAGCTTGGCAAATGACAGTAATAATGAAATGAGTCAAGAAAGCATTGTCAATAAATGGAGATTAAAATTTAGCCAAAAGAGGGCAGGAAGTAAAGCAGAAAACTTGTTATGGAAGCCAAAGAACAGAAAGTGTCAAGAAGATAAAGTCTCAAATATCCTTAGAGGAAAATAAGCACTAAAATTGTCCACAGGAGCTAGTCATAGGAAACCAATAAATGCTACTTGGGCGAGGGAGTTTTAGGGCATGCGGGAGGCAGAAGGCTCAGCAATACACTGAGTTGATCAGTAAACAGGAGGAGAGAAAGTAAACAGGTGTGCATGCTGTCTGGTTTCTCTCACCCTCAAAAATCTTTGTTTCATAAGTTAAACCAGTGAGAAAATTTGCCTGTATTTCTCAGAAACACATCGGAGATAGTCTCACATCAGTTCAGTTCAGCTCAGTCGCTCAATCATGTCTGATTCTTTGCTACCCCATGGACTGTAGCACTCCAGGCCTCCCTGTCCATCACCAACTCCTGGAGCTTACCCAAACTCATGTCCATTGAGTCAGTAATATCATCCAACCATCTCGTCCTCTGTCATCCCCTTCTTCTCCCACCCTCAATCTTTCCAAGCATCAGGGTCTGTTCAAATGAGTCAGTTCTTCACATCAGATGGCCAAAGTATTGGAGTTTCAATGAATATTCAGGACTGATTTGCTTTAGGATGAACTGGTTGGATCTCCTTGCAGTCCAAGGAACTCTCAAGAGTCTTTTCCAACACCACAGCTCAAAGACATCAATTCTTCAGCGCTCAGCTGTCTTTATAGTCCAACTCTCATAGCCATACATGACTATTGGAAAAACCATAGCCTTGATTAGACGGACCTTTGTTGGCAAAGTAATGTCTCTGCTTTTTAATATGCTGTCTAGGTTGGTCATAACTTTTCTTCCAAGGAGTAAGCATGTTTTAATTTCATGACTGAAATCACCATCTGCTGTGATTTTGGAGCCCCCCAAAAATAGTCTGTCACTGTTTCCACTGTTTCTCTATCTATTTGCCATGAATTGATGGGACCGGATGCCATGATCTTTGTTTTCTGAATGTTGAGCTTTAAGCCAACTTTTTCAGTCTCCTCTTTCACTTTCTTCAAGAGACTCTTTAGTTCTTCTTCAATTTCTGCCATAAGGGTGGTGTCATCTGCATATCTGAGGTTATTGAGATGTCTCCCAGCAATCTCGATTCCAGCTTGTGCTTCCTCCAGCCCAGCGTTTCTAATGATGTACTCTGAATATAAGTTAAATAAGCAGGGTGACAATATATAGACTTGATGTACTCCTTTTCCTATTTGGAACCAGTCTGTTGTTCCATGTCCAGTTCTAACTGTTGCTTCCTGACCTGCATACAGATTTCTCAAGAGGCAGGTCAGGTGACTGGTATTCCCATCTCTTTCATAATTTTCCACAGTTTGTTGTGATCCACACAGTCAAAGGCTTTGGCATAGTCAATAAAGCAGAAATAGATGTTTTTCTGGAACTCTCTTGCTTTTTCAATGATCCAGCAGATGTTGGCAATTTGATCTCTGGTTCCTCTGCCTTTTCTAAAACCAGCTTGAATATCTGGAAGTTCATGGTTCACGTATTGCTGAAGCCTGGCTTGGAGAATTTTGAGCATTCCTTTACTAGCATGTGAGATGAGTACAATTGTGTGGTTGTTCGAGCATTCTTTGGCATTGCCTTTCTTAGGGATTAGAATGAAAAACTGACCTTTTCCAGTCCTGTGGCCACTGCTGAGTTTTCCAAATTTGCTGGCATATTGAGTGCAGCACTTTCACAGCATCATCTTTGAGGATTTGAAAGAGCTCCCCTGGATTTCCATCACCTCCACTAGCTTTGTTCATAGAGATGTTTCAGAAGGCCCACTTGACTTCACCTTCCACTATGTCTGGCTTTAGGTGAGTGATCACACCATCGTTATTATCTGGGTCATGAAGATCTTTTCTGTACAGTTCTTCTGTGTATTCTTGCCACCTCTTCTTAATATTTTCTGCTTCTGTTAGGTCCATAGCATATCTGTCCTTTATTTAGCCCATCTTTGCATGAAATGTTCCCTTGGTATCTCATTTTCCTGAAGAGATCTCTAGTCTTTCCCATTCTGTTGTTTTCCTCTATTTCTTTGCACTGACCACTTAAGAGATACAAATAAAACCTCACAAAAAGATACAAATAGAACACCTAAGGCCACTCATTTGCCTCAACACTTTTGAAGGACATTTAGGATAGAGAAGGGTTGGGGGGATGAGAATGATTTTTTAAGCATTTCCAGTACACTGAACACTTCTCTAAACTTTTATATAAATTATCTCATTTAGCATTACACTAGCAACTCTAATTTGGATAATTATACTTAAAATTTTATAGGTCAGGATTTAGGCTCATAAAGTGAAGTTCCCAAAGTGCATGACAGCAAACTGGAAAAGCTAGGAGTGCAAGCCCCAGCTGGCTGGTCCCAAAGCCATATTTTTTAACCATGGATTATTCCTCACTTCCAATGTGTCCTTCTGCTACTGTCCAAGCCAGGCACAAGTTCACACACTATCCCTGGGATAAGGATACATTTTCATATTTCCTAAAAGCCATCATCCCAAAGCTTTCTTCAGTGTAGCTCCTCAACATCCTCTCCTTGAAGAATCTCAACTCATGATCTAAAGAATTTACCAATGTTCTTCTTTATGTGTCTCCCTTCCCCAAAATTCAGAGGTAAGCATATGTCAAATGAGTCCTAAGAACATGCAATAGTCTCACAAAGTTTCAGAATTTATGGAGTTCATTCAAATAATCACTTTTAAATGGTTTTTACTTGTATTAATAACTTTGACACTAATAACATAAGCTTTAAATAATGTAAATGCCTGCTTTTCCTGATTAGAAAATTATGATCATTGCTGGAAATTGGGATAGAAGATTTCTTAACTGATACCCACTTAACAGACTTGCTGGATTAATCAGCACTCTTCATTTTCTCTGTAAAGCGTACTGACTAAAGCCCAGAGGATACTGAGCTTGCTTGTGGCTGGCAAACCTTCCTCTGACATATTTGCAATGTCTCCTCTCACTGGTTGATTTGTATGCTTACCAGAATAAGGTTATTTATTCACAAACTCATTTATGCCAGTTGTACCTATTAATGTGTTTATGGAATATAATTACGTGTCACATAAACCAAGAAAATATGAGTATGAAAGGAGAGCTATTGAGTCTATAAAAATAATTTGAATTCTTTGGAAAGACTTGATAAAGACAAGTAATTAAAATTTTCTGTTGAGTTAAGTGTGGGTATAATCACTTTTTAAATCATAATAATCCATACCAAGATTGTTTCCAAACCTCTTTAAATCCTTACTAAAGAAGCCAAAGCAAAATAGTTTTTATGATAAAAAAAAAAAAAAAGAAACTCCTATTAGCAGAACTTAAAAAAAAAAAGCTGTACCTTTCAAGAAAAATCTAGGAAATAAATAAATATTTATAGGTTGAAAGTTAAAATAAAATATAATATTTAGCATATGTATTTTTTCTTTTGATTCTCTCCTTTAAATTATTAATAACTGATCAGATACCTAAAATAACTATGTTTAATAAAAATCACCAATAATCCTACCAGCAACAATGTTAATCACAATTAGCATCACAGCACATTTCCTCAAATTCTGTTCTTTCCTTTCATTTCACGTGGATTAGGATTAGGTCATGGGGCTTCACTGGTAGCTAAACTGGTAAGAATCTGCCTGCAATGCAGGAGACCCCAGTTAGATTCCTGGGTTGGGAAAATCCCCTGGAAAAGGGATAGGCTACCCACTTCAGTATTCTTAGGCTTCCCTGGTGGCTCAGATGGTAAGGAATCTGACTGCAATGCAGGAGACCTGGGTTTGATCCCTGGGTTGGGAAGATCCCCTGGAGGAAAGCATGGCAACCCACTTCAGTATTCTTGCCTAGAGAATCCTATGGACAAAGGAGCTTGGCAGGCTACAATCCACGGGGTCGCAAAGAGTCAGACACGACTGAGCAACTAAGCACAGCACAGTAAAAGATTAGTTCATACTGTATATTCAAGTTTGTAGCTCTCTCACTTACTGACAAGTTTATAGCAAACATTTTCCCCTATAAAAATCATTTTTTTCTTTTCCAAATTAACTTTTAGTTTATAGTGTCCTATTATTGTAATAGTCTATCTCATATACAATAAAAATGCACAGCTCAATGACTTGCCATGTTTATACATCCACATACCAAAAGCTTAAATCAAAATATAAAACATAACCATCAGCACCCCCAGAAACTTCTCTCATCCTTCTCTCTAGACAATCATCACCACCACCACTTCAGAGGTATCAACTTACTGATTTTTATTACCATAGAATGCTCTTGGCTGGACTTGAATTTCATATAAATGTAATCATACAGCATGGATTCTTTTGTGTCTGGCTTCTTTAGTTCAACCTAACGTTTTTAAGACTTGATCATGGTGTTGGATATGGTAGTTTGTTTCTTTTCATTAATGAGTAGTATTCTATCGTATGGGGCTTCCCTGGTGGCTCAGACAGTAAAGAATTTGCCTGCAGTCTAGGAGACCTGTATTCAGTCCCTGGGTTGGAAAGATCCTCTGGAGAAGGGAATGGCTACCCACTCCAGTATTCCTGCCTGGAGAATTCCATGGACAGATGGGCCTGGTAGGCTACAGTCCATGGCATTGCAAAGAGAATATACTATAGTTAATTTGTACCTTCTCCTATTGATGAACATGCAGTAGTTTCCAGTTTTTAAGGATGCTATATGAACATTCTGGTACAAGCCATATTGTGGACATACGTTTTCATTACTGGGTCACTGAGTGTAAATATATTTACCTTTATAGAAATCACCAGTTTTTCAAAGTGGTTATAGCACCTTACATCCTCACCAACAGAGTGGGTTAGTTCCAATTATTAAGGATGCTATATGAACATTCTTGTACAAGCCATATTGTGGACATACATTTTCATTACTGGGTCACTGAGTGTAAATATATTTACCTTTATAGAAATCACCAGTTTTTCAAAGTGGTTATAGCATCTTACATCCTCACCAACAGAGTGGGTTAGTTCCAATTATTCTCAGGTCCTCACCATCATTTTAAGAATTTTTTGTTTTATCTATTATCCATTCTTTTGGATGTGAAATGGTATCTCATTCTATTTTTGATTTGAATTTCACAGAAGAGTAATGATGTTAACCTCTGTTAGTGTCCTATAAATATATTTTCGGTACCTGAGTTATTCTATGTTGTGGATACAACTATATTCACCTTCTTAACTAGGTCTTTCCTATTCACCTTACATAATTTCTCTCCAGGATCTTACTCCAGAACAGGGTTATCTTAAATTATGTCATCTCTTATGAGACAAATAAGGCTATTTATTCTTAACATGCTATAGCAAGCAAGTCAGCCGCCATCACTTGCATTTGGGCAGAGACTCAAACAGGAAGAGTAGTGGAAAGGTTTTATAATGGAAAAAGGGAAGTCTTTGATGAAGGCTGTGAGAATGGGAAAGCTACAGGCAGTCTTAGTAAAAGAGAAGCATCCCATGCAATTGGTTACGGATGCATATTTGGCTTTCTCTGCTTGGTGCTTAATTGGAAGAGGGGATTAAAAAGAAACTGTCAGTTATTAAGTTATTAGTCAAGTCCTGGCCATTTAGAGCCTATTATTACAGGAGCCATCATTTAGCTTCCTGGACTGTCACTGGAGATAGTAATCTGGCTTCCAACAAGTCTGATTTATACCAAGCTGGCTTCCTGGTTGTTTATTATAGATAAGGGGTTGGTTTTCTGGGTAGATTGCTGCAGGTTGTGAGGTCAAAGATTTATTTTTATATATGATCTGGCTATTGAATATTCAGCCTTTTCATGAATTCCCTGCCCTCTGCTACGGTTCTATGTCCTCCTCTCTTCATTTGCTCATGGGTATTGGCCAAAACAGATAAATCCACTGATATTTCAAACTCAGCCCTGCCTCCCAGTCTCTACACATGCCGGCATGGTTAAATCCTTCTCAGTCTTCGTATCTCAGCATTAATGTAATTTCTTTAAACAGTCTTTCCCTAAAGAGTCTATTTAAAATCAGTTTGCACCATCACTACTTTGGTAACTATTAACCATTGTTGGTTTCTTTATCTCATTTACAATTTTGTGATTATTATTATTTCTTTTCCTGCTTTTATTTCATCTGGCTGCTCCACTGAACTGTAAGCTTTTGGAAGCAAGATACAGTTTTTGCCATTATATTTCCAGTACCTAACAGAGTGCCTAGAACAGAATAGCCTTCAATAGAAATGTGTTCAGTGACCACTTTGTCTGACTCTCTCACTCTTCCTATCTTGCTTTTAAGACTAGCAAATTAGAAAGTTTTACATACGCTGTGACTTTTGCAAGAATTAGAAATATGATGAAAATAATTATTAAACATCAAACCAGTATGGCTAATATCTTAAATTGGAGTTATTCTCACTCTTATGCAGCATATAGATCATTATTTTTAAATCCTATTCTTCAAATACTCTAATAGGATTATAGCTCAAATATATGTACTGTCTCGAAATTATTCTCTATAATTTGTGTTCCTTAATAAACTAATCCAAGATTTCCAATGGAACAACAAAAACCACTAACAGCAAAAACACTGTATAGAGGAAACAAAGAAAATGCATTACAATTTACTTTTGATTTGTTACATTCTGTAAAGTAATAATTCTGAGCATACTGAAAATTGACAAAGGACAGCAAATAATATAGTACTCTACAACACAAATAAATGGTAAAATCATGTACCTGTTCATTAGCAATTTTTTTGAGAATTCAGAAGTCATGTCAACATCTTCTGGAGATTCACATTCATCTTTAATGATAGCAAGAGTATTAGCTCCTGCTTCATATGTATAAGTTTATGAATGAAGAAGGAGGCAGCCACTTTAATTACTTGGACACTAACCAAATATGAGTCTCCCTTATCATTTTGCTTAATAATTAGAATCTCAAAAATGATTCCTTTCTAAATCATTTTTTCACATCAAGCTATCATTCTAAGAGAGAATGGTAAAACACTAGGTTTTCCAGTTACAAATATCACTTAGGATACTACGCTTTCTTAAGTCTAGAAGTCAGGACACAAATTAATGGACAACAAACAGAGGCACTGAAAATAAGGATCCTGTAAAAATGTGTTCCCATCATTTCTTCTCCCTTCCGGGACTAACTGTGGACACGTGATAGGGGGGCACATTATCCTTGCCAATTGACCCAAGTGACAAAATGTCTTCTGTAGCCTTTCAAGGTGTTAAGGATTAGAGCTGGGGAGGGGTGAACACTGTTGCCTCTATCTTTGCACCTTTTAAGACTAGGGAATCTATTCAATGTTGCACGCAAATTCCAAAATGGTGATTACCTTCAAAATATATGATAAAAATATGCTAATGAGATAAGCCAACAAGGGCAAAAAATCCACTTTATAATGCAATCATAAGAGAAAGAGGTTTAAGTAGATATGAGGAAATTATCATAAATGTCAAGGTTCAAAAAATTATAATAAAAAGGATTGATGTGTTTTATACATGCTAAATCACTGATGGGGATTTATTATCTACATAATACTCCCAGCCGACAGAAAAACAGGCTTAGCACATAGCAATAACTTTTGTAAAACATTACCATTTAATTTTACATTTTTCTCTCCTTTTACGCCAAGCTCATAAATTGAAAATATTCCTATGCATTAAAAGGATATTAAAACATTTGAAGGAGGTGTGAAAAGTATTTTGTTACTAATTGCATAAAAAGAAGCAATTAGGTACTGGTTATTTTCATAAGCATAGCATCTATATCTCTCTCAGGAGTGAACACCAATATCTCCATTATCAAGACTACAGTGAAAACTCATATGAGATCAGTGTTTTCCAGGATAAAATTAAGTGCATGGGAAAAAGGCATTCATTTTATATTAAGAAAATTAAACAAAAATAAAAATAGATATCATTTAAGCTTTCTTAGGAGAGGCCATAAAAATAACCTCAAAGGAATCAAGCCAAAGCAAGAAGAGATTAGCTTGGAGAAGAAGCCATAACATTCTAGAGAGGTCAACAAATTTCTGGAAAATAGAAAATGAAGAAAAGCATGTTAGCTGCTGAAAAGATACTGAAGTTAGGAATATGCCTAGGTGAAGGCTACAATAAGAGTAAGATTTAGTCTCCTTTCTTTTCTCTAGGGTCCCCAAGCTCAGAAGGGGGAGTGAGAAGCAGATATTAAAATATGTAGGCTAAAGAGGAAAAACCCACACCATTTTCCTTTTCCCACCATGTGCAGAGCAACAGCAACCCATGGTGGTAATGTGCAATCCAAGCAAATATATCAGAGAAATCTTCTCTAAACATGTTGAATAAATTGACTAGAAAAATTAAGACTTCGAGTTTGAGTGTTGGCTCTGCATCATATTTTTATGGAAAAGAAGAAAATGTCCCAGAACTCTTGAATATCATAAATCTTTAGACAAAAGGGGCCTTCTGAGTACCAGGCAGATTCAACAAAGACAGACACACACCTTTTACTTTTAGATGATTGAAAACTAAAATTTATTCCAAGTTTGAGAAGAATAAATAAAATTATGATACATTCGAGGCCTGACTATACACCTGATTATGGATAGCCACTGATTCTGGCTCTTGCAGCCTGAGTCAAGTTGAAGGTTCATTCTGCACATTGACAGCATAATGCCATGCTTGCCTTCTCTGATGTTGCACTGTAATATCCGTATGTTATGCAAAAGTGCCCAAAAGAGAACTAATTTAAGGATAAAAATTATCCAGTCTTCAACTGACAAAGCCATTCCAATACCCTGACAAGGACTACACTGAGTTCACAGCACCAAGTCCAGAAATTCCCTTAGCTCTGTCATTTGTAAGATGGAATTTAAATCAAGAGCACATAGGATCCAGGCCATGATGAATTCTAGCTCATATAAAAGTAAGTTTTCAAGCAAAGATAAAAAAAATAGTTTCATGACAATTATCCAATTATAAACAGCAGCTCTTAGGCAATGAATTAGATGTTTTGTTTTAAAAGCCAAAATTCAAAGGTAAAGAAATAAGAGATATTAAAATTTCCAGGGTAGAATTTGGGAGAAGAGATTGTATACAAAACAAATAAACAACCAAACCAATACTTGGGGTGGTATTAGATTTCTTACCCAGAAAACTTAATGCAAGAAGACAATAGGGCAGTACTTTCAAAGATCCAAGGAAAATTATTTTGAACTAGATTTTCAGACCAGTTATACTATCAATCAAATCTAAGAGTAAAGGCATTTTCACATGCCTAAAGGCTTATAAGTATTCTTGCCAAGACTGCTTCTGAGTTACTTGAGAACATATTGAAACAAGCAAACTCAGTCAAAATCAAGAAAGGGAAAATGTGAGATCCAAAAAATGCTAGAACTTATGTAGAAGTGCAATGAATATAATCATAATCTCCCAATCTTCAAAGTGGAATAAAAATACAAAACACAATTGATCAAGAATACCAAGAAAACAGCACACACACAAAAAAAATCTTCAAGAAGAAAACTCATGGTATAAATGCCATTCTGACAATAGAATGATTAAGAGACTGGAAGTGATATGGTGAATAGGCATTATTTTTCTTTCAACAAGAATAAATGAAAGACAATTAGAAACTCCAGGGAAGCCCACATGCAACCATGCACAGACACATGCACAGAGTAAAATATATGTGGCATGATTCTCAGGTTCTGATGGTGTGCAAGAAAGATAATTCATTCGTACCATAATGCTAGAAACATTATTTTTCAGGTTGTACAAGGGTCATAATTTTGGATCAAGGAGAAAACTATAATCCTTGCCTATAATTTGTGCAGAATAATATTTACACAGGAAAATAGTTAAATGCCATTTATTATCAACTCTTAGAATCAAACCATAGAGAAAGCATGCACAATTAAGGATAGAAAACAGAATGTAAAGGCTATTATCCCTCATACCATAAAAAGAAAAAAAGTACAGCTGTCAACTGCTAGAAGGAAATTGGATGAGATAAGTGAAGACAATAGTAGAGGGAAAAAAATCTCAACTTACTAAGAAGTCAAACTTGAAACTTAATAAAATAAGAAATCATTCTTTGAGTATATTATTTAAAACTAAAGCATAATCAATAAAGTAACTGAAAATAATAACTTAGACTAAGGACTGGAAATGGTGCATAAAATTAATAAACTAAGAAAAAGTAAAGTATTTATATTATTTAGAGTTATATGATATTCCACCGGCTTCCCAGGTGGCACAGTGGTAAAGAATCCACCTGCCAAAGCAGGAGACACGAGCAACTTGGGTTGAATACTTGGGTGGGGAAGATCCCCTGGAGTAGGAAATGGCAACCCGCTCCAGTATTCTTGCCTGGAAATTTCCATGGACAGAGGAATTTGGTGGGCTACAGCCCATGGGGGTCACAAAAAGTAGGATACTACTGAGCACACACGCACTCATACGATATTCCACCCACCTTAAGACTAAAGACCAAATAGCCAAATGGGGTATTATTGCTCTTATTTTCAAGCTACTGCATCAGATCCCTCTTGTACATAGCCTAACAGATTCTTAGCCTTACCTTTGTTTCCAGTCATGCCCACGGTAATTATTTTGTACAGGTCTCAATTCATAACACCCTGATTGCCCCTTAAATAAGTGCTGTGTGCTGTGCTTAATTGCTCAGTCGTGTCTGACTCTTTGTGACCCCATGGACTGTAGCCCTCCAGGTTCCTCTGTCCATGGGATTCTTCAGGCAAGAATACTGGAGTGGGTTGCCATGTCGTCCTCCAGGGGATCTTCCCAACCCAGGGATCAAACCCAGGTCTCCCGCATTGCACACAGATTCTTGACCACCTGAGCCACCTACTGCCTCTAACGGCCTTTTCTCTATGTTCTAGTGAATCTTTGATGTGGCTGAAGAGCAGCATGCCAGTGGGAAGCCCTCCCATGCATCAGTGTTCAGCCTATAGAGTTTGGAATTCAATGATCAAATGCTTCTACAAGCCACTCTTGGGCAGATAATCCTGAGAAACATTCTACACACTCTTAAAATCTTTGTGTAACTGAGCTGCAGTTGCCCACGTGGGGACCAACTCAATTACACTCCTTACAATAATTTGTCTTTCCTTTTTAATTTCTCCCACTCTCTCCCTTCTCTGCACAATCACCTCTCAAATAAATTACTTTCCCAGGGGCCCTTTTCTCAGAATCAACCAACAAGGTAAATACAGACTAAGACATCTCTTCTACATCCCTTTCTTTTATTTGTTTACTTTTCACCATATGCATGCATTAATTTTATTTTAAAATTCTTACGAATATTCACATTATTTGTTATAGATCATGCATTCCTTTCAGACTTATCGCAAGTGAAGAGTTTTAATTTCTCTTCTCTGGTTCATTGAAAATTGTTACTATGCACTAGGCACTCACTGTGTGCTTAAAATGATTTCTCACGTCAAGAAATCACAGAAGAGAATAACAGAATCACAGAAGAGAATAGCAACGAACTTACAAAATTCTAGTCAGTGGAGTATCAAACTGGGAAATACAAAGACAAGAAAAACACAATTTAGAACTGACAACATTCCCATGATGATTGAGCCTGAATCTCTTTCTTCTTTTTATAAAACAGCACAATAACATTTATTTCTCAGGAAACTGAAATGAGTTTTTAGTGATTTCAAGTACTTCTTGAAGCCTGAGTGCTGAGTTTTCACAATGTATTACATATTTAAACTATTCAGTTCTCAAAAGCCTAAAGTAAATAGGAAGTGCTCTGAGCAAGGTATCAGAAGATAGGGATCCTTGATTTACCTCCATCTCATTTTTACTATAATATTGATTAGTGGAATTAAAACCTTCTGAACCTCAGTTTCCTCATTTTAAAGATAATGTTAAATCTGCCAAATATCAGGAGTTACTACTAAAGGTTAACAAGCAAATACGTGCAAAACTCTTAGGAAACTGTTAATATCAAATATTTTGCAGAATCAGGCCATTACCATATCTCTGGGAAGAGGATGGCAACAGTCACTGAGAGAGAAAAACCTTCATTAATAGAATGTCCAAATTGAAAAGTTTTGAGGCTGAATCCCCACAGGTAATTTGGGGGTGTTCTAAAGCCAGTTTCATGAAAAAGTTTCCCACAGCAGCCAGCAGAAGTACATTGTTTGCTGTCACATTGTTTAGAAAAAATATGAGTCACTTGCTACCACTTAAAGGAAGTTAATGCAAGAATCCAAACTTTCAGCTGCCTTGTAGAATCTAGATGTGGTCGCCTGGCCTCTGTCCTAGAATGTCACTGTCCCTGGATTTGAGTAAGCTCTTTCCCCAATGGATGTGGATAGACCTTTTCATTTGCCACAGTCTCCACTTCTCCCTTCCGCCTCACACCTGACCCACTTTACTTAGATTGTTGATTTTGTCTCTGTGTAACAGTTGAGTTTGAAGTGGTTTTTCTAGCACTGGGCAAAGAAATAGATTAATGTTCTCTCAATGATGTGAAAAGGAAAACTTTGTAGTTTGGAAGACAAAGACTTAGAGCTAATGAGAGAAGAAAGGGAATGTTATAGGTTCTTGAATTGCGGACAATAAAGCTGGAAAAGAGGAGATGACCAGAGAACTTTCCCTGCTGGCTGGAATACTATTAGGATTTTCAATACTAGGCATTACTAACATTAATTTTCACATTGCTTATTCTGCTGAACTACACTATGCTACGCTATGCTATAAGCCTGTGCCAAATACGGCCCCTATAAAGGACACTACTAATTGTTACCCATATTATTTCCTCCAACATTAAAAAGAACTTGGGGTTTTCTTTTTGGGAGGGAGGCTACCTTTCCAGCTTTATTAAGATATTATCGACATATAACATTATATAAAGTGTACAATGTGATGATTTTATACACCTATGGATTGTGAAAAGTTTTCCACAAGAAGGTTAATTAACATATCTTTCACGTCACATAACTAGAATTTTGTTATTGTTGCTGTTGTGGTAAGAACATTTAAGATTTACTCTCTATCACCTTTTAAGTATATAGTACAGTGTTGTTAAACATAGTCACCAGGTTGTATACTATATCCCTAAAAATTATTCCCCTTATAACTGGAAATTTAAACACTTTGATCAATATTTTCCATTTCTACCATCCCCAAGTCCCTGGCAATGACTATACGTGCTGCTATGACTTTAGAATTTTCATATTTCACATATAAGGGAGATCATATAGTATTTGTTATTTCTCATCTGACTCATTTCACATAGCGCTCTCAAGGTTCATCTATGTTATCACAAACAGGATTCCCCTTATTTCATGGTGGAATAATACTCCATTGTATATATACCACTTCTTTATCCATTCATCCATCCATAAACACTTTGGTTGTTTTCATATCTTGACAAATGTGAGTAATATTACAATAAACTAGGGGGCAGGGGAAGAGAGATCTCTTCATGATCTTTATTTCATTTCCTTAGGACATACACCCAGAAAAGGTATTGTTGTATCAAATGGTAGTTCTTTTTTAAACTTTTTGAGGAAACTCCACACTGCTGTCCACAGTGGTTGCACCAACTTACATTCCCACCAACAGTGCACAAAGGGTTCTCTTTTCTCCACATTCTCAATAACACCTGTTATCTTCTGTCATTTGTAGCACAGCTTTTCTAATATGTGTGAGGTGATATCTCTTCGTGGTTTTAATTTGCATTTCCCTGGTGATTAGTGATGTTGAGTACATTTTCATGTATCTGTTGGTCACTTACATGTCTTCTTTGGAAAGATGTTTGTTCAGGTCCTTTTACCCATCTTGTCATCATGTTTTCTTCTATTGAGTATCATGAGTTCACTATATATTTTGGATATCAGTCCTTTATCAGTGATATGGCTTGTAAATACTGTCTCCCTTTCCGTAAGTTGCCTATTTCTGTTTTACTTTTGCTGTGCATAGATTTTTAGTTGGAGGAAGTTGATTTTTGTTTTTGTTGCTTATACTTTTGGTGTCATGTCCAAAAAATTATTGCCAGGACCAATAACAAGGAGTTTTTCCCATATGTTTTCTTCTAAGAGTTTTATGACTCCAAGTCTTATGCTTAAGCCCTTAATCTATCTTTAGTTAATTTTTATTAGTGGTGTAAGATAGCATGGTTCAATTTCATTCTTCTGCATCTGAATATCTAGTTTTCACAACATCACTTACTGAAGAACCAGTCCTCTACTTGTTGAGTATTCTTGGCTCCCTTATCAAGTATTAGTGGACCATATATACAAAGGCTTTTTTCCTGGGCTCTTTTTTCTGTTTCATTGATTTATATATCTGTTTTTAGGCCAATACCACATTGTCTTGATTATTATAGCTTTGTAAAATAGTTTGAAATTGGTGTGATATCTTGCTTATTATCAAGATTGCTTTGACTATTCAAGGTCTCTTGTGTCCATATGAATGTAGATTGTCATATTTATGTGAAAAATAGCATTGAAATTTTGATAGGGATTACACAGACCTTCGGTAGTATGAACATTTAAACAACGTTAACTCTTACAATCCAAGATCACAGAATATGTTTCCATTTACTTATGACTCCTTCCATTTCTTTCATCAATGTCTGATAATTCATCAATGTCTTTATTTTCTTAGTTAAATTAATTTTTAAGCATTTTATTGATTTGATGCTGTTGTGAATATAATTATTTCCTTGATTTCTCTGATACTTAATTGTTAGTGTATAGAAACACACCTGATTTTTATATATTGATTTTGTATCCTGAAACTAAGAAATTCAGTTCTTAGTACCATCAGTTTTTTTTGTTTTTGATTTTCTGTGGGTGGGGGGTAGTCCTTAGGATTTTACTATGTATAATATCATGTCATCTGAAAATAGAGACAATTTTACTTCTTCTTTTTCTATTTGGATGCCTTTTATTTAGTGTTTTTTTCTTGCCTATCTGCTCTGGCTATGACTTCCAGTAGTATGTTGAATAAGAATGGTAAGAGTGAGCACCTTTGTGCTATGGGCCTATGAAACTTTTATCTGGCTTTAATAACAGAGTAACATTGGCTTCTTACAATGAGTTTGGGAGTGTTCCCTTATCTTCAATTTCTTTAAAGAGTCTGAGGAGGATTAGTGTTAACTCTTCTTTAAATGTTTCACAGAATTCATTTGGGAAGCCATCCGGTCCTGTTTTTCCTTATCTGGGAGGAATTTGATTATCGATTCAATGCATGCATGCTTAGTTGCCTCAGTTGTGTCTGGCTCTTTGTGACTCTATGGACCATAACCCACCAGGCTCCTCTGTCCATGGGATTCTCCAAGCAAGAATACCGGAGTGGGTAATTTTCTATTTCTTCATGATTCCATCTTGGTCAGTTTGGGTATCTAGAAATTTATCCATTTTTTTCTAAGTTGTCCAATTTGTTGGTGTATAATTGTTCACAGAACTCTCATAATCCTTTGTGTTTCTGTGGTATTAGTTGTAGCATCTCTTCTTTCATTTATAATTTTATGTATTCAGGTCCACTTTTCTTTTTCCTCAGTAAGTCTACCTAAAGATTTGTCAATTTTATTTATCTGTTCAAAAACTAACTCTTAGTTTTGTTGACCTTTTCTATTATTTTTATTCTCTATTTCATTTATTTCAACTATGATCTTTGTTATCACTTTCTTTCTGCTAACTTTGGTCTTCAATTGTTCTTTTTATAATTACTTGAGGGGTAAACTTAGGTTGTCTGTTTAAGATCTTTTTTTTAATGTAGGCATTTATCACTAAAAACTTCTTTCTTTCAATTGCTTTTGCTGTATTATATAAGTTTTGGTATCTTGTATTTCCATTTTCATTTGTTTAAAGGTATTTTTAATTTTCCTTTAGACTTTTTCTTCGATTCTTTGGTTCTTCATAAGTATGTTGTATAATGTGTGCATATTTGTGAATTTTTCAGTTTGTCTTCTGTTGTTGAAATCTAGATTCATACCACTGTGGTTGGAAAATTGTGATTTCAACCGTTTTAAATGTGTTAACCCTTGTTTTATGACTTAACATATAGTCTATCCTGGAGAACGTTCTATATGTGCTTGAGATAAATATGCATTCTGCTGCTCTTGGAGGAAATGGAATTCTTAGTTTTAAACTTAGTACATAGCCGCCCAGAAGAAATATTTCCCAGTCTTTCTTGCAGCTAGGTATGGCCATGGGCCTAGGTTTGAGCCAGTAGAATCTGAGGGGAAGTAAAATATGTAACTTCTGGGTATAATTTGAAAGGGAAAGAAGGTATTTTATCCTCCCACTTTCTCTCTATCCTGATGCCCAGGATGTGGATACAATAACTTACCTTGGACTACAACAACAAGGCTAACACATTACAGATGATGAAGTCATATTATATTAACAGAAGGAAGTTGGGTTCTCTGGATGACTTTTTGAAGTGGAGCCAACATGCCAGACTCAGAACATCAGCCTCCAGATTGTTACAAAGCAAGAGAAATGAACTTTTATGATATTTAGGATGCTGTTAATGTGGGTCTGTCTTATACATATCCAAATCTATATTCTGACTAAAATATCCCAAAAATCTTCAATAAAGTCTGGCTATACTATAGGCTTGAGTTGGTGACACAGTATAGAGGGAAACAATTGAAAAGATGGCCAGCAGGGCTCTGCAGAGAGGCAAATCAGGTAGTGTAGCTCTTGCATCAGTAAAAGCAAGACTCACAATCAGAGATGAGTCTGCACTCCAAATGCCTACAGGTGCTGGGTCTTCCACCATTTAGATGAGAGTTTGAATCAAGATTCTTAGGTTCCAAGGACAAAGTTATTCAGCATACTGGAGGTGTGGAGAATATGTGGGCAGAACACACCTACATTTTACACACTTGCATGTGCCACACATGCACATATGTGCTTATGCACACAAAAAATAACATCCACTCTTAACAGAAAAAAAAAATGCCTACTTCACAATTGGAATTTTTTTAAATAGGAAATGGTCTCAGGAAAAATATTCTGCCCACAAAATGGCATCACAACTTTCGTATTCAATAACATCATTTAAAAAAAAATAAGTCTATCATTTGAATTCCATATTGAAATACAATTTTGTGAGTTCTAAAGCAAAAGGGAGAATCATACCACTAGGGACAAAGAATGCTACCAAACTTTAATGTATTTTGTTGACAATAATACTCTGGTGACTTTCAAGAAACAAATTAAAAATAATAAATTGAAATTCATTGCATCTTATTTTGTGTTGCAAAGACAATGGAATCTGCTGTATTAAATTATTCATTAAATACATCTTACTTTACTCATTTTGCTTTGTATCTATATTATTTCTTTGAATGTTTTCACTTTAATTATTAAAACATCCCTTGCGAAGTTCATCATAATTGCTATTATCCTGGCATCATTATATAGAATGGAAATAAAAATATGGGTAAATAGAAGATGATAATTCTTCCTGTTGTAATTCCTGTTGTAACATCAAAACTACAAAAGCCCAGTAACAGTAATCAGTCCAGACATACTTAGTCCATGCCTCATAATCACATTATAAGGGGACATTCCACTAAAAACTTGAACAGTTTTTCAGACCATAAAAAAAAACTGCATGATGAAGTACAATGGAGCTATGATCAGGGCACAGTGCAGTCAGACTTTGGACTCTGAAAATCTGTATTTCTTGTTTTATATTCTCTTATTGACCCTCTTAGTGTCTCCTTACTGGCAGGTCAACCATCCCCTTTCCAATACCACTGCTTCACAGACACACAAACACTTGAATGCTGCTTTTGACAGTAAAGAGCTAGAGACCAGTCTAGAAGGAGCAAAAGGAGAAAACTGGCCACTTAGGCGATATTCTAGGTTTCAGATTCCCATAAGATAGAGGCAAAGAAGATCTAAGATTTTCATGACAATTGTTCTGCCAAGAGCAGGAAATGAGACAAATTTCTGTTAGTTTAGATTGAAGAAGAGGTTATCTGATAACCTGAGTGTTCATTGGAAGGACTGATGTTGAAGCTGAAACTCCAATACTTGGGCCACCTGATGCAAAGAGCTGACTCACTTGAAAAGACCCTGATGCTGGGAAGATTGAGGGCAGGAGGAGAAGAGGATGACAGATGAGATGGTTGGATGGCATCACCAACTCAATGGACATGGGTTTGGGTAGACTCCGGGAGTTGGTGATGGAGAGGGAGGCCTGGCGTGCTGTGGTTCATGGGGTTGCAAAGAGTCGGACACAACTGAGCAACTGAACTGAACTGAACTTTACTTCTCAGTTCTTCTTTTGCAATTTTACTTTATATATGAAGGAGGCAATATCTAGACAAACTTACTAATAAACACATACACAATTTACTAGCTCTTAAATATTTATAGTTTGCCCTTTTAAGGAACATTTGTTAAAACAACACACATGGAGATGAAGGAAATCGTCACTTTGGGAGGAATATTGGCACTGGATAGTCAAGATTCAATCCTGGGTACTTCCCTGGTGGTCCAATGGTTAAGACTTCACCTTCTAGTCCAGAGGGGGATATGGGTTCGATCCCTAGTTGGGGAGCTAAGATCCCACATGCCCTTTGACCATAAAACCAAAACATAAAACAGAAGTAATATTGTAACAAATTCAATAAAGCCTTTAAAAATGGTCCATGTCAAAAAAAAAAAAAACTTGAAAAAAAAAAAAAAAGGACTCAATCTTGCAGTGAGAATAATGATTCTGACTCAGGAGAAGTGTACAAAGAGACTTGATTTTGAAACAAATATTAACCCTCTATGATGCATAGAGTGAACCTACCCTCCTGTATATTTTCAGTAACCTACTCTTTCCCCTTTTCCTAAAAATAGGCATGGTCAGAACCCTTCCTTGTCCTGTATCATTGCTCATCTCTGAAGCAATATTTTGGTATTTTCATTAACGTTAATTCTCCCTCAGAGAGGAACTTTAAAAATAATTATTACTCACATGTAATACCCTTCTTTCCAGAAAAGAGGAAACACTATAGGAAAATGCAGTTTAACGCTCCAGTGACAGCCACACCTTGTCTTGATTTCTCTTTAGGTCATAAATTCCTTAAGAACAAGAACAATGTCTTTTCCATTTCTGCAAGATCCCTTGGGTAACAGCATAATGTCTGCCTCTCAATGGATACATTTCTTTCAGTTTAGGAATTTTTTAGAATCTTAAAGATATTTTCTTTTACTACAACTATAATCATTTTTTCTCTTTAATATTAAGAGACAAATGTAATTTTAAAGCTTTTACATAGATTTTTTTAGGAGGAAATATGTTACCCAATGGAGAAACAATAGGTATAATACTATGTAAAGTAATCCAGTCTCTTTGTCATCCTCAATAGAATCCCAGACATTTTATTCCTTCCTGCCCTCACAAAACTAAAAACAGAAAGGAGAAGAAAGGAGGAGGTCTTTTCAAATTATGCATTTTGTGTTTTGTGTGATAAAGGCCTGGGACCCACGAGGAATACATCTTGTAATTGCTAACATAACTCTTTCATAAATTTCACGAATCTGAAATTTAAGTTGACACTGCTGAATTCAGAGTCTGTTCCTAGGGAGAACATTTATAAGGGATTAAATACCCTTAGATAGAACAAGTTGAATAAACGTTCTCACTTTAAGAAAATGTCCACATAAAAGAGCTATATTAAAATGTTTGAATTATAAATTCAGCACTGTGATTTATTTTGCAATCATTAGCAGAAAATATTACATCACTATGTCAATAATGTACCTAATTAATGTATTTTGTAACCAAGATCTAGAATTTTAAGTAAGAAAACGTCCATTGTGTTTTCCTTTTTCTCTTTTTCTATTCATTTGTTATCTTTGAAAACATGAGGATTGAAAAGAACTTTGTGGGGACAAACCCTAAAATAACTGTTTATCTTGGCATTTGAATTTCTCATTTTTATTTGATGAAATGAGTAATATATGATAATCCCAAGAATAAATTCCATTTCCAGATTATTTGAAATCCTGCTAAGAGCAAACTTAAGATTGTCAAATGAAAAAAAAAGCACTAAAACTAACACAACATTGTAAAGCAACTATACTCCAACAAAAATTATACAAGAAAGATTTTATATTGGAAAAAGTATGCCAAATGCAAGTAAGCTATAGAAGGACACTGACACAGGAGGTAGTGAAAAAAAAAAAAAAAAACCTCAGAAATGCACATGTATTTTGCCAGTAAGTACAGACAGCACACCCCAGGATGACATCCTTATTGCTTTAAGCATCATCCCTTAAGCTAAGAAGTACCTGTTTCTGGTCATAAAATCCTCAAGATTTTATCATCTTTTGCACATGATATAAAATCCCTTGAGTAATAACATCACACCTCTGATAATATTATTGTTAATAACTTACTTTATGTGAATTATCTTATTCAGTTTCCACAGTAACTCTATAAGATATTATTTAAATTCATTTTGTATATGAGGAAATACACCCCAAGAAGTTAAATTATCTCCAAGATAATACAGTACCAGGGCTGGGATCCAAATCCAGACATTCTGAGTCCCAAGCCCTACTTATTTGAAATAACTATATATTGCTTATTAAATATGAGAGCTCTCTTCCTGTTTTTAGTCTGTTTGCTGCCTTCCTGCTGTATCCTAAAGAAGAGAAAGACTGAGAGAGAGAGACAGAGAAGAAGAAATGTGGGGAGGGAGAGAGATCCCGTGTCTCTTCCTCTTTTTATAAAGGGCATTGATTCCATCATGAGGGCCCCATCTTCATGACCTAAGCTAACTGTAATCACCTCCTAAAGGTTCCACCTCTCAATACCATCACACTGGGGATATTGACACTTCATTACATAAATTTCAAGGACACAAACATATAGTCTATAATATTCTCCTTGCAGAAAAGTATATATTCTGGAAGAAAACATCACCTGAAAAGTAGAATGATATCCTTCACAAACATGTTGACCTATAAAAGTACTAAATAAAGAAGAATTCCACAAAATGAGACCCCCATAGTTGAGATGAAATAGTAAACAGAATTGAGTGAAATGGGAGATTTCAGAGCTGAAAAAACAAATTGAGAACTAAACCAGCACAAAGAGTTATTTCTTTACTCAATTCTAACTAGAAACTGAGGGGTGGGTGTGAGCTTTTGCACTCTCCCCATTCATCTCTGCTGACCCAGGATGGCCAGGTATTAGCCTCAGGCAGAAAACAGAACAGATGTGAAGGCTCAGATGAGCTTCCTATAACCTGTTGCTCTGGGTCCTGCATGAGGAAGAAGAGTATGGAAGATTCTAAGGGAAGAAGAAGTGGCTCCAATCATTCTCCAGTCTCAAAAGAAGCCTGTCCCACCACCATGGCTCCTCCAGATCTAACCTAGCCATCATCCCCCTTTTTGCAGCATCTTCAACCTTCCCGTCACTGACCTCTCCTCCTAAGCTAATAAGAATGCTCAAGTATCAAAAAATAAAAATACTCTCCTTATCCTTTCCAAATACCTAGAAGGATATTCAATCCACACAGAAAAAGAGGAATAGTAGGAGAAAAATTAGTTAAAAACTACTCTCTTGAACACCTTGGTAGCATACTAAGCACTTTACATAAATTATCTTTAATCCTCACACCAGCTCTAATAGGTAAGACTTTTATGCCTATTTATGGAAGAGGAAACTGATCGATACTTCTGTTAAGGTCACTCATCTAGTAAGCAATAGATCTACTATTCAAACACAAACCTGACTAACTAAACAGCAGGCTTTCTGGCGGAGATGGTTGTGAGACAGGTGAGCCTTCCTTGGATCTTTAAATCTACTGCACGAACTTGCCCCCTCTTCACATCCCTCCACCACACTGAACCTAGATTTAATGAACATATGCAAGACTTCAAAAAGTCCTCATCAGTAGTAAGTCAAGGCTGTAGAACCACATGGTGAATTGCCTGAAACTGCAGCAAGAGCTTCAAGTTGGTGGCAAACACAGACAACTCCCTGGTGGAATGTTTCGTGGGTCCAGAAAACAATTACCCCATTTCCTTGTAGAACAGCACTCTGATAGCTGGACCTCAAACATGAGCAGCTGCTTGTATGGAGGCTGGACACTGGGTGGCCAAGTTCCAGCCTCAGGAAATCTTCCAAGCTTCTAGACAGGCACAGAAGCAGGAGAGCCTCAAGGGCTAAACAGTGCTCCTTGATGTCAGTGTGGGTCAAAGATCAGAGGATATGCCTCTAAAGAGTGTATACCAGTCATTTCCAAGATATAAATTTATAGCTATAACCTGGGGTTAAATTTGTATTTAGGTGTAACTTTATTATTTTTTAAAAAGTGAGAACTTAAACACAGTCCATCTGTCAGACCCTCTTATCTGGGGAGGAGTATTAGCTAACGTGAGGACAAAGTGGCATGTCTAACACCCAGAGGGCAAATGACACTGGCACTTGCGTAGGCTTTCAACAGCTTCCTGTGTATCGCTAGGTATTGCCATTTCCATACCTTAGTTTATGGATTATATGCTCTCCAATGAAGAAGCTTTCAGTGTAGTGGAATGAGAAGGGGTGTGACCATCTTTCATTTAAAGTTATCTAAATGCAAAATATTGAATAGAACCATCAAATTGAAAGATGGTCCTTATTAAAAGATTACTTTTTCCTACAAAAAGACATGTGTTTCAGATTTGTTTACCTTCCCTGTGATAAGTGAATGACAGTACTAAGCTAGAAGACATTAAAAAAAAAAAATTATTTCTTGCTCCTTCAAGGTAAAGGTGACATCTTAAAAGTGGTAAAAAAATTACTACATTCTGAAAGAATTTCGAGCAATAGAGAGACCATTTTGAAAACAGATGTTTGGAAATGGAAACATGTGACTCTGATGCCAAAATTAAACAAGCATATTATCTATTTAAAAAACCACTTCATACCTTATACTTTAAAAACTCAGAAAGATAATTTTCTAGGCTGTTTTAAAATCATCTACAGAGTTTCATGAGATTTGAACCCTTTAGTAAAGATGTAATAAAGAACACCTTTGTGTTAATGTAAGACCATTAACTCACTGACATCATGGAAAATGGAAATGTACCAGATTAATTTCAACAAAACCTTTCTATTATTAGATATGAAAAAAAGATTATAATTTCACCAATGGAGTCAAGTTTGCACTTCATCCATCTGAATCTACTTATCTTTATTAGGTTCCTTTTATGCTTAGTTTTCATTAAAACCAAGTGTGAAAATATACAGACTTATGATCAAGCATTTGAACCACTGATACAAGGAAGATTTTCAAAACTATAAAGCACACTCAAGTTTTGTTCACTAATAAACAATAATAATGACCAAGATCCATTCTACTAATGTTAAAATACTTTTAAAATAATTGTTTTTTTGTTTTTTATATATGTTTTACAATAAATATATTAATAGAATACTATATGTACAAATTTTTAGAGGTTATTTTTCTTAATCTGTGTAAGACCATAGAAACACAAGTCTACTTTGGGAAGGATGAGTAGTAATCGAATGAGTTTAGGTTTCTTGCCACATTCACGTGTAGGGTGATTAAGAGATTTAGAAAAACAAAATAAATAACCTGTGTTTATTCCACCAAAAGTTATAGAGGAAATTCACATACTTTCATCAGTTATCTCTGCTGTGAATAATTTCCCTTTAACCATTTATCAGAAATCCACAAATGGAATCTATTCATATCTGCATGATAACAAAAAGTCCTGTCTTTCATAAATCTAAATTAAACTCAGCAAAATTTTAATCCTATTCTTCCAAACTCCCCATTTAAAACACCCCAAACCAGCCATACTGCTGAACATGGGGAAGAGGGACTCCTAAAAATGGTAGAACCCTTGTACAGTGGAACAAATACCATGTCCATCATAAACAATTCTTTTAGTTTAAAATAAATTAAAAAATAAAATTCAACAGCTTGAAGAATAGACTCCTCATGAGGGAAGCAAACATCTTGAGATCAACCTTCCCTTTCTTTGTGGTATCTCCATGTAGTCCATTTTCCTGAGTGAAGAGTTTGGGATTATTCAGTCACTTGCCTCATTCAGTTTCCAGCCACCAAAATGTGATCTTTGAAAGGGGCTCCCCACCTCCTCCACAGAACGTTAGTCAAAACCTCCATGCAGTTATTCCCTCACAGTGCAGTTGGCAGAGAGGGTTGGAGAAAGGAATTTCCTTCCACTCATCTGCAGATAAGCACCTTTCATCCTAAAGCATAAATTTTGATTATGCAGACTATTTTAGCTTTCAGAGCCACAAGGATTATTAGTGGTAATAAAATCATTCAGCCTTATAAAAAAGTTTTTTTGAGAAAAGGATTCCAACCACAATAGTTAAGAATCTGACCTCACAGCACATTATCCGCCCACTATGTAAAGCAATTTTTTTGTTTTTGTCAGTGTGATCTGTTTTTCATTTCTTTAACTACTTTTACAAAAGAAAATGAAGTGATGTGACTGACTCATCAGGGTAAACTTGTTTGCAGCCGAAGCATGGGGGTCTCGTTTTGTTTCATTTGTTTTTCTGTATAAAGCTAACTGACCCAAATGGATACCAAAAATCAAGAGCTTACACTGTTCACACTGTGTGTGCATTCTAAGTAGCTTCAATCATGTCCAACTCTTTGCGACCCCATTGACTGTAGTCTGCCAGACTCCTCTGTCCATGGGATTCTCCAGGCAAGATACTGGAGTGGGTTGCCATGCCCTCCTCCAGCGACCTTAGTGATCTAGGGGTTATATCTCGGTCTCCTGCATTGCAGGCAGATTCTTCACCAGTGAACCACCTGAGAAGACCCGTTCACACTACACTTAAACCCAGCTGAGAGAGTCAACAAACTCTGGTGGTTCCTAAGCATGAGCACCTGCTAAAGTAACAGTTCTGTTCTCCACAGAGAAGAAGAGGTGAAATCCTTCCAATCATCTAATTTGGTCCTCCTCACTACCTTGATAACTGTGGCTTTAAGCCATCTCTCAAGGACTCTGCTAATATCACTATCTAATAAAGGCAGAAATTTCTAGAAACTTTCCTTCCCTCAACTACCCCTCCTAAAATATGCATTAAATTTTGTGTTTACCTTTAATACTGTTCATTTCTAATATCTAAAACTTCATAAATCAATTGGCAAAAGCTACTATTTTCAAGAGGCATCTTGCAATTCTAGGAAAATGCATGTTGACATATCTATGATACCGTTGCATTCCCTGTGGATTCATGTCTATCTCTGGAATGAGGAATCAGGTTTTCAAAGAACCCACTGAGGCATATGGAAATCCGAGTAGGCATTTAGAAAAGAATTTTTCTCAAAGAAGTTACAAAAGTGTGAAGATAAAATGACTCCTTATTTCTTTTTAATCCCACATGCAGAGACAGTGAAACAATTGAGAAATAAAATACTTCTAAACATCGTAATGGAATTATGTTTCTTTTTCTTCTTTTCCCTTATATGCTTCTACATTTTCCAAATATCTACCATAGACAATGTTTTGAAAGTATATGAATTAGAGTGGAAGGATTTCCTTCCTATTACAGCTGGTTTAAAGCATACGTTATTTGAATTTTAGAGTATTTGGTTTTAAAAATGATTCCTTCAAAATAAATTTGTGGCATATGCAAAATATAAATTGTGTCTGCTTTATAGAAAGATTTCTTTTAATTTTATTGCAGATTACTTCCAGTTAGAGTCACTAAATCACCACTCCGCTTGAATTTATCTTTTCTTGGTTGTACCTAGTCAAGTATTTAACAAAATGAGAACACTCAGCAAAAAGGTATCATACATTAATTGCTTCAAATGTCTTGTTCAATAGAGTCTTTTGAGGAATATGACTTTATTTTTCATAATTAAATAATCCTCTACTTCTATACATTTTTAACACATACTTCTGCTGCTAAAATAAGTAGATAACACTAATATATTTTCTTCTAGTAAATATTTTGGGAATTTTGCAGAGAGAGGTAAAATGGGAAGAGAAAGGAAACGGAGGCAGCTAATTATTGTTATATATAACACATACATGAAGGACAAAGGTGTATAATTGGTAATAAAAAAAGGAAAATGAATTTTCAGAGCAGTTTTATTTTAAAAAAAAAATAGAATCTATTCAATGGCTGAATTTGAAAAGCAGTTTACCAGTTATTATAGTAAATATATTCAAAGTGAATCATATAACCACTAATTAGGTTTGAATCACTCAAGTGTATATTTGCTGTGACAACAGTTTTCCCTTTACAGATCATCCCTCTATTTATAAAAGAACTGAAAATTAACATTTCCTGCTTTTGTCAGATTGAAGCATCTTTCAATAGTTCTCAGCAAACATCTGAAGGATTCTTGCATCCTGAGATCATCTGGCCATTATGTTTTCAAGTATTGTCTCTCTTCAAGAGCTGAGGGAGGCACACAGAATAAGTGATTGCAGATTCTTTGTAAAATAGCAACAAGAACACAACAAAAATACCCAATGGAAAAGAGATCATGGGTTACCATTCATGGCAGATGGGAATCAACGTAAATTGACAGTGGAAGTTTTCATTCTGCTTTGCACATGACTAACCACAAGTAAAGCCTGAGCCCCAGAGAAATAAAATGCAAGATTGTGTGGCTATGTTTTTAATACAATGATTATTAGTAGTTCCAGATTTAGATAGATTTTTTTCTTCTTAACTAAAAGAGTTTCTTGAAGAACATAGTTTTAAGAGCATGTGCTGTTCAATACCAAAGAAAGCTTAATGCCTACTCATTTTCACAAGTATTACTCTAAAGTAGAGACAGTTTTCTGGGTTAATTTTAATATATCAGCTCCCAAACATCAACCAAACCGTGATACACTGCTATCAGGAAGGAAAGCATTTTTCTCTGGGACTCTTAGTTGAAGATGTTAAAAAGAGGAGGAGTGGTCCTACTTATTTTTATGACCCAAAATATAATGTGATTTCAAATAAACTATTGTGGAGCAAAGTCAAATGAAGAAGGTGTTATTTGAACAAGTCTTTGAAGGATGAGCACTATTTCAACAGTGAAGGATGAAGGTAGGTGTAAGAAAGATGAGCCATGAACAAGGAACAGCACTGGATTGATTGTAACATACAAAGCATGTTGGAGAAGGTAAAATGAGTAAAGATGACAGGAGATAACAACGGCAATGAGAATCAAAGGGTAGGAACATCCTTCCCTTAAAAAAGTGAGCTCAGAATGTGTCAATTTAAAATTTATTTCAGAATAATTTGTCACCAAGAATTCAATTTGAAAAACTATAATCACAATGAGTGTGGGAAATGTAAGGGAGTATAGAAATGGAAACTTTAAGGGAAAAAAAGCAGGGAAAAAAACTTGGAAGAATAAGAGATGAGAATAAGAATGTGCTCAAAAAAAAATAAGTAGGAAACATCTTCTAGATAGTTGACCTTTACAAAATTTCTTATGTGTCTGCCACTTGGAGAACTGAATAAATCCTGTGACAAAGCATTACTTTATTCACTCCTTCAAGAACTGAGACTGTGCTACAGATCTTAAGATGTTCCCTAACAAGAATCTCAAGGGTTTATTTATACTTGGCACTCAGCATCTGGTCAGTATCTACTGCTTGTGCTCAGTCGTTTCCAACTCTTTGCAACCCCATAGACTGTAGCCCACCAGGCTTCTCTGTCCATGATATCTGCTAAGCAAGAATACTGGAGTGAGTTGACACTTCTTCTTCCAGGAGATTGTCCCAACCCAGAAATCAAACCTGCATCTCTTGTATCTCCTGCATTGGCAGGCAGATTCTTTACCACTGCACCACCTGGGAAGACATATCTACTGCTTATTCAATACCAAACAAATGTATGCTGAAATTGGCTAAATTTTTGACAATACATACTGAACATAAAAGAACACTTTTTGTCTCAAAACATGTATAATAGAAGGAAATCTAAAGGAATGAGGAAATAACACTCAGGTAGATTAGAAAATCTAGTTTGAGTTTCACCACCTATGTCATGTTGAAGATGAGGATTTCATTTCCATAAATACAAAACAGAGAACTTTAAGGAACTTCTTCACTGACTTTCAAATCTTGTGTAAAATGAAACATAGTAGAATATATCAAAGCATTTTGAAAACTGAGCGTCAATGAGGACTAAAATAACCAACATAGAGAAGGAAAATATGCCAATCTGTAAATCAACCAAGACAATTAGTCTTATAAAGTTAGATTTATATAAGTCTAGGAGAGAGGAGTTAATATGCGATTCAATTGTCTATAATTATGCAAGTTCTCACGACGTGTAAGTCAGTAGCCAATTTCCCATCTTCATAGAAAAAAAAAAAAAGCTGAAAGGAAATAGCAAGATAATATTTAAGGAAAAAGAAGAGATTTTGTTGTTGTTGTTGTTTTGGTGGACAAAGGAACATTTCACAGCAGTAATGATTCCAAACAGTGGAACAGGTTTTCAAGAGGGTAGAAAAGCCTCTTTAATTAGAAAAGCCTTTCAAAAATAGCATTGACCATCAATTATTATTATAAAATCTAAGTAACACCATTTTTAATAAGCAAACTCAATGCTAGGAGATTCTCTGTGATGCCCCTGCCCCAAAGCCATAGAAGACTAACAGTGAAATTTAAGATCTGTAGAGACAAAATGAGTTTACAAAGGAAAAGGCAATTTGCTCTAAAAATTAAGCACCAAGCACTCATAGACTTTGCCATTCTAAACACCTGCCCAAAACTTTACATTTCATTTAAGAGATGAACTCTCGTGATATTCAGCTTTACTAGACCGAGGTTCAGAGTTGTATTTGTTAGTTGAAAAGCAGTCTGTTTATAAAATAGTCCTCATTCTGACAATGCTTTTCGAATGGTCACTTTTGGCTGTTGCTGTTGCTGCTAAGTCACTTCAGTCGTGTCCAACTCTGTGCGACCCCATAGACAGCAGCCCACCAGGCTCCCCTGTCCCTGAGATTCTCCAGGCAAGAACACTGGAGTGGGTTGCCATTTCCTTCTCCAATGCATGAAAGTGAAAAGTGAAAGTGAAGTCGCTCAGTCATGTCCGACTCTTAGTGACCCCATGGACTGCAGCCTACCAGGCACCTCCATCCATGAGATTTTCCAGGCAAGAGTACTGGAGTGGGTTGCCATTGCCTTCTCCACACTTTTGGCTAGTGTTTCACATAATAGCAACATTAACACAATCGATGTTTCTGAGTTTTCAATCACACAAATTCCAGAAAAGAATCTTTTCAAACGACAATTCCTAAATATGGCTTTAATCAAGCAATGAACAAATCATCCAAGAAGACACAGTTTTACATAATAAAACTCTGCCCTCCAGAGTTGCGTTTTTAATCAAAACAAGAGCATGTGGGAAAAAAAGTTTTTCCTATAGAAACTGTGTATCTGACTTTTCCTACTCAGCCACTCTTTCTAAATCAGTTCAGTTCAGTTCAGTCGCTCAGTCGTGTCCGACTCTTTGTGACCCCAAGAATAGCAGCACGCCAGGCCTCTCTGTCCATCACCAACTCCCGGAGTCTACCCAAACTCATGTCCATCGAGTCGGTGATGCCATCCAACCATCTCATCCTCTGTCGTCCCCTTCTCCTCCTGCCCCTAATCCTACCCAGCATTAGGGTCTTTTCCAATGAGTCAACCCTTCACATGAGGTGGCCAAAGTATTGGATTTCAGCTTCAACATCAGACCTTCCAATGAACACCAAGGATTGATCTCTTTTAGGATTGACTGATTGGATCTCCTTGCAGTCCAAGGGACTCTCAAGAGTCTTCTCCAACACCACAGTTCAAAAGCATCAATTCTTCGGTGCTCAGCTTTCTTCACCGTCCAACTCTCACATCCATACATGACTACTGGAAAAACCATAGCCTTGACTAAACGGATTTTTGTTGGCAAAATAATGTCTCTGCTTTTAAATATGCTATCTAGGTTGGCCATAACCTTCCTTCCAAGGAGTAAGTGTCTTTTAATTTCATGGCTGCAATCACCATCAGCAGTGATTCTGGAGCCCCAAAAAATAAAGTCTGACACTGTTTCCACTGTTTCCCCATCTATTTCCCATGAAGTGATGGGACCAGATGCCATGATCTTAGTTTTCTGAACGTTGACCTTTAAGCCAACTTTTTCACTCTCCTCTTTCACCTTCATCAAGAGGCTCTTTAGTTCTTCTTCACTTTCTGCCATAAGGGTGGCATCATCCGCATATCTGAGGTTATTGATATTTCTCCCAGCAATCTTGATTCCAGCTTGTGTTTCTTCCAGCCCAGAATTTCTCATGATGTACTCTGCATATAAGTTAAATAAGCAGGGTGACAATATACAGCCTTGACGTACTCCTTTTCCTATTTGGAACCAGTCTGTTGTTCCATGTCCAGTTCTAACTGTTGCTTCCTGACCTGCATACAGGTTTCTCAAGAGACAGGTCAGATGGTCTGGTATTCCTATCTCTTTCAGAATTTTCCACAGTTTATTGTGATCCACACAGTCAAAGGCTTTGGCATAGTCAATAAAGCAGAAATAGATGTTCTTCTGGAACTCTCTTGCTTTTTCGATGATCCAGCGGATATTGGCAATTTGATCTCTGGTTCCTCTGCCTTTTCTAAAACCAGCTTGAACATCTGGAAGTTCACGGTTCACGTATGGCTGAAGCCTGGCTTGGAGAATTTTGAGCATTACTTTATTAGCGTGTGAGATGAGTGCAATTGTGCGGTAGTTTGAGCATTCTTTGGCATTGACTTTCTTTGGGATTGGAATTAAAACTGACCTTTTCCAGTCCTGTGGTCACTGCTGAGTTTTCCAAATTTGCTGGCATATGGAGTGCAGCACTTTCACAGCATCACCTTTGAGGATTTGAAATAGCTCAACTGGAATTCCATCACCTCCACTAGCTTTGTTCGTAGTGATGCTTTCTAAGGCCCACTTGACTTCACATTCCAGGATGTCTGGCTCTAGGTGAGTGATCACACCATCGTGATTATCTGGGTCATGAAGATCTTTTTTGTACAGTTCTGTGTATTCTCGCAACCTCTTAATACCTTCTGCTTCTGTTAGGTCTAAATAAATTTGTGTAAATAGTGCCATTTATTCATTTGAAAATATTTTTGTACTTACAGGTATAACAAATTGGTAAAACCCAAGACAGTCCACCACACAGAACAGTGAAGTTTTACTCCGGCCTCACAGACTATGTTAGATTGTTATATGAAAAAAACAAAAAGGAGGCAGATGATAGGAAAAAATAGGAGGAGGAAAAGAAGTGAAGAAGAACAAGAAGCAAAAATAATAACATCCCAAAGAAGTTATCTATCTTGCTGCTAAACTTGAGATGAGAATTTTAGAATTGATTTAAGTGATATACATACATGTATATATAAATATCTTTTCTGACAACTTTTTGAAACATATACAAAACTACAGAAAATCAACGATAAAGAAAAACTCCTGACAGAAGCCAGAGGGGAAAAAGCACCTTACCTACAGAGGAACAAAGGTAAGAATTACATTTAACTCCTCCTCAGAAAACATGACCTTCATGGGAAAGATCCTGATGCTGGGAAAGATTGAAGGAAGGAGGAGAAAGGGGTAACAGAGGATGAGATGGTTTGATGGCATCATGGACTCAATAGACATAAGTTTGAGCAAACTCCTGGAGACGGTGAAGGACAGGGAACCCTGGCATGCTGCAGTCCATGGGGTCACAAAAAGTCAGACACAACTTAGCGAATGAACAACAATAGAAAATATGCAAGCAGGAGAGTGACATGAGACATTTAGAGTTGAGAGAAAGAAACCACTAACCTAGAATTCTGCACCCTACAAAATTATCCTTCAAAAATGAAGGATAAATAAAGACTAGAGACAAACAAACTGAGCGAATTTGTTGCTAGTAGAGCTGTCTTACAAGAAATGTTAAAAAAAAAAAAAAACAGGTTCTTAAGAAAGAAGGAAAATAACATAGGTCAGAAACTCAAATCTACATAAAGTGAGGAGGATACCTGAAGAAGGAATAAGTGAATGTAAAATAAAACATGAAATATGTTGGTTTATACCAGCATTAACAGTCTTAGATGATACTCTGCTAGAGTATACTTTATGGCATAAAGTATAAAAGAAAAGGGAATATATGTGTATATAAATATAAAATAATTGTAGAAATACAGTGGGGGGGGAGTTTATAGGGCATTTGCCTATGGATTTCCATTACACTGAACATAAAAGTGCAAAGAGCTTTTAAATGTCTCTCAAAGGTTAAATTTTCATTAATTTTATTAATATGTGAACAATCAAAAACTATTATGATTACCTGAAGCAGATATAACTGGAAATTAGGGACCTATTTCCTTAACATGTATTTGAATTTTTGACTTTGTTGCTTACAGTCATACTTGGTGGTGTGCTAGTTAATGTTTAATAACTGGCCTGCAATGTGGGAGACCCGGATTCTATCCTTAGGTGAGGAAGTTTTCCTAGAGAAGAGAATGGCTACCCACTCTAGCAATCTTGCCTGAAAAATCCCATGGACAGAGGAACCTGGCCAGCTACAGTCCATGGGTTTGCAGAGTCAGACACAACTGAGGGACTAACACTCTCACCACTTTTCACTTTCTGCGAGTCAGTGTGAGCCACTCCAGCACACCACACTTTCCTCCTTTTCAGACCAAAGTATTCAGCTTTCATTGCTATCAACTTGCCTATTGTTACTGACAAAGTGTTTTAAACAATACATTTGCCAAGAAAATTGCCAACTTCGATGAAGTACCTAATTAACTATAATCTAACTGGAAATCAGAAATGAAGTTAATGATGTTACTCCACTAAAACTATGGTTAATTCCCTGGGGTTTTAGATGTTCAGATTTAAATCCTGTTATCAACTCTTAGGAGACATGATTTTGAGCTTGACACTTAACCTCTATAAACCTTTTCCATATCTCTAAACTGAACATAATACAAGGCCTGCCTTACTATTACATAAAAATTAAATAATCCATGTTAAAGTACATCCAATCATCCCTATACATTCATGGTATACAGAAAAACAGTCATAGTCTATCAGTTCTTTTTATTGAGGAGAACAAGTATATTTACAGTTATAAATATCCAAAGTAATAGTTCCCCTTGTGTAAAAATGAATTCACTTTCCTTAGCTATTTATAGTGGCATTTTCAATTTATTTTCAAAAGTGAACAAGTACATTTAATTTAAAATTAATAAGACCATTATTGTGTATTCATTAAAATTTCATGTGATTATTGGAAGCATTTACTAGGTATGCAATTGACTCATTATATAGAAGAGGCAGTAATTGGGCCTTAATAAAAGGAATTTTAAATAATCACTTATAAAATATATTATTAAATTTGAGATCTCATTTTAAAATCTATCAATAATTTCTATTTACTACAGACAAAGTAAGAATTATATGTTTTGTGAACATTTAAACAAATAGAATTAATTTTAGAAACGGATGAGAAAGGATAAGTCTTCTGGCCAGCAACAGTCTCCTGCTTGCTAGAAAATTGTAATGCAATCAGGAGATTCTGTTGATGTTCTTCTCTCCATCTTAGTTTTCAATAATCATGGTCATTATTTAATAATATCAATGGAGTTTATTTTTTCTCCCCCAAACACTGACAATAAGCAGAAAGTTTATTCATGTGTTGCCACAAAGATCAGTGCATAATTTACTTCACTAATAATACCTGTGTACTTTAATTTGATGCAGGTAATCTGTCTGGCTTTCTTTTTTCCCCTTATTTGTGACTTTGCAAGAGAAGAGCAAAGGTTTAATTTCTTTACTTTAAAATCACTTAAAAAGCTAGATCATAACTTCCATGAAGACACCAAGAATATTTTTATTACATTTTTTCCAGCTGCTAAGGAAATGGCAACCCATTCCAGGAGAATCCCAGGGACGGAAGAGCCTGGTGGGCTGCCGTCTATGGGGTCACACAGAGTCGGACAAGACTGAAGCGACTTAGCAGCAGCAGCAGCAGCAGCACAGTGTCTGGAACACAACTGGGGAAAAAGAAAGTAAGAGAGAGAGAAGGAGGGAGGGAAGGAAGAAACAAGGAAAGAAAGAAAAGAAAGAAAAAGAAAAGAGAAAAAAGGGAGAGAGAGAGAGGACAAATGAAAGAATTCGTACCAGATTATCTTTAGAGATAACTAAAACTGTTCAGAGCAGTGTTTTCTTACTTCAAACATGAGCTCCTTTAACTTTCCTTCATAGTACTTCTTTTTTTTTTTTTACATTGTTTATATGATTGATTGATTATAATCCCCACTAGACTATTTTGCCTATAGTGATACTCCCAACTTCCAGCACAGGACCAGACACATAGCAGGTACTCAGGAAACACTCACCAAGCCTCTTTTTTGGGCACCTTGGTTAATTAGCAGATATAAGAGTTCTACTCTAAGACTCTGTGCCCTATTTTATACAATAAGAAAACCCTGCAATAAAAATATAATCCGTGCATAGCCCTACACATTGTCAGTGTGACCTTTGGGTCTCTTCCTATGGCCCAAGGGAAAACACTGGAAAATTCCCCGTACACTCTCTAATCTCTTCTGTTAATCTATTATTCGGCACAGATAGTAATGACACATTGTTTTACCTTCTGTAGATTTATAGTAAGTCTTGAAACCAAGTTTTATACGTCCTCCAACTTTGTATACGTCCTCCAACTTTGTTCTTTTTTGAAATTTTTTGGGCTGATCTAGCTTAATTGCATTTTCATATACATTTTTGAATCAGCTGTGTATTTCTTCAAAATAGCCTGCTGAGATTTCGGTAGGAATTGGATCTATAGATCAGTTTAGGTAGGATGGAAAACTGAACAATATGACTTTTTCAGTCCATGATACGATATCATACATTTATTTAAGATTTCTATAATTCCTCTCAGCTGTTTTGTAATTTTCCATATAGAGGTGTAGAGGTCTTACATACTTTCATTAGATCTACTCCTTAGGATTTGATCTTTTAAAATACCATTATACCATTATAAATGGCATTAATTTTTAACCTAATTTTCAAATAGTTTGTCAAAAGTATATAGTAATACAATTGATTTACGTGTTAATCTTATATTCTCAATCTTTCTAAATATGTTGTTTAGTTTTAATCATTTTTCTTATAAATAGCAGAGAGTTTTTTATAACCATGATCATAGCCTCAAATAATGACAGTTTTACTTCTTGTTTTCTAATATATATTCCTTTCACCTTATTTTACTGCCCTATTGAATTGGTATGAACTTCTACTAAAAGTTAATAGAAACTAGAGAATAAAGAAGTAGATATTTTTGCTTTTCCCCAAAATTTAAGGACAAGAATTAATGTTTCAACATTAATTATATTACCATGTATTTCTTATAGATTCCTTTTATCAGATTTAGGTATTTCCATTCTATTCTTATTTGATAAGCGGAAATGTCATGAAGGGCATTAAATTTTGTTGCATGCTTTATTACAACTAATAGGAAGACTACATGGATTTTATATTCTGTTGATGAGATGAATTACCTTAATTGATATTCAAATGGCAAATTAATCTCACATTCCTGGGATAAATTCATTGCCCACGTTGTATTATACTTTTTACATGTTACTAGATTTGATTTGCTAATTTTTTTAGAAAATTTTGTGTCTATATTTATAAGGCATATTGGCCTGAAATTTTACCCTTATTTTATCTTTGAAAGATATATTTTATTGTTTCAAAAAACAAAATCATAAAAAGAGTTGTGAAAATTTCCCTTTATCAGGCTTTTCTGGAAGTCTGTATAGAATTGCAATTTTATCTCTTTAAAATATTTAGTAGAAACCTGGGGTGAAAACATTAAAATTAGAGGTATCTTAGCGGAGAGAATACAATTAGTCATCAAGAATTCAGCTTCTGCAGCAAATACGACACTGTACAAATGTTCTATTTATTTCTGTGTTAATTATGGTTAATGTCTTTCAAGGAATTTGCAGAATTTATTGGCATATTGTTGTTGTTCAGTCACTCGGTCATGTCTGACATTTGCAACCCCATGGACTACAGCACTCCAGGCTTCCCTGTCCTTCACCATCTCCCAGAGCTTGCTCAGACTCATGTCCATTGAGTCAGTGATGCCATTCAACCATCTTGCCCTCTGTCATCCCCTTCTCCTGCCTTCAATCTTTCCCAGCATCAGGGTCTTTTCTAATGAGTTGGCTCTGCATCAGGTGGCCAAAGTATACATAAATTTTATGTATGTATGTATTTTATGTAAACAATAGTTCATAAATTCCTATTGTTTTTATTTTAAAATCTATAGTATGTGTATCTGTTGATGTCCCCTTTGTAGTTCCTGATGGTGGTAATTTGTATGGTGTCCTTTTTAAAATGTTTTTCCTTGATTAATCTTGCTAGGGATTTTAAATCTTTATTAATCATTTTTAATCAACTTTTAATTTTGATAGAAAAACAAGAGTAAACTAAACTTAAAATAAGTAGAAGGAAGTAAATAACAAAGATAACAAATGAAAAGCTTGATCAAAAAATATAATATAGAAAAGCTTAATAAAGTCAAATGTTTGTTCTTTGAAAAAAAATTAATAAAATAATAGCAAGCAAGATTGAGCAAGAAAAAAGATAAAACTTCAAATTGGCAATATCGAGAATAAAGGAGGGGACATTTCCATATATTCTAAAAATATTAAAAAGTACCTCTATATCAATAAAACTGATAACTAAGATAAAATGGACAAATCCTCAAAATACACAACTATCAAACTAATTCAAGTAGAAAAAGAAATTTTAAATAGCCATATATCTTAAAAATTGAGTTTTACTTAAACTTTCCCAGGTCAAGACAATTTTATTTGTGAATTCTTTTAAATATTAAAGGAGAAGGAAATAATTTAGATAGTTTCTCTAGTGAATTCTGTCAAACATTTGAGAAAAATAATTCATTATTATGCATACTTTTAAAAAATATAAGAAGATATTCCTAACTTTTGTCTGAGCTTACCATAACCCTGACACCAAACCTGACAAAGATATTACAAAAAATAATCCCAGGCCAATGTCTCCCATGAACATAAATGAAATATTAGCAAATTATATCTGGAAATATATTAAAACACAATGTAATATGATCAAGTGGGATTTATCTTAGGGATGCAAAATTAGCTTAACCATTTGTATAAATCAATATCATTTACCATACTAACTATAAAAGGAAATGACATGTGCAGTTCAACATATGAAGGAAAGCTTTTGGCAAAAAAAGTTTTTTATCAAACTAGGAATAGAAGGGAACTGCCATAATCTGAAAAGGGCACCTATTTCTTTAAAAATATCTACAGCTGTCATCACACAATGCTGAAATAGTAAATTCTTTCCACTTCTATCATGAATAAGGCCAAGATGTTGACTTTTAACACGTCCATGTAGCATTATACTGGAGGTCCTAGCCAATAATTAAAGAAAGAAACTTAAATGAAAGTTATAAAGATTAGAAAAGAAGAAGCAAGACTATACTTTATTCAAATGCAGCACAATTAAGAATGCAGAAAATCCTATGAACCTATGAAAATCCGGTAGAAGCATATATTGTATATATCAAGGTCATGAGATTTAAAGTCAACATATACTTATATATCTATACACTACCAATGAAAAACTTGAGAATAAAATTTCTAAAGATTATTATCATTACAACAGCCTCAAAAAACATTAAATACTTAGTTGTAAACTTAACAAAGGATGTATGGAGACTTCTCAATTGCAAACTATAAAATACTACTGAGAGATGTTTCTAAAATGCATAAGTATATAACTAAAGATATAGCATGTTAATGCAACTAAAGTCTTAAGGTTATTAAATTGTCCATTCTTTCCCATGTAATGTCAACCAGAATCTCAGCAGACTTTTCAGCATAAAATTCGATATACTGATTTTAAAAATAACTATTGAAATAAAAAAAAGATCTAGAATAGCCAAAATAGTCCTACAAAAGGAGGACAAATTTGGACAACTCATTATTTCTGATTTCAAGATTTATTCTAAAGCTACAGTAATCAAGAAATAGTGGTGCTGACTTAACAATGGACAAATAAATCAATAGATGAAAAGGGAGAGTCTTTTCAACATAAAGAGCTGAAACAACTGGAAATTCTTACATACTACTCCTTAAATCATACACAAAAGTTAGTGTGATATGGATTAAAGGCCAACCCTAAAAGCCACATATTCTAAAGCAAAGGACAATGTCTTTATGACTGTAGGATAAGTAAATCTTTTAGAACACAAAAAACACTAACCTTCAAAAAAAATATTGATAAATTGATGTTCATCAATGATGAGAAATCATTAGTAAATTATAAATGAAAACCACCAATGAGATACCAAACACACTGACAGGAATGGCAAAAAATAAAAAAAAAAAAACAAAACACCACCACCAAATAATGACAAAATTTTCAAGTAACAAAAACTTTCGTACGTTGTTTGTGACAGTACAAAATTATACACCTTTTTGGAAAATGGTTTGAAAAGTTCTTATATAGTTAAACATACACCTACCTATGATCCAAAAATTTCATCAAAGAGAAGTAAAATCCTATTTTTACAAAAAGACTTGTCCAAGAATGTTTGTAGAAGCACATTTACTACAGGCAAAAACTAGAAACTAGTCCAATGACCCATATCAAAAGACTGAATGAACAAACTGTAGTCTATATTACGGAATACTACTCATAAATAGAAAAGTCAAATTAATTACACATGCAACACTTCTAAAATCTCAAAAACTTTAAACGAGCAAAGTAAAGCCTGATATAAGAGTATACATTCTATAATTCTATTTATGTGAATTTCAGGAACAAGCAAAACTAATTATAGCAAAAAGATTTCAGGAAAGTGGTTGCTTTCCACAGAAAGCAAATTGGCTAAGGAAGGGCACAAGGCAATCCGGGGTGATGGGAATGTTCTATATTTTGATAGAGTTATTGGTTACATGGCTGCACACATTTCTCAAAATTCATTGAACTGTACCATTTAAGGTTTATTTCCCTGCTGCTGCTGTTGCTAAGTCACTTCAGTCGTGTCCGACTCTGTGCGACCCCATAGATGGCAGCCCACCAGGCTCCTCTGTTCACGGGATTCTCCAGGCAAGAATACTGAAGTGGGTTGCCATTTCCTTCTCCAGCCTTATTTCACTACATGTAGACATAAATCAATACAATTTTAAATAGAATACACAAAAAATGAATAAATCAGGCAAAATTAAAGTGGCAAAACCCAAGACAGTGGTAATACAAGACATGGAACTGTGACTTGACAGAGATGTGGCAGCTTCTTAAGTACTGATAACGTTCTGTGTCTTGATCTGGGCCCCATTGTGCTATTATGTTTACTTTGGGAAATTTCAAGTACACTAACGATATGGACATTTTTTTTTAATATGTAGTACTTCAACATAATTTGCATTTAAAATTTTTGTTGCTAATAATCACAAAAGCCCTATCAATTTCTACCTAGAAATGCATATACTGTGTCACCAATACAGTGGAACGTGGGGAGGTTGCTAGCTATACCACCACATTGTGCATAATAAACTCCTAGTGGAAAAGCTTTAACCTGTTACTATGACAGCATGCTTTGACTATGGCATTCACAGAGAATAAATCATTTCAATTTAATCTGTCCAGTTGCTTTGTTATTAAAGATGACAAGGAAGCAACAGCAAGCATCACTAGAGAAATCACAGCAATATAACATCTGTCACATTGTAATACAGAGGGATCAGAGATCATTCAGGAGTGTCATAATTGTAATTTCAGAAAACCAAATACTATTTATGTGATAACATCCACCTGTATCTCTTTAACTTGCCTTTTCAATTTGCTGCCTCTTTACATCTATTCAAAACTGAAGCATCTCATGTCATTAAATACTATGTAAATAAGTTAGGCCTGATTGTGAAGGATCAGAAGCTAACTGGCATACTTCAGCTTCTGGGGCCAGAAGATTCTATTTTAACAACACCCATATGGTCCTTGAAGCACAGCTTAAGCATTTTGATAGACATGCCAAGATTCAACTAAGGAGATAGACTTTCACCACAAATGAAACTGTCTCCCAGTGAAAGAGAACAGATTAATGAAAGTGTCAGTTAGGGTTCCTTGGTTACAGTCAATAGAAACTCATTCTAGCTAACATATGCAGGAAAAAAAAAGAATTTGTTATAAATTGATTTGGGAATTGCTCACTGTATTAAGGTGAGGAAGGACAACAAGGCATCTGTGGAGTTTTGAATAGGGGAACTAACATAAATATGTATTGGATTCTGCTTGGCCCCACTTCACATCATCTTAGGTGAACTTTTTATTCTAATCGTTGCTACAGAAAGCAGCTACACAGGCATAATGTGACAGTCCAGTCTGTATAGGGATTTCTCTGCCACGTAGGTTCCTTGTAACAGCCCACTCAGCCATTCTGGCACAAAAACAAAAATATGGAGATGTGAAGCAGGTAGAAATTCATGTGGCAAGCAATGGGGCATGTGCTCCTGGAAAACGTTACCCTTCTCCATCCCCACCTGGATAATTGTACACTGCTTTCCACATGGTTCCACATATAGTCCCCAGCATGATTAAGCCTCACTTGCCAAGAATAGTGATCAGCTTGCCTTGAACAGTGCAGCTCTGACGGGGCTCTCCCTCTTACCTGTTTTATCCTCCCTGTCCTCTACAACTGCTGCTTGGAACTACTTCTCAAAACACAATACCTGCCCACAAGCCCTGTACTAGGCTCTACTCTTTTAGAGAATGGCAACTAAAATAAAAGTTACCTACAGGGCCCCATAGCTGCCAGAGTGAATGAATTTCAAATCTATTCAGTCATTTTTGTTCCTTTGCTCATGAATTGAATCCTGGGACAGAACACAATTGGCCAAGCTTTGATCCTATGCCTACACCTTACATATGAGAGGTGAGGCATGCTAGATACCTCGTAATTCAAGGAAATGAAAAGAAAGGGAAGGGAAGAGAAGGGGGGAAATGTTGCTCTTTCTATATCTCTCCGTATGTCTAAAATATTGCATTAATATTTTGAGCAACAAACTCAGTAGAGTGTGATTATTTAACAGCACATGTAACATTATATTTACAATGAATTTATTTTTACTAAGTATTTGACATGATAGGTCACTTCCACTTATGGTGATTAATCTAAAATTCAACAAAAAAATAAAGATGGTTAGGTTGGAACCTCACGTCCTACTTGTTCTTTTAAAAGGTTTGATATTACATTGCCACCAGAAAGGAACCAAGGCTACTAGGAGAGATGGAGTAAGCACATCCCACAGTATTTATCTCACTAAACAAAATATATGAAAGTGAAAATGAAAGTCACTCAGTCATGTCCAACTCTTTGCAATCCCATGGACTGTAGCCTGCCAGATTCCTCTCTCCATGGAATTCTTAAGGCAAGAATACTGGACTGGGTAGCCACTCCCTTCTCCAGGGGATCTTCCATAGCCAGGGATCAAACCCAGGTCTCCCTCAATGCAGGCAGATTGTTTACTGTCTGAGCCACTAGGGAAGCCCAAACAAAATGTATAGAACAACTATATATCAGAAGATTATGAATGGCAGAGAAAAAGACAGGTTGGCTAAGAATCCATGAACTCGGGGAACAATGTGGTGATGAGTTCTTTGGTTTGGTTTGATTTTTATCCCTTATCTATCTTGGCCTTGACACTACAGCAGGCTATAAGCCTGCAACACAAAGAGGTAAAGAGATATAAACAACAACAAAAGACTGCTTTTGCCATCCAAAGCACAGTGAAGAAGACGGTCATAGGGGACAGACCCTTTGACAACATCTCTCCTTCTCCAGGCCAACACCACACACACACACACACAAAAATAAAAAACCTGCCTCTTTCCCTTCACATCAAGCATCACAGCAACTGTGGAAAAGAGCCAAGTCAAACATTCACACACTGCACCAAGCAAGCAAAGTCTCCAGAGTCTCCCACTCCCCCTCTTCCCTGGGTGCTGCCAATACTATGATATTACTGGGTTTTCATTTGCTCCTTGGAAGAAAAGCTATGACAAACCTAGGCAGCATAATAAGAAGCAAAAATATCACCTTGTCAACAACAGTCCATCTAGTCAAAGCTATGGCTTTGCCAGTAGTCACATATGGATATGAGAGTTGGACCATAAAGAAGGCTGAGTGCCGAAGAATTGATGCTTTTGAACTCTGGTGCTGGATAAGACTCTTGAGAGTCCCTTGGACTGCAAGGAGATCCAACCAGTCCATCCTAAAGGAAATCAACCCTGAATATTCCATTGGAAGGATTGATGGTGAAGCTGAAGCTCCAATAGTTTGGCCACCTGATGTGAAGAGCTGACTCATTGGAAAAGACCCAGATGCTGGGAAAGATTGAAGGCAAGAGGAGAAGGGGACAACAGAGGATGAGATGATTAGATGGCATCACCAAATCAATGAATATGAGTCTGAGCAAACTTTGGGAAATAGTAAAGGACAGGGAAGCCTGGTGTGCTGCAGTCCATGGGGCTGCAAAGCATCTGACACGGCTCAGCAACTAAACATGAACAACTGGGTAGTATTCTGTCAACCAGACCTACTCTGCAATAGCTACAGAGGCAGAGCCTTTTTCCTCACCCCATCCAAAAGCCCATCATGCTCTACATGAATATAAACAGAGGCAGCATCCCTCCATCTTCCCCATCAGGCACTGTGAGGACTGTAAAAGAAGCCCTGCCTACACCTGCCCTGCACTAAGGGAATATCTGCAAAGAGGAGCACTCAACCCCCTCCAAACTAAATTGTGGGCATTATGAGATTAGACTAAGGAGAGTAGCGACCTGGAAAAAGGGATTCTTTATATCTGAGAATAAAATCACAAGCACACCCCAAGTAGTCTATGTGAAACTGACTAGAATCAATAAAGCAAAAACTTTAAAAACTGAACTATTGCACAGAATATCACTCAGGTTTCAAACTTACCTAAGTATTAATAAGCAGAGTAGAATAATGTAGAATAATGCTGCAAAAGTTTGAAAACTAAATTAACATTGGAACTACAGCCTGCAAAAGGGAACTAGGTCAGGTTTTCTGAACCTAAACAGGTCTATTGCTTACTGAAACAGATTTACATAGCAACCAGAGTCTCATAACTTAATACTTTAAAAAAAATGCAATCCAAAATATGCGTCATTACAAAAACCAGTAAATTCTCAATTCAAATGAGGAAAGATAAGCAACAATGCCAACACTGAGTTTATCCAAATGTTAGAATTATCTGACTAGAATTTTAAAGCAGTTATCATAAAAAATGTTCCAACAAGAAACTACACTCTTGAAATAAATGGAAATATAGAAAGTCCAAGCAAAGAAATAGAAGATACTAAAAAAAAATCAAATACAAATTTTAAAACTAAAAATAGAGTAAATGAAATGGAAAAGCTCTCTGGACAGACTCAGTAGCAGAATGGAGATAACAGAGCAGAAAAAATCAGTGAGCATAAAGATCAATAGAAATTACCCAATCTGGACAGCAAAGAAAAAATATATTTAAAATAGCCAGATATCCTCAGCAATGTAGGGCAAAAGATCTATCATTTGCATCACTGATGTCCCCAGAGGGAATGAGAAAGAGGTTGGAGCTAAAACAGTACTTGAAGAATCAGTGGCTGATATATTCCCCAATTTGACAAAGGACATAAATCTACAGGAAAAAAAGAGGAACAAGCATAAACAGGATAAATACAAAGAAATGCATACCCTGATATCAGAATATATCCTAATATATGATTCTAATGAATATCCTAATCAAGTTCTAAAAACTATCCAAAAAAATAGATTAAAAAATTCAAAAGCAGCCAAAGAGCAGTAATACATTAACTGTAAGGAAGCAACAATTTCAATCCTGAAGTATTTCTAAGCAGAAACAATAAAAGCTAAAAAGAAGTGGCCAACATTTTTCAAGGGGTGAAAATTAAAAAAAAAAAAAAAAAAACTATCAACCCAGAATCCTACATTCAGTGAAAATATACTGAGAGTTTTACCAAAATAAAAATTAAAATCATATATTTGGTGTCACTTGAAAAATAGAATACTTGGCCAGCAGGCCTGATATCTTCAGTTCAGTTCAGTCGCTCAGTCGTGTCCGACTCTTTGCGACCCTATGAATCACAGCACGCCAGGCCTCCCTGTCCATCACCAGCTCCTGGAGTTAACCCAAATTCATGTCCATTGAATCGGTGATCCCATCCAGCCATCTCATCCTCTGTCGTCCCCTTCTCCTCCTGCCCTCAATCCTTCCCAGCATCAGGGTCTTTTCCAATGAGTGAACTCTTCGCATCATGTGGCCAAAGTATTGGAGTTTCAGCTTCAACATCAGTCCTTCCAATGAATACCCAGGACTGATCTCCTTTAGGATGGACTGGATGGATCTCCTTGCAGTCCAAGGGACTCTCAAGAGTCTCCTCCAACACCACAGTTCAAAAGCATCAATTCTTCGGCACTCAGCTTTCTTCACAGTCCAACTCTCACATCCATACATGACTACTGGAAAAACCATAACTTTGACTAGAGGGACCTTTGTTGGCAAGGTAATGTCTCTGTTTTTTAATATGCCATCTAGGTTGGTCATAACCTTCCTTCCAAGGAGTAAGCGTCTTTTAATTTCATGGCTGCAATCACAATCAGCAGTGATTTTGGAGCTCAAAAAAATAAAGTCTGACACTGTTTCCAATATTTCCCCATCTATTTCCCATGAGGTGATGGGACCAGATGCCATGATCTTAGTTTTCTGAATGTTGAGCTTTAAGCTAACTTTTTCACTCTCCTCTTTCACTTTCATCAAGAGGCTCTTTAGTTCTTCACTTTCTGCTATAAGGGTAGTGTCATCTGCATATCTGAGGTTATTGAGATTTCTCCCGGCAATCTGGATTCCAGCTTGTGTTTCTTCCAGCCCAGCATTTCTCATGAGGTACTCTGCATATAAGTTAAATAAGCAGGGTGACAATATACAGCCATGATGTACTCCTTTTCCTATTTGGAACCAATATGTTGTTCCATGTCCAGTTCTAACTGTTGCTTCCTGACCTGCATACACGTTTCTCAAGAGGCAGGTCAGGTGGTCTGGTATTCCCATCTCTTTCAGAATTTTCCACAGTTTATGGAGATCCACACAGTCAAAGGCTTTGGCATACTCAATAAGCAGAAATAGATGTTTTTCTGGAAATCTCTTGCTTTTTCGATGATCCCACAAATGTTGGCAATTTGATCTCTGGTTCCTCTGCCTTTTCTAAAACCAGCTTGAACATCTGGAAGTTCACAGTTCACGTATTGCTGAAGCCTGGCTTGGAGAATTTTAAGCATTACTTTACTAGCATGTGAGATGAGTTCAATTGTGTGGTAGTTCGAGCATTCTTTGGCATTGCCTTTCTTTGGGATTGGAATGAAAACTGACCTTTTCCAGTCCTGTGGTCACTGCTGAGTTTTCCAAATTTGCTGGCATATGGAGTGCAGCACTTTCACAGCATCACCATTGAGGATTTGAAATAGCTCAACTGGAATTCCATCACCTCCAATAGCTTTGTTCATTGTGATGCTTCCTAAGGCCCACTTGACTTCACATTCCAGGATGTCTGGCTCTAGGTGTGTGATCACACCATTGTGATTATCTGGGTCTTGAAGATCTTTTTTGTACAGTTCTTCTGTGTATTCTTGTCACCTCTTCTTAATATCTTCTGCTTCTCTTAGGTCCATACCATTTCTGTCCTTTATCGAGCCCATCTTTGCATGAAATGTTCCCTTGGTATCTCTAATTTTCTTGAAGAGGTCTCTAGTCTTTCCCATTCTGTTGTTTTTTTCTATTTCTTTGCATTGATCACTGAGGAAGGCTTTCTTATCTCTCCTTGCTATTCTTTGGAATTCTGCATTCAAATGGGAATATCTTTCCTTTTCTCCTTTGCTTTTCGTTTCTCTTCTTTTCACAGCTATTTATAAGGCCTCCTCAGACAGCCATTTTGCTTTTTTGCATTTCTTTTCCATGGGGATGGTCTTGATCCCTATCTCTTGTACAATGTCATGAACCTCTGTCCATAGTTCATCAGGCACTCTATCTATCAGATCTAGTCCCTTAAATCTATTTCTCACTTCCACTGTATAATCATAAGGGATTTGAATTAGGTCATACCTGAATGGTCTAGTGGTTTTCTCTACTTTCTTCAATTTCAGTCTGAATTTGGCAATAAGCAGTTCATGATCTGAGCCACAGTCAGCTTCTGGTCTTGTTTTTGCTGACTGTAAAGAGCTTCTCCATCTTTGGCTGCAAAGAATATAATCAATCTGATTTCGGTGTTAACCATCTGGTGATGTCCATGTGTAGAGTATTCTCTTGTGTTGTTGGAAGAGGGTGTTTGCTATGACCAGTGCGTTCTCTTGGCAGAACTCTATTAGCCTTTGCCCTGCTTCATTCTGTACTCTAAGGCCAAATTTGCCTATTACTCCAGGTGTTTCTTGACTTCCTACTTTTGCATTCCAGTCCCCCTATAATGAAAAGGACATCTTTTTGGGGTGTTAGTTCTAGAAGATCTTGTAGGTCTTCGTAGAACCGTTCAACCTCACCTTCTTCAGCATTATTGGTCGGGGCATAGACTTGGATTATCGTTATATTGAATGGTTTGCCTTGGAAATGAACAGAGATCATCCTGTCGTTTTTGAAATTGCATGCAAGTACTGCATTTCAGACTCTTCTGTTGACCATGATGGTTACTCCATTTCTTCTAAGGGATTCCTACCCACAATAGTAGATATAATGGTCATCTGAGTTAAATTCACCCATTCCAGTCCATCTTAGTTTGCTGATTCCTAGAATGTCGATGTTCACTCTTGTCATCTCCTGTTTGACCACTTCCAATTTGCCTTGATTCATGGACCTAACATTCCAGGTTCCTATGTAATATTGCTCTTTACAGCATCGAACCTTGCTTCTATCACCTGATTTCTTACAGAGCAACAACAGTCTTGAGGCAGAGGGAGCAAATGCTTCCTTTAGATGAGGCATCTACCTTCTACTTACCAGCATGGCTTCTTACCCTGAGTACTGTTTCATTTATTCTACGTGCCTGGCTGTTGTAAGTATTGGTTTTATGGCATCCAGACTATTAGTTTAAAAGTCTTCCAGAAACTCTAATAAAAGCCATAGATCTCCAGAAAGGCACCCATGCAAACAATTTTGTATTTAGTTTCAAAGGTCATAGGCTTATATGATCCTAAGATTATTCAGATCCCACTTTAAGAACCCCTTATTTGACCATCAAGTGTACTATCCTAATCTAATCATAAAGAGATTATTGATTGCTCACCTTTTCTGTTAATATTATTTAGGAATGCCTCCAATATTGCCATATGTGTTTGCTGTATTATTTAGGGATATTCTATTCTACTAGGGAGAGTAAGACAAGGAAGATAAATGAAGCTAAATATAATAGCAAGAACCTTCTGAAACATATTAGACATAAAGAAAGTAGTTAGTGTCTATATATGAAGGAATAGCAGAACCAAGTAGTTGCCAAATATTTATGAAACACTTAACAGTTGCTGGGACATAAGTTGCAAAATGAGCAAACGAATGAGTGAGTGACTGCAAAGCTCAGCTTTTCCATTACATTACACCTCTTCCTCTTACCACTAACATATTACTTTTTCCCTGTTTGTTATTGTTTCTACTACATCATAAATTTATTGTAGACAAGGGCCATAAGTTATGTTGTGTACATGAGATAAGTTAATAAATACCTGAAAGCAGTGGTCACACATAGAAGAGTGATTCTCAGACTCAAGGGTACATCACAATCACCTGAGAACTTGTTTAAAATGTAACTATCTAGGGGCCAGCCTTGGTGGTTCAGACTGTAAACAATCTGCCCGCAATTCGGGAGACCCAGGTTTGATCCCTGGATCAGGAAGATCCCCTGGAAAAGGGAATGGCAACCCACTCCAATATTCTTGCTGGAGAATTCCATGGACAGAGGAGCCTGGCGAACTACAGTCCATGGGCTCGCAAAGAGTCAGATACAACTGAGAGACTAACACTTTTCAGGAGTCAGTCCAAGCAGTTTTAATTCAGTAATTTAGAGAGGTGCTATTAAAAAAAAATTATACTTTTTACCAGAACTTCCACTGCTTTCAATTTAGGGGCTCCATCAACAACATATCAAAAACAATTGAAATAGTAAACATGGAAAATCTAGGGCAAATGGTATCTATCTCCACTGTTACTAAGGATAAGTTACCAAATAGATTAAAATGTACCTCAGAGCAGCCTGAAGGACACTGGGGGAAAGATGGACCTAGCTCCTTTACCTCAGGTGATATGATTTGGGGGTAGGGCAGGGTGGGGAGAAGAACTTACTGTTATCTGTGTGAGATACTAGTTTTATGGGCTTATAGAGCCACTGTCTTCTGCCCAGTCAGCTGCTTCTTTTTCATCATTGCTCATGGCCAGAAAATGGACAAGAAACACGAACCATAACTTAATTCCTGCTGCAACACTCTCAAGACTTGAATGGTTCTGCTTCTTGTTTGATTGATTTCATAACGCTTATTATTTCAACAGCGCTTATTGCATACCTACAGCTGAACTTAAAACCCCAATGTAACATTTTTAATTAATATTTAAATTTTTTTAATTAAATATTACTTTTAGACAATTTCAGATTAAGGAAACACATAACAATCATCAGGGATTTTTAAGTTGCAGGTTTGTGAAAGCAGAAACACTTTTCAGTTTGAGCAATTAGTTCATGTATGGGCTCATAGTAGGTGAAATAAGTAGCCAACTGGATTCTCTTGATTTCTGCTTTACCTTATGAAAATTTTTCACGGTGTTTTCCAACCTGCTATCCTGTAACAATTGACTAAGTGCATTTACATATTCCAGTCCCCAACTATTACATAAAGTTGTCAATCCAATACTCAAACTTTCATTTCTGGAACATGTATAATCAATTTGGAATTCTACATAATATGTGTAATCACAAAATGTATTAATTAAGAAAAAATTTTTACGTATGTCTAAATTATTTATTTACAATTCCATTGAATTTGTGAGAACTGAATTCCAAGCTCTTTCAAATCACTGAAATTCAAAGAAATTCACAACTAATCCAAAGTACCATAAATATTTGTATGCTAAGTAAAGGCAATTGTCTTCCTGCACAAGCTCTTATTTTTCCCAGTTCACCATAGCAATTCACAGAGAAACAAACAGCTAAACTAATGAAGGAAACAAACGGAACATTTACTGACACCTTACCTTATGTGATATACCAAGGAAATAATAGCTTAGTTCTGTATTCAAGGAGTATTAAGACATCAATAAAAATAGTAAGAATAATTCTTTATTTACCAGTCTGTACCTTGCTTACTTGGATAATGCAGGTGATGGCTACACTTTTAATTTTCCATCCAATAATAGATTATAAAAATAGAAAGAGAGGTTATGATAGAAGAGTGGTAGTATTATTTAATGCTGTACTGAGCCTGACCCAGGCAACTATAGAGAAAACAAAAACACACAGTCAACTGATCTAACACGATACATCAGTTTAGGGCTTTTCTGAGTAGTGCAAAAAAAACCAAAAACAAAACCCCAAGTGCCTACCAAGGATTACTAACCTCCTATCTTATAGGAATCATTTAAAAACAATTAGAAAGACTAATATAACCCCCCTTACGGTTTAGTTAACATTTTATGTTGGTTTCACACTATTTTCCTTCCCTTATGTTTAGATATAAAATTAAGTTTCTTTCAGGTTTGCTATTAATAATATGACATGAGAATATTTTCCCAATTTCACTATTTCTTACTTGATGAACTTACTAGTATCCCTATTGTATTGGAGTTTTATCCTTTTGGAAGTAGTATTTGGCTTTTCAAATCTCTGAAGGCCCTAATTCTGAATCTTTATTAAAGGATTTTTATTTCTTAAGACATATTCAAAAGAATCTTACATTAAAAATAATTTTTATAAAGCCCTTCAGTCATCTGGGGCCTCTCTGACTCTGAGATTTACATAGCACCTGACCAAAAATTTAGTATGTCTTTTGGTAAAATGTTGTTTTACAGAAGAAAATAAAGAGCCTAATGAGAGGATTGGATATTTAAGGATTTTTATCTGGAGAAAGTTTATCCTATTGGAGAAAGAACTACAAAAAATACATTTTAGCATCCTAGCTGGCCATACCACCACCCTGCAGTGAAGCACACCCAACCACACCCATGGGAGTTTTAGTCTCCCAAGAATTCATGAAAGGCACTTCCCTGGCGGTTTAGTGGTTTGGGACTTTGCCTTCCAATGAAGGGGATGCAAGTTCAATTCTTGGTCAGGGAGCTAAGATCCCACATGTCTGGTGGCCAAAAAAAAAAAAAACAAAACATAAAACAAAAGCAATATTGTAACAAATTCAATAAAGCCTTTTAAAACGGTCCACATCAGGAAAAAAAAAAAAGAATTTATGAAAACAAAAGGTGATACACATACGAAGAAACCTCCTTTCTGAGTGTAAGCAAAATAGCAAAGAAAAAGAACTAAAAGGAAAACAGAAAAGTAGGAAGTGATAAAGTTAATTCATATATCCAGACCCACAAAATGGATGCTTACCCAGTGGCCCAGACCATCTCACAAATCAAACCTAATTCAGCCTGGGCTTATGAGAAATAACTGAGAAGGAAATCTAACATAAACCAATTACAATCCTTATCTCAGCTTTAAGCATCTTACCTTACTGTAGAAAACAGAACTTGCTAGCCCTGTCAAAAAGCTCCCATCCTTCTGGTCATTCATGTTTCCTCTCCTAACGTTCCCTAAAACTCACTCTTGTCTAAAATCCCCCGGGAAGGACGCACCATTGCTCGTGAGGCACTGTACTCTACCAATCCATAGACTGATTCCCTTGAATAAAGGAGATCAAAATCATCACTGAATTGTTTTATTTTTGTCATGTGACAGTTCTGGCAGGCCAGATAGGACCTTAAAACAGCTCCTGAAGATCCCTGGGATGACTCTGAGACCAAGAGAAGGTAGCCACAGAGCCAGTTTGTTTGGCTGCCTCTTCAGCTGCTCTCTGAGATGTCTAAGAAGCTGCTCTCTGATCAAATTCTACTTATTTTGCATTCAGAGTTCTTCAAGTTTTTCTGCTTAATCCTTCCAGGTGGAGAATCAAGGCCTGAAAGACTCCAGATTTTTCTGAATGAGACTTAGGAGGTCACTGTATTTGGGCTTGTTTTACCTCATCTCAAGGTAACCCCCTTCAGGAGGTCCCAAAAGGTTTCAGGAGCTGCGCTCAGGCAACCAGAAACAATAAGTCTGATTGAATTAGGGAAGACTCTATCAACAAGGAAAAATAATGGCTACTCCTCAATCTAAGAAAGCAAGATGGATAGCAACCATTAGGAGACTCACAAAGCCTTGAGCTAAGTCCACAGAACAAACTGCTTTGGGGACTTAGGGAAATAAATTAAGACAAGAAATGTGGGCTATTTCAACCAGTGGCACATCAAAATCTACTTGAAACTATTAAAAGCCATGAGAGAACCATCCACTGTAAAGAAAACTTCTTGCGAAAAGAATAACAGGTTTATTGCTTATGAAAATTTCATAAACCAAAGCTTCAAAATTGGTGGGCACGAATTGAGCACTTAAGAGTTGTTAGAGTGCTCACCACTTAACGCTAAGACTCCTGTGCTAGAATAAACTGGTCATGGAACAAGTTATATTGATACTAGGTCACCAGTCAACCTCAAGAAATTGTGCAATGAGGTACACCGTGAAAGTGAAAGTGTTAGTCGCTCAGTTGTGTCTGACTCTTTGCGACCCCATGGACTGTAGCCCACCAGGCAGCTCTGTCCATGGAATTCTCTAAACAAGAATACTGGAGTGGGGTGCCTTGCCCTTCTCCAGAAGATCATCCCAACCCAGGGATCAAACCTGGTCTCCCACATTGCAGGCAGATTCTTTACCATCTGAGCCACCAGCACCACTTTCCTCTTCCCTCTGAGAGACCCAAAGCTTAGCTAAAGTAACAAGATCCTCAAGTTTCAAAGAACTGAACATGCCACCTCCCAACACATCTTATTTTATGTCTAAGAACTGTGGTTTTGGAAGCTATAGATAGCAACAAAATTACAAAACCTTTCTAAGACAACCTAGAATTACAGTGGCTATATGTGAAACATTCCAAAATACGAGGTCATTTATTCCTTAAAGTTCACTTGAAGGTTGTTGTTTAGTCACTAAATCTTGTCCAACTCTTTTGCAATCCCATGGACTGTAGCCCACCAGGCTCCTCTGTCCATGGGATTTCCCAGGCAAGAATAATGAAGTGGGTTGCCATTTCCTTCTCCAGGGGATCTTCCCAACCCATGTATCAAACCTGCATCTCCTGCATTGGCAGGTGGATTCTCTACCACGGAGCCACCTGGGAAGCCTCTCACCTGAAAGTAAGGGTTCCTAAATCAAATAAACAGAATAGCACACCTATTTTAATTGGTGTGCAAAAGACTCCAAAAGACTTCAAGATTCCAAAACAGCCTCATTGAAAGATTCATTGTGTAAAATGGGAGTGAAAGTCACTCAGTCGTATCCATCTCTTTGAGACTGCATGGACTATATAGGCCATGGAATTCTCCAGGAAATAATACTGGAGTGGGTAGCCATTCCCTTCTCCAGGGTATCTTCCCAAACCAGGATCAAACCCAGGTCTCCTGCATTGCAGGCAGATTCTTTACCAACTGAGCTCAGTTCAGTTCAGTTCAGTCACTCAGTCGTGTCCGACTCTTTGTGACCACATGAATCGCAGCACACCAGGCCTTCCTGTCCATCACCAACTCCCAAAGTCTACCCAAACCCATGTCCATCAATACGGTGATGCCATCCAGCCATCTCATCCTCTGTCGTCCCCTTCTCAACCTGCTCCCAATCCTTCCCAGCATCAGGGTCTTTTCAAATGAGTCAACCTTCGCATGAGGTGGCCAAAGTATTGGAGTTTCAGCTTCAACATCAGTCCTTCCAATGAACACCCAGGACTGATCTCCTTTAGGATGGACTGGATGGATCTTCTTGCAGTCCAAGGGACTCTCAAGAGTCTTCTCCAACACCACAGTTCAAAAGCATCAATTCTTCAGCACTCAGCTTTCTTTACAGTCCAACTCTCACATCCATACACTACTGGAAAAACCATAGCCTTGACTAGATGGACCTTTGTTGGCAGAGTAATATCTCTGCTTTTCAATATGCTATCTAGGTTGGTCATAACCTTCCTTCCAAGGAGTAACATCTTTTAATTTCATGGCTGCAATCACCATCAGCAGTGATTTTGAAGCCCAAAAAAATAAAGTCTGATACTGTTTGCACTGTTTCCCCATCTATTTGCCATGAGGTGATGGGACCAGGTGCCATGATCTTAGTTTTCTGAACGTTGAGCTTTAAGCCAACTTTTTCACTCTCCTCTTTCACTTTCATCAAAAGGCTCTTTAGTTCTTCTTCAATTTCTGCCATAAGGGTGGTGTCATCTGCATATCTGAGGTTATTGAGATTTCTCCCAGCAATCTTGATTCCAGCTTGTTTCTTCCAGCCCAGTGTTTCTCATGATGTACTCTGCATATAAGTTAAATAAGCAGGGTGACAATATACAGCCTTGATGTACTCCTTTTCCTATTTGGAACCAGTCTGTTGTTTCATGTTCAGTTCTAACTGTTGCTTCCTGACCTGCATACACGTTTCTCATGAGGCAGGTCAGATGGTCTGGTATTCCCATCTCTTTCAGAATTTTCCACAGTTTATTGTGATCCACACAGTCAAAGGCTTTGGCATAGTCAATAAAGCAGAAATAGATGTTCTTCTGGAACTCTCTTGCTTTTTCGATGATCCACTGGATGTTGGCAATTTGATCTCTGGTTCCTCTGCCTTTTCTAAAACCAGCTTGAACATCTGGAAGTTCACGGTTCACATATAGTTGAAGCCTGGATTGGAGAATTTTGAGCATTACTTTATTAGCGTGTGAGATGAGTGCAATTGTGCAGTAGTTTGAGCATTCTTTGCATTTACTTTCTTTGGGATTGGAATTAAAACTGACCTTTTCCAGTCCTGTGGTCACTGCTGAGTTTTCCAAATTTGCTGGCATATGGAGTGCAGCACTTTCACAGCATCACCATTGAGGATTTGAAATAGCTCAACTGGAATTCCATCACCTCCAATAGCTTTGTTCATTGTGATGCTTCCTAAGGCCCACTTGACTTCACATTCCAGGATGTCTGGCTCTAGGTGTGTGATCACACCATTGTGATTATCTGGGTCATGAAGATCTTTCTTGTACACTTCTTCTATGTATTCTTGCCACCTCTTCTTAATATCTTCTGCTTCTGTTAGGTCCATACCATTTCTGCCCTTTATTGAGCCCATCTTTGTATGAAATGTTCCCTTGGTATCTCTAATTTTCTTGAGATCTCTAGTCTTTCCCATTCTATTGTTTTCCTCAATTTCTTTGCATTGGTCACTGAGGAAGGCTTTCTTATCTCTCCTTGCTGTTCTTTGGAACTCTGCATTCAAATGAGTGTATCTTTCCTTTTCCCCTTTGCTTTTGTCTCTTCTTTGCACAGCTATTTGTAAGGCTTCCTCAGACATCCATTTTTCTTTTTTGCGTTTCTCTTTCTTGGGGATGGTCTTGATCCCTGTCTCCTGTACAACGTCATGAATCTCCGTCCATAGTTCATCAGGCACTGTCTATCAGATCTAGTCCCTTAAATCTGTTTCTCACTTCCACTGTATAATCATAAGGGGTTTACTTTAGGTCACACCTGAATGGTCTAGTGGTTTTCCCCACTTTCTTCCATTTAAGTCTGAATTTGGCAATAAGGAGTTCATGATCTGATCCACAGTCTGCTCCTGGTCTTGTTTTTGCTGACTGTATAGAGCTTCTCCATCTTTGGCTGCAAAGAATATAATCAATCTGATTTCCAACTGAGGTATCAGGGAACAAAAAATTAAAGACACAAGATATACCTAAAACCAAAGACTGATGTGACTCCTACCCCCTCCTCTAACTTTCCCTGAGTCTGCACAGTGTACCAATTCTCTACCTAAATTGCCTTTTCACTCTGAAGAGTTACAAGACCATAAACAAAAGTCTACAGCTAGTGACCTTAGAGACACCCCCATACCTACCATAAAGGGGAGCCTCATGTAGCCCCTCCCAGGGTTGATGAGACTCTGGAGGATTCCCCAATAAACTACCACCAGTTACTCCCATAAACAATCAAGGGGAGACCAAAATTAAACTTATGAAAAGCAAATTCTTTTCATTAAGGAAATTCTGGTAGATACTAGAACTACACTGTCCACTCTAAACCCTACTTGTTCGGGACCCTACATAGGGGATCCTGGAAAAACAGGCAGAAACTGGTGAAGAGTAAGGATTCTTACCAGAGTCAGGCCTCTCAGATCACTGTTTGTAACCTGGTCAAGCAAGAAAGGTAAAATTTCACACTGTCTTTTCCTTTCTTAATCCAGATCCATTGGTTATTGATCTTTTCTATCCCAGGGACATCGATTGGCTTCTTGTTTATCTCATTTTGTGTCCTGAGAACTCAGCATGGCAATCACCAGGTTGGGAACCCCCAAAATACAGCCAGACTGAAATATGGGTTGTGCTCCATTTGCAGCTAGATACGACCAGAACATGTGAGTTCATATCATAAAAATGAAGCAACTGTATTAAATTATCTTAAATGTTCCTTTCATTTCTAAAATTATTTAACTAGATGAAATTGAGTGACTTCTCTAAGTCCACTTATTAAGATAAACCCAGTAGCCTAAACTGTAGAATTGGATAGAAATTCCAGTTCAAATGACCTTAAGAAGAAAAAAAAAATTAATGATTCACTTAATTGAGAAGGCCAGAAATAACCCTGGCTCCATACATGATTGGATTCAGAGGTTCAATGATATCATCAGCACTTGGGTTCTCTCCAGCTCTTGGCTCTTTTCCACAGAGTTGGCTTCTTTCTCTGACTTCACATTATGGCCCCTGACAGCTCCACAATCATAATCTCCCAGGATGATCTCTGAGTGGACTATTTTGGCTGACATATACAGCCCTGAATCATTGCAGCCTGAGGCTCATACTCAACTCTGACTGAATTGTGAATTTCTCCCCCACTGCAAATTTTCTGTCATTTTCATATGAGTACATTTTAAGTAATACAGGTTTTGATACCAGGAAATCAGGCACTACAGAAAAAACATACTGGTTTTATAGAAGATAAAGGATACAGAACAGAGAGGACCTTACTATTTCCTCTATACTTCTTTCTGGAAATATTATAATTTATTTTCAAGATACATTTCTTTTATGCTAAAACTCAGTCAATGTGCTACTGAGGCTATAGCATTTTGGGACTTGATGGCCCAATGTAAACACAGAGGAAAGTAGAAAGCCTCATTAAGAAGAGTCATTTCTATAATCCAAAAAGATAGAATTTTGTAGTTAGAAAAATTGAATGGTCTACCTTAACAAATACTGATGCTGGACCAGATTGGGAAGTAGGTAATTTGGAAGAATATAAGACTGAGGTATAAGAAAAACATGAGACTCAGTCGAGTCCTATTAATAATTCTCTACCTGAAAAAGGTAGACATGCTGATGTTCACCAACCCAAAGCTATTGTTTCAAATCTTTTCCAGGGACAGGCCAAAAATAGATCAAGGCTATTAATCTAAGATTCTAGGAAACAGAGTCTTGTTGCCAGGAGATCAAAGTCTTAAACTCAAAAAACATAACTACATTAAAATCTCTTGATATTGTATCACACAGTGAAAATTATAAGTACATATGGACTGGGTTTGATCATAAAGAGCTATGACTTAAATCTTAAATGTCTTTGACACACCCCCAGGAAGTGAGACACTAAAGCTGTGGCACTCCAGAAAGGGCATCATACCCAATGCCCATCTCATTTGAGACACAATGGAGAAAAGCGACCTTCCCAGGTGGGAGGATACAGGGTGAAAGAGAAGGACTGATGAATGAGTTTATCCCAGAAAGCAGAATTAGATGCTGCCAATATGTAACACAAGAAACTGGAGAAGAAAATGGCAACCCACTCCAGTATTTTTGCCTGGAAAATCCCATGGACAGAGGAGCCTGCGGGCTACAGTCCATGGGGTCACAAGAGTTGGACACGACTTAGCGACTAAACTACCACCATATGGAACACAAAAAGTCACTACACTACCAGGTGAGAAAGTTTTATTTCCAGTCACCGGACTATGCTGTATGCTATGTACCAGGGAGCCAAGTGTGCACTGCGCTTTTCCAAATGAAATTTTCATTGTGCTTATCTTGTTCTTTCTCCATGAGATTTAAGTATGTTGGAAATAAATAATAATAGTGTTTCAGATTTCATACAATGAAAAGCTACATCTAGATGTGATGGGAGGAAAAGTAACTCAACCAGAGACTTGGAATCAAGATAGGAGAGATACTGAGCTGTCTGATTTGTGGAAGAGTAAATGTTTTATGCCAATGAGAGAATTTTAAGGGTGCATATTTATTTGTGAAAGAGCTAAGTTTGGATGTTGAGCAGTTAAAGGGAAGACTATATTTAACAACTGATTAAATCCTCAACATCTATCCCAAACTTTCCCCATTATATAATAGCAATAGAGTTTGAATACTTTTTCAAGAATAGTTTCTGAATTGTCGAACCAATGAGTATAATCTCTTCTCCCTTGCTGGTGATTAGTTCAAAATCCAGGGTAAAATCAATCAGCAAATTCCTCTTACACCAATGACTCATATAGGGATAAGTGAAAAGTGAAAGTAACTCAGTCATGTCCATCTCTTTGAGACCCCATGGGCTATACAATCCATGGAATTCTCCGAGCCAGAATACTGGAGTAGGTAGCCTTTCCCTTCTCTAGGGGATCTTCCCAACCCAGGCGTCAAACACAGGTCTCCTGCATTGCAGGCGGATTCTTTAGACCTAAATTGTCTTAGACCTAAATTGTCTTGCCCTTGGTATAGCGATGAGGAGGTGACCTAAATTGTCTCCATCAAAATAAAGGTAAGGATTTATGTGATACTGTCTCCATCAAAGTGAAAATAAGAATTTATGTTAAATTTTTGGTGGAAACTTGAATAGAAAATCAATGAGATGGAATCAACAGAGAGGATGATAAAGTAAAAATAGAGAAAGTACATCAGTACCAATATCCTTGGTGAGCCCCAGAATAACAAATCCTGGAGTCTGTGCTTCCTCTGGATTTCCAGTTATGCAAGATTAAAGACATCATTGTTTAAGTCAGATTCGTATCTTATAGCCAAAACACCCTGGCTAATATGATATGTTTCTATACTAACGACAACTTGTATCAGTTAGGAATTGCAGTCAGCTGCAAGGAATAGAAGCCTCAATGACAGTGACTTAAATACATTAGAGGATTGGCTTTTCTCAGGAAATATGACATCTGGAGATGGATAGTCCCAGATAGACACAGATTCTTCTATCATTTTATTCAGCCTTCTTCAACATGCACTTGTCACCTTATTTTCAGAAACAGAAAGGAAGGAAAGAAAAGGCAAATAACAGAAGGTCAATGCTACTCTTTTAGATAGGATTCCCTAGTGGCTCAGTCGATAAAGAATCCACCTGCAGTGCAGAAGACTGCCTGCAGTTCAGGACACCTGGGTTTGATCTTTGGGTCTGAGAGTTCCTCTGGAGAAGGAAATGGCAATCCACTCCAGTATTCTTGCCTGGGAAATCCCATGGACAGAGGAGCCTGGCAGGCTACAGTCTGAGTAACTAAACCATCACACCACCACTCTTTTAGTTTTCCACAAAGTATGTATGAAGTACTTCATACAAAATGCTACATACATTTTATTGGCAAGAGCTATATCATGTGAACACCCTATGTTCAAGGGAAGCTGGGAAATACTATTTTTATAATTTGGACCTACTTCCACTAACAAAGCTAGTAAGAATCATATCTGTAAGATTGAAGGGAAGATTGGCACTAGGTAGGAAAACCAGTCACCTCTGCTATACTCTCAAATGAATGTCTCCAGCTCAGACCACTCCTCTGATCTCTTGAGTCATATATCAAACATGTTACTTAAATTCTCCATACTTGTGGACTATAGACATCTCAAACTGAATATGTGCAAAACAAAACCAGTTATCTTACGTTCAATCTGTCCCCCCAGGATAGTTACTTTTATGTGTCAACTAGACTTGGCAACAGGGTACCCAGACATTTGGTCAAGCATTATTCTGGGTGTGTCTGTGAGAGTATTTGTAGACCAGATTTAAATTTGAATTGGTAAACTAAATTAAGCAGACTGTCCTCCCTAGTGTGAGTGGGTCTTGTCCGATCAATTAAAGATCTGAATAGAACAAAAAGGAAGGATCTCTGAGATCCTTCTGAGTAAGAAGGATTTCTGCCTACCTAATGTTTGAGCTGGGACATCAGTCTTCTCCTGTCCTCAGACTAGAATTTATACCATCAGTTCTCCTGGTTCTCAGTTCTTGGACTTGGATGCAACATATACCACTGATGATTCTCCTGGGTCTCCAGCTTGCTAACTGCAAAACACTACCCAGCCTCCATAGTTAAATGAGCCTTATAATATATCTGTTTTTCTGTACATCTCTGTCTAGATTGATAGATAGATAGATATAAAGATATATAGCTATCTGCTTCTGTAAAGAACTCACCTCAAGTCATCACCATTTCAGTCAATGTACCACCACTTAGCCACTGAACACCTGTGCCAATTAGAAAGTGTACCTACATACCTGCAGAACCCTCAAAATGTCATTCAGCTTTTATTCACCCTTTCCCATGCATTAAATTCATCATCACACTGAGTCAGTACTTCCTTCCAGTGTATTTCAAATAAGTCAATTTCTCTCCATCACCAATGCTGCCACTTTAGTCAAGTCACTGTATCCTGAAATTCTGATTCCCCTGCTTCCACTTAATCCTTCATGATATAATTTTCATGTAACTTTTAAAACCTGAAATCAGATGTCACTCTCCTACTCAAAATCCTCCAATGGTTTACCATAATCCTTTATCTAACCATGGTCAACCAGGTCTCATGAAGCAGTTCATCTCTACCTTTCCAACTTCCTCTCACACCTTCCTTGCTTCCTTTCAGCCACATTGTCCTCTTCTCTGGTCTTCTGATATACCACGCTCTTTCCCCATAGCTGTAATTTTGCACTTTGTGGACTGATCCACCTCAAGATTTTCATGTGGTTAGCTTATTCTCATCACTTAGATCTCCTCAGACTGGCTTTTCCCATTCTCTCCAATCTTTAATTATTTAACCATGTACTGCTGTTAGGTGCTAAGTCGTGTCCAACTCTTTGCAACCCCATGAACTGCAGCCCACCAGGCTCCTCTGTCCATAGGATTACCCAGGCAAGAATATTGAAGTGGGTTACCATTTCTTCCTCCAGAGATCTTCCTCACCCAGGAATCAGACCCCTGTCCCCTGCTTGGCAGGTGGATTCTTAAATACTGAGACACCTAGAAATCATCATCTATAATCCCAATCTGTAATTATTTTGTTTTACTATGTCTCATCCCCTAACTAGTATATATGGTCCAGTAAAACAATGAACTAGTCTTTGAAGTTAGTTAATATTTCTAAGTCAAAGCACAATGTTATTTCTTAGCCAATACTCAAAGAATTTACTGAGTGATTTCATTTATTTATTCAACAAGGGTTTATTGAGGTCTTAGAAAAAGTGCTCCAAGCACTGAGCTGCAGTAGTAAATTAAAGGGCTAGAGTTTTTGCCTCCATGGAGCTTATCCTCTAGGGTGGGGAAAGACAGACTGAACAAATAGTGTGTCAGGAGGAGATTTTTTATGAAAATACCCCACTGGTTATTTGTTCAGAATAATCTTTCTCATTACTTAAAAACTAGACACCAAGAAAACACTGGGAAGTTTGGCACATTCTATTCATTCCCAATAATCCCTTAGAACTTGTGAATGCTGTCATAAACACTGGGAAACCAACCAAAGTATCAGTTTCCCTGAAATATATAGAAGAAGCTAATACCTTCAAGGGACTCTGAGAGGTGGGTGTAGGAGGATACTAAATACTTGTTGACTGAGATTATGAGTAGATACACAAATATGTCATAGTCAAACTCATTGTGAAGATTCACAACCTTATTTATTCCAAGACCAAGAAGGTCAGCAAGATGGAATGTGATGTACTAATTACAAATGTCAAAATGCTGAACCAAAAGGAAGCTGGTACTACATTGAGAAGGGAAGAAGAATAAGCAGGATACCAGATTAGATTACTGCCTGTCACCAAAACTTACAATAGGACTGACTGCCAGCTATGGAAATGCTATCAAGGAAAGATATGCCATCCCAAATCGTCACTCTCCCTCTTGCCAAGGCTCCTATCAACACATATCTGGGCATTTCTTAGCAAAGACTTTGGTGTGCTCTCTCAATTTATTAACAATTGTCTCATCTTTTGTTGATACCAAGAACCAAATAATTCTAACATTTCTCGTGGCTGATGAAATGAATTGCTAAATTCAGACTTTGGGGATTATTTTACCAATAATTCTTGCCCAGATTCAAGATAAGATCATTTCCAGTGTGTTCACAAGCTTTAATGACACCTGCAAGTCACACATTTCAGCCTCGGAGCGCTAACATGCTCTTAGAAGTTCTACTTGGTGCTGAGCATGTAGACGCTGAACACAAATGAAGGAAAATCTAAGTAAATGTTACAAGTAAACAGTAGCAATAATGATAGTAATGTTTTAAAACCTAACATTTATTAAGTCAGGCACTATACTAAGCACTTTATTATGTATTATCTCACTTAGTCCTCACAGTAGTGTTGTAAAATAGGTACAATTATTTTCCTTATTTTACAAAAACATGAAACAGGTAAGGAGGAGACAGACGTTGGAAGTGTGCACCTGTTATTGTTCTGGAGGAAGCAAGAAGACAAAATGGGAGGGAAAAGGGCAAAGGAGTAGGATAGCAGTGGATTTACACCCTCGGTTTTACTCAATTCATTTGACCAGGATAGAGTACAAATTGATCATAAAGAGAAAAGCAGTAAGTTTCTTCAAGATATCACAGAAAGTGGTTTGCTATGCCTAGTAATCACACTTCTTGTTTAGTTGCTAGGCTGTATCCGACTCTTTGTTGGACCCCATGGACTGCTGCACGCAAGGCTTCCCTGTCCATCACCAACTCTGGAAGCTTGCTCAAACTCATGTCCATTGAGTCAGTGATGCCATCCAACCATCTCATTCTCTGTCATCCTATTCTCCTCCTGCCTTCCATCTTTCCCACCATCAGGGTCTTTTCTAATGAGTCAGCTCTTCGCATTAGGTGGCCAAAGTATTGGAACTTCAGCTTCAGCATCAGTCATTCCAAAGAAAATTCAGGGTTGATTTCCTTTAGGATTGACTGGTTTGATCTCCCTGCAGTCCAAGGGACTCTCAAGAGTTTTCTCCAACACCACAGTTCAAAAGCATTAATTCTTTGGTGCTCAGTCTTCTTTATGGTCCAACTGTCACATCCACACATGACTACTGGAAAAACCATAGCTTTGACTATATGGACGTTTTTCAGCAAAGTAATGTCTCTGCTTTTTAATATGCTGCCTAGGTTGGTCACAGCTTTTCTTCTAAGGAGCAAGTAAGTGTCTTTTAATTTCAAGGCTGCAGTCACTGTCTGCAGTGATTTTGGAGTCCAAGAAAATAAAGTCTCTCACTGTTTCCATTGTTTCCCCATCTATATGCCATGAAGTGATGGGACCAGATGCCGTATACTGCATAGAAGCTAATCAAGAAAAAGACATATACTGGGAAATTCCATTTATATAAAATTCTGGGAAATCCTGACTAATGTATACTGACCAAAAGTAGATGAGGTATTGCTTGTGAATGAGAGGATTACAAAGAGCATAAAGAAAGTTTTGAAAAGGACCAGTGTGTTCATTATCTTTATTATGGTGGGAGTTTCATAGGTATATTCATATATCAATCATCAAATTGTGCACTATAATGCAAATGGTTTACTTTATGCCTATTTTACCTCAAAAAGGTGTTTCTTACAAATATGAAAAAATTGGTGAGAAATGTTTCCTATTCTATGTGTGCTCAGTCACTCAGTCATGTCCAATTCTTTGCAGCCCCATGGATTGTAGTTCACCAGGCTTCTCTGTCCATGGGATTTTTCTGGGCAAGAATATTGGAGTGGGTTGCCATTTCCTCCTCCAGGGGATCTTCTCGACCCAGGAATCAAACCTGCATCTCCTGCATTGGCAGGCAGATTCCTACACCATGCTCTTTCTATTTCCCTTTGGCTTTGGAGGATATTAGACAAAAGACATAAACCTATTCTAAAGTGGCTGGTGCCTGGTGACTTTCCAACAGATATTGACAGAAACACTAAATACATGACACTTCAGTATCAAACTTCACCCTGCAGAGCGAGGTTTATTTAGTTGCTTAAGTGTTGTCCAACTCTCTGTGATCCAGTGGACTTTAGCCCACCAGGCTCCTCTGACCATGGGATCTCCCACCCAAGAATACTGGGGTGGGTTGCCATTTCCTTCTCCAAGGGATCTTCCCAACCCAGGGATTGAACCCGTGTCTCTCACATTGACAGGTGGATTCTTTACCACTGAGCAACCTGGGAAGCCACAGAGCTATAAAAGCCTGATGGCACAGAGCAATAGTACTGATGCTAAAGAAAATTGTTCCAAAAGATGCTTTATCTGGGTAATTTGCTTTGTCCCTTGCTTGCCTTCATTGTTTCTCATGATCATCTTGGTTCCTAATTAATCCCAAACTTAGAAAACCATACGAATCTTAATTAAGTATAAGTTACTTTATGAGATATGTGAAAAGTCAAAATTTAAGAATCATAAAATCATTATCTATTGTTATCACACTATATAGCTCCCTTGATTACCATCTAATGTGTAAAAAGTAAAACAGATCTTTATCTCATATCAATTTGCCCTCCATTTCTAAAATGGCATACGCTGTATCACTGACACTTAAGAGAATCAGCCACACAGAGGGACCTGAACAGGTTAGGTCTGCTGAGTCACGGGCTGTTGAACAGGAAGTATTCTGGGACCCGGCTGTACACACCACAGGGATCTGGAGTGGGTTTAGCACTACTCTTGCCTGGAAAATCCCATGTATGGAGGAGCCTGGTAGGCTGCAGTCCATGGGGTTGTTGAGAGTCGGACACAACTGAGCGACTTCACTTTCACTTTTCACTTTCATGCATTGGAGAAGGAAATGGCAACCCACTCCAGTGTTCTTGCCTGGAGAATCCCAGGGACAGCGGAGCCTGCTGGGCTGCCATCTATGGGGTCGCACAGAGTCGGATACGACTGAGGTGACTTAACAGTAGCTTGGAGGCATTTTACAATAACTAAGTACCGGCTTCTTTAAAGCCTGTTCATTACTGCGATCTTTTTCCTGTGTTGTACAGCATAATAAGCCAGAAAGTCAATGGTAAAACCTAGAGAAGCACAGGAGGTGTACAGAAATGCTGAAAAAAGAGAGGATTTTTCCAAAGGAGCTGAAAAAGAATGGTAGCCCTCCCCCACTCCCTTCTACAAAGGAGAGCTCAGGAAAAGGTTAGTTTCCTTGTGATTAAGAGTCTACACAATTAAAATTTTTAAGTGACTGATTGAAGGATAATGTAACAGATTTTATTCAGCATCAGATACCTCAAGAGAAATTCAGCTTTCCTTTATTACTTTTACTGCCTGCACACATTTTCCCTTAGAAATAAAAATTAAACCTTTGTACAATTGCTTCCAAATGCATTTTGTTTTTATTCTAACAATGATTTTCATGAAACATCTATAGCAAATTTAAATGTTTCTTTTTTAAAAATGCATAGAGTTATTAAGAAACTGATGAATATATGAATATATGCAAGGATAAATAAATACCTGCTGCTAACTATCCATCTTTCTAAGTACCAAGGAGTGAGTAGTCCTTTTTACAATTTGCTTACCTTTTAGGCAAATATCATAGTCAAAACTATTCAAGAATATATAGAGGGATGAGAGTATGGAAATCTCAAAAACAAATTTATTCTTTCTCTTTTTCACACTCTCACAGTTCCTTATAGTGATACAGATCATCAGAAATTAAGATTGTTTGTTGATAACAACATACAATAGCCAGATATGAAAGTGAAAGTGTTAGTTGTTCAGTTGTATCCGATTCTTTGTGATGCCCTGGACTATAGCCTGCCAGCTTCCTCTGTCTATGGATTTCCCAGGTAAGAATACTGGAGTGGTTGCCATTTCCTTCTTCAAGGGATCTTCCCATCCCAAGGATAGAATAAACCCGTGTCTCCTGCATTGGCAGGCAGATTCCTTATACCTTTTGAGCCACACAGGTCTGGAAGCAACTTAAATACTCATTGATAGATGAATGGATAAAGATGTGGTATATAGACACAACAGAATATTACTCGGCCATAAAAAAAGAATGAAATAATGGCATTTATAGCAACATGGATGACCTAAAGATTATCATACTAGTTAAGTAAGTCAGAAAGAGAAAGACAAATACTATATGATTTCACTTATATGTGGAATCCAAACTATGACAAAATTACCTTATCAATGAAACAGAAACAGACTCACAGACATAGAAAAAATACTTATCGTTACCAAAGGGGAAAGAGGGTGGGGGAGAAATAAGTCAGGAGTTTGATTAGCAGATACAAACTACTATATACAAAATAGATAAACAACAAGATCCTACCATATAGTACTGTGCTGTACTTAGTCACTCAGTTGTGTCCGACTCTTTGCAACCACATGGACTGCAGCCCACCAGGCTCCTCTGTCCATGGGGATTCTTCAGGCAAGAATACTAGAATAGGTTACCATACCCACCTCCAGGGGATCTTCCCAACCTAGGAATTGAACCCAGGTCTCCTGCATTGCAGGCAGATTCTTAACTGTCTGAGTCAACATGGAGCTATATTCAATATACTATAATAAACCATAATGGTAGAGAAAATTTTAAAGAGTATACACACACACACACACACACACACACACACACACATATATATGATTATACCTATGTGAGTTATTTTACTATACATCAGAAACACACATTGTGAATTAGCTAAAAAAGCTTTTAAAGATTATTCAGTGATATTCTTACTTTCCTCTTTTTGATGAGCTTAATTTATTTTTGTAGGCTTTGAAATGTAAAATAGGTAGAAATGAGAGAAATACTAAAGGTCTTTTGGGGAATGGTCAGACCTACAATAATAGTGGCTAGCATTTGTTGAATGCCTCCTGCTTTCCAGACATCCATCCCTTTTAATATTGCGTTCTTCCACACAGTTTGCTTTTTTGTTCTCATCACTTAACAAATAACAAAATTGGAGTTTAGCAAGCTCAAACTAACTTTCTCGTGGCCCTATTAATAGTAAGTGACAGAGTCATGAACCAAAGCCAGGTCTTCATGAAAGCAGCACATGTTATTTAGTGACTTAACTTTGTGGAAAAAAAAAAAAAAACTTGCTCACTCCTAGAAAAAAATTATACATGCATGCACATACACTCATAAATTCCCCAATTTCTGCACCCATGTCCTTATATTATGAAGAAGAAAGTCACAGTACTAGAAACTAAAAGCAAAACTTAATATTAACATGGAGAAATAATACCACTAATACTATGTCACCTATTGTCCTGACCCTCTTCCAGGTGCTTTATGTATATTTATTCATTTAATCTTCACAAAATCCAATAAGACAGTTCCTACTATCTTCCCTATTTTACTGATAAAGAGACAAAGATGAAATAATTTACATAGGATCGTATGTAGTAAACACAGAAACCAGATCCAAATTTAAGGGATCTAGCTCCAGAGTAGTACTATTTTTTTGTTGTTGTTTCTGTATTTTTTTTCCTTTCTCATACACTAGTACAAATGTAATCTAGAGCTAGTGATTACTAGCTCTAGATGGTAGCCAATTTTTATAATAATTGACAACTTTGATGAAGTGGGCTGTGGTATTCCAAATTATCCACCTCTAGCTTACCTTTCAATTACCAGCAGTATATACTAGAATGGAACATCAATTTCAGACCTCCTCTCAAAAGTGTGAAAAATATTAAAGACAAAAAGATAAAACTCTGTCTTCTTTACCTCTTGGTCCACTCAGATTTCATCTTATTCTGTGGAAATCTTACATGCCTACTGAACCCAGATATAAAAGGTACAATAGAAAAATTGTGCTGTGAATTATTTGAAAACATTATTTCTAAGAAAGTATTACTTTGGGAAGAAAGAAAAAGAGATAGCTCATTTCAATCCATGTGTTTCAGTCCATCTTAGGGAAATAGTACACAGGTTGAGCATGTATTTTCCCTGATAAGTTAGATAAGTTGAATTCTTTCAGAACAAGTATTGCCCATAGACTATCACTGAGATCTTTGTGATGTTCTGAGAAAAAGCCAAACTTATCCTCTCTGCTCCAAAAAAGAAACTTTTTATCAGACTTGAGAACACTCCTGGTAATAATACTGCCTTTAGCTATATATTTCCTGGGCCAATTTTTTCCCCTGAGAAACTATGGCTTTGAATTATTTCATTTGTAATGGTTTTGTTGCCTGTAATATTTTGTTTCATTGAAAATTTTCCAATCTGATTTATTTCCAATGAGGAAATATATATAAATAAATTCCACCATTAATCCAATAAAAGTTCTGAGTATTCACTATGTGCAAAGTATTACATTAGACACTATAAATAATAACACTATGGCAATACATCAAACAACTTCTGTTGAAGAATTCTAATATAATTCAAGATAGGTGCAAAATTTATATTAAATATTCTGGCTGAAAGAAATTTTTAGAATTTAATTATCATAGGTAAAAAAACTAGTTTAACTAGAAAGGGAAAAAAAGAAACTTGACATGACAGTGTGCTAGATATGAGGAGCATCACCGTATTGGAGTTATTTCATTTTTACAGCAAATCCATGAATGGAGTCTTGTTATTTTCATTATACCCTTAGAAAGTTATATGAATCGCCTCTGGTAGATGGCTGATCATAGTATTAAAGTAGGAGAAAGCCCTCCTGGTCTCTAGGTTGTGCAACTTTTACCATCCACCTATATTTTGAAGAAATCTTTGGAACTGGTAAATGAGATAATACATACCAGTGTTTAGCATGATACCCGAAAAGATTAAATGCTCCACAAATAAGAGCTGATGATACTAATAGCAATAGTAATAGCAGAAGTATATCAAGACAGCATCTGAAATCCGTTCCCCTCCCATGGCCTAAAAGTCTCCACCAGGAAGAACGGACTAACCTCAACCTCTCCACATCACACCTCTACTTCCTTTCCCATATAAATTCTAAACTTCCTAACTTCTTTCTACTTACCAGATGTGGGATTGCTTGTGACATTGCATTTGAACCCTCAGTAATTCCACTTACCCACTGCTACTTGCCTTTTGTTCATTTTTCCCTTGTTTCATTATCATGTTATTGGCATAAAACAATTTTCATTCCTTCCCTCTTTTGACTTCATGTCCTCCCAATCAACCGTTAACTTTTGTCATTAGCAACTGAGATATTCCTTCAGAGCTTCAGCTCAGTTCAGTTCAGTCACTCAGTCATGTCCAGTTCTTTGCAACCCCATGAACTGCAGCACGCCAGGCCTCTCTGTCCATCACCAACTCCCAAAGTCTACTCAAACCCATATCCATCGAGTCGGTGATGCCATCCAGCCATCTCATCCTCTGTCGTCCCCTTCTCCTCCTGACCCCAATCCTTCCCAGCATTAGGGTCTTTTCCAATGAGTCAACCCTTCACATGAGGTGGCCAAAGTATTGGAGTTTCAGCTTCAACATCAGTCCTTCCAATGAACACCAAGGATTGATCTCTTTTAGGATGGATTGATTGGATCTCCTTGCAGTCCAAGGGACTCTCAAGAGTCTTCTCCAACACCACAGTTCAAAAGCATCAATTCTGCAGCGCTCAGCTTTCTTCACCATCCAACTCTCACACCCATACATGACCACTGGAAAAACCATAGCCTTGACTAGACAGACTTTCGTTGGCAAAGTAATGTCTCTGCTTTTAGATATGCTATCTAGGTTGGCCATAACCTTCCTTCCAAGGAGTAAGCGTCTCTTAATTTCATGGCTGCAATCGCCATCAGCAGTGATTTTGGAGCCCCCCAAAATAAAGTCTGACACTGTTTCCACTGTTTCCCCATCTATTTCCCATGGAGTGATGGGACCAGATGCCATGATCTTAGTTTTCTGAACGTTGAGCTTTAAGCCAACTTTTTCACTCTCCTCTTTCACTTTCATCAAGAGGCTCTTTAGCCTTCTAGAACTAACACCCAAAAAAGATGTCCTTTTCATTATAGGGGACTGGAATGCAAAAGTAGGAAGTCAAGAAACACCTGGTGTAACAGGCAAATTTGGCCTTGGAGTACAGAATGAAGCAGGGCAAAGGCTAATAGAGTTTTGCCAAGAGAACGCACTGGTCATAGCAAACAGCCTCTTCCAACAACACAAGAGAAGACTCTACACGTGGACATCACCAGATGGTCAACACCGAAATCAGATTGATTATATTCTTTGCAGCCAAAGATGGAGAAGCTCTATACAGTCAGCAAAAACAAGACCGGGAGCAGACTGTGACTCAGATCATGAACTGCTTATTGCCAAATTTAGACTTAAATTGAAGAAAGTAGGGAAAACCACTAGTCCATTCAGGTATGACCTAGATCAAATCCCTTATGAGTATACAGTAGAAGTGACAAATAGATTTAAGGGGCTAGATCTGATAGACAGAGTGCCTGATGAACTATGGACAGAGGTTCGTGACATTGTACAGCAGACAGGGATCAAGACAATCCCCATGGAAAAGAAATGCAAAAAAGCAAAATGGCTGTCTGAGGAGGCCTTACAGATAGCTGGGAAGAGAAGAAAAGCGAAAAGCAAAGGAGAAAAGGAAAGATATTCCCATATGAATGCAGAGTTCCAAAGAATAGCAAGGAGAGATAAGAAAGCCTTCAGAGCTTACACAATGATAAATTGAAAGCTTCACAAGAACCTGGGACTCAACAAAGGTGTAACTATTCTGGGACTTGCCTCCATCTACATTATTTTAAAGTTCAGCTCCTGAACACAGCTGGCTTGCTATCAGCAATCTGAACAAGTTTTAACAACACTGAGTCCACCTCAAGGTTATTCCTCCAGTATTATACAGAAAATTACTATAAATGAAGGAAATATGATACAAAGAAATAAAATAATTTAGCTTATTTTTATGAAGTTTCCCTGATAACTTGGCTGATGGAAAGAGAAAATAATTTTCATAAGAGTCTAGCTGTTGTACATATGAAATATTCCTTACAAAATAACCCCTCTTCCCCAAGACACTAAAGCACAGGACTGTGTGCTTTAGTTTAATTTAAAGAAAGGAATTCTTTCCTATTTAAGCTTTCATATTCTCTCAAGGTTTGTAATCCAATCAGATGATATTACCTATTCAAAATGTAATCTAGACCTCTAATAACTATGAACTTTTACTAAGTTTTAGCTCCTTGCATATAGGCACGGGATTTAGATCTATAAAGTCAATATAAAAAGCAGTGTTCACACCATGGCAGTCCTTTGCAATCACTCAATTCATCGAATGAAGCAATTTGTGTCAGATTCATATGGCTTAGATTTATTTACACAGATGAGCCATTGAATATCATTTAATGTTCATCCCTTATTCTGAGGATGGCACATAATTCAGGAATGCTGAATCAGAAGAGCCATCCTGGGGGACTAATTCTCAAAAACCAGGATAACATGTATCTGCTTTGTCGATTTCCATTTAAGCAGAATTAGAGGTTACCTTAACCAGATGCTCTAAGCGCTAGTAATGAACATGCATTTCCCTCTATGAGTGTCACAATAAATTCAGAAAAGGTCCAGTTCTGACATCAAAAGGGCAGCAACATTATATCACTGACAATATGCTAGTAACAGTCACTTTCACTTATTACTGTTCTTCAGTCTTATAGTGGGAGGCTTATATTTTATTACATCTTCATCAGTTCAGGTCAGTTCAGTTCAGTTGCTCAGGCATGTCCAACTCTTTGTGACCCCACGGACTGCAGCACACCAGGCTTCCCTATCCATCACCATCTCCCGGAGCTTCTTCAAACTCATGTCCATTGAGTCGGTGATGCCATCCAACCACATAGTGTTTTCCAAATTGAGCCAAAACCCTGAATTCTTTTGTATAAGTACTCTAAGATTTCACACAAATTATAACAACAATTTCTCATGGATTCATGCATTACAGGACCCAACATCACCCTGAAGTATTATCTTCCCAACCAGTTACTGAACAACCCATCACTTCATGGCAAATAGATGTGGAAACAGTGTCAGACTTTATTTTTCTGGGCTCCAAAATCACTGCAGATGGTGATTGTAGCCATGAAATTAAAAGACGCTTACTCCTTGGAAGGAAAGTTATGACCAACCTAGACAGCATATTGAAAAGCAGAGACATTACTTTGTCAACAAAGTCCGTCTAGTCAAGGCTATGGTTTTTCCAGTGGTCTTGGATGGATGTGAGAGTTGGACTATAAAGAAAGCTGAGTGCCAAAGAATTGATGCTTTTGGACTGTGGTGTTGGAGAAGACTCTTTAAAGTCCCTTGGATTGCAAGGAGATCCATCCAGTCCATCCTAAAGGAAATCAGTTCTGAATATTAAATGGAAGGACTGATGTTGAAGCTGAAACTCCAATACTTTGGCCACCTGATGCGAAGAGCTGACTCATTTGAAAAGACCTTGATGCTTGGAGAGATCGAGGGCAGGAGGAAAAGGGGATGAGAGAGGATGAGATGGTTGGATGGCACCACCGACTCAATGGACGTGGGTTTGGGTGGACTCCGGGAGTTGGTGACGGAGAGGGAGGCCTGGTATGCTGCAGTTCATGCGGTCTCAAAGAGTCGGACATGACTGAGTGACTGAACTGAACTGAACAGCAACATTCTCAGAGCCTTAGGGATCAGAACTGAATCTGCCTTCTTTTTCAAAGAGCTTCCTCTCAAGGGGTTACCCAAACGTACCTCCTAGTCCCCATGATCAATCACACGTCCCAACATTACCCAGTATACATCTGGGCAATTTTCAAATATCTCCTTGTCTACACATTTCATTTCTACCTCCAAATCTTCTCCAAGTTGTCTTTGTACTAAAAGAACAGATTTCCTAAACCACTGCAGATGCCTGAGTACTTTTTTATGCATATACTGTATAAACAGCATTTTCATAATTAAGCTTAAATGTTACAAGGCAATTAATACCCCAAAAGAAATAACATTCTCATCCTGTTAATTCCAAAGAATAACAAGAAAAAGAAAAGAAATAGAGGAAAAGATGGTCAGAGAAGGAAGAAAAAAGAGAGAAATATTGTTTAGAAACTGGAGGTGAGCAAAGAAAAATGGCTTTAATCACCTGGAAAGGGAGAAGGCAGTATTAATAAGAAAGAGTCACACAGACCACTGAGTGAGCTTTAACCTGAGATAGGCTGATGTCAAGCACTGCAATAGAGAAATTCTCTATCACAGAACAGAATATTTTTCTGCTAAACTGGGTAAAGATGATATAGTGGATGCTAGTCTTTTTTCAGAAGGCTCGTTTACATTTTGGGGAATTTCCCACATAATAAGTCCTGGCAAGAGACAGGACTGAATTCCAGATAGATGCTAAAATTTCCAGAAACTCACTGCTGGGGTTTCTCCAGTAGCTAGGGTGTGAGTACATGCCCTGGCCCCAGCCTTTCAAGACGAAGGAGCTCTGGGGGAACCTCCGCTGGTAGAGGGGCTGAGGGCTGAGGGACCAGCTCCTCAGGCAACAGTGGCAGCAGTACAAGCTGCAGGTCTAATTCAGAGGTGGCAGCATCAGTTTTTCTCACCAGGTCTGTTCCGTGACACCACCCCAGGCACTTTGTTCCAGCTACAGACCCCTAAACTTGTTTTTAAGCCCTCCTATTGATTCTGTGACCTAGCCAATATTTTATTTTATTAAATTCCTTTTCTGCCTAAAGCAGCCAGAATATATGTAGCAAGGGGGCAACCATCTAATGGAGCAAAGTAAGGACTAGAATGATTTTCAGTTCAATGCCTTTTCCATCACACAACACTGGCAGTGTCGATTGTCTAGGGTGTTACTTTTATTACTTAGTTACTTTTGTTTTTTATTTTGTTTTGTTCTAAGAAAGATCATTTTAGGATTCTATTTGAACTGTTTGTATCTGGTGATCTGATAATTTGCTAATGTTTAGAAACAGATCATGATGAGAAATTCAGGGAAAGGTCAAGCATTCAGAGGCCTGAATGATGATATGGAGAGTAAGCTTATGTTATGATGCTCCTTGGGGAAAATACACTTAATTAAAGCTACATTCTTCTGAGAGGTTCTGCTTAGCTAGTATTACTGCAGAGGATCTTAGAATTTTAATGGAGCCCAGTTCACACATAGATATAGTTAGGATATTTTCAACCTTGAACTGTATGAAGAAAACAAAAGGATTTGTTGAAAAGAATTGAACTCATGGTATAGAATGTGAGCTATCTACATATACAATTAACTTAAACACAACCATGAATAGCAAATAGTTTGTTGCATTGTGTTCAGGTGTGTCAGCTTCTGACTTTTTTTAATGGATTGCGACATTATATAGCTTAGTCTGTCTTTTGAATTAATTTAAAATATTTTTCTTCTTGAATTGTCTCAGTGTTGCTGATGTTCATCTGTATGTGAAAGCAATTTTGTCCCATGCTATCTTGGCTTCATCTGGCCCTCATATATCAGAGTCATCATTTTTTAAAATATACAGTCCTTCTTTAAACCCACTAAGTGCTGAAGTACTTTGTAGTATGCTGTTATTCCACAGTATTCTTCAAGAGATTTGCCTCCCTCCAACACACCCTGCAAAAAGCCTAACACTAATACACTATCTGCCTTCACTAGAATGGCTTCACTAACCTGAGCATTCTGTGCTCTAACTAATCTATACCCTACAATTTTGTATTTTTCATTTTCCAGATGATATAAAAATGGAAAGTCTTTCATACTAATCATGTACTGATAAGTAGCTCCATTTTTGTTAAGATCCAAGTTGAAATCAAATTTACCACCATCCAGAAATGTAGACTTCATGAAAGTGCTCCCCCCACCCACTAAAGTGTGCTCGGTGTACACACACACATGCACATGTCCACACACTCATACACACATATTCCAAATCAAGTGGCTTGAAAAACCAAAACGGAGCATATGTATGGATGGCCACATATCTTATCCTCACACCCTCTAGAAACTCTATCCTTTCCCTAAGTAGAGGCATTTAGTCATATCTACCTAAGAAATTCAATTTTAATGACCTCTCTCCCAAAACAAAACTGAACTGACAGTTCACTTTACTTTAAAATTACTCCAAAGTATCCACACTGTAGAGGATCCATTGTATGGATTATCCAAACTATAAATAATCTGAAAATGACACATCCTTGGTTTTACAATGCATTACCTTTCTGAAACCAAACTAAAGCATTAATCATATTTGGCTTCAGCAAACATTAACATTTCTTTACAAACCCTAACCCCAAACACTGAATGAGCAGACTTGGCTGTAAGCTAGAATCATGCCATGCTCCAGAGAAAGCGAAACTTAAAGTTTACACCACTAACAATAACCTACAGATCAGTTCATCCTCCCAGGAGAGATCAGCTCTAAGCCAACATGTGATCCATCCTCTGGAAGGTCCAGTGCATCTATCCCTACCATCTTGACCTAGATGATTTCAGTTGGCTTTGCTGCTAGCATACTCCTTGACACATAGAGATGCATAAATTGCTTTTAATGATATATTTGGGGCTCTCCAATTAAATAATCAGGTCTGGAATCACTATTATTTTAACAGCTGCCACACTAACCAACTTTGAGTAGGTCACGCTCTGTCTTTGGACTGAAGTCTAAGGATCCAAATGTTTAAGACTGGGAAGATGGGAATGGGGCAGGGAGAGGCAAAATCATGTTCACAGCATGATCTCTGAAAACATCAAAACATTGTCTGTTCTGGCCTTTGTGAAGTCAGCCCTTCAGCTATTTGTTCAGGTTTCTCTACAAATTTGATGATGAATGAGATTTCCCAAGGGGTTTTACACACAGCACTTGTATTAAAGGCTGATAAACTTTCAAATGCTCCTTCAACACAAGAAAAATAGCATCAAAATGGAAGATTATACTATAGTGCTTTGTACCTTATGAGAGAACCCTAGAAACTAGTGCTTGCCACAAAGAGAGAAAAACTAGAAAGCATTTCCCAGACTGTTTCAGAAATCACCAACATCTGGAGGATGAAAGCTGACCCACATACATTTTAACTTCAAATGACTTTTGAGGTTTTGACTGTAATTATGTATGTAAACAATGAATTACTAACTTAGAAACAAATTCATTTGCATAGTGAGCATTTCCAGAAACAAAAATTTAAAATATACAGTGAGGAAACAGCAGGTAGAGTTTATTCTTTCTTTACATCACATTTCCTACAGCCTGGGGAAAGAAACATTTGTACATGCCTTACTCCAACAGCCTTCCCAGGACAGGATGAGCAAAGAGAAGTGCTAAGATCCACATGAGCTGTATCTTTGGAACCCAGGTAACCACTCTATCTCAACAAATAAGAAAATCTGATCCCATTGGAGGGAGTTGATAACAGAAAGGGATGAAGAACAGGATCAAACCTTGGGATACAATTTCATGCAAAGGGAACCTCACCCTCCACGACTCTGCTTAGTTACATACATGTCACCTCTCAATGCTTCAAAAACTTCCCTGCAGGGTTTGCTTGTATATGTCTTTGAAATAGCTGGTATAAAAGGCTTTAACGAACAGGTCCATGAGTAGAAGATTTCCCTTGGACTCCAGGCCCAGAATCTTCCACATAGCTAAATAACAACCGTTCACAGTGAAATTACACATAATCAATAGGCTGTCCACTGACCCAAATATCCCAGGGACCCATTCTTGAAGATTTTATTGTCCATCTATTCCAGGCCTGCATACGGTAGAGCCTATCGACTCAGGCACAGCTGTTTTTCTCCTGTTGGCGTGTGATTATTTTCAAGAGTTTTACTAGAACAGATGTTTTAAGAGTGTGCTGAGTACACGACTTTCCTCAACTGACACTTTTTCATTTATGTAAACAGCAGATTGCTATGCTGCTGTCCTTTTGAGATGGTGAGGGAAGGGGAGGAATCACCAAATAGCGTCAGTTTTCTTCAACACTATGAAGCAGAGGCTTTTCAGTTCAGCGCCCTCCCCACAGCCCTGCTGGCAGAGACCCTCTGACTATCCTCCCGTGGCCACTTGTTCTTTTTTTGATCCTTTTTCCCATCAGACTGTTGGAATTTGGTTTTTCCACATCAAGACTTTTTCAGCTGGAGCAAACAGAAATACATCAATGTCCAATACAGAAGGCAATTTTCTCCACCGGGTTTGTACCTGGTCCAAATAGTTGAATTTAGATAACAACTTATTTCCTGAGAGTCAACATGTACTTCTGCTTGAACCCACAGCAAAGTAAACCCCATACTGGTGCTAGAAAAAAATCTGTTACTATGGAAAATAATATTACACTACACGTTCATCAAAAGAGACTGCCAACCTTGTCGTTTCTGCATCAGCAGAATGCACATAGCTCTTAAATGGAAAAGTTTTCCCACCTAAAGAGCACGATTTCAGGTCTTTAAGCATGTAATACAGATGACTTTGTGTCTTTAATAGGTTAAGTGATTCTCCAAAGTATTGGTAGGAAAGTAAAGATTTTTTTCCGACCCTCACTCCTTGTAAACTGCTTCTTTCAGGATTAGCACAATTGTTCAAGTGACTTTAGAATTATTCTAAATTTAAAATATTTAGGGACGCTATCTGGAGGCAGGATAAGATGGATCATCCTTTTCAATTCCTCTCTGCCCTTTCAGACATAACCTTTCTCTTCACAGTACCTGAATTCAATACAACTTTGTTCTTTCTACAACTTCATCTTCAATTCCAGTCATTAGGAATTGTGATTTGAATGACCATTTCATATCCATCTCCTTTTCACAAAGAACCAATCAGCTCACAGTCAATCACTGAGTCAACATTTATAGAGTTCCAGTTATAATTTATACGCTTTGCTATGTGCTGGGAACATGGATGTGAGTCAAGCGTGGTCACTGGCTGGGAGGGAAGAGACACACAGCAACAGACTGCTGAGGACAAGAGCTGTGTTCAGAGGAAAGCACCAAGCACACGAGGGAAGTGTTCGCCTTCTCTCTACACAAGTGAATTAACTCACCTCGAGTCAGAATTTCTACAGAAAGGAAGCTCTCTTTTCCCCCTTCAATTCAATATTTGTGTCTGACTGAGAAAGAAGGACAAGGATTGGTGAAAATAAATATTAATTACCAAATAACATCTGTAACAAGATGTTAAACAGAACTTTTCCTACAATTGTGGCACTGAGAACAATAGATGATGAGAAACACCTCTTTCTGAGAAGAAATGTTACGGTATCCTCATTAGAATCCTAGCCTATCAGTGACCATCTCCTACCTCCAGTCCACATAAGAGAAGGCTAGAGATTGGGGAGCTCGTTTAAAGGGAATTTACAGAAGTAGAAAGGTGATGCAGATCACTCCCCTCTGCCTCCCATAGGCGCTCCACCTGCAAGCCAAGCAAGGAAGTTTCTCAAGAGAATCCATCAGAAGTACTGGGAGTTTCTGTAGGAAGGGAAATGATTTCTCATTAGTACAGAGTACATTCATGAGTGTATCAGAGGCGAGTTGTATGCTGGTGCTGCAAGAAAATTTGGGGAAGTTAACACAAATTCCTAGAATTGGTCAGGGGAGGATTCAGGAAGCAAAGATTAGAAGCAACCTCATACCTATACACAGAGAGGCAATGGCACCCCACTCCAGTGCTCTCACCTGGAAAATCCCACGGACGGAGGAGCCTAGTAGGCTGCAGTCCATGGGGTCGCGAAGAGTCGTACACGACTGAGCGACTTCACTTTCACTTTTCACTTTCATGCACTGGAGAAGGAAATGGCAACCCACTCCAGTGTTCTTGCCTGGAGAATCCCAGGGACAGGGGAGCCTGATGGGCTGCTGTCTATGGGGTTGCACAGAGTCGGACACAACTGAAGCGACTTAGCAGCAGCATACCTATACAAACATAAAAATAGGAAGTCATCTAAGGCAAACAACAATGACAGAAACAATAATCACGTGGCAAGAGGGGAGCACAGCATTTGCTTAAATGCAGTGTAAATATATCTGAAGTTCTATAGTCAAGAAATACTTTGGAGATGAACAAGGCATGAACCTGAAAGGACCTCAGCTAAGGAAACTGACTATAAGAAAATGCTCCCAGTCCAAAGGATCTATGGATTCATGGTGGGGGTCAAGGATATATACAGAAGGATCCCAGTGTTCATTATCCTGTAAGAGGGAAGAGTAGAGGGAGGGAGAGTGGAGGGAGAGCTACTGTCTATACCCTTGTTATAAGAGTGGACATCAACAGCCAAGTTGCAGGAGCACTGCTCACCATCAGTCTGTGTCCTTTCTCTAAATCCACCCTCCCCACATCACTCACTCTGAGGGAGCCATGAGCAAAACAAATAGGAGCGGCACGGAAAGCAAGGAATACAAAGAAAGAGACCACATCAACTTCCCGTTCTGGGTTTTGTTGTGGTAGCTAGAGCCTGAGCAAGAAAGGTAGTCTGAATCTTTAACTGGATGAAACTTTGAGGTTTGACATTGAACTAGGTTAGTTTTTTTAAGACTACTTTATTATTAAACTAATTTATAGCTTTAAAAAAAACCCAAATTTATAACTTAAAAAGAAACATATACACATAGAGTCCAGAAAGAGTAAAGCAGAACTTGCTCTAAAACAATATAAGAGTGAAAGAGAGCCCTTTCTGGTTGAACCAGTTTAGCACATTCAATAAGCCAATTACGCTTGTCTCTCTGTATCCAATACAGATCGGATCCAAAACCTCTCACCACCACCACAAATACCAAAATCCACAGATGCTCAGGTCCTTTATATAAAATGGCATAGTATTTACATATAACCTACACATATTCTCCCATATATTTCAGAGAATTCCAGAAAAACATCCGCTTCTTTGACTATGCTAAAGCATTTGACTTTGTGGATCACAACAAACTGTGGAAAATTCTTCAAGTGATGGGAATACCAGACCACCTTACCTGCTTCCTGAGGCTAAGAAGCAACAGTTAGAACAAGATATGGTACAACAAACTGGTTCCAAATTGGGAAAGGAGTACATCAAGGCTGTATATTGTGACCCTGTTTATTCAAATTATACGCAGAGTACATCATGGGAAATGCCAGGGTGGATGAAGCACAAGCTGGAATCAAGACTGCTGGGAGAAATATCAATAACCTCAGATATCCAGATGACACCACCCTAATGGCAGAAAGTGAAGAGGAACTGAAGAGCCTCTTAATGAAAGTGAAAGAGGAGAGTGAAAAAGCTGGCTTAAAACTCAACATTCAAAAAACTAAGATTATGGCATCCGATCTGATCACTTCATGGCAAATAGATGGGGAAACAATGGAAACAGTGGCTGACTTTATTTGGGGGGGCTCCAAAATCACTGCAGATGGTGACTGCAGCCATGAAATGAAAAGACGCTTGCTTCTTGGAAGAAAAGCTATAACCAACCTAGACAGCATATTAAAAAGCAGAGACATTACTTTACCAACAAAGGTTCTTATAGTCAAAGCTATGGCTTTTCCAGTAGTCATGTATGGATGTGAGAGTTGGACCGTAAAGAAAGCTGAGCACTGAAGAATTGATGCTTTTGAACTATAATGTTGGAAAAGACTCTTGAGAGTCCCTTGGACTGCAAGGAGATCCAACCAGTCCATCCTAAAGGAGATCAGCCCTGGGTGTTCATTGGAAGGACTGATGTTGAAGCTGAAACACCAATACTTTGGCTACATGATGCGAAAAACTGACTCATTTGAAAAGACCCTGATGCTGGGAAAGATAGAAGGCAGGAGGAGAAGGGGATGGCAGAGGATGAGATGGTTGGATGGCATCACTGACTAGATGAACATGAGTTTGAGCCAGCTCCGATAGTTGCTGATGGACAGGGACGCCTGGCATGCTACAGTCCATGGAGTTGCAAAGAGTCAGACACGACTGAGCAACTGAACTGAACTGATCCTCCCATATACTTTAAATCATCTCTGGATTACTTACAATACCTAATGCAATGTAAATGCTATGTAAATACTTCCTGTGGCACAGCAAATTCAACTTTTGCATTTTGGAACTTTCTGGAATTTCTTTTTTTCAAATATTTTCCATCTACAATTGGTTGAATCCACAGATGCAGAACCCACAGATACAGAGGGCCAACATGTCAGCATCTGTGCAACAGAAGAGTATACAGTGGAAGTGGAAAGCAATTCAAAACCTTTGTAGGTATCTGTGTTGCTCAGTTTGTGCTGCCATAATAAAATACCATAGACTGGATGGCCTAAACAACAGAAATGTATTACTCAGTTTTCTGGAGACTAGGAATTCCAAGATCAAGGTGCCAGCCAGTTCAGTTACTGGTAAAGACTCACTTCCTGCCTTGCAAATGGCCACCTTCTTACTGTGTGCTCACATGGTGGAAAGGTGTCCCTTCTTATATGGGCACTAATCCCATTGGGCACTAATCCCATTGGATCAAGGACCCAAGAGTTATGACCTCATCTAACCTTAATTACGACTGTAAGGCCCTATCTCCAAATACAGTCACACTGAGGGCTGGGGCTTCAACATAAGGATTCTGGGAGCACACAGTATTTGGGAAGGTGTCTAATAAGAAAAAATATAAAGAAATCTCTACCCACACACAAAATATCTTAAAGACGAGAAAGAAGTATATAACTTTGTGCTCAATGATTATCTGAGGAAAGAACTGCTAAATTATTATATGTAAGCATAAAAATGCATCAGTGTGGAGCGGGGGAGATTCATTAGAAAAGCAAATCATGATGAGGAAAACAGGGAATCAAAAAAGTGACCTTGAGCCTATTGTGTTCACAAAATATTACATAAATAATTGAATGCATGTGAAGTCTATGGCAGACTTATGGTGGGAAATAGATTTTAATATAAATGCCATGTTCAAAATCATGTCAGGTAGGATCTTAAACTGTAAAACTTTTGAGTTTAAAGAATATAAAGTAAAACTGACTTGAAAAAAGAGCAAGTATAGGAAGTGAAAATAAAAATGTGCATTTATTATATTTATAAGAGCCTGAGTTATAACTGAATATTTGAGAAAAATTTGTTGACTTGAATTTAAATATACTAGATAAATGTGTTGGTTATTTATTATAAACTGTGAAAGAGTCTGGCTTCTTAAACAAAAAAGAAAAATTGCAGAGATATGAATTTAAAGTAATAAAATTCAAGATGGTAGACTGCATATGCGTTTGCCTCTTCTCCTCTGAAACCCATTAAAATGGCAGTTAAAAAAGACACAAGGAAGTATATATATTCAAAAAGTGGTGAGAACATATGGGACATCAATGGACCAGATATTTTTGCAGATTTCTGGATGACAGTGTAGGGAATAAGACAGTAGTACTATGTATACATGAAAGCAGAGGGAGCCATCACTTAAACCACGATCAGAAGTAGGGGGCAGAAAGTTCATGGAATTCTCCAGGAAGAGCAAGTTAAAGGATCAGGAGAACGAATTGCCAAAATTTTTAAGTGCAATAAAATGGACAGAAAATAAAGTTGAGACAGCTTTCTGATAATAGAGTAGAAAGGACAAAGAAGCTGAAAATATGAACAAAAAGATAAAAGGCATATAAAATCAGTCCAGCTTGGCCATCATCTGATTTAATAGAAATCCTATAAAAGGAAAATAGAGGTACAAAAGAAAAGATTCCATTTTACCCTGATGAGTGGCCCGCAGGCAAGTAATAGAATCCAGAAGAAAAGGAGTCACAGCACACTGCACATCTCAGCAGTAAAAAAATAACCATGTACTTGGAGTAATATAAAAGATTGATTATTTTTAACCTCAAAGGCAACAAACATAGGCAGAAAGCACAGAAAGTATGGTTGCAATTGCGGAGCAGAATGTAAATATTATCAGTCTTGACAATATAAAAGCAAAATTAAAATGAGGAAGGTGGGAAAAGAAAAACAGAAAGAAGAGGCAGAGGAAAGGGTAAAAAAAAAAAAGCACCAATATTTTCATCTTAGATCAAAATCAAGTCAGCTGACTAAAGGAAAGGCACGAGAAAAAGAATTACTGATATGTTTTCTAAAGTTATGAACAGAACTAAAAGTAAAACTAAAAATACTGATGTAACTATCAAAGTTTAGGAGAAGGAGATGGGGGTGGGCAGTGAGTGGCCCAAATCCTCATCTTTTACATTCCTTAGTAAGTAAAAATTGCCCAAGATCATTAAATCAAGAAACAGTGGCTGACAAATTTTATTCTGATAAATACCAGAAATATTTTTGTAATGATGAAAAGAGATGCTGGTGGAAATGAGCCTGGGTGTGTGAGGGGTAGGGCAGAAGTGTTTCATTTCTTAACATGCACTCTTAGTATTCCTGGTTTACTACCTTGGTCATGTATTACCTGGGCATAAACAAAGAAGAATAAGTTCACCCAAAGTTAAATATTAATGCCAACTTCATTTTCTAAATGCTGATGGAAGTCAAGGCTACAGCCAGGTATGAAAAGAAGATTTTAACCTAGTAAGAAATGGACTGAAGATAAAACATCCTATATAAGTAACACATAAGAAACATACAGGAAATCAAACAAAAGAAAGATCTTGCATTTTTCTCACACACACACACATACATACATCCCATAGAATTTGCACATATGACTGTTCCTCTGCAGATACTGACACACAACACAGATAAAGTAATAACTCCTTTTTCCCAGAATTAAATAATAAATTCTTGTATTAAAATAGATTCATTCTAGAAATAAACTGTATGTTCACAGAAACATAATGTAGAACAAACGGTAAACATCTTTTTACCAGATTTCTCAAATCACATTATCAAAATAACCAACTATCCCAACAAGGATGCACCACTAGAACACTTGATTCAACCAAAGCTTGGATTGGCAGACTTTTTCTTAACCAGCCACATAGTATAGGTTTACAGATAGTGCTCAACTCTGCCATTGCAGCAAGAATGCTAACAATAAATAGCATTGAAACATGTATATTATCATATGTGAAACAGAACACCATTCCAGGTTCGATGCATGAGACAAATGCTCAGGGCTGGGGCAATGGGATGACCCAGAGGGATGGGATGGGGAGGGAGGTGGGAGGGGGGTTCAGGATGGGGAGCACATGTAAACCCATGGCTGATTCATGTCAATGTATGGCAAAAACCACTACAATATTGTAAAGTAATTAGCCCCCAACTAAAATAAATTTATTAAAAAAAAAAAAAAGAAGTTGCTCTCAGGAAAAAAAAAAATACACAAATGATTAGGAATGTCTGAGCTCCAATAAAACTTATTTACAAAACAAGCTGTGAGCAGTATTTAGCCCATGGCTGTAGTTTGCCCATTCCTGAACTAAAGGATCAAGCACATTAAGACATTTTCCAAGTATTAAAAATGCAGTACATACTCCGTAACTTAAATTACTTGTACTAGCATTCTAATATCAAATATTATCCTATCAATTACTGCTGTATATAATTCCTGATGTTCAAATGCCTTTTGAATAAGATCTAGTCAAATAAGAGCTAGAACATATCCATTCTATTCCTCTTTCCTGCTCATCTTACAGACAATAATAAGATGAACATAATGATCAAATCAGCGATCCCTGGTAAGGGCCCATTTTATTATAGATAGCTAACATATTTGATCTCCTATTTCTCCATCAAAATTAAATCTCCAATGGCTTAACTGTATACTCTTTTGTTGCATTTTGAAAACAGTGCCAAGGAACAAACTCTGAATAGCAGTCGACACTGACACGCTGCTTTTGGAGAGGGCCCTTAAAGCATTTTGAGTGCTTCAAACAGGCGACATCATATAAACATAAAGATTAACACTTGGCAAGGACATTGATGGCTTGCTGAAAAATGTCACCTTAATCACTATCAAATCATATTTATTAAGCAACTTTGTGCTCCTGGGGCCTAACTGAACACCCTCCTAAGATTTTTTTTTTTTTTAATGAATTGGCAGTGTGGATAGAAAGCAAGATTCAAAAATCAAATTAGCTTCCACATCAAAATCATAATCATATTTGTGATGGCTGTGAGCAAAATAGGATCCTAAATAAAACTGTAAAAAAGGATGAAAAATCATAAGCGACAAGGAAAAGCATTTGATACATGACAAAAGAAAAAAGAATAATAACAAAGGATATCTTCCAACCACACAAAGAAATCCTTAGGACTGACCTAGGTGATTTTTACTAGATACGACATGATTATAAATCCAACACCCAGGTGAAAGGGGAAAAAAACCATATCTTACAAACCACAGTATATCCACGATTGAAGTAGATTGACAATAATAACCCCTGGCACGTGTACCAAGAATTTAAATCTAACAAAAATAAATGTTGTACAACAATAAAAGACAGTTCTGGGGAAAATCTGCACTGTTTTTTCAACTGTATAGAGAGAAAGAAAACTCATGCACCTACCCAGTAAATTCACAGCTGGGTTACACACCAGCGTGAACACAAGCACAGCTAAAGAAGGCTTTTTGATATTCACTAAGATTTTTATAAGTGAGCCATTCTTCCTTTAGCCACTCCAAATCCTTCCCAGGCAAAGAATATTTCCCAATTCTAACCAGAAAATATATATACAATCCATATGCAAAGTTTATTTGTTCAACCCTTGCTTCAATCTTCACAGACACTTATTAATCAATATGCAAATGAAGCATGCTTCCCTGAAAAATTATTGGTTATTTAATTTTAGCATTAAAATAATAGTCATCTAAAAACTATTCCTTAACCCAAAAGCTGCCAGCATTTAAAAACTGTAAAGCACTATTTAGCTGAACACAAGCATTCATTACAAGAAATAGGAAAATCATTATAAACAAAAACTTGTTTTCCTAGGAAAAAAATTCAAAGTAGAAGTATTTCTAAAGGATCATCCTGTCCCTTTTCCATCAATTATGCCTTTGCCCAGTTTGTCCAAATACACATACTGCTAGGTCTGTCCTACAAAATGATCCATATTCCTGCTATTTCTTTTCCCCTATTCTGTGATCAAAACTGCCCGTTATCTGAGTCCTAATTAGGTGACTGGCTAAAAATCTGCAAAACTATTTCAACCAAAGGTATCAAAGACCACTAAGGGAGAGTGTGTTACAATGTTGTGAATCAACTATACTCCAATATAAAATTAAATTAAAACAACAAAAATAAAATGTTTCCATATAAGTATTGTGTGTGGGTGTGAGTGTGTGTGTCTGTGTGTCTGTGTGTTAGTCGCTCAGTCATGTCTGACTCGTTAGGAACCCATGGACTGCAGCCCTCCAGGCTCCTCTGTCCATGGAATTCTCCAGGCAATAATACTGGAGTGGGTAGCCATTCCCTTTCCCAGAGAATCTTCCCGACCCAGAGATCAAATCCAGCTCTCCTGCATTGCAGGCAGATTTTTTACTGTGTAGCCACCAGGGAAGCCCAAAAAGTACTGGAGCAAAATGTTAAAATAATAAAGAAGTATGTAAGGTAGAAAAACCCCTTCCCCATTATTCTCCAACAATCTCTCCATTCTGCCCACAGCTGTGAAGAGTTTGATAAATATACTTCCAAAAAAGAGAGAGCTGTGTTAGCTCTTCCCAAATAATAAACACATTTTATCTGAAACCTTCAATGCCGTGAGCTAGTGGGAATTCTGGGTCCCATGACTGAGGAGATAAGACAAGTAGTTCAGGGTACAAGGGTCTTAAGCATCTGTGGAATCACATCATTTAGTCAGCTTTCTATTTTGCCTACACATAGACCAGTAACGTCCATTTGAGTGGGCTAATCAGAAAACATGGACATTGTTTAGTGACTTAAGAGTTCATAATGAAAGGTCAGAGAAGAGCCATCTCCTTGACAGAGAAAAATCTAAAACAGACAAAACCCCAATATGTAGAGAGAATGCTTGAGATCATTGGTGAACTGACATCTTTAAGCAAGCCATCTCTTATAAAGTGTCAGTTCAAGTCTCATTTTTAAGTCTCCATGAGGCTATATATTCCTGCTCTCTAAAACATGTTTATTAAATGTTTAAAAGTTACTATGCTTGAGATATATATGTGTGATATATATATTGTTAATGACCCAGAAGCAGCTGATCTATTTACCCACACCTTAGGATAAAAGAAAGAAGTAATTTCTAGTAGAAAGCAATTATGAACAAAGCAATTGCAAAGTGTAAAGTAATACACAGAAAAAAATAATACAAAACTGAGAGAGTGGTCGGCTTCCCAGGTGGTTCAGTGGTAAAAGAATCCACCTGCCCATGCAGAAACCACAGGAGACACAGGTTCAGTCCCTGGGTCGGGAAGAACCCCTGGAAAAGGAAATGGCAACCCACTCCAATATTCTTGCCAATCCCATGGACAGAGGATCCTGGCAGGCTATAGTCCATAGAGTCGCAAAGAGTTAGACGCAACTGAGTGACTGAGCATGCACGAGAGTGGTGCGCACAGAGAAACACAAAGGAAAACAAACGTACAAAAGAGAATTAACTTTAACAAAACTTTCCATTATGAAAAAATCTAGGGTCCTGGCAAGAGACCCTAGGTAGGATTTAGACTCTGGAAGTAATTAAAATACAGATCTATTCAGGCTAGAAGCAGGATTGCCAGGTCTCATCTGCAAGTAGGCAGAACATGGAACGAAGGTTTCTACTTCTTTCCTGGAATTGGATTAGCTCAGAATCTGGCAAGAGTGGCAAAGCTTAAGTAGACAGAAGACTTAAATCAAAGAGGAATAAAGTAGAACTGTTTTCAAAGTACACGGTTTTCTTTGAAATTCACCCTATGATTATCTTGAGCAAGAAAATCCTCTCTCTACTGCTCATTGATCTCTTTATCCATTCTACCGGGCAATTCTACCACACAGCTATTAACACACAACTGTCACATACTTCACCAAGTACTTCTGCAGATTTCACCTTATTTGATTATTGGTTTGGCAGAAAAGGGATTCCCTGGTAGTTCAACATGTAAAGAGTCCACAAGCAATGAGGAGACCTCAGTTCAATTCCTGGGTCGGGAAGATCCACTGGAGAAGGGACTACCCACTCCAGTATTCTTGGGCTTCCCTAGTGGTTCAGCTGGTAAAGAATCTGCCTGCAATGCAGGAGACCTGGGTTCAGTCCCTGGGTTGGGAAGATCCCTTGGAGAAGCGAATGGCTACCCACTCGAATATTCTGGCCTGGAGAATCATGGGATCGCAAAGGGCAGGACAACATTGAGGGACTTTCACTTTTACTTTGGCAGGAAATGGGGCTTCCCTGGTGGCTCAGATGGTAAAGAATCTTTCTGTAATGCAGCAGACCTAGGTTCGACCATTGGAGCCAATACCTGGGTCGAGAAAATCCACTGGAGAAGGGAATGGGTACCCACTCCAGTATTCTTGCCTGGAGAATTACGCGGAATAAGGAGCCTGGCAAGCTACACAAACTTTTTTTTTTTTTGGCAGGCAATATCCCTACTCGACAGAAGAGGGCAGTGTGGAGCTTTTGGCCAGTACAAGTTCAGCCCTTGTTAAGGCTGAGGAACAACTCTGAATGTAAACATACAAATTTGTGTTTTCTCATCAAAAAGTACAAAAATCAGTAAGAAATTTGGTATTTAAAGGAGAGAGATCTGGGGGGCACCTGAATAAAAAAATAAAGTTAAAAAAACATTCAAAAGGATTATAAATTGAAGGGTGGTAGAGTGAACAACCAGATCCACAAAGATAGTGTTCCATCTCAATTAACCACACGTTCATATGCTTCTTTCCTGGGCTTTCTACGACAGTGTAATTTGTCCATCTTTTGTTTATTTCACTTCATAAGCTCCTTGTCATTTAATTAATGCTTTTAAATGAAACACAAAATTTATCAATTCATTTCAAAAATATATCCTAACTTGTTAATCTCTCTCTTCTTTAACTAGATTTCTATAGCTTACATTACAAGAAATGACAAGGGCAATTATCATTAAAAACTGAGCAAAACAAAGCTATGGTAATGAGAAGTGCTACAATTCATTCACCAAGACACTAGGTGATAAAAGGATAAAAATCAACCTACCTCTCTCTTCCTGATAACAAAGCAATTACAACTTGTAGAGTAATAGAGAGAAAATAATAATTTAATAGCAAACTGAGAGAATGGTAGGCACAGAGAAAGACAAAGGAAAACAACTCTGCACAAAAGATAATTCACTTTATCAAAACTTTCCATTATGAGGAGAAAACGACTTGCCAAAAATGTCAGAATGCACAGCAATATTTTTCCCAGGAAAAATTATTTCTCTTATTAGTATTCAGAAGGTTGATAGCAGAATGATATAATGAAAAAAGTTCAGTCTGTCTTTGAAAGTAGCAAAGCCATGAAGCACAAGCAGAGGTAAAGTAAGGATAGTATAATATACACATATACATATAGAGGCACATACACACACCACATACTCAAACACACATAAAGACACATATACATATACACACATAAAGCACATATGCACACACATATACACACAAACACACATACAGACATATACATACATACAGATACAGGCACATATACACACTCATACTCAAATACACTGACATACATACACATACACACACACACACACCCACAGACATACTCGGGCTTAGAGAAGAATTCTAAGGAAAAGAATCAAGGACCAGAAACCGCAAGATTAAACATTCTTAATGAGCAACTGACATTTGAACAAAGCAAGAGATGGCAACTCTTGTGACCTTCAAAGATGTTGGGGAGTGCTCCAGCTGCCAGGATGGTATCAGCAGTTTCAATGCAATGCCAGACCCGCCCAGGCTGGTAGAAAGCACATCTGTGTATCAATGCCAGTTAAAGAATCGCTGGCTGGAAAGTATTAATCACAGGAACTTAAGCATAAAACTGACAGTCAAAACATTTAAGCTTCTGTTGGTAACCCTGAAACTCACTCCTAGGGTTTTAAATCATTTCCATTGTTTCATCTTCAAATTGGGAATGGCACCACTTACCTGTCAGGGATGCCACGAAGATCCGGTAATGATTACAAAGTGCTCTGAAGCTGAGTATTAAATATTACAAGATACAACACAAGCTAGAATCTGGCCCACACAGCTGACATGGGCTCTGAACTGCTCTCATCACAAATCATGTCACTCTCCCGGGTGTTACTGACTGCAAAAGAAAAACTCTAGAAATTACGTTTTATTTCCCATACTTAGGGAAAATAACATCTTCCCACAATAGCTGTGATAATGGTGCCAAAGTGGATACAAAGAGTGTACATTTTTTATGAATGAGAATCAAAAGCTGGATGCTGAACTGCATGTTCTTCTGTTTCTTACAGACAGCCTGCATCTCCATCTCTCTCCACCCTCCTTCAGTTCCCCCTCCCATGCTCCTTTTCTCACTCTGGCTTTTATAAGCTTTCTCATGCACTTATTTGCTCTTAACTGTAGTTTCTCAACTTAATATTACGTAAAATAAACATCACATATGATAGCAATTTTTAACCCTTTCCAAAGTCTCCACAATCCAGGAATGACCAGTTACAGAGAGGAACTATAAACACAGATTATGAGTATGTGATCATTTGGTTCAGTCCTTCGCTGGATAATTGAATCCCCTCTGCATCATGCTCAAATGCCTCCATTGATGATGAATTCACTCTACTCATAATCTGTTCCATTTACAAAGTTCTAATTGTTTGAAAGTTGTTTTGAATATTGCTTCCCAATAGTTTTTGGTTCTGTACTTTGAAGCCACACAAGTATCTAATCCCTTGCCTTCACTTCAGCTCTTTAAATATCTAATTGCAGTTATCTGCTCCATCAAAACTCTAAAAAGACTGGTTAAGAATACTTCAAAGTTTTGCTGTTACCAGCATAGAGAAAACTTTTCTGAAAGTTTCAAAGGGCAGCCCATCTTGGACAGCCTCAAGGATGTTTTTAAAGAAATAGAATCTTATTTCAATATTAAGAGATTTATCAAAGTGTGCTTCTTTCATCAAGGTACAGTCAGATCATTGAGGATAGATGTTTCCAAGTGAGTCATGGACAGGCAGAGAGATATCTGTATGTTCAGTAATAGGTGTGCAAATTTGCTTGGCTTGAGCAGACAGCCTGCACTACAGGCTGCTGAGTAGAGTTGGGATAAGAATCAGAGAAAAAGGAAAGCTCAAGAATGTTTTGAAAATGGGAAATAAGCAATAAAAACTACAAAGGTCTAATGTATTTGGTTTTCACTTATTTTCTGAGGTTTTTGGATAGAAGTAATTATTTAGAAGCATTTATTAAGCACCTATTATTTTCCAGCCACTGCTTGAGGCACTAGGAACTCAGTGGTAAAGAAGATAGACAAGATCCTTGCCTTCGTGGAGCATACATCTAGTGAAAGACACAGACAGCACACAAGTAAATAAATACAGATTACTGTATAGTGTGCTCTAGAAAAATAAAGCCATTTCCCAGTTGTATTCAGGACAATTCAGTTCAGTTGCTCAGTCATGTCCAACTCTTTGCCACCTCATGGACTGCAGCATGCCAGGCTTCCCTGTCCATCAGCAACTCCAGGGGCTGATTAAAACTAATGTTCATCGAGTCGGTGATGCCATTCAACCATCTCATTCTCTGTCATCTCTTTCCCTTCCTGCCTTCAATCTTTCCCAGCATTAGGGTCTTTTCTAATGAGTCAGTTCTTCATATCAGGTGGCCAAAGTATTGGAGCTTCCCCTTAGCATCAGTCCTTCCAACAAATATTCAGGACTGATTCCTTTAGGATGGACAGATTGGATCTCCTTGCAGTCCAAGGGACTCTCAAGAGTCTTCTCCAACACCACAGTTCTAAAGCATCAATTCTTCAGCACTCAGCTTTCCTAGTCCAACTTTCACACCCATATCTGACTACTGGAAAAACCATAGATTTGACTATAAGAACATTTGTCGGTAAAGTAATGTCTCTGCTTTTTAATATGCTGTCTAGGTTGGTCATAATTTTTCTTCCAAGAAGCAAGCATCTTTAAATTTCATGGCTGTGGTCACCATCTGCAGTTATTTTGGAGCCCTAAAAAATAAAGTTTGTCACTGTTTCCACTGTTTCCCCATCTACTTACCATGAAGTGATGGGACCAGATGTCATGATCTTAGTTTTCTGAATGTTGAGTTTTAAGCCAACTTTTTCACTCTCCTCTTTCACTTTCATCAAGAGGCTCTTTAGTTCTTCTTCACTTTCTGCCGTAAGGGTGGTGTCATCTGCATTTCTGAGGTTATTGATATTTCTCCTGGCAATCTTGATTACAGCTTGTGCTTCAACCAACTCAGAATATCTCATGATGTACTCTGCATATAAGTTAAATAAGTAGGGTGACAATATACAGCCTTGATGTACTCTTGTCCTGATTGGGAACCAGTCTGTTGTTCCATGTCTAGTTCTAACTGTTGCTTCTTGACCTGCATGCAGATTTCTCAGGAAGCAGGTCAGGTGGTCTGGTATTCTCATCTCTTTAAGAATTTTCCAAAAAAAAAAAAGAATTTTCCACAGTTCATTGTGATCCACACAAAGGCTTTGGCGTAGTCAATAAAGCAGAAGTAGATGTTTATCTGGAACTCTCTTGCTTTTTCAATGATCCAAAGGATGCTGGCAATTTGATCTCTGGTTCCTCTGCCTTTTCTAAAACCAGCTTGAACATCTGGAAGTTCACGGTTCACATACTATTGAAGTCTGTCTTAGAGAATTTTGAGCATTACTTTGCTAGCATGTGAGATGAGTGCAATTGTGTGGTAGTTTGAACATTCTTTGGCATTGCCTTTCTTTGGGATTGGAATGAAAACTGACCTTTTCCAATCCTGTGGCCACTGCTGAGTTTTCCAATTTTGCTGGCATATTGAGTGCAGCACTTTCACAGCATCATCTTTTAGGATTTGAAAGAGCTCAACTGGAATTCCATCACCTCCACTAGCTTTGTTCGTAGTGATGCTTCCTAAGGCCCACTTGACTTTGCATTCCAGGATGCCTGGCTCTAGGTGAGTGATCACACCATCATGGTTATCTGGGTCATGAAGATCTTTTTTTGTATAGGTCTTCTGTGGATTCTTGCCACCTCTTCTTAATATCCTCTGTTTCTGTTAGGTCCATACCATTTCTGTCCTTTATTTAGCCCATCTTTGCATGAAATGTTCCCTGCTATTCTTTGGAACTCTGCATTCAAATGAGTATATCTTTCCTTTTCTCCTTTGCCTTTCTCATCTTTTCTTTTCTCAGCTATTTGTAAGGCCTCCTCAGACAACCATTTTGCCTTTCTGCATTTCTTTTTCTTGGGAATGGTCTTGATGTCTGCCTCCTGTACAATGTCACAAACCTCCATCCATAGTTCTTCAGGCACTCTGTCTATCAGACCTAATCCCTTGAATCTATTGGTCACTTGCACTGTATAATCATAAGGGATTTGATGTAGGTCATACCTGAATGGTCTAGTGGTTTTACCTACTTTCTTCAATTTAAGTCTGAATTTGGCAGTAAGGAGTTCATGATCTGAGCCAGTCAGCTCCTGGTCTTGTTTTTGCTGACTGTATAGAGTTTCTCCATTTTTGGCTACAAAGAATATAATCAATCTGATTACCTTAGATCATTTCAGTTTAATCTTTGATTTTCTTATCTCTAAACTGAGTACTGTAATAGTCCCTAAAACATAATGTTATTAGAAGAATTAAGTTAGATAATATAAAACACTAATATAGTACCTGGCACAAAGTAGTTGCTCAAGTAATAATTAAAGTCACTACATAAACTTTTTCCTGCCCCCAAAGAATTTGTTTCCATAAATCCTGTGCGGTGGAAGAAGTTGGGGAGCTAGACTTCACTGACTCTCCAATTCTGTCTGTTCTGCAGCTACAAGAGCCTTGTTCCACATAATCCACACTGAGGCTGAGGCTGCTAAGCATCCATGTCTCTGGTGAGCAGTGCAGTGGGCCTGACGTTTCTTCCTGTCCTGTATCCACTCCTCATCTGACCTTCCCTTGGGGAAGCCCACACTCAGCCCACTTCGTTACCAGGGAAGTAAGTCAAATTCAAAAGCCTAATCTCCTATGTGATTATTTAGGGGTAAGCATGGTGACCAGGTGGGGCTTCCGAGGTGGCTCAGTGGGTGAAGAATCTGCTGCAGTGCAGGAAATGGAGGCAGATGTGTGTTTGATCCCTGGGTGGGAAGATCCTCTGAAGAAGGGCAAGGCAACCCACTCCAGTATTCTTGCCTGGAGAATCCCACGGACAGACCATAGGGTCACAAAGAATTGTACATGACTGAAGGAACTAAGCACGTACACATACATGGTGACCAGGCATGATCCCATAGACAGAACCCCAGAATCTGCCTTGTGGCTATCAGGAAGTAGTACATATTTTCCAATGGACTTGAAACAGGGTGAATGGGAACTTGGACCCCTGAGAGGCCACTTATTCAGTCAATACAGAGGGAAGAAGAGCCAAAAAAGGGCAGGATCCTGGGTCCTGGTGAGAGATTTGGTTCCCCTCAGGTCACACTTGATGCCAGTGGATATTTGTATTATATAAGTCAATACACTCCCTTTTTATTTAAGTCAATTTGAATAGGAGCTTCTAGCTGAGAAAGATCTTCTGTTTAGGTACAGTCTTATCAAATTTTCCCTATAGCAAACATGGTCTAGACTTAGATGAAAGATTAAAAGGTTCCTATAGGAAAGAATTTCGGTGACCACTCTAAAGTCATATGAAGGTCCCTGGGTTGAGGGAGGGATGGCTACAGTTGTAGGGGGAAAGGGGGAAAGAGAAAAAGTGAAGTCGCTCAGTCATGTCCAACTCTTTGCAACCCCATGGACTATAGCCTGCCAGACTCCTTTGTCAAGGGGATTTTCCAGGCAAGAATACTGGAGTGGGTTGCCATTTTCTTCTCCAAGAGATCTTTCCCAACCCAGGGAATGAACCCAGGTCTCCCACATTGCAGGCAGACTCCTTAGCATCTGAGCCACCAGGGAAGTGCTAGCAACTCTCTCCTCTTATTACTAATCAGGGCAGACCACCAAGACTCAGCTTCTCCATCCCACACAGATGCTCTCTGAATCATTCAAAGACATTCTACTTGTGCCATCCTCATTCTCTACCCCTCCTCTTACTTCTTTACATCCCACAGCCTCTCACGCATCTCTCCCAATGCTATCACCAGGAGTGTTCTCCCCACCCCTCGTTCCCTCAGGACCCACCACTGCTCTCTGGGTGAGTGTCCTCCTCTGCCTTCTTCAGGTTTTGAATGTCAGCAGCTTTTGTTGCCTTGTTGAGTTAGATAAACTCAACAGAAAGTAGGGAATATCTAGCTTGGTCTCCTCTGAAAGGGGAAACTGTAGCTGCTTCTCCCAGAGGATCTAAAATCAAAAACCTTTTTAACACCACAAAACAATTATTTTAAAAATATAATTTCCTCTGGGGAAAAAAAAACATGTTTCCACTGGAAATTCCAATTACTTCTACATCATAAGCTGTACTGCATTCTTTGAAAAGTAATACTTTAGGGCTTTATTATTACCTCTCCTTGACCACTTTGGAAAATTGGGAAAGGAGTACGTCAAGGCTGTATATTGTCACCCTGCTTATTTAACTTATATGCAGAGTACATCATGCAAAATTCTGGACTGGATGAAGCACAAGCTGGAATCAAGATTGCCAGGAGAAATATCAATAACCTCAGATACGCAGATGACACCACCCTTATGGTAGAAAGCGAAGAAGAACTAAAGAGCTTCTTGATGAAAGTGAAAGAGGAGAGTGAAAAAGTTGGCTTAAAACTCAACATTCAAAAAACGAAGATCATGGCATCTGGTACCATCACTTCATGGCAAATAGATGGGGAAACAATGGAAACAATGACAGACTTTATTTTTTAGGGCTCCAAAATCACTGCAGATGGTGACTATAGCCATGAAATTGAAAGATGCTTGCTCCTTGGAAGAAAAGCTATGACCAACCTAGACAGCATATTGAAAAGCACAGACATTACTTTACCAACAAAAGCCTGTCCAGTCAAAGCTATGGTTTTTCCAGTAGTCATATATGGACGTGAGAGTTGAACTATAAAGAAAGCTGAGCATCGAAGAATTGATACTTTTGAACTGTGGTGTTGGAAAAGACTCTTGAGAGTCCCTTTGACTATAAGGAGATAGAACCAATCAATCCTAAAGGAAATCAGTCCTGAATATTCATTGGAAGGACTGATGCTGAAGCTGAAACTCCAATACTTTGGCCACCTGATGTGAAGAACTGACTCCTTGGAAAAGACCCTGATGCTGGGAAAGATTGAAGGCAGGAGGAGAAGGGGATGACAGAGGATGAGATGGTTGGATGGCATCACCAACTCGATGGACATGAGTTTGAGCAAGCTCAGGGAGCTGGTGATGGACAGGGTAGCCTGATGTGCTGCAGTCCATAGGGTGGCAATGAGTCAGACACGACTGAGCAACTAGACTGAACTGAACTGAATTGAAATTGACCACTTCACTAAACTTCATCATCCAGCCTTCAGTAAGCCAGACTGTTTTTCACTGATTCTTGTAGGGGAGGGAGCACATGTTTCAGTTCATCTCTTCATATTAATATTATTCACTTCTCTTTTGTAGAGTAGGAAGAGTTCACAGGCTTTTCTCTAGACAAAGGGAAGTACTCCTTAAATGACCTACTGCCCTTTGTCCTGATAGCATGCTCATGAGGCAATCCCCAGTCCCTCCTTCAGATTTCCTGGAAAGGAATACCCATCACTGTCAATGAACAAGCTGACATTGTGATTTACACACCTGTCTCTTATAAGTTTGGATAGTGTGAGTTGGTAGATGGAAAACTGTCTGCTCTGGATATTTTGTTGGATGAAGCTTCTGTATGCAAAAAGTTGGAATCAAAGCTTAGATGCAGTGACCAGTCCCCCAACACAGTGCCTCCCTCTACTTCCCCTTATATAATCCAGCCAGCAGCTCTAGATATATCTGCATATTTCACTTCTCTCTAATTGCAGCAGGTAGACTGGGCCCCTGACATTGGGAGGAGGGATATACTATGGGAAGGTGAATCACTTAAGACCAATATGAATACTCACAGATGTCTTACACCTCTCTGTTGCCACCCTCAGGTGAGCTTTTCCCGGGATTCCTTCGTAACAGGGAACCATAGACCTTAATCAGTCCTAATATATGGGGAAAGGTGTATACCTGGCTTCCATCCCCTTCTTTCTAAAGAAACCACCTCTCTAAAAACTACTTGTCTTTCTTCAGTTTTACTTAAGCTCTTCTACTCAGTTTCCCTTTCATTCATTTTTCTATTTGGATTTGAGGATAACTGCTCTGGTTTTTAGATATAAATATACTCTGACACAATCCAACAGCATTTGATGTAAGATAGCTAAGAAACCAACACCATGATATCATCATGGGGAGAGTCATTCAAGCACACCCAGTGGGAGGTGTGTGATCACTGGGAGGAGAAGGTAGATGGACACAGGTGCTGTCAGCATTATGGGAAAAGTAAAAGGACAGAACAGGCAAATATAAGGACTTAGAAATGCATGAAAGTTATATGGGCAGAGGGCACTAGTGGACCAACAAGACTTCCCAAATGGTCAGTGGATTCTTTCTTGAATAAATGGAGATCATTTGGAATACCAAAACAAAGTGAGATCAGGAGTTCCCTGGAAGTCCAATGGCTACCGTGCTGCCAGTGCAGGGGGCCTGGGTTCAATCCCTGGTCAGGGAACTAGATCCTGCATGCCACAACTAAAAGGCACAGTGAAACCAAATATCTAAATAAACTTTTTTTAAAAATGAGGTCACAGAAACTACGAAAGCTGGATTGAAATGAGTACTCCACAGTCCATAGCCAATGGACACCAAATGTGAGTTCTTGAGAAAAGAATCAACAAATTGCTGTTTAGAAATAGGAATCTGGCAATAGTAAACAGGGAAGGCTGGAAAGGAATGGGTTTAAATTAAAAAGTAGACTCAGACAGCAGCACTGAAATATATACATTACCATGTGTAAAACAAATAACTAATGGAAGTGCCAGTATAGCGCAGGGAGCTCAGCCTAGTGCTCTGTGACAACCTAGTGGGGTGGGATAGTGTGGGAGGTGAGAGGGAGGTTATTGAGGGAGGTGACATGTGTATGTTGTTGTTGTTCAGTCACTAAGTCCTGCCCGACTTTTTGAAACCCCATGGACTGTAGCACGTTGGGCTTCCCTGTCCTACACTGTCTCCTGGAGTTTGCTCAAATTCATGTCCATTGAGTCAGTGATGCTATCTAACCATCTGTACTGGAGCTTCAGCTTCAACATCAGGGATATGTGTATACCTATGGCTGATTCATGTTGATGTGTGGCAGAAACCAACACAACATTGTAAAGCAATTATCCTGCAATTAAAAATAATTTTTTTTTAAAAAAAAAGTAGATTCAGAGAGATGTAGTAATCCAGATCCTGGCTTCCTAATAGTAGGAATAAATGGTGTGATTTTTTTTTAATATTAAAAATAAATAACTGTACAATATTCAACCACCTATAAGAAAAAAATCAAAGATTATTCTAAATACTTATATCTAGAACACTGGATGATGAGCAGAGGCTCATACAAGTTTGCCAGCATGTTAAACTGAAATACAAATGCAACTTCTCATGCTAATTCTTCAGAGCTTTCACATCCAGGTCAAGAATCAATTAGAATGTCCCAGAAGCTCTAAGCTAGTGTTATACTATATTGTTCCCAGGAAAAATGTATTCTAATGTGGGTATGGATGCAGAAGATATTAGCGGGGTATTTTTCTTTCCAGAAATGCATAGAACATTTCATTTGTTCTTCTGTAATGAAAAACCTGCTTACAGACAGTGAAATCAATGTATTAGTGCAGCTATAAGTAAATATTATAGTATATATATATCCTTTCTACAATCAAACAGGAGTAGGAGCAATTCCAGATCATTTATACTATTTAGACTTTTTTCCTGTGTCATCTCTATAGCTATTTTTTGGACAGATATAAAAAAAACTGCTTGAAAAGTAACACTTCACTAAAAGGTACTTTTTTTCTTCTGTCAAGAGTGTTAAAATAAATCCTATACTTTTAGCAAATAAATAATCATTCCAAGAGACAGAAAATACTCAACATTTTTACAATAACAGGTTATTAGTATAATTTACTGTGGGTGAAAGCATGTAAAATATATTTATAATGCAGACTGAATAAAGGTTAAGTATATTTTGTATTTTATTCTGTATCAAGCATAAATATCTGTCATACCAAACACTAGACCAGACATACGATCTTAGAAATCTGTGATTCTCAAGAGGATGGCAAGCAATTGGAAACATTTTGTCTTCTTTAGATTAATTCTATATCAAGTAAACCTAGAGGCCAACACTAAAGGAAGAAAATAACAGCATAATCAATCCACAGGGTAATGTCTACTAAGTGTCACCCTGGAATCCCCAACAACACAATCCCACAACATCAGAAATACATTGTGGTAACAGCTGCGACAGCACACAAGCGCGGCCAAGAGGAGCTACCCGGGGCCCGAGGTCAGGGGCAGTGGCTGCACTTTGCTGGAGCAGCCGAGAAGAGAGACCCCACGTCCAAGGTAAGAGAAACCCAAGTGACACTGTACAGGAGACAGCAATCAAGACCATCCTGAAGAAAAAGAAATGCAAAAACACAAAATGGTTGTCTGAGGAGGCCTTACAAATAGCTGTGAAAAGAAGAGAAGTGAAAAGCAAAGGAGAAAAGGAAAGATGCACCCATTTGAATGCAGAATTCCAAAGAATAGCAAGGAGAGATAAGAAAGCCTTCCTCAGCGATCAATGCAAAGAAATAGAGGAAAACAATAGAATGGGAAAGTCTAGAGATCGCTTCAAGAAAATTAGAGATACCAAGGGAACATTTCATGAAATGATGGGCACAGTAAAGGACAGAAATGGTATGGACCTAACAGAAGCAGAAGATATTAAGAAGAGGTGGCAAGAATACACAGAAGAACTGTATAAAAAATATCTTCACGATCCAGATAATCACGATGGTGTGATCACTCACCTAGAACCAGACATCCTGGAATGTGAAGTCAAGTGGGCCTTTGGAAGCATCACTATGAACAAAGCTAGTGGAGGTGATGGAATTCCGGTTGAGCTATTTCAAATCCTGAAAGATGATGCTGTGAAAGGGCTACACTCAATATGCCAGCAAATTTGGAAAACTCAGCAGTGGCCACAGGACTGGAAAAGGTCAGTTTTCATTCCAATCCCAAAGAAAGGCAATGCCAAAGAATGCTCAAACTATCGCACAATTGCACTCATCTCACACGCTAGTAAAGTAACGCTTAAAATGCTCCAAGCCAGGCTTCAGCAATACGTGAACCGTGAACTTCCAGATGTTCAAGCTGGTTTTAGAAAAGGCAGAGGAACCAGAGATCAAATTGCCAACATCCGCTGGATCATCGAAAAAGCAAGAGAGTTCCAGAAAAACATCTATTTCTGCTTTATTGACTATGCCAAAGCCTTTGACTGTGTGGATCTCCATAAACTGTGGAAAATTCTGAAAGAGATGGGAATACCAGACCACTTGACCTGCCTCTTGAGAAACCTGTATGCAGGTCAGGAAGCAACACTTAGAACTGGACATGGAAGAAAAGACCGGTTTCAAATTGGGGAAGGAGTACATCAAGACTGTATATTGTCACCCTGCTTATTTAACTTATATGCGGAGTACATCCTACACAATTCTGGGCTAGATGAAGCACAAGCTGAAATCAAGATTGCCAGGAGAAATATCAATAACCTCAGATATGCAGATGACACCAACCTTATGGTAGAAAGGGAAGAAGAACTAAAGAGCCTTTTGATGAAGGTGAAAGAGGAGCATGAAAAAGTTGGCTTAAAGCTCAACATTCAGAAAACTAAGATCATGGCATCCGGTCCCATCACTTCATGGCAAATAGATGGGGAAACAGTGGAAACAGTGGCTGACTTTATTTTTCTGGGCTCCAAATTCACTGCAGATGGTGATTGCAGCCATGAAATTAAAAGATGCTTCCTCCTTGGAAGGGAAGTTATGACCAACCTAGACAGCATATTTAAAAGCAGAGACATTACTTTGCCAACAAAGGTCCGTCTAGTCAAGGCTATGGTTTTTCCAGTGGTCATGTATGGATGTGAGAGCTTGACTATAAAGAAAGCTGAGTGCCAAAGAATTGATGCTTTAGAACTGTGGTGTTGGAGAAGACTCTTGAGAGTCCCTTGGACTGCAAGGAGATCCAACCAGTCCATCCTAAAGGAGATCAGTCCTGGGTGTTCATTGGAAGGACTGATGTTGAAGCTGAAACTCCAATACTTTGGCCACCTGATGCGAAGAGCTGACTCATTTGAAAAGTCTCTGTTGCTTGGAAATATTGAGGGCAGGAGGAGAAGGGGACGACAGAGGATGAGATGGTTGGATGGCATCACTGACTCGATGGACATGGGTTTGGGTAGACTCCGGCAGTTGGTGATGGAAAGGGAGGCCTGGCGTGCTGCGGTTCATGGGGTCGCAAAGTGTTGGACACGACTGAGCGACTGAACTGAAATGAACTGAACACCATTACATCAACTCTTTGAGAATAAGTAATCAAGATCAATGCTGGCTCTTTCCACAGAAACATCATTTCTTTTTCTGAGCAGTGAGTCAAGAAGAACTTGTGAAAGAAAAGTACGTATCTTGAAAAATATAGACACTTGCACCGTTCTTCTGAAAATACTTCCCTAGAATTCTCAAGACATTGTGATGCCCAATTAAAATGAAACCAAAAAGGAATATATGTGTGTGGGGGCAGGGGCGTAACTGAGTCACTTTACTGCACAGCAGTAATCAACACAACATTGTAATTCAATGATACGTCAATAAAAAAATTTTTAATAAACCAGAGATTGTTTATAGCAACAAATTTTCAAGAAATAAAAACAATGACAGAGAGGGCGGGCCTTCCTACTAAAATATTTACAGGCCAAAGAATTTGAAGAGAAGTTGCCCTTATTTTCAAAAGACCTTATTTGCTTATTGTCAAATCCTAAGTATATAAAAACATAAGTATTTTTTTAGCATAGTTGTACCCTCACCCCATCTACTAAAGGGGAGATTTACAAAATACATTTGTTTTCCAAAAAGATTTTGTACTTTATGAAAGGATGCACCATAGGTTTCCTTTAAAAAGCATACTCCCTGCTGTGTTTAAAATTAGTCAATTTACCAAAATGTGAATTAGCCACAGTTCTTCAGAAGTGCACTTGCTCCCTAAAACAAGGCACACCTACTGAAAACTGCAGGTCTGAATATTAGTCCCCAGGAAATATATATTTCAGACTCTTCGGTTTAAAAAAATAGAAAATAAAAAAAAATAGAAAAAACAGTCTTTAGAGTTTATAATCACTGGCTTATACTATTAACCTGGCATAAAGCAAGACAATTTCTGAAATCTTCAATTCTCTTTTGCATGCACCAGCTGCTCCCTACCGTTGACACCCACAACCTGTCTTTTTTTAACCTACCCCAGGATACAAAAAAGGAGCACCTCCCCTCTACTGTCGAATCTTTTCGGCTCCTGCAACAGCTGGTGCCTGTTCAGCCATGCCCCAGCTCCTGCCAGCCGCCCCCCCAGGGCTCTTCACACTGTTCTGTGGTTCCCTCCAGCCTTCTCTCAGTAGCCCTCACTTATTTTCTTTTCAGCTCTCAGCTCATTTCTTCACTGATGCCTTTGACATCATGACTGGGACTAGATGAGTTCTCTTGTCACGCTCTATCACAGCCACTTGTACTTCTCCTTCATAGCACTTGTCCAGGGTTTATATTTAAATAACTGGGATTATTTGATAAATATCTGTTTTCCCTTGTTTTATTCCAACTCTCACTTCCTCAACTTTTGCTCTCCTCCCCCCCCATCTCCCTTTTTTGCTTTTCTTCAAGATGATTACCTTCCTTCCCATTCTAGCCTCTCCTGACCTCACTATCCCTGTCATTCTCCTGGTCCCCAGGTTTGAAAGCTGTCACTCCCAGACATTCATTTAATCAATGCCATTGGTTCTCTTCAGGAAAGAATCCTACTGCCAAAGTTTGCATTCAGGTTCTCCTTAAGACTAGCTCCTGGACCACTGTGACCTGCCTCCTCACTCTAGTCCATTCTAGGTACCACTGTCTTCTTCAACCATAGCCCAACAACATCAACCTCCTTCCCATTGCCTCAAATACCAAATACATAAGCTTCACCTTCACCCTCAATGACATCAAGCCATTGCCCTCTGAAAAACTGAGTGATTTTAAACACATCTGATAGTACCCTATTTCTGTGCCTTTGGTCACACATAAACTCACATTCACATTCTTCTTATTCACCCCAGTCTAGTGAAATTTTATCCCTGTTGCCAAGTACATTACAAATGTCTCCCCAAGGAAGTTTTCCTGATTTCCGAAATGAATTAAACTTTCTCTCTCTTGACCTCTCTTAAGCCTTTGTATTTGCTTGGTAGTATAATTATTTATGCTCCAAAGATAACCTTCCTCTTATCATGAGATCTTTAAGAATAAGTGCCTTGCCCACTTGAAAAATTTAAGTACACTGCTTTGAAACCCCCTTAAACTGGAAACCCCCTTAAAAGGACATACTTTACTGAGCAAGAGGATTCTCTAAGTGGTAAGTTTTAAGAAGCGTTTTTTAGGGTTCTAAATTATAAACAAATTTTGGGGGGGAATTAAATTGTCAGCTGACCAAAACTGAATTATTAGGTCATTTATTTCAGTGGCTTCTAATAACATATGATGTTTTTGAAGGCAAGGAAAAAGTTCATAGGGCAAACAAGCAAACAGGATTCAGAACATGCCACCCCAAAATGTGCCATTTTGGCCTACTAATTCAGTTCAGTTAAGTAGCTCAGTCATGTATGACTCTTTGTGAGCCCATGGACTGCAGCACACCAGGCCTCCCTGTCCATCACCAACTCCCAAAGCTGGCTCAAACTTATGACCATTGAGTCGGTGATGTAATCCAACTACCTCATCCTCTGTCATCCCTTTCTCCTGCAATCAATTTTTCCCAGCACCAGGGTCTTTTCAAATGAGTCAGTTCTTCACATCAGGTGGCCAAAGTATTGGAGTTTCAGCTTAGCATCAGTCCTTCCAATGAATATTCAGGACTGATTTCACTTAGGATTGACTGGTTGGCTCTCCTTGCAGTCCAAGGGACTCTCAAGAGTCTTCTCCAATATTACAGTTCAAAAGTATATTCTTTGGCACTCAGCTTTCTTTATAGTCAAGCTCTCACATCCATACACGACCACTGGAAAAACCATAGCCTTGACTAGACGGACCTTTGTTGGCAAAGTAATGTCTCTGCTTTTTAATATGCTGTCTAGGTTGGTCATAGCTTTTCTTCCAAGGAGCAAGCGCCTTTTAATTTCATGGTTGCGGTCGCCATCTGCAGTCATTTTGGAGCCCAAGAAAATAAAGTCTGTCACTGTTTCCACTGTTTCTCCATCTATTTACCATGAAGTGATGGGACCAGCTATGGTTTTACAGTAGTCATGTATGGATGTGAGAGTTGGACGATGAAGAAGGCTGAGCGCCGAAGAATTGATGCTTTTGAGCTGTGGTGTTGGAGAAGACTTTTGAGAGTCCCTTGGACTGCAAGGAGATCCAATCAATCCATCCTAAAAGAGATCAATCCTGGGTGTTCATTGGAAGGTCTGACGTTGAAGCTGAAACTCCAATACTTTGGCCACCTCACGCGAAGAGTTGACTCATTGGAAAAGACCCTAATGCTGGGTAGGATTGGGGGCGGGAGGAGAAGGGGACGACAGAGGATGAGATGGTTGGATGGCATCACCGACTTGATGGACATGGGTTTGGGTAGACTCCGGGAGTTGGTGATGGACAGGGAGGCCTGGCGTGCTGCAGTTCATGGGGTTGCAAAGAGTCGGATACGACTGAGCGACTGAACTGAACTGAACTGATGGGACCAGATGCCATGATCTTAGTTTTCTGAATGTTGAGTTTTAAGCCAACTTTTTCACTCTCCTCTTTCACTTTCATCAAGAGGCTCTTTAGTTCTTCTTCGCTTTCTGCCACAAGGGTGGTGTCATCTGCATATCTGAGGTTATTGATATTTCTCCCAGCAATCTTGATTCCAGCTTGTGCTTCACCCAGCCTGGAATTTCGCAGGATGTACTCTGCATATAAGTTAAATAAGCAGGGTGACAATATACAGCCTTGACGTACTCCTTTCCCAATTTGGAACCAGTCTTTTCTTCCATGTCCAGTTCTAACTGTTGCTTCCTGACCTGCATACACATTTATCAAGAGGCAGGTCAGGTGGTCGAGTATTCCCATCTCTTTAAGAATTTTCCACAATTCGTTGAGATCCACACAGTCAACGGCTTTGGCATAGTCAATAAAGCAGAAATAGATGTTTTTCTGAAACTCTCTTGCTTTTTCAATGATCCAGCAGATGTTGGCATTTGATCTCTGGTTCCTCTGCCTTTTTTAAAACCAGCTTGAACATCTGGAAGTTCATAGTTCATGCACAGTTGAAGCCTGGCTTGGAAATATTTGAGCATTACTTTACTAGCATTTGAGATGAGTGTAATTGTGCAATAGTTTGAGCATTCTTTGGCATTGCCTTTCTTTGGGATTGGAATGAAAACTGACCTTTTCTAGTCCTGTGGCCACTGCTGAGTTTTTCAGACTTGCTGGCATATTGACTGCAGCACTTTCATAGCATCATCTTTTAGGATTTGAAATAGCTCAACTGGAATTCCATCAACTCCAACAGCTTTGTTTGTAGTGATGCTTCCTAAGGCCTACTTGACTTCGCATTCCAGAATGTCTGGCTCTAGGTTGGTGATCACACCATAGTGATTATCTGGGTCAATTTTGTATAGTTCTTCTGTGTATTCTTGCCACCTCTTCTTAATATCTTCTGCTTCTGTTAGGTCCATACCATTTCTGTCCTTTATTGTGCCCATCATTTCATGAAATGTTCCCTTGGTATCTCTAATTTTCTTGAAGCGATCTCTAGACTTTCCCATTCTATTGTTTTCCTCTATTTCTTTGCATTGATCGCTGAGGAAGACTTTTTTACCTCTGCCTGCTATTCTTTGGAATTCTGCATTCAAATGGGTATATCTTTTCTTTTCTCCTTTGCCTTTCGCCTCTCTTCCATTCACAGCTATTTGATTTGTTTTGTTTTAAATTAATTTATTTATTTTAATTGGAGGCTAATTACTTTACAATATTGTAGTGGTTTTTGCCATACATTGACTTGAATCAGCCATGGGTGTACATGTGTTCCCCGTCTTGAATCCCCTTCCCATTTCCCTCCCCATCCCATCCCTGAGGGTCATTCCAATGCACTGACCCCAAGCGCCCTGTCTCATGCATTGAACCTGGACTGGAGATTTATTTCACATGTGGTAATATACATGCTTCAATGCTATTCTCTCAAATCATCCCACTCTCATCTTCTCTCAGAGTCCAACAGTCTGTTCTTTACATCTGTGTCTCTTTTGCTATCTTGCATATAGTGTCATCATTACTATCTTTCTAAATTCCACGTATATGCATTAATATGCTGTATTGGTGTTTTTCTTTCTGACTTACTTCGCTCTGTATAATAGGCTCCAGTTTCATCCACCTCATTAGAACTGATTCAAATGCATTCTTTTTAATAGCTGAGTAATATTCCATTGTGTATATGTACCACTACTTTCTTATCCATTCATCTGCCAATGGACATCTAGGTTGCTTCCATGTCCTAGCTATTGTAAACAGTGCTGCGATGGACGCTGGGGTACACGTGTCTCTTTCAATTCTGGTTTCCTTAGTGTGTATGCCAAGCAGTAGGATTGCTGGGTCGTATGGCAGTTCTATTTCCAGTTTTTTAAAGAATCTCCACACTGTTCTCCAAAGTGGCTGCACTAATTTGCATTCCCACCAACAGTGTAAGAGGGGTCTCTTTTCTCCACACCCTCTCCAGCATTTATTATTTGTAGACTTTTTGATAGCAGTCATTCTGACCGGCATGAGATGATACCTCATTGTGGTTTTGATTTGCATTTCTCTGATAATGAGTGATGTTGAGCATCTTTTCATCTGTTTGTTACCCATCTGTATGTCTTCTTTGGAGTAATGTATGTTTAGTTCTTTGGCCCATTTTTTTTATTGGGTCATTTATTTTTCTGGAATTGAGCTACATGAGCTACTGGTATATTTTGGGGATTAATTCTTTGTCAGTTGCTTTGTTTGCTATTATTTTCTCCTATTCTGAACACTGTCTTTTCACCTTGCTTATAGTTCCTTTCATTGTGCAAAAGATTTTAAGTTTAATTAGGTCTCATTTGTTTATTTTTGCTTTTATTTCCATTACTCTGGGAGGTGGGTCATAGAGGATCCTACTGTGATTTACGTCAGAGAGTGTTCTGTCTATGTTTTCCTCTAGGAGTCTTACAGTTTCTGGTCTTACATTTATATCTTTAATCCATTTTGAGTTTATTTCTGTGTATGGTGTTAGAAAGTGTTCTAGTTTCATTCTTTTACAAATGATTGACCAGTTTTCCCGGCACCACTTGTTAAAGAGATTGTCTTTTATCCATTGTATATTCTTGCCTCCTTTGTCAAAGATAAGGTGTCCATAGGTGCATGGATTTATCTCTGGGATTTCTCTTTTGGTCCATTGATCTATATTTCTGTCTTTGTGCCAGTATTATACTGTCCTGATGACTGTAACTTTGTAGTATAGTCTGAAGTCAAGCAGGTTGATTCCTCCAAGTTCCACTCTTCTTTCTCAAGATTGCTTTGGCTCTTTGAGGTTTTTTGTATTTCCATATAAATTGTTAAATCATTTGTTTTAGTTCTCTGAAAAATACCATTGGTAGCTTGATAGGGATTGCATTGTATTCACAGCTATTTGTAAGGCCTCCTCAGCCAACCATTTGCCTTTTTGCATTTCTTTTTCTTGGGGATGGTCTTGATCCCTGCCTTCTGTACAATGTCATGAACCTCCGTCCATACTTCTGATTATTTTGAGCTAAAAGCACTTAAGAAACAGCAGATTCAGGAAGGGCTCTCTAGCCTCCCCTTTCTTCTTAAAAACATCTCATTAAATTTCTCAGGAGAAGGGGCCCTCCCTGTACCAGGAGGAGGAGAACATTCTTATAACCTGAAACTGAGAGTTGATGCCAAAATGAATCCATCCAAACTACCTACTAAATTAACCCTTATCTTCCCTTAGCTTAATTAACTTACACAGCTTACTGCCCCATGCCTCTGCCTTGTCATTTTCTCACATATTTATCAGTTCTTTATTTCAGAGACCAAATATGTAAGCTGTTGGTCCTACTTGTTTCTTCAGGTCTTCATTCTCCTTAGGAGGACTTTTGCATTCATGTCTGCTTCTCTCCCATTAGTCTGTATTCTGTGAGTTTCATTCTCAGGCTTATACACAGCACCTAAAAGGACAGAAGAAAGTTTTTCCTCCCTGACACAGGCTAGCAAAATTAAAATTTTGAGGGCTTGGTATTGTATACATTGAATATGTGCTTGTGTGCTTAGTTGCTCAGTCGTGTCCAACTCTTTACAACCCTTTGGACTGTAGCCTACCAGTTTCCTCTGTCCATGGGATTGCTGGGATTTCCCAGACAAGAATACTGGAGTGGGCTGCCATTTCCATATACATGCATTAAATCAAAAAAAAAAAAACACCAAGAACATCTTTCCTAATTATCAGTCAAAGCCCCGTGCTGTCATAAGAAAAGCTTCTTTATAACAGATAAGGGCAGACACTTGGAGAGAGTCACAGGAGCCTTGACTGTTACTAGAGAGCTACCAGCCACAGATGAAACTGAAAGAGGAGAGTGAAAAAGTTGGCTTAAAACTCAACATTCAGAAAACTAAGATCATGGCACTGGTCCCATCACTTCATGGCAAAGTAGGTGGAAAAACAATGGAAACAGTGACAGACTTTATTTTTTGGGCTCCAAAATCACGGCAGATGGTGACTGCAGCCGTGAAATTAAAAGATGCTTGCTCCTTGGAAGAAAAGATATGACCAACCTAGACAGCATTATTAAAAAGCAGAGACATTAGTTTGACAACAAAGGTCCATCTAGTCAAAGCTATGGTTTTTCCAATAGTCACGTATGGTGTGAGATTTGAACTATAAAGAAAGCTGAGCACCGAAGAATTGATGCTTTGAACTGTAATGTTGGAGAAGACTCTTGAGAGTCCCTTGGGCTGCAAGGAGATCCAACCAGTCCATCCTAAAGGAAATCAATCCTGAATATTCATTGGAAAGACTGATGCTGAAGCTGAAACTCCAATACTTTGGCCACCTGATGTAAAGAACTGACTCATTTGAAAAGACCCTGATGCTGGGAAAGATTGAAGGCAGGAAGAGAAGGGGATGACAGAGGATGAGATGGTTGGATGGCGTCGCTGACTCAATGGACATGAGTTTGAGCCAGCTTCGGGAGGTGGTGATGGACAGGGAAGCCTGGCGTGCAGCAGTCCATGGGGTCACAAAAAGTTGGACACAACTGAGCAACTGAAATGAACTGATCACCCACGAGAGGCTCAGGTCTCTCAAGCTGGAAGCAGGGGAGCCCACTACTAACTAGTCCCTCTTTCTCTCTCATTTTCCTTCACCTGCAGCAGATATAGGTAAAAATGTGCCATGAGTTGTGCTGAAACTTCCTATACCATTATAGAAGGCCATTAGTTAGAACTGGTGGGTTTAAGCAATAGAGAACATAGGTGTCTGAATATCTTCTTTTATATGTAAAGCATTACTACTCAGGTCCAGGATACCCAGGACCAAGACCACAGGGTTTAATCAAGAGGAAGTATGCTCTGAGTTGGAGAAGGCAATGGCAACCCACTCCAGTACTCTTGCCTGGAAAAGTTCATGGACGGAGGAGCCTGGTAGGCTGCAGTCCATGGGGTCGCAAAGAGTTGGACACGACTGAGCGACTTCACTTTCACTTTTCATTCTCACGCATTAGAGAAGGAAATGGCAACCCACTCCAGTATTCTTGCCTGGAGAATCCCAGGGACGGGGGAGTCTGGTGGGCTGTCTATGGGGTCGCACAGAGTCGGACACGACTGAAGCGACTTAGCTTCAGCAGCAGCAGCAGTCTCTGAGTGTTCTCTTTGCAAGGAAAGCTACAACACTTGCTTATGGTACAAATATATGTTGAATCTCAAAATTTATGAACTACTTGAAAACATCAACAAATTTAAAATGAGTACTATAAAGTGTTAGAAGTTTATGAAGGATCCAAAAACTGAGGCTGGTTTATGGCAAAAGTTAGCTGAAGGGGTGTTTTAGTATTAGTTTTTTTAAAAATCTGGAAACAAACTAGATATTTGAAAGTAAGGGACTGATTGAGTAAATTACAGCCTACCCATACAATGAAATGTGCTTGCTGATATTCAGTGCCCTAAAACTGATATTGAGATTTTGCATATGTGTATATTCAAAAATTAACCGTGATATAAATTATACAAAAGCTTTGTATAAAAAACATGAACATGGGTAGAAAAAAGGAGTACTCTTTTAATATAATCCTAAAATTTTGCACTATGTGGTAGAAAATATATAAACTTATCGTTATTAATATTCTACTCCCACACATCAGAAAGAAAACATCTCCCAAAAATGTAATGGCACTCACCAGGTGATATAAATTATACATTTTATCCTCCTTCTTTTAGCTTATAAAAGTTTTCTATAAATTTAATCTTTCTACAATGAACATGTATTTTTTTAATGTTACCTGTATTGATGGCTCAGCAAAGGAAACAATGCAGGGGGACCCAGTTCAATCCCTGGGGTTGTCTGGTGGGCTATGGGATCACAAAGAGTTGGACAAGACTGAGCCACTAAGTCCAGCGCAGCTTCTGTTGTGCCCAACTTTCTTGTTATACTGACTATTATTAGGGGCAATGACATTGCTCTAAGCATTTTCCTGAGTCTGCTTGATCTCCAGGACAATCAAGATTCCACAATTACTGTTGAAGGGTCACCATATTGAAATAATGACAATAACTGGTAGCCCAGCATCTCATGTCACTTGCCTTGCTGAGATGACCTGGGTTGCCTGAGCAAGGACCTTACATTCTCTTTCTGGTTTCAACTGCCCTATTATGATGGTCATTATTGTTGCTTTAATTCAGATGTTGTCTAGTATCTTCAGTTCCTTTGATCATTTTGCATACATTTTTTCTTTTAGAAAAATGAAAGAACAGTCCCTTTTTGCTTCTAAATGAGCATAAACCACACCGTTGTTTGCTCGGGCAGGAGACACAGCACTGGAAAATGGAAACTACATTTTAAAGTTGCTGTCTGAACATCACTAGCTCTCTGCCTTGCTAACCCCGTCAATAGACTTTCACTGTTCTGATATTTCCCATGTGAAACCTTTGTAAGTCAATAGACTTTCACTGTTCTGATATTTTCCATGTGAAACTTTTGTAGGGAGGACACAGCTGCATGCCTCATTATTTCTCAGAGGTAATGACTCTGAAGTTAGACAATGGGGGACGCCCAAAACCCTTTACTGTGGAGCCGTCAAGCCTTCCCTTACTTCTCCTTTGCCAGTGGTTCCCAAACTTTCACTTGCGTCATGATCATCTGACAGGCTATTAAAAATCAGTCTGCCCAGGCCCACTGAAGCAGACTCTAAGCTGATCTGGTGAGAAATTCCCCCTCATTTGTCCCTAGAAAAGGGCACCTTAAAGACTTGTGGTTTGGAGAGTCCCTCTAAGATCAAGAAAAGCCCAGATCACTGCTAGTCTCTGAGGCTCTAAGTACACTAAAAAGAGGGAAATGTGAAAAAGCAATTTCAATAATGATGAGGTGTTTATTTGATAAACACCTACAAAATATGTATATGCATGTATATGTATTTGTATATATTGTCATATGTATATATTTGGATACATATGAACATGCATAATACATTTATATAATTGTACTATTCATGTGAAATTTTAGTATGTATTTTTTAAATCCCTTCAAATACCACTACAGGCAGCATGGACTACTAACGGGCCAAACATTTTAAATTGTACAATGATTACATTCTTAGCATTTCTCAATGTGTCACTGTACTTGTAAATATTACCTAATTCAGAGATATTATCAAAAGTCTGAATCTGAGGTCCCATGAATGAGAGTGAGAAGAGGACTAAACGTCCCACCTGCCACCTCCAACTCCAAAGGTAGGCAAGCACTTAGAGACAATGGACTTAGAGTATCCATCACAGTACCCAGAACATAATAAATACTAGCTGTAACTATAAATAGCTCCTACTCACTTCCACAGTGCTATGAGGCAATATGTAAATGAGTTAACAATTAAATATTCCTGTTTTCTATATAAAAGTACCAACATGATATCTCCATCTACCAACTTCTTTTTTTTTTTTTTATTTTAGTTGGGGGCTAATTACTTTACAATATTGTAGTAGTTTTTGCCATACATTGACATGAATCAGCCATGGGTTCACATGTGCTCCCCCTCCCGAACCCTCCTCCCACCTCCCTCCCCTTCCCATCCCTCTGGGTCATCCCAACGCTCCATCCCTGAGCATCCGTCCCATGCATAGAACATGGAATGGTGTTCCGCTTCACATATGACAATATACATGTTTCAATGTTATTGTCCCAGAACGTCCCACCCTCACCTTAAACCATTATTGTGTTGAATGTGAATTTGACTACATCACTCACTCAATGTCTGTTTCATTATCAGTTCAGTCACTCTGTCATGTCCGACTCTTTGTGACCCCATGGACTATAGCATGGCAGGCTTCCCTGTCCCTCACCAGTTCCCAAAGCTGGCTCAAACTCATGTCCATCGAGTTGGTGATGCCATCCAACCATCTCATCCACTGTATCCCCTTCTCCTCCTGTCTTCAATCTTTCCCAGCATCAGGGTCTTTTCCAAGGGGTCAGTTCTTCCCATCAGTTGGCCAAAGTATTGGAGTTTCAGCTTAGCATCAGTCCTTCCAATGAATATTCAGGACTGATTTCCTTTAGGATGGACTGGTTGGATCTCCTTGCAGTCCAAGGGACTCTCAAGAGTCTTCTCCAACATTACAGTTCGAAAGCATCAACTCTTCAGTGCTAAACTTTCTTTATAGTCCAACTCTCACATCCATAGACAACTACTGGAAAAACCATAGTTTTGACTAGATGGACCTTTGTTGGTTAAGTAATGTCTCTGCTTTTTAATATGCTCTCTGGGTTTGTCATAGATTTTCTTCCGAAGAGGAAGCATCTTTTAATTTCATGGCTGCAGTCACCATCTGCAATGACTTTGGAGCCCTAAAAAATAAAGTCTGTCACTGTTTCCATTGTTTCCCCACCTATTTGCCATGAAGTGATTCTTGCCTTGAGAACCCCATGACCAATATGAAAAGGCTAAAGGATAGGACACTGAAAGATGAACTCCCCAGGTCAGTAGGTGCCCAATACGCTACTGGAGATCAGTGGAGAAATAACTCCAGAAAGAATGAATAGATGGAGCCAAAGCAAAAACCATACCCAGTTATTGATGTGACTGGTGATGGAAGCAAGGTGTGATGCTATAAAGAGCAATATTGCATAGGAACCTGGAATGTTAGGTCCATGAATCAAGGCAAATTGGAAGTGGTCAAACAGGAGATGGCAAGAGTGAACATCAACATTTTAGGAATCAGTGAACTAAAATGGACTGGCAGGGGTGAATTTAACTCAGATGACCATTATATCTACTACTGTGGGCAAGAAACCAATAGAAGAAATGGAGTAGCCATCAGAGTCAACAAAAGAGTCTCAAAAACAGGTGCTACAGAATGAAACAGGGCAAAGGCATTAATATCAGTTTTGCCAAGAAGAACGTTGAACTGAAGTCATAGCAAACACTCTCTTCCATTATAAACACAGGAAGAAGACTCTAACACACATTTGGCCTTGGATCACCAGCTAATGGTCAAATACACTGAATCAGATTGATTATATTCTTTGCGGCCAAAGATGGGTGAAATTCTATACAATCAGCGAAAACAAGACGGAGCTGACTGTGGCCCAGATCATGAACTCCTTATTGCCAAATTCAGACTTAAATTGAGGAAAGTAGGGAAAACCACTAGACCATTCAGGTATGACCTAAATCAAATCCCTTATGATTATACAGTGGACGTGACAAATAGATTCAAGGGATCAGATCTGATAGAGTGCCTGAAGAACTATGGTGTGATGCAATTTGTCATGACTTTTGCATCTCCAGGCTTCCTTGATAGCTCAGTTGGTAAAGAATCTACCTGCAATGCAGGAGACCCCAGTTCGATTCATGAGTCAGGAAGAGCTGCTGGAGAAGGGGTAGGCTACCCACTCCAGTATTCTTGGGCTTCCCTAGTGACTCAACTGATAAAGAATTTACCTACAATGCGGAAGACCTGGGTTCGATCCCTGGGTTGGGAAAATCCCATGGAGAAGGGAAAGGCTACCTACTCCAGTATTCTGGCCTGGAGAATTCCTTGGACTGTATAGTCTAAGCAGTGGCAAAGAGTTGGAAATGACTGAGCTATTTTTACTTTCACTTTGCATCTCCAGAAACCCAACAGGAGCTTAGTTGTTAAGATGAACTCAAGCATATAGTTCTTTTGTTAGTTATTAATGGCCCCATTCCACCAAAATTAAATTTCCACAGCTGCCAACAACAAAAGTTCAGTTGTCTCCAGAATGCTAGAGCCAGAGTCTGATTCAATAATGAACAATGTAGTTCACCTTCAGCTATAAACAATTACTCAGAGAGGGCAACTCTTAACCCTACAGAGCTCACTGAGGAAGGAAACAGCATCAAGAAAACTCCTCACAATTTTTTTGTTATAACATCAGATTATCAAATGCATTGATTATCTCTAAAGGCAATAAAAGAAAAACAATAAATCTCTCCCCAACCCCCACTACCTCAACCTCAGTTCAGTTTTTAAGATTACAGATTGAATTTAAAACAGTCATATTTATTGCCAGGGAAATTATGATATCTAACACACATGTAATGCTTTAATGTGTTGGATACTTTACAACTATCATTTTGTTTAATCATCACAGCATAGCTATAATGTAGGTGAAAAATGAAAGTATTAGTTGCTCAGTCATGTCCATGGGTCTTTACAAACCCATGGACTGTAGCCTACCAGACTCCTCTGTCCTTGGAATTCTCCATGCAAGAATACTGAAGTGGGTTGCCATTCTCTTCTCCAAAGGATCGTCCCGACCCAGGGATTGAGTCCAGGTCTCCTTCATTTCCACAGATTCTTAACCATCTGAGCCACCAGGGAGGTAGTTAATATTAAATTCATTTTACAGATAAAATAACTGAGGCTTAGTAAGGTTAAGTAACTTCTCAAGGTCACACAACCAGGATCTGAACCAGTCCAACTCCAGAGTTCATGATTCAGAACATAGGTTCTAGAACACGCATTATGAACATAGGATAATTTCATTTCATTACTTTTGGTGAAAAAAAGATTTTTAAACAGCAAGATTATATATTTTTAAAGATGTATATGTGCATAAAATATATCATACCCACACTTATCTATAGAAAAATATCTGAAAGGTATTTTAGAGGCATTAATAGTCTTTATTTTTGACAGACGGAGCCGGGAGGGAGAATTAATTCTTTGTTACCTATAGTTTCTACTTTGTCACAGGAATTATATTGCTTTTGACATATTGTTTTGATGATTAAAAAAACAAAGTTACTCTAGTTATAAAAATAACAAGCCAGAGTCTATATTATCAGAGATGAACATCATGGAACAGACATATCTTAATGATGAAATTAATAGAAAGAAAAATTTAAAAGGCCTGGATGAAAATTAAAAGACTGGGAAATAGGTATGGATTCATAAAAGTCATACTAGAAAAGTCTTATGGTTATATTTGAAATTGTTAAACAGATGTACTGGGGAATCCAGCATTTTCTGAGAAGAATTTTATAAACCAATTTCTTTATAATTCATAAATGGAAGACAGGAAGTATTATTATACTAGCCATGCAAAGACAAGAGTCCATTCATCTTAACAAGAAATTAACATTCCTGTGCAACAACAATCATAAAATCTGACCTCTCATCTCCCTCTGGGAGGAAATTACATGTTCCAAATTCCTCTGACTCTGGATAACTTAGCATTAAGTCAAACAGTTCAAAGTAGGTAAAGACTTAATATTTCTGATAGGTAATTCTTTGTGAATCCAAGAGAAAATCTCCATGGTTCCACAAACTTGTCAATTTCATGCTATCTTTCTGAAACTGAAACCTCTATTCTTTTAACCACTTAACTTTATTACTGATTGAAATTTATATCAGTTATGATCATAATAGCTACTGTATAGTATAATTCATTTATAATTTTAATAATTAAGCCTATATCATTGCCCGCATACAATAACTTTCTAAAATAGAGTAAGTGAGTGGAAATCTGTGTTTTGTCCCACACTTGGTTGCACTAATCTTTTTCTCAGCACACCATCTCTCAGAGCACAGCTGTGGGAGGCTAATCTTTATTCCTTTGGCCTTTCTGTCTGAGGTCAAGAGAGTAAGGATATATTCAGTGAGCATTAATTCATGAGTTGAGGGTTACAAGTAGAAATCATTCAATGTCTCCCACAAGCAGAGAAATGAGGTACTAAAAAAAAAGAAAGGGTCAATAATTTAGTCACCTGAAGGATCAGTGTGATCATATCAGCAATGTGGCAATGTGTGTCAAAAAAACTTCTTTAAATAGTAAATTTATGCTTCTCATACAAAAACAAACTGAATACATGTCAAGATTTTATTTATAACTCATTCATTAATGAGAGAATCAATAAGATATCAACAAAATTCAAATGAGTATTCAGAGGACTCATGATACATGAACATTGCTGACATGAATTTGCTAATAGATGCAAAAATGGCCAATATTAAAGGGCAACAAAATATAGTTTTTGGAGTCATCTTTGAGGGCTATCAATTACATTGCCACCCACCTGACAAAATTTATTCGCATCTCACTGAACAGGGACCATTCACTTTACCACAAACATCAAACTTCTACATCATCCAGGAATCTTTGTGCCCATTTCGAAATATTTCACAGGATTTTTATCAGCCAAGTTGGGCTGAGGGTACCTCCCTCATTGCATTACAGGTAGTCACCAAGTGCTCAAACAACCCACTTCTTCCCCTTACCTGGTTCTTCTAAATCACTGGCACACACAAATTCCCCTTGAAGTCACGGTTTTCAGGATCTGACATGATACCCAGACATATTATGTTGAGTTTAGTGGCTCACTACACTGCTTCATCATAAAGTACAGATATTGTACAGGACATACATAATTAACTTTGTTGACAAAACACTTAGGATCTTCCAAAAGAAGTACATAGCTGTCCTCTCAGCTTTCATTGCAAATGTTCAATGAAAGCTCACAGTATTTTTTTAGTATGGAAATTGGTTGGAGTAATTGCATTTGAATCTGCCTGCAAAACAGATAGTTCTACATGTGTCTTGAGAATAGAACTAAATTTTGTTATGAATTTAGTCTTTGAAATAAAAATCTACAATTGTTTTTTTAAAAAAATTGTCCTAAAACTAGTATAATCTGGGTGTCCCCTAGTCCACTCCTCTGGGTTTACACTATTCTGTAATATCCAATTTAATTTCCAAGACCTGACCCGTAAACCATAGGAACACTTAACTTAAATGTATATGTTCACATACAATTAACAATTCCCCCATTCCTCACTCCCTAAAACACCACAAACAGAAGGCTGCAGGATTTAACAGATTCTCTCCCAAGGCTTTGGGAATAAAGAGGAAATGACAACACAGCATAAAATGACATTTTAGCATTCTTAAAGTTTATGGGGCTCTTTGCATTCATGGGACTCTCTCCCTGGCTACTTTGCTCTAGAGATCTCACCCACACACTCTGTTCCTGGCCCCTCCTTGCTACCTTCACTGGTGACCTTTATCCCATCTCTGTTCTTCTCACCTCCCAGGGACCCCACATACCTTATTAGTTTCAGGGACACCCACATGTTCTGGGGTCACATACGCCAAAAGAAGAACACTAAAATGTGATGCAGCAGTTTCACCCTTTTTGAGAAAACTCTGGGAGATAGAGAAGGACAGTGAAGGCTGGTGTGCTGTAGTCCATGGGGTCACAAAGAGTCAGACATGACTTAGTGACTGAACAACAGGAAACATCCCACAGATAATAAATTTATAGATATCACACAATAACTGACAATCATAGCAGCTCCATCACCACCATGCTGGAAACATAAATTAACACATTTGTTAGTGTTCCTTTAGGTTGTGTTTGAATAGTTTGTTATTTTTATCATAGTTAATCTTATGAGATATATACATATATATGGGATATATATATATAAATGGGTTGGAGGCACTGAGTGCAGCATTGCCTGCATGGAAACCTTTTGAAGGAGGTTGTCATTATCTTCATTACCTCCACGATAGTTTGGCCAACAGAATGATCTCTGTTCGTTTCCAAGGCAAACCATTCAATATCATGGTAATCCAAGTCTATGCCCCGACCAGTAACACTGAAGAAGCTAAAGTTGAACAGTTCTATGAAGACCTACAAGACCTTCTAGAACTAACACCAAAAAAGATGTTCTCTTCATTATAGGGGACTGGAATGCAAAAGTAGGAAGTCAAGAAACACCTGGCGTAACAGGCAAATTTGGCCTTGTAGTACAGAATGAAGCAGGACAAAGGCTAATAGAGTTTTGCCAAGAGAACACACTGGTCATAGCAAACACTCTCTTCCAACAACACAAGAGAAGACTCTACACATGGACATCACCAGATGGTCAACACCGAAATCAGATTGATTATATTCTTTGCAGCCAAAGATGGAGAAGCTCTATACAGTCAGCAAAAACAAGACCGGGAGCAGACTGTGACTCAGATCATGAACTGCTTATTACCAAATTCAGACTTAAATTGAAGAAAGTAGGGAAAACCACTAGTCCATTCAGGTACGACCTAGATCAAATCCCTTATGATTATACAGTGGAAGTGAGAAATATATTTAAGGGACTAGATCTGATAGACAGAGTGCTTAATGAACTATGGATGGAGGTTCATGACATTCTACAGGCGACAGGGATCGAGACCATTCCCAAGAAAAAGAAATGCAAAAACGCAAAATGGTTGTCTGAGGAGGCTGTACAAATAGCTGTGAAAAGAAGAGAAGCGAAAAGGAAAGATATACCCATTTGAATGCAGAATTCCGAAGAATAGCAAGGAGAGATAAGAAAGCCTTCCTCAGTGATCAGTGCAAAGAACTAGAGATCTCTTCAAGAAAAATAGAGATACCAAAGGAACATTTCATGCAAAGATGAGCTCAATAAAGGACAGAAATGGTATGGACCTAATAGAAGCAGAAGATATTAAGAAGAGGTGGCAAGAATACACAGAAGAACTGTACAAAAAAGATTTTCACGACCCAGATAATCACGATGGCGTGATCACTCATCTAGAGCCAAACATCCTGGAATGTGAAGTCAAATGGGCCTTAGGAACAAATGGCCCTACGAACAAAGCTAGTGGAGGTGATGGAATCCCAGTTGAACTATTTCAGATTCTAAAAGATAATGCTGTGAAAGTGCTGCACTCCATAAGCCAGCAAATTTGGAAAACTCAGCAGTGGCCACAGGACTGGAAAAGGTCAGTTTTCATTCCAATCCCAAAGAAAGGCAATGCCAAAAATGTCCAAACTATCACACAATTGCATTTATCTCATGTGCTAGTAAGGTAATGTTTAAAATTCTCCAAGCCAGGCTTCAACTATACGTGAACTGTGAACTTCCAGATGTTCAAGCTGGATTTAGAAAAGGCAGAGGAACCAGAGATCAAATTGGCAACATTTGTGGGATCATTGAAAAAGCAAGAGAGTTCCAGAAAAACATCTATCTCTGTTTTATTGACTATGCCAAACCTTTAACTGTGTGGATCACCATAAACTGTGGAAAATTCTGAAAGAGATGGGAATACCAGATCACCTGACCTGTCTCTTGAGAAACCTGTGTGCAGGTCAGGAAGCAACAGTTAGAACTGAACTTGGAACAACAGACTGGTTTCAAATGGGAAAAGGAGTACATCAAGGCTTTATGTTGTCATCCTGCTTATTTAACTTATACGCAGAGTACATCATAAGAAACGATGGGCTGGAGGAAGCCCAAGCTGGAATCAAGAATGCCGGGAGAAATATCAATAACCTCAGATATGCAGATGACACCACCCTTATGTCAGAAAGTAAAGAAGAATTAAAGAACCTCTTGATGAAAGTGAAAGAGGAGAGTGAAAAAGGTGGCTTAAAGCTCAACATTCAGAAAACTAGGATCATGGGATCCAGTCCCATCACTTCATGGCAGATAGATGGGGAAACAGTGGATATAGTGGCAGACTTTATTTTTCTGGGCTCCAAAATGACTGCAGATGGTGATTGCAGCCATGAAATTAAAAGATGCTTACTCCTTGGAAGGAAAGTTTTGACCAACCTAGATAGCATATTAAAAAGCAGAGACATTACTTTGTCAACAAAGGTCCATCTAGTCAAGGCTATGTTTTTTCCAGTAGTCATGTATGGATGTGAGAGTTGGACTATAAAGAAAGCTGAGTGCCGCAGAATTGATGCTTTTGAACTGTGGTGATGGAGAAGACTCTTGAGAGTCCCTTGGACTGCAAGGAGATCCAACCAGTCAATCCTAAAGGAAATCAGTCCTGGGTGTTCATTGGAAGGACTGATGTTGAAACTGAAACTCCAATATTTTGGCCACCTGATGGGAAGAGCTGACTCATTTGAAAAGACCCTGATGTTGGGAAAGATTGAAGGCAGGAGGAGAAGGGGACAACGGAGGATGAGATGGTTGGATCGCATCACTGACTCAATGGACATGAGCTGGGTAAACTCCGGGAGTTGGTGATGGACAGAGAGGCCTGGCGTGCTGCGGTTCATGGGATCACAAAGAGTTGGACAGAACTGAGGACTGAACTGAACTGAACTTAAGTGAACTAAAATAACAGGGAGGGAACACAGCCCCATCCATCAACAGAAAATTGGATTAAAGATTTACTGAGAATGGCCCCGCCCTTCAGAACAAGACCCAGTTTCCCCCTCAGTCAGTCTCACGCTTCAGGAAGCTTCCATAAGTCTCTTATCCCTAACCATCAGAGGGCAGACAGAATAAAAACCACAATAACAGAAAACTAACCAAACTGATCACATAGACTACAGTCTTGTATAGCTCAATGAAATTATGAGCCATGACATGTAGGGCCACTCAAGACGGATGGGTCATGATGGAGAGTGCTGACAAAACCTAGTCCACTGGAAAAGGAAATGGCAAACCACTTCAGTATTCTTGCCTTGAGAACCCCATGAACAGTATAAAAAGGAAAAAAGATAGGACACTGAAAGATGAGCTTCCCATTGGGTCTGTAGGTGTCCAATATACTACTGGAGAAGAGTAGAGATATAACTTCAGAAAGAATGAAGAAATGGAGCCAAAGCAAAAACAACACCCAGTTGTGGATATGATGGGTGATGGAAGTAAAGTTCGATGCTGTAAAGAGCAATATTGCATAGGAACCTGGAATGTTAGGTCCATGAATCAAGGCAAATTGGAAGTGGTCAAACAGGAGATGGCAAGAGTGAACATCAACATTTTAGGAATCAGTGAGCTAAAATGGACTGGAAGGGGTGAATTTAACTCGGATGACCATTATATCTCCTACTGTGAGCAAGAATCACTTAGAAAAAATGGAGTAGACCTCATAGTCAACAAAAGAGTCCAAAATTCAGTACTTGGATGCAATCTCAAAAACGATCTCAGAATGGTCTCTGTTCATTTCCAAAGCAAACCATTCAATATCACAGTAATTCAAGTCTATGCCCAGGCCAGTAATGCTGAAGAAGCTGAGGTTGAGCACTTCTGTGAAAACCTACAAGATCTTCTAGAACTAACACCAAAAAAGATGTCCTCTTCATTGCAGGAGACTGGAATGCAAAAATAGGAAGTAAAGAGTTACTTGGAGTAACAGGCAAATTTGGCCTTGGAGTACAAAATGAAGCAGGCCAAAGGCTAACAGAGTTTTGCCAAAGGAATGCACTGGTCATAGCAAACGCCCTCTTCCAACAACACAAGAGAATACTCTACACGTGGACATCACCAGATGGCCAATACTGAAATCAGAATGATTATATTCTTTGCAGCCGAAGATGGAGAAGCTCTATACAGTCAGCAAAAACAAGACTGGGAGCAGACTGTGGCTCAGATCATGAACTCCTTATTGCCAAACTCAGACTTAAATTGATGAAAGTAGGGAAAACCACTAGACCATTCAGGTATGACCTAAATAAAATCCCTTATGATTATACAGTGGAAGTGACAAATAGATTCAAGGAATTAGATCTGATAGACAGAGTGCCTGAAGAACTATGGATAGAGGTTCATGACATTGTATAGGAGGCAGTGATCAAGACCATCCCCAAGAAAAAGAAATGCAAAGAGGCAAAATGGTTGTCTGAGGAGGCCTTACAAATAGCTGAGAATAGAAGAGAAGTGAAAGGCAAAAGAGAAAAGGAAAGATACCCAGTTGAGCTATTTCAAATCCTAAAAGATGATGCTGTGAAAGTGCTGCACTCAATATGTCAGCAAATTTGGAAAACTCAGCAGTGGCCACAGGACTGGAAAAGGTCAGTTTTCATTCCAATCCCAAAGAAAGGCAATGCCAAAGAAGCTCAAACTACAGCACAATTGCACTCATCTTAAACGCTAGCAAAGTAACACTCAAAATTCTCTAAGCCAGGCTTCAACAGTACGTGAACCATGAACTTCCAGTTGTTCAAGCTGGTTTTAGAAAAGGCAGAGGAACCAAAGATCAAATTGCCAACATCTGCTGGATCAATGAAAAAGCAAGAGAGTTCCAAAAAAAATCTACTTCTGCTTTATTGAATACAGCAAAGCCTTTGACTATGTGGACCACAACAAACTGTGGAAAATTCTGAAAGAGATGGGAATACCAGACCACCTGACCTGCCTCCTAAGAATTCTGTACGCAGGTTGAAGCAACAGTTAGAACTGTACATGGAAGAACAGACTGGTTCCAAATAGGGAAAGGAGTACATCAAGGCTGTATACTGTCACCCTGCTTATTTAACTTATATGCAGAGTACATCATGCAAAATTCTGGGCTGGAGGAAGCACAAGCTGGAATCAAGATTGCCAGGAGAAATATCAATAACCTCAGATATGCAGATGACACCACCCTTATGGCAGAAAGTGAAGAAGAACTAAAGAGCCTCTTGATGAAAGTGAAAGAGGAGAGTGAAAAAGTTGGCTGAAAACTCAACATTCAGCAAACCAAGATCATGGTATCTGGTCCCATCACTTCATGGTAAATAGATCAGGAAACAATGGGAACAGTGACAGACTTTATTTTGGGGGGCTCCAAAATGACTGCTGATGGTGACTGTAGCCATGAAATTAAAAGACATCTGCTCCTTGGAAGAAAAGCTATGACCAACCTAGCTTGGGTTTTTCCAATAGTCATGTATGGTTGTGAGAGTTGGACTATAAAGAAAGCTGAGCTAAAGACTTGATGCTTTTGAACTGTGGTGTTGAAGAAGACTCCTGAGAGTCCCTTAGACTGCAAGGAGATCCAACCAGTCAATCCTAAGTGAAATCAGTTCTGAATATTCATTGGAAGGACTGATGCCGAAGCTGAAACTCCAATACTTTGGCCACCTGATGCGAAGTACTGACTCATTTGAAAAGACCCTGATGCTGGGAAAGATTGAAGGCAGGAGGAGAAGGGGAGGACAGAAGATGAGATGGTTGGATGGCATCACCGACGTGATGGACACGAGTTGTAGTAGGCTCTGGGATTTGGTGATGAACAGGTAAGCCAGGCGTGCTGCAGTCCATGGGGTTGCAAAAAGTTGGACATGCCTGTGCAACTGAACTGAACTGAAGATTTCCCAAACATGAAGCAAACTCAGAAGCAATAATTGGATCCCATTTTGTGTCCACAATGTCAATACTTTCACCCTTCATTATAGCAATACAGTGATAGAAATTAGTGAAAGTGGCAATAAGATACAGAGAGAAAATTGAAACAAAAGAAAGAAAGTTGTAACAGTTTTGAACTACAGATGGTGCATCCTCACCAAAAGACTCTAAAGATTAAAAATCTACTGATGCAGGACAGCTATGGAAGAAGATAGGGAGAGGAAGCGGGCAAAGCTTTCTGCATGAGGGGAAGGAACCCAATTTTCTCTTTGAAAAGCAAATGAAGGTTAAGCCCTTGGGGAACTCTGACTGATGATTCTCTTTCATGAACCAGCACACCTTAAACACATTTCCCTTTAGAAGTGGCATCACCATTTCATTTCATGTTCAAAGTCACTAAAATGCTCCAAAAATAAGCTTGAAGCAGGAGCAAGAAAAAGAAAGCAAAAAAAGCAGTTTTGACAACAAAATGATGATATGAACAGGTACATTGTGCAGTGGCTCAAGGCTCTTATCTCCTGACAGGTAATTTAGCCCCTGTGGATGTGGCCTTTGTGTCTCTTCTAATGATTCAGCTTATTTTCAGTAACTGTAGATTCATGGAACGAAAGATGACATAGGACATACACAGTAATCAGAGCAATTAGTTTTGGAAGATCACATAATACCGATCCTAATAATAAAAGAACATAATTTAGAAAAAAAAAAAAACTGGAAGTCCGGTGTTTCTTCAGGGTCACTGTCAGAGACGCTGGACAAGCAAAGTCATAGTGAGCCTGAATTGCTTTGGGGAGTGAGGCAGAAATGGCCCCAGTATGTTAAATGCAATAGATCACCCAAGCCAAACTTGAGGATACCTTGGATGTTATTTACTTCTCAGTGTTTAATTCAGTACTATATCTTGTTCTTTCTTTTCCTGAGGCCTCGTTGATAACTATCTTTACCCCTTTATTTCATCTCTGTGCAATCTGCAGTTCCCTGACAATCTCCCTGCTGCTGCAACAACTCCCCATATGGTCTCCTGCCCTCTGGTCACTTTCAAACTTCAGTCCAGTCTGCATTCCATTGCCAGATCCATCTTGCTAAACTATCAATTCTTAAATGACCTGTTTCACTGATTATTCTCCTAGCTGTTTAGGAGAAACAGATAGAATAGAAAACACTAATAGAAAACATGCCTTTATTCTAATAGCAACAACAACATTCATAGTAATAGTCTATTCTCTTAAGCATATTGTCCTCTGCAGCTACCACTATATTTCACTTCTTTTCCTTCACCATAATATATTTGGAAAGCATGATTTTCACTCAGGGCAGACAAAATAAAAAAATTTTTTTTTTAATTATAAGGTAGGAAAAAAAAAAAAAAACACTTTCCCCATAAATGAAAGAAACAGCTATGTCATTTATTATGTCTTTTGCTCACCCTGATGTCCATATGTAATTGGCACATGAGAATTTTCACACACAATCAATTACATCAACACATCTGGAAGGTTCTAGATGGGTCATTCCAGTGACTTAAATTCTCTCTACACTTACAGAATATTTGAAGATATCTGAGGGAAAATGAGACAAAAAAGACAATCAATTTTTAAAGAATTTGGATACATGTATAGTCATTATATTTCATATTATACATTTTCAGTATATTTTTCATTATCTTTGACAGTGTTCTATAAAATACTCAAAACATATTTGGTAATACAGCAACATTCATATAACCAATGATGGAACAGGGATAAGACATAAGAAGGAACACTGAATATATTTTACGTTTATCAATATTATTTCTACAGCATATTATTTATTCTCAAATGCATACATATGTACATACATGCACATATATGTGTACATATGTTGTTATTGTTTAGTCACTAAGTCATGTCTGACTCTTTGACAACCCCTTGGATGGTAGTCCACCAGGCTCCTCTGTCCATGGGATTTCCCAGCCAAGAATATTGGAGTGGATTGCCATTTCCTGTACATAGTCTATGAACATACATATATAAACACTTATACCTATAATAGAAGCTAATATTTATCAGCCATACCCTATAAGCCAAGCATTTCTAAATTCTTTTAAATGCATCAACCAATTTAATCTTCATAACTTTAGATCACATTAGCATCCATGTTTACACAGACAAGGAAATCGAAACAAAAGAAATTTAGTTATTGTGCAACATCTCCTGCAGAACCTATTTGGAAGACAAGCAGTTTGACTCCACAATCCATGTTCTTACCCAACAGTAAAAACTGATACATACAAATTCACGTTTATCCAACAGGTTTACCTGCTTCAACCTGAGCATTTTCTTGTCTAAATTAACCACTGAGCAAGTCTTTTATTATACACTGAAAAATTGAAACAACTGCAATAATTGTTCAAATAAACAATTGAAAAAAATTGTTCCAAACTGAAACTGTTTGGAAAATCTGGAGCAAGCTAATCCACTGAGGTTTGAACATATTGTATTAAAGAATTTTTTTCCTCTTGTCTTTAACGCTGTTTGGAGTTTTCATGAGCTGTGAAGACTCAAGGGAACAAGTCAAAGTATCCTTGCAGAAATTCTGAACACCAGTAAAACTAGCTGTCAAGCATAAATCGGTGTCTAGCTATTTTCCAACCTATTTATAAAAGTGCAGCTGTGAATGAGATCTAAAATACAAATCTGAGCACATTTATCTGAAGATGGTACTTTAAGCAATAACCTTTCCAAACAAACAAATGCCGTCTGTCTGTCAAAAGCAAAATAATTGCATTGTGTCAGAATGTTGGGGGTAGAGTATTTAAGTTACCCACGTAGCTGCTATGATAAATAGTGGAATTTCACCTGATGTCAGCTTCATTGTTGCTACCCTGGGGCTTAACACTAGCACTGGCCCAGACCTGGTTTCTATTGAAAGAAGAAATGTGTCAGGACGAGACAGTGTTTCTGGATTTCCAATGAATACTCTCAGAGGTTCTAATATTTCATGCTCAAGATGAATTCAGTCTCCAAGATTTACCCTAGCATATGTTCCGTGTCATATTCAGTATCAATTTTCTTTTCAGAGGTATTAGCCTATTGTCCTGGAAATTAGACAAATGCCACATGTTTCCAATGCCTCTTTTTAACAATGCACATTAGTTTTATTAAACAAAATCAACCAGGAAAAAATCAATACAAAAAGAATTTTCAGCCTCTTTGATGCTCAAAATTTATAGAAAAGTATGTATAATACATGCCAGAACCATATGAAGTTCTGAGCAAATGCAGATGTCACTTACCGGTATTGTTTCATTGGACAACAATTTTTTATTCACCAATCTATTGTAATATATATTCAGCTGGAAAACTCTAGGCTTTTTGTTTTACTCAGGGGTTTTGTTCAATTATAGCCAACAAAATGATACATGTGGAAAAGTCTTATCTCTATTACAATTCATAGTTCTTAAGTAGAAATTTGGAATAATCTAAAACAGAAATAGATATCTGAACAGCTTTTAAGGGGAAAAGTGCCATACTAAATTCTAATTTATACATATTTTTAAAATTCTGTGAATTCTCTACCAAAAATAAACCATAGTGATTTCCCTGGAGGCCCAGTGGTTATGACTTGGCAGCACTCTCACTGCCAGGGACCAGAGTTCGATCCCTAGTCAGGGAACCAAGATCCTGCAAGCTGGGCAGCACAGTCAAAAAATAGAAAAGAAAAAAGGAACCCTAATATTTAAGAACAGGAGTGTTGCATGTTCTGTTCAATCCCTTAAGCTAAACAAAGTCTGACTTTCAAGTAATAAAAGATAACCTCATTTTACATACATATAACATAAGAAATTCAGAGGACAATAGTCTTCTTTTTAAAAGACTAGCCACATCAGTAAATACTGGTAAAGAAGACTACTAATTTTAGCATCAAGCTACAATCCAAAGCTGGAAAAAATACATTATTTTCTGTTATAAGAAAAACCAAAGAAAGGTCAAGAGACTTTTAGATATTGTAGACTTTGTAGAAAGGAGTTAAGTGCAATTTGTAAGTTTTTGGGTACTCTGACTTTATGCAAACTGTGTTCATAAAGTCTGGTCAGTTCAACACAAACCTATCTGTAATTAGTATTATTAGCTACCATCTACTGAGTCATTCCACCTAGTATATTGGGTACTCTGTATATTGCTTCTAATCTTAACAAATTTTCAGATTATAAAACTATTGCAAAGAATTTTAAACACTTGCCCCAGAACCACATGGTGCTGAGGAAAGTCACAGTCCCCCAAACTAGATCTCTCTGGCCATGAATCTGACCTCTCCCTTCTAAATCATATTACTCCCAAAAGTTCATCAACAGCAGCCATCCTAATGGAAGTCACTCAATATAGCTTGGAGAAGGCAATGGCAACCCACTCCAGTACTCTTGCCTGGAAAATCCCATGGACGGAGGAGCCTGGTGGGCTGCCGTCTATGGGGTCGTACAGAGTCAGACAAGATTGAAGTGACTAAGCAGCAGCAGCAGCAATATAGCTTACATCTTCACTTTCAAAAGCCACAAAAGGGTGTGATGAAATTATATTACAGATAACTTAAAATTCCTGGCAAAAATAATATGGTCATTAAAACAAACAACTTCAAAGAACTATAGAACAAGAAGCAAATTATTATCGTAATTACTCTTCCATCGAGTATCATATTAAAAATACAACTATTCTAGTAAAATTTTCATTTATTTTGGATTGCTTTCTCTTAGCATAATCAGGAATTTTCACAAAGAGGTAAACTGTATGAAAGAGAGGTTATGTTTTCTAAAAGTGATGAAAGTTCTCCTCTATTAATACAGTCAGCATACCGATAACTTGAATCACAAATGATTTATTCATTTAAAAATGAATATGCCTGGAAATCAACCCTGAATATTCATTGGAAGGACTAATGCTGAAGGTGAAGCTCCAATACTTTGGCCACCCAATGTGAAGAATCGCCTCATTGGAACAAACCCTGATACTGGGAAAGACTGAGGGAAGAGGAGAAGGGGGTGACAGAGGATGAGATGGTTGGATGGCATACCAACTCAATGGACATGATTTTGAGCAAACTCTGGGAGATAGTAAAGGACAGGGAAGCCTGGCATGCTGTAGTCCTTGGGGTCGCAAAGGAGTCGAACATGACTTAGTGAATGAACAAAACAATGCTTTGGAAGACAAAAAAATGCATTTAGTAGATATATGCAGCAATGTGAATCATGTGTATGTGTTTACAGAGATGAGGGTATGTAGATATATTCATAAGGTAATAAATCATTATAAAATATATGATTTAAAATTTTAATAATGCAAAGTTTTTAGTATTAATGTTCATTCTGCTTTCAGGAAAGTGTGAGTTATTGACCTTATTTTGTAAAATATATACATGGTTTATGTGGTGTTATTTTGAATGTTACAAAATTTTCACCTAATTATGATAATTTCATTATTTTTCCTTGTCTTTTCTTCCTGCACGATTTTATTTCAAACAGTCAATGGTTCATCCACAATGTCCTTTTAAGAAAACGTATCAGCTGACCTGGATGAATTTCAAAGCTACCTTCTATTACCTGTTCCTTTCAGAGTATTTTTCCCAGGATTTATATAAGCTGCCTCCTCATCTTAAGGATTGTGCTCATAGAGGCAATCCATGAAATCACTCACCAAATGGAGAATGTTTTCAATGGCTTGGCAAATCAAAATGAACAATACAAAGACTTCCCTGGTAGTCCAGTGGCTGTGACTCCGTGATCCCAATGCAGGGGAGGCAGGTTCGACCCTTGGTTGGGGAACTAGATCCCACATGCCACAACTAAGAGTTCACATACTAAAGAGTGAGCATCCTGTAACTAAAGATCCTGCCCACCACAACTAAAAGATTCCACTTGCCACAACTAAGACCCAGTACAGCCAAAATAAATATTTTTTTAAAGAACAATGCATTCCTAAAGATGGTGCTTGTGCTGAAGTCTAGATATTTAAATGGGGTTCGGTTTACATGAGATGTTTACAGTCTGCCTTTATGATGGACAAGGTATCAAATTTTAAAATACCATAAGAAATTTATAAACATCCTGTATGTGTAAAACCCCCACCAAACACCTCAGAGGATTTCACTCATAGGATGGAAACCAGAGGCTTCAATTTCATAACTGTGATTTTGACCATGTAGTAGGGCCTTCTTCAAAGGAGACACATGGCAGTGAAGTACGACTGACAGGCTTACTTTTAGGAGTGAACAAAGTGCTTAATATGGAGAAGGAAATGGCACCCCACTCCTGTATTCTTGCCTGGAAAATCCGGCGGACAGAGAAGCCTGGAGGGTCCCAGTCCATGGGGTCATAAAGAGTCGGACATGACTGAGTGACTAACACAACACAACAACAAAGTGCTTAATAAGAAGAAACTATTTTATAGTATTATGTTGTCATGGGTTTTAGATTACCTTTTTTTAAGATTACTTTTTAAAGTAATAACGTATTCTTGTAATTTATGTGAGGGACTGATACTACCTGTGTGGACATTTGGGAAATTTTATAATATAAATGGAAACATTCAGATTCAGAGTAAGAAACACTTAGATCTTCACTCTATATAGATCTAACTCTAAGCTTTTTGGGTAGGAAGTCACCTAAATTCTATAGGAAAATTATAAATATTTTATTAAGAAACATCCTATATAATTAAGTAAAGTTGGTTCATATTTTCTTGATTATTTTCTTTTCTTTCCTAAATGCATGCAGAAAATCTCATTTGAACATGGGTTTTAAATAGTGAGCTTAGTCCATATAAAAGGGTTAAGATTAGGAAGAGAGAATTACAGCCAGTTACTCTAAATAATTAAATGTATAGAGTTATTCATTTTTTTAAAAAAAGCTCCAAGTATTATGGACTATTCTAATCACTTTATACTTATTATTTCACTTAATACTGACATATTCCTGCAAGGTAACATTCTTATCCCCATTTCACTGTTGAAGACACTGAGTCTTAGTGCAATGAAATGACTTTCATAGAAGCAAAGCAGCTCCTTAAGAGCTTAATGGCAGAATCAGAACTCAAGCCCAGTTCTCTCTGTGCAAAGCCTTTGCTCTAGCCTCTACCATGTCTCAAAATGCCCTAAGGCAGGTGTCCCCAACTCTAAGATTTAATGCCTGATAATATGAGATGGAGCTGATATAATAATAACAGAAATAAAGTATATAGTAAATGTAATCATCTGGAAACCATTTCCCCCCATCCACCTCAGTCTGTGGAAAAAACTGTCTTCCACAAAACCAATCCCTGGTGTCAAAAAGATTAGGGACTGCTGCCCTAAGTTATGTCTCATCAAGTCCCTAGCCACTTTCTCACCTATATGATAGGTTTAAACTTGAGAGATCAGCAGAATTTTACCAAACCTCCAACATTAGCCAGGTCAGGGACTAGAGGTTGACAATAGCCTAAAAGGAAAAACTGCAACTTAATTTTAAACATAAACTCCATACAAATAGAAAAAATGTGTTCATAGCCAAAACTGAAACCTAAATCTTGCTTTTCTAGAAAAAAAATTTTTTTCCACATGTCAGCCATGAGTCCTCAAAACACATATTACTTTGAAGTCACTCAAGCAATATTAGTGCTCAGACACGGTACAGTTTTTGACTCTTAGGAATGTGACAAGCTGAGGTGAGTATATGAAAAGACATATAAGTTACCTGAAGCCAACTACCTTTCACTCAGAGACCTCCAAAAGAAGACTATTCCCTGTTCCTGCCCGTCAGGAGCAATTGGCTCCACTGGTTACGCTAGGAAAGTTGTACCCCAGCTGGAAAATTCAGACAGTAGGCAGCCAGAAACAGCCCTCCATTCTCAATCCTCCTTGATAAAATTTCCTCCTTAAGACCAGCTTTAAAATATGCGGGGTCCAGTGCAAAGTGAAAATGCAAGGGTCTTTATTCAAAAGTGACTAAAAATTTTGAGAGTGACAGCAGAGAATGAAATCAAGTGTGGAGCCATTTAAGCACACATGATGTCTGCTAGGCTTAGGTAATTTAATTCCCTTTCAATACTGCCTTTGATGTCTCTTTAGTGTTTTTTAACTGAGTGATACTGTGAAAAGTATCAGATATCTTATGGGCTCTCTAAGAACTAGTTTGTACTTCACTCAGCAACAGGTCATTCGGGTCCATAGGCTCTCCTTCAATGACCAAGGCCAAGAGTTTATTCTGACGTCCCAAGCAATGACACATTACCCAGAAGTTGATGATCCAATGAAATTCTCTGAACTAAGGGTTTTAAACTGAGCCCTTCAAGACAACACGGTGCTCTTAAGGCCCAATCTAACTCAAAACGTAGCTGGTTCACAAGTATGTCCTTCGTATGCCTTTTCTCAAAACCAAACACATTTATAATAGAAGGTATCAGTGCGTTGTATCCATTAATTCTCTTCCTTTCATAAGTTCCCAAAAAATGCCACAGCATGTACTTCAGCTGTTTAGTTCTCTTTTTGTGTTTCAAAAACTCCCCACCAGTAGAACTGCATGATCATTTGCACCATCTGTGCATGGGAGAGAGATGTATTATTATCCAAGCCAATGCTAAGGGTATTCTCTCAAGAAAGGAACCAACTCATCAGGGAAAGGTTATGCAGAAAAGCTCCTGCCAGAAAACTCACTGCTTCCTTCTTTTTGTCTCCCTCTCATTTGAAATTCATGAAGATGAAGTGCAGCTTTTGTTTCCCATCAGTGAGATGAGGTTTAATACACTCTTGCCAAAAGCAAGCTAACACAGAGTAATTGTTTTTCATCTAAATCGCACGTCCAACCTGCTTAGTCTTCAAAGAACATAGATAGCACAGCTTTGATACACAACTGCAAAACAACAAAGAGAGGGCACAAGGCACATGGGCACAATGAGAATTTTTAATCACCACGTATCTATCTGCAAGCCCTGGAACTCGGGGGCAATAGGAGAGGAGAAAAGAGAGATTATTCATAAGGTAGGTAAGGTTCCATATTTCTTTCATTTGAGACCAACTCTTTTTTTTTTAAGGGGCAAAAAAGTGATTTAGAGGGAATTAAGATTCCCCAAGGTGTTTTTAATCTCTTTTCACTCCAGGGCCAGGTGCCTCATGTAGCACTTAAAAGGCTTTCAAAAATGAAAGTAAATGCCTAGAACACAGAAAAGAGATATCTATCTACACAAAGCATCTGCCTTTGTTTAAGAAAAAAGTAGTTTCAGCTTTATGAACTTCACATCCAGACGTTTTATAATTTTGATGCTTTAGTGCTTATAGACTTTCGCACTGTGTACTCTACAGCCAACACATAAAAAGAGGCAAAGTCATCAATATCTAATATTTTTTTATATTTCAAACCTCCCTTATGTCAGTGAGTGAGTTCATTTAATTGTACATAACTGCAGAGTGTTTGCAAGGAGGTCTATGTGATGAGAATAAAATCAAATCTGCTACCAATGTCACCTTCAGCAGGTAGTGCATGGATGCTCAGTGGCTCAGTGACTCTTTGCGATCTTATGGACCATAGCCCCACCAGGCTCTACTGTCCATGGGATTATCCCAGAAAGAATACTGGAGTAGTTTGCCATTTCCTTCTTCAGGGGATCTTCCCAACCCAGGGATCGAACCCTTGTCTCCTGTGTCTCCTGCATTGGCAGGTGGATTCCTAACCACTGAGCCAGGTAGAGATGCCACCAAAAATCTGTGTGGGCTTTATCATTAATCCCTGTGCTTCATTGTGTAACCAAGTGCTAAGACAAAAGATTTGATTCTCTTTACTGTGCTTGTTCCAGTTAATTTAATTCTTCTTGCCTTTAAACTTCTATTTTCTAATTACATTCCTCATCTCCACAGAGACTGGAGTACTACACCTTTGCACTTAGAGAATGTGGACATAAACTACAAAATTACATCCATCCAAGGCTGTCTTTAAATAGTGCCTCAGTCCTACAGCATCTAATCATTGGAAGGTTTTGACCCCAGACAGCCCTGCAATAGAAAGTATCTCCTAGAATGCTGTCAAGTAAAGAGAAGGGAGAACTAGTAAATCCACTGGGCTGTGAAAGTCAGAGCAGGGTAAAGTGCATGGCTGGAGATGTAAGCACCAGTGTCAGCTCCACAGCTAAATGAGCTATACAGCTGAAGCCACATCACCTAAACCCTCTGGTTTAGCTCATGATGCTACCTGTAAATTTTGAATCCTGCACCCATCTCCGAGGTTATTTCTCTAGATCTAAAAGTCCATAACTTCAATCTCAGTGCTTTCCTTTCTTAAGAGAATCAATTTCAGTTTTAGCTTTTCTGAAAGTTTGGGCCAAAAAACACAACTTTTTAAACTATGGCTTTTACATGAAAGAGATACTCTGCAGTCATTAAGATGTTATTAAACACTAGGAAGCAGTAACATTATATAAGAACTTTGAAAATAAAATGTCAATTTACAATGCTTACACTGCAGGTAATGTGTTTAGATCTAAACTGAAGAGAGAGAGCGAGAGATCTTGGATATAAATATTTACTAGACACTTGTCCCCTGGCCTTTTATTTTAAAATACACATAGAAATGCTATAAGAAATTACTTTGAAACTATCTTAATGACTTAGAAGTTTAGCTACTTCATTTATCAAGGTTCAGGTATTTCTCAAACACCCAACTCAGCTTAGATATTTGTCAGTAAGTTGAAACAGTTGGTTGTGGTCTGAAAAAAAAAAAGAAATTTAAGCAAATTTAGTGATTTATATACATTTTCAGAGGTATCACTATCTTCAGGCACGGCTGGATCCAGACACCACATCACCAGGGCTTGGTCTCTCTCTTTCTATCTCTTGGCTCTGCTTCCTCAAATGTTTGCTATATTCTTAGGCAATGAATATACATGTGGAGGCAAACATGGCCCCTTAGAACCTCAAAACTTAAATGGAGTCTAGGCAGGAAAAGAACATACATTAACTACATATTTTGATATCAATATCAAAGTTTTTCTTCTGGTTTTATGTTAAACTAGAATAAGGAAGCCAGGTACTACTGTCTGGTTGTTCGAGAGCCAAGCTGAAAATTTCCAAAGGAGGCAATATCACTGCATGCCTCTTTAGGGACAGTGTCTTCATGTGGTCTGTGCAAAGATATTTTATTTGAATACCAAGCTTTCTTTGACCTGACTCAATGATATTTATAATGAATATGATCACAAAATTCATTTACTTTTCCTCATTTTGCATAAAGACAAATTACATGGTCTAGAGGGCTTTAGGGCTTCCAAGGTGGAACAGTAGTAAAAGAATCTGCCTGCCAATGCAGGAGATGAAAGAGATGTGGGTTTGATCCCTAGGTCAGAAAGATCCCCAGGAATAGGAAATGGCAACCTACTCCAGTATTCTTGCCTGGAAAATTCCATGGACAGAGGAGCCTGGCGGGTTACAGTCCATGATATCACAAAGAGTCAGACACAACTGAGCACGCACACACACACACACACACACACACACAGGTCATTTGATGAAGAAGAATATTTGAAAGTCTAGGATTCTGTGACCCCAGTGGTTTAAAAAGTCCTTTAAACTCACCAATTGAATAAATAAAATGAGAGTGCTGAGTAAAGTAATTCTAAGGCTTGTATTGGGTTCTGAAATGTTATGAATCCATGTAGTGCTGACCTTGCTGTTACAATCTTGCAAATTTGATTTTTTGCTTTCTGGATACTGTTTTTTCCTGGACAAGGGAAACCTATCCCTCAGAATCCTGAGAAATGGATTATTAAGTAGGTCAGAGATGTTTTGCAAGAAATGAAAGCATTCAGAAGTTTTGCTGGTGATCGGCAGATGAGCAAATAGCCCATTACCCTGAACACTTTGGCTTCCAGAGGAAAACAAGTGAGCACAGAAAGCAGTCGGTCCAGCTTCACTACAAGCTGCATGCCCACATATTGATCTTCTGTCTGACTGGGTCACAGGGGTGCTGATGTACATTAAGTAGGGAAAGGACTGAAAATTACATTAATTCAAATGGCTAAATCAATATTTAACAATGCAGTTAGTGGTAGTTGACCTTAAATGCACCTTTAATAAAACAAAGGTGATTCAGGCCAGCCTCCAGCATATGCCAGTCAGAAATGTGAATTAATGCAGAACAGAGACATTAAAGACTGCTACTAACACAGACACCTCTGCGGATTGGCAAAATGCATGAACACTGAAGTCGCTCTTTTAACAAGGGCAACTCGATTTTATTAATGTGATGCTGTGTCTTCATTTATCACCTCTCCTCTGTCTCAAGGATTGGATAGCCTCAATCTTAGCATATTTAAAAGTAGGAAAAGTATCTCTGCAACTATTTCACCAGCAAATTATAAATCTTTAGTGATAGCTTTGTAACCTTGAGAAATTTTTACATGAGCAAACATAGATGAAACCAATTGTTACTCTAGGAACACTGACTGTCTTACTGTAACATTATTTGCATATATTTGCTTATAAACATATAGGTTTGTACTCTATTTGCATTAAGGCTTACTGAAATTAAGTTTGCTTATATTAAAGAGGATGCAGGGGGGAAAAAAGAAGAAAGAAATGAGGCAATCTTTTCAAGATGTCAGAGAACAATCTCAGATGTTATTAGCTATCAGGCTTAGACTTTTTAAATTACTTTGCTGCCTCTAAAATATCTTAAGCTATAGAGCATTATAGTTATCACTACTAAGGACTTGGTGATAACACTAAGGAAAAGGTCAGTCTAAGAATCTACTTCAATATACCTTAAGGCAGCAGGAGACTCTAAAGAATTCCTAAAGGAGCACAGGAAAGTTTCTGTGATTTTGTGACCTAAAGATGCCAGCACCAATGGAGCCATTTCCCTTACTCTGGTTTGGCTGCAAGGACAAATGGGTGATAATTAGAAATCTCTCCTGAGACAATTCCCTTTGATTTGTTGTTTGGCAATGGCTATAGTTCCTCTGCAGTCTTGCTTCTCTCAGGTTTGTCTGCTGGTTACCATGGATATGTGGCTCAATGCATCCTATGAGCTAAATCAGCATTCTGCCTCATGCAAGCTGCTGGCAATGGAACTTCACAGAGAACTGGGCAAGTTTCTAGGTTGAATGTAAAACCAATTGCTTGAAAATATGATCTTACACTTGAAAGGAGGGAGGGACAGTCTACAGAACAAAATCATGGTTTCTTTGTCATCAAGGACATCAAATGAACATCTAATTTCCCATAGGGCAGCCACGAGCCCTCTGACTGAGTTGGGGGTGGGGGTGAGAGTGGGAAGGCTAGCAAAAAATGTTAGGCTCTCCAGCTAATGCTGAGATAGGAACAGAAGTTGCTTATGACCACAAGGTAGCCAAGCAAAACTTAGCTCCTGGAAATTACCTCAGCCCAGGGCATCCCAAAACAAACCAAAAGGCACACCCACATTTTCATAAAGCCTCCATGTTCACATATTCACTAAATTTAAGAATAAGTGTCAGAAGTTCATAGTGACAGATGCCTACATCAAGAAACAAGAAAGATTTCAAATAAACCACATTACTTTGCACCTAGAACTAGATAAATAAGAATAAACAAAGCCCAAAGTCAGTAGAAGGAAGGAAACAACAAAGATCAGAGGAGAAATACATGAAATAGAGACTAAAAAGACACGGGGAAAGATCAATGAAACTAAAGGCTGAGTCTTTGAAAAGATGAACAAAATTGACAAACCAAGAAAAAAAAGAGAGAGGAGTCAAATAAATAAAACCAGAAATCAAAGAGGAAAAATTACAACTGACACCACTAAAATATGAAGGATCATAAGAGAACACTATGAACTACTATACACCAATAGATTGAACAACCTGAGGAAAACAAATACATTTCTAGAAATGTACAACCTATCAAGAATGAATCACGAAGACATGGAAAATCTGAATAGACTGATTACTAGCAAGGCTGAATCAGCAACCAAAAACTTCTCAACAAACAAAGTCCGGGACTACATAGCTTCTCTGGTGAAGCCCACCAAACACTCAAAACAGAATTACTGTCAGTCTTCTCAACTCTTACAAAAAATCAAAGAGGAAGAAACATTTTCAAATTCATGTGACAAGGCCAGCATTACACTGATACCAAAACCTGACAAGGACACCACAAGAAAAGAAAATTACAGATCACTATCCCTGATAATGGGGCTTCCTAGGTGGCTCAGTGGTAAAGAATCCACCTGCCAATGCAGAAGATGCAAGAGACACAGGTTCGATCCCTGGGTTGGGAAGATCCCTGGGTTGAAGCAGGAAATGGCAACCTGCTCCCATATTCTTGCCTGGAAAATTCCATGGACAGAGGAGCCTGGAGGCCTGCAGTCCATAGGGTCACAAAGAGTTGGACATGACTGAGCTACTGAACAACAACAGCAACAACACCATGATTGAGTGGGATTTATTCCATGGATGCAGGGATGGTTCAACATCTGCAAATCAGTCAATGTGATAAACCACATTAACAAAACAAAAGATGAAAAACATATGATCATCTCAATGCATACAAAAACATTTTTGACAAAATTCAATTAATTATATTTTTAAAGGACTAGATGAAAATAAAATGAGTATGTTAAAACATGGCCAAGATTAACTTATTTTTGTACTTCCCCCTTCAGATTAATTTCCAAATGAGCTTATAATTAGAAAAACTAAAACTCAAGAATATATTGACTCCTATATTTCTTATCTCCCTGGCAGTGATATCTAAACAGTTACAAATTCACATTTATTAAGAGACCAGACTAATACAACCAGTTAAAAAAAAAAGCCACAGAAATAGCAGGGTCATGTAATCTATTAACTGCATGTAATTTTTTTTCCTTTTGATACCTTTGTCAATAATCCAATAACCTCTACCAGAGGGCTTATAAGAAAGGCCTTGGGATCTAGGAGGACAACGATAAAAGGATTAATGCAAACCATGCAACATCATTAGAAAAACAACTCAAAATTCACTTCAGAGTATCACCTTCATAAACAAACATACCATTTTTAAAAAGCAAAACATAACATTTGCCAAACAAGTATCCATATCTGAAAGTATGGTTAATCCAACAAAAAACATGTCAACTGGTAAAGAATTAGCAATGCAGAACACAAAGAATAGTCATTCTCACTTCTAACTAAAAAATACAGTAAGTCTCCTTCAAAGTTTGGAGTTTCATTCCAGGATACAACAAAATTTTAATAGCATCAAAGGTACTTCTGCTTCTTTTTAATATGTTGAATGAGGGTCAACAAACTTTTTCTGTAAAAGGCTAGACAGTAAATATGGGACATATGCTTTCTGGGACATATGGGCTCTGTCACAACTCAGTGTAGCCACAGAAAATATATAAGCAACATAGGCATGGCTATGTTTCAGTAAAACTGTATTCACAGAAACAGGTGATGGGCAGAGTTTGGCCCATGAATCAAAGTTTCTCAACACCTAATGTAGAGAGTCACAAGTGAAAGTTACTGTCACACAAACAGTGAGAACAAATAATGAGTACAATAATATACAAATAATAAGTTTTGAGCCCATCAAAGAGCTAGGATTTTTGGATGAAACTAATAAACCAAAACCCAAAGAGTAGCAAACTCCTCCAAGGAGAGAAAAGAACCACTAAATATTTCATCTCTAGTAGGGAAGCAAGAAGAAAAGAAATGTACCATAGATAGGGGTAAGAAAAAATGCAGAAAAGTTAATAAATTTGTGAAAGCGAAGTATGGGTTGGTACTTTTAAGCATTTAGTATTCATTTTGTTCAGGCCAGATCTATTTATGTCACATTAACTTTTTTCTTAACATTGTATTTGTTACAATGAACCTCCATTGACACATCATTATCATTCAAAGACCATAGTTGACATTAGGGCTCACTCTTGGTGTTCCACATTCTATGGGTTTGTAAAAATGTGTTATGACATATCCACTATTACAGCTTCACACAGAGTAGTTTCACTGCCTTAAAAATCCTCTGTGCCCCGCAAATTCTCTGTACCACATGCATTCATCCCTGACAACCACTGATTCTTTCACTGTGTTCATAGTTACACATTTTCCAGAATGTCATATAGTTGGAATCATATAGTATGTAGCCTTTTCATATTGGCTTTTTTCACTCAGTAATATGCATGTCTTCTCCATGTCTTCTCATGACTTGATAGTCATTTCTTTTTTGTGCTGAATAATATTTCATTGTCTATATGTACCTCAATTTATTTACCCATTCACTTACTGAAAGACATCTTGGTTGCTTCTAAGTTTGGAAAATTGTGAATAAAGTTGTTGTAATTATCCATGTGCAGATTTTTGTGTGGACATACATTTTCATCTCCTTTGGGTAATTACTAAGGAGTATGATTGTTGGATCATATAGTAAGATTAGGTTAGTTTTATGAGAAACTGAAAAACGGTCTTCCAAAGTAATTGTACCATTTTGTATTCCTATCAGCAGTGGATGAGAGTTCCTGTTGCTCCAAATTCACTCCAGCATTTGGTATTGTCAATGTTCTAGATTTTGGCCATTCTAAAAGTATATAGTGGTATTTTACATGTGCATGAGTGCTAACTCACTTCAGTCATGTCCCACTCTTTATGACCCTATAGACTGGAGCCCTCCAGCCTTCTGTGTCCGTGGGATTCTGCAGGCAAGAATAATGGAGTGGGTTGCCATACCCTCCTCCAGGGAATCTTCCCGATCCAGGGATCAAACCTGCCTATCTTAAGTCTCCTACATTGGCAGGCAGGTTCTTTGCCACTAGCACCACCTGCGAAGCTCTAGAGGTATCTCATGGTTGTTTTAGTTAGTGTTTCTCCCTCTTTTGGTTTTCATGTGATCAGTGGTACTACCACAGCCCCCATGGTGGATGGTAAATGTTACTCATCTATTATCAAATTTCTTAGGAAAAATTTTAGTACTTAATTTTTATTATGCAAGTACTTCCAATTCTCTGGGCTCATTACTGACTAAAAGGTTTGCTGAAAATTTTCTTGAAGTATTATCAAAATAATAAAAGTTATTACAGCAGACATTGTCAATACCCTGTGAATATCCCTCCAACCTCTCCATGTCTTCTAGCCAAATTCCCATGAGCATCCGCATCTCCGTGACAAAGGGCTCCTTTCTTCTAGCCCATCCTCACAGTTGGGGACTGCTGTGCTACTTCTTTATACAGAAATCCAGAAATTCTGAGTAATCAATAACCTCCCAAGAGAAATTCCAGCTGACAACCCTCCAAAGTAGGGGCAGAAATACACCCTAACATTGTGCTCCTTCAATGAAATAATTCTCAACTGCTTGTTTTGCACCATTTCCCAGAGTTTCTCCACAGGATTAAGCTCCAGTCATGTGTGGCAATAAATGGCTTAATTTTGCACGTTTTTGTTTGTTTGTTTATTTGTTTAGATCTTGCTGTCCTTTCTTTATTTTTTAACTGAAGGACAATTGCCTTACAGAATTTTGCACTTTTTATTGGTCTCCTTACTGCTCTGATTTCCTTCCCCACTACCCTATAGATATTACTTGCATCTCACAAATGAAGTACATTTACTCTAATCTTTGTTGGACAACTACTCCGCCTCTGAGAGAAACCAAAACTAAGACATCTGTAGATTTATACCATAAAATGAATGATAAAATTACTATTCAAGAACATTCAGACTATTGTCTCTGTCTATTTCTGGTACCCATTTCAGGAAGATCTAACCTGTAATATCCCACTGATTCCATTGAGAGCAGACTAGCAGCTTCGTGTGTTTCAGGTGGAAGCAATGGCCACAGCGTAACTGGCTAGTATACCAAGAGACCTGAAGGGGCAACCGCACCAAAATATTTCTCCTGTCACTATTCAAGACTGGTAGGAGCTAGCTTAATCACTAGTGACCAAGGACACTATTTTTATCACTGAGAACCCTGCATATTGGCCTTAAAAGGGAGATATTGGTTATGTTGCCAGCACACTGATCATAGGTCTCATACGCTTCCAGACAAGACCACAGGAGAATCTAGAAACACAAAATGGAGGTCTGCTTAACACTTCCCAACTTATTTTAAGGGGAGAAATATAAATAGCCTCAGATATGAAGATGACACCACCCTTATGGCAGAAAGCGAAGACCTAAACAGCCTCTTGATGAAAGTGAAAGAGGAGAGTGAAAAAGTTGGCTTAAAACTCAACATTCAGAAAACAAAGATCATGGCATCCAGTCCCATCACTTCATGGCAAATAGATGGGGAAACAATGGAAACAGTGAGAGATTTTATTTGGGGGGCTCAAAAATCACTGCAGATGGTGACTGCAGCCATGAAATTAAAAGACACTTGCTCTTTGGAAGAAAAGTTATGACCAACCTAGATAGCATATAAAAGACAGAGACATTACTTTGCCAACAAAGGTCCATCGAGTCAAAGCTATGGTTTTTCCAGTAGTCACGTATGGATGTAAGAGTTGGACTATAAAGAAAGCCGAGCGCCAAAGAATTGATGCTTTTGAACTGTGGTGTTGGAGAAGACTCTTGAGAGTCCCTCGGACTGCAAGGAGATCCAACCAGTCCACCCTAAAGGAGATCAGTCCTGAGTATTCATTGGAAGGACTGATTCTGCAGCTGAAACTCCAATACTTTGGCCACCTGATGCAAAGAACTGACTCATTTGAAAAGACTCTGATGCTGGGAAAGATTGAAGGTGGAAGGAGAGGGGGACAACATAGGATGAGATGGTTGGATGGCATCACCGACTTGATGGACATGAGTTTGAGTAGGCTCCAGGAGTTGGTGATGGACAGGGAAGCCTGGCATGCTGCAGTCCACAGGGTCACAAAGAGTCGGACATGACTGAGTGATTGAACTGACTGACTAACAATAATATAATAATATTTCCTCTTTTAAATGAAGAAAGAAAAACAGTATAAATACTAAATTAGATGGAGTACCAGGATGTTAGGGATAAACCAAATGTGTTTCAGGCCAACAAGAATGTTCTCTCAAACTTAACATTAAAATGTTACAGGGCTAACACTGAATACTGCCTACACAAAAGCCATTCACAGCTCCCTTCTCAGCTTAACAGTTGGGAAGTGAGAACACCTTCTCTTGCTCCCTGCACCTAGAGGCGGCTTTGTGACCCAGTTCTTGCCAATGATATGTAAGCATATGCTATTGGATGGGGCTTTGGAGAAAGCTTCTTAAAAGAGGCAAAGTGGCAGGCCCTTTCATCACTTGGCCCTTCAGCCTTCTCCTTTCTACTTTCTTGTATTCAAATACAACGACTGGGAATCCAGTAGCCATCTTTTAACTGTGGGAAATGAGAAAAGATGGCAATAAAGATGCTTGAGTAATTGGTGATATTGTAGATACCATGGACTGGTCTTTGGATCTCTTTTTATGCACACACACACACACACACACACACACACTAAAAATCTTTCTTTGTTCATGTGGCTCTAGTAGAGTAAAGTTCAGTTTGCAGTGAAACACTTCCCTAATCGAAACGTATCCAAGTTCTTTCAATAAAAATACCTAACATTCATTATACCCATGAAAGGATTTCTCTCTCTGCTAGTCTTCATTAACTCTACCAAAAATGGAAATTTGATAACTTATGAGTCGTGTATGTTAGATCTAAGGTACCATTTGAATTCAATATTAAGACACACGCTAACAAGCTTTTGTAATACATTTAACTTCTTTCCCAATTATTTAGCACTATCTAGAGGCTAGTAATATTCAATTTTTATGCATATAAGTCATCACAACTTTATTAAAAACTTCTTGAGGGCAGATACAGGCTCATATACTTTGGCTGACTCTATGAAATTTATCAATAATTGACTGGAAGCACTTTGCACAGACTTTCACTTTCCTAATTATCAGAAACTGTTAGAAATGTTTTCTTAAAGGTTTTTGTTTTAAATGCTTTTAAAAGCTCTAAAAAATTTCTCTGAATTAAATTTCAAAAAGTAGGATGACAAGTGTATTCCATCTTTTCTTAGATTAGTTTTAAGTAAACTGCATTTTATATCCCTGTTTAACGTTTTTAGTTGATTGGCAAGAAGCCAGCTTTCAACACTGTACAAATTAACCACCTGAGTTAGTTATTTTTAAAAAAGCAAATAGCTCATTTCAATTCCCCTGCCCCAAAAAAGCTATTTTTTACTTCTCTTAGAGGAGATCTGCCTTTAAATGAGAGGATGATTGTGAATCACTCTGAATTACTCACAGACTGTGTTACATTGTTCCTCAAGATGGACTTAAGAGGTATCTTGTGATTTACGTATTTGTAATCAAAAATAAAGGCAGCCTGATGTATTTACTCTGGGAGCAATTTGCATTCCATTATATGTGCTTAGTCAAATGCTAGGTATACAACTGAGGCAGAGGAATGAAGAAAGCAGAGTAATTGTAGGTCTTTGTGCTAGAATTTACCTGGTTTTGTAAGATCTGTAAGTGAATCACTTGATTGGTCACACACTGTTCTGCTGGGATCCACGTGATAATTTGTACATGTGGGTCAATTTTTCCTCCCCAACTGGACTAGATTATTTGTGGGCAAGAAATGTGCCTTTTATACATTGTTTTCTGTCTTCACTGAATGATGTGCTCCTGGGCACAGAGCTGAAATTGCATGAATACCATTCGAATGATTGACTGACATCTCACAAGTTGATAGCTATTTTAGGAGCACAAGACCTTCCAGTGATTACTAAAGAGAGAAGAATAGAGTGTCCTTGATTCCCATATTTGTAAGCACATATTTAATAACACAGCTTCTCAAGGGCATTTCTTTATACTTTGAAAATCACTTGGAAAATATTTGGCACCTATTCTTGGAATCGGTATTAACTTGAAGGAAAATGCCTATAAATTCTTTCAGAGTTATTCCTTCTGTGTTTTTTTTTCTTACTGTATTCTTTTACTGCTAAAAATGAAAACCAAAACAACAACAACAACAAAAAGACAATTCTCAGTTGTGTATTAAGTTAAGAAATCCTTCAGCTTGATATTAAACTTCCTACTTTGATCATGTGTTCCAGCCAAATCACCTGATTTCTACAGTCCTGGACCCAGTTCATGCTTCCCAGCCTCTATCGTGTCTTGCTGTTCTCTATACCTGAAACACTTTCCTCCATTCTTTGCCTGTCATGATTCTACTCATCTCTGAAGATACCTCCCAAATAATACATCATCCATAGCCTTCTCAAAGGGATATCAGCTCTTCTACCCTTAAACCTCCCATATTAGTAAGGTTTCCTAGGTCTCCTTTCTGACTCTATTATATAAAATGATGAGGTTTGCTTTAAATTGCTTCAGCTGTCTGTTACACAGAACTAAAAAATGCCCTTCATTAAGTGGGAACTGTTCCAGGAACTGTTAGTTCTCTGTATGTTGTCATTTGATCATCAGAGCAACCCATGTTACTATCTCCATTTTACACATGAAGTGCTAAGCCCTGGGTGGTGACATATTTAAGCTCTTGTCCATGGGAAAATGATCCAAGAAGCAGAGTTTGGGCAAGAAATATTTAATATAGTGACCATGTAGCTGGAATATGCTTAATTAAAATAGAAACATGACTGTGATATTTAAGGCATGATTTCCTCTCTACCTGGAATCTCCATTTTCCTTCACTGAACCAAACTTGATCTTTCTTCGTTTGCTAGCATTTTCCCTAAATTTGGAGGTCTCTTGAAGGAGCACTGTGAGGTCTCAGATTTAGCTTCCCACCTTATCTAGAGCTATACTGTTTCAACACTCTATCCTTAGATGTTTGTATCTCACAATCTAACAAGTGTTAGTTTGAAGTCCATACTTACTTGCTGCCTATGGGAAAACCATTCAGTCTTCAGTTAAGTATCAGACTCTTGCTTACATTCATTATTTTGGGTCCAGAAAGTCGGTATACATTTTAGAATATTACTTTATTAATTTCAAATAATCTATAGAAAAAAACTTCTATTGGAATGATACTCTGAAAATGTTGTGTCTGAATTTTCTAACATTTACTTTTTAAAATTATCTTAATCACAGTAATTATTTTTTCTAATGTTACGCTAAAAGTAGGAGCTTAAATTGTTGGACAGGAAGATATAATTTAATGAAGGGCATCTTTCTCTACATTGACATGGATGTTAAATCTTTTTTTTTTTAAGATTCTAATGTGGCTTAATTACTTTAATTTAAAATTCTGGGTATGCATGTTTTATTCACTTCTTTCTAGATGATTGAGAAAGTTTTTGCAGCTCCTTTTAAGCTCTAACTTTGGAAATATAACAAATAATGAAGCCATCATATTTTCAAAATGCTCAGACAGAGAAGACTTTTGAAAGACAGTGTAATTGTGAATCAAAGCTTAATCAGCTGCTGTGAAATGAGTTTTTAATTATTACATTGCCCCTGATATGCTGGAGTTCACCAAGGGTAAAAGAATGACCTCACACACATTTCCTCTGAAACGGTAGATTTTTTTTTTCCTTTGCAGCATATCAGCTTGAATATTCAGAAAGTAAGCTGTTCTGCCTCCCATGAAAATACTCCTCAGAACAATTTTTCACATACCTTGGTTAATCTCACACAAGAAATGGAAAGTGTCACTCATTTTTCTCTCACTAAAATGCAATATTTCTGCAGTAGGCATGATGGTTTCTGAATCAGAATACTCATCTACTCCCACTGAAAAATCCACATTTTACAAAGTTTTTTAAGTTCATTAAAGAGAATATCATAAAGGGTGCTCAAGGCATAAATCTTTAGATCTCGGAATTCTGAATCAAAATAACTAGCTTTATTTCAAGTGGCTGATGATAATACAGATTTTCCAAGCTGGGGAAGAGTATGTTTACACAAGGAGACTCTCCAGGCAGTCAGTACCTGATGTCTCTTCAGGTAAAGTTCAACTCAAATTTCCATTTTTAGCAAGTGGTAATCTTCTTGAGTTAAGAGTAAAACAGACACAATGTAAATAACTTCTCAAAGTTTCTGCTTCAAGTGTAGACATTTACATCTATATATTCTAATCTCTGGTCACTAAATAAGACAAAGAGATCAGAACTTGTATGTTTTATGGGAGGAGGGATAAATTAGGAGTCTGGGATTAACATATACACACTACTATGTATAAAATAGATAACCAACAAGGACCTACTGTACAGCACAGGGAACTCTACTCAATATTATATAATAAGGGAAAAGAATCCAAAAGAGAATATATATATATATGTATGTATAACTGAATGGCTGTGCTGTACACCTGAAACTTACATGGTATTGTAAATCAACTATACTTCAATAAAAAAATTTAAAAAAAAAACAAACATATGTTTTACAGATATATTTTAATGCATATATATGAAATCTAGAAAAAATGGTATTGATGAACCTATGTGCAGGGAAGGAATGAAGACTCAGATACAGAGAATGGACTTGTGGACACAGTGGTGGAAGGAGAGACTGGGACAAATGGAAAAAGTAGCATCGACATATATACACTACAATGTGTAAAACAGATAGCTGGTGAGAAGTTGCTGTATAACATAGGGAGTCCAGCCTAGTGCTCTGTGATGACCTAGAGGAGTAAGCTGGGAAAAGGGGAGGGAGGCTGAAGAGGGAGGGGATATATGTATATTTATGGCTGATTTGCACTGTTGTACAGCAGAAACCAACACAACATTGTAAAGCAATTTCCCCTTATAAAAATAATTTTTTAAAAAAAAGGAAAAAAGAACTTATTTATTTATTTTAATTGGAGGATAATTGCTTTACAATATTGTGTTGGTTTCTTTTTTAAAAGTTCTCCAAGAATCACAAGAAAACTATTACATCACCACATAATCAAAGCAAAGCCAAAAGACTTTTGATTTCAATTCTGTTGCATATTTTTCCTTTAGATTGTAAACAGAAATTCACAAATGAAAATCTAAGTTCTCCATAGAAATCAGCACTAACACCTTGACCCTTTCTAAATCTCTCTCTACATATGCATTTGAACTATGATTCCAATGTGATTTTTTTAATTTATTTTTTATTGACAGATAATTGCTTTACAGAATTCTGCTGTTTTCTGTCAAACCTCAACATGAATCAATCATAGGTATACATATATCCCCTCCCTTCTAAAGTTCTCTCCCACTTCCCTCCCCATCCCACCCCTCTAGGTTGATAAACAGCCCCTGTGTGAGTTTCCTGAGCCATTAACTCAAGTATTTGAAAGTCAAAATCTCTCAGGTTCCTTAAATATATATGTTCAATCAAATCAAAGAAACAGGTGTAGTTGTTATGTGAAGCATGACTCAGAGTTCTTACTGACAGTTTTCCTTTTTGAGGAATGCAAACAACCTTGGGCTTATTTAATGAGAATAAGTAAAATCCTGAAATAAGTGTTACTTACAGGAGAGTTGTCATTAGAATGCAACAACAGAGGTTCAATTTGCATAATAACTGATTATATTTAGTAGCTGTTCACGTACCTGTGCTGAATCGATGTCACTTCATCCACACACAGATTATCTTTTCTGCTCACTTTAGAATGGCCTCAAATTCTAATTGAGAAATGCAGCTTCACACACCCCATGTGTTCCTCTGTCACCTGCTTTGTTTGCACTAGTTCTTGGCTTATAAAGGAGATCACTCAAGTCTCATATAACATTTCTAAAGTTGAGCAAACCCTGTGTAATTTATCTCTTCAAAATGCTATCTATGAAAGTATCTGACATCTCTGCCAATGGAGATAAATGACCTAAGAGATAGTAGACTCACTAGAAATAATAATAGCTAGCATTTATTGAGCAATTACTAACTGCCAGATGCTAAGGTAAGACTTGCCCAAGCATTTAATCTATCATCGGACCTTCTGGCATCTACTATTGTTAACCCCATGTTTACGGGTGAGAAAAATCAAGGCTTAAAGAGGTTATTTACCTAGCTCAGTATCACAGACTCCTCACTGGTGGAGTCAAGACTTAGATTCTAAAGTCTATGCTCTTAGATATGCATGTCCCAGGAGCTGAATAATCAATGCTCTAAAATTATGCAGATCCACGCAAAGCTAAAGCAGAACTCTGCTTTTATTAGCACTGTTGAAACTTAAGAAGCAATTCCACTTCTGTGGGACAAAAATCATTCAGAGGTGTCATCAAAGTGCATTGCCCTCTCGATGACACTAAGCCCAGAATAAGACCTGAGTTCCCACCCTCAACCCTCACCCTGCATTCTGATTCTTTGCATCCTAGGCACTTCCTGCTCCAGATCTTAACTGGAAACCGCAGGGAGGAAAATTGACAGAAAGCCAAAATTGTGCTTTTTGTAATGCACTGAAACTCAGTTTGTGTTTAAAATTTCTACTGTAGTCACTGAAAACACAGGAATTGATGAAAATATTGTAAGCTAGTAATACTAATAGAACTAAAAAATTCCCCAAAATTATTGTTAAGCCATGTTGACTACCTGTACAAACACAAACATGTCTTACTTACCATATACCCAGATATACCTATGTATACTAACACTAAGCAAATAGAGTTTCACTATTAGAAATCAATTAATATGCAAATAGAGGGCTTCTGTTGCATATGGCTATGATCCTAGTTCTGCCCACACTCTACTGGAACATATGCAAGGCATTTGTGTATATTCTACTTCTCTACGAAAGATTTTAAAACTCAAATACTATGAGTCCCAGCCTTTGTCAGAATATTGAGATTTCCATTAACACAAATACTGAACATGGTAGTAATATAAATTGCTAGAAAATGTGCCCTGCTAAAACACACCTATTAAAGCAACAGATTTTTTAAAAGCACTGTTAAAACAACAACAACAACAAAATCCAGGTTAAAATAAAAGATTATTTTATGTAATTAAGAAATCTTTGTGTGGCTGAATGAGAAACATGTTAGCTCATAAATAGCAAATATTATATGCCATAGCTGCTTCTGGATATTTTTGCCAAGTCTCATCAATTCAATCAATAAATGTTTATAGAGTACCTACTATGAGCAAGGCACAAGGATAGACACTAGAGAATACAGAATGATTAACACATGTGCTACACAGCCCCTGCCCTCTATGTCCACCAAAACCATCAGTAACAATGAGTTGGAATACTGACAATGAGCAGACCCCACAGGCTCTCCTAAGCCTAGACCTGTGCTAGCACCCTGGCAAGGAGTCTGCTTTCTCATCTCAGGGTGGTTTACAGACTCTTATTTTTGGAGCCCTCTGTGTGAAGCTCTTAGTCAGGGGACATACAGGTACAGATATGGCCTGTACCTGTATCATCATCATGATTGATTTTAACCAATAAGGTGAAAACTACATGGTCTAAATACAGGATGTACAGTGTCCTCAATCCTGGAAACAGGATTACCTTTTCTGGTAAGATATGTGAATGGAGCACTGGTGTCTTCACAAAGAGGCAGCACCTAGGATTTTGAAGATACGCGTGAATTGATCCTTACGGACAGGCACATGTGTAAACAATTATTATATATACACAGAGGCTAGCTCTTTTGAATTTACACAGTTATGCATACAAGTAGCTAATATTAAACCTGTGCCAATTGTTTGAATTTTTCATTTGTACATTTTGGACTTTTCCTTTTGGTTGATTAGAGTACTAAAGTTTCATATGCAAAGTGTGTCAGTTTTTTTTTTTTAGAGCAGATAGAAGGAAATGGCTACCTAGAGAACAGCCTATCTAGAAAATATTGTTAGACTTGTTCTTACAACTAAGCTAAATTACTCACTAATCAATCTAAATCTCTGAGAGAAGAAATAAGCCTTTCAAATTATTTCACCTCATCTACTGTTCACTGAATTGCCAGAATTCACACAGAAGTCATGCTGCTGCTGCTAAGTCGCTTCAGTCGTGTCCGACTCTGTGCGACCCCATAGATGGCAGCCCACCAGGCTCCCCCATCCCTGGGATTCTCCAGGCAACAATACTGGAGTGGGTTGCCATTTCCATCTCCAGTGCATGAAAGGGAAAAGTGAAAGTGAAGTCGTTCAGTCGTGTCCGACTCTTAGCGACCACCTGGACTGTAGCCTACCAGGCTCCTCCATCCATGGGATTTTCCAGGCAAGAGTACTGGAGTGGGGATGTGTAACCAAAAAAAAAAGTAATGTTTCTATACTTCAACCTGAAATAGCTGAACTCCAAATTAGTTCCCAAGACGTTCTGAACCATCCTTTTGTTTTCTCTGAGTAGCTCTGTTACACTTGTGCCCACAGAGAAGTGACTAATAAGTTTCACTCTTTCATTGAGGATCAACTTTTGACTTACTTTGGCCTGAGGGAGGGAGGCATATAAATAATATTTGGATCAATTTTAGGCACTGATTAAAGAATAGAATGTTTTCATGTACAAAGCAAGAGCCTAATGAGCATCAGACAAACCAGGTGCGGGTTGGAGCGTAGCCTTCCTGCCTTTCACTACACTGCTGTTAACTTAAGTTCTCTTCTGTCTCAGTGCCCCACTCTTCTCCCCTTTCATACCTCCAAAATATGGAGTACATCCCTTTTATTTCCCTCATGAATACTGTAAGATGGATTTGAAGATGTAACCAACCCTCCCTCCTCATCCTCATATTCTAATGTAACTCCTAGTTTCTGCTTGTGCCAGTTTTTACAAAATCTTAACCTGGTGCCTGGCCTCCAGCCTCTATCTCCGAAAGTCCCCTAAATCACCACCTGGTTAATCTTTCCCAACAATAATTTCAGCCTCCAATTACTCACTGTGGATGGCACAGTAAAATACAAACCTCTTTAATATGGCTTCTTTAATGGGCTTCCCTTGTGGCTCAGCTGGTAAAGAATCCACCTGCAATGCAGGAGACCTAGGTTCAATCCCTGGGTCAGGAAGATTCCCCTGGAGAAGGGAAAGGCTACCCACTCCAGTATTCTGGCCTGAAGAATCCCATGGACTGTACAGTCCATGGGGTCGCAAAGAGTCGGACACGACTGAGCAACCTTCACTTCACTTTAATATGTCATTTAAGTCCCTCCACTTCAAGGCCCCAAGGAACTAAATGTCAGTAGTAGCTCCATCCAGTCACTGCGACCGACAACTGAAAGCAGGCACACATGCTTCCACGCATACCCTGGAAGACAGTGTCTTCCCAAGGAGACACAGACCAGCCTGTGTCACTCTGCAGATGCACATGAGGAAGCTTCTTGTGGTCAAAGCCTGGGTCTGTTTCTAACCTTGTCTGTTTCTGGGATGCACTTCATCTGATGAAAGCACTGAGAGACTCATTCTCACTTATATACATTTTTTCCCAAGGCACATGAATTAAAGGAAAAGACATGTAAGCGTTAAAGAATTTGAAAAATGTTAAGGTGACAGAGGTTTCCCAAAATGTCTAAGAGTTGTGCAGAAGTAGATTCTCATGTGAAATACTAGTCCTATTTCCCCTGAACCCAAACTAGGTGTCATTATTCTATAAAAATATAAGTAGAGAAAACCCCTGGCTCTACCTTCCCCAAACTTTACAAATTTGATTAATATTCTTTTCTAGTCTACTCATATCTTTATTTTCCAGATTGTGCTAAAGCTTGAGGACATTTTAGCTTTGGCATTTTTGAAAAATAACGTTACTTCTAAGAAACAGTCTAATATAATGCACTAAACTGGGAAGTCCTTGAGAGTAAACACTATTTTAATTATATTTGTAGATTTTCCAGCCAATTGCCAGGTCATTCTTAGGGTGAAAACAGAATGGGAAAAGGGTGCTATGGAAGGCAGGAATTTCACCCCTAACATGCCACCTACTGACAATATGGTTGAGAGGAAATCCCATAACCTATCTGAGTCTAAGTTTGCTCAACGGCTACAGAGGGGTAATAACAACACTTACTTCACAGGATAGTCTTGTTGTGAGGACTAATGATATAATGGGTAACAATGTGGTTTGTAAATGATAAGCACTGCATGATAGTGGTTATTGTCACCCCCAAGTATGAACTTGAACTCATAAAATGGGTAGAAAATAAAGAGAGAAAGCTTCACACCTGTAAACAGGCATGTTCTCAATCAGGAAAGCCAAGGCCAAAACCTGGAAAATATGTTATCCACCTGAAAGTCTTCCCCTAGTATATGTCTACAACAGAAAGGAAAAAAGAAGCAAATTTCTTTTAAATATGGTAAATTGGATTTGGTTTATATTCCACCAATTGAATTGGCCAAATCCAATAAAAAGTTGAAATAAAAACTTTGTTTTTAAAGCTGTATGGTTTATATGTCAGAGTAATTTGTATCAGACTAACCTTCAATGGAAAACAACTATAAAAGATGTATAAAACACTTGAAACAGATACTTGGAGTCACAAAAGATCAAATAAGTTAGCAGAACTTGAAGGAATAAATCCCAGAAAGAAAACGAAATGCACATGTGCACTGGAAGTAGTCTGGACATCAGCCTCCACTTTTCTCCTCATACCATTTTCTGACTCACTGCACACACACACACAAAAAGAGCCAAACTCAAACTAATAGAACTACCAGTCTCGCTGAAGATGATTAATTGATTTATTGATTGATAACTGAATTTAAGAATTCCATAGATGAATTTACTAAAATTCTAAAATTAAGTGAGCAAAAAAAATCCTTGATAACTGATGTTGGATCATTTGGGTAGCCATATGGAAAAAAGCTCCTGTTGACCCTTTCCTTATACCATACATACACACAAAAAAATCAGTTTCAGTTCGATGATAGGCCTGAATATGAAAGACAAATAATAATGCTTCTAAAAGTTAATATAAGAAACTATATTTGTGACCTTAGTTTAAATAAAGATTTCTTATACAGGACACAGAAAGAGCTAACTATAAAGAAAAATGTTGATAAATCATATTGCATTACACTTAAGAAAGTCTATATGTGAAAATATATCACTATAAGAAAAAATAAAATTAAAATAAAAAAATATTTTTTAAAAAAAGTGAAAGAGGCAAGTCACCAAATAGGAAAAAATATTTGCAATATATATTTCCAACAAATAGATCATTTCCAGAATATATGAAGAAATATAACAAATCCACAAGAAAAAAGCAGACAAACCAATTTTCAAAAATTGGACAAAAAATCCTGAATATATTTTAAAAATCCAAATTGGCTAATTTTAATGACAATATCTAGTGTCAGTAAAAATGTAAATCATCTGGAAGATTATCAGTAGGAGTATGAGCCAGTAAAACCACTTCAGAAAACATGCTGTCAATATCTGCCATAACTGAACATATGTATCCTTTTTAATCCAACTATTCCACCACATGAAAAGCATTAAGATAAGCACAAAAGACATACATAAGGATGTTCACAACAGCCTTTGGCATAATTTCCCCAAAACAAAAATAACCTAAATACCTATAGAACAAATAAATTGTGGCATGGTGCTTCAATAATACAGCTGCTGCTGCTGCTGCTGCTGCTGCTGCTGCTGCTAAGTCGCTTCAGTCGTGTCCAACTCCATGCGACCCTATAGATGGCAGCCCAACAGGCTCCGCCGTCTCTGGGATTCTCCAGGCAAGAATACTGGAGTGGGGTGCCATTGCCTTCTCCGCAATAATACAGCAGGGGTCAGCAAACTATAGCCTGTGGGTCAAATCTAGCTATACCTGTTTACAGAGCTATCTACAGCTGTATTTGCACCACACCCGCCAAGTTCAGGAGTTGCAACATAGACCATATGGCCTACGAGGCTAAAAAGGCTTACTACGTCTGGATCTATACAGAAGTTTGTCAATCTCTGCAGTGAATGAGAGCAATGAAAACGAATGAACTAGTACTACTACTTTATCAGTACAGCAAGACAAACTTGACACACATCATGCTGGTGGGTAAAAGCCAGACACAAAAGAATGTGTGTTATGATTCAATTTATGTAACTTTATATAAAGTTCAAACACAAACAAAATTAACATAAGTCAGATAGAAATGGTGATAGATGCCAGAATGTTGTTTACATTTGGGGAAACAAAATAACTTGGAAGGGCTTCCCTGGTAGGTCAGCTGTTAAAGAATCTGCCTGCAATCCAGTAGACCTCAGTTTGATTCCTGGGTCAGGAAGTTCCCCTGAAGAAGGGATATGCTACCCACTCCAGTATTGTTGGGCTTCCCTGGTGGCTCAGATGGTAAAAATCCACTTGCAATTAGGGAGACCTAGGATCGATCCCTGGGTTGGGAAGATCCCCTGAAAGAGGGCATGGCAACCCACTCCCGTAATCTTGCCTAGAGAATCCCCATGGACAGAGGAGCCTGGCAGGCTACAGTCCATGGGGTCGCAAAGAGTCAGACATGACTGAGCAACTAAGTACAGCACAGCACAGTAACTTGGAAAAGCAATGGTGCAAATGATCCCTCTCTCTAAACTTGATAGTCTCATTTAAAAGTGAAGATGAAGCAAGCAGGGCTGGAGAGAAGTACCCACACCCAACTCAGTCCTCCACGGCACATCACAGAGACCACTGTCAAATCTCTTGTCAGATTACACTATAGGTTCCTGAGTTGAAAAGACAAAAGGAGACAAAATCAATTGTTCCATAGCTGCTGGGAAGTTTATATAAAAACCTATTACAAATCTCCTCTGATCCCTTTGCATTTGAACAGTAGGAAAAAAGTGAACTACAACAATCTAAACCAAATAGAGTGCTTCAATGTCAACTGAAAGAATATGTCCACCCCAAATCCACCCTCTTCATTTGGATGAGTGAATGAAATTGCTGGAGGCTCGTAAGAGTATTGATTTTGGAACAATAATTAAAATCTAATGGAGTTAATCAGTTTCACATAGAACTATAAATTTCATCCAAAGACATGATAAATTGCTTTAAAAAATATCTGACTGCTCATCTACTCAGTTTTTTAAAATTTAGATTTCATTTTCTGACAATGTTATTCATTTTAACTGAGAGAAATATTCATACCATCTGAAGTGCTGGACATTTTATTCGAAGAAGAGGAGGGAAAAGGGAATCATTTGGTTCTTTATGGGGGTCAAATTAGACATCAAATAAAGTATGAAGTTTCTTCACCAGATACATTTCATAAAGTTAAATGGTTCTTTCAAGATTATGCTGACAATAGAGTCTTCAGTCTTTATTATAATATAGTCTATGACCTCACTAATAAGGATAATAATGTATCATCAAAAATGCTGTTAATTGAAAACTGTAAGTCTAATTAACCAGGGATGTGACCATGCATAACATATTACTAATAGAATGAAAAGATCGCACCACACCAACTGCCACCCAGGAAAAAAAAACTACAAGGACAGTCCAGCAGTTCAAAGACGCTTCACATCCATTTTGGCAAAAGTTACTGATGTTATTTTCCTTTCATTAAACTGTAGGCTTCATTGCAAAATGACTTAAAACCAGAAGAAGTAACGTGAGACAGATTTAAAAGATAGGTCACAGGGCAGCTGCTTGGGATTCAACCTATAAAGGACCCTCAAACGCTGCTGAAGACATCAGAAATATGGTGCCAATTAACTTGTTTCCACATGAAACTCTTTACATACTGGGTAAAATGTAAGTTGGTCCCACTTCCAGTGAATTAATTCCCTGTAATGAAAAATATATTCTGTCCTAGTGCTCATCTCTTTTGATTGAGTATTGCATGATACGCATGCACATCAGGAACCTTCGGGACCACTACAGTTTCTCAAAAGTGTTAGCTGCTCAGTCGTGTCTGACTCTCTGTGACCCCATGGCTGCTCTGTCCATGGAATTCTCCAGGCAAGAACACTGGAGTGAGTAGCCATTCCCTTCTCCAAATCCCAAAACAGCCACTAATATTTACTGAAAGTCAGCTGTTACAGCTAATAAAATTTCAAGACTTAAAGAATATGTGGTACAGGACTCTCTCCAGAGAAAAATGGATTTATTTTATTATCTAAATTTTAAATTCTATTCCTCCTAAGAAGTTCTCCTGTATCAGGAAACATCTTTTAAAAAATCTAACAAATAAACTGCACTACAGGAAGATGGAACTCATTTTGCCAATATTAAAAGCGAGTATCCAGATGAAAATGGCTTGCTGAGAGCATGTTAATATCTCCCCAGTCCAGCAGCTAAGACTTAAAATAATAGATTGAATACAACAGATATAGATATAGATCTTTAAACATATATATCTGTAGTTGAAGACAAGAAAATAAAATCTCTGGGTTAGAAAAGGGAACTCAGTAACAGATGCTTAAGCCTCACGGCTCAAAGGAACTTGGATCTAGTTTGGAATACTGAGACTAAGGCCTCTATGGTTTCATGTGATTGCTTTTAAATGTACCCCAGGGACTTCCCTGGTGGTCCAGTGGTTGGGACTCTTCTTGCTGATGCAGAGGACATGGGTTCAATCCCCACGTCTGGGAAGATTCCGTGTGCCATGGGGTAACTAGGCTTGTGAGGCACAAATATACAGCCTATGCTCTACAGCAACAGAGATCCAGTGCAGCCCTAAATAGATAAACAAATATTTTTTAAGTGTACTCCACACAACGTAGGAGAAGGCAATGGCACCCCACTCCAGTACTCTTGCCTGGAAAATCTCATGGACGGAGGAGCCTGGTAGGCTGCAGGCCATGGGGTCGCACAGAGTCGGACACGACTGAAGCGACTTAGCAGCAGCAGCCGCCACACAATGTGGGTGACTCAAACCAGGTTCCCCAATTAAAGGTGACAATTCAGTGTCATCCATGACCTCATGTGAAGCATGTTCAGGGAGCATGACTCTCTCTGTCCTCTAGCACCAAAATTAAATAACAAGCTGGAGCAGTTTTTCAAGAGAGAGATTTCTGACTGGAAATTCTGAAGTCACTACACATTCATCCTGTTGCAATATTTTAAATTTTTATTTCTGATAAAAGTATATATAAATCTTAGTGCAATTAACACCAACAAAATTGTTACATCTACTGTATTTGAATAGGAAGGGTTAGTAGACTTCAATACTTTGAAAAAAAAAAATTGACCAAAGATCTCCCAATAAAAGTTAGTGATGAGCTGAGAACTCTAAGGTAAGTGTTTAAGAACTTTAAAGATATAAAATCAGTATTATGGTTCATTAAATAAAAGCAAGAGTCATGAAGCAAGGGAAACCTAGAAATGAACACTGTAATCATTGAAATTTAAACATTCAACAAGTAGACTATATAGCATATCGTGTGTGTGTAAGTGTATGTTCAGTTGCTCAGTCATGTCCAACTCTTTGCCATCCCATGGACTGTAGCCTGTCAGGCTCCTCTGTCTATGGAATTTTACAGGCAAGACTACCGAAGTGGGTTGCCATTTCCTTCTCCAGAGGATCTTCCCGACCCAGGAATCGAACCTGCATCCCTTGCATTTCCTGCATTGGCAGGCAAATTCTTTACCACTGTGTCACCTGGGAAGCATATAGTATATTGGGCACAGCCAAAGAGAAAACTGCCAAATGGAAAATGAAATTGAGGAAATCTCCCAAAGCACAACATAAGGAGGTAAGATATGGACATATAGAAGATACAGAAGTCCCAACATGCATGTAAGACTGCTATAAGAAGAGACTAATGGAAAAGCTATGTTCAATGAGATAATTGCAGAGAATTATACAAAACTAAAGAAAGACATGAAACCTCAGGTTGAAAAGCCCATTGAGTGCCAGACAGGACAAATTTATTTAAAAATACATGCTAAGATATATTGTTCATAAAACAAAAATAGAGAGATTCTTAAAAACTTCCAAAAAGAAAAGGCATTATCTACCCAAGCATGACAATCAGATTGACAGCAGATACCAGGTTACAACCCCATAAAAGAAAAAAACTTAACCTGATACAGTCTAAACTTTCTCAATTAACTATACCAAGGTTCAATTAGCATTACTGTCCTCTGACTTAAAATGTAAAACTGCTGTTTAGTCTACCTTGACCACTGTCCTCACATTCTAGCCTTCTTACTAAAGTTACTTCCTTATTAAACTTACTATGCTTCCCAGGAGGTGCTAGTGGTAAAGAATCCACCTGCCAGTACAGAAGATGTGGGTTCAATACTTGGGTCTGGAAGATACCCTGGAGAAAGGAATGGGAATCCACTCCAATATTCCTGCCTGGGAAATCCCATGTTGAGAGGAGCCTGGCCGGCTACAGTCTGTGGGGTCACAAAGAGTGCACAACTGAGCGCACACACACACTTACTAAAATTCTTAATTTCAAGGCTAGACTACCTGATGATGAAATGTAGGAAATGATAATTACTATTCCTACATATGCATCATCATATGTAAAAACGATTCAAAGTTCGTTCTTTGTGAGAAATTCTTCCTGGGATGAATCTTCTCGTTTTAAAAAACAGATTAGACTGTGGGAGAAGTAAAATGAATTTCCACTTCCTACATCAGATGTCCAGTGGCAATAAGACAAACAGCAAAAGGGAGCTCAAGGCTTTTGCACACTAAGTGTCCTAATATGTTGGACACTGTAACAGTACACAGAGATATCAGTGCCCCATTGAATACATAGGACGTATTTTAATGTAAACTAATTTTTTTCAAAGAAAAATAGAAAAAATGAAGACCTTTTGCCAAATTCTCGTATAAAGCATTGTTAACAGAAGAGCTCAGCAGTTTTCTACCTTGAAGAGAAAGGTTGTACTTACATTTCTTATTTTTGAAAAAGTTCTTCCACCTGTATTGAATCTGTGCTTCAGTCTAATTGAAAATGAAAAATCTCCAGATAGGAGAAATCCAGTGACATTCAGAGCCTAAGGCTTGACTCACAAAGTAATTCTACCAGTAATATTTTTATGGTTGCAGAAAATGGAAAAACACAGATATTTTGGCTTGTAGTATTAAATTTAATTCATAAGGTTTAATAGTAATACTTCTGAGGAAAGAGAAAAGCCAGCTTTCAATATAACTAGTCCCAAAAAAAAAAAAAAAACATTGCTGTTGCGGAAATTGCTTACTTCAAATTTCAAATATAGGCTTCAGGGTTCTGAAACACGGAAAGATATAAATGGTTTATTATATATCTCAGATTGCAAAAGTATCAAAAAGATTTCCTAGGGTGAATATAGCTACCTAAAATCATAGAACAAAATAACAGAACAAAGAGAAAAAGGTATTGTTTTATTTTTATTAGTTCTCCTGTCATTCATAATAAATAAACAGGATTCAATATTAGTTTTCTGAATAGATATTATGAGGACTATAAAAACATCTCAGAATCTAGTCTATTCCCCCCTTAAAAAGTTACATGTTTTTAAGAAAATAAAGAAAACAGGAGGAAAAGTCTTGGTTTGTGAACATATGCACATATATATCATTTGAGGGACTCCCCAAATGTAATAGAAACCACTTACAAAGATCAAACCACATTCTTTCACTGTTTTCACTGACCATGTGTCAGAAAACTGACCCATTTAAGACAGTTAACGCACATTGATTAAGTATAGAAATGAAGATTCCTCTCAAAGAAGACACTATATGCACCCTCTTCCTTTTAGCATTTTATCCATATTAGAGGAGAGAGTTGGAAGCAACCTCAAATGTTCAAGTAGGGACTTAAAGAGAGCTTTCTGTACACTATAACATACAATGCCTGTAATGAAATAACACACTTTAAAGAAATATTAAAAGGAAAATAATTACATTCATAACTTAAATATAATTCTGCAATTCTTCATTTTTAAAGTAGTGTACTTTTTCATGATTTACCTAATTCCAAATCCTACTTCACCTGGGAAAGGAAGGAAGGGGGAACAGAGGGGAGGAGGAAGGGAGGAAGGAAGGAAAGGAAGGAAGGAGGAAAGGAGGAAAGGAAGGGGGAAAAGGTCCTTTTTCTCTTATTAGCTCAAATATCGTTGTACATTTTCAGAAGCCCAGAAAATACTCTACTTTATTCATGGTGTCTAATTTTCAGTCAATGGAAATATTATTATTCATTTACCATCTAATGAAGGAGACATTTCCATTAAAAAATACTAGACCAGAAAAAATATTAGGACAACATATTAAACATTTAAAAGAGAAAAGAAAAGTATAAGTTAGACACGGACCTCACTATTTACTCCAAGTTAATTCCAAATGGATTACACATTTACATACTTTACAAAAAACAGAAGTCCCAGACAAATCCAGGGGTTTAATATAGTACTGGAATGGAGAAGGCCTTTCCAAACATGTCACAATTACAGAAGCCATAAATTAAATAAATAAATAAATTTGGTAACCTATTTGGTAAAAAGTAAATGTATACAGAAAACTACTTTAAAAGGCTAAGCTATCATGAAGCAATCCTGTTGATTACACTGAGTTACCATAAAGCAATCATATTGTAGCTTCTTCATTATCAATGTACAAATCATTTTACTTGTATATAAATATGAATTTTTTTTCACATTACTTTTTCATTTTTGATGCCTAGTATTAGTAATACACATAACATCTACAGTGTTTTGTATCATATAAGACAATATTGATATAGGTGCTGACAGATGATCCATCTTATAAACAGATGAGGTAAACTTATGGTATTGATAAATACAGTACAGTATTGTTGGAGAAGGAAATGGCAACCCACTCCAGTGTTCTTGCCTGGAGAATCCCTGGGACGGCGGAGCCTGGTGGGCTGCCGTCTATGGGGTCGCACAGAGTCGGACACGACTGCCGCGACTTGGCAGCAGCAGCACAGTATTGTAAACATATTTTCTCTTCCTTACAATTTTATTAATAACATTTCCTTTTCTCTAGCTCATTTATTGTAAGAATACAGTACATAGTACACATAACATATAATTACGTGTTAATTTTTTATATTCTTGGTAAGGATTGTGATCATCAGTAGGCTATTAGTAGTTAAGTTTGAAAGAAATCAAAAGTTATACATGGGGGCTTCCTTGATCGTTCTGTAGTAAAGAATGTGCCTGCCAAAGCAGGAGGCAAAGGTTCAATCCCTGATCCAACATGCCACAGAGCAACTAAGCTCATGCACCACAATTATTGAGCCTGTACTCTAGAGCCCAAGAGCAGCAACTACTGAGCCCACAAGCTGCAGCTACTGAAGCCAGAGTACCTTAGGGCCCATGCTCTGCAACAAGAGAAGCCACCACAATGAGAAGCCCACACGGTGCAACTGGAGAGTAGCTCCTGCCCTTGGCAACTAGAGAAAAAGCCCGTGCACCAACAAAAACCCAGCACAGCCAAAAATAAACTTTTTTTTTTAAGTTATACATGGACTTTTGACTGTGTGAGGGTTTGGCGCCCCTAATCCTAACATTATTCAAGGGTCAAATGTATATTTATTTTCCAATTACATACATATACACTTGACTAATGTATTGGGTACATTACAAACTACACACCAAAAAACTGTACTTTTTATTTACTTGTTTTTCTTCCATATATATTTTTATACAATTTTTAAAGGTTACACTCCATTTACAGTTATTACAAAATATTGGCTGTATTCCCCATGTTGTACATTGTTGAGCTTATCTTACACACAGCAGTTTGTACCTCCTCCTTCCCCACAACTGTACTGCCCTCCTCTCCTTCCCCCTGTGCTGTGCTGTGCTTAGTTGCTCAGTCATGCCCGACTCTTTGCAACCCCATGGACTGTAGCCCACCAGGCTCCTCTGTCAATGGGGATTCTCTAGGCAAGAATACTGGAGTGGGTTGCCATGCCCTCTTCCAGGGGATCTTCCCAACCCTGGGATCGAACCCAGGTCTCCTACATTGCAGGTAGATCAATCGATCTTTCCTTCCTTCTTCCCTTCTTCCCTTCTTCCCTTCCTCCCTCCCTCCCTCCCTTCCTTCCTTTCTTTTAATTGGAAGCTAGTTACTTTACAATATTGTGGTGGGTTTTGCCATACATCAACATGAATCAGCCTTGGGTGTACATGTGTCCCACCATCCTGGACCCCCCTCCCACCTTCCTCCCCACCCCATCCCTCTGGGTTGTCCCAGAGAACCAGCTTTGGGTGCCCTGCTTCATGCATCAAATTTGCACAGTTCATCTATTTTACATATGGTAATATACATGTTTCAATGCTATTCTATCATATCGTCCAACCCTCGCCTTCTCCCACATATTCCAAAAGTCTGTTCTTTCCCAGATTCTTTACCATCTGAGCCACCAGGGAAGCCATGAATACTGGAGTGGGTAGCCTATCCCTTCTCCAAGGGATCTTCCTGACCCAGGAATTGAACCGGGATCTCCTGCACTGCAGGCAGATTCTTTACCAGCTGAGCTACTAGGGAAGCCTCTCCTTTCCCCTGGTAACCACTCATTTTTTCTCTATGAGTCTGCTTCTTTTTGTTAAATTCACTAGTTTATTGTATTTTTTAGAGTCCACATATAAGTGATATTGTATAGTATTTTCATTTCTCTGACTTATTTCATTAAGCATCATACCCTCTGGGCCCATCCATGTTAGGCAAATGGCCATTTTTCACTCTCTTTTATGACTGCGTAGTAGTCCGTTCTCTACATGTACACCACATCTTCTTTATCACCTTGTGTGTTGATAGATACTTACGTTGCTTCCATCTCTTGGCTATTGTGAATAATACTGCTATGAACATTGGGGTGTATTTTTTCAAACTAATGTTTTTGTTTTCTTCAGATATATAAACAGGAGTGGGATTGTTGGGTCATACACTAGTTCTATTTTTAGTGTTTTGAGGAAACTCCATACTTTTCCACAATGGCTCCATTGTTTTCCACAATGGCTACACCAATTTACAGCTTCATCAACAGTGTAGGAAGGTTCTCTTTCTCCACACCCTCACCAGAATTTATTATCTGTGTTCCTTTTTGATAATAGCCCTGCTGGGAGATGTGAGGTGACACCTACTGTGGTTTTGATTTGCATTTCTCTCATGATTAGTGAAGTTGAGCATCTTCTCATATGCCTGTTGGCCATCTTCATTTCCTCTTTAGAGAAATATCTATTCAGTTCTCCTGCCCATTTTTAATATGTCCAAGGTAATCTGTCACAGTATAATTAATAATAGCAAAAGATTGGTATTAACCTAAATTTATGTTAACAAGTGTCAAGTAAAATGAATTATGGTAAATCCATTCTACATACTATGATACAGCTTACTGAAGTGAATAAGAACCTCTTTACATATTTGCTTATGTACACATAAAAGTACTAGAAGGAGCTATATGAAAATAACTGCTACCAGGGAGCAGACTGGATTGCTGACAGTGAGGAAGCCGACTTTGCACTCTCTATACTTTTACACCTTTGGATCTTTGATCTATGTTAATGCATTGTTCATTAAAATAAAATAGTAAAGAATGGCATTGGCTAATAATAGTCACTTGTGCTTGACACTCTACTATTTTACATATTATTTTATTTAATTCACACATTTTTTAAAATGTTCAGTCTCACTCCTGATAAATAAATGTATGTCGTAACTACATTGAGATGACTCTTTTCACTTATCAGATCAGCAAATATTCTAGAGCTTGAAAACACACTGTCTGGGCAGGGGGAAAGTTCACTTTCAGAGGAGGACACTGAGACTCATGAAGGCTGAGACTTCTCTGTAATCAGAGGCGGGGCTGGAATATTATCCCAGAAGGTCTGGGTCAGATGTTATGCTGCCTCTCACCACTAAAGGGTGATTATAGCAACATTTTGGTAGAAGACACAGTGGTGACTTTTCACTCTTTATAAGTCAATAATTATCAACATAAAATTGATTTTTTGACATTACTTAAGGGACTTTACAGATGATATTCAAAAGGAGTCAACAGAAATGCACTGAACCAGCCATCAGGAGTCGTCGATTCCAGCCTGACTCAGCCACCACTTTAAATTCTCTTGGCCTTCACATCTATGTATAGAAAATGAACAAGAAAATATCTGTTTCCTTTCAAACTCTAAACACTTTATGTGATCCAAGTCAACTGTATGATCACAAGTCCTCTAGCATTTGGGGATCAGCTCTTTATGCAAAACCAAGTCAGATAGTTTATGTGCCTAACCCAAGTCATAACATGGTCTAGCCTCCTCAACTCTTTGCTTTTCCAAAAGTCGTATTTCTAATGTATTTAAGACCACAAGATTCGTTTTTTACCCATCCCTAACAGGTTACATGGAAGCCTGCTTCTTTGCTGTTGCCATACACCTAACAAGCTGTATTCACCTTCTGTCCCTTGCTGACAGTCACTGCTGGGAGCTCGGGAACTGACACCTCTTTCTTGATCCCACTCCAGCACCACTAACAATAACAGACATTTTCAGGCACTATCAACAGAATATAAATCAAGCAGAAACAGCTACAAATCAATAAAGAGGTAATGCTATACAGTATTCAAATCACTTTGCTGCAGAAATGGTTGGGGATAAAACCTATTCCTAATAAGGAAACAGGAAAATCCTACTGTGTCCCCCTTTCCAAGCCCAGCTCTAACAATAAAAGTCTTGTAAAATAATTTGTAATCACAAGAGGGAGGTTTAAGCCACAGGAGTTTGGTTTTAGTCTAAATGGGTGCTTCTCTCTAGGCTAGAAATAGTGGAATGCCCAAAGAGGTGAATATGGGCAAGAGTTCATGAGCTTTCTTGTATTTACTCATCCATCCCTTGAAGGTCATAAACTCAATAAAGGAGAAGAAAATACAGAAAACAGCTCTCCTATTTCCCCTAATTAAAACATCATCTCTGTAATAGGTGAAAGAAAAGCTTTCAAGTTTCCATGTGATTTAAAATTCCTTCTTTCAACAGTGTGACAGAGAGCAAGAAAATTTACACACCCTTGAGACAAGACAGTGAAAATATATTACTGTCCTGTGAGGTAGATGCAAATTGCTAGGGGTGATTTTTTTATGTACAGATGTAGAAATAAATGTACTGGCCAAATCTGTTGTTAATATTACAGGCATACTGGATAGCTTTTCCAGAATTAAAACAATCTCAAGTCCTATATTAACGATGGTAGGAACAATTTTATTACATCAGCAACAATTTGTAGTTAGTCTCTCAAAATCATTTAAAATGACCACAAGGAAAAGTTGAAAAGCAAAATAGTTGCCTACCCGGCATCTTTCAGACCTTTAATGATATTAGGGGTCTTTCCAATTACCTCCAGCACTCTATATTATTTTGCATGAACTCTTCAGACAACCACCTAAATAATGGTAAGCAATGTAAGTTCTAGTATTGCCCTTCTAGAATTTCCACTCACAACTGGTTTAAATTACTTGGGTCCATTCTGAGACAGTAGCTGGCATTCTCCATACCTTGAACAGATGAAAAGATAATTATGTCAAGAAAACTGGCTCTGTTTTTCCCACTTGGGGAATTAAAAGCACCTATTTTTCTAGGCTTGTCACCTTACCCTCAAACCTGCAAATAAAAATATTTTTTATTTGCTTCAGACTTTGTTGGCCCTTCCTGGAATTTCCAGGTGCTGCTAATCCTATGTTCAGTAATTTTCCAAAGGAGAGCATGCTATATTTTCCCATGAACAGTGGATACAAGCAAGGTTATGAAGTCCAGTATTCTAGCAAAGATGCGCAAGGACCAGGTCTCCTGGTCTCAGTTATGAAGTTAAGGCACTCTCATTCCCTTCCACCACCTCAGGGGCCCTGGAAAGACAGCTGCTACCTTGAAGTCATTGCTTCATCAATGACAGGAGTCAGTAGGCCTTTTGTCAGGTGGGGTCCAACACCCAGGGACTGGGTCATCTCTCTGATACAAAGTGTAAAGTTGAGGCAATCAGAATGCTTTTCACACAACAAGAGGTAGAATGGCATCCAGGTTAGACACTCAACTGCCTGCCACTTGTGTAATCTTGATGGAGTCATCATTTTCTCAGTTAATGTCGGGATAATACTTAAATCATGACTTCTTTTTGAGCACTAAATAAGTTTGTACATGTAAAATGCTTGGAACAGTGCCTGGCACAAAGTAACTACCTAATAAATGCATTAAGTACAATGAGCTACCATTATATTGATTTTGGTTCTTAAAAGTCCAGCAGCCATTCCATGGGACCAGCTTTCCAAATCACACCGACATTCTAAGGAGCCAAGGCCATGAAGTCTCTTGCATTAGATGATATGGTCCCCATCTTGTGGATCCCATTTAAATAGACAGCAGGTTTGTAGGTTTAGGGAGCGTAAATATGCCCCAATAAACCAGGTATGCTACAGTAGCCATGGATCTCCTCTTTAATGACTTCTCTAATTCCATCTGAGATGGTTTTCTAAGAATGGGGAAATCTGACCATTGCTCTGACTCTCTCTTTGCCCCATCCAGATCAGCAGTTTGATGGATAGGATAGCTCATGATGTAAACGATGCAAATAGATGCAACTCTGATCTTCATTTCCAGGGCCTGGCTGGGCAACAGAGTCAAAGCCCTTTCTTAAATATTAAAGTGGTGGAACTCTGGCCATTCCGTCACCCTCGGCAGAATATTGGGCTACCTCAGGGCCAACTGCCCTCAGCTTTGGGCTCTTAGATCAAAACTGTTAAATAGTAGGAGATATTTCATTTGACATCCTGTTACATTTATACCTGTCTTGCCCTGGTGATTTCTTTTTTTTAATGACATTTCTTATTTTCTTTATAATTTTACAAGCAATATATCTTCAACATAGAAACTAGAAATACATAAAAGCATAAAGTAAAAAATAGCAAACATCCATAATCCCTACCCTCTAGAGATAACCATCATTAGCATTTTTATATACTTTCTCCCAATGTCTACATATTTTTTAATTGAAGTATACTTGACCTACAACACTATGTTAGTACCAGGCACACAACATAGTGATTTGATATCTCTATACATTACAAAGTGATCACCATGGTACGTCTAGACTGTTTACTTCTTTACCTTCCAATGTATTCAGAAATTCCAAGTCACTTGCAAAATGTCAGTAAAACTATGTACAATGAAAGAAAGAACCCTGGAGAATCCTTTTTGGAATCAGCCAGCAGGGGAAATAGCATAGCATTGAACATTAAGAATGGCCACTGATCAAATTTAACCAAAGGCTAGTTGTCTTGACTCAGAACTTCCCAGAAAGAGTAAATAAGAAATAAAGTTGACTTGATTCATTTTGGCAGCCAATAGATAGATTTTGGTTTATTTTCTTCCTGTCCTACAGGGTAATTTTTTTTTTAAGGCAAAGAAAAAAATATATAGGGAAGGAACAAGGTAAATCCCAGGTTGATTTTTAAATAAATTTTCTATTTTGTCCAAAGGAAGCACAGCGCTCACAACGGGCATTAAAAAAGAAAAAAAAAAAAAAAAAAAAAAAGCTAGGATAAATACTAGACAGTTGAAAATGTAATCAATTGGCAATGCCCTCAAAGGCCACAGGGTACTAAGTAACCCCCAGCAGAACTTTGTGAAAAGCAAGTCCAGTCAGGAAGCAAACAACCCCTCCTCCCTTCCTCCCACAGGGACTTGCTACGGAGAGATGATGAACTGGCTCTTGACTTGGGACAAGCTTTTTTTAAATTCTGTTATACATGAGGTAATAAGATAGTGATCAAGGCTGCTTTCAGCCCTTGGGTTTAAAATATACTCAAGCTCACAAAATACAATAAGAAGTTGATTATTTACCATTATTTTAGAAAACACAATGTCACGTATCTTGGCTTTGTGGTTTACACGTTTATCATTTCCTACACTAGACATATTGACAATTCTCACTTCTACTGATAATTTAAAGAAATTATAAACATCTTCTATGTGTAGCACAATGATCACTTTAACCTTACAAAATACAATTTGCTGCCCACATATTACCATTTTATCTTGCCATTTAACTACAGATAATGATCCTTTATGAATCAAACTCACAACCTGGAGATTTTCTCTCTCATGTTCCTTTGGACCCTTGCAAAAACAATATAGAACGCCTGCAGTGTAAAATTAGGCCAAAACTTAATTATCTTGCAGCTTATTTCCTGAGTTTAATTAACTTTTCTGAGTGGTTTCTACTGCAATGAGGACTAGGTCCATTTTGTATTATTTGGTGTCATAACTTCACTTCTCTCTCAGTTCCAAGGACACCACAAGCTCCCTCCAGTCCTAATTGCCATGGAAAATGCAGAGATATGAGAACTGCAAAACAGCTATAATCAAAATTAAGAATGTGCTGCTGTGCATACTAACACAGGGACAGAAATCTATGTGTGTGCTATCTATAATCCCTTCTGGCCTCCAAATGAACTGACTTTAAATATTTAATTATCTTGTTAAGTAAATTCAGATTATGGATTCAAATTCTCATCATTACAGATCATCAGGCTGTTTCAGAAGAAGAATAAATTGAGGCCAGGCCAACAGGCTTTTATAAACTAGATTATGATGCACAGTTTATAGCTTAAAGTCCTCCTCCTCCATGCCTATGAATACTACTTCTCTGGACCCCGAGACGGCTGAAAGTGACAAGACATTCTGCCCCTGGAGTGTCCAAACCTTTGGATCCCAACAGATGAAAATCAGTCCAGACTGTTCCATGATTTGCTCTGTAGCCACTGGCAAGTTACTAAGTCTCTCCCATTCTAGACAGTCCTGCTATTGAATGCAGGTAAAGGTAAATGCCCCCACTAGGGGTTCTGATGAATGTGGAACTGTGACCTGGAGACTGGGAGGTGAGATCACCAAAAGGGCTACCTCACCCTCCCTTCCCCCGTAAAAGCATTTCAGGAAAGAAAACAGTTTCCCTCCAGGGAGAATTGTCAACTGATTTTTAACATGCCAAAATGCTTTGTGAATGCCTGAGAGCTGATAATGAACAGGAAATTGGACTTGAGGGAGGAAACAACCTCTGTTGAGAGGCGTAAAAACAAAAAGACTAGAGGAAACGTTGTGAAGACCTAAACATTGCTTGTAACAAAAAATAAACAGACAGAAAACGCAGTAGAGGGGAGGGGGAAAGAAAAAAGAACATGAAACATCCAGAACTTTCTGATGCAAAGTGCAAGAAAGGAGAGTTTATGACAAAAACCAAGGGGAAACCAGAAAGAAAATAGGAACACTACTAGCTCACCTCCCAGTCTCCAGGTCACAGTTCCACATTATCCACTATAGTGCCGCTGTTCTGCCCAGAGCCTGTCTTCACTCCACAGGGCTAGGGAGCAGCTGAGAGTCAGTACTGGGAGATGCTGTGACCTTTTAGATGGCCACCAGGTAATTTGCATAGTGAGAGGAAGGCACTGGCCAAGTGAGGTCCTCACATTAGAGAAAACAAGAAGATAATCACTATAGATTTTAGGCTCAGGTGACCAGTGATGCCACAGTTCTGGCTGACACCTAGGATAATGACTGATACCCGCAAAGTTCCTTCCTAAGCTTTACAAGCATTGCTGTTTATAGTCTAAAACACTCAGTGTCTTGAGAAAACTTCGGCTTTCCTGTGTTAAGTGTCCCATACATGAAGATGCTGGGGTTGATCTAGGCAAAGACATGGCTGTAACTAGAGTGATGACATCTACTGAGGTCCTGGCATCTTTGTTATTGCTGCTGTTACTATTCACATCATCTCACAGACCAGGAGGAATTCTCCTCCACGTATTCATCTTCTTGCTGTTTTCACTCTGAATTTTTAAATCTACCTTGTCCAGGGAAATAATTCTCGATAATTAGTCTAATATATGACTTCACTCTTCAAAAACAAAAAGGACTCCTAGGAAACAGAGGATCTATATTTTATTCATATTTAGTCCATAACCTTGGCCTTCACAGGCCCTCACATCCATGCACCAGTCCTTACATTAAAATGTAAAAACTTTGCCTTGAGGTTATTCTGAGCCACAGAGGACTTTGTACCTGAAAGTCTCCTGCCTGCATCTGGTTCCGCAGCCTTCCACACACTCCACTGCACAGGCCTTAAATCATCCTGCACACCCTGCTCTTGTACCTGCCAACATCATCCACTGTCTAAATGCAGCTAGCAGCTGTTTATTTACAATTAGATCTGCCAGCTGGAAAGCAAACATTCTCCGTTACCGAATCAATCAATGTTACAGGGAGAGAAAAAAAAAATTAGGTACAGCATGAAATGGAGGGCAGCAACATCACATTATATTGCAGCTGTCCTTGTGCAATGCCATTAGATGTTCTCAGCACCAAGAATTCATATAACTACAGTCTATGATCAGCTGTCTTCCAGGTACAGATTTGACATCTAAGAAATACTGCCTACTAGAAGTTAAGGTTTGAGCGCTGGAAGCCCACAGCCACCATCTGATGTCATGAACAACACTGTCCTAAGGAGTAGGTCTCTTATCATGGAATCAGGGCTTCTGCTCTAAATTACATTACCATTTTTGTTTCCTCTTTTATTCAAGTAGTGATTAGAATTGAATCATGCATATTGATATCGAGCTTTCAAAATAATATATTACCATGTTGATTATTTGGGGGCACTCTCTCATTTTGGAAATCTCAAATAATGATGAGTAACTCTTCCTCCTTGTAAAGTGGTCCTGCATAAATAAATCCTTTGATTTCTATTGGTTTATGTACTTACTGATGTTCATGACCTTGATTTGAGTTTAGATGTTAATTTATAAGGCATAAGTTAAAATACTCTTGACTGATCTAGACCTTTGACTGTGTGGATCACAATAAATTGTGGAAAATTCTGAAAGAGATGGGAATACCAGACCATCTGACCTGCCTCTTGAGAAACCTGCATGCAGGTCAGGAAGCAACAGTTAGAACTGGACATGGAACAACAGACTGGTTCCAAATAGGAAAAGGAGTACGTCAAGGCTGTATATTGTCACTGTGCTTATTTAACTTATATGCAGAGTACATCATGAGAAACGCTGGGCTGGAGGAAGCCCAAGCTAGAATCAAGATTGCTGGGAGAAATATCAATTACCTCAGATATGCAGATGACACCACCCTTATGGCAGAAAGTGAAGAAGAACTAAAGAGCCTCTTGATGAAAGGGAAAGAAGAGAGTGAAGAAGTTGGCTTAAAGCTCAATGTTCAGAAAACTAAGATCATGGCATCCAGTCCCATCACTTTATGGCAAATAGATGGGGAAACAGTAGAAACAGTGACAGACTTTATTTTTGGAGGGCTCCAAAATCACTGCAGATGGTGATTGCAGCCATGAAATTAAAAGACACTTACTTCTTGGGAGGAAAGTTATGACCAACCTAGAGAGCATATTAAAAAAGCAGAGACATTACTTTTGTCAACAAAAGTCAGTCTAGTGAAGGCTATGGTTTTTCCAGCAGTCATGTATGGATGTGAGAGTTGGACTATAAAGAAAGCTGAGCGCCAAAGAATTGATGCTTTTGAACTGTGGTGTTGGAAAAGACTCTTGAGAGTCCCTTGGACTGCAAGGAGATCCAACCAGTCCATCGCCTGGGTGTTCATTGGAAGGACTGATGTTGAAGCTGAAACTCCAATATTTTGGCCACCTGATGGGAAGAGCTGACTCATTTGAAAAGACTCTGATGCTGGGAAAGATTGAGGGCCAGAGGAGAAGGGGACGACAGAGGATGAACTGGTTGGATGGCATCACCAACTTGATGGACATGAGTTTGGGTAAACTCCGGGAGTTGGTGATGGACGGGGAGGCCTGGCGTGCTGCAGTTCATGGGGTCACAAAGAGTTGGACACGACTAAGCGAGTGAACTGAACTGAACTGATTTAGACCTCAAAATTAGTAAAGAGTAACAATTTAATAGGAATATGGCAACAAAAGCATAGCAATATGGTTTGTTTAAATAGGTGTTCAAATGGTGAGGCTCTTTATCTGCAGGAATTTTGTTTGGTTTATGCTGTCCCAATTTTTTTTTTTTTTTTTGCTAGTAATTGATGGAGGAAAAAAGGCTACTAATTAAAAATTGGAGGGTCACTAAACATGAGATTCCAATACACAACCCAACATTTTTAACCCACAAAAATTACTTATGAATGCATTCATACTTTTCAGCACCCCCTAAAACTCACTGCAGTTTGAGTGTATAGCATTTCAAGTAAATGCTATAAATGTCCTTCTCTGGCCCTGGTGTGATATGAATTGGAAGGTTTCCCCTCTCTATGTGCTCCTAATACAAAACTCAGCTGCACTTGGTGTAACTGCAGAAACATCTGCTCTATCCACCAACAGCTTATGGAAATGTACAGCCAAGGCTGCTGCAGACCTCCTCTGTCCTCATTAGAAAATATGCTGGCAGCAAACAGAAGCACAGCAAAACTCAGAGAGCTAAAGGAATCAGGAAAAGACAGTGAAGACTTTCAGGAGGATAAATGAAACACTCCCAGTCGAGAAGTGGGAGTGGCCATGAGTAGATCCAAAGCCTTCATTCAGAGCTTCCTATGTTCTATATCTGCAGGCCCAGATGCCACTCTTTTCATCTACCTCAATTCTAAAGGCCATGGTCTACTTTCTTACTGTCTGCTTCACTTAATGGGGCTTCCCAGGTTGCACAATGGTTAAGAATCCTCCTGCCAATGCAGGACTCACAAGAGACACAGGCTCAATCCCTGGGTCAGGAAGATCTCCTGGAGGAGGAAATGGTAACCCACTCCATATTCTTGCTTGGGAAATCCCATGGACAGAAGCTAATGTTCCAAAGTACAGTATAAACACTGAACTTTCCAGAGTACACAGAAGAGGACTTGGTTCAAAATTATAACCACATGCTGGGAGATTGATAGGTTGACCACGTACATAGGTAAACTTGGGGCTTCCCTGGTGTCTCAGATGGTAAAGAGAGTCTGCCTGCAAGGCAGGAGACCTGGGTTCAATCCCAAGGTTGGGAAAATCCCCTGGAGAAAGGAATGGCTACCCACTCCAGTGTTCTTGCCTGGAGAATTCCATGGACAGAGGAACCTGGCAGGCTATAGTCCATGGGGTTACCAAGAGTCAGACACAACTGAGTAACTAACATACACATACCTAAACTTACAGAAGGGCCAGACTCATTTCCATACACCATGACATTCAAGTAACAGCATCATATTAGCTTGGATTATCTGGCTGAATGTAACAAAAAATGTTCTGGCTAACTTTAACAAAAAAATTTTTTTAACTTTTTGGAAGGAAATGAGGTAGGTAGTACATCAAGTGGAAGGATAAAATGAGCAACCAGATCTCAGGATGGATAAAACCCAGAGTAATGCTGGGAAACAATGTATGGTCTCTTCAGAGCTGCCAGAAGGATGAATCATATTTTTTATCTGAAGCCCTTCTGCTCAGGCTGAGATTCCCGTGGACACTACATGGAGTGTGGGACAGGAAAGTTCCCAGTGCCAGAGGCCAGGCAGGCATCACAAGTGGCCATCCACCACAGCTGTAAATGGACACACTTGTTCATGACACTTTAACACACAGCAATGGCGTTAAACTCAAAGAAACAACATTATCAGGGTCAGCCCTTAAAAACGCAAGTCCGTCAAACTGCTTTTCATTTCATGGCAAAACACCTTCTGCTCCAACACCCACATTTGGTGAATTTTATTCCTTTTAGAAATTTCTCACTTCAGTATCTAACTTTCACACTGAACATTGCCTGGCTTTCATTCTCCACTCTTGCTCATGAAGTAATTCTGATTAATTCTGTTTATCATGAAGAAAAGCAAGATAAAGCTATAGGAAAGGTCTCAAAAAAAAAAAAAAAGGCATTTCAACCACATCAATGCTGTCCAAGAGAACTTTCTGTGATGATGGAAATGTATATCCAGACTGTCCAATATGCAAGCCACTGGCCATATATGGCTATTGACCACTTAACATATAACTAGTAAGACTGAGAGAATTAATTGTATTTAATTTCAATTAATTTAAATATAAATCTAAATAACCAAATGTGGGTAGTAGCTACCATACTAGACAGTACAGAATAGATACATAATTTTCAAGAAGTTCTTTGTTCTATTTATTTTGAATCTATGTGGCTTTTATATCCTGTCACATTCATGTGTGCCATGAATGTGGAATATTAAAAGCCAAATTAAATATTTTTCTGGGAAAGTTAAAAGGAACTCTGAACCTATTGTATAAATATGACAAGTAAGGCACCTTGTGGCTAGACAACTTGCATCAGGTCACTCAAAACTGAAAACATCCCAGGTAAATACACAAAGCTGCAGGAAGTCCTGAATTCTCTTTCTCTCTCTGGGTTTCCCTAGGCATGTGACCCTGGGCAAGCCAGCTTTCTCTTTCTTGAAAGGAAAGTGTATAGACTAGATGGGTTCAGGTTCCTTTTCCAACACTAAAAGCCTTAATTTCTTTTTTCCTCTCACTAAAATCTGGAAGCTATAAGACATGGTTCAGGCTGGTAAGTGAATAAAACTTGCCTGATGAGATCTTGAGCAAATTGAACAACACATGTCCCAGCCAGTCATGCAACAGGAAATGTGAGCCCATCATCTGGAGATTCTGGTTTCCAAAAAGACCCCAGAAATCCTTTATGGTTGGAGTCTAAAACTGTTTTTAAGAAAAATTTCTGTGAGCTAAACAAATCTCATCCATGGGAAGGTGCAACATAGATTGCTTCAGATAGATAATCGCTAAAAACCTGGAATTCTCAAACTCTGTCCCAGCACACGACCCCCTGCCCCTCCACACACACACATACTTCAGAATTGCATGACCTTCTCCACAATCCCATATTGTTCTCTGTTTAAATGTTAATTTCCAAATTCCTCTCTTCTAGGTTCCAAACAGAATTTAAGTTAAAATACCAATTGTTAGATCAAGCCATGACACTGCACTGATTGTGAAGGTGACTTTGTTTCTAATAACCAGAACAGAGGATAAAGTTGTAATATGTCAATGATAACCGGCAGATGCCGCATCTCTCATTTATCATTTGTGATGCTATTAAGGGAATTCAAGTCTTCTTTGATTCATTAAATTTGTGTTTTACGGGAAACAGATTCAACTCATTCTCAGACAAAAGCTCAAATAATTACCTTCTCAAAAATTAACCTTTCCCTTAAGCATTACTTCACATGTCAACTCCACAAATCTTACTGCAGTAAAGGAGCATAAACACCAGATGGCAGCATTATATCATTAAAGACACAGACCTTGAAATTGAGGTACATTGATAAAATTTGTTTTGGCATATTTATATCAGTCCTCCAGCCTTCTGGATCTCTTCTTAGCTGATAAATTTATTTATAATTTATTTTTTAATCAGTTATCACTGTTATTTGAAATTTATAATTATGGTGACTTAGCCATTAACCTGAAATAGGCCTTCAATTTTTGGAAGGTTCAGTTACCAACACCTTTGGTGTTAAACGGTATAAAATCACGTAAGGATAATTTTTTAATGAATTTGTTTTAAGCAATGCCTATTATTAATCTGTTTTATAGATGCCTGGGAGTGATAAATGTTGCATTTTGGAAAGGAAAGTCTGGATGGTTAAGATTTTGAATCCCAGTACTATATAGTCTAGGAGATAGCTTCAATAATAAGCAAAGAACCTCTTTTAAAATCCAAGAATTGCACTTCCATGTATTCTGGAAATGAAGCCTTAGTCAGATATCAACTACAATGCTTAAAACCTGCTCCCCAACGACTGAGAATCAGAGACTCTCCCATCCTCCCTGCCTTCATCCACACATGCTCCACTTTGTTTTCAGTCTGCCACTGTAAATTGCCTTCTCAAAATTCAAACAAAACATTTATTTTTACCACATTAAAAAAAAATTGTGTATGGGTTTGTAAGTAAAAGGATTTCCTAAATGACTCAGTGGTAAAAGAATCTGCCTGCCAATGCAGGAGATACAAGAGATACAGGTTCCAACTCTGGGTCCGGAAAATCCCCTGGAGGAGGGAATGGCATCCCACTCCAATATTCTTGCCTGGAGAATCCCTTGGACAGAGAAGCCTGGTGGGCTACAATCCATAGTGTGTCAAAGAGTCAGACACAACAGAAGCGACTGAGCACGCACACATGCACGCACATGTAAATAGAAAGATAGATATACATTATGCCATTTTCTACTTAACAAGTAGTAATAATTCCTTAATATCATCGAATATCCAGAAAGTGTTCTAATTTTCCATTGTTTCCCTCAATTAAAATGTCCTCAATTCTTTAAAAAGAAAAAAAAAATTTTTTTGCACACCTTTTATGCTTCCTGTCCCTCTCCATATACAATTACATCTGGCTGAAGTCTCACATTTGGACTTGGGAATCCTTTGCTGGGAGGAGCAGGGCCAATGCCAGAAGCAGGTGTTGCCTTAGGCTCTTTGACCCTGAGGGCTCACTCCCAAAGTGACCCCTCCCAAAACAAAAGACAAATCTGCCCCATCTCCATTCTTAGCGGAGGCACGGAAGCAAATTCCTGGCAATTATAGAAGAGCCGATTTTATTCCCGATTCCAGAAATCATAGTTCAAAAATAATAGTCAACTCTAAAAGGACCCTGACAACAAATGAGAAATATTTTAACTAGAAAGGGAAAATCATAACTCTCTTTTTTCTTTTACTCTTTTCATTTAACAAGGCAAGAAACTAATACATTGAATCATTCATTTCCTGCTAGTCTTACAAGCCCCTTAGAAAACCTCAAGGAAGTTATGAACTCTCTCTGCACCAAAAAAAAGTTGGCATGCCCTAATGCAAAGAGTACATATTTTCTGAGGATTGAGGGATGGAGGACCCACCGTTGGCCCCAATGTAAGAATCTACGGCACTTTCAACCTCTGTGGCCTGTGAGAGTTGTGCTGCACACACAGGACAACACACGTACACATAAAGCCAAGCAGACTGACAATCTGTCTCCTTAACCTAAATACCAGTTTCTAGCAGGTTTGTTTGTTGTCTGCTTGTCATTTTATTTTGTATTGCTCTATTTTTTCCACATAAGGCCTGTGGGAGAGCTGTAGTGTAACTGAGAGCCATACAGAAAACCACATTCAGGAAAGCAAGTCAGAAAGCCAGGGCAAAGGTCTAACCTCTCAGATTTTCTTGATGGGTGAATAAATTGGGCAGTTTGGAAACCTACGAAGAGACTTCAAATTCTATACATGCCTTGACCTGGCAATCCTACTTCTAGAAATCTATCCTAAGGAAATAACTGTGACTGTGCAGGTGATGGTACCCAAAGAGTAGTCATTAGAAATAAACTGTCTGACAATGCTGAAAATGTTAAACCAACTATAGTACATCCATTACACAAAATAATATTCAGCCTTTTGTACTGACTTGATAAAGGTTAGTAACAATACTGAAATAGGTTTGCTATATTAATAAGTAGGAAAAGCAGATTCTGAAATAGTCTATGCTATATCACTCTATTTTGATAACATATCCTGAAATGATATACACAAAATGGCTAATAAACGATTGATACCTCCAAATGATAGAATTATGGTTGGTTTTATATTTTGTCCCTTTTTTCCTTTGAGTCTTATTTCTTCTTACCTGTATTTTTTTAAAGATATTGTTTTTATAATAAAAAAGTTAACAAATATGTTCCAGACATAAATACAATCTGAGGATCCTTGCTTATTTATTAAGGTCAGAGGCCCAAACAGACAGGAAATTTGGAAAGCAAGAGAGGTAGTCCCCTGTCAAGCATAAGCATCAATATGGAGATTGCAACCAAGGCAAACTCTTCTCCAACACAGCAAGACTTCAAGGTACAGGCCAAGAAGGAGAAATCCCAAGAGGCATGGGTCATGTTGAGAACCAGAGATGCAGCAGGTAAAGAGGTGCAGTGGTATTGACACCTACCCACGCCCTTATTTTTTCCCTTCTCCGGAAGTGATTCTTGATATATAAACTCTCTTTATATAAAGCTAATCAGGAAATAAATCCAAGTTTCTAGAGCTTTATAAAAAGTGGCTCCCAAAGGAGAGGGTGGGATGAATTGAGAGGATAGCATGGAAATATATACACTACCATATGGAAAATAGATAACCAGTGGGAAGTCGCTGTATGACTCAGGGAACTCAAACTGGGGCTCTGTGACAACCTAGAGGGTTGGGATGGGGTGGGAGGTAGGAAGGAGGGTCAAGGGAGAGGGGACATATGAAAATTTATGGTTGATTCATGTTGATATATGGCAAAAACCAACACAATATTGTAAAGCAATTATCCTCCAATTAAAAATCAATAATTTCTTTAAAGTGGCTCCCAAAGTCTTAGCCTATTCTGTCAATATTTTTTTAAAAACCTCTGCAGAGGCCATCCACAAACCCATCAATGACATTCTTTAAAAAAAAATCACGAATTCCTCATTTCCTTGACTTAGAGACTATCCCTTGTGACAGCATTAGCTAGAACCAAAAACTTAGTGTCATAGGTATAGTAATCTGATTTACATTTTGAGCTCCCATTTTGTGAAGATGGTAAAAATTCAGTTCTTATTAATTTGGAATTCTTTCCTTTTAACTGGTTGTATCTAAGTTTGGGGGAGTTGATGTAAAGTCAAGGCCTCGGGACTCCCCTGGTGGCACAATGGGTAAGAATCTACCTGCCAATGCAGGGGAAATGGGTTTGATCCCTGGTCTGGGAAGATACCACATGCTTCAAAGTAACTAAGCCCATGCACCACAACTACTGAGCCTGTGTGCCACAACTACTGAAGCCCACGCACCTAGAGCCCAAGCTCCACAACAAGAGAAGCCACCACAGTGAGAAGCCTACACACTGTGAAGAAGAGTAGCCCCCACTAGCCTAGAGAAAGCCTGCGCAAAAGCAATGAAGAGCCATCGCTCAGTTGTGTCCGACTCTTTGTGACCCTATGGAATTCTCCAGGCCAGAATATTGGAGTGGGTAGCCTTTCCCTTCTCCAGGGGCTCTTCCCAATCCAGGGATCGAACCCAGGTCTCGCACATTGCAGGCAGATTCTTTACCACCTGAGCCACAAGGGAAGCCCAAGAAAACTGGAGTGGGTAGCCTATCCCTTCTCCAGCTAATCTTCCCAACCCAGAAATCGAATCAGGGTCTCCTGCATTGCAAGCGGATTCTTTACCAACTGAGCTATCAGGGAAGCCCTAAGACCCACTGCAGCCAAAAATAAAAATAAATAAATAATTTTTTTAATCCTCTCTTAAAAAAAAAGAAATCCAGGCCTTGAGAGGTTCTTGTGTCATGAATCATGAAGGTATCCCCTAAGCTGCACCCAGCTGCCCCAAGGGCTGAGAGGATACACATCCCCTAAACTCTAAGAAAGTGAGTCACGGTTTGCAGAAGTTCACTGATCTTGTGCCAGTGGTTGTCCCCTCAAACTAAACATCAAATGGTCTACCAAAGTCTGAGGAATTCCATGAGGGAGGGAATCTCTACCCTAGATAGAAAAAAAAAATCATTCCACAGATTCCACAACTAGTATCTATCATGTTTTGTTTTGTTCTTTGGCCACACCACTTGAGGGATCTTACTTCCCCCTCCAGGGATTGAACTTGGGCCCTTGGGGCCTTGGTGCAGAGTCCTACCCACTGGACTACCAAGGAATTCCAATTTCTATTGCTTTCTTTACCCAAGTATTTTTCCTAGATCTTTTTGCACCAAAAAGTTAGTTTTAACTCATCTTTATTCAACTCTCTGAAATCTTACAATATTTTTTATGCTTGAATGGTTCTAAATTATACACTCTGGAGTAAAATTAATTTAGACTTAGCATGTACTTTATCTGGCTTTACATCACATTGGTATGTATGCCATCTTCCCAAACAATATATTATCTCAAGGCTAACACTAGGATCTTTGCAGGACATTTTTGTGCCTTTGTTCCCCTGTCAATATGCACTGCAGTAGGTGTCCAATAATTGTGGACCTTGCTATGATTCCCTTGCAACTAAAGATATGTCTAGTCAAAGCTATGGTTTTTCCAGTAGTCACGTACAGATGTGAGAGCTATACCATAAAGAAGGCTGAGTGCCGAAGAATTGATACTTTCAAATTGTGGTGCTAGAAAAGACTCTTGAGAGTCCCTTGGACTGAAAGGAGATCAAACTAACCCATCCTAAAGCAAGTCAACCCTGAATACTCATTGGAAGGACTGAGGCTGAAGCTGAAGCTCCAGTACTTTGGCCACCTGATGCAAAGAGCCATCTCATCACAAAAGACACTGATGCTGGGAAAGATTGAGGCCAGGAGAAGGGGGTGAAAAATGATGAAATGATTGGATGACATCACTGACACAACGGACATGACTTTGAGCAAACTCCAGGAGATAGTGAAGGACAGGGAAGTCTGGCATGCTGTAGTCCATGGGGTCACAAAGAGTGGGACACGACTTAGTGACTAAACAACAAGGCAGCAGTTACGCACACTGTCCAGAGTGTGGGCTGTGACCTCTGAGGACTGGGTTTCAACACCAGCTCTGCCATGATTAACAGACAATCTTAGTGTTCTCCCTGCCTTAGTTTCCTCTTCTGAAGAATAAAGTAATAATAACATCTGTAAAATAGAGTTGTTTAGAGGATTTAATGATATAATGTATATCACACACAGAAAAGTATGCAGACACAAATATAGACCATTTTCAACATTTCTATGAAATCAAATTATAAATCAGGCCATTCAAAAGGGAATCATGTTTTCTCACACTACTGTGCAGAAGTGCTACACACCTGTATAGCTTTCTTGGGTTGCTACATACCTGCATAGCTTTCTTGGGTTGGGGGGAGTGGTGTAAGGGATTGTGTTTATTTATTCATTTGTACAAAGATTGGCATCAAAGGACTAATGGCTAGGCCAGAAAAATTCCACTGAAACAAAAATTAATTACAAAGATGTAAACCTTTGTAATTAATCAAAATATTAATGTGACTGAAGTTCCATATAAATACACCAACCAAACCTCTAGTTCTGGAGAGAAGTAAAACTTCATCTTAAGAAGTCTTGCCACCAACACCCACTTTCACTAGATGGCAATGCTCATATATACCAGGATATAAAATTAAAAAGACCCAAATGAAGGAAAAGACTATAGTTGTACATGACTTCATTTAACAGTACACTCCAGAGGGGGAAAAATACTGATGTATTTTATATAGAATGTACCAGACAGGTAAGGAAGGCTTACTCTTTTGACAAAGACCCTAAGGAGTTATCATTTGCAAGGTATATTCCTTTGAAAATCTGGATACCGACTCTTTCTGGTTTGCAAGATACAATGTTGAGGTTTTTGTCTTCTGAAACCTCCTATGAAAAAGTCACTGCTCAGAGACAAGCAAGGGCTCTTTAGTCAGGTAACTACGTGTGTGTTGATTTAAAATCCTTCCAAAGATAACCCTCTCTGCTGTGAAGAGGCCTTCTTAGCACTGCACAATTCATTCATCATCCTTAGCTTCTGTTGAAAAAAATTTAGCTGTTCACCTCTCTCTAAAGATCAAACCCACTGTGTTCAAGACAAATTGCTTCCTTCTTAGAACTTTAAAAAAATATATTTACTTCTAAGCCCTAATGAAGATATATGACTTCAAAAGCTATAAAATAGAAGTCCCAGATACAGCATGAATCCCAAGAAAGGTCAGCTAGGTTGTAGACATAAGAGGTTTCTGTTGCCTTGAATCAATCCCTCAAAGTGTTCCTCCAAGCTCTCTGCAGTCTGTGCTAACCAGCAGCCTTGGGGGGTCAAGGAAGGGCCATCTGTTGGAAATGACTTTCACCTCTGAGACAGCAACCGAACAATGAGATGATTTTTTCCTGCAAAGGAGGATGCTTCTACACTCCTTTCATTCAATATGTTCAGAAGGGAAGACCAAAATGGCAGCAGAAAATGCTTTCCACAAAAGATGCAATAACAATTCTCTTTACGCAAGCCCTTAGAAGGGAAGTGGCTAAGAGTTTTCTACCAGACAAGGAAATAGTCTGAGACATCAAGGTCCAGAAGAGTTCAAATCTCCTCCACTCAATCAGGTACAAAGGCAGCACTTTGAAAGACTTATACCAGCTCTTTTTTCTCCCTGAACCTTAGTGAAGCACAACTCAGTCAGAGGTCTTCACAGCACCTTTATGGAAAAGTGAGGGGGGCATGAAGGGTGATCCGAAGCAATTTTCAAAAGGCCATTCAGCAAGACAGCGGCAGATAAGGAAGCGTCTTCCCAATTCTGATAACTACATTTCATTTTCTCTTAACACAAATATTGATCCCGGAGGCCTAACCATTAGATTACCACAGTAATACAAATTGCTCTTTTTAAGAAACCCAGTTGAAAATGTCATGTGGAAAAGTAAATTACCATCTCAACAAGAATCTTTATTGTCTTTAGCACACTCCAGGCCTGAGTAATCTCTCCTGACTCTGGGAAGTACAGATTCAGGTCGAGTGGTTTTCAAACCTGACTCTGTGATGCCTCTTTAGAGAGCTCTGGGGAATAAGAAGAGCCAGATAGGACTCTGCCTTTCAAGCCCAACTTCAGCCAGAAAAGCTCCAAGCGCATCTGTTCAAAGGCATTCATGGTTTGTAAATATTTTCAACAATCTAAGATAATTATATTCCTTTAAAAATTAAGGAGGACTTCCCTGGCATTCCAATGGTTAAGACTCTAAGCTCCCACTGTAGGGGTACAGGTTTGAGTCCTGGTCCTGGTCGGGGGAAGATCCCACATGCCAAGTGGCACAGTAAAAAAAAATGAAGGAAAAGAAGCAAAAAGAAGTTAAATAACTAGAGAGAAGCATGGGTGAAAGAATGAGTGGTAGAAATCAGTATGTAAAGCAAGCAATCAATGCTTGGGGTCTAAAGAAGAAAAGAAGGTGAGCTTGGATGGTCCTAGGACCCAGGAAGATAAGCACTTTCAAGAGGTGATCCTCATAAGGGCATAGCACAAACCCAAGGGGGACTTAGCTGATTGGCTTAACAGTGGTCCCTCTTCCTTTGAACCTCATTTTCTAAAAACAGGTGAATAGCAAACAGTACCATGACTGTTGACCTCCTTCATCATAAATACATTTACCCTCCTACAAATTAACCTAAGTGATTCTTTTCCTTTTCTTCTCTTTCAGTTCTAAACTTCTCCTTTCCTAGGCTACCTCTTCAAACCCCAATCTTTCTATGAGGTTTTATTCTGAACTAGTAAAACCAGTTTGGTCCCACACAATTGCATGTACATTACATTATCCAAAAGCATCAATTCAGTCTTGCATCTGCAGCCAATTCTGTCTCATGGAAAATGTCTGCAAAGAATTCTTATAATAATACAAGAGATAATTTTAAACTGTGTGTTCCCTCCATACACTGGGACAGTGGAATCAGATGATATAAGGATTATAGAGCTAGAGGGTCCTTAAGAGACCATTCTAAATCACCACCACCATCTTCATAGAGCAACATCCTACACTCTTGACAATAAGAAACAATTTAAAACACACCCAGAGATAAACTTTAACACACATTTTAAATAAAATTGTTCCCCTGCCTTCTCTTCTCAGTTTCCATTTCTATATTCTGTCCTCATGTTTTTTATTTTTTATTTCTATTTGTTATCTTTTGACCCTTTATACTCTTCTTGGTTCTGCATATCCTCCTCTCATCTTGAAATGTCAAACCATCTACTAGATCTCAGCAAAAAACATCTTTCTGAGCTTCTACATACTAAATTCTTAACTGGGCCTCTGAGTTGCTTTTTCCCAAATTACTTGAAGCCTACTAGCAAGTAAACAGTATTGTTAACATCTTAGTATACTCTTTCACTCTTTTTTCTTTTTTTTTTTTTTCTTTTTGACTGTTCCTTTCGGCATATGGAACTTTCTCAATCAGGGCTTAAACACCCGCCCCCTGCAGTAGAAGTGCAGACTCTTAACCACTGGGCCACTAGGGAAATCCCTCACTAATTTTTCTTTGTAGAAGGATAGATAGGTTCAAAATCTTACTGACCACATTTTTTTAAACTTTTCTATTCAACAATATCTTTTGGACATCTTTCTATATCATTAAGCTAAATCAACATTGTTGTTTCAATGCTTTTCTAGTATTTCATCATCCGTATGCAATAACATTTAAATCAAGGATGAATCTGCCTTCCAAGAAGTTGCTTTCCCCTCTTTAACTCACTATCCTTATAAGTGAGTTCTTTTAACTATCCTTATAACTGAGTTCTTATAACTATTCTTATATCTTATAACTATCCTTATGCTGATCTTATCTTCCTAAAATACAGGACGGATCATGCTTCTCCCCTTTTTATGATCCTTCTACTGCTCTTTGTTCTACTGCTCGAAACTCCTTCCAGGACATACAAGCTCTCCTCAAATCTGGCTCTAGCCTGGGTTTCCTGCTCCATTCCCAGCCTCCTATTTCTCACAGCCCCTACCCATGGGTTTGGGTAAACTCCGGGAGTCGGTGATGGACAGGGAGGCCTGGCGTGCCTCAATTCATGGGGTCGCAAAGAGTCGGACACGACTGAGTGACTGAACTGAACTGAACTGAACATAACAAACTTGTCATCATTTCCTGATCACTGCATGGAAATCCAAGCTTCTGTGCTTTTCCTGCTACCTAGAATGTCCTCCCCACCTTTTCTACCTGGTAAATTCCCACTCCTCTTAAGATCCTCCTTTATAGCCTCCATGTCACCAAGAGAGTTCATCTCTTTCTCTTCTGTGTGCATGAAGCCATTTCTAAATTTCTGAGCAATGACACTTATCATATTGTGTTATAATTTTTATGTATATGTTTATCTCTCGCACAATCCTGACTTTATCCTTAATGTTTTATACAGTAACTGCCCACTCAATAAAAATGTGCTGAAGTAAATTCAATCTCTCAACCTATGGACTGGGCTTACAACAATATAGGATAAAGCACTCAATCCAGCTTAACTTGTGAATCCCAAGGGGGAACTGTATTTCTACCCATCACAGTTGTATCCCTGATACAATAATAGCAATTGAAACTGCTAACCTATTTTTCATCCTCCAGTTTCAACTCAAAGGTAACACCTCAGATATGCAGGGAATAGTCTTAAGGATAGTGTCACTGATATTATTTCAACCCTTCCAACTGGTAGGAGGGAATGGTGAGTTCAGGCATTATGTCCAACATTCTATTACTATCCACAAACATCCTGGAAGAGGCACCAACTGTGGGAGAAGTCAGTACTGTTCTAGGAAACAATAGAAGCCTGACAACAGCATCTAAATAACATTTAGATGTGAATTTTGGCAAATATGAGGTATTTCATTAGTTTTATCATTATAGATGACTTCCTTTTTCCTTTCCTTTCCAAGAAAGAATATACAGCTCTCAGAACAGAATCAACCAAGAAATATCAAATGCCATAGTCTTAGTCTTAGATTGTGTTTTCAGGGTGGGTGGCAGCGGAGAGAGAAGCTGTCTAGATAACATTGGCTTCAGTGATATCAGTGTTCAGTTTTCAGTTTCCTCTTAGGGTTTCTAGGTTTAGTGGAGCATGGTGATTCTTCTTTTTTTGGTAAAATAGTCCTAAAGCACTGCAATACTAAACATGTTGTATTTTGGTTTGCTTTGTATTGTTTTCATTGCTTCTGATTGCCACTGATTTATTGGATGTTTGCCCTCTTAAGTGTGGTTTACATGGAAACCAAAACCCAATAAAATCAAAATCAACATTGCAATAAAGTGGGTCTGAAAAAATAAATAAATGGTGCTAACTTAATGATACTCAATCTCAGGTTTCCCTTGAGAGTTAGTGAGAATCATTTTTCCTTTATTCTTCTATGTTTTAAAAAAACTGTAACAAAGAAATAGCAAAGTGCAAAAATCATAAGTGCACAACTCAATAAATTTCCACAAGCCAAGCCTATCAATGTAACCAGTACCTAGTGGGGCACCGCAAAAACCCCACTATGTAACCCCCATCCTGGGTGAATTATAGATGAACTTAGCCTGTTTTCGAATTTTACACAAATGGATTCATACAGTGCCCATCCTTTTATGTCTGGTTTCTTTCACTCCGAGTTATACTGGTGAGATTCATCTTTGTTTTTGCTTGTGGATACAGTGTGTTCATTGTCACTGCTATATAGAATAACCCCTTTTTCATTATTGTTTCAGAAGCATCTAAACAAACAAGTGTTCTGAGGAAATAACATGGATCCCAGTGTTAAAATGTAAATGCTTTAGTCAAAAGAGGAAACAGTGACTAAGATGACCTTTAGAAACAGCTTGAAGTCAATTGTCAAGAAGCAGCTGTCTGAAGAAAGAAGTGGAATAGTAAAAAGCAGTCTGTGAGATAAGCCAGAAGAGCAAGCTTGGGAAGAAACGCCCAGAACTGAATCTTGGCTCAAAAGAAAATAAAATGTGGCCTTCTGAAAAGGTTTGATTTAGGTTGTCTCTGCCTCACGAGGTCTTTAGCAAAATCTTTTCCGCCTGTGGAGTTCCGCCTCCAAAGCACAGTGGTTGTGAAGGCAGGATCTCCATAAAGGATCAGATTACCACATCTTTTCCACTCATTGTATAATATTTGACCAAACAATTCCTTGCATAAAAAGACATCTGCATTCTATTTCTGCCTCTTTTAAACACAAGTTATCAAAAACTTCTTTGTAAGCCTTAGATATTACCATTATAGTGAACTACTGCTTTATAAAAGCTTATAAATTACTAAACCATTATTGCCAGCTAATTCTGATATTTAAGATAATGAAATTTTTACTAGTGCTTCTTTAAACTATCTTCACTTAAAACATTTTTATTCTATTATGAAGATGTTTATTAGAGCGATTATCAAAATGTTCCCATAAATATTTATGCCATATTCTGAAAACAAAATATCCCTTTCTTCTTCCTTAAAAAAATTCACACATGAAAAAATTTTGCTAGTTTAAAAAACAATTCATTTGAAGTATTACATTTGCTATCATTTTAAAAAGATAGTAATTGATTCTAGTGGTCCAGAAAATATTTATTCTGAGAATCTAAGCTTCCCCCTGCATCTTTCTCTTACACAAGTTTACCTAAACCTGTCATGTATCTCAAGGGTTCTGGCTTAAAATAGTTATTAGGAATGAGAATAGACACACTGAAATATTTACCTGGGTATTAGAAGAGAGTAGAAATGATTGTCAGCACATGAGTAATACGAATTCTTGCTTTAAAACAAAATCCACAAGTAGAGGATACGGCACCCAAAATTCATTTCATTGGCTACTAAAATATACTAGAGTAAATAAAAAATGATCATAAATTAATCTAGCTCCTTCCATCAAAAAATGGAGTCTCTTTCCTCACAATGACAGACTGAGTCAACTTGTGACTGCTTTGACCCATAGGCAGAAGTGACACTGTGTGACTCTGAGCTCAGAACTTAAAGAGGCCTTGAAACTTTGCTCCTGGACTTGCTGCTTTCACAAGAGAAAGCTTGTGAAGGAGAATGTCATGTGGAGCAAAGACAAGTCCTCTCAGCTGAAGTCCTTGACTGTGATGGGGAAACCATGGGTGATGAGTGAAATCCATTTCTCCTGCCTTCACTAATCAAGGTCATTTTAAGATGTCCTTCAGCAGGGGAAGGAGAAGGTGGGACAAATGCAGAAAGTAGCATTGACATTTATACACTATCATGTGTAAAATAGATAGCCGGTGGGAAGTTACTATATAACACAGGGAGACCAGCCTAGTGCTCTGTAATAACCTAGAGGGGTGGGGTGAGGGGAGGGGAGAGAGACTCAAGAGGAAGGGAATACAGGTATAATTATGGCTGATTCATGGTGTTGTACCGCAGAAACGAAGACATTGTAAAGCAATTTTCCTCCAACTAAAAAATAAATTTTAAAAAATATTTGCATGTCCTTCAAGTAACACATAACCTAAGCAAAAAGATGTTTGCTCAAGTTATTGTCCAAGAAAGTGGAATCAGCTGTGTTTATTTCAGCTGAGTTGGTTAAGACCGGACAGGACCTCTGATCCTCCAACTGAGCATGTTCAGAGTCATCTGAGTGCCATTTGCACACGCAGAGGACTGGAGCTGAGTTATGCCTGTGCAGAACATGATCACACCTTTTCCCAATCACCTTTCCCCACAGTCCCACATTCTCCATGCCTCAGATCCAGCCCATGAATATACCGCTTCTTTATCCCATGAATATCCCAGCCCCTTATCCTGGGAAGGCATGTTTAAGATTTGTTTGGTCTCCTTAGTTGGCTGCCTTTGAATAAACCCACTCTTTGCTGCAAATCTCACTGTCTTAGCATTTTGGTGTACTGTGTGTCAGGCAAAACAAACCTGGTTTGGTAACAATAATTAATATATGTGTCAACTCACCTGGCCTAAGAGATGCTCAGAAAGCCGGTTAAAACATTATTTTGAGTGTGTCTGTGAGGGCAGTTCTGGAAGAGATTAGCATTTGATTCAATAGACTAAGTTAAGAGAATCTGAGCTAACCAATGCGTGTGGGCATCATCCAACCCGTTGGAACATAAAGGCAAAAAAAGGGTGAATTCTTTCTGTTTTTAAATTAGGACATCCATCTTCTCCTGTCCTCAGTCACCAGAGCACCAGATTCTCACCCTTTAGGCTTGCCTGGTTCTCCAGCCTGCAGATGGCAGATTGTGGGACTTCTCAGCCTCCATAATTGTATAAGACAATTCCTATAATAAATCTCCTCTACTATGTTTATATGTGGGCTTCCCAGGCAGCACAATGGTAAAGAATCCCCTGCCAATGCAGGAGATGCAAGAAAGACAGATTCAATCCCTGGGTTGGAAAGATCCCAGGAGTAGGAAATGGCAACCCATGCTTGCCTGGAAAATTCCATGGACACAGGAGCCTGGTGGGCTACAAAGAGTCGGAGATGACTGAGCAATTGAGCGCACACACACACACACACACACACACACACACACACTATATATATATATATATATATATCCTATTTCCTATTGGATCTGTTTCTTTGGAGAATCCTGACTAACGTATAGTTGACCTTTGAATGACGCCAGGATACTGATATTCCATGCACTTTAAAATCCACATAATAATTTAAAGTCAGCTCTCCATCTCTGCATCTGCTGTCCTGCAGCTGAGGTTCCTTTGCATCCTGGATTTAACCAACCATGGACACATAGTACCACATAATTTACTACTGAAAAAGTATTAGTGGACTCACATACTTCAAATCTGTGTTGTTCAAGTGTGTGTGTGAGTGTGTGTGTATGTGTGTGCTCAGTCCAACTCTTTGTGACCCATGGACTGTAGCCCACCAGGTTCCTCTGTCCATGGGATTTTCCAGGCAAGAATACTAGAGAGGGTTGGCAGTTCCTCCTCCAGGAGATCTTCCCAACCCAGGGATCGAACCTACATCTCCTGTGTTTCCTCCATTAGCAGGTGGATTCTTTACCAATGAGCCACCTGGGAAGCCCTCAAGTCAACTGTACTAACCATCAATCAAACCTCAGAAGACAACTTCTTAAATACATTCCAAAAGGACAGCAAAAAAACTGCCTACCTGAATCCAGCCCAACTTTATTTTTCTTCTGTTTTTTGGCCTCACGCTACGGCATGTGGGATTTTAATTGCCTGACCAGTGATTGAACTCATGTACCCTATAATGGAAGCACAGTGTCTTAACCACTGGACTGCCAAGGAAGTCTCCAGCCCAACTTTTTGAACAAATAAGTTATTGATTTAAGCCACCAAATTTTTTAAATTAATTTATTTATTTTAATTGGAGGCGAATTACTTTACAATATTGTGGTGGGTTTTGCCATACATTGTCATGAATCAGCCACAGGTGTACATGTGTCCCCCATCCCGACCCCCCTCCCACCTCCTTCCCCATCCCACCTCTCTGGGTTGTCCCAGTGCACCAGCTTTGAGTGCCCTGTTTCATTCATCAAACTTGGATTGGTCATCTAATTCACATATGGTAATGTATATGTTTCAATGCTATTCTCTCAAATCATCCCACCCTCATCTTCTCCCAAAGTCCAAAAGTCTGTTCTTTACATCTGTGTCTCTTTTGCTGTCTCGCATATAGAGTCATCATTACCATCTTTCCAAATTCCATATATACATGTTAATATACTGTACTGGTATTTTTCTTTCTGACTTACTTCACTCTATATAATAGGCTCCAGTTTCATCCACCTCATTAGTACTGACTCAAATTTAATAGCTGAGTAATATTTCATTGTGTATATGTACCACTTTCTTATCCATTCGTCTGCTGATGGACATCTAGGTTGCTTCCATGTCCTGGCTATTATAAACGGCACTGTGATGAACATTGGGGTACATGTGTCTCTTTCAATTCTGGTTTCCTTGGTGTGTATGCCCAGCAATGGGATTATTGGGTCATATGGTAGTTCTACTTTCAGTTTTTTAAGGAATCTCCACATTGTTCTCCATAGTGGCTGTACTAGTTTGCATTCCCACCAACAGTGTAAGAGGGTTCCCTTTTCTCTACACCCTCTCCAGCATTTATTGTTTGTAGACTTTTTGGTAGCAGCCATTCTGACTGGCGTGAGATGGTACCTCATTGTGGTTTTGATTTGCATTTCTCTGGTAATGAGTGATGTTGAACATCTTTCATGTGTTTGTTCCTCATCTCTATGTCTTCTTTGGAGAAATATCTGTTTAGTTCTTTGGCCCATTTTTTGATTGGGTTGTTTATTTTTCTGGAATTGAGCTGCATGAGCTGCTTGTATATTTTTGAGATTAATTCTTTATCAGTTCCAAAGAGGTGGTTCTGAGTTTTAAAACCAGCAGCCAAAGCAGAATCACCTGTGTAACTTGTTTTTCAAAACTCTCATGCCTAAGCCCTATGTCAAACCCTTCCCTGGTAGCTCAGCCATAACGAATCCACCTACAATAAAGGAGATCCGGATTCGATCCCTGGGTGGGAAGATCCTCTGGACGAGGGCATGGCAACCCACTCCAGTATTCTTGCCTGGAAAATTCCGTGAACAGAGAAGCCTGGTAGGCTATAGTCCATGAGGTCCCAAAGAGTCGGACACAATTGAAGGGACTGAGCCCACAGGATTCTGAGACATACCAGGAAAGTCTGAGATTAATACCATCCACAAAAATGACTGGTCTCTGAAACAGGATGTGTTAACCACTAGATGGTGCCAGGATTCTGAAGATGGAATTTTCGTGTACATTTCCCTTTGCGTAAACAGTATATTCATTTTCCCTTTTATCTCTCTCCTCCACATCTCTCCACCTTTTAGAAAAGGAATATAACATAACAAAATAACTCAGCATCTTTCTTCTTGAACTTATTTCAGTTGTCTTAGTCTTTCTCTGAGTGGGGCTTGAGGAAGGCTGCTTTAGGGCTTGTTTTTCCCTTAGCATCTTCCTTTCTGAGTAAAAATGTTTGGAGGAGAGCTGTGGCTTCAACATTTTGGTGTAGTAAGAGTAAGTTTGAGATGTTTATTTAATATGGGAAAAGTTAGGGGGAGATTATAAGATTTGATGGTCATCAGCACATAAATAGAATTTAGAGCCATAAGGCTGGATAATATCACTTAGAGAACATGTATAGATAGAGAAGAGCATTGAGGCCTGAACCCACTGATTACACTGATGCTTGATACTCTCTCAATAAGATTATAGTGGTTATTTATAATATGATGTAGTTAAGGTGAAAATAATAATACTCCATATGGTTATTGCAAGGAATAAATGAATACATAAAATATCTCAATGCCAGATAGAGTAGACTATCAACAAGATATTACTTTTTTTCTCCTATTTCATGCCTTGGTAAAAGTGGATTCTGCAGTACATTCCAATAGAATTAAAATATTTCCATTAGCTCAGATGTCTTCACAACCGAAGGAAATCTTAAGAATCATCTGTTTCTACATCTTCAAAATGAGGTTTTTCTAAGGTGTTCACAAGTTTCCAGGATCTCTGTTAAGCCTGAGTTATTAAAGTTCAACAGATTTCTTACAATAAAGACCTACTGTATAGCACAGGGCACTATAGTCAATATCTCATAACCTATAGTGAAAAAGAATCCAGAAAAGATATATATTAATATTTGAGTTAATATTTGCTAAAGCTTTGACCCATAACTCAAAGTTTCTAAATCAGCAGAAAGTATCTTTTACCAGTGATCAAAAGAACATTCAACTAACTTTTTAAAAAGAAACAGCTAATTTTTTTCCCTAACTGTAAGATTACATCATGGAGAAAAAGAATAGTGCATCACAGAGGGCACTTTCTCACCGACATTTTGCAGAGAAGACTGGAGCACAAGGACATCAAACCCTTGGCATGGACTTTCCTGGTGGCACAGTGGTTAAGAACCCACCTGCCAATGCAGAGAACATGGTTTCCATCCCAGGTCCGGGAAGATCACACATGCCTTGGAGCATCTAAGCCTGTGGGCCATAACTACTGAGCCCGCACTCTAAAGTCCTCCAGCCGCAACTACTGAGCCTGTGTCCTTAACTACTGAAGTCCACATGTGCCTAGAGCCTGTGCTCTGCAACAAAGAGTAGCCCTCACTCACCACAATTAGAGAAAGCCCATGCAAAGGGAACAAAGACCCAGCGCAGCCAAAAATAAATAAATAATTATATATATATTAAAAAAAAAACCCTTAGCATGCCTGGGCACTCATCACACGTCAGGCACAAGCTGGATTGGAAGCCTGCTTCGTCTTACACCAAAGAAGTCACAAGAGTTTCAATGCAAAAACATAGAACATGGTTAAGACAGGGGTAAGAAGGACTTCCAGAACAGACCTGACGAGTAAGTGGCAGGTGCTGCTGTAGGATTTTCATGGGGAGTAGGAGGGCTGAAGGGGAGGTTGGGGAGGAAGAGGATGTGGTGGCAACTGTGTGCTGAAAGTTGCTCAGTCGTGTCTGACTCTTTGCGACCCCATGAACTATACAGTCCATGGAATTCTCCAGGCCAGAATACTGGAGTGGATACCCACTCCCTTCTCCAGGGAATCTTCCCAATCCAGGGATTAAACCCAGGTCTTCTACATTGCAGGTGGATCCTTTACCATCTGAGCCACCAGGGAAGCCCAACAGTGTGCTAGTCTACGTCTTTAAAAGATGTCCTCTACCCTACCTTACCTTAAAGCTACCTTTCCTTATTTCTGATGAGAAAAGTCTTCTGAGGCACATTCAGCTATTCCCCCAGGAAGATTCCACTACAGTCTCCAAGTTCCCTCTGTTCACTTAGTGAAACTGAAGACACTCTCAAAGTTACTTTCATGTAACTCAAGCAGTTGACAACAGGTAAAATATAAGTGCCCCTAAAAGGAGCTATTATCATCTTACTCAATGCATTAGTGATAAGAATGTAGAATCTACAAACCATCTCAAAACATATGGGCTTAAAACAGCTACTTATTGTTTATGAATCCACATGGTAGCAGGTAGTTCTACTGATCTAGACCAATTAGATTTTGGCTGGACTCAGTCACATGTCAAATAGCAGGTCAACCGGGAGCTGAGTGGTCTATGAAAGCTGGAATGGCTCATCTGTGCTCCACAGGGTCTCACCTGGAACATGCCCCTAATTCAGGCATGTTGCCATGGTGACCACAGAAGAGCCAGAAAGGAAGCAGAAATACACATGGCTTCTTGACTCAGACCTGTCACCACATCATTCCTGCTACATTGTATGGCCAAAGAAAGTCACAAAGGTAGCCCAAGTTAGAGGATCAGGGACTCCAAGGTTATCAGACAAATAGTATGGACAGAGAGAAGCCATTAATTTAATTGAGATCATTAATGCCTTCAATCTAACACAGGATGGAAGGGCAAATTTTGCATGAAAGAGTAGAAAAGAAATGATAGAGAATAAAATTATGTGTATATTTAATAATATTGTGCATGGAAGTCTCTAGTTCTATTATCTAGTTTCGAACTCAAGCAAATTACACTCTTTCTGCTCTATGTAAACCTTCATCTTAGTATTTCTGATACAAATAAATCATCTCCCCACATAAATTTTGTTGTGCGATGATCTTAGATTAAAATGAATTAGATACTCTAAAATATTTACATTTGAGTTCAGTCAATTAGACTTTTGTTTGAAACAGAGCAAAAACAGAACTTTAATGTCATTTTATTATTTTTCTAGTTAATAAGCAACTTAAGTGTCTGCATTAGTGTCATGGTAGAACAGCTAAAAAGAAGGAAGAATAAAAAAAGATCAATTTCCCAGTAAATATGGCTTTAAGTATATAGCAGGTTTATCACCAGTAAGTATTTATTGAGCCTCCACAGTGAGGAAAGAACCATGATGAATACAGTATAAAACATGTTCTTTAAAAAAAAAAAAGTATATTCTGATTATAGAAAGCACAGATGAGACATGGGTGATAAAACATTAATGTTTTATCAATATTTTGATAATATCAAATTTGTTATGTTTAATTCAAATGAATATGAAAGTTATTATGCTGGACATGTTTAGTTTAAATAATGTGCAGTCATGAACTTCAGGGAGTAAACTGAAGACCATTTAGGAAGAATTAGGGTAGAACCTCTGAGGTAGCAGGTACTTACTGTTTTCTAAAGTTACAAAAGACATCAGATTTGGTGTCATCATGAATCTTGAATGAGGGGTCATCATGAATAAGGGGTCAGTGAAAGTAACCCCACACCAGCCTCAAGAAAAGATGAAGCTCCTGAGGTGAGAGGATTACATTATCCTAGGAGTCACAGAGAAGGTCTCTGTGGTCAATTCCTGACTCTCACATGTGGGTTTCAGATGTGGCTGATCTGTCCCTCTAACCAGACCCTGAAAGAGAAATTTTCTTATGTACTATTTGTGAGGGAAGAACAGGCCACTTGGCTGAAAGGCCTGTTATTGGCCACGTCAGCAGTAAACTCAAAGTTCCTTCCTGACACTCTTCAGAGTTTCTTGAAGATTAGTTAGCCTCTAGAAGATGTGGAAAAGACAACAGGCCCTGGCAGCAAAGAGGAGCATACAGCAGACATTCCAAGCACAGCTTATGCCCTGAAAGAGTAGGCTCTAGGGGAAAGCAGTGAAGCCAAAGGATCCTGACCTGGAACTGTGACAGGTCTCAGACCTGGAAAAAGTAGTTAAGGGTAGAATGTTGCCTCTTTGCTGCATTAAAGGTCTTTTGGGTATCTCAAGGACAGAAAGTCTCCACAGGAAGGAGATCCTATCAGGGGAAGTTTCTATGTTTAATCATCAAGGATTTGAGCACAAACAAGAGTGGTCTGCGGTGCTCAGGAATCTCTGATACAAATGCCTTTTGCTTATAGGTTGATTGCAAAGGAGAACTGGTAGAGTTTAAAGTTCTTCATGTCATTCCAGCTGAAGAGGGAGAACTCAAGCAGAGGGAGACCATGAACAATTCTAGGAAGGACTAGCAAGTATGGTTGCAATCTGGGACACAGTTTGTCCAAGAGAACTCATTATGTTATATACAAGGGAAAGAGGATGATTACACTGTTACTCATGCAACTTGCTGTGCAACTCTGCAAGTTTTGGTTTTAAATTCCTTTTCATCTAGAAAGATAGATTAGGTTTTAGGTTAGTTTCTTTGACTTCATTATAAGCAGACACTGTAGATTAGGCTTTTGGTTTTGTGATTTTTACTGTGTTTATTAGTTTAAAGTTTGTAAAACTACTAGCAGGGCACCATGTATGTGGCAAGGTGTTTAATTTTTTTTTTAATTTCTCTACAGTTCCAACTATGAATGCAACTGCTTAAACATCCCTCAAAGAATCGTATCTGCAAAAGATTCTCTTCTGGGAAGGTGATCAGTCTCAGCCTAGACCCAGGGCAATTAATCGAAGGCATGATGGGAACATAAAATGTAATATAATTTATAAGTAGTTTGAAGAAATCAGGAACAGGAACCATGTGTTTCATTTTCCTTTCAGGAAAACTGTATGATAGCAGAAAGACTTTGGATTCCAAAGGCCTACATTTAAATTTCAGCTCTGCTGCTATTTAACTGAATGTGTGAACTAGCAAAAGAAGCTGTTTTTCTTTAGTTTGGTTCCCTTTTCTCTGAAATGATGAGAAATATACCGGTTTCCTGGCATCACAGGAGGGTTAAATAAGTTTCTATATGTAAAGTGCCAGGAATACATAAATTACACAACAAATACATTCACTTCCACTCTTTATCCTCCCTCCCTGAAAACCTAACAAGAAACACTGGAACACAGTTTCTCAGAGAAATAGTCTATCTCTTCAGCCCCATGATGGTCCAGGCAACCACCAAACCCCACCTTACTCTACAGAGTTTGCACAGAAGCATATGGCAGAATTCAAACTCTGGTTTACCAGAAATCTCACGATGACCTCTGACCAGTCGGGGCTAAACTCTCCCTGTGGCTATGGAAGGGTAGATCAGCATCCATACCTAGGTTTGAGTCTCAGCTTGGTCACATACAAGCTATGAGATGTGGGATTAGTTCATGAAACTCACAAGCCTCAGCTTCCTCCTCCACAAAATGAGGATAAGAACTCCTTTATGGAATATTTTCAGCATTGAACACATACATGTTAAGAAGCCTACCACCAGCTGTAGTCTCAAGTGGTGCTGCTGAAGTGGGCAAGTTCATGAAATCCAATATTATGGATCTGATGTTGGCCAGATGCTACTCTAGACACAAAGTGGTCATCATGAAGAACACTGATGATAGCACCTCAGGCCAACCCTACAACCATGCTCTGGGGGCTAGAATTGACCACAAACTGACAGCCACCATTAACAAGATGAAAATTGTTAAGAGGTCAAAGATCAAGTCTTTTACAAAAGTTTATAATTATAATCACCTCATGCCCCACAAGGTACTCTTTGGATATTCCCTTGGACAAAATCATTGTCAATAAGGATGTCTTCAGAGATCCAACTCTCAACAAGACTGTTCAGTTCAGTTCAGTCACTCAGTCATGTCCGACTCTTTGCAACCCCATGAACTGCAGCACACCAGGCCTCCCTGTCCATCACCAACTCCCAGAGTTTACCCAAACTCATGTCCATTGAGTCGGTGATGCCATCTAACCATCTCATCCTCTGTTGTCCCCTTCTCCTCCTGCCAACATCAGGGTCTTTTCAAATGAGTCAGCTCTTCACATCAGGTGGCCAAAATATTGGAGTTTCAGCTTCAACATCAGTCCTTCCAATGAACACCCAGGACTGATTTCCTTTAGGATGGACTGGTTGGATCTCCTCGCCACTCAACAAGACACCAAGATCAAATTCAAGGAGAGATATAAGAACTGCAAAGACAAATGGCTCTTCCAGAAGCTGCAGTTTTAGATTTGTCTTGTTTCGGTCATTTAAAACACCAAAAAAAAAAAAAAGCCTACTACCATCACCACAAATTTGGTGATCTTTAAAAAAACTCTGCTAATTTGTTACCCAATAAGGTCATCATCTGCATTTTTTATAACTAGTAGAGAATATTTTTCACTTATTTATTATCCATGTACATTTCTTCTTCCATAAATTTCACACTTCTGTCCTGACTCACATCTTAAAGATACCATAAAATAACTTTTTAAGACTAAACTGTCACAGACAGTACCATCACAGTCAGTTGTTGTAAATTCAGCCCAGCCTCACCATTCATTACTGTTTTTTTTTTTAATGTTACAAGATGAATGCTAAATTGAAGAAAAGTAATCAACAGTAAATAGAAACATATTAGTAAGTGAATCTCTTTCTCTTTGCCAGTCTTTAAGAGTGGTCTTTTAGTTCATTCTCTTCTAAATGCTTGAAGATTTTGTAGAGAATCATTACTATTAATGTTGTTATATCACTGTTATAAACAGGTGAAATAAACCACCACCTAAAAAACATGATTTCTGGATTACCAAGAAGGATAAAGGGAAAATAAAAAAATGCTGGTCCTGGACTTATGTAGACCATATGAAAAAGATAAAAACACATGTCTTCAAAATAAACAGTGTTAATTAATCAATTGTGAATAAGTTTTTAATTATATTGTTAAAATAGTCAGAAATAAACCTAACATTTACAGTCAATTCATTTTCAACAACAGTGTCAGGAAAACTGGCCAAGTTAAGTGCTGGGACAACATGCAAAAAAATGAAGTTGGTCCCCTAACAAATAATACATTTAAGAATTAACTCAAAGTGGATCAAAGACCTTACACTAATGTAAATGCTAAAATTATAAATCTCTTAAAGAAACATAAGAGTAAATCTTCATGACCTTGGGTTAGGCAATTATTTCTTACGTATAACACCAAAAGCACAAGTGATAAAAGAGAGAATTGATAAATTGGATGTTACCAAAATTAAAACTTTTGTGCTTCAAAGGTCACCATCAAGAAAGTGAAGACAAACCTATATAATAGGAGAAAGTATTGCAAATCATATATTGGAAAAGGTACTTATTTCCAGAATATATGAAGGATACAACTCAATAATAAAAAAGATAACCCAACTTGAAAATGGGCAAAGGATAAAACAGATTTTTCTCCAAATAAGAGCTATAATGGCCGATAAGCACAGAAAAATGCTCAACATCATTTGTCATTAGGAACATGTAAATCAAAACCATAATGAGATACCATTTCACATCCGCTAGAGTGTCTACATTCAAAAAGAAAAAAATAATAAGTACTGGCAGGCATATGGAGGTATTGGAACCTTCATCCCTTGCTGGCTGGAATATAAAATGGTGCAGCCACTTTGGAAAGCAATTTGATAGTTCCTTAAAAAGTTAAACATAGCAATTTTACTCCAAGGTATACAACTAAAATAATTGAAAATATATGAACCACACAAAACCTGTACTCAAATTTCCATAGCAGCATTATTCATAAAGCCAAAAAATGGAAACAATTCAAATACCCGTCACCTGAAGAATGGATAAATAAAATGTGGTATATCCATAATTGTTTAGTCGCTAAGTCGTGTCCAACTCTTTGCAATCCCATAGACTGTAGCCCAGCAATCTCTTCTGTCTATGGAATTTTCCAGGCAAGAATACTGGAGTGGGTTGCCATTTCCCTCTCCAGTATCCATAGAGTTGAATATTATTTGGTCACAAAATGGAATAAATTACTGATACATGATACAATGTGGATGAAATCACATGTTAAGTGAAAGAAGCCAGTAGAACATGCTAAGTAAAAGAAGCCAGTCAAAAAAGATCACATATAGTATGATTTCATTTACATATGATCTCATTTATATAAAATACTCAGATAAGGTACTTTCTTTCTCTCATACAGAGCAGTTACATTAGTAGATTAGCAATTGCTGAGGGCAGAGAAAGGAGGCTGTGAGGGCATGGAGAGTAACTGCTCATGGGGTACAAGGCTTCTTTTTGGAGTGAGGAAAATGTTATAAAATTAGACAGTGGTGGAGGTTGTGTAACTCTGTAAATAAGCTAAAAACCACTAAGTTATACACTTTAAACAGGTGGAGTTTATGTTATGTAAATAATATGTTAGGCTGTTTTGAAAATCTTGAAAAACAGATAATTAGTTACTGTATATAAGGCCCTATGATTTTATTATAAATTTTCCAGGCAAGAATACTGGAGTGGGTTACCTTTTCCCACTTTTATAAATGTTGATAAAAATAATTATAAAAGTTGGTAATAATTACAGCAACTTACTGAGTGCTCCTTATGTGCCAGACAATATTTAAAGTCTTTGCAAGTATTAACTAATTTGATTTCCCAACAAACCTATTAAGTAAGTACTATTACTAGTCCCATTGCACAGATTAGAAAACTAAAGCTATTAAGTTGCATCATAAGAATTCAAGCACAGAGAGTTGGTATTTTTAAATAAAATGTGTACTGGCCCTAGAATCCAATAGCAAAATATGGGGAGAAAAATCCCTGAAATTCAGAGAGCTGGAGAAAATTTTAAATATCAAAGCCTAAAAAAGTTAATATCTAAAAGAAAAACTGCTGCTTCACACAATAGCAGTGAGAAATGAAATGTATAAAGACAATAAAGACAACAGCAAACACAGGTGGGCTGCTGCTGCTCCCTGATATGTTCTCATTCTCCTATGAGTGACAAGAGGAGGAATCCTGCAGACCCTCATGGTGTGAACAGGAACAAGGTTACCAGGCCAGAAGTGAAGAGGAAGCCCCACCTCTGCCACTATATAATTATTCACATGACCTTGGGTGGGTTGTCTAACCCTTCTGGATACATCTATAATGTGAAATATCTTTAGGTCCCTTTTGGTTTTAAAATCTCATCATCTACCATCTAGTTCCTAGACTAGAAACATCTTGGCCAGTGTTGTGCTTACTCCCAAACAAATCTTGCTCAAATCTATTTCATGAAATTCTCCAAACATGTCTTTTCTGGCTCTACATCAACTTCTCTGGCCCCAGATGCTCCAGCTGTGGGGAGGCAAGTGAGAAGATAAATCTGTTTATTCCTCACTTTGAATGCAAGTCCCCTTAGAAATAATAAAAATCTGTTTAGTAAATGTTGAATATTTTTCCAGGATTAACAATTTGACAGTCCTTCAGAGTAACACATGGCAAATAGATGGGGAAACAGTGGAAACAGTGGCTGACTTTATTTTGGGGGGCTCCAAAATCACTGCAGATGGTGATTGCAGCCATGAAATTAAAAGACGCTTACTCATTGGAAGGAAAGTTATGACCAACCTAGACAGCATATTAAAGAGCAGAAACATTACTTTGTCAACAAAGATCTATCTAGTCAAGGCTTTGGCTTTTCCAGTGGTCATGTATGGATGTAAGAGTTGGACGATGAAGAAAGCTGAGCACCGAAGAATTGATGCTTTTAAACTGTGGTATTGGAGAAGACTCTTGAGAGTCCCTTGGACTGCAAGGAGATCCAACCAGTCCATCCTAAAGGAGATCAGTCCTGAATATTCATTGGAAGGACTGAGGTTGAAGCTGAAACTCCAATACTTTGGCCACCTGATGAGAAGAGCTGACTCATTTGAAAAGATTTTGGGAAAGACTGAGGGCAGGAGAAGAAGGGGATGACAGAGGATGAGATGGTTGGATGGCATCACCGACTCAATGGACAGGAGTTTGGGTGGACTCCGGGAGTTGGTGATGGACAGGGAGGCCTGGCGTGCTGTGGTTCATGGGGTCGCAAAGAGTTGGACATGACTGAGTGACTGAACTGAACTTGAGTAAAACATAATTTTGATGATGCTAAAATATTCACTGAGATTATTCCTAGGAACTGAGGATTATAGATGATTTTAAAATTTTCTTTATATTTTGTGTATGTTGTCTTATAAACCTTATGGTAAAACATTATGAACCACATTAACCACATTATTTAACCACAATAAAAATAATACCAAAAAATCCATTACGGGGACATTAAAAATCATATACTGTTCATAAATATTTCTCTGGAAATTATTAATATTACAAATTTGTATAAAATCAAACAAAACAGAACATACTATAACTCCTACACAGTTTATCAGATGATTGTTGTTATTGTTGTTCAGTCACTAAGTCATGTCCAACTCTTCACAACCCTGTGGACTGCAGCACACCAGGCTTCCCTGTCCTTCACTATCTCCCAGAGTTTGCTCAAATTCCTGTCCATTGAGTCAGTGATGCAATCTAATCGTCTCATCCTCTCCCACCCTCTTCTCCTTGTACTTTAATCTTTCCTAGCAATTAGGAGCTTTTCCAGTGAGTTGGCTCTTCACATCAGGTGATCAAAATATTGGAGCTTCAGTTTCAGCATCAGACCTTCCAGGGAATACTTCGGGTTAATTTCCTTTAAGATTGACTGGTTTGATCGCCTTGCTGTCTAAGGGATTCTCAAGAGTCTTTTCCAGCACCACAATTAGAAAGCATCTTCAGCACTCAGCCTCCTTTATGGTCCAGCTCTCACATCTGTACATGACTACTGGAAAAAAGGCAGGAGGAGAAGGGGATGACAGAGGATGAGATGGTTGGATGGCATCACCGACCCAATGGACATGAGTTTGAGTAAGCTCCAGGAGTTGGTGATGGACAGGGAAGCCTGGCGTGCTGCAGTCCATGGGGTCACAAAGAGTCAGACACAACTGAGCGACTGAACTGAACTGAACTGGAAAAACCATAGCTTTGACTATATGAACCTTTGTCAGCAAAGTGATCTTTGCTTTTTAATATGCTGTCTATATTTGTCATAGCTTTCCTCACAAGGAGCAAGCGTCTTTTAATTTCATGGCTATAGTCACCATCTGCAGTGATTTTGGAAACTAGGAAAATAAAATCTGTCACTGCATCTACCTTTTCCCCTTCTATTTGCCATGAATTTGATGGGACCGGGTGTCATAATTTTTGTTTTCTGAATGTTGAGTTTTAAGCCAGCTTTTTCACTCTCCTCTTATACTCTCATCTAGAGATTCTTTAGTTCCTCTACTTTCTGCCACTGGAGTGGTGTCATCTGCATATATGAGGTTGTTGATATTTCTCCCAGCAATCTTGATTCCAACTTGTGATTCATCCAGTATAGCATTTCACATGATGTACTCTGCATATAAGTTAAATAAACAAGGTGATGATATACAGTCTTGACACACCCCTTTCCCAATTTTGAGCAAATCTGTTGTTCCACATAAGGTTCTAACTGTTGCATTCAGTTGCATTTTTATAACCCGCATTCAGGTTTCTCAGGAGACAGGTAAGGTGGTCTGGTACTCACATCCCTTTAAGAATTTTTCTCAGTTTGTTGTGATCCACACAGTCAAAGACTTTCAGGTGTCCATGAAGCAGAAGTAGATGTTTTTCTGGAATTCCCTTGCTTTCTCAATGATCCAACAAATATTGGTAATTTGATCTCTGATTCCTCTGCCTTTTCTAAACCCAGCTTCTACATCTGGAAGTTCTTGGCTCACATACTGCCGAAGCCTAGCTTGAAGGATTTTTAGCATAACCTTACTAGCATGCTAAATGAGCACAATTGTCTGGTAGTTTGAACATTCTTTGGGATTGGAATAAAAACTGACTTTTCCCAGTTCTGTGGCCACTGCTGAGTTTTCCAAATTTGCTGACATATTGAGTGCAGCATCATCTTTTAGGATTTGAAATAGCTCAGCTGGAATTCAATCATCTCCACTAGCTTTGTTTGTAGTAATGCTTCCTAAGGCCCCACTTGACTTCACACTCCAGGATGTCTGACTTTAGTTGAGTGACCACACCATTATGGTTATCTGGGTCATTAAGACCTTTTTCGTACAATTCTGTGTATTCTTGCCACTTCTTCTTAATCTTTTCTGCCTCTGGTTATGTCCTCACCGTTTCTGTCCTTTATCGCACCCATCTTTACATGAAATGTTCCCTTGATATCTCCAATTTTCTTGAAGAGATCTCCAGTCTTTTCCATTCTATTCTTTTCCTCTACTTCTTTGCATTGTTCATTGAAGAAGGACTTCTCTCTCTTTCCTATTCTCTGAATTCTGCATTCAGTTTGGGTATATCTTTCCCTTTCTCTCTTGCTTTTCACTTCTCGCCTTTCCTCAGCTATTTGTAAAGCCTCCTCAGTCAACCACTTTGCCTTTTATAATCTCTGTTTATAAAGATACAGCACTGTGACTTACTGGAAAGCATCAGAAAAATGAGCTATTTCCGTCATTGGTGGTCTTACTTAAAACTGCCTTCTAGTTGTCAGTTTTTGTCTTGTTTAGTTTTATGTATTAATCTCCCTTTCCATGGAAAGATATGAAAGATCTCTGCTATCTTTATTTTCATTGTATTCTGGTTGTTAGCATAGATCATACTTTTTTTTTTTTTTTGCCAGTGTCTCTGTCATCTGGTCTTCATTTCCATTTTTCCGCATAAAAATGAAAGTTGTGGCAAAGGCTAAAAGTGCCTTGAGTATAGGCCACATCTAAATACAGCCAAAGGGGTAAACAGTGGCAGCTGAGGGTGTGCAGGTGTAGATTGATGCACAGCTGTCAACTGTCATCCATTTAAAAACTAAAGTAATCAGTCACATTTCTTTCAGTGGTCATGTGCTATCTGAACCTTATTCCTGTTTGAACAAAGAAGTACAGACATAACTACTAGCAAAATTTTTAAGACTGATCATAGGTAGCTCATATCAAGAAGTGGAATTCAGTAGAAAAGCCATGACAATCCTGCCTTCAGACAAGTTTAGGTTGCTCCCTCCCACCAGCATCTGTAGTTTCACACTGACAAGTTCTAGGGAGGGCACAAGCGCTCCACTTTTCTGCCACTTTCTACAGACTTCTATGCCCCATCTCCCCTGTCATGGTTTTACTTATCTTCTGGGTCTTGAAGTCATTTGAGTTTGTGACCCATGCTCTAGAATTTCAGCAAATCTCATCTCTTGACAGTTTCTTATGATAAGGAATGAACTCAATATCTTATGTAAGAGTTCAGTCAATACTGTTTCCACTACTTCAGGGCTGCCTCCCATAGGCTAGTAGTTGCTGCCTCTATGAAACCACCATACCACCAGGTGATTGCAGTAGTGAATCGGCTCATTCCCTTCTGCTTCTAAAGCATTATGCACGTGGCCATCAAACTAATCTTTCCTCACTTTATTTCCAGCGCCTACAAGATAAAGCTTGAACTACCCACCAGCATTCAGGGTCCTTTATAATTAAGCCACCATCTAGATGTTCAAAGTTCTTCGCCTACCTCCCTGACACAAACACTCCACTCTCATATACATACATGGTCCGTGCCTGTTTATTTGCTCACAAGCCCTGCTCCCTTCCTGTTCTGCCTTTCCAATATCTCCTCAATCTTCAGAGCTCAACTCAAACTCCACCTTTCCCTCTAGGCCTTTCTAAATTATCCCAGTCTCAGATGATGTTGCCTCCTTTTAAAAATTAACACTTTAATAAACATTTCTTGAATGAGTGAATCAAATCTGGCAAGATCACATTCTATGGCCACTTAATGATGGCCAAATTGCTTAACTTTTTTAAACATACATTTTCATCATCTGTAAAGATATGGCTTTGGCAATGATTAAATGAGATGTGATTATGAAATTATCTAGCAGAGACACTACATAGACACAAAAGATGTTAGATAGTACAGAGATTCAAGAAATATTAGCCTGATTTACTGCTTTCCTCCCTCTTTCATTGGTTAGTTAACTTTTCAATTATGTATATTTTCTCTTCCTAGCTACATATTGGAGCAAGGACCCATTTCTTAAAATAGTTTTGTATCACTCACTGCATGGAGACTTGCTGATAAAATATTATTGATTGAATGAATATTAAGAAATCTTCTCTGTTGAAAAATATGTCCAAAGACTGACTGCTGACCCTAGGATTTCTTCCTTTTGAGACATTTTGTCCTGAGTTAAGCATTGCCCACAGTTATAATCCAAACCAGCCTAGGAAACAGTAACATTATGTTTCATTAGTTGTAGTATCTGTGCTGAGGAGACTTTTTGTTTATAAGGAGCAGAAACTACCTTATAGATTGCTGCTATTATAGATGTTTGGTAATGGATTTGATTTTTTTTAATTGAAGTATAGTTGGTTTACAATGCTGCCTTAGTTTCAGCTGTACAGCAGAGTGATTCAGGTTTTATCAATAGATAAATTCCTCCATTATAGGTTAACGTGAAATACTGAGTATAGTTCCCTGTACTAAACAGTAGGTCCTGGCTGTTTATCTATTTTATATATAGTAGTGTGTATCTGTTGGAGAAGGCAATGGCAGCTCACTCCAGTACTCTTGCCTGGCAAGTCCCATGGACGGAGGAGCCTGGTGGGCTACAGTCCATGGGGTCGCTAGGAGTCGGACACGACTGAGTGACTTCACTTTCATTTTTCACTTTCTTGCATTGGAGAAGGAAATGGCAATCCTTTCCAGTGTTCTTGCCTGGAGAATCCCAGGGACGGGGGAGCCTGGTGGGCTGCTGTCTATGCGGTCACAAAGAGTCGGACACGACTGAAGTGACTTAGCAGCAGCAGCAGCAGTGTGTATCTGTTAATCCCAAACTCTAAATTCATCCCTCCCCCACATTTCCCCTTTGGTAACCATCGGTTTGTTTTCTATGTCTGTGACTCTATTTCTGTTTTGCAAATAAATTCATTTGTATCATTTTTTAGATTCCACATATAAGTGATATCACATTTGTCTTCCTCTGTCTGACTTACTTCATATGATAATCACTAGGTCATAATGGGTTTGATTAATCCACTTTAGTATAAATTACTTACCTAATATCTTTCCAACATAATTGCAACATAATTGTACATAAGGGGAAACATAAAGGGAAAAAGAGAAATAACATATACTGCACTATCAAAAAAAAAATAAGGAGGGAAGCTGGGTGCAATGCACCATCAGAATTGTAACAAGACAACACTTGGAACCAGGGTGACTACCTGCCTTGGTTTGCCCAATCCTAAGAGGTTCAGAAAATATTAAGAAGAGGTGGCAAGAATACACAGAAGAACTGTACAAAAAAGATCTTCACGACCCAGATAATCACGATGGGGTGATCACTCACCTACAGCCAGACATCCTGGAATGTGAAGTCAAGTGGGCCTTAGAAATCATCACTACAAACAAAGCTAGTAGAGGTGATGGAATTCCAGTTGAGCTATTTCAAATCCTGAAAGATGATGCTGTGAAACTGCTGCACTCGATATGCCAGCAAATCCAGAAAACTCAGCCGTGGCCACAGGACTGGAAAAGGTCAGTTTTCATTCCAATCCCAAAGAAAGGCAATGCCAAAGAATGCTCAAACTACCGCACAATTGCACTCATCTCACACGCTAGTAAAGTAATGCTCAAAATTCTCCAAGCCAGGCTTCAGCAATACGTGAACTGTGAACTTCCAGATGTTCAAGCTGGTTTTAGAAAGGGCAGAGGAACCAGAGATCAAATTGCCAACATCCGCTGGATCATCGAAAAAGCAAGAGAATTCCAGAAAAACATCTATTTCTGCTTTATTGACTATGCCAAAGCCTTTGACTGTGTGGATCACAATAAACTGTGGAAAATTCTGAAAGAGATGGGAATACCAGACCCTCTGACCTGTCTCTTGAGAAACCTGTATGCAGGTCAGGAAGCAACAGTTAGAACTGGACATGGAACAACAGACTGGTTCCAAATAGGAAAAGGAGTACGTCAAGGCAGTATATTGTCACCCTGCTTATTTAACATCTATGCAGAGTACATCATGAGAAACCCTGGGCTGGAAGAAACCCAAGCTGGAATCAAGATTGCCAGGAGAAATATCAATAACCTCAGATATGCAGATGACACCACCCTTATGGCAGAAAGTGAAGAAGAACTAAAGAGCCTCTTGATGAAAGTGAAAGAGGAGAGTGAAAAAGTTGGCTTAAAGCTCAACGTTCAGAAAACTAAGATCATGGCATCTGGTCCCATCACTTCATGGGAAATAGATGGGGAAACAGTGGAAACAGTGTCAGACTTTATTTTTTTGGGCTCCAAAATCACTGCTGCTGGTGATTGCAGCCATGAAATTAAAAGATGCTTACTCCTTGGAAGGAAGGTTATGACCAACCTAGATAGCATATTGAAAAGCAGAGACATTACTCCGCCAAAAAAGGTCTGTCTAGTCAAGGCTATGGTTTTTCCAGTGGTCATGTATGGATGTGAGAGTTGGACGGTGAAGAAAGCTGAGCACCACAGAATTGATGCTTTTGAACTGTGGTGTTGGAGAAGACTCTTGAGAATCCCTTGGACTGCAAGGAGATCCAACCAGTCCATCCTAAATGAGATCAGTCCTGGGTGTTCATTGGAAGGACTGATGTTGAAGCTGAAACTCCAATACTTTGGCCACCTCATGCGAAGACCTGACTCATTGGAAAAGACCCTAATGCTGGGAAGGATTGGGGGCAGGAGGAGAAGGGGACAACAGAGGATGAGATGGTTGGATGGCATCACCAACTTGATGGACATGGGTTTGGGTAAACTCCAGGAGTTGGTGATGGACAGAGAGGCCTGGCGTGCTGCAATTCATGGGGTCGCAACAAGTTGGACATGACTGAGAGACTCTACTGAGCGACTCTACTGAACTGAACTGAAGAGGTTCCTAGGATATGGAGTATTCAATGCTAAAAACTAAGGATATTCTGGACAAACTGGGATAAACTGGTCATTTTGGTAGGCACAAGTAAAATCCTACTGAAATATACACTTTATCTAATAATTTCAAAAGTTTGCTTAGAGTCAGTACTGCACACAGAGAAGCAAAAACCTACCTCTGACTGGTTATCAGCTGATTAGAGCAATGTGCTAACAAGAGCAAGGCTAAAGGTTTGATTTCCCAGGAAACTTTGCTCTCTTCCACTATCAGAATCTGTGTACTTCACTTAAGGCAGTCATTCTCCAAGTCACTGAATAATCACAAGGGGAACAGAAGAGACAGAATATAGCTCCTTTGAACTAAATCCTTCTCTGCCACTAGTAACACTGGTGAAAAACTGATGTTTTTCTTGTGCAGAAACATTAAGTGATTGACGATCTGAAGATTATCACACAGTAAATTCATTTTCCCTCATGCTTTTAGTGGACTTCTCTGCTGGCTCAGGCGGTAAAGAATCTGCCTGCAATGCAGGAAAACTGGGTTCGATCCCCAGGTCAGGAAGATCCCCGGAGAAGAGATTGGCAACCCACTCCAGTATTCTTGCCTAGTGAATCCCATGGACAGAGAAACCTGGCAGGTTCCAGTCCACCAGGTTACAAAGAGTCGGACAAGACTGAGCAAATAACATTTTCACTTTCACACTTTTAGTAGGGTTCTAAATAACAATAATGATAAAATGTAGAACATTCTCTAATATGATTTCCTTCTGATTTTGTGAGAGATGCATGGTTGATATGCTTGGCAGGGTTGGGATCACCTGTGGTTAGACAGCCAGCATGCAGTGGATGGAGTCTGAGCCTTTAACTCCTAGTGTTTTTTTGTTTGTTTGTCTTTATTGTCATCACCATTTTGGTACCGAGTACAGTTTCCTATAACCAGCAAAATACACAGCCTGAATGTTGAAGCTCCCCTAACTTCCATAAGAACTCTAGAGTTCTCCAGGTCCCAGAGACTCAGCACCACAGCACACAGACTCCTGTGTGTCTTACCAAACATGGGCTCGTGTCAAGCACATTCCCTGCCCTTTTGATCAGGCTCAGGAGGTTAAAGAAAACATCTCTGTTTTTAATGTTTAGTTACTGCCAGTCTCTGCATCTCATTCTTTTAAGTCTTTGAGTTTCCATAGACTTTTCTGCCTAAATCCAGAGAATATGGTGTTCCTATTAGTAAACTGAAAGCTGAGTCTGCCAAACATGTTTATTTCTCCTTCAGAGCAAATGTGGATAGGATGAAAATCACTCCGTGTTATACTTACGTTACTCATTAACTGGCTTCAAAAAAAAAATCACCTCAGCTAGATTAGGAGTCATGTGAAGAAACAGCTTCCCGCAATGCAGAAACCAAACAAGGCTGAAACTTAGAGATTTTCACATGATTGGGGAGCTTGAAAAATGAACCCTTGAGTTTACTTCTCAAGTTGGCGATTGACAAGTGTACAATGGTGAAGAAAAGGCTCTCATCAGGCAATGACACGATGTTCCGGTCTGAGATCCCAGGCAGCCCAGGCAAGTCGGGTGCAGAGGCCCAGAACAGCATTCCTGACAGCCCCGGCTCAGTGCTTCTCAGGTGGGTACATCCTCTCTGCCCGTCCCCAACCCCATGGCCTCGGCCACCCGGCAGATGTTGCTTGGAGAGCTCCTTCCTCATCCCCAAAGGGAGGATTCTGCCAAGGAGAAAGTGAGGGCACAGCCCAGGCCCCTGGGCTGGTGGATTTTAAGGGAGTACAAAGCAAAGGGTGTGATTTGCTGAGCAAATAGAACTCTTATCATCATGAAGGGATAATAATTGTTGTTGACTTCTTAGTACTATTAATACACACTGGAAAATTGGCCAGCCATGCACTCGATTCCTGACCCACTCTCAGGTTCATAGTAAGTGAAACCAAATTGTTCTTGGTGTTGTGGTTGTTGTTGTTTGGTTGCCAAGTCATGTCCAACTCTTTGAGACCCCATGGGCTGTAGCACTCCAGCCTTCCCTGTCCCTCACCATCTCCCAGAGGTTGCCCAAGTTCATGTCCATTGAATCAAATAGTTAAACCAAAAACCTCCCTTTGCTGTCAAAATTATGGTATAAGTATCAGAATATGCTGTGTGCTTCATCATTCAGTCATTTCCAACTCCGTGTGACCCTATGGACTGTAGCCTGCCAGGCTCCTCTGTCCATGGGGATTCTCCAGGCAAGAATACGGGAGTGGGTTGCCATGCCTTCCTCCAGGGGATCTTCCCAACCCAGAGATCAAACCCAGGTCTCCCGCACTGCAGGCAGATTCTTTGCTGTCTGAGCCACCAGGAAACCTAAGTATCAGAACAGTAATTATTAAAATATTAAAACAGTTTCCTTCTTTGGAGCTTTCTAAATTAAATGTTAAAATAATACTGGCTGTGGTCTGGTCCTGCTACTTACTGTAAAACAATTTATAGCAGCTTTGACTATATTCAGAACATATCTTTTTCAGCTGTAAATATTAATACCTACATGAACACCACTGATAATTTATATTTTTAATGAAAATTCATTTATCTACTCTTTATTCATTTTGTCTCATAATAATTTTCTAGCAACTTATACAATGGGGAAACCAAGTGCGGATGGAAATCCATCACAAGAAAAAGTTTCTCATCCAACTTTTTTAAAATTAAGGTTTAGTTGATTTACAAAACTATATTAGTTTCAGATATACAATGCAATCAAATTTTTATAGATTATAACTCATCCAACTTCGGTGTAAATTTTTTTAATAGAGGTGACGTTGGTCTATAATATTATATGTCTCATGTTTTTAACATTTTATTTCTACTTCTATATACATTACAGCATGCTAACCACCTAAAGTTTACTTTCCATCTGACATAAACATTAATGTAACTTCCATGTAAAGTAATCAAGTCAAGGCAGAAGAGGAACCTCCACATCTGAACTTCACTTTTGCATACCACCATATCCAGAAAGTCAATCGTATGATTTATTTTTTAATCATTTTAAATCATTTACACAAAAAAGTACTCAAAATTATAGCTTTTAAAAATTAAATAGAAAATGAAGAAATCCCACTAATAGCATTCACATATTAGACTGTCAGTTTAGGAAGACAAATTCAATCGTTTTTTAAAAGTTTTTGAGATCAAGAGTCTGAATTTATGTAAAATGTTTCTCAATACATCTATTTAAAGTTAGTTTAATTTTTCCATCCATCAAAAAAATAAATCTACCTTACTTGCATTATAGTTGTTTGAGTAAGAGTATAATTCTGATTGAAAATGTAAAACTCTTGGATTATTTCCATATTTTTGTGAACTTTGTTTCTTTAATTACTTTGTCTACCTAATCCTTCTCTTACATTGACTGTAGTGCAAACCCTTCTTGTAGCTCAAGATCTAACCAGGAAAAATTAAATTAAATGTATAAAACTATTAAAATATATAAAATATGCAAAATATAATTTAAGTAAATATAATACACATGATTTAAATAAATATAGATAAATGGAACACTAATAAAATAAAAACCTGCATCAATCCATATTTAAGACTTTTTAAAAAGAGCCCAAGCCTATTTTACCTGCATCTTTGAATATTAAACATCAAATCTATATATTAGTATATGTAAGGTTTTTTTTTATATGTATTGGAACCTGTCTTAAAACATTATTCATACCTCCAAATATTTTGGCACTAGAGGAGTTTTAGTCTAGTTGAAAGATCTACTTAACATATTGTGTATAAAATCATTTAAAACAATTTTTTGAAGCACTCAGTCATGTGTTGGTTAATTATTTGAGGTCAAAAATCAGATAGAAACCAAGGACCTACTGTAGAGCACAGGGAACTATATTCAAAATCTTGTAGTAACCTAAAAGGAAAAAGAATCTGAAAAAAATATACATATACATATAACTGAATCACTTTGCTATACACCTGAAACTGACACAACCTTGTAAATTAACTATACTTCAATTTAAAAAAGAACCAAAAAAGATAAACACTTCCCTTTACCTTCTAAATAAATGTTGGGAATTTATGTGGCCGTTGTATTATCCCATTATCTTTCCCATGAACTAAAGCTAATCAAATGTACCCTCAGATCAACAAACTACTCAAACAGACACATACAATTTATGCAGTTCTTTCATTCAATCATTCAGTTCAACAAAGATTTATTGACTAAATATTATATGCCAGGCTATCTGGAAGACACAGCAAGTACAGTCAAAAGCAAGATAGACCTAGTCCCTGTACTCATGAAAGTTATGAGTTTAACATAGAACATAGTAAAAAAAAAACATACTATGAATTAATGCATATATCATGCATAATTTAAATATTAATGTATATTATTATAGGAAACAATCACAGGGCAGAAATGGAGAATAAGATGGGAAAAACTACTTTAGATGAAGTGGTAAGTCAAGGACTCTCCAAGTGATATTAAGGCTGACTTTGAGGATGAAAAAGAGCCGAGCACAAAATGACTGGGAAGGAGCCTGTTGCTCTGAAGTGGAGAAGACAGGTGTCCTGAGGAATCACAGTGGGCACCTGATGAAATCAGAGAGACGAGCAGAGGATGAGGAGTTTAAAATTCTGTTCTAATTGAGGTGGGAAACCACTAGAAGATTTAGGGGAGTATCATGATGTAATGTTCCCTTTTGCCCCTCTCTGGATATTTCCTGTTTGTTGTTCATTCAAGCAATGCTCCTTCTTGTCCATGTGTCTGGTGTGCTTATGTAAAAGTGTCTCCAAGGCACCTACCTAGGAGAGGAACAGCGGGGCCGTATTACGGACATGATTAACTTCACTCATTATGTCAAACTCCATTTCAAAGTTCTGTATCATTGATGCTACCACCAGCAGTTATTCTGCTTCATCAACATTGCCATTATCTAAATTTTCATTTTTTTCTAATCTGGAGGGTGTGAAATGGCATTTCAAAATAAACGGTTTTAATGTGCATGTCTCTTATTAAGACGAGAGAAGCATCTTTTCAGTATGTTTATTGGTCATTTTCATTTCCTCCTCTTTTAAATTACTGTTTATAAATTTATGACCCTCTGGGGAAGCAGAAATGGAGAGAGAGATGACTATTTTTTCCTTAATTTTAGATAGCTTTTGAAATACTCCCAATACTGATCTTTTCTTAGCTATGTGTGTTGCACATGTTTTATTCCAGCATATGACTTGTCTGTTCATGTTGTCTATTATGTCTGAGCTCTTATTTTTAACTTATTAGTTTGTTTATTTTATTTTTTATTGAAGTATAGTTGATTTACAACATATCAGGTGTGCAACATAGTAATTCAATACTTTTATAGACTGTACTCCATACAAAGTTACTATAAAATATTGACTATATTCCCTGTGCTAAGCATTACATCCTTGTCACTTATTTATTTTATACCTAGTAGCCTGTACCTTCTAATCACCTTGACCTATTTTGTCCTTGACCCTACCACTCTCCTCTCTGGTAATCACTAGTTTGTTCTCTGTATCTGTGAGTCTATTACTGTTTTGTTATATTTTTTCATATGTTTTATTTCTTAGATTTCACATATAAGTGAAATCATACATTTGTCTTTCTCTGACTTATTTGACTTATTTGACTAAACGTAATGTCCTGCAGGTCCATTCATGTTGTTGATGACAAAATTTCAATGTTTTTATAGTATATGAGCAATATTCTGTTGTACATATATACCAAACATTTATCCATTCTTCTGTTGATGGACACTTAGGTTGCTTCCATATCTTGACTTTTATAAATAATGCTGCTATGAACACTGAAGTGCATACATCTATTTGAATTAGGGTTTTTGTTTTCTTTGTATAAATACCCAGGAGTAAAAATACTGAATTGTATGGTAGTTCTATTTTTAAGTTTGTCAAGTACCTCCATACGGTTTCTCATAGTGGCTGTACCAATTTACATTCCCACCAACAGTGCATGAAGTTTCCCTTTTTTCCACAGCCTCAGCAATGCTAGCTATTTATTGTCTTCTTGATAATAGCTGTTCTGACTGGTGTGAGGTGATATCTCATTTTCTTAATAATTTTCACTTTCTGTAACTTAAGAACTCCTTCCATTCTGAGGTTATAAGAATGTGCTTGTATATTTTCTTCTAAATCTATGTTTTCTTTTCAAACTAGGATCCTCTATGTATTTGGAATTTATTTTTGTTTCTGGTGTGAATTAAGGCATCCTCTAATCATTTATAGGGATAATGAATTCTTCCCTGATGACTTAGACCATAAAGAATCCGTCTGCAAGGCAGGAGACCTGGGTTCGATCCCTGGGTTAGGAAGATCCCCTGGAGCAGAGCATGGCAACCCACTCCAGTATTCTTGCCTGGAGAATTCTATGGACAGAGGAGCCTGGCAGGCTACAGTCCATGGGGTCACAAAAAGTCGGACATGACTAAGCAACTAAGCACAATACAGCACATGTATTTGGAATTATTTTTGTTTCTGGTGTGAATTAAGGAATCGTCTAATCATTTATATAGATAATGAATTCTCCCACCTTATTTATCAAATAGACTTTCCTTCCCCATTAATCTGCAGTGCAGCTCTGTCACACATTGCTGTCTTCACTACTGTCACTTATAAGGAAACTTTTTTAATCTGATAAGACTTCTTACCTACTTCAGAAGTGATTTGCTACTTTTGACCCTTTGCTCTTCCATTTAAATTTCAGAATGTGGCTTGTCAACTAAAGATTTTAAAAGTTGAAATTGCAGAAAATCTATTGCTCAATTTGAGAAAATGTGACATTTTATGGTGTCCAATATACCTACTCATATACATGATATGGCCTCCATTTATTTACATCTTTAATATCCTTTGATAAAGTTTTAGAGAATTCTACACAGAAATCTTGCACATCATTTGTTAGATTTATTCCTAGGTACTTTACACCTTTGTTTTTTTTGGAAATTTTAATTGCATTTTATTTTGTTGATGTTGTACAGAAATATAATTGAATTTCTAAATTGATCTTATATTCCACATTCTTGCTAAATCTTATTAATGTTAATAATCTGTAGACTGTGTTTTTTGTAGACAATAATATTATTTGAAATTTTAAAAACAATTTTTACCTTTCTGAACTTTAGTCCTTTTAAATCTTTTTTATTTAATTATATAAGCAAGGAACTCCATATAATGTTGAGTATAAATAGTAATTCCAGGATTTCTCATTTTGTTCCTAATTTAAAATGGAATGCTTTTATTTCAGATTGTATCAACTTTTCTGAGGTTAAAGAAGCTTCCTTCTTGTTGAGGTTTTTTAAAAGGTTGTTGAAACTATTGAGTGCTTTCCTGGACTCCACTAAGATGATCCTCATTTGAAAATCTCTGGCACTTATAAAGCACACAGCACTTCATTTGAAGTTCATGAGAAGTCATCATTTCCCAAAATACAGAACACTGGAAGGCCTTGAAAAACACGAATTGCTTTAAGCTTCATAAATAGACTGGAAAAGGCTCTGATGAATTAATAGTTTCATAAATTAATCATTCAGCAAATAAAAATCAGGTACTTTTAAATTAGTTTTTGGAGATTTACTGTACAAATTAGCCATTATATCTATTGCTTATAAAAAATTTGTTTCTCCAAAATGTTTCTTTTTAGATTGTCAGTCTATTTCCATTTTAAGCAAAGATGAAAGTTGCCCAGTGAAGCTAATGTGTTAAATGGGGCGCCATGGCCTTTGGGGGCATAGACAAGGGCCAAGATGACAACAAAAGAGGGCAAATATGGGGCAGTACCGAGCTGGAATGTGAAACTAGGATGGAACCGGTGCTGGGCTATGGTTTGGGGAACCACTCCAGGCTGCAGTGGATGATGAACTTGGTAGGTTCAAAACAGCTTTGAGTCACTTTCACTGTGCCTCCTCTTAGTGACTCCAATGACTCTGCTTCTACTCCTCTGCTCATCAATTGTCATCAATGAGTGGTAGAGGAGATGTTGGCCCTTCTTCCTTTCCACTCTCCCCTCCCAAGAGCCTTGGTTTTTCTTGGCCAGTCCCATTTCTGCAATTAGGGAAAGGATAGAAGACTACTTGGTACCTGAAGAACAGGAACATGGTAGATACTATACCTTGATCCATTTTTACTAGGTAAGCCCCATGGCCTCAGCTCCTGTTCACAGGAGTTGTAGAGTTAAGAGTGATATATAGAAGCTAAAGGGAGGTTGAGTTTTAGGAAATGAGTTTCCTTCTCCAGGAACAGGGGTGAAGGCTAGCAATCAAAGAAAGCAGGACTGTGTTAAGGAGAAAGGTAATAGTGTCCTGAGTACGAGGCAAGGATTTCAGTGAATGGAGTAAATCTATTCTTAGCAGGTGAGGTCAAAGTGGCAGGATCAGTGAACTCTGCCGGGCCTTGGGGTACAAGGATGTAGTAGAAGTTAGAGCGAGGAGGTGACATACAGAGGAAGAAGCCTCTTTGATGGAAAAGTTAAAATTTTCCAAGAAGAAGAGAACTCCCCAGCACTAACACTGCCAGAAGAGGAGGGATCTACAGTCTCCTTCCCAAACTGTGCCAGACACTTCCCTACTGTCTAATGATACAAAGCAGCCAGGATTCTCTCAGTACACATACTCAAGCCTATTACCAGGCTTTTGTAAGTGTAAGTCTGAAAATTCCTATTCTTCTTTCCAGATGCACCTCCTGAAAGGTTTAGTATAACATCACAGCTCTTCCCTTGCCCCCTTACCTCTGCCCTCAAAACTAGAAGCCTTTTCTTATTAACCCATATTAACTATGTATCAGAATATATTGTCATAAGGGAAGTATTTATTATAAAACCAAAGAAGCTTAATCTTCTATCTTCATTTATTTGGGCCCTTCCAAGGCCCTGGGAATGTACCTAGCAAGATATTCATGTAGTCGTACATTTTCGTAAACTTTTCAAATATTTTAACTACAATTATAATTGCCTTCTCTTCATTCCGGTTTTCTCTCTGTCACATGTCCCCTCCAGTCAGGTAGCCAAGGGCATTTTTGGCACTGTGTACTAAGGGGAAGTTGTTTGGAGATACATTTCAGTTCAATTCAGTTCAGTCGCTCAGTTGTGTCCGACTCTTTGCGACTCCATGAATCACAGCACACCAGGCCTCCCTGTCCATCACCAACTCCCGGAGTCTACCCAAACCCATGTCCATCGAGTCAGTGATGCCATCCAACCATCTCATCCTCTGTCGTCCCCTTCTCCTCCGGCCCCCAATCCTTCCCAGCATCAGGGTCTTTTCCAATGAGTGAACTCTTCGCATGAGGTGGCCAAAGTATTGGAGTTTCAGCTTCAACATCAGTCCTTCCAATGAACACCCAGGACTGATCTCCTTTAGGATGGACTGGTTGGATCTTCTTGCAGTCCAAGGGATTCTCAAGAGTCTTCTCCAACACCACAGTTCAAAAGCATCAATTCTTCGGAGCTCAGCTTTCTTCACCATCCAACTCTCACATCCATACATGACCACTGGAAAAAGCATAGCTTTGACTAGACGGACTTTTGTTGGCAAAGTAATGTCTCTGCTTTTCAATATGCTATCTAGGTTGGTCATAACCTTCCTTCCAAGGAGGAAGTGTCTTTTAATTTCATGACTGCAATCACCAGCAGCAGTGATTTTGGAGCCCAAAAAAATAAAGTCTGACACTGTTTCCACTGTTTCCCCATCTATTTCCCATGAAGTGATGGGACCAGATGCCATGATCTTAGTTTTCTGAATGTTGAGCTTTAAGCCAACTTTTTCACTCTCCTCTTTCACTTTCATCAAGAGGCTCTTTAGTTCTTCTTCCCTTTCTGCCGTAAGGGTGGTGTCATCTGCATATCTGAGGTTATTGAGATTTCTCCTGGCAATCTTGATTCCAGCTTGTGCTTCTTCCAGCCCAGCGTTTCTCATGATGTACTCTGCATAGACGTTAAATAAGCAAGGTGACTATATACTGCCTTGACGTACTCCTTTTCCTATTTGGAACCAGTTTGTTGTTCCATGTCCAGTTCTAACTGTTGCTTCCTGACCTGCATACAGGTTTCTCAAGAGACAGGTCAGAGGGTCTGGTATTCCCATCTCTTTCAGAATTTTCCACAGTTTATTGTGATCCACACAGTCAAAGGCTTTGGCATAGTCAATAAAGCAGAAATAGATGTTTTTCTGGAACTCTCTTGCTTTTTCGGTGATCCAGCGGATGTTGGCAATTTGATCTCTGGTTCCTCTGCCTTTTCTAAAACCAGCTTGAACATCTGGAAGTTCACAGTTCACATATTGCTGAAGCCTGGCTTGGAGAATTTTGAGCATTACTTTATTAGTGTGTGAGATGAGTGCAATTGTGCAGTAGTTTGAGCATTCTTTGGCATTGCCTTTCTTTGGGATTGGAATGAAAACTGACCTTTTCCAGTCCTGTGGCCACTGCTGAGTTTTCCAGATTTACATTTAATTTACATTTAATTACATTACATTTCCAGAGATACATTTAATTAGAGATAAATGGAATAATGTAATTTGCCATCATTTCTATGTGCTAAGTTATCACTAGTCCTCCTGGCTTCCAGGAGTACTCCACTAAGCAAATTCACCTTACTTGGTGACATGGAAGTGCAGGACCAGGGACTACCTTGGTGGTCCAGTGGCTAAGACTCCGTGCTCCCAGTGTAGGGAGCTCAGGTTTGATTCCTTGTCAGGGGACTAGATCCCACATGCCACAACTAAGAGTTCACATGCCACAGTGAAAATCCCGCATGCTAAAACTAAAACCTGTGATGGCCAAATAAATAAACGTTAGGGGAGAAAAAAGGTGCAGGACCAAAGATTATACCATCATATAAACATGTCCTACAAGTACCATGCATCAGAAGCACGTAGGTAATGGAAGAGAAATTAAACTGGAAATGTACAGAGCCGAAGGTTATCTCCGGCAAGGTCTTCCCATCATCACATGTGTAAATTGTAACTTCTGGGTTCTGTTCTCACTAACACCAAGTCAAAGCAGAAATTCTCTCTCCTGTTAAGACTTGATACTTAATAATGCAGCTGATACAAGTATACACAGCTTTATTTATGCTTATTACACAATTTATCAGAATTCTTTGTTTATGGGGCACAAACCCAAGGTAATACTAAAAGCAGCCATTGTGTCTATGTGTGTCACATAGTACATTTTAGCATGACCTTATCAAGAACAGGTTTTGAAACTGTCTGAGAATGTCTAACCTATTGATAAAACTCATGGCTTCCCCGGTGGCTCAGATGGAAAAGAGTCTGCTGGCAATGCAGGAGTCTCAGGTTCAATCCCCGGGTCAGGAAGATTCCCTGGAGAAGAAAATGGCAACCGACTCCAGAATTCTTGCTTGAAAAAATCCTATGGATGTAGGAGCCTGGAAGGCTACAGTCCATGGGGTTGCAAAGAGTTGGAAATGACTGAGTGACTAACACTTTCACTTTCAAACTCTTTCTAGAGAAAAGACTGTATTATCTCTAATTGAAAGTTACAAAACTTGAGTCATATAAAAGGATCAACAAGTATCAGTTAAAAATAAGAAAACAGCATAGAATATGTCAGGCAGTTAATTTATAAGAGTGTTGCATTAGTTTTTTTGATTTGGAGGTATTGATGGAGTTTGTCAGCTATTTCCAAACTAATAACTTGACTTCTTTTCTCTTTCTAAATATATACTCCCTTTCATGCCTAATTTTTTGTTCATAATTTCTCTTAAAGAAGACCCTAAAGTAGTATAAGCCTTCGATCCACAAACTCTTGATATGCTCCTGATTCTAACTGCTTCTGTGTCTGCGTTCTCCAGGAGATCTGAGCCTTTTGGTCTTAAAACCTCACGGAAATCTATTATGGATAAGTTTAGCTTAAAGTCCCAATTTCATTAAGAGTTTTTTATGTTGTAACAGATTTTTAAAAGTCAAATTCATTTCCATGCCTTCATCTCTTTCCTTCCCTCTCTCTCTCTCTTTCCCTCCCTTTCTCCCTCCTACCTCTCCTCCATGTTTAACAAAATAAAACCAGCCAAGGGTTAACTGTTGTGGAAATTCTAAGAGTTTCCTCCATGTGTATCTATGTGGGGCTGGATGAGGGAAATTGAAAGCCCTGCCAAGAAGTACATAAGTGATGAGTAACTGTTTCTACATAAGCCAGCAGTAACAATAATAGTCTCCTCTATTTGCATTGTGGCATACTCACGGGAACTTTTTACAGATATGACCTTATAAACTTTGGTGGCTTTTTCCTGTGATAGATGGATTATGGTTACTCTCTATGTTGCTTAGGTGAGGAAAGCAAGTAACAGAAAAGGAAGGGAAGTTTTCTGTTGTTGCCATATGGCAACACTGAACCAATGAAATGAGTTCATGCAGTGAATACACAGCCAGTCACACAACCAAAATCGTTATCCAACTTCATTAACCAATTTATTCACCTGGCTTGGCTCCAATTATTTGGGCTACTTCCAAAAATCAAATCCAACCTTTAAGGGTCATTCCATTCAGTTTCTTCATGGTGACTTTTACAACCTCTGAGGGGACACTGGTTTCAGAGACAGGCATAATTCTCTGTTTGAAAAACTGAAGTTAAGAAGACTTTTTTCTGGGATTCTGATTTTTACATTTAGTCATTTTATGATCCTGTGAGTTTCAGTTAAATTTATGTTAAAAGACAATGGTATTTGCTCTGTGTACTTTTGAGCAATGACAAAAGAACAATTTCATTTATTAGAAAGTTATGGAATCCTTTCTAAGATCTCTGGGTAGGGATGCTCTGTCTAGGGAGGACTGCCTGGTGTTCATCTGGTTTCATCACTTTCTAAACTGTGTAATTCCTCTGTGCCTCACTTTCCTCAACTGTAAGATGGAGATAATCATAGGATTGTGGAGAGTATTAAGTGAGATAATACAGAAGGTGCTTGGCACACAGCAAATGTTCTGACACTAGCTGTGATTATTATAAGGCAGTGGGAGAGTAATAAAGGTAGTATTCATTTGTCACCTAGAGCTCTTAGAGGCTAGAAATACATCCTGTCTCTGTATCCCTAGCACCTAGCACAAAGAAGAAACTCTATGATAAGGAGAGACTCCTGTGGAGTAAAGAAATGGCTAAAGAAGGGATGGGATGGGGAGGGAGGTGGGAGGGGGGTTCAGGATGGGCAAACACATGTACACCCATGGCTGATTCATGTCAATGTATGTCAAAAACCACTACAATATTGTAAAATAATTAGCCTCCAATTAAAATAAAAAGAAAAAAATTAAAAAAAAAAGAAATGGCTAAAGAGTCAGCTCCTATTTCCAAGGGACTTCAGTTTCTGCTGGAGACACACACACGCTCAGACAACCATAAAGGGTAGGGAAGGTGCATGTACCTTGAAGATTAAATTATTGACCGAACCTCCAAGCTATAATTTCCCACAGCATATTTCCTGTTAATCCCAATGTTGCAATACTTAGATCTAGAAATAAACTACACATTTCAAATGTTTAGTGGGACAAAATAAACTTTTCCTGATGTGGAAGTCTCACAGCTGCCAGGATGATCCTGGAGGAAAAGAAACTTCTACTTTATTCCCTCCAATAAACCCAAAGGGGCAGAACAGGTGCCATGAACAAGCCTCACTCCAAGCGAACGTGTTCAGTCATGTCGGACTCTTTGCAACCCCATGTAGCCTGTCAGGCTCCTCCATTCATGGAATTTTCCCAGGCAAGAATAATGGAGCGTGTTACCATTACCTACTCCAAAGGATCTTCCCAACTCAGGGATCAAACCCACGTCTATTGAATCTCCTGCTTTGGCAGGTGGGTTCTTTACCACTGCACCACCTGGGAAGCCTTTCTCACTCCAACCATGCTGCTGCAAAAGGAAAAAGAAACTTGGAAGCAGGAATGATCAGATCATACAAGTATGTTGATTTATCTCTGAGCATTGTCCTTTGGACTGTGAGGAGGGCACTCTGTGACCTGGTCGGCTTCTCTGTCACATCTCTTGCCCTGTTTGTACCCCAGAGAGATTACACTCCAGCCACACATGGTAGTTCTGGGCCTTTGAACCTTCTTCTCTGCCTACAATAGTCGGACACAACTGACTGACTAACACACACACACACTGCCTACAACACACGGGCAGAGTAAAGTCTGAGCTGTCTTTCAAAGCTGGACCAGGTACCACTGCCTTCAGAAAGTCTACCCTGACCTTATCCCCCTTTTTTCTGGACTTACATTGTAGCTTTTGTTTATTTCCATTACTGCATTTATATACACTCAATCTTACTTGTTGTTGATATCTCTCTTCCTTACACTCTGCCTTTTATTCCTAACCAATCACTCGGCAAGGTTCCTGGCCTAAACTAAATAATGATAAATGTTGGAAGAATGAATGGTGGTGGATGATGGATACATAAGGAGCTACCCTGAGTTGACCAGAATAGCTGACCCTTGCTGGGGTGCTGCTGACCACACCCCAGGAAGGCTGAGGAGGAGCAGACAAGTTGGTAATATGCTCAGTGTAGGGAGGACAGCTAATGGAAAAGTCAGATGACCTCTCAGATCTTCTGACTCCAAGTCTAGAATCTTTTCACTCTCCCACTAATTTCACTCTTTTTCTAATTCATTATTAGATCTCAACTGCTATTTGCCTCACTATGGTCCCAAGGGCTTTACCCTTGCCATTGGGAAGAGAGAGGAGAAAAGTATACAACTGAAAGGCTACGAGGAGCAACATAGGCTGAAATTCCTGTTTCCGTAAATAATATAAGCTTAATTTTAATTTAATTCTACACTGAACTAATTTAAGCTTAATAAGCTTAATTACTCTAAAACTAATTTAATAGATATAAATAATTTAATAAATATTGGTTTTTAGTTTAATAAATAATCCCTCAGAGATGCCTCACATTCTCATAGCTTCATACTTCTGTTCCTGTTTTCTCTCTGCCTGGGATAGTAGTTCCCTCAAGCGATACTTAACCAACAAGTATTTTGCATTTTTGCAATATCCTGTTGGTTACACAGGTTGACCCAGCATAGTCAGTGGGCATGGGGACCATCAGGGTGGAGAAACCCAAGAAATGGGGGGATCACGTGAGACCATCGTGGAGGCGGGGCACCGCAGCAGTTTGTAGATGACACCAAAACTACTACATATTTCTAATCTGAACAGTAATATATGAGGGTAGGGCAGGAGCCTTAGAGTTACTCAGACCTGTATTTGAATCACAATTCCAGCACTTACTGCATTACCTTACTCTAGTTACCTAATTTTTCCAGACCTCAGTTTTCTCATCTGTAAGATGGGGCAAGTAGGACCTCTTAGGACTGTTTTGAGGATTAGGCATGCGCAGTACGTGGTGGCAAGTAGGGCACTCAAGAACTGCTGTTATGGTGACAAGGGTGGTGAAGTGTTACTATAGAAATGCAATAGGAAGTCATAATCCAGACACGTGTCAAATCTTAAGGGTTCCCCCAACCATTTGTTTTATTATTCCCATGGGACTTCCCAGATAACTCAATGGTAAAGAATCCACCTGCAATGCAGGAGACCAGAGTTCAATTTCTGGGTCAGGAAAACCCCCTGGAGAAGGAAATGGCAACGCACTCCAGTATTCTTGCCTGGGAAATCCTATGGACAGAGGAACCTGGCAGGCTACCAGTCCACAGGGTCCCAAAAAGAGTCGGGTATGATGACTTAAATAACAACAATAAATAATACCAAAAGTCCATGTGCCCAATACACAGAGGCCAAACAATACCAAAATGTCAGAGTTTGGAACAGAGAAAGGTTTACTGCAGGACCATGCAAAGAGACAGGTCACTCATGCCTTAAAAACTCCCAAGCTCCCTGAAAGCATTCAGCGAAGCCCTTTTTTAGGAAAGGTGAGGGAGTGTGTGGTTAGTTTTTGCAAAGTTCTTGGTGTCACGTCCTTTGTTCCTGACTTCGGGTCATGGTCAGGTAAGGATGTTCCCGTAACTCTCTAGCAAATGAATGTTTTTCTCTGTTCTGACAAGAAAGGGCAAGATCCCAAAGCATAGTTTTCACCCTCCAAGGTCCCGGTTCTGGCTAAGGAGGCAGATATCAGTTGGCAGCTCCCTCAGGGCCGGATTCCCAGACCGTGTCCAGCTGTCATCCCTGGGAGAGCCAGGCACCCGGGACCAACTGGCCCTCAGGTTCCTCAAGCCACACAAACGATGGGAGCCAGGTCCCAAAGACTGCATCCTAAGCAAACGGCTCCTGCCATTAGGTCGCAGAGGCAGTCATCGGGGAGAGGCTCACCGTGGCCCGACCAGCCTTGCTGAGAGCTCTAGAGCCCTGCAAAACACAGCCCCCAGCCTGTTCCCTGGGCCCGCCGCCCCCAACCCCTCACCCACAGCTCACCTGCTGGCCCAGAGCCTGTAAACTGGAGGGTCTGGAGTAGAAGGCCAGCAATGGCCTCTTACCTTGCTCTCTGTATGAAGACCGCCCCTTTGCGCAGGCCCACCATTGACTCAATGCACTCGCTGACTGGCGGCTCTTTGACGGTTGCTTGTGGGCGGGTCCAGCTGCGGCGCTGACCAATGACTAAGGAGGACCACTAACTTAGCGTTCAAGACTGCCTGCGGTGCAGGAGACCCGGTTAGATCCCTCTCACTTTGACTTTCACAACCGTTGCCTGGTAACAGGGTAGGAGCTAATGATGCACAGCGTGTGGATGTTTGTTGCTCAGTCGTCTCCGACTGTTTGTGACCCCATGGACTGTAGGCCGCCCGGCTCCTCTGTCCATGGGATTTCTCAGGCAGGAATACTGGAGTGAGTTGCCATTTTCTCCTCCAGGAGATCTTCCCAAAGTCAAGTAAACAACAAAACAACTCAATGAGAGCTAAAAACAGGGGGGTAAAGTAGATGAAGCTAAAAAAAAAAAATACTTTTTTATTTATTTGAAACATGGAAACACTTGAGAACTTTAAGATTCAAACTTGAAGAGACAAGCAGCTGTCAAAGTATTTCATTTCTTCGTTTAACTGAAGTCCATGTTATGATGGTCTTAGAAAAATACGAAAATAAGGGTTAAAAAAAAAAACAACCGATGCTGGGCTAAGTAGTTTCCTCAAAATTACACTATTTTGTGTGGAGGCAGGGGGCAGGGAGGGATGTGATTATCTCTAGAAAAAAAAAAAAAAAGGTTCAAAAGGTCTGTGTCACGTCAAAATGAAAGGTTTTCCCAACAGTGCTACCAGTTACAAGGTGAAACAATGTTCGGTACTCAGGAATTCCACACTTTGGGCTTTGAGCTTTGTTGTAAATTTGTCCAAGCTTAGCTTCTTCTCCAGTAAAATGACACTAAAGACCCTAAGAAAAGAGGCTTCTTCATTTCTGATACAAAATATTCTTTCTTCAAATTCATCTGCTGAAAAGAATAGTGGAAAGACCCCTAACAGGCTTCTGTGACCTGGAGCAAATCACTGACCCTTTCTTTTTCCTCATCTCACAAAATGGAGAGATCTGTTGTGAATAAAGTTTTTCCAGACAACTGAGAAATTAAAAGGAGAAAAAAAAATCAAATGAGGGAATATACATAAAGTTTAAAATTACATGATCCTTCTGAGGAAAAAAAAGTGAAGCATTCTTTTTGGGTATTTTATTCTTGTGGAATTTTTTCAAATTTTATTTTAGTTACTATCTGAAGTGGTGGTTTATCATTCAGGCTAATAAAGCTGAAAATTTTAGGGCCTATCAGAATGAAGCACTTCTAATTCAATATTCATTCTTTGTATCTAATTTTGTAGTGCTTCTTCTGAAAGAAGTCCTCCATATTGTTTAGGCTTTAGACCCTACAAAACTAGTCTGCTCTAGTTGCTGCATTTTTCAATCAAGACTAACAGACATTAGCATCAATATTTCATAAAAGTAAAATAGGAAATAATCTAACAGTTTAACAAATCTATGCAAGAAGCTATTGTGATGATATGAAAGGGTATTTCCAAAATTGGAAAATATGGAAATAAAACTTATTCCCTACATGGACATACTTTGAAGGAGACCATTCATACTGTCATACAAGATGACCACGTTATATAATCCATATATACTAGAGTATGTGACATATACTTAATGTAGAATTTAATTTTAGAATAAAACATAAAGGTGGTAACATCTTTAAAAGAGAGAAAGGAGTTATCAGATCTTTTATTTATATGCATTATTATATCCCACATCTGGGGAGTTTTGAAGAAGTAGAGGTTCCAGAAATCCAAAAGCTACTCTACTAATAATAATTCCTCCTTGAGTTAAGAATTAGCATAGGAGAGTAGTTAAGAAGATCAGTTCCTCAGCCAGATTGCCTGGTAGCCCACCTCATTTGAGTAGCTTGTCATGTCTGTACTTTATTTACCTCTCTTATTAAAGTGGGAGGGGGTGATAGCTCCTACCTCAAAGAGCTATTGTAAGGATTGAATGAGTAACTGGATTTAAGTGCTTAGAAATCTGCCTACCATATATAAGTGCTACATGTGAACTTGTATGCTCAGTGATGTTCAACTCTTTGCGACCCCATGGACTATAGACCACCAGGCTCAGCTGCCCATGGAATTTTCCAGGCAATAAATGTTACTTAACACACCTTTGGCTGATTTCTAACTTCGGCTATCACCTCACAAATTGCTTTATCAACTTTATGAAATTTTTCATTTTATCCTACTGTCGTTTTCCCATTAATGATAGCATGTTGCCTCTAGATCACCTACTGAATTGCCAGATTTTTAGTCAGAAAGACTGTGTTATTCATCTTTGTATCCCTTTAAGTTTATTGGCTAGTCTTCTGGCCTTATTAAGGACAGAAGTAATCACTAAATACTTCTGAATTGCAACTTAAGAACAAGTTAAATAGAAAATCATGTGGCATAGCTTAAATGTTTCACAGCATAGGATTATTATGGGTTTTTTCAAAAGAGTTTTTAATATTTGCTAAATTTTCCACATTAAGAAGTATAATTATGCCAATTACTGAGCAAGAGTTGAACTTCTGATGATGAATAAAGTAGCAGAATTTTAGGTTGAGTTGGTTAAACAGAAGATATTAAAAAGCTTCTTTCTCTTAAGTATCAATAAGATATTTATACTGGAAGCTGCCTCATTATTAGTCTACCTGTCACACAGGAGAAGCCTATCAGGATGATTTTACTTTGAACTTTCCCCAGTATCTGAGTTTATCATACTGAAACAGAGCATGTTTTTATGCCTTAAACCACTCTGTTTATGTGAATACTAAATGACTGGGTTAGTTCTAAAGTAATGTTGTAAAGTATGGTAAATATTTAGTGGAAATATTGACTGACCATTCTTAAAGTCCTTTACCTAAGTGACAGGTAGGGAGTTTTTATAGTTGTATAAGTGGCCCTTAATTAATGATAAATAATAAGAAACACATGGTGATGCTGACACCACATTTTTTTTTTGGCCTAGGTCTCTTCTTTGGATCCCAAAGAGAAATAGCTTTGTTTATTCCTGAATTCAAAAGAAATAAAATCATTCTACTGTGTGCCTATCAGATTTTTCCATAGTGCTGGAAAACTACATAATAATAAGCAAATCTGCTGTTCCATGTAATTTTAGCAGCCTATCCAAAATGCACAGTTAGAAACAGAGTGATAGCTCTAATTCTATTGAGTAATTCTTGATTAGGTCCAGGCTCAGCTCCACCTTCTCTTACTAAAAATGACAATAGCCTAGTGTAAATTAGATACCTCCTATGTGCCAGGAACCACAGTAAACTCTTTTTGCAATTTAGCTAATTCAAATTTCACAATAGCCTTATGAAATAGTAACTACCCAATTCTGCAAATAGAAAACTGAAGTTTGGAAAATTAAGTACTTATATTCCATGACAGATGAGTTGAACTCAATCTTTAGATTTTAGGCACATGTTCTTTCTATCTCACTATACTCCAACCCCTTCCACTTTTAATCTCCTTCCATCATGGAGTACAGTACTGGCTAATGGGTGTGGACATTCTAAAGTAAGTGGGGTGATTTAAAGCCCCACCAAAACTGGAGAATCAAAAGTGGCGCCCAAAGCCTAAGTTACAAAAGAAATAATAAATTGGACTTCATCAACGATAAATACCAGAGACCACCAAGAAAAAGAAAAAAACCCACAGAATGAAAGAAAATATTTATAAACCATGTATCTGATAAAAGTATAGCATCTGGAATATATAAAGAATTTCTTACAACTCAATAATGAAAAGACAATTCATTTTAAAATGTGTAAAAGATTTGAATAGCTTTTTCTTCAAAGAAGATGTATAAATGGTCAATAAGAAGTACTATGGTGATCAACATTATTATTCACTAGGAAAATACAAATTAAAGCCACAACGAGATACCACTTCCCATCTAGTAGAATGACTATACTCAAAAAAGAGAAAAAACAAGTGTTAGTAGGCATGTTTGAGAAACTGGAGCCCTCATACATTATTGGGAGTGTAAAATGGTACAACCACTTTGGAAAACAGTTTGGCAGTTCCTCTAAAATCTAAACTTAAAGTAGCTGTGTGACCCATCAATTCCACTCTCAAATATATACCCAAGATAACTGAAAGCACATGTTTAGGCCAAAACTTGAACACGAATGTTCATAATTGCTAGAAATTGGAAATAACCCAAACATCTATCTATTGATCAATAAAATGTGGTATATCCACAGGATGGAATATTATTTGGTATAAAAAAGGAATGAAGTACTGTTACATGTCACAACATGGATGAAAGAAGCTAGTGACAAAAGACCTCATCATTCTATTTATATGAAATGTCCAGAAGAGGCAAATCTATGGAAATAGAAAGTAGATTAGTGGTTACCAAGGGCTAGGGAAAAGGGACAATGGAGATTGACTACTAATGGTGACAGAGTTTCATTTTGTGGTGATGAAAATGTTCTGGAATTAGTGGTGACAGCTGCACAACTCTATTTAGTGATACTAAGACCCCTGAATTATGTAGCCCTCGAAAGAGTGAACTTTATGGTATATGACATATATCTCAATTAAGCTGTTATTTTTTTAAATGCTAGTGAAAGATTATAAGAAATCATTTATTTTTTTGAAAGTTCATATTCTTTAAGTATAAAGAGTTTATACTTAAAGTCATGTAAATAAGTTTTCCATGACTGATGAACTGGCTTGTGCATGCGTGCTCATATCTGACTCTTCGTGACCCCATGGAGCCCTGCAAGTCTCCTCTGCCCATGGAATTTCCCAAGCAAGAATACTGGAGTGGGTTGTCATTTCCTACTCCCAGGATTATTCCCAACCCAGGGATCAAACCTGCATCTCCTGCATTGGTAGGCGGATTCTTTAACACTGAACCACCTGGCAAGCTCGATAAATTGGCTTCCTGACTTTTAAAAGGAATGACATGTTTTTACTGAACCAGAACTTCTAGATCAATATTTTCTTTATTTGCCATTTAACTTTTTAAAAATACTTCCCTTTTACCCTCTCACCAGAATTGTGTAGCTTTAGTAGAAGAATCGGAGAAGGCAATGGCACCCCACTCCAGTACTCTTGCCTGGAAAATCCCATGGACGGAGGAGCCTGGTAGACTGCAGTCCATGGGGTCGCTAAGAGTCAGACACGACTGAGCAACTTCACCCTCACTTTTTACTTTCATGCATTGGAGAAGGCAATGGCACCCCACTCCAGTACTCTTGCCTGGAAAATCCCAGGGACCGGGAGCCTGGAGGGCTGATGTCTATGGGGTCACACAGAGTCGGAAACGACTGGAGTGACTTAGCAGCAGCAGCAGGATAGGAATACTAGAGTACTGTAAGAAAGGAGTTGTGTCAGAGGTCCCCCAGAACAGCCCACATGCAGAGATTCATGTTGCAGGGATTCTTTACCATCTGAGCCACCAGGGAAGTCCCAGAAAGACTCATAGAACTCAGCATATGGTTGTACATGTGGTTAGGATTTATTATAGTGACATAGTAAGTTGGGCCTTAAGGGGAAAAGATACTGGTGGAGTCAAGAGTCTATGTACAGGATTCCTAATGCTCTCTCCCTCCCATGGAGGATAACAGGGAATGCATTCCTCCCCCAGCAACAAAAATATAGCAACATGCTTATGGTATTTCCACCCAGAGAAGCCCATTAGAGACTCAGGACCCAAGGTTTTTATTGGCAGCTAGTCATTTAGGCACCCTCTACCTAGGTCATACTCCAAATACAAACTCTCAGAAAAAAAAGCAGATGATCAGGGAATTCTATGGTGGTCCAGTGGTTAGGACTCGACACTTTCACAGCTGAGGGCTTTGGTTCAATCCCTGGTTGGGGAACTAGGATTCCACAAGCTGTGTGATGCAGCCAAAAAAAAAAAAAAAAAAAAGAAGATGATAGGCATAAATTATATTATCTGCATATTCTAGGCTCAGTGAGGTGGAGAACAGTGGAAATACCCCAAAATCCAAATTCCCAAATGCCAACTAAGAGTCAACCTTGCAAATAGGTCTTTCTTAGAAGTCTCAGACATGCTATGTTACCTCTGCTCTGCACAGGAGTGGAAAAATGAAGATCTCAAAACCAGCATCCAATGAAAATAGATTCTTGAGGGAAAGAGGAAGAGGATTAAGAGATTTTGAAATAGACTCAGCAGGGTTTCAGGGCCAGGGGGGACACTGTAAGGTTTGGTTTTCAAGTCAGAAGTCTACTGACTCCCACAACCTTGGCAAGAAGATTGATTCACTAGTCTTAGGACCACTTAGGCCTGATCACTTTGAAGTAGTCCCAGGAGTTTCTAGCTTAAAGTCCTGTCTCTTACCACTGTCATTGCCTTCCACTCTCCAGCCTTCGAAGTGAAAGTAAACCCCAGTTCCTTTCTGGGCATCAGCATATTGCGATGGAAAGAAGGATGTCAGAATTACAAACATTCTGTGATTCTTACCAAAAGGTAAGAATAGAATGCCCTGGCATTCCAGAAAGAATCCTCACAGATGGACAGATGCTGAAATGGTTAGCAATAAGAGCAGAGTTCATGACACACCCTCGAAATACTAATCAGCCCATCTGTTCTTATTAGCCCAGATGTGATCATCAAAGATATAACCTTGAGGAATAAGCCCTATGCAGGAGGGCTCCAATTTAGTCCTTTCCTTTCCTGCAAATACTGAATAAAAATAATCTTCTTCTCATGGAAGTGTAGAAGAATCTGTTGGCTGTTCCCGCTCTTTTTGGAACCGACTAACACCATAAATCCACTAGAATACATCTAAAAAAGGAAGTGAAAGGGAAGTGAAAGGAAGTCTTTTTTCCCAGGGCAATGAATTTCTATTACATAAGATTTGTTTAACTTTGACCACTGAGTTACTAAATATATCATAATGCGGAACTCAAAGTGCATGCAAGAAAACAGGGAAGGACTCTCTGGCCACTTGGAAATACTTAGACATTCTACCTTCACTGTCCCATTTCACTCCCTACCCCTCTCCTCCTTTCCACTCCCTACCTTCACTCATCAGCTTCCTCCTCTTGCTTCTCCTGTTTTCCATCATCCCACCTCCCCAAACAATTATAAACTGACTATAATTTCAGAGGATTCAAATAACTGCAAAGAATTTTGTTTTCTTTTACAATTTTATTTCTCTACCCAAATGTGAACATATTATCTCATCATAGATTATTTCTAGTAAAAATACCTACATATTTACATATACCTGCATCTTCTACATTAATGTCATTGTTACTGTTCAGTTGTTAAGTCACATCAGATGCTTTGCAACCCCATGGACTGCAGCATGCCAAGCTTCCCTGTCCTTCACTATGTCCCGGAGTTTGCTCAAACTCATGTTCATTGAGTCGGTGATGCCATCAACCATCTCATCCTCTGTTGCCCTCTTCTTCTCCTGCCCTCAATTAATAGTTTGATTTAAACATTATCTTTAGCCAATATTAAAGTTCATGAAAAATCAATAAATTCTTTTTGCTAAATTGTGCCTTTAGCCCTATGGGGAAAAAATATAGTAAATTCTTTTTCAGCTACTGCCTTTCAAAATCTTCAGAATTCTATCATAACTGTCAGGCATCCACGTGGGGAGACTTAGTTTCCCAGAATCAGACTTGGCAGTCCTAATGATTGGCTTGGATGCCACGAAAAAAACATTCCTGACAGAGATCACCCAGGGAGAAATGCTCCATCTAACTCCCTAGATTTAATCTTCACAAAGATTCAAATTATCTTGAATCCAGATAAGTCCTCTTGGAAACAAGACACAACAGATGAACCATTAGCTGATTAAACCTACCTCCAAGATAATAATTATCTCCCATTTAATTTGCCTTTCTTTTAGGTAGAATCTGTGGAGACTAAATTAGAAGTTCTCTCTGAAAAGCTGAAAAAATTGATTTCTCAAAAAAATAGAAAGTAAATTTGATATTAAAAAGCACCAGTAGACTCTAGAATGCAGAAGGTAACCATCCCATGCAGGTCAGGCCTTCTCTGACCATCCTGCCTACTCAAGTGATAATCTGGGCCATGCTCAGAGGGGAATCTGAAAGCATGGAGAGACACTAACATCTACACCACTTGTGGATGAACTAGGGTTATTAGTCTGCAGAAGCAAAGCCCAGAGGCCAGGCAGGGAGAGTGGGACATGAGGGTGAGTTCACATATTTAAAGGTTTGTCACAGTGTAGAGCAAGTCTGTGCAGCCTGATGGGGTCAAATGGAACAAATGTGTGGGAAGAGATGACAACCCAATCATTATAAAGGGGAACTCTGAACAACCAGAAATGCCCAAGCATGAACTGGGCTGCTTTGAATGGTAATGAGTTCCTGTAGCCAGAGGTTTCAAGTCTTTGATAGTTTCATTCAATATTCTACATTCCTTTCATCAAATAATTACTCTGAAGGCTCAACATAGGCTACACACAGATAAATGAAATAACCATGGTTCCTGCTCTCATCCAACAGAGGAGACTCAAACTTACATCTAAGACAGGATCTGTGAAATTTTTCCTAACCTCAAGAAACTATGAAGTAAAATCCCTATTTTTTTCCTACATTTGAAGAGCCCCAGATATGTTTTTATTCTTACCAAGAATGAGCCAACCAGATTAATAACCTTTAGTTATGAAACAACTGAAGGCTAGCATAAAGAATATTTGGGATACTATTGGGATCAAGCCATTGAAGTTATAACTGTGGGTCTCCAAATTGCATTAATAAAGGAACCTCAAGTCTATCTTCCTAAAGTGAGTTATTTAGAATCATCCTGTTGCTTTTGCAACAGGTTTCATGGTTAGAAGATATTGAATTGGCCAAAAAGTTCGTTCAGGTTTTCTGAATAACTTTTTGGCCAACCCAATAGTTTTCCTTTGGAAAAATGGAAAATCAGTATTTCGTAATTCGGAAAGAAACACAAGGCTGGTATATATTGAGAAAGGTTTTTTTTTTAATGGTTAACATTAAAAACATTAGTCTCAGAATTAAATCCCTTAATGAACAAAGCTGGTTAAGTATTTATAATCTATCCTTGCCTATTAATGTTAATTATTGAAGTTCATTTCTAATTATTTACCTAATCACCACATTCCAGGACATGATTAGTTTACCTTAATCTGAATTTAACAACTATGATCTTAGAATTGGATCACATGATAACTTGGGAAAATGACCTGTTGTAACTAAAATGCACCTTAGAGTTTGCATAGATTGTCAAGAAGCAGAGGAGAGAAACTCTAGGGAAATTCCAGGAGGTTAGACTCACTGAACCTCCCAGCATGGCTCCAGGCAACAGAGAACTCACAAATATGCCTTCATGGAAAATATTCTGGCACTAACAAAAGCTCAGCTCATTTCCTTTAAAAAAAAAAAAAAACACTTTATTTTTATTGCTAAGGCTAATCCCCAAACTTCTAAAAGCAAGCTATGTATTAATCAAAGCTAGAATGCAGAAGTTCAGAAGAGAAGGAGAAAAAACAAAACAATGTCAGGGACTGAAAAGTCAAAAGCAGCAGGAGAGCGCCTGCTACTCAGTTTCTAGAATGAGAAGGAGTGTTTTATGGAAACTTCTGGACTTAGATCTACCTTATTTCTACTTAAACAGGAGAACGGGCTTCCCCGATGGCTTGGCGGTAAAGAATCTGTCTGCCAGTACAGGAGATGCAAGAGACACGGGTTCGATGCCTGGGTCGGGAAGATCCCCTGGAGAAGGAAATGGCAACCCACTCCAGTATTCTTGCCTGGAGAATCCACATGGACAGAGGATCCATGGGGTCTCAAAGAGGTGGACATAACTCAGGGCACACACACTCATTGCAGAATTGAATTGAAGAGATTTAAGGCTATGAACAATGTCTGTTTATCTCACTTTATGGGAATATTCACACATTTAGCTAAAGAAATATCATTGTGTTGAATTACAAGCTGGTGATATAACATGTAACATGTAACATGCAGCATATGTGTCATATTACCTTCCTAGAATCCAAAAATCTCTCTGAATTCCAAAACACACCTGTCCCCAGGAGTTTTGGATATAGGTTTGTTAGATCGGTAATAGCACCAAAATTAGTTCCAGAGGTTTTTTTCAATATTTTCCGCAGCGGACTGAAGAAATTATACAGGATTGTGGCTAATAGGGAGAGGCCATGTATAGAAAATTAGAAGTCCTCATAATTGAGTAGAAAGTCCTCATAATATAATGGAAGGTGAGTACCTCTATAGAGCCAGGAATTAGGGTAGAGTGTCTCCCAAAGCCCTGGAGAAGACAGTGTTTACCCCTTAACAACCAGTTCCTTGTCTTTCTGGATGCCTGCGTGCATGCTTAGTCACTTCAGTCATGTCTGACTCTCTGCAATCCTATGGACTGTAGCCCACCAGGATCCTCTGTCCACAAGGTTTTCTAGGCAAGAATACTGGAGTGGGTTGCCCTGCCCTCCTCCAAGGGATCTTCCTGGCCCAGGGACTGAATCTGCATCTCCTGCAGTTCCTACGTTGCAGGCAGATTCTTTACCTCTGAGCCACCAGGGAAGCCCTCTCTCTCTAGATTTCTTTGACAAATATTCACCCAGGCAGGAAACTACACAGAGAGAAACCTGTTCTTGAATTCAGTGCAGAATTCCCTGTGGGATAAAATATTCCATCATCTTACAAATTTTAAAATGATGATTTGATTCCTGAGCTAACCCCCCAAAAGTTTGCTCCTAGCATAGCAAAAGCAGTAGAATTTATAATATGGGATAAGCTCACTTTGAAGAATGAATCTATAGATCTGAGTTCTTTTCACATTACTTTTTAATATGAAAAAAATATATATTCTGCATCCCAAATAATGATATGCAAAATGTCATTTGGAACACAATGCATTTCTACATTGGATGTTGCCTGTAATATGCAGTGTTTTTCTAATTGTCATCATTTATTGTTCAAGAAATATTTACTGAGCACTATTCGTAGGTACTGGAATTAGAGAGTTCAACAAGAGACAATGAACCAGCCCTCTCACAGCTTAGATGCTAAGGGGAAAGACAGTAGGAAAAAACATGAAAGTAAGCTCTTTATTTTTTTTGGGGGGGGTTGAAGAAAAGTTGATTTACAATGCTGTGCCAATCTCTGCTATACAGCAAAGTGATTCAGTTATACACACACATACGTTCTTTTTTTTTTTAATATTCTTTTCCATTATGGTTTATCCCAGAAGATGGATACGGTTCCCTGTGCTGTATAGTATTCAATAGGACCTTGCTGTTTATCCATTCTTAATGTAATAATTTGCATCTATTAACCCCAAACTCCAAGTCCATCCCTCTGTGTCTCCCCTCTCTCCCTTGGCAATCACAGGTCTGATCTCTATGTCTATGAGTCTGTTTCTATTTTGTAGAAAGGTTCATTTGTGCCATACTTTAGATTCCACATGTAAGTGATATTATATAGCATTTATCTTTCTCTTTCTGACTTACTTTACTTAGTATGATAATCTCTAGTTGCATCCATGTTGCTGTGAATGGCATTATTTTGGTTTTTTTTATGGCTGAGTAGTATTCCATTGTATATATGTTCCACATTTGCTTTACCCATTAGTCTATTGGTGGACATTTAGGCTGTTTCCATGTTTTGGCTATTGTGAATAGTGCTGCTATGAACAGAGGGGTCCATGTATCTTTTTGAATTACAGTTTTGTCCATGTATATACCCAGGAGTAGGATTGCTGGTTCATATGGTAACTCTATTTTCAGTTTTCTGAGCAACCTCCTATACTGTTTTCCATAGTGGATATACCAACTTACATTCCCGTTCTTTTTCTCCACATCTTCTCCAGCATTTGTTATTTAGGCTTTTTAATGATGACTATTCTGACTGGTGTGAGGTAGTAACTCAGTGTAATATTGATTTGCATTTCTCTAATGATCAGCAATGTTGAGCATCTTTTCAAGTGCTTACTGGCCATTTGTATTTCTTCTTAGGAGAAATGCCTATTAAGTCCTTCTGTCCATTTTCCAGTTGAGTTGTTTGGTTTTTTTGTTATTGAGCTGTACAATTTGTATATTTTGGAGATTAAGCCCCTGTCAGTCACATCACTCGCAAATATTTTTCCCCATACTGTAAGTTTTTTTTTTTTTTTTAATGGTTTCCTTTGCTGTGCAATATCTTGTAAGTTTGATTAGTTCCCACTAGTTTATTTTTGTTTTTATTTCTATTGCTTTAGGATACTGACCTAAGAAAATCTTGGTACAATTTATATCAGAGAATGTTTTGCTTATGCTCTCTTCTTGACGTAAACTCATCTTAATGTAAAATTAAGTATTCATAAAGTTACATTTCTCCTGTAATTTATCATCAAAACACTTGCATGATGAGTTTTATCTTATTTAAAAGCAATTTCAGATTTCCTGATATTGGGTTTGACACATTCAAAGATTCACATTGAATAACTCAAAAGTCTCCAAACCTTCACAAAGACCAGGGAGGCTTTCAAAATACATGTATTCATCTTCCGGGTTCTGCTTTTAAGGAAGAGGTTATCTGGAAAGGAACAACTTACATAGTGGAATAATAGCATCATTTTTCCAAAACTCAGAGACGTTGAACAATATTTGAATCTTAAGACAATAGTGCTGAATTTGTCATTAAAAAAAAAAACACACAGCTTTGCCAAAAAAGGATGGAATGCTAATGTTTGATTGTGGTAGTTCACATTTTTAGAAACATTCCATATATCATACTTCAGAAAACAATAGTTTCATGCTACTGAAATGCCGAGGTTAAATTTTCTGAGTGGAAATCAAAAAACAATAGCAACCTCTCTGAAATCAGGAAACCTCAGGATTCCACAGTCTTGACACAACCCAAGGAAATGAAGCCTTGGACTTTTCTGTGATGGGAATACTTGCTAGAGAGTACAGTGTGAAGGGAGGCAAAAAGAGATAAAGACCTTACTTTTTCTCCTCGCAGCTTGAAGGTGGGGTTAAAGAAACAGTGCTGACGGAAATGGGAAGCTGTAGGCAGACAGCACATGCTGGGATTCCTTGCTTGCTACACTAGTCCAGTTTGCATCAACCACATAACACCAAGGATAGAAAGGCCACACATGCATGATGTTACTCCCCTAAAGGAACAACAGAGAAATAACTAATTCTTGAATTGAATCATGAGCAAATGCAACTACACCTGTACTTTTGGATTTCTAAAGCAGTGAGGAATTCTTGGGATAAATGCTGGCTGGGAAATCTTATAATCAGGGTTGTCAAGAACAGCAGGATAATGTTTGGATTCTACAATTGATGGAGTTGTTAACTGGTGATATTTGGAAGATTTGAAAACTCGTTAGTTAGGTAAATGAAATCAATTAAATAGGTCTTTGTTCTGTGTCTAGAATTGGTTTTTTGTTTCTTTTTAAAATTTTTTGTTGCACCTCTCCACTTCCGACATGTGGGACCTTAGTTCCTTGACCAGGGATCGAAGCTGCACCCCTTGTATTGGAAGGCAAAGTCTTAACCACCAGACTGCTGAGGAACTCCCATGTCTAGGATTGTTAAACATCGATTTTAGCACTGAAGGGAGAATTACCGAGATGTGCCAGACCCACTTCAATCCCACCAGAAAGGCGAGCCTACAGACATGTAACCATAAATCAAGAGAGATATATTATGCTACATAACAACAAAAATGATTCACTGATATTCATGAGACACTTATTACATACCATACCCCATTTTAAAGGGTTATCCGTGGCTTTTTGTTTGCTCATTTTTCTGATAGAGGCAGATTCTGTGTCCCCAGGGCCCTTAAACTTCTATAGTGTCTGCTGCTAGTAGGCTTCCAAAGGGAAAGAGAAAGGGAAAGTATGATCTGATGCAATGAACATTTTAATCACATGACAATAAATTGTTCCACTTGTAAATCAAGCCAATGAAACATATCACGAACATCAATCTACTTGTTTTTTTCCACTGTTAGTGAATGTATGCATGGTCTAGAAGAAAGGTCCTGTATATAGAGACTGGCCAGAAATACCCTGAAACATATGAAGTGAGCTTATACTGTGGCAATGAATAAGCACAAAATGTCAATATCTCTAACGAAGTTTCTTGCTCACTACACATGTTCAACATAGGTTTATTGGGGGAAAGGCTATCCATGTTTTAATACATTTAATTATCACAACCACTCTATGAGACAGGTACTATTATTTTCTTCTTTTTCACAATGAAGACACTGAAGCTCAGAGAGGTTAAGTAACTTAATCATGGTCACACTGCTCATACATGGTAGATAGGGGATTTAAACCCAGGCTCCAAAAGTCATTCTTTCATACCATAAAATATATGCAAATGATTTTAATTCTGATTAGGGTAGGTTAGTGAGGCAGGATGAGGTAGGGAGATGAGGAGAGAAATAAAGGGAGCTTCCTAAAAGAAATAACAATTGAGCTGTGTGCTATCCAGATAGACAAAATATAACCTCCTTAGACCCAGTTTCTTACTTTCAAACTAGTGGGACTGATGAGATTACCTCTAAAATCCCTTTGAATCTTTTAATCACTTCAGAATCCACCTCTTGTGACACTACTGAAGATAACACAAAAGGAGTAAGCTTCAGAAATCACAACAACCGAATTATTAGCTGTGTGATCTCTGGAGAGTTGTTTATTTTTCTGAATCTTAGTGTTTTTTCATTGATGCAATAAGAAAATCCTCATAAGGTTGTTGTGAAGACTAGCTATCTAGGCATAGAAGTCACTCAAGTAATTGTTGTCTCTCTTTTCCCTTAGCTGTGTGTACAATTCTCAGTCACTCAGTCATGTTCAACTCTTTGCGACCCCATGGACTGTAGCCTGCCAGGCTCCTCTGTCGATAGAATTTTCCAGGCAAGAATACTGAAGTGGGTTGCCATGCCCTCCTCCAGGGGATCTTTTCAACCCAAGGATCAAATCCTCATCTCTTGGGTCTCCTTCATTGCCAGACGGGTTCTTTACCACTTCTTTACCACCCTTCCCCCTTACTTTTTCTTTAAGTGTATATAATTTAAGTTCTTGAACTGACCTAAATCTCAGATCACTGTGTGGCCGCACAATAGTAGGGTACCATTTGGAGGCAGACAGTAAAGTAAAAGAGGATATTTGAGGGCATCAAATATTTTCTAAAATATATGTTAGATCTAATTTGCAGTGCATTTGTTTGGGGAAGGGAATGGCTACCCACTTCAGTATTCTTGCCTAGAGAATTCCATGGACAGAGGATCCTGGTGGGCTATATAGTCCATGGGATTTCAAAAACTCAGAGTCAGTTGAGAGACTCACTTTCACTTTTTTCAAATGCCGTTTGCTTCTTTTGCTCTTTTTGTTTCTATAACTCAACTGACTTATTAAACCATCACATGATAAACTGGAAATCAAGAGGTGAAGCTACATACTATTTATAAGCTGTGACTGATATGGCTCAGAAAGCCTTCAGTAGATACTGCATGAGTTGTGCAAAAGGTTCATAGTTAAGAGTTTAAAATTTTTTAATATCACATACTGAAGTAAACATGTGAATGGAAGTAAAAAGAAAAAGTCCTATCCAAAAACTCTTTAGTCATAATTTGAACTTTTATTATCAAAGATGGAGATGATAAGATATACATCCATAGAAAAGAGTAAGAAACAAAGATCATGTTGATACTCAAGAGAAAAAAATAGATACAAAGAACTTTATTTAAGTAGGTGTTTTGTTTCTTCTTTCTGTTACTTTATTAACAAGAATACATTTTTTTAACTAGTTCTGACTAAAGAGATTTGAGGCTTTTCATTTTACTTCTTTTAATTGAGGTTTGCCTTGTATACATTTGTGCTTCCCGGGTGACTCAGATGGTAAAGAATCTACCTGCAATGCAGGAGACCCAGGTTCGATCCCTGGGTCAGGAAGATTCCCTGGAGAAGGGAACGGCTACCAACTCCAGTATTCTTGCTTGGAGAATTCCATGGCCAGAGGAGCCTGGCAGGCTACCTGTGGTCACATAGAGTCAGACACGACTTGAGTGACTTTCCTCATTTCATTATACACATTAAAATGCACAAATCTTGGTGGTACACTCAAACACTTTTACATAGGTATATGCCCACGTAACCACACTCAGATCTACATATAGAACATTTCCAGTGCCCTTGAAGGTCCTCTACCCTCTTCTTAGTCCATACCCACAAGGTAACTACTATTCACATTTTAAATAAAGCAGGTAACAAAAATAGAAAATGATAAATGAAAAAGTAAAGGAATCCTAAACCTGATATTTTTTTTCTGTTGTAAGAGTTTTTCTTTATAGAACTTACATTGGTGGTTTAGTAACCATTATATACCCAAGGCTCTAAGGAATTAGCTCACTAGGTGGTAAACTAAAAACCATAGCCTAGGGCTTAACAGAAGCAGCAGACTTCAAATTCTTTCCGTAGAAGAGTCAGGTGGCCCAGTTCTTTCTTCTAGAGACACATGATAAAAGAAAGCATCTGGAGAATTATATTGGATTGTTTACAACCTCAGTATCAACATAAGTACAACTCAATTAGGTCTAAGCAAAAAGTCTGCATTGTGTTTAGCAAAGTCAAGATAAGTAATAACAATGAGACTGCTGCTGCTAAGTCACTTCAGTCGTGTCCGACTCTGTGCAACCCCATAGACGGCAGCCCACCAGGCTCTCCCATCCCTGGGATTCTCCAGGCAAGAACACTGGAGTGGGTTGCCATTTCCTTCTCCAGTGCATGAAAGGGAAAAGTGAAAGTGAAGTCGCTCAGTCGTGTCCGACTCTTAGCGACCCCATGGACTGTAGCCTACCAGGCTCCTCTGTCCATGGGATTTTCCAGGCAAGAGTACTGGAGTGGGGTGCCATTGCCTTCTCCAAACAATGAGACACTTAGACCCAAACTCTTGGTTGGATCATGAAGCTATGAATTCTGTGGACAATTTGACACTAATGGAGCATGAACTCTGAGTTGTTTTTCAAGTAACTGTGGTGATTTGATGTTCTTGTGTACACCAATTTTCACCCCAGCATTCCATACTTTCAGGTTATTAAATAAATTTGGGGGTACAGTGAGTGACAGAAGGTACCCTAATGAGCAACAAGACAATAAGATCCAAGAGTCTGGTCCACCAGATGCCTAGCCTAACAACTGAACTGACATGATATTTCACTTTGGGCAGTACTATATGTTGGCTATCAATAAATTATCCAAATAGGCACACCTTTTCAGAGTAAAAGGGGCCACTATCATAAATATGCCAGAACAGCAGAACTAAGTCAGGACTAACCCAAGCAAACCAGGATATACAGTCACCTTAGCTCACAAGCCTCCAATCCATAAAAGTTCATACCGATTAACTCTCGATTCCAACGACTCCTTTACTAGTTAAGCTAAAGCTTTTACAGTGGCAAAGACATCTGAGAGAGAGAGAGAGAAAAAAAAAAAAAAAAAAGGATGACTTAGAGATTATACCTGAGTTCCAGCAAGTTAAACACATCGATGCCACTGATACAAGGATGCAGCCTTAGCTTCTGACATGAGGAAAACAACCTGAAGAGGGTTGAGGACTCAGAGGAAGAGAAGTTACATCTATAGCTTTGACATAATACTCCACACACTGTCTTTAAATACTGAGAGCTGATGAACTAAGGGAGGGCAATACCTTCATTTGTTAAGATATTATCTTGCTCAGTAATAATATAATAAGGATCATCAGTAGTTTATATAACTTGCTGCTGCTGCTAAGTCACTTCAGTCGTGTACGACTCTGTGCGACCCCATAGACGGCAGCCCACAAGGCTCCTCCGTCCCTGGGATTCTCCAGGCAAGAACACTGAAGTGGGTTGCCATTTCCTTCTCCAATGCATGAAAGTGAAAAGTGAAAGTGAAGTCACTCAGTCGTGTCCAACTCTTAGCGACCCCACGGTCTGCAGCCCACCAGGCTCCTCCTCCGTCCATGGGATTTTCCAGGCGAGAGTACTGGAGTGGAGTGCCATTGCCTTCTCCATGTACCTGGCAATGTGTGCTAATTCCTTTATATATATTTGCTCTTTAAATTCCCCAATGATCCTTCAAGATAATTTAACTTCTGTTCCCATTCTTTCCGCACAGATAAGGAAATTGAGGCTTAGAGGTTAAGGCATTGGTCCACGGTGTAAGATGTATATTAGGACTCTAAGATCCATCTGACTCTTAGCCGCTCTCTGGTTTTACACTACATCCACTCCTCCTGAAAGTGAAAGTGATAGTCATTGAGTCATGTCCAACTATTTGCAGCCCTATAGACTGTACCCCGTCAGGCTCCTCTGTCCTTGGAATTCTCCAGGCAAGAATACTGGTGTGGATAGCCATTCCCTTCTCCACCCCTCCTAGAGCTCTTTAATTGGGGATAAACTCATTTAACTAGCTCAAACAAGGGATACATTTACTGACAGGATAGCATGGGAAAACCCTTGGATATCAGGAGCAGAAAAGCAAATACTGTAGGACCAGCTGGGGCAGGCAACTGAGAAGCTAGGAACCAAAACCATTCCCAACAGCTCTCATCTCCTGTTTCTCTGCAGTGTCTACTACAATTTTTTACAATATATTTTTGAAACCTGGGGACTTGGGATTCTATACCACCAAGCATTTCCAATGTCTAAATCTCCCTCTACTATATGTCATTTTTTAAAAAACACATTTTTTGATACAGAGGAAGGATGAACTTTTCATTTTGTTGATTACTACTCAAGCTAAAAATTAAATTCTGATTTTAATTAGTCTGTGATCTTAACACACAGGAAAACATTCTCTTTTCATCTAGTTTGCTTTTAAAAGTAGAAATGAATGCAAAGAAGCACAAAGTCCTACAGGAAGGGGATCAAGGCCCTAGCTTCCCACAGGAAATAGGTTTCCATAATTACTCTCTCCTCATGAGAGAGTAAAAAATTAATTTATTTAAAATTGGCATTTTGCCATGGGTAAATGCAACATTTCTGTGTAAAAGGTGTTTAGTTTTTTCCCTCATTCTTACAGTCAATCTGCGTAAGGCAGAAAGTGATGTGGCTGTAACTGTGAGGTTTAGGGTCCTTCCCTTGAGGCCAGCGTTGTTACTTCAATGCCATGTTCCATGAATAGATCCACATTCAAGCTCCAAGCACAGTGCTTGGGCTAGAGTCCAGTCCTCCTGACTTCCAGCCTAGAGCCTTTTCAACAAGTTGTGCAGATGTCTGGGGGTGGGGAGGGGGTGGCTTGTGTATGACCCAAAAAGCAAGAACCTGAAGAATCAAATGTCCATCTCCTGCCCCTCCCACGACTTTACATCATGATGTTACTTGATCCAAGTGTCTTGTTGTGATATATGAAGGTGACAGTTTTTGACTAAGGTTTTATATGTGTATGTTTTGTAAATATCTGTATGATGAACTTTCCCATCGCATTGCAAACTCACAGCAAGCAGACTGTGTGACTAAGTGCATGCTCAGTCGTGTCTGACTCTTTGGAACCCCATGGACTGTAGTCTACCAGGCTCCTCTGTCCATGGGATTCTCCAGGCAAGAATACCAGAGTGGGTTGCCATTTCCTTCTCCAGGGGAACTTCCTGACCCAGGGATCGAACCCATATCTCTTGCATTGGCAGGAGGATTCTTTAGCTGAGCCATCAGGGAAATCACACCCAGAATATAGCCTTGCATATAAAAGACATCAAAAAAGTGTTGATTGGAGGGAAGAAAAAAGGAAAGGAGGAAAGAAGGAAGGGAAAAAGGAAGGACGGATAGAGTGCACGATTTGCCTCAAATGTAGGTTCTGTTTATGAGTCAACCAAAAAGTAAAAGCAAAGTAAACTTGAGAGAGAGATAAACTTTATTTGCCTGAGATGTTTTTTGTTTCCCTCTCCCATGTTCCTTCTTTGTTAGGTTATTTGTTAGACAATTTTTTAAATAAATAGTGCTACATGGAGAACAGATTGAAAGAAAAGATAACAAAATGCTAACAGGAATTATCAAAAAAATGAAGGTATGTAAAAAAAGAATGAAAAGCAATTAAAAGTCTATGATATTGGTGACATTAAGAAAAAATGCAACTTGAAGAAACTACTTTAATAATAATTAAATGTTACCTGGCTTTGAAACAATGTGCTGATTGGGCTACATAGACTGCCTTGTCAAACATTTCACAGGGAGGGAAACAGAACATGCCAAACCAGGGTGCAAGACAAGAGAAAGGCCAGTCTGCATACTGACGGCATGATCATTAGTTCCCAAAACAAGGAAAGGAAGTAGCTGTATGAATGTTTCTCTAAGAAAATAGGAGTGATTACATCACTTTAAATTGTTGCCTGTGGGTTATAAACAGTAATTCTTTGACTTCCTCTGGGGCTAGACCATCTGGGAGTCCTGTGACCTCTCTGACCTGTTTGAAGCAGTTGTACTCAGCTAGCAGACAAGTGAGAAGTAGCACAGGCCTAAGGTTTTCCTTCCTAAATTGGGAGGGAGGATTTAGAAAGGATTTAAGTTACATTTCTTTTCATGCACTCTTTTTTTACCCCCTGCAAATTGAAAAAAAAAAATGACTGATATTATTCAACATCAACGTCTCAGGTGAGCTGGAGTGTGGTTGAGAACCACTGGCTGGAAACAATCATTCAATGATTCATTCATTCATTCAGCATGTATTTATTGAGCATCTAATGTGAACCAGGCACTGTGAGTACAGTGGCTAACACAACAGACAAGTCCTTTATTTTTGAGAAGATTCCATTCAGGTAGGAGAGGACAGATAATAAACAAATGGGCAGAGAAGATAATATCTCTATGAGACCATCTCCCTCCACCCTTCTCTTCCCTCCTTATACTCCAGGTAAGGTGTAGAACAGTGACCTTCTTGCCCTTCCTAGAATATACCAAGCTTAGTCCCACCTGGAGGCCTTTCCCCACACCCTTCCCTCTGGCTGGTAAGCTTTGCCCCCAGACATCATATAGCTTCTGTCTTCCCCTCCTTCAAATCTTAGCAGAGATGTCACCTGTCACAGAGGCTTCCTTGATCTTCCTATGTAAAACAGTCTTTGATCTCTTCCACTAGAATGTAAGAGTCCCAGCAGTATGGGTTTTTCTTGTTTCTTCATGTCCATATCTCTCAAGTTTAGAACAGTGCCATTAGAAATCCCTGTTTACCCACATGCCCAATGACAATGTATCTAGCCTCGGAGGACCTAATCTCTTATCTGCACTGTAGTAGCTGGTCTCCAAAGTTGGCCCACAGTGAACTGCACTCCTGGTATTCGCACCTTGGGTAGTTCCTTTGTCTTGAACATGAGCTGACACTGTGCCTCATCTGTGACCAACAGAATGCAGCAGAGGTGATACCTGATGTCCAAGGCTATCGCATATGAAGCCTTGCAGATTCCATCTTGGTATCATGGAACACATATTCTGGAGGAAGCCAACCCCCAAGTTAAAAAGTCCAACTATATTGGGACTTCCATGTGTAAGGAAGCCCAATCTAGCCACATGGAGGGCCATGCAGAGAGACTCAAATGTTCAGCTAGTCCCCAGCCATTTCACCTATCTCAGTTGAAGCGTGTATGTGATAGCACACATCCATCAGCTGAGTCTTCAAATGACTCCAACCCTGGGGCCATCCGACTGCAGCTGCATGAGAGGCCCCAAATGGGAACTAGCCAGCTGAGCTCCATCAGTATACTGAACCATAAGAGAAAATAATACATATTGTTTTAAGCCATCAAGCTTTGAGGCGGTTAGTTATGCAGCAATAATTGCAAATAACTGTGAAATGCAGCCACCAAAGCTAGCTCCAGGGCTTCTCTGGTGGCTCAGTGGTAAAGAATCCATCTGTCAGTGCAGGAGACAAGGGTTCAATCCCTGATCTGGGACAATCCCACAAGCCGCGGAGCAGCTAAGCCCATGTGCCACAATTATTGAGCCTGTGTGCCACAACTATTGAAGCCCATGCGCCCTAGAGCCTGTGCTCCACAGCAAGAGTGGCCACCACAGTGAGAAACCTGTAACTAGAGAGTAGCCCCAACTCACCACAACTAGAGAAAACTCTGTGCAGCAACAAAGACCCAGCACAGCCAAAATTAATAAATAAAGAAAATTTTTGAATTATATAAAAAAAAGATAGCTCTAGATTCATACATTATGGTCCCTGTAAGCATAACATATGTCTAAGGGTCCTTGAGCTTTGCCCACCCCCAATGTTTAATAAGGCAGGTGTCTCTGCCATTAACAAGCTTTGTTTGCACTGTTCACTCTCTTTTTCTCCTTTACAAGCACCCACTGGAAGTCAGAAAAGCTGAGTCTTCATCCTCTTGGGACCACTGTAATTCTGGGTAAGTCACTAAACTCTCCAAAGATCAAGCTCTGAAAAAATCATCAGTTCAGTTCAGTTCAGTAGCTCAGTCGTGTTCGACTCTTTGCAACCCCATGGACTGCAGCATGCCGGGCCTCCCTGTCCATCACCAACTCCCAGAGCTTACCCAAACTCATGTCCACTGAGTCGGTGATACCATCCAGCCATCTCATCCTCTGTCGTCCCCTTCTCCTCCCACCTTCAGTCTTTTCCAGCATCCGGGTCTTTTCAAAAGAGTCAGTTCTTCACATCAGGCGGCCAAAGTATTGTAGTTTCAGTTTCAGCATCAGTCCTTCCAATGAATATTCAGGACTGATTTCCTTTAGGATGGACTGGTTGGATCTCCTTGCTGTTCAAGGGACTCCCAAGAGTCTTCTTCAACACCACAGTTCAAAAGCATCAATTCTTCGGCGCTCAGCTTTCTTTCTAGTCCAACTCTCACATCCATACATGACTACTGGAAAAACCATAGCTTTGACTACATGGACCTTTGTTGGCAAAGTAATGTCTCTGCTTTTTAATATGCTGTCTAGGTTGGTCATAGCTTTTCTTCCAAGGAGCAAGCATCTTTTAATTTCATGGCGGCAGTCACCATCTGCAGTGATTTTGGAGCCCAAGAAAATAAAGTCTGTCACTGTTCCTATTGTTTCCCCATCTTTTTGCCATGACATGATGGGACCAGATGCCATGATCTTCGTTTTCTGAATGTTGCATTTTAAGCCAACCTTTTCACTCTCCTCTTATATGAAAAATCATAGTGGGAGTTTGATTCTTTAACTCTGGGTAGTGTGTGATAGACAACCCTTTCCCCCCTCCCTCCAACTGAAACTAACACAAAACAGAAATCAATGAAAGAGACACAAGTGGAAGAGTTCTGTTGGAAGCAGGACAGGCTGTATATTGGAGTAGTGGTCAGAAGTAGAGACTGGAGTCAGAAGACCTAAGCTCAGATGCCAGCTCCTCCCCTCACCAATCCACCAGAACCCAGTATGAAAAGCACTATACGGGGTGGTCTCAGAGGCCTCCCCACTTTACATGTTTTGATTTTTAACATTTATCACACAGAAAATAGACATATAACTTCAGGGTTTATTTTAATGTATTGTTTATATGGTTTATATTTTTTTATTTAAATAAGTTTTTATTTATTATTACTTATTTATTTGGCTGCACTGGGTCTTGGTTGCAGCACATGGAACCTTTCAGTTGCAGCATTCGGAATCTTGTGTTGTGGCATGTGGGATCTAGTTCCCTGATCGGTATCAGACCTTGACCCCCTGCATAAGAGTGCAGTCTTGGTCACTAGACCATTGGGGAAGACCCCTACTTTTTTTTAAATTTAAAAACAGAGTACTGAGCTGGAAGAGTTTTGTTATTGCTTCTGCTTTCTTATAGAACCAGATTTATACTAGTTTTTCCCAACCACTATCTGCTCCTAGAGCAGTAAGCCCTTATGATCTTGCCTGTTCATTTCAATGCAAGTGCTAGACTTCGTTCTTGCCTTATCCTTAGAGAAAGAAATAGAGTATTTCAAATTTCCCCATCTGCAGTATAACTTGGCTTGGGAAATACTGGCTTAAAATCATTCTATTTTATTTTTTAATTAATTAATTCATTTATTTTTGGTTCCACTGGGTCTTCATTGCTGTGTGCAGGCTTTCTCTAGTTGCAGTGAGAAAGGGGCTATTCCTTGCTGTGGTTCACAGACTTCTCATTGCTGTGGATCATGGAGCACAGGCTCTAGGCACACAGGCTTCAGTAGTTTCAGCATTCAAGTTCAGTGGTCGCAGCTTTTGGACTATAGAGCTCAGGGTCAGTAGTTGTGGCACAAAGGCTCTGGCTGCTCTTTGGCATGTGGGTTCTTGCCAGGCCAGGGATCAAATGTGTGTCCCCTGCATTGGCAGGTGGATTTCTATTCATTGTACCACCAGGGAAGTCCCATTCTATTTTCTATTTGATTTTTTAAATATTTTCAAAGGCCTCTACAGTAGGAGATTTCATAGCCTACTATACATTCCCACTCCAACGTTTACTGAGTGTATTCATTAGGAAACTTTCCTTCATTTTTGACAAAAATCACTCAATAAAGGTCCCCTTCACATAATGTTTCTCAACTTTCATATAACTTTTTTAAAAAGTCATATAATTAAGTTTTTCAGTGCCACTGTACTAATGTTCCTCTGAACTCTCTCAATGTTTTCCCATTTTCTCCTCTGCATAGTGACCTTAAATTGAAAACAGGAATGTTCTGAAGAGAGTTCCTAAAATTATTTGATTTGTGATATATATTAAATACTATGCATAATTAAATTATTATAGCACTTCCAGGTTGCATATTGATAAGAGTGTCAACATCTTCTAAGACATACGTCATCAGACAATATGCATAAAATTACAGGCATGTGATTACACTTTACATGTGCTTATATTGGCTAATAATTACATACCCTTCCCTGTGTTGTAAATCATATAACTATTTGACCAGACATTGCAACCAAATAGCCACTCAAATCTCCAAACTCATATTTGAACTCTGCCCCAAGACTATGGACAGATGTCCAGTGTATATGATTGTGTTAAAAGCAGACCACAATCTGATCAATATTTGACTGAAGAAAAACTACACAACTTGAAAGTTTCAAGTGGAGTTTTATTTGAGGATCTTACTGAGGACTGTGTCCCAGGAGACAGTCTCTCATAGCAAAGAGAGATAGAGGAGGTAACAGAGGAGCCAGGATATATACGAGTTTTTTGCTGGGGGGAGGGGGGGAACATGCAGTCCAATGTCAAAAAATCACTGCTAATCACAAAGAATAGACATCTCAATGTTTTTAATGTTTTTCAATGTGTGGGAAGACATAAGACTCAGTTCATTAAAATTATTCCTTAGATATGTATGCATCTTAATTATCCAGTATCTAGGACCAGTATCCAAAGTACAAAAAATCTTCCTGCTGTTCTCTATGCTGAATTCCCCTCAGGGTGCACCATCGATGGGTACCTGGAGTGCCTAATGGCTTGATCCTTGTAGAAAAGGGATGATGGGCAACATACTTTGTTTAGGAAATGTCAGGCAATATTCTCTGTTCACAATATTCTAAGCTGTTGAATGGAAACCCCTATATCCTGAAAGATGATGGATTAGGCATTTTCTGCTAGAACTCCTGCAACACCTGGAAAAAGTATCAGCTAGAATTTTTCTTTAATATCAGAAACAAGAAATTTTATTCCCAGAGGCTTGTAGGAAGAAAGAATAGAGGGTAGAGCTTTCTTTACTGATGTGAAATCAAAGAGTATCCCAAAATGTATTTTAGACATAATCTTATGTCTATTTTATCATGCTATAATTAACTTTCCCCTATTGTTTCACTGCTGTGCATGCTGTCGCTCAGTTGTGTCTGACTTTTTGCAATCCCCTGGACTGTAGTCCATCAGGCTCCTTTGTCCACGGAATTTCCCAGGCAGGAATACTAGAATGAGTTGCCATTTCCTTCTCCATGGCATCTTCGTGATTCTGGAGTCAAACCTGGGTCTCCTGTATTGGCAGGAGGATTCTTTACCACTGAGCCACCAGGGAAGCCCTATTGTAGAAAAGCTCCCAGAAAAAACAAATTATGAAGCTGTTTGACAGCATCTTTTACACTTAATCAAATGCCACTAAGTAAAATAATGTCATTTACTAGCTCCTTTCTTTCTTTTTTTTTTAAAAATTCTTTTGGCTTCACCAGGTCTTAGTTGCAGCCCACAGGATCTTTGTTGTGGGATCCAGGATCTAGCTGCCTGATCAGAGACCAAACCCAGGCCCCTTGCACTGAGAGCGGGGAGTCTTAGCCACTGGACCACCAGGGAAGTCCCCCTAGCTCCTTTCTAGTTCCTCCCCACTCTAGGAAAGTGCTATTAACTATTTCCCCACCTGCTCCTCCTCAAATCCCTCCCCCACCCCCATCTTTCTCTCCCTTTCTCACTTAAGATCACACTTCTGGAATTCCTCATCTCAGGCACTGAGGAACACATTTCAGGGCAACTGAGTGTTCCTTAGTTCAACTGTAAGCCTGTGTGGCGAAGCTATGAACACTTGCCCTTACTCATGCATCAGAAGAGATCTGACCATGGTTTCTGAAAAGGTTGAACCTAGAACCACCAAAAGACCCAGCATTTCACTCCTAGGTATATACCCAAAAGAATTGAAAGTAGGGACTCAAACAAATATTTGTACATCGGTGTTCATTTCAGAATTATTCACACTAGCCAAAAGGTAGAAACAACCCAAGTGTTCCAGAGATGAATGAATAAACAAGGGTGGAATATACATATACAATCAAATAGTATTTAACAACAACAAAAAAAGAGAATAAAGTACTAATAAATGGTACAGCTTGGATGGACCTGGAAACATTATGCTTCATGAAATAACACAGGCACAGAAGGAAAAATGTTGTCTAATTCCACTTTCATTAAGGCCCCAGAATAGACAAATTCATAGTGACAGAAAATAGAATAGAGGTCACCAAGGCCTGGGAGAAGGTGGGATGGAGGATTATTGCTGAATAGATATAGTTATATCGGGGTGAATTTTTAAGTTTTGGGTCCAGATAGTGGTGATGGTTACATATGTCCCTAAACTGTACACTTACCAATGCTTAAATATGATGTTACATAGCTTTAACAGCAATAAAAAAAAAATTACTTAGGGGGCCAAAAAGTCACTTCTGATCTGAATTCTGCAATGAGGGTAACTTGAAGTACACCTGAGTTTTAATGAGAGCGTCACTACCCAGAGTTTGGGATGGTGACAACCTCCTCTATATTCTAAGTCCACTCCCATCCCAAGTACGATGGTGAACTAGAGAAGGGACCGGGAGCCTGAAGGCATCAGTAATATCTCCAAGCCTCTGGGTCACCCAGAGCCTTCCCCACCCTGCCCAGCCAGGCTCCTGCAGCCAGGGTGTCAGTGGTGGTCAGGTAGGAAAAAAACAGGGAGAGAGAGAGATCTGACCAAGCCAACTCAAATGGAATTTCTGTAAACTATTTTCTTTTACTTACTTTTCAAGTGTCACGAGAGTCATTTTTGGAGCAAGAAGGTCACAAAAAGATGCTTTTGTTCTCTCAGCTATTAAACATATAGGGGAATAGGAAAACTTCGGGAAGGACTTTCACTTTCAAAATGTTTGAGGTTATTTAGAAGGGTGGGTTTTGGTTTTTTTATACACACACACACACACACACACACACACAAACATTGTTGACTGAAAAAAATGCACAACCTAAAAGTTGAGAATTACATTGTATTCCATGGACTGGGAGACAGTTTCTCAGATTGCTCTGAGGGACTGTTCCAAAGAGGTAAGGGGGGAGCCAGGTTATAGAGTTTTTGCAAAAAACAAAAACAGGGCCCTAACAACACAGGTAGTTGAACCAAAAGATTACTGTTAAAGAAAGCCAGAAACTTCAAATTAATAAATTCAGCATTTTTCTATGTAACGGAAGATGCAAGAATCTGGGTTTATTGAAATAATACGTTTGATGTGCACGTTAACTGTCTAGGGCCAGTATCCTGTTTTTCTCCATCGTGAATCCCCTTAGGGTGCACAGTTGTGGGTAGCTCCAGTGGCTTGTTGGCAGGCGACATTTTTCCTCCACAAATAAATGCTATGGTTGCCTACTCTTTGTAATTATTCTTAAACCTAAAATCATTTTTAAAAGAAAAATTGAAAGCAGCCCCAGAGCATAAAGTCAGTCATTTTTCTACCCAGCCATAAAGTCAAACTTCCAACAATAAGGTTTTATATTATTCCTATTCCTAACTACTCTGTAGTAAATCAGAAATCTACCAACACATACCTTATTTGCTATTGTAGGGGAGCAAAATTTGCCATCCCTAAATGTATCTATTTGGCATGCATATTATTTCAAGCTAAAAATAATCAAGGCTCAAAAGATTGGAGAAGAATCTTTGACCTCTCCTCTAACTGCCAAAAAAAAATTTATCTAGAAGACCTGATCCAGGAAGGGACTTGTCACTGTAGATTACTACAGTATAATACAAACTAGGTGTGTACACAGGGAGGAACGTAAGCAGAGTCTGTTTGTTAAAATTCCTCTCTGTGTTCCATTGTTTCTGTATGGCCCAGCAAACTTTTTATCAAACATTTGCTCATTTTCATCTTTCTGTGAATGGCCTTCCTTCCCTTTTGTGGATAAGAACGTTGCCTGTCATATCAGTAAACAACAGATATTACAGCCCCATCAAGTCATCAACCACATGACACCCACAACTGTGCCCCCTGATGGGATTTAGGATGGAAAAAAGGACACTGGCTCTAGACAGTTAAGGTGGATATCAAGGAACAATTTCAATAAATACAGAGTCTTGCATCTCCCCATACATAGAAAAGTGCTAAATTCATTAACTGAGATGTCTGTTTTTTCTTTGCATGCTAAGGCACTTAAGTTGTGTCCACTCTTTGCCACTCTATCAACTGTAGCCTGACAGTCTCCTCTGTCCATGGCATTCTCCAGGCAAGAATAGTGAAGTGCATTGCCATGCCCTCCTCCAGGGGATCTTCCCCATCCAGGGATGGAATCCACATCTCATGTTTCCTGCATTGGCAGACGTGTTCTTTACCACTAGCGCCACCTAGGAAGCTCGATTATTCTTTGATTAATAGTCATCTTTTAAGGTTTTTGTTGCCAAAACTCCTATATATCCCGGCTCTTCCCTTACTTCAGGTCAGTCTTTTAGTACTATCTGAAAGGCTGTCTGTTGGGCCTTATAAATTTATATAAATATATAAATTTAGTCTGCCAAATAAAACATAATTCTCAACTTTTAGGTTGTGCAGGTTCTTTTTCTTTTTCAGTCAACACTTTGAAGTCCCAAATCCCTGCCTGCCCCATTCTCTTTTCTCAGGTGGCTCATAAGCCTCAATTGTCTAACTTGTCCTTGGATCTCATATGTTTGGGCAGTCCCCTGAATGCAGGTAATTAAATTTGATCTTATCCTGTTAATCTACCTCACTTCAGTGTAATTCTTCAACGAGCCAGAAAAACCTAGAAGGGCAGAGGAAAGTTTTTTCCTTCCTTTCTCTACTAAGTGGATGTTTAGAACAATGCCTGGAACACAGTAGCTGTCAAAGTTCCTTAAATGAGTAAGTGGATGCTCCAAACACAAAACTTCAGACAGAATCAGCAAGATGGGGAAGCAGAGGCATTCGTTTCATTGGCTGGGCGCGTAGTAGGCAAGTTGCTGGTGAGATTGTGATGGCTGCTTCTCCATGCTCCCCTCCGCCCTCATCAACTAGGAAGGGTTAACCAGGCAACCAGCTCATATCACCTGTTACGGGGCCGACCTATTGCTTAAGCTCTGTCAGGCAGTCCTCAAGGAGGCTACACCCTGCTTGAATAATTTGGGCTGGGGAACAGGCCAGCCCACCCAGCGCATCCGTGCACGAAAAGCCCTATGGTTTCCCATATCTACAGCTGGCTGCCCACTGTTCAAACTCCGTAGTTACAGCCTAGATAGAAAAACCAAAAAAAAAAAAAAAAGACCAGTTTCCTAGGAGGCTACTTACAGGGCGCCGAGTTAGGCAAATATTTCACCTGCTTGGCCAATTAGCTTCTTCTCCTAGAAAGACGAGTTCTACAGGTTTCCTTTTTCTCTTCCTCTGCCTCCTGGGTTGGGAGAAGAGGCTGTCACTTCGCTTCGACCCTCCCCTTCCCTCCCTCCCGGCTCGGCCCCTCTCGCCCGGACCAATCGCGCCGGCCCGAACGTGTCCAGGTTGGCGGCCCCCGGCGCGGGCGGCCCGGATGCGCCGAGCGGCCCAGGGCGCGGGGGAGGGCGCGGCGGGCTCGCGGGGCCTGCAACCCGGACGGTGGGAGCCGGGGAAGCGGGGAGGAGGAGACTGCGTGAAGGTGCCCTCCAGACGTGGCCCTGATGACCGAACTACAGCAAGATGTGGACGACACAAAGTCTGCCAAAGTGCTCGGCAAGAGGGAGAGCAAAGTTGGCTCAGCTCAGTAAGTATGCTCCGCTGGACCCAGCCGGGGCGGGAGAACCCGCGCTGCCCAAACTTCTCTGCCAGGGGCGAGCTGGAAGTGGACAGGGCTTTCTGGAGCTTTAAACGTGGACAAACTTGTGCTTGAACTCTTTCTGTGGCGCCCGGTCTCTTTTTTTTTTGACCCCAATTCTATAGTAGAGAAAACGCACGGCAGAGTTTCCTGGAATGCACTGCAGCATGCATTCCCGTGGGGCTGGGAATTATTTGAGCCGAAAGCACGGTTGGTGTTTTATAAATCCCGAGGGAGGTCTGGGGCGAACTTTCAGATCTCCGAGCCAAGTCGAGAAACAGCGCTTCACATTTATTCTAACTGTCTTCTTAATTTCGCGTGTGGAGATGGCGGCTGTCCCGTAGACGGCATCTCGTCAGTAGCTTCACAACGATGCGCATTTTGTCATTCTGATGCGGACGTGAGGGTGTTTTTCCCTCATCCCCTTCCCTGTTTACCCTCTATAGAGACCGCAAAAGTAGTGGAAAACATGAAACATTTTATTTTCCCCCCTCAAAGACTGCCTGCCGTTGTTGGATACTTAACACAAACTTGTTACACACTTTTTAAAAGTGTATAAAAAGGGAGGATGCGGGGGTGGGGTGGGGAAGCACAATGAAAGTATAACAAAATAAAACACAACGAATGTTGGACGGTGACTGTCCTCTTAAAGGACTCGTGTGAGTAATAGGATTTGAACATTGTTTGGCCTATAAACTCTTCTGGTTTAAGAAACTGAAAACGCAAATATTTGATCACGAGGATTGGCTTCCTGTAACAACATTTATCTCGTGTACTTAAAAAAAAAATATCCAGAAATATGGTTGTTGTATGATTGTTATTCCCAAACTCTTCTTTTAAAAAGGAGGAGAAAAAATAAAAAATAAAAAGGAGAAGAATCTTTATTTGCTTATTTTCTACATCACTATAACATTAAGTGAGAGTAAAGTGAATATCCGAATAAGCCCAGTTTTACTTTTTATGGTACCAAGCTGTTGGGTATCTAAAATGCTTTATTGATACTAATATAAAAAGATGACACACTTTTTAATAGTAAAGATTCAGTCCCAAAAAAAAGAGAAAAGATTTTAAAAGTTCAATCCCCATCATTCATTATTTCAGCACTTACTGTTTTTTTAAAAACAGCCTGGTTCAACATAAAGATGTGCATTTGCAAAAGCATATTCCACCCATTTATTGAAGTTTGAGCTGACCTTTTAGAAAAAAGAATAGCTTTTATTCACTGCTTTGATTTGTGGTTTCAAAGGCTTTGGTCCCATTCTCTTCCAATGTCTGCTTTGTTTGGCTTCTCTTACATTTTCCCCTCATCTTCGTCAACTTAAGCTGATGTTCTTTCCTCTCTACTGATTGAAAAAAGATGATTGAAGAAAAATTCCTGTAGGTATAATTCTCACAACATATTCTTGTTTCCTCGCCCCAAAATAAAATCCTTATCTTATACTAATAATTCAAACCCAAGAAAAAGATGAACTAGCAAATGACATATATTTCCTTTGTACTTAATCATTCTTTAATAAACTTCACCTCCCTGAATAAGACATGTCACCATTTCATAGATGTCTGAGGTGGTAATTGGCACAGGGAAGACTGGAACTCTAAACTCCTAGTTCAGAACTCATCCAAAGGCAGTATTTATTTCCAGCTACACAAGGCAGAATGAGTCAAGTCTACCCCACAGATCTTAAGTTTTAAGTTATCACCTTCCCAGTCCTTTAGGTACTCAGTCAAGGAGCTCATTTTGATTGATGGAAAACGTCTATTATAGACTAAATGTCTGCTATTTAGACTAATTTAGTTAAATTAAAACTCTTTGGATATTGAGAAAATAATTATGTAGAATATAAGCACAACAGCACTGAAGCTCAAGGCCCCAAACAGCCAGCCCCTTCATTTGGAACATTCCATTTCAAAAATTCATTTCAGTTCTACAAATATTGGAATACTTACTATTTCTTCAATAATGGTGGGGAATACAAGAATGAATGTGATTTGGTATCCATCCTTCTGTAACTCCAAGAGTAGTGTTGAGGGGAGGCACATATATTACCATTAAACACAAAAGAATCTATAAAAAGTTTGGCCTACAACTGAATCTTCTCCGCAGTTAGGATGTTTATCCATTTGGCAGTCCTTGGTTTATTGGGTTTTTGGTTTGCTTTTCCCAACAAAGTGAATTCCTAGACCCACTGAAGTCACTTGTGGTTCAGTCTAAGATTTTAGACACCATTTTATTCTGAGCTCGTAACCTCTTGCTTTGGTAACAGAATAAATGTCATTTAAAGACATAGGTAGATACATTATCACAGTGATATATTGGTGTGCTAATTCCATGTTTGAAATCATGGTGACAAATTTATGCTTGGAAACTCAGTCTAACTTCTCTGTTTTGAATTTCCTATTTTAGATTAATTATCAGTCAACTCCAAGTTGTTGAAATCTGGGTGTCCCAAGGGACATTTTCTTCAAGAGTGTTAGAATGGCTTGCTCCCTCCCTGGTCTCTACATCTGTAACTTCACCCACATAAGCCTTATCACCTAAGACCTTAGCCTCTTAATTAATAATAGATGCCAATTATGGGGAATGCCTGCTATGTTACAGGCCATGTGCTCAAAACTTCGCATTCATTTTCATACAAATTCAGATCGACACTATGATTATGGCCATTTTTAAGTAGTAACGTTGAAACTCTGAGAAGTAACTAGGCAGGCAGAGACACACTTAATAAGAGAAAGCTCAAATTCAAGTCCAGGACTCCTCTAAGTCTAGAGCCTGAACTTGAATCTTTATCTCTACTCCTATACTGCAGAAACTAAGATGGCCCTGTATGACCTACTCTAAGAAACAGGCTCCTCTGCCAAGAATTGAAGACCCTTGATGATCTGGACACACGTAGACCATTTCCTGATACTCGTTTCCTAGTACTAATCAGCTTGCACGGAAGCTTGCACAGATTCTGCAGCCAACAATAACACCAACAGCTCTGTAATTCAGCGGTGATAACACAGAAGAATAAGTAGTATTCAGTCACAGTACTGAATCAAGCTTCCTCCTCAGCTCTATTACTTTGCTCAAGCAGTGTGCTCTCTTCTTCCTCTTGAGATACTTCTGTAAATCAGCTCAAGCTTTCCTTCATTTCAAGCCTCTCCTATCACTGGCCTCATTCTCCTCTTTCTCCCCAGTGCTCACTTTGTATGTATGTGGTCAGCCCAGAGGCGTGAGCTGCTACTGTTACTCCTTTTTATCAATAGTTGATGTTTATGTAACATTTAGTGTGTACAGAGTACTGCTTTGTTAACATATATTAATTCAGATACTAGTCTAGTGTACCTTAGTTAATTGTCCCCAGATAAATTGCAAACTCCAGGCACATTTTTTTTTTTTTGTATTGAATTTCTCAAAGAAGTTGGCAAATAATCACTTTCAGTAACCATCTGTTGATGAGCTGTGAAGGCTAAGACCCATCCCACCTACTTAAGGTATATAATATGCTTATAGCTGACTTTCAGTTTGACTATCTCAGGGGAAATTATACTTTTAATCAAATTTTCTGTCAGTAGCAGGAGAATTTTTAGATACCTTTACTTGCCTGAGAGCTGTGGCTTATTTATTCATCTTTGTGCTAGAAGTGAGACTGCACATTTACTTACCACCAAAGTACATATTTGACTGAAAAAATAACCCCCTGACCCTTTTTTTTTTTTTTTTACCAAGAATTGGTAGTTTTCGCTGCATATTTCTTTTTGAGAGCCTAGTTTTTCTCTGCTTTATCTTTTTCATTCTTGATTTCTTTTATGTTCACAATACATAGATACTTCTAACATAGACTAACTTTTTTAGATACACTTTTATTTCTGAAAGTGTCTGGTGGATCTAATTTAGTAATGGCCTAGTTACTTTTAATGAATTTCAAAAAGTATCTAAAACTAATACATAATTCTGAGCAGCTGATTCGTATTTCAAATAATGAATTACATCACATGTAACATATACTTGTAATACAATTTGTTTTTTTTAATACTGATTTTCTTAGAACACAGCTATTGATTCATTTCTGGCTGCACTGGGCCTTTGTTGCTGCTTGTGGGCTTTCTCTAGTTATGGCGTGCAGGGGCTACTCCCTAGCTGCGATGTGCAGGCTTCTCATTGCAGTAGTGGTTTCTCTTGTTGCAGAGCACAGGCTCTAAAGCAGTGGGCCTAGCTGCTCCTTGGCATGTGGGATTTTCCCCGAGCAGGGATCTAACCTGTGTCCCCTGTATTGACAGGTGAATTCTTAAATACTGGACCACCAGGGAAGTCCCTGCAATTTGAATTTTAAACATTTAAGCTTTAATACCTTAGGACATAACAATTCTGGAAATTTGTTCAGTTTCTTATGTGTGGAGAAAGAGAAAGTAAATAAGTGTATGCAATGTAAGCATTTTTACCTTAAAAGGAAGTTGTCTGGGATTATCAAGAAATAATTATTATTTGTGAGATATACTTTAACTTTAAATAGTGAATTCAAGTAAAAATAAATTACCTGTGGTGAAGGCATTTCCCTTCCAATTACACTGTCCTTGTGGGTACTTGACAGACAGAATAAGGGTTGCAGTCGGGGCTTGATCTTGCATTGGAAGCAAGAGGAGTAAAGATGAATCCTTATTGAGTATAGCTTGATTTCTTAGTGCTTTCTTAACTCCAAACTTTGAAAGTGCCTATTTAGTAAGAAAATCTCTATAATTATCTGTATTTTATATATCTTCCCGTAAGTGTGTATATTTTTCTTTTTTAATTCTAATTTTCAGGTAACTCTGATAGGTTATCCAGGGTACTTTTTAATATAAACTTCTGGATAAGAGGAAAAAATTATAACATATTAGAAAATATTTAAATTATATTAAGGTACAGTGCTTAATTGAGGAGTTTGAAAAAATGAGAAAAATAAACAGTGCTCTAGTTTGAAGTGTTTTGAAAAGAAATTTAATGATCCAAATCAGCTCCACGGCTAAATGTCATTAGAAATTGCCGGTTTGTCAAGGCAGTACAGAAAAAGATTAAGAACGCAGGCTCTAGAAAATGAGGATTTGAAATATGGCTTTCTTGTCTCCTAGGAGTGTGACCCTGGAGGTGTAACTTAGCACCTCCAAGCTTTGCTATGTAAAGAATAATAAAGTCAGCTGTGGGAATTCCCGGCAGTCCAGTGGTTGCAACTCCAAGCTTCCACTGCCCCAGAGCACAGGTTCAGTCCCTGGTCAAGAAACATCCAACAAACCCCATGGCATGGCAAAAAATAAACAAAATAAAGTCGGCTGTTTCATATAGGTTTACTTTGAGGTTTATCTGGAAAACGTCAGAAACTCATTTCACCTAGTTCCTAAAATGGTTAGGATTCCATAAGCCATGTGGTAGTGCTTGCTGTTGAAGATCTGGGACATGCTATGGGGTGGGGAGGAAGGGTGACATAAAATGTACTTAAACAAAATAGTCAAAATTCATCCCCGGCCCCATGATTTTCTGTTTCTCTAGATTTCCTCTTTCTGAGCTTTTCATACAAATGGAGTCATGTATAATATGTGATCTCTTGTATCTGTCTTCTTTCACATACTATCATGTTTTTGAGGTTCATCCATGAGCCTGGTAGGCTGCAGTCCATGGGGTCGCTAAGAGTCGGACACAACTGAGTGACTTCGCTTTCACTCTTCCTTTCATGCATTGGAGAAGGAAATGGCAACCCACTCCAGTGTCCTTGCCTGGAGAATCCCAGGGACGGGGGAGCCTGGTGGGCTGCTGTCTATGGGGTTACACAGAGTCGGACACGACTGAAGCGACTTAGCAGCATGAAGTAGCATATGTCAGTGGCCCATTCCTTTTCCTTGCCGAATAGTATTCCACTATGTGGATAGACCATTTGTCTGTATGTCCACCTGTTCATGAACATAATGCTGCCTTGAATACTTGTGTGAAAGTCTTTTTGTGGATATATGTTTTCATTTCTCTCAAGCATGTACCTAGAAATGTGATTACTGGATCATATTGTAACTCTTTGTTTAAACTTTTTGAGGAACTGGCAAACTGTTTTCTGAAGCAGCTACACCATTTTACATGCCCACTAGCAGTGTATGAGGGCCCGTGGTATAGATTTAAGAGAAAGTGCTTTCACATAGCAGGGAAACAAGACTGTAAGCACCTTAAAGATACGTCAGTACCTTACACTTAATAACAAAACAGGTATCTGTTGCATTGTTAACTGAGTGACATTAATACTTACGATTTTGAAAACTCCCCCAAACTACAGTGTTAAAAAGATAACTCGGGTTGTCATACTTGGGTCCTGTTTTTACAATCTCTTAAAATTTTGCATGTAACATTTATTACTGGGTAATTTTTAATGATGAAATTGACAAAGAAGAAATTTTTAAACGAGACTATAATGTTCCCCCATACGTGCTAACATACTTAAAAGCTAGAAAATTAAAACAGTGTAGATAGGTATCAAATGAAAAGTGAAGGTATTCCTCCTCTCTTCTACCTGACAGTTCCTTGTCTCAAAGGTAACCACTTGCCAAGGGTTCAGGTTTTGTTCTTTTTTTTAATAATGTATTTTGTTTATTTATTTGGCTATGCTGCTGGCTCTTAGATGCGGCACTCGAGATCATTGATTGTTCTGGCATGAAAGATCTTTTAGTTGCAATGTGTGGGCTCTCTTGTTTAGTTGGGGCATCAGAACCTTTAGTTTTGGCATGTGGGATCTAATTCCTTGACCAGGGATTGAACCTGTGCCCCTTGCATTGGGAACACAAAGTCTTACCCACTGGACCACCAGGGAAGTCCCATTGGATTTTGTTCTTATGCTATTGTCATTTAAAGCCAGAGTCAAGTTTTTTTGTTGGTTTTTCTTTTTCTTTAGAATATCCACCTTCCAATATGACTCTTAAGTGTGCTGTACTTGGCACAATGAAACACCTCATGAGGTTGTCAGGAGGATTAAGTGTGATCCTACGGTATCTGGACTGTACACCATAAGAAAGCTCAATAAACAGCAGCCATTATTCTCATGAACAACTTTTCCCAAGCTTCTTTGCAGACTAACTAATTATCTAGGTGACCTGGGCTTCTCTGGTGGCTCAGAGGTAAAGAACACGCCTGCCAATGCAAGAAACACAGGTTCCATCCCTGGGTTGGGAAGATCCCCTGGAGAAGGAAATGGCACCCCACTCCAGTATTCTTGCCTGGTAAATGCCATGGACAGAGGAACCTGGCAGGCTACAATCCATGAGGTCAAAAAGAGTCAGACACAGCTTAGCAGCTGAGCACAAGCAAGATGACATACAGAGCTTAAATAGTGATGAATAAATAAATCCGTGAGAACAGAGGTTTGCCTTAGCCAGATAGACTTGGAGTGTTAGATGGAAGAGTTATGTCCTCCTGACCCATCCTCAAGTTACCAGTTCATCTTCTAATCTTTTCTGTGCCTCTGTCCTACCTGGATGAGCCTGGAAAGGCTTGTGCTCAAATGAAGCAGCAAGAAATCTGGACTACCTCGTGAACAACTAGATAGAAGTCACAGTAGTGACGAGACCTGAGCAGAGACCCGAGTGGAGAAATGGAAATGTGACGTTGGAGGCGATGAGTAAGCAGATGGGGAGAGAATAGAAGAGCTTTAGAAGGACGAGGGGAAGATTGAGTCATACTGAAAAGATGAAAAAACAAGTGGTACTTCACCACTGACCTGTCTAATCTCCCCGTTCTCTCCTGGGACATGCTCCTCCCTGTCTCTCCCCATGCTATGCTCTGTCCTGTCACTGAAATCCCAGGCACTGATGGTGGCTGACATGCCTCTCCTTCCCTAATGGAGATGCTAATCTCCATACAAGTGTTGGTGTTTTCTTCAAGTCTGTATATATCAGGTTTATGATTATATCCATGTTTAAGACCTAGGTTTTTCAAATTGTGTCTTCCATCCTGTTCAATGAGTTAAAAAATGGGAAGAAATCCAAATACTCTAATTTTTGTGTCTTTTACTATTAAGGATTATTATCAGAGAACAGTTATCTTGTGATCCTACAGATTATTTTGAAACATCTAATGTGTAGAGCTATAAAAGCTGCATTGTGAGTTGAGTTGCCATATGTCAACAGTGAAGAAAAACTATTCATCATGACAACTTTTATTATCACTGTCCTGTTTCTGTAATTCATAGGAAAATTGTTCCTCATTTGATCCTAACAACTTAAATGTTTGTATAACATGTAAGGTGGTCCTCTGAGAGCCTATATAAACTGTCAAGAATGTTTTTTCCCTCCCTTTTTCCCTTCCTCTCTTCTGAAGTTGAACTAGTTTTGACATGAAGCTGGTAGATAGCTTATACTTTTTCCTGATTTGATCAGAATCTCTTCTGAAATTTTTATATACAAAGAATCACAACACATTTTCTAAATTCAGATTCTGAAATCACCAAATGTCATACTTTTCAACAGAACCTGAGATGAGAGAGTAATAAATGGTATATGAGCTAGGAGAAAGGCAATATTTTAACAGTTAATAAGGACCAGAGAGATTTGCTCATGTTGTCAGCTGACATTTATTAAGGAGTTCCATGTATTGGGCACTGTGCTGAGTGTCATGGCTGTCACCAACATGAAGATGGGGCCTTTGCCCATGCAAGAAAGAGTAGAGGAAAGGAATATATATATATATGTATATATTTTCGAGATTTCTTTCAAAGAAGAAACTAGGTAGCTCCAGAAAATGTATACCAAATATAGCAGTTGATACATTTAGATGAGATGAGAGAATATCATTGTTACATGCTAGACCCTTTTCAAAGTACTTTTATATATATACATGTAAAAAGGAAGGGGCAGTTATCATCACATTTTTATGCACAACAGAAACACAGTGACTTCTTCAAGTTTATAACAGCTGTTGAAATGTTGGAGCCAGAATTCAAATATAGGGAGTCTAATCTGAGTCAGGCTCCGAAAGTCATTAATTCTACAGCTTGGTAGAGTTGGGAAGAGCAAAAATGCAGAAGGCAGAGTGGCTCCCATTAGGTATCTGTGCATCCCAGTTTAGATATCTTAACTTTTATAGGTCTGCTTTCTCAACTGTAAAACCAAGACTCATTTCCTTTCTTTCTACAGGTCTAACACTGGAAGGATTTCTAACGGTCTTATAGAGGACAGAGTAGAGAGAGCACCTGTAGCTGCCAGTTGGGAGCTGGTGCTCTGTGTACTGTCAGACACAGGTGCCTTTCTGGATTCTTTTGTCTCCATCTGAGCTCAGACCTGACAATATAGACCTGAAACTTTATTGTTTCAGTTCCAGCTTCACATGGTGATTTGCATAGCAGTCATTGAGATTCCAATTTTTAAAAACCATCGTTAGCTTCTTCTTTGCAGAAGTACATGCTGCTGCTAAGTCGCTTCAGTCGTGTCTGACTCTGTGCAACCCCATAGACGGCAGCCCACCAGGCTCCCCCATCCCTGGGATTCTCCAGGCAAGAACACTGGAGTGGGTTGCCATTTCCTTCTCCAATGCTTGAAAGTGAAAAGGGAAAGTGAAGTTGCTCAGTCGTGTCCGACTCTTAGCGACCCTGTGGACTTCAGCCTACCTGGCTTCTCCGTCCATGGGATTTTCCAGGCAAGAGTACTGGAGTGGGGTGCCATTGCCTTCTCCAGCAGAAGTACATAGTGTTTCTGTAAAGTAATGTGACTGATTTTGTTTTTAAAAACGTAAATTTTTTTAACTAATTGCCAGAGGGATCAAGAACTTTTGCAAAAATTCTGCAATTGCACAGACTCTTTTTTAAATTCTTGTGAAGTTACTTTCAGAGCCTGGAGCTCATTCTTTGAATAGTCATAAGGTTGGCAAATCCTCTTTCTTTGAGAATGAATTCAGTTTTGGGAAACAGCCTGAAACCAAATTTGGTGAATAAGAATAGTTTAAACACCTTTAAACCATTCTATGGATAAGATCATCTTTGATCCAAAAAGATGTGACTATAAAATAATAAGTCGGAATTTCTGATGAGACTTACAAACCAATTTCTACACCCAATTTAGGCTTGTTACTTTGTAACCTCATTATGAAAACAGTAAAATGTTCTACTTATTATTCTCTTCTAAAATCATTTTTCAGTGTATATAATCTACCCATGTAGGTGTTGGGCATGTGATAGGCATTAAATACTTTGAGAATACAAATGTAACAGGCGATGACTTTTTTCTTGAGGAGTATGCCCTACGAATAATGAAAAACAGCTTTTGAAAAACATTTCCATGAGTTTACACAGTGAAGTAAGTGAAAGGCTCAGCTATCACAATCATCTTGTTCTCTCTGCTGCTTCATTGCCACTATGGGAATTTGTATACACATTATGTTTTTTCAGGCCCACTCCCCATATCCTCATTTTATGCCAGATGGACTTTTCCACTGGTATATTCAAGGCATGATTCATGCCTTTCCCATATGATAGCAGTCAATTAGCTATGAAGCTCGTGATGCTTTCCATTTTTCTGTTCTTTTTTTCTCCATTCTAATTGTCACCTGCTGGTTAATATCTGTGAGCTGACTGGTCTACTACCTACCAGTCCTGGAGCCTACTTAAAAACAAGCATATTTTGTTATTTCCTTTTCTTGCTTTTGAGTTGGAATGGATTCCTTACCATAGCATATCTCAGATCTGATTTGAATCTCGTGTTGTTTGGTAACTTCCATGTAACATATCTCTACTCTTCTCTAATTCAGTGTAATTAAGCAAGCATTTCTCTCTTTTTTTATTTTAATTGGAGGCTAGTTACTTTACAATATTGTGGTGGTTTTTGCCATACATTCACATGAATCAGCCATGGGTGTACATGTGTTCCCCATCCTGACCCTCCCTCCCACCTCCTTCCCCATCCCATCCCTCAGGGTCATCCCAGTGCACCAGCCCTGAGCACCCTGCCTCATGCATCGAACCTGGACTGGCGATCTATTTCACATATGATGATATACATGTTTCAATGCTATTCTCTCAAATCATCCCACCCTCGCCTTCTCCCACAGAGTCCAACAATCTGTTCTTTACATCTGTGTCTCTTTTGCTGTCTCACATATAGGGTCATTGTTACCATCTTTCTAAATTCCATATATATGCATTAATATACTGTATTGGTATTTTTCTCTCTGACTTACTTCGCTCTGTATAATAGGCTCCAGTTTCCTCCACCTCATCAGAACTGATTCAGATGCATTCTTTTTTATGGATTTGGGTGGACTCCGGGAGTTGGTGATGGACAGAGAGGCCTGGCATGCTGCAATTCATGGGGTCGCAAAGAGTCGGACACGACTGAGCGACTGAACTGAACTGAATATTCCATTGTGTATATGTACCACAGCTTTCTTATCCATTCGTCTGCTGATGGACATCTAGGTTGCTTCCATGTCCTGGCTATTGTAAACAGTGCTGCAATGAACATTGGGGTACATGTGTCTCTTTCAATTCTGGTTTCCTTAGTGTGTATGCCCAGCAGTGGGATTGCTGGGTCATATGGCAGTTTCCAGTTTTGTAAGAAATCTCCACACTGTTCTCCATAGTGGCTGTACTAGTTTGCAGTCCCACCGACAGTGTGAGAAGTTTCCTTTTTCTCTGTACCCTCTCCAGCATTTGTTTGTAGACTTTTTGATAACAGCCATTCTGACTGGTGTGAGACGGTACCTCATTCTTAATCATGTACTCTGTGCTGAGAATGCATGACTGAGTGAGATGTAGACAATGCATCTGAGTGAGAGTTTTAGGAGCTCTCATTCTGGGGAGAGGAGGGTGGAACACACACACACATACACACATACATATACCCCCCACACACAAGCAATACTATGTGATAAAAATTCCACAATAATTATCAAATGCTAATAGAAGTGGTATAGCTCATTGCCTCCAAACAGCTCCCTTGAAGACTTTGAGTGTCATGTGCCAGACGTAGATTCATCACTGAATTGGGGGCACCACAGTAAGGAGACTTCCATCTCACTTCTATGCCTGGCTTCTGAAAAGTCTGTGGGTTTTGTTTCTGGTTTTTTTTTGTTTTTTGGTTTTTTTGTTTGTTTGTTTGAGGTGAGCTGAGCTAAGTGCTGGTGTCTAAAGTCCAGCTGATGGGTAAGAAAGAATTTGGCTTCAGCTAAGGGTAAAATTATTCCAGGCAAGGGATGAACAAGGACAGGCTACTTGGAAGTTCAAATGTGTGTTTTTGATGAATCCTTAGGGGTCTGCTGTGGCTGGACTGCTGACTTGTCAGGGCAGGAAAGCAGAACTGGGGAGGACCTGGAGCCCCCATTTACCAATAGAATTCCCCTTGCTTGACTCTCTGCGCTTCGCTCCTGGCTTTGGCTAGACTGTTGATTCTTTGGAACTTTGAGGAAGTTGTTTTCTTTGGTCTTCAAGTAACTCCTCTATAAAGAGAGAGGGCTGAGTGACCTGATTTGTTCAGTCCTTTCCAACCTGAAGAGTATGAGTTCTTTGAAGAAACTGCCCTACTTCTCTCTCTTCTGTAGCCTTTGTGTGAAAAATTCTATCAGACTGAACACACTGAGGAAAGTGTTTTGAATAAGAATAGAATCCTTGCTTTCTTACTTGGTTTGGCCTCTTTTTTTTTTTCCCTTCTCTTTGGTTAACTTATACTTGGTTAAGGCAGACTGCCGCTGGGACATACCTCAAGTCCCCTCTTACATATTTATAGATACACATCAGCATCCATGTTGCTTTTGGACAACCCTGGCTTGCCCTTTGGCTACGGGTGAAAGGACCACAGTGCCTTCTGAACAACTTGTAGTACAAAGGTCTAAGCAAGTAACCATGTAAGACCTATAACACAAATGGGAAGCAAATTCATTATCAATGGAACTGCAGGTTTCTGTGGTCTACTTCAAGTCTGAAAATAATCATATATTGCACTTGAATACAAAAGACAATTTAAAGTTAAAAAGCCCTTTCCTCAGATACAAAGTCAAGGATACTAGCTTATCCTTTCCAATTAGTAAGTATTACAGCATTTTAATTGGAAGGGGTAAGCTGGTGTCCTTGACTTGGTATTTGAGTCAGGAAGATCCCTTGGAGAAGGGAGTGGCAACCCATTCCTGTATTCTTGCCTGAGAATTCCATGGACAGAGGAGTTTGGCGGGCTACAGTCCATGGGGTCACAGGGTCGGAGACGACTGAGTGACTGACTAACACACATGCATACACACACACAGCATTTTAACGCATTTTGTATTCTTTAAAGTACTTTTATATGTATCAGTAGTTGGAATTTAGCACAGTTTTTGTGTTAAGCACTTGACACTATTGTCAACCACTATAGTGTGTTACAGGAATAGTAGGATATAGTAGATGTGGACCTTGCCCTCAAGAACACCACAGCAGATTTCACTATAACTTGAGCAGTATCTTACCATGACACTAAATACCAACTTCAGCCTATTGTGATAAATAAGAACATGTACGGGCATTTTAAGAGAATAATGGAGAACCAACCAGCCCAGTGCAGGGATTGTGTAAAAGCCTTCTTAAAAGAAATGATGATACCCAAATTTTGAAGGAGGAATAGGAGTTAGCTAAAGAAAAAATAATTAGGTCATTTTATCCAGAGAGAATAGCCTAGATGAATGCAGAGTAATGTGAAACAGTCTGATGATTATGGGGAACTAATATTACTAGAACATAAAATATATATTCAGTGGCAGTACCTGGGCAGGCGCAATGGACTGAAAGAAGGTCACAGAGGATGACCTTGTATGCCATGAGAAGGAGCTTGGACTTACCTATAACACATAGGGTGTCACTGAAAGGTTTACACAGGTATGTGATAACGTCAAGTTTTAGTTTTTCAGAAATGAGTCCAGTAGCAAGGTTTAAGGTAGACTTGATGGAGAACAAAATAGGAAGCAAGGGTTAGCTGTCTGTGAAACAATCCAAATGAGACTGATTTAGGTGGAAAATGGGAGAACGGGTTTGAGAAACGGCAAGGGGATAAAATCAGGGGAAGAACCAGGTGATGGATTGGATTGACAGAAGAAGGAAGGTAGGGTGACTCTTAGTTTCTCTCTCCGGGAAGGCTGCATGGATTGTGATGCTGTTAATTAAGCCATGGAACATAGGAAGAGAGAGATTGGGATGGAGGTCTGTGCTATAATAAATATATTTGGTCTTTGTCCCCAGTTTCTGGCACAGAGTTCCAGAATTGGAATTTCCTGATAGGAAGGAGTGTCCTTTGTTATTCATAATGATGCCTTTTGATCACACCTGAGTTTATGCTAATGAGATGGTTGAGGGCAGTACGCCTAGATAGCCTCAGGATGGGGCTGGCCACTGGCAAGGCCAGGTGATTAGAGGTTGGGAGCTTTTGGCCCCATCCCTGGCCTCCTGGGAGAGGAGGGCACCAAGAGATTAAGCACTATAAAAACTCTTAATAAGATTTGATGCACTTCTGGATTGGTGAACACATCAAGATACTAGGAGGGCAGTGCACCCAGAGAGGACATGGAAACTCCACACATCCCTTTACCCCACCCTATGCAACTCTTCCATCTGGCTATCCCTGAGTCGTCTTGTATAATAAAGTAGTAATGTAAGTTAAGCATTCCCCTGAGTTCTATGGAGAAGGAAATGGCAACCCACTCCAGTACTCTTGCCTGGAGAATCCCATGGATGGAGGAGCCTGGTGGGCTACAGTCCGTGGGGTCGCAGAGTCGGACATGACTGAGCAACTTCACTTTCACTTTGAGTTCTATGAGCCATTCTAGCAAAGTATCAAACCTAATGGAGGAGGAGAGAGGTGTCTTGGAAACCTCTGACTTATAGCCATTTGGCCTGGGACTTGCAGCTGGCATCTGAAGTAGAGGCAGTCTTAAGTAGAACTAAGCCCTTAACCTATGAGATTGGATCCAACTGTGGGTCGTTAGTGCCAGAATTGAACTGGATTGTTGGATATCCAGTTGGTATCTGGAGAATCAGAGAATTGGTTGTTGGTGTCAGAAAATACCCTAGAAGGTCAGAGCTGGGACACAGAGCTGGGAAATGCCAGCATAGAAGTGATAGTTAAAATCCAGTGGATGGAATTTCCCGGTGGAGCGAAGAGGACCAAAGAGAAAACCTAGGAGTGATGCTACATTGAGATAAAGGTCAAAGAAGAGGCTGCAAAGGTGATGGAGAATAAATAGTATAGCAGAAAATAAAGCAAAAGCAAACAAACAGAATGGTATAGAAACAGGAGGGGAAAGAAAAAGAGAAGGGAAATCTCAACATATAGTCAACAGTGGGAGGTGCCACCAATAGCAGCATTGAGAGAACTCCTTATATGCCTTCGGCATCTAGCAATGTAGAGATTGCTGGTGAACTTTGCCAGAGAAACGTTAGTGAAGCAGTGGGAATGGAGGCCAGACTGTAGTGCAGTGGGTTAATGGGAAATGTGGAAACAGACCCAACATGGGTAGACTATGGCTTTTACAGCCTTGGCTGAGAAGTGAAGGAAAGACAGGACTGTGACCTTAGAAAGTGAGAACCAAACAAGATTTTGGCTTTTTTGATGGAGAGCTTTGTGAGCCTGTATATAAATTAGGAGAAAGAACCAGCAAATAGGAAAAGATGAAGATGTGGCTCAAAGATAAAATAACTGATAGAACAAGCCCAGAGGTATCACAAAGTAGGCTTGAACATCAATAAGAAAGAAACTGTCTTCTGAAACTGGAGGAATGTATGATGCAGTAGATGCAGGCTTAGGTGATTGTAGTCAGAGGAAGACATGCCCTTGTCTGAATACTTCAGTTTTCAGTTGACTCAGCATAGTGATAGGGTAACCCCTTTCATCCAAAAGTATGAACTGTGTTTGGTTACGGACTTGAGAGCCTGGAGAATGTTTGGCATGCAAGTTGAGGGAATAGGAGAGAACTGCCAAGGGCCCAGCTGACAACAAATGTACTAGTCCACCATAAGGGCTAATTTCTCCCCCTTTAACAGTGTGCAGAGCTGGTCTTGGGGTATTTGTGCTGAATGGCTGTGCAAAAGAATGGGCATAACTGGAAACAAAAGGTGATCAGTTGTGTATGTGTGTGTATATATATATATATGTGGTCTGAGCTGCTTCAAGAAATAAATCCAGAAGGGATTGATTCAACTAGAAGAACATGGAAATATCAAGGACTGTAGTCTGTGTCTGAGGCCAAAAAGTACATGAGGTGGGAACTGGAGAGATTACAGTCTGAGAGTGGAAGGTTAGAGATGTCCTAATTTCTGGATGATCCCGTTTCTGGATGGAGCAATCTGAATAATGATGAAACCAAGACACTGGTGGTGGTTTATTCTATTCTGTTCTGTGTGTGGGTGCTCAGTCATGTCCAATCTTTGTAACCTTTTAGACTGTAGCCCACCAGGCTCCTCTGTCCATGGGATTTTTCAGGCCAGAATACTTGAGTGGGTTGCCATGTCCTCCTCCAAGGGACCTTCCTCACCCAGGGATCTAGCCCGCATCTCCTGCTTTGTAGGCCGATTCTTTACTCCTGAGCCACCGGGAAACTGTGAAGTGAAAATAAAGGTCACTGGACTTAAGGCCAAGTTGTTGGATGCCATCCTTCTTGAATATTGGACTTTGAGGGATCAAGGTGTCAACGTTCTCGAGAAACGGAATGTGACCAGTATGTTAGAGGATGAAAGCAATAAGGAACTAGGTCAGTGTAACTCACAGGAGGTTGGACCTTCTGTATGCTGAGCATAGGTAAAAATTAATTTTAGTTTTTAAAATCAAGTAAGCTAACAAAGTTAAAAACAAGAGTATTGAATAAGTTAATTATCTGAAATATTTAAAAAATTAACAGCAGAAACTAACACACCACTTTAAGTCAACTATAGTGAAAGTGCAAGTCACTCAGTTGTGTCTGACTCTTTGTGACCTCAAGGACTCTACAGTCCATGGAATTCTCCAGGCAAGAATACTGGAGTGGATAGTCTTTCCCTTGTCCAGGGGATCTTCCCAACCCAGGGATCGAAAGCAGGTCTTCCACATTGCAGGCAGATCTTTGACTGAACCACCAGGGAAGCCAGTAATACTGGAGGGAGTAGCCTATCCCTTCTCCGGTGGATCTTCCTGACCCAGGAATTGAACCACAGTCTCCTGCATTGCAGGTGGATTCTTTACCAGCTGAGCTGCCAGGGAAGCCCTTTAGGTCAACTATAAGCCAATAAAATGTTTTTAAAGAATCAATTACTTTCTAATAATGCTAATTTGAAAAGTAAACTGGAGGAAGAAAAGACCCTGAGAGCAGCAAGAAATGAAATGTGATAGGACTTAAAGCTATATACCTACTAAAGTGAAAGTGAAAGTCGCTCAGTCATGCCCAACTGTTTGCAACACCATAGACTATACAGTCCATGGAATTATACCTACTAAAGCAGACAACTTAAATGGAGAGGTTTACCTTCTTTTACAAGAAAACCTTCACTTTATAAAGATAGCTTCATTACTTAAATTTATAAGTTCAGTACAACCAAACAAAATCTCAGTGACTCTCTTAAGAAACATTAAGAGTGGTCCAATGGCTAGACAATGCAGGGAAAAGGATTCCATCCCTGATCAGGGAACGAGATCCCACACACAGCAACTAAGAATTTTCATGCTATAACTGAAAGATCCCCTGTGCCACAACTAAGACCCAGCACAGCCCAGTAAATGTTTTTTTTTAATTACAGAATGATTCTAAAATTCTTCTCAAAGGATAAGCCTGTAAGAATATCCAGCCTAAATCTGCATGACAGAAGAAAGGCTCATAACTTGTCTCCCTGATGTATTGTCAAGCTATTGGATTTAAATTTAGCATATTAACCCATTAACTCCTAATCTCATATTCAGCTGCCTTCTTTACCTCAGTATTTACATCAGTCATCATTTTGAAATAAGCTCCTTCAAAACTCTATTTAAGGTGTGAAGAACTTTTAAACAATATCTTAGCAAAAGTCGCTCAGTCGTGTCCGAATCTTTGCGACCCCATGGACTCTAACAGTCCATGAAATTCTCCAGGCCAGAATTGGAATGGGTAGCCTTTCCCTTCTCCAGGGGATCTTCCCAATCCAGGGATTGAACCCAGATCTCCCTCATAGCAGGTGGATTCTTTACCAGCTGAGCCACAAGGGAAGCCCAAACAACATCTATGATTATAGTAAGTTCCTCTTCATTTTCTGCCATAAGGGTGGTGTCATCTGCATATCTGAGGTTATTGATATTTTTCCTGGCGATCTTGATTCCAGCTTGTGCTTCATCCAGCTGGCATTTCACATGATGTGCTCTGCATATAAGTTAAATAAGCAGGATGACAATATACAGGTTTGACATACTCCTTTCCCATTTTGGAACCAGTCCGTTGTTCCGTGTCCAGTTCTAACTGTTGCTTCTTGACCTGCATACAGATTTCTCAGGAGGCAGGTAAGGTGGCCTGGTTGACCTGCATACAGATTTCTCAGGAGGCAGGTAAGGTGGCCTGGTATTCCCATCTCTTTCAGAATTTTCCAGTTTGTTGTGATCCACACAGTTAAAGGCTTTAGCATAGTCAATAAAGCAAAAATAGATGTTTTTCTGGAATTCTCTTGCTTTTTCTATCATTCAACAGATGTTGGCAGTTTGATCTCTGGTTCCTCTGCCTTTTCTAAATCCATCTTGAACATCTGGAAGTTCTCAGTTCACATACTGTTGAAGCCTAGCTTGGAGAATTTTGGGCACTACTTTGCTAGCATGTGAGATGAGTGCAATTGTGCAGTAGTTTGAACATTCTTTGGCATTGCCTTTCTTTGAGATTGGAATGAAAACTGACCTTTTCCAGTCCTGTGGCCACTGCTGAGTTTTGGCCAATTTGCTGGCATATTGAGTGCAGCATCTTTTAGGATTTGAAATAACTCCACTGGAATTCCATCACCTCCACTAGCTTTGTTTGTAGTGATGCTTCCTAAGGCCCGCTTGACTTCACACTCCAAAATGTCTGGTTCTAGGTGAATGATCACACCATCATGGTTATCTGGGTCATGAAAATCTTTTTTGTATAGTTCTCCTCTGTATTCTTGTCACCTTTTCTTAATTGCTACTGTTAGATCTATACCGTTTCTGTCCTTTATTGATTCCATCTTTGCATGAAATGTTCCCTTGATATCTCTAACTTCCTTGAAGAGATCTCTAGTCTTTCCCATGCTGTTGTTTTCCTCTATTTCTTTGCATGTTTAATTAGGAAGGCTTTCTTATCTCTCCTTGCTATTCTTTGGAACTCTGCATTCAGATGGGTTTATCTTTCCATTTCTCCTTTGCTTTTCGCTTCTCTTCTTTTCTCAGCTATTTGTAAAACTCCTCAGACAGCCATTTGCCTTTTTGTATTTTGGGGGGTAGGGGGATGGTTTTGATCACCGCCTCCTGTACAATGTTACAAACCTGTATCCATAGATCTTCAGGCATTCTGTCTGTAAGATTTAATCCTTTCAGTCTATTTGTCACTACCACTGTACAATCGTAAGGGATTTGATTTAGGTCATAGCTGAATGGTCTAGTGGTTTTCCCTTCTTCAGTTTAATTCTGAATTTGGGAATAAGGAGTTCGTGATCTGAGCCACAGTCAGCTCCTGGTCTTGTTTTTGCTGACTATATGGAGCTTCTCCATCTTATTTTTGCTTTGTTTTTTTAAAACCATAAATCAAAGGAAAAAAAAAACAATAATTGTGTCTACCGAAGAGTTTTAGATAGTGCATTTAACTAGTATAGAAACTTCATTCCTAAAGTATAATTACACATTCATCAGTAAGGGGGATTATTTTTCCAGAAGTACTTGTTTGTGCTGATAAATTAACCCTTCTCTCCCAGTCCTCATCATACAATTGCTGGTTTAAAAAAAACAAGTCAATTGTTTTCCATTCAGCTCAATAATCTTAGCTTGATTGACACTCAGCTCAGTAATTTCAAGATTTTAATGATTATAAGACTTCAAGGGATCCGAAGGTGGGCTAAGAATGTGCATTTTTACAAGACCCTCTGCTAGCCACAGATGGGTCTGAGATAGAAGGTCCTTAGGTCCCCACTTTGAGAACCACTAAATTGTAGAATTCATAGACTGATCTTACCAGAAACCATATGGCTCAGGCACACCTAAAATACACATCCTGGAGGATAGAAACATTTTTTAGCCGAATTTGTCTTCTCAGTCTTGGTTTTGGTACGTATTGTTTTAGTCTGTATATTTGTGTCCTGAGCCCAGGGTTCTATTAGTTAAAAGAAAATAGGATCCAGGCAACACCTTCAGGACACAGAGTCCTCCCACATCCTCTTTCACCTCTCTCTTCTCTTGTGTTTCCAAAGACACCTTCTACCCAGTCACCTACTGCTGTCCGCATGGAGATGTTGACACAGTGATGACTTTGATCTTGCTGTGGTGTAGAGACGTCCTCAGTTACTTCACATATCAGTAGGTTCATCAGTACCATTTTTCTAGATTCCACATATATATGTGTATATATGTGGAATTCCATATATATATTAATATATAGATTAATCTAGATTCCATATATATATTAATAAATGATATTTGTTTTTCTCTTTCTGACTTACTTCACTCTGTATGACAAGCTCTAGGTTCATCCACCTCAGTTCAACTCAAATTCGTTCCCTTTTATGGCTGAGTTTTTTGCATTGTATATATGTACCACAACTTCTTTATCTGTTCATCTGTCAATAGACATCTAGGTTGCTTCTGTGTCCTGACTATTGCAAATAATGCTGCAATGAACATTGAGGTGCGTGTCTTTTTCAATTATGATTTTCTCAGGGTATGTGCTAAGTAGTGAGATCACTGGGTCATAGAGTAGTTTTAGTCCTAGTTTTTTATGGAACCTACATACTGTTCTCCACAGGGACTGTATCAGTCTGTATCATTCCCACCAACAGTGCAAAAGGGCTCCTTTTTCTCCACACCCTCTCCAACATTTATTGTTTGTAGCTTTTTTGATGGTGGCCATTCTGACTGGTGTGAGGTAGAATCTAATGCTTTTGAGAGCGCTGCTCTTTGCACCTAGACCTCCAGATTGTGTTTCAAACCTACATCCTGCTTGTTTTTTATATGGTGTAGAATTGACACTTTTCTGTGCTCAGGAGGTGTGACCTAACCCTGTAAATTCTCAAAGGCAGAAGGAGCAGGTGTGTGGGAAAGCCCAGACAGTCTCGGTGCCAGGACAGCCTAAGGCTTCGCTGACACCTACTGTTGATGGGCCAGAGGAAATGGCAGTTGCACTATCACATCACCACCCGTGTCTGCTCTGCTCAGGTTTCTCTCGAGGCTATCCTTTGGATGTGAGCCTGGGGAGGTTGGAGAGGAGCAGCTGCTGCATGAGGTGCAGGCAGGCTACAGGTGTGACTCCATGGTCCCACCTAGAGTTATGGTAGCTCATTCAGTTGGATGTGCTTTGCTCATAATTACAGCTTGCTTCATGTTGACCCATGTAATTTTGAATCTCTTTTCCTTCACCCCCAAGAAAACCTAATCTGGCCTACATATTGAGATTAGGGAATTTCATGTCTGTTCCTTACTCTCCCCAGAGTAGCCAGGGCAGCTAGGCTCCCAAGAGAAAAGGTACCCCTAGCAAGTAAAGATTCCAAGGTGGGTACCTTCTACTGCCAAGCTGGCGACAGCCACGTGGACTCATACAGGAAATGTGAACTCTCAGATCCCATATTGGATGCTCAAATATCCAGTTCTGTTTAGAGATGATTCAGTTCCTACAGTCTTAAATACCGGACAGCAGGAAAAATAATTTTCTCTCTACCCTTCTGAGTTCTTAGCTATATATATATGTGTGTGTGTGTGTGTGTGTGTGTGTGTGTGTGTGTGTGTACATATATATATATAGGTTCTGAGACACCTATAATACAAGACAGATTAACAAGAGAAAAGCAAAGAGAAGTTTATTAACAGGTAGAATTTGTATATACATGGAAGATTCCCCAGGAGAAAATGAGCAACTCCAGGTGGTTATAGAATTCAGGATTAAATACCATCTTAATAAAGAAAGAGGAGAGAGGATATAGTCCTCCCAGGGGAGAGTAAATAATTTTTAGGAAAGATGAAGGGCCCATAGAATAAAGGGGAGGTATTATAGTTGTGACAGAATTTGTCTGGGTGCGGTGTAAGCTCCTAGTCTCCTCTCTGTGATGAAGTCAGTCCTCCCTGGTTGATGAAACTTGGGCAGGGGATTTATGACAGTTGAGTTCCTCTGGGAGAATCTGTCTTTAGGCAGACATGAGACATTCAGAGAAAGCCCCTCCCTGCATTTGCTGTTCTTCAGGTACCTACAAGTAGCTCAAAATCATTATATGATACCAAATTGACATCTTTTGGGGTAGCATGCTCTGTTACTCTTCAATAATAATTCATAATGCTAGAGACTTCCCTGGTGGTCCAGTGGTTAAGACTCTGCTTCCACTGCAGGGGGCACAGATTCAATCCCTGGTCAGGGAACTAAGATCCTACACGCCGAACAGAGTGGCCAAAAAAAAGGAAAAAGAAAAGAAAGAAATTGTCTTCCACCCTGAAATAATAAAACGTTTATTCTAAAAAATAATCATTTGTAATGCCAAAACCTTCCCTGAAGAACAGCTAGATTTCACGTGTTTTTTAGTTAATTACAATCAGTTAACTAAATTAATCCTTTTTTGAGTGTTACTGGTATTGTGTTTATCTTTTCTGAAAAAGTGCTTATCTTTTACAGCTACATATTCATTACAGATGTGAAGATAATGTGGCTATTTGTTGCACAAAAAATATGAAGTGGGTGGAATGGACAGAGATCCAGGTGAAACAAGATACTCATCTGTGCTATGAGTAGATAATCATTCTTCTGCCTACTCTATTTCATAAAATTTTCATAGTAGGTGGTTGGAAATTTTTGCAATCATTTATGAAAGTAAGTGAAAGTATACCTTTAATTACTCAGCTATGATGTAAATTGGGCTTTCCTGTTAGCTCAGCTGGTAAAGAATCTGCCTGCAATGCAGGAGACCCCCATTCGATTCCTGGGTTGGGAAGATCCCCTGAGAAGGGATAGGCTACCCACTGCAGTATTCTTGAGCTTCACTGGTGGCTCAGTTGGTGAAGAATTTACCTGCAATGCGGAAGACCTGGGTTCTATCCCTGGGTTGGGAAGATCCCCTGGAGCAGGGCATAGCAGCCCACTCCAGTTTTCTTGCCTGGAGAATCCCCATGGATAGAGGAGCCTGGCAGGCTGCAGTCCATGGGGTTGCAAAGAGTCGGACACGCCTGAGTGGCTAAGCACAGCACAACACATGAGGTAAATTATTAACCCCGAGAAGTAGAGAGTCCGAGTTTTTCTGATGAAATCTATGCCTGATCTTCAAAAATTGCCACTATTCTTCTTGTTAGTGCCACCTAGCTTCATTGGTCAAATAGAAAAATGCATACATTTTTCTAAACTCCTTTATGCCCTCCCCTTTTTTAAAAAATAAAAGCAGAATATGCTTTCTAAAATCAAGTTTGATGTGACAGAGAGCAGCTCGGTGCAGTGCTGCTTGTAACACATGTTGTGGAAGGGAGGATCTGGTGTGGAGATGAGAAAGTCAGGCTCTTATTAAGACACGGAAATATGATAAACGTCCCTTATGAAGATGCCACTCCCAGAAACCATGCATTGGATTACTTTTAGAAAGTCACAGCATTGATTCTTCTCCTTGAGCCTTAATCCAGTTCAGAGGTGTAAAATGAAGAAAAGCAATCCTGTTCTCTTCCTGTTTCTTAGAATCTGCAATAACCAAACATTACCCTTAAAGTACTCTTAAAGTAAAGCCACTTAAGGTGTAAGGGCCCTTCCCAGCTGTATGACAGCTCATTTGCCCTTCCTAAGGCAGACTCCATTACCTTTCACCCAGTTTGGGAGGAAGAAATGGTGAAGCTTCCTCAATGGAAATGTTTCTTCTCTGCCCCCAGATTTGCAGATTCAGTTTGTCAGATCTTTGTCTGGCAGGCTTGGAAAGGCAGGCCATGGCCTCACTGAAGCTGCCCTTGACTAGTTTTAGTCTAAGTTTGCCAAACATGACCCAGCCCCCAGCAGAAAAGTTCCCTGGTCTTTCTCATGACAGTTTTCCTGAGTCCAGGAATTCACAGTGGAGTATATCACTTCTTATTGCTATTTATAAGGTCTGTGTAGTTAAAAGAGGGTTCTGGGCTAGAAATAAGAATACCTGGCCTCAGTTGTGATATAAGGAACATGAAATGAATAGAGTCCCCCCTCCCCGACCCCCACCCCCACATCCCATATAGAGAGAGATAAGACCCAGGCCCTGCCTTCCAGGGGTTATGGTCTAACAGTAAAGGTGAACAAATAGTAGCCCATTCATAATTCTTAAACCCTACATTAAAGCATATAGTTTCCATGGCAGTCATACCTTTTAGGGTACTGGGGAGAATCATTAAGTAAAGGAGGGTTACTCCTCAAGGCACAGAGAGGATTGGGGAAGGCTTCCTGTAGGAGGAGGCCCCAGCCAGAGCTAAATCCTGAAAGATGACCAGTGCTTGCCGGGGCCATGAGAGAAGGCTTGGGAAGCCCGAGCACAGGGCTACAGAACATGGCAAGAGGGTGAATGCCAGTGAGGAGGCTCCAGATTGCAGAATGCCTCCTGTATTCAACTTCAGTTTTATCCTGTAGATAGTGGAGAACAAAACGGCTTTTAAATGAGGTGAGACTGGGGAGATGATGTGAGTATTATAGTATATTTGGGCTTTTCAAAGATCACAGGACAAAGTGATCTTCCGCACAGATGGAAGGAGAAAGTGTTGGATATCATTCAGATGAGGTGGGGAAGTTTAGGGGTCCGGACAGGAAACACTGAGGACCCTAGCTAACCCAGTAGAACTGGGAAAGAGCAGGAGGGGTCATAACTGGAATATGTTAAGGATGTAAAATCCACAGGTCTTGGTGTCTGACTAGCTTTGGTAGGAGACGGATAGTCAAAGTATTAGAGCAGTGGAGGTTCCAGTCACTCAGATTGTTCTTTGGTCACTCAAGGCTCTCATCTTAGTTTCCTTGTTTGTGAAATATGGATAATACTTTTCTTACGTACCTGCCTCATAATGTTGGCATGAGGACTAGTATGGCATGGTGGTATGGGTGTGAATGCTCTTTGAGAACAACAATGCAAGTGTAAAGTCATCTGGAAAATCCAGGAGGAGGGTGTGGCAAGGAAGAGGGGAGGGGCCAAGAATAGATGTTTTCCAAAGCAATATATATTTTAGCATAGGTAGAGAAAATGCATATTTGTAGTGGGAGAGATAAAGGATAGGAAATAAGGATATCAGATGTAAGATTTATTAGACTTTTACTGTCTATTTCCTTGAAAGAGGTACTCATTATTATGTATAAATTACATTAATTATAATTATAAGCATTTCTTTTCAACAGAGTTCCTAGTTCTACAATTATTCCATATTTTGATACATGTATCAATTATATATTATATAATACATGATATTATACAGCATATAATATGTATTCTTTTTATGATATTTTATGATATTAATAATATTCTGATATGTGATATACTTTTTATAGCATATATATTATATAATTATGGAATTCCATATTGAAATAACTAAAAATGTACTCTTTTATTTTCACCATAGGGTAGCATGAACTATTCTTCCCTTAAGTATATCTAGTTTGGAAGTGTTTTGGTTAAACCAAAGCCTTTTACAGAAAACTGTTTTCTCTAATGTAGAGTTTTCCCATTTTTTAAAAAGTGATAGTCTCTCTCTTCTTTAGAAATTGAGTCCCATTACTTTTTCATTGGGAAGAAATCCTGAGTTTCAGTAATACTATCTAGCATCCAAGCAGAGAGAATGTTCATCTGTGGTAATGACATCCATAAGGTCCCATGTTCATTTTCATCACCGGCGATGATGTGGCGTTTCCCAGTGACCTCTGGGCAATTCCTATATGCTCCATCCTGAGCTGTCCTCATACACATGTAGTTCTGCACCTTGAGATCAGATTACAGGACAGTGAGACAGTGGTTCTTCCAGTTTTAAGTGGGGGAATCAAAGGAGAAATAAGTTTCTAGATGGCTCTCTGATACTATTTTGTACTCTTGTGGCAACTTTTAACTCTGCTGCAATGCCTGCGTACCTTGGTCTTTCAGCTCTCTCGCTTTTGATCTTTTCTCCTCCTCCCCTACATGAAACAGAAAGATAGAGTTCCAGGAAACGAAGGGTATAAGAGGAAAGAAAACACTTAAGTCATCACCGCCAGGGTAGTAGGAGATGGCTCATATCTCCGATGTTTCCAGTCCAAACACCTCCTGCAATAGCTAAGGGCCGGAGGAGCACAGCTGGTCTCCACAGGGACCAGGATTCCTGAAAACAAAGCAGTTGTTTCTCTCTTCCCAAGTCGGCTTCTAAATGGCCTTGTAGTTTTACAGTTTTCTTTAACCTTAAATGTTACTGTGCTATTCATAAGTAAAATATTCCCTTCTGGCTAAATACATGCTTTTCTGGCATGGTACATTCTGTCTCTATGTCGCTCTCCAGATAAAAGTTAATACTGTAGGTATGGTAACAAGAGAAAGGAAGTCTAACTCCAAAGGAATTTCTGTGAACATAAAACACTGTTCTACCAATGCAGTTTACTAAGACTCCATCCCTTTGGGGTGTCTCTCCCTCCTCTTCCTTTTCGCATTTTCCACCTGGTCCTCATTCCTTCTCTTTCCTGAAGAGTGCCTCTAAAATGGAACTCCCTGACATGATTCTCTTCCAGTACCCACGTATCAGAAAATACACATCAACTTTCTTAGGAGTAGCATTTCCATAAAGCTGAGCCTCGTTTCAAGAGACCATGGCAGGGCTCTGTTAATCTCTCACAAACTCAGAACTCCTCTGCTCAGCTGCACCCTCATCCCTCCAGGCTTAAGGACAGCACCTCAGACACCCAGTTCTTTGTAGTCCTACCTCCCAGATTCTAACACTACAAGTACCTTCTCATTGGCATTCCTGATATACAAGGCACTTTGTTTTTTTTTTTCTTCTCCTTCTTTGCATATTGTAAAGTTTTTATGACTTTGCCTGAAATCCTCATCCTCCCAGTTCTTGATCCTCTGTTCCTTTAAAATGGGGTTCCAAACTGATCTGCTGTGAGAAGGATTCCACGTACTTCTGAAAAACCCAAAATAGAGGTCTTAACATTTTCTTTTTATCCTGGATTTTAATGCGGTTGTTTTGACAGTGGATTTAGTTTTCTTCTGTGTGTGCTTAATCTACAGTACCTGAGTAATTTCCAGTCTTATTTGATATTTATGATCTTTTGAATATTTGCCATAATAGCTGAAGATCTATTAATCCTGTGTTGTTGTTTAGTTGCTGAGTCATGTGTGACTCTTTGTGACCCCACTGACTGTAGGCCGCCAGGCTCCTCTGTCCATGGGATTCTCCAGGCAAGAATACTGGAGTGGGTTGCAATTTCCTGAATTTCATGCCCTACCTGAGATTTTCATTCTTATCTTTCTGTTTTGGTAAGTTTCTCACTACACTTTTAAAAATCTAGGTCTTTCCCAAACACTTCCTTCTGGCCAAAGCCTTAATTAAATAGATTTCCTTTAACGTATCTTAGGTATATTAAAAGTGTCAGTTGGTGGAAGAACACTTTCAAAACAAGAGTAGAGATAGAAATACAAAAAAATGTTTAAAATCCTTGCCCCTGGGAAGATTATTAGCTTAACAGAGATATATATATTTTAGAAACTTTGTTAGCATGAGCAATGTACTATACAAAATCCTGTTTACACGCTGAGGGTATAAATAACAAAACGGAGCTATCAGCAGCATCAATCTACCTTTCCTGGAAACTGGAAAAGTCAATTGCTGTCTCCTTGATGCATTTTCTTGTCACTTTCTTCTGTTGTTTTCCAGTTGTGCTTGGTCTCAAAATACCACTGTCGAGAAGTTATTTAGTTTGATTATGATTTTGCTTACAATTGTTGTTTCTTCCAACAGTGAAGACTGTTTTCATATATTTCAAATTATTACTCACCTAACTAATGATCAGTTTGAAAGATAAGTTTGCACACAATGCTGAATCAGTGAAAAGAAGACAAATTCCCTCCTTCCACCTTCAGCCTGGTCCTCTTCCAACAGGATTTAAAATCACACTTGGAAAGTTTTCTACATAGTTCTTGAGATTAAATTTAAGCTCAAGCCCCTTTTCCAATGCTGATTATGGTTCTGAACTTTATACATACTCAAAATTGGCCAGTCAATGAGTATTAATTACATAATTTTTTTATGTCCAGACATTAGAGGTAAAGAGGGGCTAATATCAAGAGGGACATGTCCTGGGCGTGGAACAATGAATAGTTGTGGGTTGTTAGGAAGGAGCAGAAAGGACAGTGTAGGCTAGACGAGCCAAGAGCCATACACAGACGGAGGATGAAACACATAAGCAAGGCTGTGGGCTTCCCTGGTGACTCAGTAAACAATCCGCCTGCAATGCAGGAGACCCTGGTTCTATCTCTGGGTTGGGAAAATCCCCTGGATAAATGAATGGCAACCCACTTCAGTATTTTTGCCTGGAGAATCCCATGGACAGAGGAACCTGGCAGGCTACAGTCTATGGGGTTGCAAGAGTCAGACACAACTTAGCGACTAAACCTCCATGGTGAGAGGACCAACGTGGCTGGAATGGAGGAATCATTTTAGAAAGTAGAGAGAGACTGAAAAACTCTGGAGAGTCTTGACTCACATCCAGATGCCTCATTCTGATGCTCAATAGGAAGCCGTTGTTAGTTCTGGAACAGGGGCATGACATAATGGAGGCAGTGTCTCAGGGGGATGAATGGGGCATTGATGTCCCAGAAGACTTGGAGAGGGAGACCCTGGAGATCACCGCTGTGTGTCTCCAAGGTTGAGGGGACATGTCTGCAGCTGCAGCTCTTCTCTACTGTTAACTTCATCTTAAAGCAGTGACAGAAGCCCTTGTGGGTGGCTTTTTAAAAATAAAAACATAAACCAGTTTGAGTTGGGCTTCTGTTCCTTCAGAATCAAAATCTTGATATTTGAACACACTTTGAAGTTATGTGATTTGCCTTAGGCTTTGAAAGAAAACCAAGGAAAACAGAATTCAGTACAGTTCAGTCACTCAGTCATGTCTGACTCTGTGCAACCCCATGGACTACAGCACACCAGGCTTCCTTGTCCATCACCAACTCCCACAGCTTGCTCAAACTCATGTCCATCGAATCGGTGATGCTGTCCAACCATCTTATCCTCTGTCATCCCTTCGCCTCCCACCTTCAATCTTTCCCAGCATCAGGGTCTTTTCCAATGAGGCAGCTCTCCGCATCAGGTGGCCAAAGTATTGGAGTTTCAGCTTCAGCATCAGTCCTTCCAATGAACACTCAGGACTGATCTCCTTTAAGATGGACTGGCTGGATCTCCTTGCAGTCCAAGGGACTCGCAAGTGTTTTCTCCAACACCACAGTTCAGAAGCATCAATTCTTCGGCCCTCAGCTTTCTTTATAGTCCAACCCACACATCCATACATGACCACTGGAAAAACCATAGCCTTAACAAGACGGACCTTTGTTGGCAAAGTAATGTCTCTGCTTTTTAATATGCTGTCTAGGTTTGTCATAGCTTTTCTTCCAGGGAGCAAGCATCTTTTAATTTCATGGCTGCAGTCACCATCTGCAGTGATTTTGAACCCCCCAAAAATAGTCTGCCACTGTTTCCACTGTTTCCCCATCTATTTGCCATGAAGTGATGGGACCATATGCCATGATCTTTGTTTTCTAGATGTTGAGTTTTAAGCCAGCTTTTTCTCTCTCCTCTTTAACTATCATCAAGAGGCTCTTTAGTTCTTCTTCTCTTTCTGCCGTAAGGTTGGTGTCATCTGCATGTCTGAGGTTATTGATATTTCTCTTGGCAATCTTGATTCCAGCTTGTGCTTCATCCAGCCTAGCATTTCGCATGATGTACTCTACATATAAGTTAAACAAGCAGGGTGACAATATACAGCCTTGACATACTCCTTTTCCTATTTGGAACCAGTCTGTTGTTCCATGTCCAGTTCTGACTGTTGCTTCCTGACCTGCATACAGGTTTCTCAAGAGGCAGGTCAGGTGGTCTGGTATTCCCATCTCTTTCAGAATTTTCCACAGTTTATTGTGATCCACACAGTCAAAGGCTTTGGCATAGTCAATAAAGCAGAAGTAGATGTATTTCTGGAACTCTCTTGCTTTTTCAATGATCCAGTGGATGTTGGCAATTTGATCTCTGGTTCCTCTGCCTTTTCTAAACCTTGTGCCTCTTGAACAGCACAAACAAAACCTTGTGTGCACCAGGACCCAGGAGAAAGGAGCTGTGACCCCACAAGAGACTGACCCAGACTTGCCCATGTGTGTCCAAGAGTCTCCAGCAGAGGCATGGTTCAGCGGTGGCCCCCCTGAGCAGGATTAGGGGCACTGAGTGCAGCTGTGCATGCACTGGCCATTATCTTCATTATCTCCACCATAGTTTAGCCTCAGATCAAACAACAGGGAGGGAACACAGCCCCACCCATCAACAGAAAATTGAATTAAAGATTTACTGAGCATGGCCCTGCCCATCAGAACAAGACCCAGTTTCCCCCTCAGTCAGTCTCTCCCATCAGGAAGCTTCCATAAGCCTCTTATCCTTATCCATCAGAGGGCAGACAGAATGAAAACCACAATCACGGAAAAGAAAGAAAGTGAAAGTGAAGTTGCTCAGTTGTGTCTTTGCGACCCCATGGACTGTAGCCTACCAGGCTTCTCCATCCATGGAATTTTCCAGGCAAGAGTACTGGAGTGGGTTGCCATTTCCTTCTCCAGGGGATCTTCCCAACCCAGGATTCAAACCTGGGTCTCCTGCATTGCTGGCAGACACTTGACCACCTGAGCCACCTGGGAAGCCACAATCACAGAAAACTAATCAAACTGATCACATGGACCGCAGCCTTGTCTGACTTGGTGTAACTATGAGCCATGCCATGTAGGGCCACCCAAGACAGACAGGTCATGGTGGAGAGTTCTGTCAAAATGTGGTCTACTGGAAAAGGGAATGGCAAACCACTTCAGTATTCTTGCTTTCAGAACCCCATGAACAGTATGAAAAGGCAAAAAAATAGGACACTGAAAGATGAACTCCCCAGGTCGGTAGGTGCTCAATATGCTACTGGAGAAGAGTGGAGAAATAACTCCAGAAAGAATGAAGAGACGAAACCAAAGCAAACACAACACCTAGTTGTGGATGTGTCTGGTGATGGAAGTAAAGTCCGATGCTGTAAAGAACAGTATTGCATAGGAACCTGGAATGTTAGACCCATGAATGAAGGCAAATTGGAAGTGGTCAAACAGGAGATGACAAGAGTGAACATCAACATTTTAGGAATCAGCGAACTAAGATGGACTGGAATGGGTGAATTTAACTCAGATGACCATTGTATCTACTACTGTGAGCAAGAATCCCTTAGAAGAAATAGAGTAGCCATCATAGTCAACAAAAGAGTCCGAAATGCAGTAGTTGGATGCAACCTCAAAAATGACAGAATGATCTCTGTTCATTTCCAGGGCAAACCATTCAGTATCACAGTAATCCAAGTCTATGCCCAAACCAGTAATGTTGAAAATAGAATTGGGAGTAGGTATACAGGTAGGAATGAATCACGTGATTGTTCATGGAACCAGGTTAAAGGGCCATGTTGGGGCCAGTTGGTGGTCTGTGCTCAGCCATTCCCCCAGTCCTGATATTGCAGTCAAGATTTAGAGCTTCCCTGATAGCTGAGTTGCTAAAGAATCTGCCTGCAATGCAGGAGACCCTCGTTCAATTTCTGGGTCAGGAAGTTCCACTGGAGAAGGTATAGGCTACCCACTCCAGTATTCTCGGGCTTCCCTTGTGGCTCAGCTGGTAAAGAATCCGCCTGCGCAGGAGACCTAGGTTTGATACCTGGGTTGGGAAGACCCCTGGAGAAGGGAAAGGCTACCCACTCCAGTATTCTTATAGTCCACAGGGTCACAAAGAGTCGACACCACTGAGCAACTTTCACTTTCACTCCTTATGTCAGTGTGCTTGAGACGCAACAGAAATCATTTCCAACTGACAAGGATTTCCAACTCCTCTGCGAAGACAGTATCTTTTTGTTGTTGTTCTCTGGGTTCTGCTGGTTTTCAAATACAGTTTTTTACCTGCTACCAATATATGTCTAGTATATGGCAAACTAGATTTGCAAAATCACTCCCACCAAACTACAGTTCTTCTTGTGTTTCCTGTAACTACCCCTGCTGGTGCTGATCTTCTCCACTCCCCAGATAACCTTCGGGTTATCTTGGATGTTCCTCTCCATTGCTTGTTCTCCCACTCAATCTGGTGTTATCTCTCGATTATCTCTCCAGTGTCTGCCTCTCTGGAGGTCAGACTCCTCCCCCATCTGCCTTTCTGTTTTCTCACTGTCTCCAGCCCCCACCTGTGCCCTTGCCTGTTCTTGTACATTGATGCGAGCGTAACCCTCCATGAGCACATACATCATCAGGCCCCTTGTGATGTATGTGCCAGAAGAGGTAAGCGTTTAGTAATATCTCATCTTCATCGTTTCCTTCTGTCTAAAAATCTTCGATTAATCCCCACTGCCAACCAAATAAAGTCTAACCACAGCCCTCTCTCATTAAGAACCAAACTTAACAACAATTTAATTTGCTTCTTTCTGCTGCCTTTACTCCAGAAAAAAAAAAAAAAGAACTTCTAAGTTTTTCATCTGCCTCCCCAATAACTTTTAACTGTGCTTGATTTTAGTGGTAGTGTTACTTCATTGTCTATAAAAATGTATGCATCCTGTTCTTTCTTGCTTGCTAATTCTCTACTTTCTCTCTCAGCTTCCTGTTTTGATGGCACATACGTGTCAACTCATTTATACTAACTTCCCTGCTTGCCTCTCTTCCTGCATATCACTTTCTCCTTCCTATTTTAAAGCATTTGCCTCTTAAAAAAACACCCTGACCAAAATATCTTGTGAAATTGACTCCCAACTTTTTAAAATAAGAAGTTAGGAACCTCTGCTTATCTTTAACCTCTTTACCACTCATATTTTTGGTTTAATAATGCCTTCTTTTTTTTTTTTTTTCTGTTTAGAATTCCTATTCATTTGACATAGAAGTACCAGGCTTAAACATGTCTTGTTTTTCCCTCTTACTTTTTCTCTTTTCAAATTTCTGTATCTTGATGCTATTTTCCAACGCTTTGATTACACAAATGGGTCTCATTCAGTTCAGTTCATTTGCTCAGTTGTGTCTGACTCTTTGCGACCCCATGGACTGCAGCACACCAGGCCTCTCTGTCCATCACCAACTCCCAGAGTTTACTCAAACTCATACCCATTGAGTCGGTGATGCCATCCAACCGTCTCATACTCTGTCATCCCCTTCTCCTCCCAGCTTCAATCTTTCCCGGAATCAGGGTCTTTTCAAATGAGTCAACTCTTCACATCAGGTGGCGAAAACATTGGAGTTTCAGCTTCAACATCAGTCCTTCCAATGAATATTCTGAACGGATTTCCTTTAGGATGGACTGGTTGGATCTCCCTGCAGTCCAAGGGACTCTCAAGAGTCTTCTCCAGCACCACAGTTCAAAGCATCAATTCTTCAGCGCTCAGCTTTCTTCACCGTCCAACTCTCACATCCATACATGACCACTGGAAAAACCATAGCCTTGACTAGATGGGCCTTTGTTGGCAAAGCTTTTTTAGTAAGCTGTCTAGGTTGCTCACAACTTTCCTTCCAGTCAGTAAGTATCTTTTAATTTCATGGTGAAGTCACCATCTGCAGTGATTTTGGAGCCCAAAAAAATGAAGTTTGCCACTGTTTCCACTGTTTCTCCATCTATTTGCCATGAAGTGATGGGACTGGATGCCATGATCTTAGTTTTCTGAATGTTGAGCTTTAAGCCAACTTTTTCACTCTCCTCTTTCACTTTCATCAAGAGGCTCTTTAGTTCTTCTTCACTTTCTGCCATAAGAGTGGTGTTATCTGCATATCTGAGGTTATTGATATTTCTCCTGGCAATCTTGATTCCAGCTTTGTTTCTTCCAGCCCAGCATTTCTCATGATGTACTCTGCATATAAGTTAAATAAGCAGGGTGACAATATACAGCCTTGACGTGCTCCTTTTCCTATTTGGAACCAGTCTGTAGTTCCATGTCCAGTTCTAACTGTTGCTTTCTGACCTGCATACAGGTTTCTCAAGAGGCAGGTCAGGTGGTCTGGTATTCCCATCTCTTTCAGAATTTTCCACAGTTTATTGTGATCCACACAGTCAAAGGCTTTGGCATAGTCAATAAAGCAGAAGTAGATGTATTTCTGGAACTCTCTTGCTTTTTCGATGATCCAGTGAATATTGGCGATTTGATCTCTGGTTCCTCTGCCTTTTCTAAAACCAGCTTGAACATCTGGAAGTTCACAGTTCACGTATTGTTGAAGCCTGGCTTGGAGAATTTTGAGCATTACTTTACTAGCGTGTGAGATGAGTGCAATTGTGTGGTAGTTTGAGCATTCTTTGGCATTGACTTTCTTTGAGATTAGAATGAAAACTGACCTTTTCCAGTCCTGTGGCCACTGTTTTCCAAATTTGCTGACATATTGAGTGCAGCCCTTGCACAGCATCATCTTTTAGGATTTGAAATAGCTCAACTGGAATTCCATCACCTCCTCTAGCTTTGTTCATTGTGATGCTTCCTAAGGCCCACTTGACTTCACGTTCCAGGATGTCTGGCTCTAGGTGAGTGATCACACGCATGATTATCTGGGTCATGAAGATGTTTTTCATACAGTTCTTCTGTGTATTCTTGCCACCTCTTGTTAATATCCTCTGCTTCTGTTAGGTCCCTACCATTCATGTCCTTTATTGAGCCCATCTTTGCATGAAATGTTCCCTTGGTATCTCTAATTTTCTTGAAGAGATCTCTAGTCTTTCCCATTCTATTGTTTTCCTCTATTTCTTTGCACTGATCGCTGAGAAAGGCTTTCTTATCTCTCCTTGCTATTCTTTGGAACTCTGCATTCAAATAGGTGTATCTCTCCTTTTTTCCTTTGCTTTTGTCTCTTCTTTTCACAGCTATTTGTAAGGCCTCCTCAGACATTCATTTTGCTTTTTTGCATTTCTCTTTCTTGGGGATGGTCTTGATCCCTGTCTCCTGTACAGCGTCATGAACCTCCGTCCATAGTTCATCAGGCACTGTCTATCAGATCTAGTCCCTTAAATCTACTTCTCACTTCCACTGTATAGTCATAAGAGATTTGATGTAGGTCATACCTGAATAGTGTAGTGGTTTTCCCCACTTTCTTCCACTTAAGTCTGAATTTGGCAATAAGGAATTCATGATCTGATCCACAGTCTGCTCCCAGTCTTGTTTTTGCTGACTGTATAGAGCTTCTCCATCTTTGGCTGCAAAGAATATAATCAATCTGATTTCGGTGTTGACCATCTGGTGATGTCCATGTGTAGAGTCTTCTCTTATGTTGTTGGAAGAGGGTGTTTGCTATGACCTGTGCGTTCTCTTGACAAAACTTTATTAGCCTTTGACCTGCTTCATTCTGTAATCCAAGGCCAAATTTGCCTGTTACTCCAGGTGTTTCTTGAGAATGTAATATTCGAGTAATGACTTGAAGGAAGGGAGAGAGAGAATCATGGGTTGCCCTTTATGGGGACAACAGCACTCCAGGCAGAGGGAACAGCTAGTGCACAGATTTTCTTGTGGGAACATGAACTGAGAAAAAGAGGTTAGAGGGATCTGGAGGGGCAGAGAGGGCAGGTCTGGAAGTGCTTTGTAGGCTATAAGGATTTGAACTCGATCCTTTTGCACAATACTGTGGTCTGTTTTATGAGGTCTGTCTTCTCTCTGAAGATATTAATTAGAAGGTTTGGGGTTTCTGTTTTTCTTGTTTGCTTGTTTATTTTCTTCTGTTCTCTGAAGTCAGATTTCTAGGGGTTTTACCTTCTTGTTGGTTTATCCTGGTCTTTTCCTAAGACTTCAGATTTTCTTCAAGGGTCTGGCAATCCTTAGCTGTCATTTCATATGTAAGAATGAGGGACTGGTGGGTGTTGGGGGTTCAGGTGAGGAATTAGAGTAGTTCAATAGAACATGGATAGGGAGTTGGTACTTAGCTTGGGACCACTTTGCTCAATATTCAGAAGACTAAGATCATGGCATCTGGTCCTATCATCTCATGGGAAATAGATGGGGAAACAGTGGAAACAGTGTCAGACTTTATTTTGGGGGGCTCCAAAATCATTACAGATGGTGATTGCAGCCATGAAATTAAAAGACGCTTACTCCTTGGAAGGAAAGTTATGACCAACCTAGAACACATATTTAAAAGCAGAGACATTACTTTACCAACAAAGTTCTGTCTAGTCAAGGCTATGGTTTTTCCAGTAGTCATGTATGGATGTGAGAGTTGGACGGTGAAGAAAGCTGAGCGCCAAAGAATTGATGCTTTTGAGCTGTGGTGTTGGAGAAGACTCTTGAGAGTCCCTTGGACTGCAAGAAGATTCAACCAGTCCATCCTAAAGGAGATCAGTCCTGGGTGTTCATTGGAAGGACTGATGTTGAAGCTGAAACTCCAATACTTTGGCCACCTCATGCGAAGAGTTGACTCATTGGAAAAGACCCTGATGCTGGGTAGGATTGGGGGCCGAAAGAGAAGGGGACGACAGAGGATGAGATGGCTAGACGGCATCACCGACTCGATGGACATGGGCTTGGGTGGACTCCAGGAGTTGGTGATGGACAGGGAGGCCTGGCGTGCTGTGATTCATGGGGTCACAAAGAGTCGGACACGACTGAGCGACTGAACTGAATTGACTTTGTTCAAAATGGAAAGAAGAGAAGGTATTTATTCTGGGGTTTCAGCCTCCATACTAGGTACCCTGATTTTCTGCTGCTAAGTTATTCATTTTTTTAAATTGACAAACTTTCTAGTTTTTTTTTTCTCACAGGCTAAGTAGCTGACTATCTGACATTTCAGTGTTGAGGTCGGGTGGGGTGGGGGGGGGTGGTGGCGAGGTGGAGGATGGGCAGAGATTTTGAGCACCCACATACACACCTTTAATTTTGTTTAATGTTTTCCACACTTCTTACATCCTCCTCTTCTAGCACCTTATTGAACTCTGAGAAACAGGTTACTATTCTCTTATCTTCCATTGATGCCCAAATTCTAAAATACAACTTCCTCTGCTTTACCACATGAGTTCATGTTGTACTTCGCTTTCATTTTCCAGAAATGTGGGGCAATCACTCTTCTGTGGATGGTTTCCCACCATTATTGTAAGCAGGATTATTATTTCTCATTTTAACAGGCCTCAGAAAGAAGAGGCAAACATCTGTGCTGCTGTTCTCCACCCTGAACTGAAGCCTGTCAGGTTTCAGCACAGGTTTTGCTGAAAGAAAAGAATACTGTTTTTGGCTTTTCTTTTTAAAATCTGCCAGTAAGCCTATCAGGAAAAAAGGAAAAGTTAATTTGTCATTAATGTTTTATTTTAACGTTATGCTGACCTCTAATATCCATTTAACTTTTCTAAATGTTTATTTATTTAAAAAGTCAATTCTAGGATATTGCCAAGAATTTGGTGATGCAGTTATGATCGGAATTGTTTTCCCTAAATGTTTCTATAGCAGCCCATCAGAAAAATTTGCAAAATGTCCATAAAAACAGCTCATTTGCAAAACAGGAAATAAAGAACACACATATGAAAATACACTCAACCTTACTCATCAGAAGAGAAATGTAAATCAAATCAAAACTATAATGGGATTTTTTTTTTTTTACCTCTCACATTTGTAGAGATAAAAAGTTTTAACACTTTAAAAAAAAAACTTTAACACTAGTCATTGGTAAAATTGTTATTCTCTGTGCTAGGTGCCTGCTAGGCACCCTGAATTATTTTTTAAGTTTAACACTTTGGTAGAAATGTGTAAACTCTGATACATATGGGTGTGAGTCACAAAACCTTTACTAAAGGCAATTTGGCAATAACTGTAAAAATTTTTTTATTTGTGTACATTTTAACACAGCGGTTTCATTTCCAGGAAATTATCCTGTGGATATATTCACATGTAATAACATACGAGGACATTCTTAGTCATGTTGTCTGTATTTATGATAAGACTGAAATCACCTAAATGCCCATAAATAAGGAACTAGTTAAATTATAAGTCAGCCATTACAGTGGAACTCTATGCTCTCAATAAAAAGAATGAGGAAGCTCTATGGGTACTAATAGGAAAAGAGTACCAAGATACCATAAGTTGAAAAAAAAGGGGTCGGGGTATAGGATAGCATACTGTCACTTGTGCTTAAAACACACACACACTCGTATGCACTCAGATTCCCTGGAAGGATACACGGGAGCTAGAAACAGTAGGTGCCTCTGGAGAGAAACAGGGCAACCATGAAACCAGGGTGGGCACAAGGGAGATTTGTTTTTCCATTTGTAACTTTGAATTGTTGTGCTTCTAGTACCTATTCAGAAATAAATATGTCAATAGATAAATACAATGTAAAGTTTCCAGATAAAGATATGCTTACATCAGAATTGTAAAGGAAAGACCATTCTTCCTGACTTAACAAAAATCTAGTTTGCTCCCAAACTAGATTGAGTTTACTTTGCACTTGGGAGAGGCTGAGAGGTTCTTGGAGAGGCACTGATCTCCATCACCAACTCCCGCATCTTGTGCACGCCGTGCTGCTTCCTGCTTTGGGTACTGTGATATTTCTGTTTACCGTATGGCTGCTGCCCAGTGGTCCCCAGAGTCCTCCTCTGTCCCTACAGCCCATCCCTCTGCTTCCCAAGGACTGCCACTCTTGCCCACTGGCCAGGGGGTCACCAAGCAGGCAGCATACTAAAAACAAGTCGGAGGCTACAGATCTTGGCAAGTCCAGGGGCAGCCTAGTTTTCAGCACGGGGTTTCAGCATCACTCAGCTTTCACAGACCTGACCTTAATCATGACCATCCGATTTCCAGGATTTTATTTTCTGGTGAAACATATGCTATCTTCAAGTCACTTCTTAACCTTTGTTGGGCAAAATGATAATCAGGGACTTTTTTAAATGATAGTAGATGTAAAACTATCTCACTGGTACTACCATAAAGGAATTTAGTGACCTTTCTTATGCCCAAGCTTAGACTAATTTAACTTGAAGGGAGACAAACATGGGTTTATCACTGTAATTAGGAAGGAACACAGCTTCCTGGACTGAACCAAAGTGAGGCACTTGTTTGCATTTATCTGAGATACAGCATAATCATTCACCTGAGACAGAACCTAATTATCACTGAGATGTGATGGTGCCTGAAGTACAACACAGCCTTAGCAGGAAAGGCAAAGGGCCTGGGAGATAGATACGTCAGGAGAGAGGTGTTGAGTTTACTCTAAACTCAAAGAGAGACTTTCCAGGAGGAATAATAGTGGACTCCATGTAAAAATTCTAATTCTGAAACATTGTCAAGTCTGAATCAACTCATCATCCAACTAATGAGGTCGAGGAAGTAAGGAATATCAGACTGTTGATAGGAATTGTCAACCTGTTTTTTTAATTTATAGATTGTGTAAGTGTGTGGTAGTGTCTTATTGAAACCATCACTTCCTAGCTGGTAATACATATGCTGCTGCCTAGTAGGTAAAGTCAGGCTTGGTTAGTATAAGTGTGTCTGTCTTATCTCCCAAGCATTGCCACCCTTGTCTATCAATGGCGATTGCTCATAAACTCCCTACTGAGAAGCTTTCAGGGCCCGTAACTGATGCTTAAATTGGGTTCAAGATTGGAGAAGAAATAAGCTCTAATACCAGGTGAAGATGGATCCCCTGTTCCCAGCATCTTCTCTCCCGCTTCTGTGCTTCCTTAAAACTGAAACTCATTTATCTGTCTCACCCGCTTGGCTCTGAACCTCCTGCTGGGCCAGCAGGGACCCATAAACAAGCGTTTGTTGAGAGAAGAGGATCGTTGACTTGGCTTCTTTTTTTTTAGTAAATTCTTATAGTCAGTGTCCTTGAAAGAACCTTATCTTCTTGTTTTTGGTTTGTTTGTTTTGTTTTGTTTTTTTAACTGATTTCCTTGTTTTCATGACGTAAATGAGACCTGTTATTTCATCTCCCTTGTCAGTGAGAGTTCAGCTTCACCGACTGTAACTTTACAGTGACTGAGAGGCACTGAGGAAGTGGTTTCTTTCTTCCCCTACACCCCCCTCACTCAAGCACAGGCAAGTCTCTGTTTTTCGTGTTCTAGCAGAGTCTGCTGCTAACAAAACGACCTCTGGGATAAGGGGTGCCTCCAAGAATCATCTCACCAGTGTTAGGAATTAGCTTGCTTGAGTTTCCTTAGCGTCTTTGAGTAAACAAAAACCCCAAAATGAATTGGCCCATAGATGAATTGCACTTCTGCTTTAGACATTACAGAATCAATAATTGTCAATCCCATATCGATCAACACCGGCAAGTGACCACAGTAAGCAAGATGCTGAATTGAGTGTAGTAGAAAAAAACAGAAGTTTCCTGCTTTTAAGGAACTCAGTCTCATAGTTGGATTGATAAGCCAGTTGGGAGAAAAAAGTTAACAGTCCACAGCATGAATCAAGGAGGGGTCCAGTGAGTTATCGAGACAGCAATAGCAGAGTTGGGGCAACTGGGCTGGGAGGTTCTGGGGAGTTTGTGTCGCTGAGGAGGGCCTTCCTGGGAGGACCAGTGCTGGAGACCAGGCAGCAGTTTAGGGACGAGAAGGGTGGAGACTCTCTTTATAGAAGCCATTTTAACCTATGCATACCTGAATGTTCTGTCATTGACAGGCATGGCTTCGGTGGGCCGACCTAGAAGCAGGGTCTCTAATTCTGTCAGTGCTAAGCTAGGGCCCCTGCATCAGAGTCACCCACTTGGTGAAAGCTGAGGGCCCCGCACTGCACACAAGTGTCTGGTCAGGATAGGTGGGGCAAGGAGGGGCTGACATCCGTCCACTTTGCTTCCTCTACATCTTGGCACTGGGCTCTTTCTGCCCAGAACAAGGGGCACCGTTTCTGTGGCAGGCCATGTGTCCACAGGGCTACAGTCAGACAGACAGCACCTTTTCATGGGTGCCTTTGACTGGGCATGGCTCTTTCTGAGTCCACAAAGGTGCTGCACACAATGGGCCTGAATCTGACCCTTCAGAGAATTTGGTAAATATTTGAAGGAATGCTGAAATGGTTTATTGAAGTTCCACACACACTTTGTCTCCCTACTTAGAGAGGAATTTAAAGAGTGGGTTTCTTTTTTTTGGTTTATTCAATTTACTTGACTATGTTGTGGGAACTTTTTTCCTGTGTCCACCGCACTGGCCCTCTTCTATCCATTAATGGTTCAGCGTACAAGCCTCTGACTTACTGTCCCCTCTTCTCCCTCTTTCACCAAGGTCAGACCTAGTTTTCCAAAAGCCCATTAAGCTCGATTATATACCAGCACTGTCCTAGACCCTGAGGTCAGTATAAAGATCAGTGAGATTTTCACCCCAGCCTGGGGCTTCCACATCACAGAACTAGTAAGAGGGCCCAGAGGATAGATACGTGGTTGGGGGGATGGGTGAATGTGAAGAAAGAAAATTTGAGAATGGCCTTCTACACAAAGGCCTCTTGGATGGACAGACCTGAGTTTGAATCCCAACTCATACAGGTGCCCGTTCTATGAGTTGGGGCGAGTAATTCACCATGTAAGAGCCTCAGGTTCTTCCTCTGTGAAATGGGGGTAGTAATTCCCACCTAGCCTAGGTGGTGGTGTGAATTAGAGATTGTAATTGCTGGAGAGAGGCACTTGGTGAAATTAGTAACCACCCAAGCCAAGTGCTATAGGACTACAACAAAAGGTGATAAGTGACGTAAGTGCAAACAAAACGGGTGGGGGCTCCTGGGGGACAACTCACACCTGGCAGGAGGCCACATGTGAGCAGGTTTAGGAGGCCCTCCCAGCCTCCAGGTGATCTGCCACCTCCGTGCTGGGCAGGGCCGAGCCAGGCAGTGCAGGGCTCATGGGCCACAGACCCAGGAGCAAGCAAGTCCCTGCAAAGTCAGACATTTACCTGCACATAAACCTGCAGGTGTATCTGAAGCCAGCATGACCCAGAGCTCCTCCTCCTCTGACACCAGCAGAGGGACCAGAATGGAGGGATGGGAAGGGCACAGCTGTCCTTGTTGACTTCAGCCTGTCGCAGGATTGAAGATCATTCCACTTTCAGAAAAGTGAGGTCACATCATCGTCTTTCCATCCTCCCCACCCTGGATGTCTAAGGTGAAGCGTTTTCTCTTCCCCAGCTCAGAGGCTGACAATGGTGTGGAGGAGAAGAAGAAGGTCTGCAGGTCGCCAGCAGCCCTGTCTCCCACCCCGTCCAGCGAGGCCGAGTCCCAGGACCAGAAGAGAACCATTTCCCTGCGGTGAGTCCTCACATGACTCCCTCTGTTTTTTTGGCCTTTCAGGGGGAGGGGTTGCTGGAAAGCGCTGGTGTTTCTAGTTTTATGGTGGTGGCTAAGACGGAAGATCTCCCACAGACAGGGGACACCCCTGAGAAAGAAGTGAGGTATTTTTCCTTCACATCCAGGCACTGGCACCTGCTTTCTCTCTCAGCTCTTCCTAGCAGTCTCTCTTTTCCTTCCCACCCCAGTCTTCTGCAAACTTTCCGCCCCTTTCTCAAAGCACTGATTTTGCTACATGATAAAGCCCGGGTGGCCCCCTCTCTGGCACAGAGTTAGAAAGCACCTGGAAAGACTGGCAGGGTACTGATGAGGCCACCCTGGCTGAATTGTGTGCTCAGCCTGTGGGTGTGTACACCTGCCATCTCACTTTCCTGGCAGCCGCAGAGAGGAGAGGAGGGAAAAAAACCTTGCCTGGGATCCTTGGGCAGGGTGTGCACTGCCTGTTTCCAGGGACCAGTGCTGGAAACCAGGCTCAGTAACTCTGGCTGTTCATCCACACCGAGTGGAATGATAGCTCTCTTCCCCTTATTAGAACTGTCAGAACTGCTGCCTTCTACGTCTTTGGGCCTCTGCTAAAGGATGGTTCAATAACTCCTACTTTTCCCTTCCTTCCTGGCTACCCCAGCCCACGTCTTCTCTGCTAATCTATTCCTCGCTCAGGACCAAGCATAAGTCTTTCCTCTGCCCCCTGCTTTTTCTTTTCTATCTCTCCCAGTTCTCTCTCCATCTTTTCTGCAAGTCTGTTTTGATGCATCTCACTTTCAACTGTTCTTTCTACAGCTGTTTACCTGTCAGAGCATCCTGCCTTACTCAGTAAAGACATAAAGCCTGCTGTTTCTTGTGACTTGCACCATCATTGAGTGGCTACCGCAGGTGCTCTGAAATGCACTACACATGTAACTCCACTCCCCAGGCTTCACATGAGACTAATACACTCATCATCTTACACCAAGCACCAGGGCTTGTGAAACTTCTCCAACGTGTGATCTGTGTAGTGCAGAGAGCTCTGCACTTGGTTGAAGGCTCTGCTCTCACTGTCTGGACATTCTGCATTTTTGAATAAAAATTTTTGCATTAGGCTTCAGGTCCTGCTCGTAGTCATTTGTGAGAAGTGAGAAGTTGCAAAGGCACAAAGAAATCATATATGTAAATGAACATCCCTCCCACCCTTACTTCAGACCAGTGCTGTGCAGACAAACCCTTCTGCTTGTGCCACTTGAAACCAAGGGCCCAGCGGCCTTTCTGTCGCTTTTGCTTACAGCCTGTAGTTCTTTGAAAGGTCTGATCATTGCCTTGACAGTACCATTAACATTTATTAATCTGAATCAATAGAGGTGATAAATTCAAATTAGTGACTAGTATAAATAATAGGTAATTTGACATTTGTAAAAACTATTTTCAAGTTGAGTACAAATGTTTACTCACAGTTTTTTTTTTTAAGTAATTCCTAGAGTTCTAAAGGCATTTATATCCATAAGTTGGTTCAATGGCCAGTAGTTGAATCCAATCTCTGTGCCTTGAATTGATTGATAGGTATCATGGACTCAAACTGTTGGGGCTGGCAGAGGCCTGGGACAGTGCATGGTCTATCGCCTCATGGCTGAGAAAACCAGAGCCTAAAGTCTCTCTAACTTCATTTCTGTTTCTGTGTCACACCCATATGCCATCCCAATTGCTTAAGCGTCTTCTTAAATTCACTTTGAACCAAACATTGTTTTTAAGTGCACCTTGATCTAAAGAATCCTGTTGTAGAATCATGAATTTCATGTGCCATGTTGCCCCCAAGAAACAGAAAAAAATCTATATAATTGTATCACGAAACTTGTTCGTGAATATACCTCTAAAAGTCATGCACGCATTCCACACTGAAATGGCTATGTTTTGCTCTATGGTTGAAGATGCAAATGCTACCCAAATGGAGAAGCAGGACTGGAATCATTTTGGAAAGAAGTCCGGGAGCTCTGACCTCTGCCCTTATGAGAACAAAGGAAGGACTTCCAAACATGGTCTTTTTTTAATCATGATTTCACTTCTGTACTTCCACTCTGTGATGATCTGTCTCTCTTTTCCTCATACTCGGTTCCTGCTCATCCTGTTAGGCCCAGTGTATTAAACCCATGTTGTCCTGTTGGTCTCTTCTCTTACCTCCTGTTGGACTTACCGTCTCTGTATGTCCTCCTAACGCCTGTGATATGCATTGTTTTGATGCTGTATCACATACTGCCTTTTAAAAGAGATGCTTGATGTGTGCACAGCCTCCTTAAGGATAAAGACTGTCTTGTCTGTTCTGATGCATTTAATGCAGCATCTCACTCAATTAACACTTGTGAAGTATTGAGAGACTTTTGAAACCAAAATATTCCTGGATTGAACTATAGCTGCAGCTTCCGTTATTGGCCTCCAGTACTACTCTGTATACTGCTTGAAGTACTGTTGAGATGATATATTACTTTCACAGCTCGATCAATACTTCTTTCTTCCATAAGGTATGATTTCTGCAGTTTGGGATGACTAGCTGCTGAAATCACCCCGTCACCCACATCACATGCTGGGTAAATGCCCTTAGAGTACTGAGTGATCGTTGATATCTAGAAGAGAAAAACCAATAAAAGGCTTTGTTGTGAGCTGGCGTGATAATTAAGATGTAATAAAATTAGTGGGTAGCATAAAAAAATTTCATTTTATAGACTCCCTGGATTTTCTTTCCTCAGGTCAAAATCCAGTTTCGATGGTGCCCCTTCAGCAAATGAGAAAAACGACTGTAAAACTGAAAGCAAGAATGACTCTAAGATTGAAAGGAAAAAGTCCTCATCTTCAAGCCAGGTAATTTAGGAATGAGATGTGTATCGTCTCAGAGGGCGAAAGGGGTATTGATTTGAAGCCAGCTGGAGGAAGGAACGCAAGGGCCAGAACTAACGCAGGTACAGATTTAGAGAACATTGGATTTCACAGCTGACCTTGCAGCATGTGCTGAATGGTAGTGAGTCCTGCACTGTGGCCCCGTACTCTAAGTGCCCAGAGAGCAGGGGCCAACCCAGATTCATGTGCTTGTCTAATAATTAGCCGAGACCAGGAGAACTGTGACATCCTTGCACTGCAGTTATAGTCTGATAAGGCATCTGTGTGAATAGAAGGCCTCCCAAGTGCACACAGAGGAGGAAAACCTGGAACAGGGTTATGATTCTTCTCCAGAAGAATCTGCTCTGAAATATACCCAGACAGATCTGTGTCATAGAGTATGACATACTGGGGTCAACAGTTTGGGGTTTTTTGACACTTCACTCCTAAGATACTTGAATATGTGTCTCCTAACAACTAAAACAAGAAACTGTTGACTCACCCAAGAAATTTAACTAAATAGTAAATTTATGAAAATATTACTAATGTGAAATCCATTTTCAATTTCCACAGTTGTCCCAGTAGTCAATGTCTTTTACAGAGGTTTTTTTTTTACCCACTCTCTAGAATCCAGTTGAGCCATGCATTGCATTTGTTTGTCATGTCATGTTTAATTTAGATCAGTCCCTGCCTTTTTAAAATTTTGATTTTTATTCACATTTTTGAAGATTTCATGGCCCAGGATATTTTTAAATCAACCATGCAGCCAATACTTACTATAGCCATTAAAAAGAAAATCTCAGCAAAGCTCTGATAGAGCACCTAGCTTTTTAAACTTTTACTGGAGTGTGGTTGATTCACAGTGTTGTGTTAGTTTCTGCTGAACAGCAATATGAATCAGTTCTACATATATCCACTTTTTTAGATGCTATTCCCATATAGGCCATTACAGAGTATTGACGGAGTTCCCTATGCTATACAGTAGATTCTTATTAGTTATCTGTTTCCTTATAATAGTGTGTATATATCAATCCTAATCTCCCAATTTATGCCTCCCTCTCACCCCCACTTTCCGCACTGGTAACTGTAAGTTTTAGAGCAACACCTAGCTTTAATCACAGGGAACTTTCTGGATGCAAGATGCACTCCAAGAAGCAGCATGAACTAAGCTACTTTATGTGAAGTGTTCATCTATGAAGTAGTTGTCTTGAGGGGACCGTCTGTCATATGAATGACTTTTTTGGCAATACTAGGACCATTTATGCCATTGAGACCACTTCTAGCTTAGATAATAAATCATCAAGGGCCAATTTGTGGTATCTCTTTTCTGCTCATAAGATTCTGCCTGCTGGATGCTTTTGAAGAAGAGTGATCCTATGGACAGAGGGCCCAGCTCTACCTCTTAGTAGATGTGTGGAGCTAGTTAAGTCCCCAAGTATCCCTGAGGCACAGGTCCCTGAACTCTGCGATATGGACACATCAGTTCCCAGGTTATTGTGGAGCTGGGAGTGGTGTTTTGTGAATGCCCTTTACAGGCTATAAATTGCTGTCTGTACATTGTTGTCATAACTGGAAACAGGTGCCTTGAAGATGAAGTGATCTGTAGCATTTCAGACTCTTGGGCCTTCTACTACCCCGGAGAGCTGAATCTTTCATGTGAAGTCCTATTTGTCATCTCCCCCAACACTGGTTAAGGAAATACCTTCACCACAGTAATAGTGATAGGGACAAACCCAGTAGCAGGTCCTGGAGATGTATCCCCCCATTTAAGCCTTAGGACATCCTTCTGACGCAGGTACAGAAAACTGAGGCCCAGAGAGGTTAAGTTACTAGGCTAGGATCACATACCACAGAAGACGTGGAGCCAAGACTTAAACTCAGGGTTATCTGATACAGAGCTTTTAACCACTACCGTCTTCTGAGAGTACTCACTGGGATCTTGAGTGCCCTGGGATTCACTACCTGGTGAGATTTCTGACAGTTCTATCTCATTTCTTATTAGGGATCCCCTCATCCAGCCACTTCTGCAGAAGGCTGTCCACCAGCTACTTCACGATTATAGATACATGTCCAGTCATCAGGTCACGAATCTTGTTGGAAAATGAAACCTTTGTGACCTCCACTGTTTTTCACTGAAGGACTGTGTTGGAGACTATAAGATCAGGGAGAAGGAATTCCTAAAGATTCTTTATTTAAGAGTGGGGAGACTTGTTAAGTAATTTCAGTTGAAGTTAAAATTTGTTTATGTTTGACAAGAACACCGAAAGCAGTGACTTCTGTCTGTGCTTTGTCTTCCTTGTAGGACAAAGCAAACATGCATTTCCACAAACTGTTTCTAGATGTCCCCACGGAGGAACCCCTGAGACAAAGTAAGTTCTGACCTGGTTGACTTTGAAAAGATGCTAATTGGTTTGGGGGGTGAAAGAATCTGGGGACTGAATCACCAAGGGGAATAGGTTTCTGAAAGTCATGATGTGAAAGTCATGATGTGACCATAATGCTGACCTCGCTTAGCTCTCACCCAGCACCTTGAGAGATAAGAGAGTAGAATGAGGAACTGACTCCCTCCATGTGATCCAGAGTTAATCCTAGAGGTTTCCAGAATGTCCTCCCCTTCCATATTTGTGCTAACATGCATTGTAATTGGACTGTGCTGAGTGTTAGGATAACAAGACCAAGCAAGACCAGACTGGAAGAAGGCAACACAGACCTAGGTCGACAGACCTGTCGACCCCTGCGTTGTGCAGGGCTCAGCGGTCACACCTGAACACCTGGCTTAGCACGCCATTCAGCACCTGCTTGGCTCCACCTGGGGGCAGAGGGACCCAGGGTTCCATTCCAGCCTCTGTGGGTACACAAATGCTAAGCAGCGTGCTGGGTTCCTGCCATTATCTCCACACAGGAAGGTGTGGATCATGTGCTCTTCCCACAGTGAGACCATCTGTTTCAAAAGAGTGATTACGACCATCCCAGGGAAGGAGGGGCAGGCAGCAGTGTCAACATTAGCACAAGGGTGACACACCTTCTCAAACAGAGATTTTTGAAACATCATTCTGAACCCTCATCTGCAATGACAGACTTGCCTTTCTATTTTGATGTTTATACTGAAGTTTGTAAGACTTGGAATTAAAAAACAAATTCTCATGTCCATAGCTTTATTCCACTAAACATGACTGAAAAACAGGGGAGAGATCTTTTGAGCATATGAATGTGTTATCTCTGCCCATCCCTGAGTCATCAACAGATATATACAATTTTCATTTTAAATGGAAATTCTAAATGATGTTATACCTGTGTATATCTTCCCAGGTTTTACGTGTGCTCTACAGAAAGAAATATTATACCAAGGGAAGCTCTTTGTATCAGAAAACTGGATTTGTTTTCATTCCAAGGTCTTTGGAAAAGACACCAAGGTTAGTATTTTTTTAAAAAAGAAAACTAACCCTGCATTTTCTTACATATTATTAATATTAATTGTTAAATGTAGCAATGTTTATAAATATTTGTGTCATTATTATACCTTTATACCAAGTTTCCTTTACTGTAGTCCCAAATACTACAGGTTCTCAATGCCTCTGCATGAGAGTGCTAAGTCTCTTCAGTTGTGTCTGGCTCCTTGTGATCCTATGGACTATAGCCTGCCAGGCCCTTCTGTCCGTGGGATTCTCCAGGCAAGAATAATGGAGTAGGTTGCCATGCCCTTCTGGAAGGGACCTTCCCAACCCAGGGATAGAACCCGTGTCTCTTCCATCTCCTGCATTGGCAGGCAGGTTCTTTACTACTAGCGCCACCTGGGAAGCCCCCTACAAGCCTCTAGATGACACAAACTTCTCTTTTTCCCCAAACTGCACTCTCTTCATTCATTTCCTTACATACATGTATCCCTCCTAAAATCCTGCCTTAAATCCTTTTTACCAAGATGTCCCCAGCACACTCAAAGTTCTTCATCATGGAGCGTGTGCTGTAATTTGTTTCAAAGATATACATTAAACCCAAAACAACGCTTTAAAAAAAAAAAATTTATACCATATTCACACAGTTACCATGAGAAATCTAGGCAAACATGCCTATAACTAAGCTACTTATTAGAGCTCCCTTTGTCACTAGTACAAAATGAGCAGGCTTTGGAGCATTTTGGTCCTGGTCTGGGAGTCACATACAATCTCCAGTAGACGCTGACTGACATCTTTTCCTTCTCACTAAATATAAATTTGGGGGAGCAGAGTCCCATGTTACCTGAGCCATTAAGCTGAATAGCCTGAAGGAGTTGGCAGTTTTCCCAGGGCACCGCCTTTTAAAACAAGGCCTTTGGGAGTTTGGCATAAGAAGGGAAAAAGCTCATTCCTTCCCACTGACATTCTTTCCCTTTGAGCTATGACGTCACATCACACAGTTCAGTCAGGCCACCAGAACAAGGAGGCAAAGAAACACCTGGAGTTTGCGTGACCTTGGTGAGTTTTTAATCATTCTGATTCACGATTATGAATAAGCAACTTTTATATTCATGAAGTAGCTGATTAAAAACTCCTTTTGTTTTGACTGGTAGATATGTTTTATTTAAATACTCTCCCTAAAGCTACTGGCAGTCGTATAAATAAAGGCCACTTAACAAATACAGTGGAAATTCTTTGTTGGTGTTGAGTCAGCAGACTAGCATCAAACATGTAATTTTTATTGTATAGAGTTGTGTTGAGATAAACATAGTTTAGATTCACAGTATTATTTGAATCAGTATAATGGAAAGCCATATTGAGTAGTATCACACCATGTTTCTAGATTTCTGGATTATAAGCTCTTGTGCATAGAGTGGATAAGGAGACTCATTTCCAGTTCTGCGGGATAAAGATAATTCTCAGGAATAGTGCAAGCCAACACCTCTGACCAAAGCGGCAGGGATTGAAAACTTAGTGAACAAAGAATTAGCCTTTGTTAAAGGATGAGGAATTCACAAAGCCAGTAAGTGGTTTCAAGCTAATATTATTCTAGTAATGGTTTCAAATTCCCCCTCTAGCTAAGAAAGAACTGACCAGAAAAAAAAAGGATTGACCTGGTTTTTTCAAGACAAGGACACATGGGATTTTTTTTGCCTGTGCTGTATCTAATCTAAGAGGGGTGGAAAGATAAGAACCACAATAGTGACTTGCACATTCCTTCCCCACTGAGGATGGTGTCATGGAAACTTGGGCTTCAGTCCTCTGGCAGAATTTGCTCCCTGCCAACAGACCTTGGCCCAACGCAATCTTGCATGAACTAAAAGGAGTCAAACAATCTGCACCAGGAAGGAGAATTTTCTAAGCACCCTACCCTAGAGAAATGTTAATAATACAGTGTAACCTTAATTTAATCAAGACCTTTTCAGCCTGTATGTATTTTCAGATGCTAGTAAAATTAAAGGCATGTATCACATTCTATCTAAGCTCAAACAGAGAAATGATTCATGCTTTATTTCTCCAGTGTTATCTAGTTGTCATTTTATACTTATGAAGCAATTGATTGAAAACTCCATCTTAAGGGTGTTCCATGCCTCAGATTCTGCAAAAATCCAAATTTATAGCTCTTGTCACTGTGTATTTGTGTTGCTGCTGAGAAGCGAAATTAGACTCATTGTTATAATCATCATCTTTCTTGGAAGATACTAAGTTCTTTTTTCCAAAGTAATCCCAGTTTATCACTTCTGAATTATTTCCCCAACTTCAAAAGTTTTGTGGGTAGAATTCTTTGGTGAAATAGCTTTCTTTCCTCTAGTGTCTAATTTAGATCAGCCCCTCTTTCTTCATAGTCTTCCCATCTGGGGCAGTAGAACAACTCCATCTTGTAAACCTCAGTATGAAAGCAAATATCCTAAATTTAAGCTTAAGAAAATTACAAGTTCAGTTTTGGTCGTTCAAGCTGGAAGTACTAGCCTCGCCCCCACTGACCTTGTTGATTTCTTTCAGAATATATAAAGCATTTTTACAAAATGTATGTTCACATGAGTATGTGCACCCGTAGGGGAATTCAGGCCTTTGTTACCAGGAGTGTGGGTGCCTCCGTTTTGGGGGATCAAAGTGATGTGATCCATTTTCCTTTGAGATCAAACCTGGTTGATCTCATAAAAATCAACCAGGTTTGATTAAAATATGAGGAACATCTACTATTTGTGGCATCTGATACATTCTTGTAGTACATTGTATAAAAAAGAACCCCTATTTTGGATCAGATTGGTTCAGATTCTATCTTTGTAACTTGTTTATGACCCTGAGAAAGTCATGTGTGTTAGTCATTCAGTCATGTCCTACTCTTTGAGACCCCATGGACTGTAGCCCACCAGACTCCTCTGTCCATGGAAATCTCCAGACAAGAATGCTAGAGTGGGTAGCCATTCCCTTCTCCAGGAGATCTTCTGACCCAGGGATCGAACCCAGGTCTCCTGTATTGCAGGCAGATTCTTTACAATCTGAGCCACCAGTAAAGCCCTGGTGAAAGTCATATACCTCTGTAAACAAACATCCTTATCTCTTAGAATATCTATATTGTAGGAATGTCATAATTAAATGAAATTGTCATCTAGTGATAGGTATTGATAATGGTAGCTGCTGTAATTGTCGTTATTTCTTATTGTTTGAATCAGAAAAGAACTTAAGAGTTTTTTTATTTCACCCATCCTCTTTTTTAAGAGACAGATGAGGAAATGAATGACATTTTTATTGAGCGGTAGGTATTTTCCATCTGTTATCTCATTTAATCCACAGAAAATCCTGGGAAGTAGGTAAGACAGTCTCTCTAAGTCAAGGAACTGAGGCCAAGACAGCTTACGAGGTTGGATAGGTCATGTAGATAGTAACAGAACTGAGAATACAAGTCCCAGGATTCCTGTCCCCAAATGGGTCTGCTACACCAGTGCTTTCAGCCTCTTCCCCTAAGGACAGAGGAGAGCAGGGTGGTTGGAGATGAGCTCAGAGTGGGTAACCACAAGCACGTAACTTCTTTAGGGTCTTAGGATCACCTTTAAAATGACTGTACATTTTGCATTCTGTTCCCATGTCTAAAGATAAAGCTTTCTCACCAAACCCTTCAACAGACTCAGTGATCCACACTTACCCTCCTGCTTTGTAAACACCACATTGAGACCTCGGTGACACACCCACACCACTCTTTAAGATTCCCTTTTTTTCATGGAGACTGAAGAGCTGGTGGTTGGTTTTATCTTTTCTTTTTCCTTCAACATGAAGATTTGGAAGGCTGCTCTGTGAAGCCTGAACCCATGTTAACTCAGTGATTCTGTTTCAGATCTCGATTCCAGCTTTCTCAGTAACCTTGATAAAGAAAACCAAAACTGCCCTCCTGGTGCCAAATGCCCTGATTATAGCAACAGTCACAGACAGGGTGAGTACGCAGCAGGCGTGGGCACCCTGCTTTGTTCTGCTCTGGGTTTCATTGACTTAGGGGCCTCTTGCCAACTACCAAGACCCTGAACCATAAATACCATGAATTGGGAGTTACTCTAGAAGACTCATTTTTAAAATCACAGCCTTCAGACATTTGTATAGTGTGGTTTCCCCTGACAAGGTGATTTATTCTAATCGTTGCCTGTTTTGAATTTCCTGCTGACTTCACTATACTTGCTTGACCAAGGTCCAAAAAATTAAAATTCTTTCCCGACTTCCCTTTCCCTAACATCTATCAGGTCAGGTCAGGCTAAAGGGATATATTTCATTTCTTTATTATTATTTAAAACACTACCACTGCCTTGTTTACAGGGTGAGGCAGTTACAGGGGTGATAGGAGGAGTCCCTGGGGTGGGGGTGGCCAGTCTCCTCATAGCCTCCACTGGTGCCTCTCCAGAGCCAACCTGAAAACATAAAAGTGGGGCCTGCTATTCGGGTGCAGCTTCAGACCCAATTCTAGGCCCTCTCTGCTTCCAGGTTGCCTTAACTACCCCTCTTTGATACAGGAGTTCTGGAGTTGTCATTGGCCTTGGGCTACCCCAGTCATGGACAACCTGAAATATTTGCATGGAGAGCAGTGTTTCTTTCATCTTGGCAAGAGAGAGGCAGTGGAATGGTTTGGTTACTCATTTTTCACTTGAAATTTTTTTTTTATATTTTTTCCCTACTGTTTTTAAGAGAGCATAAAAGCTAATTTTTAACCCTACTGAGTAACTTAAAGAGGGAAGGAAAGACAAGGGAAGATTAAAAGAGGCTCTTCTGATGAGCTAGGAAATATGTTGATACCTACTGTGAGATTTTTTTTTTTAAATACTAATGGCTAGCAAGCATCAGGTACTTCTTGCCAGATGTACACAAGATACTTTCCTTGTATGTACACATTTATTCCACACTGCCATACTATGAGGGGTAGAGACTGTTAAGAAAACAGAAACTAAGAAGCATTAAGTAAGCAATTTGCCCAATGTCACCCACTTGGTAAGTAATAGAGCCAAAATTTGCAACTCGGTCCATCTACTGCCAGAACCCATAATATTAACTACTTTGGAATACAGTATTTACTTGGAAAGTATATCAAGTTCTCTCATGGGTGAGCAAGAGAGGGTAGTCACAAACTTTGGAAAGCGAGTGTGAAAAGATTGTGTGACTCAAAAAGATGGAAAAAGAGTGAGCTTTTTCATTGTTAACATATGGTTGATGGTAAAATCATTTTTCCTTATGTTATTTGTCTCCAAATGACTTATCTAGCTCTGACTTTACTTCTTTCTCATAACTTACTTATAAGCATCCACTAGGAAATCTCCATATTTGTACAAGAAAGAATCTGAAAGTGGCTTGAAAAAAAATGAGCCTGTTAGAGCGGCTGGGAAATTTTCAGTGGAAATCTAGGTCAGAGCAGAGACAGCAGACCCTTGGGAACTGTTAAATACCTTCTCAAAAGGAGGTGGGGAGGGGAGGGATAGAGACTTAAAAGAGGACCTGGCAAAAACACCGCGGGCCTTTCTTTACTATCCAGGTCTCTTTCTGTCCAAGCTTGTCTGGGGCACCAAGGTTAGGGTATCAGAGCTTTCCTTTTGCTATACATTTCTCTATTATTTAAGTTGGGTTTGAGAGTTTTGTTGCTATTGTGGGAGAACATATTCAGTTTATTCCAGGAATGGAATAAAAACTCAATGTGTGGGTGAGAGGAATGAGTGTATAGACTCTATATAGAATATAGGCTACATTGTTTGAAAATATATATAGAGAGAGAGACAGATAAAATTTTTAACTCTTACTTCTAGTCAAGCAGTATCTGTTAATAATTATTATTTTGTTTTTCAGTACATATTTGTCTCCTTACTCTCCAGAGATTCAACTTACAAACTACTGAAATCTGTGTGTGGGCACTTAGAAGTGAGTATGACATCTCTGAGCCTCAATTGCTGTCTCTCTTCTGTATTTCTTAGTTTCGGAGTTGATCTGGTTTTTCCCTTTTTAAAAATAATTTTGTTTCAATAATTTCAGAATACAGGCATTGGCAATGGTCCCAGTCCATCTTCTCTTGAAAACAGTTTCCGGGCAGACCGCCCTTCATCTCTGCCTCTGGTGAGTTGCCTACATAATGATCAAAATGCAAAAGCAAGTGAGAAGGTCCCACAATGGCACTGCTCCTTACACCATGACCAGGGTGTGGGAGGAACTTAGGACCATGGTATCTGAGGCAGAGTTGAAGAGGGCATTTCTGTCCTGAAGAAGAGGGGACCATAGGAAGTCATAAACTTATTCGGGTAATTGAAGAGCCATCCTGCAAAAGAAAAGAAACATGCTAGTGGGCTGACTTGGCCAGTTACTGGTCCACAAAGGTATTCGTCAAATCTTGATGTATTTATCAGTGTTGTTTAGAGGGATTCACCAATTTATTTGGGGAGGGCATGATTCAGTCCCACAAGTCATTGAACGTCTTCTATGTTCAAGGCACCATGTTAGCGTAGTATACCCATAAAGACACCAGGAAAGGTCAAAACTAGTTCTTACCTTCAAAGATTTTACAGCTTAGTAGATGATGAGGGATACCCAGAAATAACTGTGGAGGAAGAATGCTGCAATGCCCAAGTAAAAGGCAGAGAGATTCTTTGATTCCCTTAGACTTTTTGACTATAGAGTAAATCTCTAATGGGAAGTAGCTCCCCCCATTTGTATAAGATTTATACCTGAGATGGTATAATATAAGCCCAAGGAAGTCCCAGCCATGTTGTTCAAATGGTTATTCCCGAATTGATGATTGTTAAATGTTTTAATACCTTTGGCTATGTGGGATGAGCCCAGAGTTTCAACATCTACAGATCTTTTTTTTTTTCAGAGCTGTTAAAAAGTACTGGGATTGAAAACATGTTCACACAAAAACTTAAGCCAGAATGTTCATAGCTGCATTATACATCATAGCCCAGAAGTGGAAGCAGCCCCAATATCCATCAGCTGATAAATGGATAAATAAAATGTAATATATCTATACAGTGAAATATTATTTGACCATAAAAAGGAAGAACTATCAATACATAGTACAGCATGGATAAACCTTGAACACATTATGCTAAGGGGAAGAAGGCAGACACAAAAGGCTACATATTATATGATTCATTTATATGAAATGTTCAGAATAGATGAATCCATAGGGACAGAAAATGCATTAGTGGTCACTAGGGAGTGAAAGGAGGGAGAAATTGGAGTGACTGATAATGGATAAAGAGTTTCTTTTGGTGGGGAGATGGGCATATCATGAAATAAGACAGGGGTGATGGTTGTACAATAATGTAATTATTCTGAAAACCACTACATTGTATACTTAAACTGATGAATTTTATCTCAATTAAAAAAAAAATCTACCTTAAAAAAAACAGTGAGAAATAGGATAAAAGACTTATGATTTGGAATCCATCAAACCTGGTTTCAAATCTCGGTTCCAGCCAGCTGAGCTATGCCATCGGGCAAGCTCTTTAATTACTCTGACTCAGTTCCTTCATCTGGTAAATGCCAAGCTGCTTACATGGCTGTGAAGATTAAGTGCAGTCATGAAATCATATGTATGGAGCTTTGCATACTGCCTGATCTATGGTAGGCATTCCATTAATACTTCTTAAATTGAGGAGATTTGAATTGTTTAATTTTCTTTCCCCTATAAATTCTTGCATGAAGTTGCAATGGCTGTTGAAATGATCAAGAGACAGCTCACTGAAGGTGAAATGTTGGTAATTTGCTTACAGGCCATGTTTCCTTTTCTTCACTTGGTCGCTAAATAAATTGTGAAAAGCTTGCCTAATTGTACCTTTGCCTAACCGCTTAATTGTACTTTCACCGGCACATTTTAGTGATGCCTTTTGTCTCTTCATTTCTTAAGCACTTTGGGGAACAAGTAGGGTACACAGCAAAAACATCCCACTTATTCCCAACTCCACACTCCTGTATAACCCTTGTGTCATTTAGAAATATGTTACTGACCCCGTTTTGATTTGTTTGAGGGAAGAAAAAAGCTAAAACTTTCCCTTCAGTGTCTAATTTGCTTAGGCCATTTTCCCTTTTCTGTTTCTAATACCTTTTTTAAAACTATAATTTGAAAAAACCTTTCTCTGCATTTATTGTTGTTCAGTCACTAAGTCACGTCTGACTCTTTGTGATCGCACGGACTGCAGCACACCAGGCTTCCCTGTCCTTCACTGTCTCCAGGACTTTGCTCAAACTCATGTCCATTGTGTCAGTGATGCCATCCAACTATCTCATCCTCTGTCACCCCCTTCTCCTCCTGCCCTCAATCTTTCCCAGCATCAGGGTCTTTCCCGTTGAGTCAGCTCTTTGTATCAGGTGACCAGAATATTGAAGCTTCAGCATCAGTCCTTCCAATGAATATTCAGGGTTGATTTCCTTAAGGATTGACTGGTTTGATCTTCTTGCTGTCCAAGGGACTCTGCATTTAGAACATACATTTAGAACTTTCTAGCTACTTTTTTGTCTTATATATGTATATTTCAGTCACTTTTTCTCATTACAAAATGCTGATGAGACTTCTCCAGCTTTACCTGGAAGCTTTTCTGTCATCAGCATTCCAGTTTTTTCCCTAGACATTTGTTGTTTCAAACAAGTTGGCCACGGTGTATTAACCAAATTCTGACTGCCCAGAAAATCAGTAACCAGATACTCTGATCTGTTGAGGAAACCCAGTAGTATGGGGTAATACTTCCTTATTTGTATTTTATAGTTCAGGCCTAAGTGAAAGGCCTGCATGCTGAGTAAAAGATAATGGGCCTCTTTGCATTTCATTATTTCCCTTCAGGATTTCAACGATGAATTCTCAGATCTGGATGGAGTGGTGCGGCAAAGAAGGCAAGACATGGAAGGATACAGTAGTTCTGGATCTCAGACCCCTGAATCTGAGAACTCTCGAGGTCTGGGAGATTTTTGTATCTTTACTGAAACCTAATTCTCCATAAAACATCCTTACCTCAACCAAAAACCAAAAAACAAAATCAACCAATAAACAACACATCTTCTGAGCTTACAGTTAAAACAAAGGGTAGTTTGAAAGTTCAAGGGAAACGAATTGCCTATGTGGTAAAAACCCATTTCCCTTTATATGTATGTAACAAATGTCTCTTTGAGAATGCCCTGATTGTCCGGTGGTTAAGGCTCCACAGTTTCACTGCAGAGGGCCCAGGTTCAATCCCTGGTTGGGGAACTAAAATCCCACAAGCTGTGTGGTGTGGGGGGAAAAAAGAAATCTCTTAAATAGACATAATATTGGGGTGGTCGAAAGACAGAAACATGCAATATTTTCTTAGCTCAGTCGGTAAAGACTCTGCTGGAGACCCAGGTTCGATCCCTGGGTTGGGAAGATACCCTGGAGAAGGAAATGGCAACCCACTCCAGTATCCTTGCCTGGAAAATCTCATGGACAGAGGAGCCTGGTGGGCTGCAGTCCGTGGGGTCACAGAGAATCGGGCACGACTGAGCGACTAACACTTAGTTACTTGTTTAGTAATATTATGGCTGAATGATCCCCATGCGTCAGTGGGGTAAGGACAAACTGCCTTTGTATCCTTTTATTTCTTATTTGCTTAAACATTGAATTTCATCCCCAAACCACTCAACCAGCTTGTGGGAAGATCCATTTATATTCCCAGCCATTATGTATATATTCAGGGATTGATTTGCTTTGTGGTTGATCTATGTGTGTGAACGCACTGGAGGGAAAACTTACCCAGCCCTGTTTCATCTTGGTAGATTTCCATGTGACAGAATCCCAGACAGTTCTGAATGTCTCCAAGGGAGAAGCAAAACCAACTCGGGCAGATGCCCTTGTGAACAGAGTACCTGAGGGAAAAGCCAAGAGTCTCCCTGGGCATGGTAAGGAATGGATTATGATGGCAGGCAGGTAGTGGGGGCGTCTGCTTGTAACTTTAAAAGGTCCTCATGTTTCACTTTATGACTGCCTTTCCAGTTCCCTCTCTTCCCTTCCTGCTGTAGGTCTTTGCATATTAGTTCATTTATTCAGTCAACAGACAGTAGCCAGTTCTGTGCTTTACTGTAAGGGATACAAAGATGAATAGCTTCTGTAGAGGACGTCTCATCATTCTGAATACATTAAGACTATGATTCAAAAATTATCCATTAAACTAAATTATTTAATTATTATTTACTGATTATTATTATAACTGGTCACCGGTTGTCCTGGTAGGAGATCAAGGCTGGGGTCTGTATTGTTCACCAGTCACTCACTGTATCCCAAGGCTTGGCACAGAGAAGGCTCTCAACAAATACGTATTGAATGAAACATGTGGGAAGGAATTGTAACCACTGATTGAAATGAAAACTGGAAGGGTTCAGATAGTATTTTCTCTGATTCCTACTGCCTGGAAATAATTCTGTCTCTCAAGTGCTTCTTCCCTGTAGGGATACTGCTGCATGAAGGAGATATGTTATCACTTGAAAACATATATTTTGTTTTCCATTCAGCAGGTCAGTCAGAAACCACTGGAATCATACCCAGAGTAAAGTCTGAGAAATGTCCAACTCTCCACCATATTCTTATATTCTATGCAATTGTGTAAGTAAATGTATTTACTGTGAATGACTTAAGACTTGTATTTTACTGTTAATGACTTAAGAAAATGATTCATTTCACTAAAGGGAAAATCTCTTCACGTTGTCAAGAGCCATAAATCTCTAATGTCTCTAATGTGACCCAGATCTTTGGGGGGGCAATTTTCATCTCCTACTTCAACATTTTTTTTCTTAAATTTAGGTCACATTTTCATATTCATCCCTTTTTATTTAAATAAATAGTGGAGAAGGGAAGAAAGAAGAGCAAAATATGCCAGATCCAGCAGAGGACTAAGTTCTGAGTAGATACTCTTAGTAGAGAAATTGTTGCCTGAAATATGACCCATCTTTGTTCTTGTTTATTTTTTCATCTATCCAATGTCCTCCGGTTAGAAACCAAAACAACTTTAAAATGTCATCCCCTTAAAATTGGACAGCTACGAGTAAATCAATGAAGTTAGAACACTCCATCTCACCATATACAGAACTAAACAAAATAGCTTAACAACTTAAACATAAGACATGACAGACATGACACCATAAAACTCCTAGAATAAAATATGGGCAAAACATCCTTAGCAATGTTTTCTTAGGTCAGTCTCCCAAGGCAATAGAAACAAAAACAAAAATAAACAAATGGCACCTAGTCAGAGTTTTACAAGCTCTTGCACAGCAAAGGAAACTGTAAACAAAATTAAAGACCACAGATTGGGCAAAAGAATTTGCAAATGATGTGACCAACAAGGGCTTAATTTCCAAAATATACAAACAGTTCATCCAACCCAACAACAACAAAAAAACACAACCCAATTGGTAAATAGGCAGAAAACCTAAATAGATAGTTCTCCAGAGAACAGCTACAGATGGCCAAGAGGCACATGAAAAGCTATTCAACGTTGCTAATTATTAGAAAATTGCAATTCAAAACTACAGTGAGGTACCACCTCACAGCAGTCAGGATGGCCATCGTTAAAAAGCCCAGAAATGCTGGAGAGTGTGGAGAAAGGGAACCCTGCTACACTGTTGGTGGGAATGTAAACTGGTGCAACCAATGTGGAAAACAGTATGGAGTTTCCTCAGAAAACTAAAAATAGAGCCACCATGTGATCCAGCAATCCCATTCGTGGGCATATCTCCAGACGAAAGTATAATTCAAAAAGACACAGGACTCCTATGTTCATAGTAGCACTAGTCACAGTAGCCAAGACATGGAAGCAACCCATGTGTCCGTCAACAGATGAATGGAGAAAGATATGGTGTGTGTGTATATACATATATATGTGTATACAGTGGAATAATACGCAGCCATAGAAAAGAATGAAATAATGCCATTTGCAGCAACATGGATGTAACTAGAGAGTATGACAGTAAGTGAGAAAGACAAATATCATACTGATATCATTTATATGCAGAATCTAAAATATGACACAAATGAACCTATCAGTGAAATAGAAACAGACTCATGGACAGAGAGAACAGACTGGTAGTTGCCAAGAGAGAGAGGGCGGGGGACGAAGTGGGAGGTTGGGGTTAGCAGATGCAAATTATATACAGTTATAAAATATAATGTATAGGAGAAACAACAAAGTCCTACTGTATAGGACAGAGAACTATATTCAATATCCTATGACAAACCACAGGATAATAGAAAAGAATGTTTAAAAAATGGAAAATATTTTAAAAGAATATTAAAAAATAGTAGAAAAGAATGTTTCTAAAAATGTAAATATATGTATAACAATCACTTTGCTGTACAGCAGTAATTAACACAACACTGTAAATCAACTGTACTTCAATTTTTAGAAAAGTAATCCCCTTCAATAAAAACTTAAGCGTTGACTTTTTTAACTTCCCCCTCAGCTTCCACTCTGTAAACAGTTGTTCTTCTGAAAATAGCCTGACCCAGTTCTAGGCTGTTCCTCACAACCAAGGAAGATGTGCCCGGTTTGGTTTTCAGATAAAGCAGGGAATTTGTGAGTCACAAAACCAGACACTCACTGGCCAGGACTTCCGACAGTACCTGGTGGGAGGAGGAGCCCCAGCCTGACAATCTACATTGGCTGGCTTTGAGTAAGACTCCTGAATGGCCATTATTTGTAAATTGAGGAACTAGAGAATTTAATATCCTAGTTCTAAAGTTTGGTACAAGCATCAGTTTGTTGAAAAAAAAGAATGACCTTTTTAAAGTCTCTGTAGACAAGTTGTTTTGGTAAATACCTTGCCTCAAATGTACAGACTTTACATTTATTGCTTTAGGAACATCAATCAGGTCCTGGCCATTAACCTATTGATAATTTCTCTTTTATCCCTTTCCAGTGTCTGTGCACTGATCATCTCGACCTTCTACATGAGATACAGAATTAATACTCTGGAGGAGCAGCTGGGGTCACTAACCTCCATTGTGGACACCCATCAGACTGAGTAAGACAGTTCCCTCCAGTGCTGTCTTCTGCTTGCTTTTCACATTAGTATAATGTTTGAGCTGAGCATGGCATCCTTCTGGCAAGCATTAATTGAGGATACATTCCGTATGAGACGTTTTGCTAAGTGTACATGTAGAAAATAAAGAGGTAGGTGGGCCCTGGAGAAAAAAATGAATGACCTGACTCTGCATGTTTTTGAGTTGCTATAGTGTTGCCAGCGAGAAGGCAAGAAACAAGCCTAATTTTACATAATCTTGTTCTCTTATCCTAAGCCCCGTTGTGACCTTGGCCCATTTATGAAAATATTCAGGTTTATCTTTGTAAAATGGCAGTGAGTCAAGTCATTCATAAAAAAGAAGCAATTCAAGTAACTCAGCACATTTCATCATTCATAGCTCTTTATAGGAACTCACAGATCTACAAAACTCTTGACCACTATAAAGATCCATGTGACCAGTAACTAGCTGAATGTGTCTGTAAAGATTTTCTACCACAGTATTTTTAACATGCCCCAACTAATTAAATCTATTGACATAGAGGTCTTTCCTATAAACCCATTTACATGATGATTTTCACACATTCCCTAAAAAGTAAAATGAAAGCATACTGCTAGCTGAAGCTTTAAAAGTAGAGATATTTCTTTATAGAGTATGTACCATGTGCTAGAGGCACTATTACCACAGATACTTTCACACACCAACAATGTTCTCTCATTATAGCTTCACCATAACCCTATAAGATAGGTGTTATTCCCGCCTTTACAGATGAGGAAACTGAGACTCAGAGAAATAGTTTGTAAAAAAAAAAATAACAGAATCAGGATTCAGGTCTATATGACCATAGAAACTTAGTCTACCAATGGTTCCTTGCATGTAAGGAACAGCCGAGAAGTGAGTCAGTATATTTTCACTGTGTGTCAGAATCATCTGGACAGCTTATTAAAATAGACTGCAGAGCCCATTCTCCAAGCTTCTGGTGCTGGTCTGGGGTCTACACTTTAAGAACTATTATGAATTAAAATAAATAAATTTATATTAAAAAGAAAAAGAACTATTATGCTATACCATTCTGGGGCCTTTCTTGAGACTCCTAAGTTTTGTTCTATGGCTTATGTGCATGCTGTTACACAGATTACTTTTGTACCATGAACATACATTTAAACCAATAATAAGAAGTCTAATGAATGGTTTGGGATAGACTTATACCCTGCCCTTACTCTTTCCCATGTTGTTCAGAATGTTAATAATACACCTTGAGCTAGGAGGTGACTCTATGTTACTGTAAACTATTCATATTAGTTCACTATCATATAAGTGATATAAGTGATTTTATTAGGAGAATGTACCTCCTGTCCTGTTATCATTTAATTAACTTGGTGACAGTGAGGAGGAAATTTTACTAATGAAAGTCAAATGGAGTATTTATTCTACTATTTAGATAGTCAACCCAAGAAGAGGTAACAATCTGAAAAACAATCATTTAAAAGGAAAATTACAGAGGTCACGTATGACATGAGGTCAGGGAACATCTATGATGGGATAGTCTGTTAATAGAGTCATTTAACAGAACCTAAATTTCCTCTGTATCTTACTTCATCCAGGGTCATCCATCCATGCTGCTCAGGTAGCTAAATCTACACTTGTAATCAGCTTTCATTGGTACAGAACCATTTTTTTAATATATACATTGTACTAGCTTTGTTAGTGGGTTCACAGCCTGTGAACTGTCAGAATTTCATGTGGATAAATCAGTACCTTGAGTCTCAGATCCCTCATTTAGAAACCAAAACATTTCACCAGGTACTTCCCTGGTGATCTAGTGGCTAACACTCCACACTCCCAATGCAGGGGACCGGATTCAGTCTCTAGCCAAGGAACTAGATCCCACATGCTGCAACTAAGACCCAGTGCAGCCAAATGAATAAATTTTATATATATATATATATATATATATATTTTTTTTTTTTTTTTAAGATTTAAACTCAGTTTCCTTTCTGGGATATAAGACTTTGATACTATGGATCAAGGTTAAAGAAAAAACTGTTTCACCTCTGCTCAATGAAAAACATGTTTGCTTTCTTAACATTTAGATAATCATCAATAAGTTACCGAGTATCTATGGCTCAAAAATGGATCCTATGTAAAATAAATTAGACCAGTTAATGCCATCTAAAAACTTCACAGCTTATAACAAGCACATGAAAAGATGCTCAACATCACACATTATTAGAGAAATGCAAATCAAAACTACAATGAGATATCATCTCACACCAGTCAGAATGGCCATCATCAAAAACTTTACAAACAATAAATGGTGGAGAGGGTGTGGAGAAGAGGGAACCCTCTTGTACTGTTGGTGGGAATATAAATTGATACAATCACTATGGAAGATGGTATGGAGATTCCTTAAAAAACTAGGAATAAAACCACCATGTGACCCAGCAATCCCATTCCTAGGCACATACCCTGAGGAAACCAAAATTGGAAAAAGACACATTTATCCCATTGTTCATTGCAACACTATTTACCATAGGTAGAACATGGAAGCAACCTAGATATCTGTCCATCGACAGATGAATGGATAAAGAATTGTGGTACATATACACAATGGAATATTACACAGCCATAAAAAGGAACACATTTGAGTCAGTTTTAATGAGGTGGATGAACCTAGAGCCTATTATAAGAGAAGTAAGTCAGAAAGAGAAAGATAAATATCATATTCTACACATATATACAGAATCTAGAAGAGGTACTGAAAAATTTATTTACAGGGCAGGAATAGAGAAACAGACACAGAGATAGACTTATGGACATGGAGAGAGGGGAGGAGAGGGTGAGATGTACGGAAAGAGTAACATGGAAACTTACATTACCATATGTAAATAGATAGCCAATGGGAATTTGCTGTATGGCTCAGGAAACTCAAATAGGGGCCCTATATCAACCTAGAGGGGTGGGAGGGTGGTAGATGGGAGGGAGGGGGATATATGTATACCTATGGCTGATTCATGTTGAGGTTTGACAACAAAATTATGTAAAGCAACTATCCTTAAATAAAAAAAAAAAAAACTTTACAGCTTAAATTACAACCAAGAAACAGAGGAGATACAAACCACGGTGCTTGACCTTAACATGAAAATGTGATCAATGGTTTTTGAGCAGCTCTCCAGGAAAATGTATACACATGTCTAAATGTCCTACAGTTTTAGCTGGTATAGGACCCCAGTGAACCCCAGAGTAAGGGCCCATGCCTTTAACACTCAAGTGGTTAATAGTGAATATATCAAGTGTATATTACTAGACAAGGGCAATTACATTTATATGGCAGGTCTCAAGGAAATATAGAAGTCACATACATCAACAGAAATTTGATTAAAGACAGGCTTCTCTGTCCATGGAATTCTACAGGCAAGAACACTAGAGTGGGTTGCCATTCCCTTCTCCAGGGGATCTTCCCAACCCAGGGATCGAACATGGGTCTCTTGCATTGCAGGCAGATTCTTTACCGTTTGAACCACCAGGGAAGCCCAAACATTATGAAAGTTCTAGTGTAAATGGTTGCTTCTCCCATAAACAGTACAAATATGACTGAGAAAAGCAATACTCCTTAAAAATGCATGCCATCATGGACAGAGAGAAGGTATCAGGGGTTAATAAAACAAGTCTAACAAACCACATGCTTGAGAATAATTGATTTGTGTTTGGAAGCTGAGGTGCAACACAGCCACTTAGACAAAAATAGCTTAAGAGATTTCCAGCTGATCTTTGTAGAATTAGTCCCCTAAACATCTAGTCTGGAGTTATGGATTACTGCAGGGCCTTTCTGATGTTAGCAGGTTAAATGCACACTGTCTTCTATTATAACCTAGTTTTCTGTTCAAATAAATTTAAAATGTGTTCATTCCACTTGTTTCTTTGCCATTCTTGCCCACAGTAATTTTTCTCTTGGTTCTTACAGACAGACAGCACCATCTGGCCTGGGGTCACAAGTCCAGTTAAATGTGGAGGCCTTGTGCCAAGAGCTTACAGCTAACATAATGAGATTAGAAAAGGTGAGTGCTTTCTTTCCTGTATTGGGGCGGTCACAGTACTTACTGCCTCAGTCAGTCAGTTCAGTCGCTCAGTCGCGTCTGACGATTTGCGACCCCATGGACTGCAGCACGCCAGGCCTCCCTGTCCATCACCAACTCCTGGAGCTTACTCAAACTCATGTCCATTGGGTCAGTGATGCCATCCAACCGTCTCATCCTCTGTCGTCCCCTTCTCCTCCTGCCCTCAATCTTTCCCAGCATCAGGGTCATTTCAAATGAGTCAGCTCTTCACATCAGGTGGCCAACATATTGGAGTTTCAGCTGCAGCATCAGTCCTTCCAATGAATATTCAGGATTGATTTCCTTTAGGACTGACTGGTTGGATCTCCTTGCAGTCCAAGGGACTCTCAAGAGTCTTCTCCAACAGCACAGTTCAAAAGCATCAATTCTTTGGTACTCAGCTTTCTTTGTAGCCCAACTCTCACATCCATACATGACTACTGGAAAAACCATAGCCTTGACTAGACAGACCTTTGTTGGCAAAGTAATGTCTCTGCTTTTTAATATGCTGTCTAGGTTGGTCTTACTGCCTGGTGACAGTTTTTATGCTAAGATTCCTATGAGCAATGTGTGCAGCTGATGACTATTTATAATGTCAACACATGCATTTTGACCCTAAATCCTGTCTTTCCTGATTCTGCTTTGGGACACAGATTTACGTTGGTACTATAGGCCCCCTACCACCATAGGGCAGGGTTTACACACACATGGGTGTGCAACAGGCCATTGAAATGACTAAACCTCTCCAGGGGATTTTCCACAAAGAAATAGGTTTCAGCTCATTTTCCTTGTTATTAATAGTAGATTTGGTGGTTTTCCTCCTTGGTTAGAAATTATTCTCTTGTCCTAGGCCCCAAGGATAAGTGATAGCTGACATGGAGCTACAGGGAGGGACTCTGTAGGGAGTGTCCTGACCAGAAAGGGCAGCCCCAGCTCCACCCAGGCTGGTTGTCACCATACATAAAATATTTGCATTCAGTCTCTGTAGATGTCATTGTTTCCATCTGACAAAATGATCAAAGTTTCAAGTTACCTTACTCAAGGAGGCAGAGCCAGAAAGTAGACAGAGCTAGAATCTGAGCCAGGTCTGACTCCCACATTTGTCCCGAGAAGTCCTCTGCTTTACTGCTCCCCAAAAACCCAACCTTATGCTTGGGGATACAGTCACTGAAGAGTGAGGCAAACAGGAGAAGATGGTAGGCAGCCAGAAATATCCTGAAGTTAAACCTTGTTAACATTTCTTATCTCTCCTTTCAGCATGTCTTTCCTTTCCCATCTGATGCTTTGTTTTGATCCTTATCTCAGGAAAGGTTTGGTCAATTATTCAATTCTAATTGCTGCCACAAATGCTTAGTATTTGGTGGATTTCCGTAATAGTACAGTTATGCTTACTTGGGAAGAAACATAAAACACAAATGAGTCAAATTAAGTTTGTCCTGTGATACCAAATGGTACCTAGCACTTAACCACTTAAGTATGGAGAGCAAAGGAGTACACAGGTTTCTATTCTAAACCAAGGCATGACAGATAATTCCCACTGAATCACTGTATCAGTGGGCAGACTCAGACATTTTCTCTTCTCTAGAGAAGGTATGGAGTAGCAACCAGAACTGTTTTCCTTTCTAAAACATTAGTTGCTAGAATTGAAGATAAAATTTCTTTGATGAAATGCTTAGACATGTTTAGAGCTTCCCTGATAGCTCAGTCGGTAAAGAATCTGCCTGCAATGCAGGAGACCCCAGTTCGATTCCTGGGTCGGGAAGATCTGCTGGAGAAGGGATAGGCTACCCACTCCAGTATTCTTGGGCTTCCCTTGTGGCTCAGCTGGTTAAGAATCTGCCTGCAATGCAGGAGACCTGGGTTCAATCCCTAGGTTGGGAAGATCTCCTGGACAAGGGAAAAGCTACCCACTCCAGTATTCTGGCCTGGAGAATTCCATGTACTATATCACAAAGAGTTGGACACAACTGAGTGACTTTGACTTTAGACATGTTTGACTTCCATGCTGACCTGGAGAATGGAGTGGCAATTTTCTCTTTTGTTCACACTGGCGCATGGTGATGTTCTTTGGACTGGGAAGCATGCAGAACCCAGCTGCCCTCTTGGGCATTTCTTCCCATTCTCCTGTGGATCCTGGCAGGGACAACACTTTCTGTAATGAGGGACAGGAAAGCAGGGAGAGACAGCTGGCCACGTCTTGTGCAGAACCCAGCCACTCGGCTAGGGTGCCAACGTAAACCTGTGTCCCAAAGCAGAAGCGAGAAAGAGGGGATTTAGGGTCAAAATGCATGTGTTGATGTTATAAATAATCATAAGTTGCACACAATTGCTCATAGGAATCTTAGCATAAAAACAGTCACCAGGGCACACCCGCATGCTTGTTGCTCAGGCTGTACCCTCCAGCCCCACCCTTCCCAGAGGCAGGCTGGTGATGACACAGCAGCGCGTGGCAGAGGTGCAGCAGCTATGGGGAAGTAGGAGCCAGGTCTCAGCTGTTCCTACTCAACACCGGCAACTCTTTTATTCTCCTGCAGGGACTGGTCATGTCTCAGCCTCCTGATCTGCCCACTTATAACTTACCCATTTCTGTTCATGGCATCACTGCCCTTTCAGTCCTTCTTGTTGGAAATTGAAGAATACTTTAACTCCTTCCTCTTTTTTCTACTTGCCACTGATACACTGCACAAGACTTTGTTCACTAATTAGTCCATCTTCAAATGTCTCCTCAGATTCTCTAAGGTAGGCAGCATCTTAGGCCATTCTGGCCCCCTCCCACCCCCTAGACTGAGTGTGAAGTCAGATCTCATGGTTTATATTTATATTTTCCTGATTAATACTGTGGTTGAACATCATTTCATATATATATATATATATTCTCCTTATGGATTTCCTTTTGTAAACTGCCCATTTATCTCCTTTGTTTCACTTTGGGGGTTTTTGTCTTTGTAGGCATTTTAAATATTTTGGATATCAATTTTTTTTTTAATTTCTTTTTCTCCCTTCCAACTCCTGCTTTTCCATTTATCTTTGGTCCTATGGGATAGGTGGGGAAGATGTGAAGTAAGAATATGGGGAATGAAGGCAGTGCCCTCTACAGGTAAAGAAGTAAATACTTATTTTCTTAGTACTGGAAGTGGCATTAATGTCGGAGCAGTACCCACTCCAGAGAAGGGGACAACAGAGGATGAGATGGTTGGATGGCATCACCGACTCGATGGACATGGGTTTGGGTAAACTCCAGGAGTTGGTGATGGACAGGGAGGCCTGGTGTGCTGCGATTCATGGGATTGCAAAGAGTCGGACACGACTGAGCGACTGAACTGAACTGAACAGTACCCACTCCAGCATTCTTGCCTGGAGAGTCCCATGGACAGAGGAGCCTGGTGGGCTGCTGTCCATGGGGTCGCACAGAGTCGGACACGACTGAAGCGACTTAGCATGCATGCGTGTGTTGGAGAAGGAAATGGCAACCCACTCCAGTGTTCTTGCCTGGAGAATCCCAGGGATGGAGGAGCCTGGTGGGCTGCTGTCTATGGGGTCGCACAGAGTCGGACACGACTGAAGCGACTTAGCAGCAGCAGCAGTGCAGAAGAAAAAGCATAAACTTTTTAATGGAGTCAGATATCTGTTCTTTTCCCTACTGTGCCACCTACTGTGTGACTAGTCTTGTTATATAGTGTAAAGCTAGCCTTTAGCTTTACATAGAAAACCTGCCTCTCTGTGTGAATGTGTGTGTAGTTAAGGTGAGCATACATGAAGTTCCTGGGACATACTTATTAGACCTTTTCCTCTCCATTTACCCTGTGGATACCAGTAGGACATCACAGAATATTCTTGCAAAAGAAGACTATGTTCTCTTTCTCTTGTTCCACAGGGTTCCCTATTCCCTTCACAGTATTGGTCCTTAAAAATACCCTGCTCTGGATTCTTTCAAATTCATTTACCCAAACGTTTACCAAACCCATTTTCAATGCCCATTTCAATGCCCAATGCATTTATTTGCCTGATCTAAATTTAACCCATGTGTAGCTTGTTGTTCAAGGTAGAAGAGATTAATCTCAAGCATTATATGAACCATAGCAAATACGCTATGGTTACTGTGTACTCCAGACAGTGTAATAACAGGAGCTTTTCTCTCTATTATTTCAAGATACAAAACAACTTACAAAAGCTGCTTGAGAACGGTGACTGAAGCTCGAGCCACGCAATACCTCGCACTTCCCTTGAAGTAGGTGTTCCTGGGGTGTTCTGGTGGAGCTCCCTGCTGGCCAGAGGAGCTAGCAGAGGGGCAGCCTCGCTTGCCCTTGGAGGTCTCAGGCTCAGGAAAGGGGGGGAATGGGGAATAATTCTGGTTCCTGTGCAATACAAGGTGACCTTGACTCTCTGAGGAAGTTTTCAGTGCTGCTGCCTGAAGAAAACAGACTCAAGTCTCTGGAGGTCTCAGGAAGGGCCCGGTGGACACTTGGATGATTGTGGTTCAGCAGGTTATCATGACTGTGTCAGCAAACATATTCCACTCCAGCCTTTTCAGTCCTGCCCATCTGCTTTTTCTCTCCTGAACTGCACCCCCCCTACTGCCGCCCTTAACCAGCCTTCAACGTGAGGGATATATCGTGTGCCAACAAACTCGATACAGTCCCTTGAAGAATTTGCCATGACTTTCCGAAAGGGCAACAACAACAAAAGAAACTGAAGGACAAACTTGCTTCAAACAAGTAACATTTGAGTTTTGGGGTTTTTTTTCCCTTTCTGATGTTATTCTGGTTTAAGTTACGTGTGTATCTTAACTTCTCAGCCGAGTATTGGCAAGAAAATCAGGCAAAGCTTATTAAACTATCCCGCTTTATGTTTTGTTTTGTTCCACTCATTAATACTTAATAGGATTGATTCTCACCCACCCCAGGTCAAGAATCTGTGAGACATGAGACTAAAGTACTAAGTTTAAACTGACTTTGAAACCAAAACTGATCTTTAAACCAAAGTATAATAGTGATCTGATACTGGATGGAAGATACTGCATTTTTAAGATTGTAGGTGGACTGTGTCTGTTTCAAAACAGGATGTCTGTAGTTAATGCTGAAACACATCAGCATGATGATAGCATGCTTTTCTCCTTTGCTGACTAAAATATATAACTGGTGGTTTGCTAACTTCTATTACCATATGGGTTGGCTGGTTTTTATTAATAATTATTTAGGTACCCTAAGATTTGTTAATATAAAAGATACTCTGTTTATCTATAATGCATTTTATAATCATTTCTATGAAATGTATTTTGTTTAATCAGATAAGCTAATAAGTGAATTGGTTACATCATTTGTATTTGTTAGCCTACTGGACAGGAATTGTGCCTGGTGCACCCCTGGCTTTTAATAAATACTCATTGGTTTAAATGCCTTGCTAACACCGTCTTTTGTCAGTCCGTAAATTCTTGTAACTAAGACAATATGCTTTTTAACTGCTTCTCATCCCTCTCTACTACTTCCAACTCACCCATACTTCTTTCCTCCCTAGTATTCACTTGCAAAAAAACTGCTTTAAGTTCTTGTGTTACAACAGTATAGGGGAAAGAAAATGAACTTTGAAATCAGAACATCAATGCATGATTCCTGGGTCCTCATTTTGAATTATGTGACTATAAGCAAGATATTTGGTTATTTTCCCCCATTTTGTTGATGAGGATAAAAGTACCAAGGGAAAGTGTCATTGTGAGAATTAAATGTGGTAATGTTTCTAAACTGATGGCCTTGTGAGGCAAGAAGTATACTCTTTTAACAGGAACCGTATTCATTTTTTCTTAAAATGTTTGCATGTCTGACAGTCTGGTGTTATCAAAGTTCTACGTCAATGCTTTATAATTAAAACCATTAAAGATTCAAGAGTGTCAGCCACCTCTGGAGAGAAATTTTGCCAACGGTGTGACGAGCCTTTAAAATGTATTTCACTGAATTAATAAGGCTATCCAGGAATTTATCCCAAAGCAATAAGAGATTTCCTCAAAGATTTACATACAAGAATATTCTTTGAAGCCTTAAGAGAAGAACATTAGTGACTGTTCAGTAGCAGAGCACTTAAATTATGTCACTATTTAGAATGGCATTGTCAAAAACTGGCATAGAAAATAGCATTAAAAAAGGTAAGCATTATGGAGATAATGTGGAGATAAGAAAACTCTCCTATATTGTTGGTGGGAATGAAGATTGGTGCAACCACTATGGAAAACAGTATGGAGATTCCTCAAAACACTAGAGCTACCATATGATCCAGAAATCTGACTCCTGGGCATATATCCAGACAAAACTCTAATCCAAAAAGGTACACGCACCTCTTTGTTCGTAGCAGCACTACTCACAACAGCCAAGACACGGAAACAACCCAAACGTCCATCGACAGATGAATGGATAAAGATGTGGTCCATATATACGATGGAATACTACTCAGCCATGAGAAAAGTGATGCTGTTTGTAGCAACATGGATGCAACTAGAGACTATCATACTAAATGAACTAACTCAGGAGGGGAAAAATACCATATGATATCACTTACATGTGGAATCTGAAATATGACACAAATGAGCCTATCTTCAAACAGACTTACACAGAGAATCTATGATTAAAAACATACTATTTTGGTCTATAGAAATTACCAGTCTTACATATGGAAAGTAGACATGATTATGGATCTCTCAAGCTGTGTGAGCATTGAAGATATTTTCCTAAATATATACAACACTCCAGGTCCCAGCTATTCATCTATGTAGTTCTTCAAAACCATCCCTGACATTTTTTTATGTATTAAGCCTAATAAATAAATACATTTAGAAAATAAAAATTATTCATACACATACATACAGATGCAGAAAGAGCAATCTTTTCAAACGATAAATGCATTCCTGTCCTCTTTTTTTTAATTGAAGTATAACCGATGTACAGTGTTGTGTTTATTTCTGGTGTACAGCAAAGTGATATATATATATATATATATATATATACACATATACACACGCTTTTCATATTCTTTTCCACTCTAGGTTATTACAAGATACTGGGTATAGTTCCCTGTTCTATATAGTAGGACCCTGTTGTTTATCTGTTTCATATGCAATAGTTTATATATGCTAATCCCAAACTCCTAATTTATTCCTTACCACTCCCTTTTCCCTTTGTAGCCATAAATTTGTTTTCTACCAGACACATTTTTTTGGGGGGTGGGTCTGTGCTATGAGGCTTAAGGGATCTTAGTTCCCCAACCACGAATTGAACCCAGGCCCCCTGCAGTGGAAGCACAGAGTCCTAATCACTGGACTCCCAGAGAATTCCCTACCAGACACATTATTTAATGCTTTTTCCTTGCCTTCCACAACTCACCCTAATTCATAAATTCAGACAGTGAGACTGAAAATTTTCCAACCTATTTCTTAATTGTGTTGTATGCTGTTTTGATTTATGTATCCTAAAATTTCAATTCAGGTGATAGTTTCCTTGTTTATCTGTTTCTGATGATCTAAAGATGGATGGACACCTATAACATGGACACTAACATGTTACAGACAGCCCAGTGGATTTTGCTCTCAAGCATTGTTTTAAAGTCAGAATCTACTCATCTGTAATACTGTCATTTGGGACCCATAACCTGATCTTCTTACAAAGGAGCTCAGTGATATAATACTTCTCATGCACTTCTTTTAAGCCTGTCCTTGCTAATAATGATATTACCAGTTCTTGACTTTACAAAACAAAATCAAAGACATTAAATGGAGCATCTTTGACCATTAATATTTCCAGCACTTTTGTTTTTTCCAGATGCTAAGCCTTACTCAAAGCAATGTACAGATTCAATGCAATCCCTATCAAAATTCCACTAGCATTTTTCACAAAAATAACGATCTTAAAATTTGTATGAAACTACAAAAGACTCCAAATAGCCAAACAAAGCAACCAAGAGAGAGGAACAAAAATGGAGGCACCACACCCCCTGATTTCAGATTAAATTACAAAGCTACAGTAATCAAAATAGTATGATACTGGCATAAAAACAGACACATAGATCAATGGAACAGAATAGAAAGCCCAGAAATAAATTCACAGATATATGGCCAATTATGACAAAGAAGCCAAGAATATTCAGTGGGAAAAGGACAGTATCTTCAGTAAATTGTGAGTGGAAAACTAGACAGCCATATGCAAAAGAGTGAAATTATACCTCTTATCTTATACACAAAAATTCACTCAAAAATAAAAGTTACTGTCTAAATTGACATTTTTCTAAGGAAGACATACAGATGGCCAATAGGCACATGAAAAGATGTTGAATGTCACTAAACAGGAAAATGCAAATCAAAACTATAATAAGATATCACCTCATATCTGTTAGAATGTCTGTTATCAAAAAGATGAAAAATAATAAATGCTGGTGAGTTTGAAGAAAAGGGAACCAACCCTTGTGTACTGATGCTGGGAATGTAAGTTGATGCAGCCAGTATGGAGATTCCTCAAAAACTTAAAAATAGGACTACCATAGAATCCAACAATACCACTTCTTGGTATTTATATTAAGAAGATGAAAACACTAACTCAAGAAGATATATACACCCTCATGTTCACTGCAGCATAATTTACCATAGCCAAATATGGAAACAACCTGTGTCTATATATGGTAAATGGATAAAGAAAATGTAGTATATGTGGTGTGTGTACACACATACACACCCACAAAAAGAATGAAATCTTGCCATTTATGACACTATGGATGGATCTTGAGGGCCTTATGCTAAGTTATATAAATCAAAGAAAATATCTATGATCTCATATATATGCAAAATCTAAAAAATAATAAAAATAAAAACCAAGCTCATAGATACAGAGAATGGTTTCCTGGTTGCCAGAGTGGGATGGGGTGAAAGTGGTTGTTGAAATGGGTGAAGGAGATCAAAAGGTACAAACTTTCAGTTATGATATAAGTCATGGAGATGTACATACAGCATGGTGACTATAGTTAACAATAGTGTTTTGCATAATTATAAGTTGTAGAGTAGATCTTAAATTCTCATCACAAGAAAAAAATCATCAACTGTGTATGGTGACTGACATTAACTAGACTTAATGTGGTGATCATTTAGCAATATATTCAAGAATTGAATTATTATGTCCTATACCCGAAACTAATATATGGGATATGTCAATTATACTTCAATTTTTAAAAAAGAAAAAATTTTGGTTTTAGCTACTTTTCGCTAAGGCAAAATTCTTTTTCAGTTTCTGTTTTTAATCTCCTAAATGGCTGTTCCAGGTCTTAATTCTGTCTCCTACAGAGAATAGAGAAGAATTCTTCCTCAAAGAATACTTTTAAAAGCCACCAAGATATGTTTGATGTTATAATGTCCAGTAAAAAAAGCTGAGTGCAAAATTATATGGCAACTTCTACATAAAAACATTCAGCTTTGTGGACAAATCCCTGGAAGGAAATACAAAGTAATGAGAATACTTGTTTTATTACAGTGGTGGAATTGTGAATAGCCAGTAATCTCTGGACCCAAGCAGTATAGGCTCTTGCCCTCCCTCATTCTCGGTCCTGGCCAGGCAATGATCCCATTGCCCCTTCACCCTTTCTCAATTCAAAGATTATGACTGTGAACTCTATTCCTGCTTGTCTGCACATCCATGGGCCAGAGTAGGAACTAACAGAAATCTTCCCCAGGATGTAGCACTAGGGATTGCTTGCCCCTGGATGAAAGCGACCGACCTTAGTCAGAATGCCTTCAAGGCAGTCGAAGTAGGAGAGGAACCGTTTTGCTGGCTGCCAAAGGAATGTTTGTGCACTTTTGTCTAAACAGCAGCATCCTAACAGTGCTTCAGTTTTTTAATATTTATTTATTTTTAATTGATTGATGATTGCTTTATACTATTGGTTTGATTTCTGTCATACATCAACATGAATTAACCATAGGTGTACATATGTCCCCTCCCTCTTGAATCTTCGTCCCACCTCCCGCCCATTCCCACCGCTCCAGGTTCTTACAGAGCCCCAGTCTGAGTTCCCTGAGTCATACAGCAAATTCTCATTGGCTGTCTATTTACACATGTTAGCGTATATGCTTCCATGCTGCTCTCCAGTCATCTCACTCTCTCCCACTTCTCCCCCACCCTTGTCCATAAGTCTGTTCTCTATGTCTGCATCTCTACTGCTGCTCTGCGAACAGGTTCATCAGTAACATCCTTCTAGATTTCATATATATGCATTAATACACAATATTTGTTTTCCTCTGACTTACTTCACTCTATAAAAGGCTCTAGGTCCATCCGTCTCATTAGAACTGACTCAAATGTGTTCCTTTTTATGGCTGAACAGCATTCCAGTGTACATCTGTACCACAGCTTCTTTATCCATTCATCTGTCGATGGATGTCTAGGTTGCTTCCATGTCCTAGCTACTGTAAATAGTGTTTCCACTTTTTAACATTTTTATTGAGGTATAATGTATGTGTATAGTAAACTATACATGTTTAAAGTACATGTTTTAAGTATATACCTGTGAAACCATCACAGAATCAAGGTAAGAAACATATCTATCACCCCCACAAGTAATTTCTCTGGGAGCACTCTCTCTGCCCCTCTCCACAGCCTCCTCCCCAGACAACCACAGATCTGCTTCCTGTCTCTATATATTACTGTATTTTCTAGAATTTTATATAAGTGGAACCATAGAGTCTGTACTTTTTTGTCTGGATTCTTTCATTCAAAGTAATTCTTGTAAGATTTATCTACTTTTTGTATGTTTCAATAATTCATTCCTTTTATTATTTAATAGTATTTCACTGTATCTATAAATATATTATATACAGTGAAATATTATATATATATCTTATTACTTAATAGTATTTCACTATATGTGTGAATATATATTTATACATATAATGAAATACATATATATATGCACCTCTTTTTGAGATAAATGTATAATATACATATATTTTTTGAGATATATATAATATACATATAATGAAATATATATATATATATATATATATATACACCACAAATTGTTTATTCATCAGTCTGTGGGTAAACATGCAGATTGTTTCTAATTTTTGTTTATTACAAATAAAGCTGCTAAGAACATTTCTATAAAGCCTCTGTGTAGATATACACATTCACTTCTTTTGGGTAAACACCTAGGAGTGGAATGGCTGGATCATATGGCAGGTATATGTTTAACTTATTAAGAAACTGTCAAACTGTTTTTCCCAAATGTACCATTGAACATCAGCATCAGCAAGGTATGAGAGTGCCAGCTCCTCTACATCTTCGACAGCATTTGGTATGATCAGTCTTTTAAATTTTAGACTTTCTACTGTGTTGTCGCATTTCATTGCAGCTCTAATTTGCATTTCCTTAATGATCACTGATGCTGAGCATTTTTTCATGTGCCATTTGACATTATTTGTATACCTTCTTTGATGAGAAGTCTTTTATCCATTTTTTTTAATTGCGATGTTTACTCATTAAGTTTTGAGGGTTCATTATATATTCTAGATAAAAGTCCTTCATCACATGTGTGATTTGCAAATATTTTCTCCCAAACTGTGGTTTGTCTTTTCTTTCTCTTTATGTCTCTCAAAGAGAAGTTCTCTCCTCTCCAACGCTCTGCTCTGCCAACTCTAACCATCTGGGTTTTCTCCTACCTCCATTTCTGCAACCCTCATTCTGCCTGGATTCCCTTCCTGCAGCCTGAACATTCTCTCCAGGAAGTCAGCTGGAGCAATCAGAGAACTCACCTCCATTGTTTCTCTTCTCTCAGGATTAACTGTCCTTCAGTACCTAATCACCAACATCTTGAAAACCACTGTTCATACATTTTTTCTGGATTTTTTTCATTTGGATGTTAACATCAAAATCAAATGGAGATTCTTTGAAAATTCCCTGAGCAGACAAAACCAGTTTAGACATAAAAGAGAAGTTCAACGTAGTTTACCTTATAAGACTCAGTTGACCTGGGTCATTTCTTCTTCATGCTTCTGGAAATCATAAGCAAAACTTGAAGTGTTTCCCAAGGTTGATATGAAGTATATATCCTGACCAATTTTCCCTATCAGTTAAGAAAATCCTAATATGATAACCAATAACTGAAAATTAAACAGTTACTGCCTTTCCACTATGTACGCTGCTCCGTAACAATGTACCCCTGAGCCTCATAGCATGAGCCTCATTCCATGTTTGGTTTGAGTGCTCCCAGTTCAGGGACCGTCTTTTTGGTGTGTGCACAATCAACTTCTACTAATTACCACTTCAGTGATTCACTGATTTTTTTCAGAAAAAAGTAAATTTACCAGAGAAATTTGATCTCAAAATAGGTAGAAAGAACTGTTAACTTGAACACACCCCCACACCATATAAAAAATAAACTCAAAATGGCTTAAAGACTTGAACATAAGACATGATACCATAAAACTCCTAGAAGAGATCATAAGCAAAACATTCTCTGACATAAATCATTGCAATGTTTTCTTAGGTTGCCTCCCAGGCAATAGAAATAAAAACAAAAATAAGCAAATGGGACCTAATCAAACTTATAAGCTTTTGCACAGCAAAGGAAACTATAAACAAAATGAAAAGACAATCTACAGAACAGGAGAAAATATTTGCAAATGATGTGACTGACAAGGGCTTAATTTCTGAAATATACAAACAGCTTATACAACTCAACAACAACAAACAAACATCCCAATCCAAAAATGGGCAGAAGATCTAAATAGACATTTCTCCAAAAAGAAAGAAAAATGGTCAGAAGGCACATGAAAAGATGCTCAGTATTGCTGAGTATTAGAGAAATGCAAATGAAAACTACAGTGAGGTACCACCTTACACCAGTCAGAATGGCTGTCATTAAGAACTCTACAAATAAATGCTGGAAAGGATGTGGAGAAAAGGGAACCCTTCAACACTGTTGGTGGGAATGTAAGTTGGTACAACCACTATGGAAAACAGCACGGAGGTTCCTCTAAAATAGAGTTACCACATAATCTAGCAGCCCCACTCCTAGGCATATATCCAGACAAAACTGTAATTCAAAATGATACACACAGTCCTATGTTTGTAGCCAAAACATGGACACAACCTAAAAGTCCATCAACAGATGAATGTATAAAGAAGATGGGGTACATATACACAATGGACTACTACTGAGCCATAAAAAAGAATGAAATAATGCCGTTTGCAGCAACAAGGATACAACTAAAGATTATCATACTAAGTGAAGTCAGAAAAAGAAAGACAAATACCACAGGGTATCACAGTATCACAAAATATGATACACAATGAACCTATCTGTGAAACAAAAACAGAATTACAGATATAGAGGAGAGCCTAGTGGTTGCCAAGAGGGGGGAGGTAGGGGGAGGGGTGGAGTGGGAGGTTGGGGTTAGTGGATGCAAGCTGTTATGTACGGGATGGATAAAAAACAAGATGCTACTGTATAGCACAGAGAGTTATATTCAGTATCCTATGATAAACCATAACGGAAGAGAATATTTTAAAAAAGAATTATATACATGTATAACAATCACCTTGCTGTACAACAGAAATTAACACATTATAAATCCATTATACTTCAAAAGAATTGTTAACTTGATGATGTAACCGAGCAGGGTCCTATGAAGCCTTCTCAGAACAAACTCCAACCTCCCCATGTCCTCTACCTGTCTCTTGTCTATAGAAAAATCTTAACCTGGTAGGCATTCCCTGAGTTCCAGAGTAAATTTAATCGGAGAACTGAGAAAATGTAAAAGGAAGGGAAAACAGTCAAGCAAGACGAAATCAAAGTTTAGCCATTAAACAAAGTCAAGGACCTTTTGTTCCTCCTCAAGGGCTATGGATAAAATTCTGAGTCATGTCCTTTAAGCTGTTTTGCAGATCCTGAAACTGCCACCAAGTGGAAGAAGTTAACTGTATGCTGCCCACAAGCACAGTAGAATCCCAACCCGTTGGAACCAGAAGGCTGATGATGTTGACTCTCAATTACCTCACCACCAGCCAATCAAAAGAATGTCCGTGAGCTGATCACACACCTCACAACCCCCTCCTTCACCCTGTCTTTAAAAACCTTTCCCTGAGAGCCTTTAGGGACTTTGGGCCTTTTAAGTATTAGTTGCCTGGACTCCTTGCTTGGTGCCCTGCAATAAAAGCTGCACTTCCCTTCACCACAACCTGGTTTGTCAGTAGATTGACTTTACTGCAGCAGGCAAGTGGACCCAAGTTTGGTTCAGTAACAGTGACAGTAAAGAGAATCAGAACACAAAGACAGCATGGAAATAGCAAACCCAGGTTTGGAGGGAACAAGTCAGGTGGCTGAAACTATCCGAGCTTAGAAGCTGGGAACAAGCTGGATGGAGCTGAAATTCAGCCTTCTGCAGAAGGGGCACGTCAGGGGGCAGTAATGTGTCAGAGGGGGCGTAATGAGGCTGGTTCTGCAAATGCTGGATAAACCACAAACCAGATCTACCTGCTGCTCCAGAACAAATTGCCAGTGCCAAGCCGAAGCCATGAAAATAAGATAACACTCACTGCAACAGGAAGAAGTTAAGAAACCGGAATGAGGAGCAATCCCTCCTTCCTGTCCAGCCTCACAGGCTCTCCCTAGAGCCCTATGTTAGCAGAATCCTACAGGGAGCAGCTGGCAAAACAGAAATATGGTTTGGAAAGTTGCAACTTTAGCAGCACAAAGCAGTGTGAGAAGAAGGGGCTTTAAGCTAAGAAAGAATCCCTTAATAATGGCTATGAGGCACCCCTTGGGCTACGCAGCATCCATACACATCCTTTCTATAGACACTTGAACTCTCACATAAGAAACACAACTTTGTTTCTAACATGATGCAACTCTACTTCATGCAAAGGAAGGCAGTCTCATCCTTACCCCAAAATGATGAGATGCAAAATCCCAACACTGGTTGTATCCATTTCTGTGATACAGCAACTTCCACAAGCTACTTGGAGATCCAGACCACTTCCTCTGCCCAACCTCCTCCACCTCCTCCATGAGTTCCTCGCTTCCCCTCTCCCAGCCCCGACCCTCCCCATGCACAGGTGTTTGGTGGTTCAAAGCCTCGGTGGTTGAAGTGCCTCAGAAAGGGGCTAAGAACTCGGTATGTTTCACAGTCCACGTGTCTGTGCTCAATGACAGCTCCCAACTCAATGAGTTCTTCTGGGGTGGGGAGGTGACAGTCCTCTGAAGTGTCCAGGGACCCGCACATCCTGCCACCTTCTCTGATCCCCACACCATCCCCTTGATGAGCCTGGGCTCCGGTCCTTGTTGAGTCCTGGTTGCACCAGCAACCCGCAGAGAAGAGGGGTGCAGAAGAGAAGGGGCCTTGAGGTGTTGGAAATGCCAAGGGACCATCCCCCACCCTACACCCTCACCATCCAGCTCTGCCCACCTTTAACTGTGGGAGCACCAAGGAGGCATCCAGTGCTCCTGCCGAGGCCCCCTCACTGAGGCTGAACTTGCCCTCTCGGACCCCTTTTCCGAGGAAGAAGAGGCAGGCCTCATGCCTGCCCGCATCAGTGAGTTGGCATCTATGTGGACAGAGTCATACAGGCTGAACTGGGGTCTTGGGAAACAGGAGGGCAAGGAGAGGAAAAGGAAGAAAGGCCCACCCCTGCTGATCTGAGCTAAGCTTCAGAGCTTCTCACCCAGGGATGCGGGAGGAGAGGGCAAGCCTGCAGCTCTGCAGGGTTACCAGGACGGCAGGCACACACTGTTTCAGGGAGATCCCAGTGCCCCATCCTTTGGTCTCAGGGAGGGTGTGAAGAAGGCAGCCGGCTGCCTGAAGCAGCAGAGGCAATCCCGCGCCAGCACCTCTCCCAACCCCACCCCGGGAAGGAGTGGCCCCTTCCCCAGGGCTCTAGCACCGCCAGCCACCTCCTTCTCTCTCCCTGGTATCTGGCCCTGTCCCCAAGTCTTGTTACTCTGGGAGACATTTCTGTACGTTACTGGACCAAGGATGAGAAAAATAAAGAATTCAAAGCTCCCCAAAGAGTTTTAATTTAAAATAATAATTAAAAATAAATAAAATTAATTATTGTTCATTATCCCTCCAATTTGGTCATAGTGCCATCTGAATATTCTGCTCTCTAATGACTAAATTGTAAAGTCAGCCCCCAACAAAACAGTATAGAATATTAAAAGGACAGGAAAAAGAAAAAAAATTTGTTACTATAAACAAATATTAATACAAATCATACAAATACACACACATACACACAGGAAACAAGAAAATACACATAGCTGCAATAGCCTTCACTTTTGTAACTAATCACAAAAATAAATTTATAATCTCCTTCCATCTTCCACTACCCTTTACATCTTTTCTTTGACCTCAGAAAGAACCTCAGCTGATCAGAATTCTTTACCCAGCAAGGTGACCCAAATCTTTATTCCTGAAGGGTCTGAATTCCCACAGCCTTTCTCTCCCTTTCCTCTTCTCCCCACCACCTTTTGTTGGTAGTGGCGGTGGTTGTGTATTGGCTCAATGGCATGAACAAACCAAAATAGATATTTGGCAGTCTTAGCTTCCAATTCAATACAAACATTTATCCATTAGGACAAACATTTGTCTGCTCCAAACCAGCAGAGTTCAAAATTGCAGGGTTGAGGGGGCAAGAATCCCACAAGTAGAATATTATTAAACAGTAATAGTGAAAGGAAAACTTCCCTGGTGGTCCAGTGATTAGGAATCCACCTGCCAGTGTAGGGGACATGGGTTCGATTCCTGGTCTGGGAACCACACACAGCATGGCAGCTAAGCCATGCAACTACTGAGCCCGTGTGCCCGAGAGTTTGTGCTCCTCAAGAAGAGAAGCCACCGGAGTGAGGAGCCTGAGCACTGCAACAAAGAGTAGCCGTAGCTCACTACAACTAGAGAATGTCCACACACAGCAGTGAAGGCTCAGTGCAGCCAAAAAAAAAAAAAAAAATTAATTAGTTTTGAAAAATATTAAGAGGAGATACACTTAACTCCAACCTGGACTCTTGGGCCTGTGCCTATAGCAGAGGCATGCATATGCTGGTTTCTTTCTTCATCTTGTAAGATAGAACCCTATGCTTTCAGGGTGTCTCTCCTAAGGTAGTCTAACAGGGCCTTTACGAGGCCATGCCCTATCTTATTAAGCCAGCAGCTTCTGAGTGGTGGCAAAAAAAAAAAAAAAAAAAAAAAAAAAAAACAATGGATTCTGTGGGCACTAGCCCTCTGCTGAAATTCTGTATCATGAAACGAGTTCTTGATCAGAAGCAATGTGGCATGGAGTGAAGTCACCATGATGGTGAATAAGGCAGAAACATGGACAAGGAAGGCAGATCCATATCAAGAACACATATCTATTCCAAAGAGAAATCTTTCCCCTCCACACTGGAAGAGGTCGCAAGCAACAGTCTTGCCAACAAGTGGATGGCTGGTCCACAGAGGAATGACGTTATATCAAAGGTTGTTGCCGGGTTAGGCGCTCAGATGAAACATCCCTGGTGAAGGGAACTTTGTGTGGTTGAATCTAGAACAAAACTTCATGATAATCAATATTCATTCTCTATTTAAAGATTAACATCTGAATGCGCTATTTTACAATAGATTAAACAAGGACTCTAGCCCTTAGGGTCCCCCTTTCAAAAAACAGAGATAATCACAGTTTCCGGTCTGCCTCCCCACCAGCACTGGACTTGTTAAAACGCTAATTTATTAAGTGGATGCCTAGTTGGGCAGTCAGTCCGAGGTGGTCAGCTGTCAGAGATGTGTGAAAAAAATGTCCAGATTGCTTGGCTTTGCACGGTTCTGCTGGCTCCTTCAGGAGAGAAGAGCGGTGAGTGAGCCAGCTGCACCTCTTCCATGGTACACCTCCTTATTTTCAAGGCTGTGGCAAATTTCCACTCAAGGGCTAAAGCTGCCCATGGGGAAATTAAACCATTTCTTGCTCAACAAAGAAATAAGAGCAGCTACATGATAATGCTGGGGCTCTGACACGCTTGATCTGTATAACGTTGCATGGAGGATGTGATATGCTGTTGGCTTTACAGACAAGCATATGTGACCCAATTTGTTTGCCACACAGTTATTCCAGAGAGGTAGTTTACTGACAGAAGAAAAATGAAGGCAGAATACTGACTGCACAATCAAAGCCGAGTGGCTGCTGAACAGAATACAATGCTGTGTAAATCCTGAAGCCACCCTGGAGTAAAGAAAACTAAATAACGAGGAGAAAGAAATATTCACTAGAAATGAAATACTGAGTGATTTCTATTTGCATCTCCCCATAAATTTTTGAATCTTTGGTAACTAAAATAGTCACGGGCTCTATTTTGTTAGTACCACTTAAAGGTATATATTTAATTTTCTCAAATTCCCTTAAAAAAACTTAATTCTATGGTTTTGATTTTAGGTTGCAAACATTTAAAATCTGCAGCAGTAAGTTCTCAGTCTTGCCAGTTCTTTTACTGTCATGTAACCAAGTAAGTTAGTATGCAGATTTCATGTTACTTTTTGTGTATTTAATCATGAAATTTAATTTTGAATACTTATTTGTAATGTTTATTTTAAATAAAAGTGACTAATTTTGTTGATATAAACAGGGGGAATAAACACAGTCAGTCAGTCTCCATCTGGGCTCAAATTCCTCCCCATGAGCAGAATCTGACTGGCAGTCTTGATAAAAGAAGCAAAGAAGCTCTGGGTCACCATACACATCCTTTGTCGTCATTGTTGTTTAACTCTTAGGAATCCTTAAGAGAGGTTTTCAAGCGAGTTTTACATCCTTCTGTATGAACAATGAGTGGTATATGATATCGATGCTTTCCTCCAACACTGTTTTCTTTAATGTGAACATGAAATTCAACTTAAGGCAAGTCTGTCTTGCAGGCTTGTGACTGTATGATCCTACTGCCCGAATGGATTTTTAAATAAAGTTTTATATATAAAAGAAATAACACAGTCTATGGACTTTTTGAGGGGACTGAGCTTCCTCAAGACCCCTGATCTTTTTCCTTGTACTGTCAATATTAGTTTCAAAGAACAAATAATATGAAAACAGGCATCCAAAAATGAGATGAATTTGGCCTAACAAGCAACTGTAAACCTTTCTGAGAAATTGATTCATTTCTCCATTTGAGGGGCAGATAATTAAATTGGGTGGGAATCCACCTATGTCAAATTGTAGTCTCTAGAAGAAGGATTTAGTCAGGGAAGGAAAGAACATGCCTGGCTCCAATTAGAACTAGACTCTTCCATTTCTGCATGGAGCCTAAATGAAGGTTAAAAGTTTGCTAGCTTCAGATGAAGATGGCAGAGTGGGAAGACCCTGGGCTCACCTCCTCCCATGTGCACAGCAAAATTACAACTATTTACAGAGCAACTACTGATGAAAACAACCTGACCAGCAGAGAAGATTCTCTGCAACCGAAGACACAAGGAAGGAACCACAATGAGATGGGCAGGAGGAGTAGAGATGAGGTATTGTCAAGGTCCACATCCCTAGCCAGGCAACTCACAAACAGGGAGGATAATCCCAATTGCAGAGGTTTTCTCAAAAGAGGGTTTTGAGCCCCACATTGGGCCCCCCAGCTCAGAGTCCTGCAATAGGAAGACCAGTCCCCAGAACATCTGGCTTTGAAGGCCAGATGTTTTGGGAGAGTCAGAGGGTTGTAGGAAACAAGCTCCACTCTTTAGGGCTCACATGAAAATCTCATATGCTCAGAGACCTAACACAGAAGCAATAATCTGAAAGGAGCCTCATCAGACCCACTTGGAGAGCCTCCCAGAGTGGGAGGAGGCAAATGGGATTCCTCTTGGGGACACAAATACTAACAGCAGTCATTTGAGAAGCTTGTTCTACCACAGGACACTGGTCCTGCAAAGTGCCATTTTGGAGTCCTCTCTCCAGCCTGTTAGCACCAGGGCTTACCTGCCCACCAGCCAGGTCAAAACCAGTCCTGGAAACCCTAGACTGCATAGCCCCCTTACCTCTGAACCCAGCTCTGTCCACCAATAGGCCAGCACCAGCCCCAGGATTCCCTGGGATGTGCAGCCAGCAATGCCATGACCCTACCCTACCCAACAGCAGGCCAGCAGCTTATGTATGAGGCAGGGTTTGTCAGCCAACCAGACCAGGGCCCAGCCCTACCTACTCGTGGGCCAACAGTAGTCAGCCACACCACAGCAGATAGGCCCATAGAGCCTGCGCAGGGGCAGCCCTCAGTTCAGTACAGTTCAGTTCAGTCACTCAGTCGAGTCCGATGCATGAACTGCGATCCCATGAACTGCAGCACGCCAGGCTTCCCTGTCCATCACCAACTGCCGGAGCTTGCTCAAACTCATGTCCATTGAGTCAGTGATGCCATCCAACTATCTCATCCTCTGTCATCCCCTTCTCCTCCCACCTTCAAGCTTGTCCAGCATCAGAGTCTTTTTAAATGAGTCAGTTCTTCACATCAGGTGACCAAAGTTTTAGAGTTTCAGCTTCAGCATTGGTCCTCTCAATGAATATTCAGGATGGATTTCCTCTAGGATTGACTGGCTGGATCTCCTTGCAGTCCAAGGGACTCTCAAGAGTCTTCTCCAAAACCACAGTTCAAAAGCATCAATTCTTCAGCGCTCAGCCTTCTTAATAATCCAACTCTCACATCCATACATAACTACTGGAAAAACCATAGCTTTGACTAAACAGACCTTGGTTGGCAAAGTAATGCCTCTGCTTTTTAATATGCTGTCTAGGTTGGTCATAACTTTTCTTCCAAGAAGCAAGCGTCTTTTCATTTCATGGCTGCAGGCACCATCTGCAGTGATTTTGGAGCCCCCCAAAATAAAGTCTCTCACTGTTTCCATTGTTTCCCCACTTATTTGCCATGAAGTGATGAGGTCAGAAGTCATGATCTTAGTTTTCTGAATGTTGAGTTTTAAGCCAACTTTTTCACTCTCCTCTTTCACTTTCATCAAGAGGTTTTTTAGTTCTTCGCTTTCTGCCGTAAGAGTGGTGTTATCTGCCTATCTGAGGTTATTGAGATTTTTCCTGGCAATCTTGATTCCTTTCAGCTTGTGTTTCATCCAGCCCAGCATTTCACATGATGTATACTCTGCATGTAAGTTAAATAAGCAGGGTGACAATATACAGTCTTGATGAACTCCTTTTCCGATTTGGAACCAGTCTGTTGTTCCATGTCCAGTTCTAACTGTTGCTACTTGACCTGCATACAGATTTCTCAGGAGGCAGGTAAGGTGGTCTGGTATTCCCATCTCTTTCAGAATTTTCCACAGTTTGTTGCGATCCGCACAGTCAAAGGCAGAAGTCAATAAAGTAGTCAATAAAGCAGAAGTAGATGTTTTTCTAGAACTCTCTTGCTTTTTCAATGATCCAACAGATGTTGGCAATTTGATCTTTGGTTCCTCTACCCTTTCTAAATCCAGCTTGCAAAATACTCCTTATTGCAAAATTCAGACTTAAATTGAAGAAAGTAGGGAAAACCACTAGACCATCCAGGCATGACTTAAATCAAACCCCTTATGATTATACAGTGGAAGTGACAAATAGATTCAGGGGATTAGATCTGATAGAGTGTGTGAAGAACTATGGATAGAGGTTCATGACATTGTACAGGAGGCAGTGATCAAGACCATCCCCAAGAAAAGGAAATACAAAAAGGCAAAATGGTGACCTGAGGAGGCCTTACAAATAGCTGAGAAAATAAGAGAAGTGAGAGGCAAAGAAAAAAGGGAAAAATACACTTAACTGAATGCAGAGTTTCAGAGAATAACAAGGAGAGATAAGAAAGCCTTCTTAAGTAAATAATGCAAATAAATAGAGGAAAATAATAGAATGGGAAAGACTAGAGATCTCTTCAAGAAAATTAGAGATACCAAGGGAACATTTCATGCAAAGATGGGCACAATAAAGGACAGAAATGGTATGGACCTAACAGAAGCAGAAGATATTAAGAAGGTGGCAAGAATACACAGAAGAACTATACAAAAAAGATCTTCATGACCCAGATAACCACAATGGTGTGATCACTCACCTAGAGCCAAACATCCTGGAATGCAAAGTCAAGTGGGCCTTAGGAAGCATCACTATGAACAAAGCTAGTGGAGGTGATGGAATTTCAGTGGAGCTATTTCAAATCCTAAAAGATGATGCTGTGAAAGTGCTTCATTCTATATGCCAGCAAGTTTGGAAAACTCAGCAGTGGCCACAGGACTGGAAAAGGTCAGTTCTCATTCCAATCCCAAAGAAAAGCAACACCAAAGAATGTTCAAACTACCACACAATTGCACTCATCTCACGCACTAGCAAAGGAATGCTCAAAATTCTCCAAGCCAGGCTTCAATAGTATGTGAACCATGAACTTCCGGATGTTCAAGCAGGATTTAGAATGGGGCAACCCTAGAACATATAAATCTGGTAACCAGAAGAGAGTGCGCTACTGGGTCCCATAGGATATCTTCTATGTAAGGCCACTTCTCTAGGGTTAGGAAACATAACTGATCCACCTAACACAGAGAAATAAAAACAGAGAATTAGGTGAAATGAGAGGACAAAGGAATATTCCAAACAAAGGAATAAGAAAAAGTCCCAGAAAAAGAACTAAGGAAAGCAATTACAATGAAGAGATCAAGGTAGTGATCGTAAAGATGCTCAAAAAACTCTGGAGAAGAATGAACAAATACAGTGAGAAGTTTAACAAAGAGTTTGAAACTAAAATGAACAGCCAAACAGAATTTAAGAATACTGTAACTCGGACTTCCCTGGTGGTCTAGCTGTGAAAAAATCCACCTGCCAGTGCAGAGGACACAGGTTCGATCCTTGGTCCAGGAAGATTCTGCATCCCATGGGGCAACTAAGCCCGGGCACCACAATGACTCACACCCTGTTAGTGGGAATGTAAACTGGGGTAGCCACGATAGAAAACAATATGGAGTTTCTGGAAAAAATCAGAACTACCACACAACCCAGCAATTCCACTCCTGGGTATTTTTCCAGAGAAAACAAAAACTCTAAAAAACAAATATGCGCCCCACTGCAGCTTTATTTACTAGCCAAGATATGGAAGCAACCAGAGTGCCCATTGATAGATGAATGGATAAAAAAGATGGTATACACACAGATACACTGGAATATTGTCATAAAAAAAAACAGAATGAAATCTTGCCATTTGCAACAACATGTATGGACCCAGAAGGTATTATGCTAAGTGAAATAAGTCAGGCAGAGAAAGCGAAATACCATATGATTTCATTTATATGTGGAATCTAAAAACAAAATAAATCAACAGCACAGCCAAACAGTAACAGACATAGATACAAGAACAAACGAGTGGTTTCCAGAGGGGAGGGAGATGGGGAAAATGAAACAGGTGAAGCATAAATTTCCAGTTATAAAATAAATGAGTCATGGAGATGTAACACCCAGGACAGGTATACAGTCATTTTGTAATAACTTTGTGGGGTGACAGGTGGTAACTAGACTTATCATGGTGATCATTTTGTAATGTATAGAAATACTGAATCACTGTGTTGTGCACCTGGAACCAACATAGTGTTGTAGGTCAATTATCCTTCAATTTTTTTTTTTTTGAAGTTTGCTAAATGTCATCTGGGGAAGTGGTGATGAATATGAAATAAGGACACCTGAAAAGCCCCTGAAGCTATAAAATGACATAAAACTGTAATAAGATGGCACTTACAGGGCTGCCTTTTCTGAGGTGAGTAACCTTAACGGCCTGAATAGATCTCTGTGAAAGGCTGCCAGCTTTCTGTCTAGTTCTGCTCCAAGTAAATATTCCTCATGACTACATCTGCTAGTGAGGTTTGCTTTGTGCTTAGTCACACAGTTGGGTTCAACTCTTTGTGAATCCATGGACTGTAGCCCACCAGGCTCCTCTGTCCATGGGGATTTTCCAAGCAAGAATCCTGGAGTGGGTTGTCATGCCCTCCTCCAGGGGATTTTCTCAACCCAGGGATCAAACCCTGGTTTGATACAGGTCTCCCACATCGCAGGCGGATTCTACCATCTGAACCACCAGCTAAGCCCCAACGTATAGAAATAAGAACACAATCTTCCTGGAAAAACAGGAGACTATATCTATTTCTTTTTTTTTTTTTTAATTTTTTTGGGTTTTTTTAATTTTAATTTGAGGCTAATTACTTTACAATATTGTAGAGGTTTTTGGCATACATTGACATGAATCAGCCATGGGTGCACATGTGTCCCCCATCCTGACCGTCCCTCCCACCTCCCTCGCCATCCCATCCCTCAGGGTCATACCAGTGCACCAGCCCTGAGCACCCTGTCTCATACATCGAACCTGGACTGGCGATCTATTTCACATATGATGATATACATGTTTCAATGCTATTCTCTCAAATCATCACACGCTCACCTTCTCCCACAGAGTCCAAAAGACTGTTCTATACATCTGCATCTCTTTTGCTGTCTCGCATATAGGGTCATTGTTACCATCTTTCTAAATTCCATATATATTTGTTAATATAATGTATTGGTATTTTTCTTTCTGACTTACTTCACTCTGTATAATAGGCTCCAGTTTCATCCACCTCATCAGAACTGATTCAAATGCATTCTTTTTAATGGCTGAGTAATATTCCATTGTGTATATGTACCACAGCTTTCTTATCCATTTGTCTGCCGATGGACATCTAGGTTGCTTCCATGTCCTGGCTATTGTAAACAGTGCTGCAATGAACATTGGGGTACACGTGTCTCTTTCAGTTCTGGTTTCCTCAGTGTGTATGCCCAGCAGTGGGATTGCTGGGTCATATGGCAGTTCTATTTCCAGTTTTTTAAGGAATCTCTACACTGTTCTCCATAGTGGCTGTACTAGTTTGCATTCCCACCAATAGTGTAAGAGGGTTCCCTTTTCTCCACACCCTCTCCAGCATTTATTGTTTGTAGACTTTTTGATAGCAGCCATTCTGACCAGCATGAGATGGTCCCTCATTGTGGTTTTGATTTGCATTTGTCTGATAATGAGTGATGTTGAGCATCTTTTCATGTGTTTGTTAGCCATCTGTATGTCTTCTTTGGAGAAATGTCTGTTTAGTTCTTTGGCCCATTTATTTGATTGGGTCGTTTATTTTTCTGGAATTGAGCTGCAGGAGCTGCTTGCATATTTTTGAGATTAATTCTTTGTCAGTTGCTTTGTTTGCTATTATTTTCTCCCATTCTGAAGGCTGAATTTTCACCTTGCTTATAGTTTCCTTCGTTGTGCAAACGCTTCTTTTGTTCCAGTACCATCAGGTTTTTACATATGAAAGACTTCCTGGCCTTTGGATAAATGTTAATAAATCAACCCAGGTGTTTATAAAGAACAAAATAAATCACTCACATTCTTTGCTTCCAACTTCACAAACACTACCTGAGCCAGTGAGGTTAAATAATTTTCTGGATGCCAAGCACCTAGAACTGACCAAGGGGATTTGCTTTAGACTATTCAGTTTCCTTTCAAATCTGGGAGCTAGTCATGTGGATGTTTTTATTAATACACACCTATATGATGGGGAAAAAGTGGAAACAACAGCAGATTTTATTTTCTTGGGCTCCAAAATCACTGCGGACGGTGACTGCAGCCATGATATTAAAAGATACTTGCTCCTTGAAAGAAAAGCTATGACAAACCTAGACAACATATTAAAAAGCAGAGATAACCTACATCTTTTGTGTTCAAGTTACTTTGAAGGGTTTGCCTTGCTTGGATGGCTCTAATCTTTTTCCTCCAGGGAGAAAGAGAGAAATATACTTGGAAGCAATGTATGTTTACATCAATTTGCAAATTCCTATACAAAGAGATATATTTTTTTAAGTGTGAATGTAACAACATACTGTGAATTTCATCTTGGTTACAAACGAGACTCCTTCAGTCAGTTACCCAAATAAAATAAGTTCTGACAAAAAAAACAGAGACATTACTTTGCTGACAAAGGTTCATATAGTCAAAGCTAGGGCTTCCCTTGTGGCTCAGCTGGTAAAGAATCTGTCTGCAATGCAGGAGACCTGGGCTCAGTCCCTGGGTTAGGAAAATCCCCTGGAGAAGGAGAAGGATATTCCTTTTTTTCCACTCCTGTATTCTGGCCTGGAGAATTCCACGGACTGTATAGTCCAGGGGTCACAAAGAGTCAGACACGAGTGAGCAACTAGGCGCGTGTGCGCGTGTGCACACACAAACACACACACACACACACACACACATATATAGTTTTTCCAGTAGTCATGTACAGATGTGAAAGTTGGACCATAAAGAAGGCTGAGTGCTGAAGAACTGATGCTTTTCAATTATGGTGCTGGAGAAGACTCTTGAGAATCCCTTGGACAGCAAGGAGATCAAACCAATCAATCCTAAAGGAAACCAACTCTGAATATTCATTGGAAGAACTGATGCACAAGCTGAAGCTCCAATACTTTGGCCACCTGATACAAAGAGCCGACTCACTGGAAAAGACCTGATGCTAGGAAAGACTGAAGGCAGAAGGAGAAGGGGGCAACAGAGGATGAGATGATTGGATGGAATCAACATCTCAGTGAACATGAGTTTGAGCAAAGTCCGGGAGATAATGAAGGACAAGGTAGCCTGTCATCCATGGAGTTGCAAAGAGTTGGACACAACTTAGCTACTGTACAATACCATCTAGACCTTGGTTTCAGGAAGTAAGCAAGCATACAAGTTAATTTTTTCTTTCATGAATTTGATTTTCATTAAGCATTTAGGATCCCCTGAACATCATATTTCATGTTTAATAGTATTACTTATTTACTGAAACTTGGCACCAGACAGTACAACTAGACACTGCAATTCCCTGGTGAGACTAGTTTGAACAGCTAGGACACAAACGCTGCCTGAGTTTGAAACACTCAGCTCAAGCAGCTCATTTTCCCAGGTATTTAGGTTTCATCTACCTTCAAGCTCTCCTAACTTACTCTGGCACTGGCAAAGCACAGGCCTGCTGCAACAGAAGTGTTCTCATCTGCCTCTTTCTCAGTCTGATTCTGTGACCACAGGCCCAGTCTGAGGAGGAATTCTTTGATTACTGGGCCATTCTGTTTAGCAACTCTGCATTTATCAGGGATAAACTCATAATGGAATTAAAGGCATTGGCCCTCCCACCAAAACTACACGGTCAATGCCAACCTCAGCATCCCAGGGAGGCAGATCCTGAAACTCCATCAGATCTCCTGAATTTAAATTTCTGGTGATGGGTTTGTCTAGTCTTCTCACTTAAAACAGAGTAAAATGGTTAAATCCAAATGCATGCTAGTTGTGAACCATGAGTTCCTTTACATTTGCAACAGATGACAGTAAATCTAAATATCACATTTATTAGGTAACTTGAGAACTTCATTCTCAGACAAACGTACTAAAAAGGATCACAATATGCTATCCCATTTGGACATAGAATTACTTTGTGCTGAAGGCTTTTGAGTCCATGAAATTGCCTATCTACCAAAAAGCAGAGCCTCCCAACAGAACTCAGTTGTCGTAAGTCCACTCCCTGAGAAGAACAGACATTATTGGAAGACTAGTATTTTTCTACTTAGTCTCCTAAGTGAGCCCATTTACCTTTCCAAAACTTCATCTGTTTTCCCCTAAGTGCCTTTTCTTTCCCTCCCTTTCTCCTATTCAGCTAGGTATATAAGACTAACTATGTAACTGCTTCTTTGGGGTTTTCACTTCTTTTCTGTGAAGTCCTTCATACATGTAAAATTATTATATCAGTAATTATATCAGTAAAATCTGTATAGATTTTCTCCTGTGAAGCTGCCATTTATCAACTTAATTTTCAGGTCTCACAGATTGAACATAAGAGGGTAAAGGAAAAGGATTTCCTCCCCTACAATGTCAAGTCAAGTCTATGGAAATTTGTGACATTCATCCAGTAGAACAACAATAAGAAGAATTTTGTATTTTTAGATTAGAACTGGCCCAGCCAAAGGACATAGATATTCTTGATATTCCCAGGAGTTCTGGAAGAAGTGATATACCAATTTCTAAATCTAGTGACTTGTGAGCTCAAAAGTAGTTAGCAAGTGTCGAGGCCATAGATTCTGGAACCCAAATCGCTACATTCAATTTTTTTTTCAGTGACTTACTAACACTGAGGTTTGGCAAAGTTCCCTGTCTTTTTGGCATTCATCACATTGCCTGCAATGGAGATAGTAACTCACAGTTCTGCATGTTTATTGGGAGCATTCAATGAAATAATGGACACAATGATTCAGTAACAGTGTCACCTGGTGCTCGACATTGCTGTTGGTGATGGCAGCATGGGAAGACAACCTGAGCCTCACCTTCCAGGGATACTACATGCAAAATTCCCCCTTTATGATTATTTTTACCTGATTTAGGATCACTTGTGTTGGAACTGAGTATCTCATCATAGAATGCAATTAAGAACATATCTGAGGTTTCTCCTTATGAGTCACAAATTATATGAACATTTTCTTTCTCACACAAATAGTAACTGGAACCTGTTACAAAGCTCTTTTTTATATATATGTAATATGCCTTCAAGCCACAGAAAAATCTGGCTAAAAAAGAATTTATTCCCATATCAATATTAAAATTTTACAGATGAGGAAGCTAAATTCTGAGAAACTAAATGACTTTACTAAGGGACTAAATGGCAGGAGAACACACTTGACCCCAGATGCTCTGATTCAAAAATCCCAGCATCTTCCTACCACACACTCTGCCTCATGAGCTTGTCCTAAATCCACACTGAAGTACTTTGAAAAATCTCGTAACCAGCAGGGCAGAAAAAAAAACCTAATCCCAAAAGACTCTCAAAATTAAAATTATTGTAGACTTCATGTTATATCACATTTCATTAACCATAATGACATGTCACATGTCACAAACCAGCTATTATATGGACAAGATTAATACAGCCATTCTTTAAATAACTCAGTTTGCATTTTTTGTTAAACATAACAGTAGCTTAAGAATTTACATTTTGCCTCAAGTTATGCAAACTTTCCCCAGAAATTCTGAAATAAGTTTGATTTTGATCTTATGGTAACAACTCCCCTTTGCTTAAAGGCAAAGTGTTGGGCCCATCAGCCTTTCAAAATCCATTTAGTGCAATGATCCTACGATTTTACTGAGACCTGAAATTTAAGTTCAATTGTATGACCAGTATTTGTGACTATGGTGTTGCCAAGGTAGCTTACTTACATCATTATAAAGAAGTCTAATGCACATATAAGGTTGCTATTAAGGGGCAAACAAATTCATTACAAAAGTATCTTTGATAAGAACTAATTGAAGTCCACATAGTAATGTGAAATTACTGTTCTCTGGACTTTCAGTTCAGTTCAGTTCAGTTGCTCAGTCATGTCTGACTCTTTGCAACCCCATGGACTGCGACACACCAGGCCTCCCTGTCCATCACCAACTTCTGGATTTTACTCAAACTCACATCCATCGAGTCAGTGATGCCATCCAACAATCTCATCCTCTGTCGTCACCTTCTCCTCCTGCCTTCAATCTTTCTCAGCATCAGGGTCTTTTCCAATGAGTCAGCTCTTTGCATCAGGTGGCCCAAGTTTTGGAGTTTCAGCTTCAGCATCAGTCCTTCCAATGAATATTCAAGACTGATTTCCTTTAGGATGGACTGGTTGGATCTCCTTACAGTCCACGGGACTCTCAAGAGTCTTCTCCAACACCACAGTTCAAAAGCATCAATTCTTCGGCGCCCAGCTTTCTTTATAGTCCAAATCTCACATCCATACATGACTACTGGAAAAACCTTAGCTTTGACTAGACAGACCTTTATTGGCAAAGTAATGTCTCTGCTTTTTAATATGCTGTCTAGGTTGGCCATAGCTTTTCTTCTAAAGAGCAAGCGTCTTTTCATTTCATGGCTGCAGTCACCATCTGCAGTGATTTTGGAGCCCAAGAAAATAAAGTCTGTCACTGTTTTCATTGTTTCCCCATCTATTTGCCATGAATTGATGGAACCAGATGCCAGGATCTTCATTTTCTGAATGTTGAGATTTAAGCCAACTTTTTCACTCTCCTCTTTCACTTTCATCAAGAGGTTCGTTAGCTCTTCTTCGCTTTTTGCCATAAGGGTGGTGTCATCTGCATATCTGAAGTTATTGAGATTTCTCCCGGAAATCTTGAGTCCAGCTTATGCTTCATCCAGCCCAGGGTTTCTCATGAAGTACTCGGCATATAAGTTAAACAAGCAGGGTGACGATATACAGCCTTGACAGAAATGTAAATCAATTCATGTATTACTGGTATCAAATATCTCATATGAACCTAGTCCTCACACATTAAGATTTAAACACCCACATTCTATTCCAAGCATCCAGGGCATTTTTGAGCTTAAAAACGTCTCTACATCTCCCAGATAACAATGCAACTGCTCATCTGCTCCATTAGTTTCTACTCCTACAGAATGAATTTACATCACCTTCTTTATCCAGATTTCAACCCTCCAGAATTCTCAAGCAACCAGAGCATCTCATATTCTGATAGTTCAAAATAAAAGAAAGCAAGAAACAGTAATAAAAAGGCAAGAGTTAACCAAACAATTAAAAAGATAAGCAGCCCGAAGAATAACTGAACACACAACTTCTGGAGGTTGTCAGAAGGCAAGAGTCTGGTTTTCTGATGACCAGGCCTGGCCCTTTGTATAAAGGTCATAAAGCAATGGGTAAATAAGAGATGATTGGAGAAAAAGAGCAAAGGAAACCAGCAACGGCTGTTGATAAGGAGAAAACAGGATGGGTCAGGGAGCCAGGCAGTGTCCACTTAGTAAAACAGAGAGCAGAGGCACCCATCTGAGAGGGTCTCCCTCTCTGAATGGGTCACTCAGGCTTCTACCAGCCCTGTGAGTGCCAACACCAGAGCGGGGGTGCCCTGCACCCAGAAGACAGCCTGAGGACAAACCAGTTCCCCCTGTCACTTTGGGGGCAAGGCTGGGGGCCAGACCCGGCCAGGAGAGCCCTCAGACCTTATTGTAAGTCTAAGCCCAGGGAGGAGACTGAGAGAAGGTTGGCTGAAAACATCACAAAAGGTGGGTTAGGCAAAGCCGTCAAGAAGTCCTTGGGCCAAAGGGGCAAAGGAGCTCCAAGTGGTCCAGGATTAGGTCTTCACATCCCACCATGCGCAGTGGGCTAGGAGCAGCCATGGGGGCCTGGCCTCAGTGCACCTCGGTGATGGATGTCAGAGTACAGCGGCTGGCGCCCTTGGTCAGTCATGCTTCCTGCAGCCAGAGGTCTGTGAAGCACATCTGAGTGACCACCACATCCCCCACCCCATTGGATAAGTAGTAAAACTGAGTCACAGAGAAGTTAAGTAACTTCTGAAAAGTCAGAGCTAGTTAGTAGAGGAACCAAGGCTTTGATACTGTGGTTTCAGAAGCCATACTGCTGAGCACTATGCCATAGGCTGTCTCCTGTCTAAGCCTACATTTTTCACACCTTCAGAAACTGTTTAAAATTCACAATACTGTCTTTAACAGACAACTGCATGTGGTCCACTGGGAATACAGCATTCAAGAAAAGGCAATCTATAATAGTTTCAGTAGATGCCCATCAAAGCACAGTTACTACATTCATAAACCACCAAAATTAGGAGAGCATTTCCTAAGCCCAGATAATTACAGAGCAATCTATAAAAAATAAAATAAAAATCACACATCCAGAATGACTCCTGAGCCCATGATGTAGAATAATTGAAATGATCACTATTTCTTGTTTTGTTTTATTTCCATCCCACCCCTCACCCTTGACAACCACAAATCAGTCTCTATGGCTGGTCACTATTCTTTTTAATAGCACAACATCAGTCAACTCTATTTCATTAGGTCCCTCAAATCTTAGAATACCTGATGTATGTTTCCATTCTCCAGGACCAAGCAAGGCCAAATTCTGATTGAGAAACCAGGTAAATAGTCCTGAATCACTGGGTGAAGATTTTCTTAGTAGACTTGGAAACATGTGTCAGTATCCTAAGTTTCTTTCCTACATGTAAACATTTCTAGAAAAATTTTCTATACTGAAAAGGGACTACAGAACTGAAAGCCCTGGAAACAAAAGCTGCACAAGGGTTCCCCCAGGGCCTTTAATCACATCTCAGGCTGAACCAAGTCCACCTGCCATTTGCTGTCTGTCTCCAGCTCTGGAGGTCAGTGCAGGCACCCTTGGCCTCCACAGCAGCCCGGGACCCTCGTCTAATTCCCTCTGTGGCCAGGATTGCAGCCAGCACCCAGTGCCCTGGAAGCAAAGACATAAGGAACCAAAGCCACTCCTCATTCATGCCTCACACCCAGGAGCTCCAGGGGCCCAAACTTCCCATTTCTTTATAGTCACCTGGAAATAAACCTATTAAATTGTTCAAGATTTCAAGGGCCAGTGAAAAGTTATCCCAAACTAAGTAAAGTCTCCTCCTGGAAGCCATTCAGTGGAGAACATCCACGCTCCGGCTTCCATCCACCCATCCATTCAAATTTTGCACCCAAGGGCACTCATTTGGGAATCATGGTGTCCCTGGACTCAGAATCATACAAATGGCAGGTCTTCTGTCCTCTTTCTGGGCCTCAGATTGCTTAATAAAATACATTTCAAGTATCTTACTCCCTCCACATGTGACAGACAACCAGAAACTTTAACTTTTATATAAAGAAAATCCACTAAAAGCAAAAACCTATTTGTATTAATTTGATTTGCTTTCCTTATGGTAATTCAGGAAAATAACTGCCAAGAATAATGGTCCCAAATCCTCTAAATCTGAGTTTGGTCTGAATCTGCAATGTATGAGGCCACCCCCCATCCACCCCAACAAACACACCAATCCCAGAATGCACTGGGCTCCTGAGACTACAGCTGGAAGCAGCTGGCACATCTCAGATCTTAGGTTTCACCAAAAAGTGGATCAAGTGGGAAATTTCAGCTGGGTGGGGATTGTGGGTGGTTCTTCCCGCAGACTGGGTGTGTGAGAATGTGGAGGTGTCCTTTTCTCACCATCCACCAAGCTAAGCTTTCCAAAATACAGACAAACGTGAAAAGAATCTCCCTTTTCTAACACCCTGTTAAACCCTGGGAAATCGTCCACCTGTAAAAAAAAATGTCCTTGGCTTTTTGTTTGCTTTTGTCTTGGGTAAGCCTACCATCAAGTACCACCCAGAATACGCCAATCATTTTTGCCATATGTGCCTCTTAAAACATTGTCTTTTTCACTATGAAGTTTGACTAGTCAGGAGTGGATGCTGAGATTCTCAGCATTGAAACTCTGAAAGTAACTCATGTCAGATGGGCACACATCATAATCTCTGTCTCCCTTTTGGTGATTATCAACTGAAAACAGTGATGATGACCCAAAAGAGGAGAGTGATGCAAAGCAAACACAGTATCTCCCCAAATGCCCCACTGATCTACCACCTGAAAGGCAAAGGGGCATATTAATTTCTCAGAGAAATCAGAGTATTACTCTGGCTAAATATCAAGTTATGTGATATTCTGAAGAAAATAAAAATAGACAATAGACAATACAAGGTGTTATAATTTAACTAACAGTATTAACATTGTGTACAAATTCAATTTTATCCTCTGTGCTTCAGAGAAGACAGGAGACAGGCCAATAACAAAAAAGGATCTTTTCCTGTCAGGAAAATACCCACTTGTGAATTTTTACTCAGTTCCAGGGGAACTACCTTCATAGCGCCATATACAGGTAAGGGGCAGTTTTCCTGTTACACTGGTAGGAGGAGCTAGTCTAGTTCCCCAGGTTACAAAGGCAGTGACAGAGCAAGAAACAGGCAGGATTACCTGGGTAAGGACCCTGCCGCAGCAAAAAGACTCTGGACCCAAACCGCGGGTATTGATAATTTAAGAGAGTAAGTTACAAATGATAAGGGACACAGATTTATTCCATTTTTGCTTTTAAAACTATATATATAACTAATATCCCCATGAGTCAGAATTTTAGCTCTCTTCCTAGTCTCATGAAAGTGTGCACCATGTTCCCAGCACACACCCCCTGCCTCACTCCAGGCCAGTCACACCAGTCTCACCCCCTTCCTCCTAGAAAGTCTGTCCTATGTGCCAACCTCTTTCCTGTTGGAGAAGAAGCTGTTTCTCCACCCTCTCAGATTCTGTGGCTCTGGAGCCTAGGGACTGAACGAACAAAAGAGAGATTAAGAACAAAAATTTCCACCAGGCCAACCTGATGACCCAGTCTGCTTTCAGGGCATGGGGAATGCAGAGCTAAAAGTGCTTATTTTAATGTCCCATGACTCCAATTAGATTGATAAAGTTCCCAACTTCATGACTGTCTAAGCTTAATAGGAATTCCTAGAGGGGAAAAAAACGTATTATAAACTGAAAACTGAAGGGAAAGCCTTTTCTCATACAGCCATGTCTCGCAAACCTGTTATCTAGAGGCATAGCTCACAGACTGCCCCCTCCCCACTGTCTGCACGTCACCACAGTCACCATTCCTTGAAAAGAGACAGAATTTCCTTGTTTCTTTATGGTTAAGGTAAGTGAAACAGAGCTTAGACAACTAGGTGTACGTAGGAAAGAACTAGTTTAAAAGATAAGGAAACACGTGATTGTCAAGAAGTTCTTACTCATATGAGCTAAGTTAGACTAGGCAATAAAGAAATTCAAATATTATAAAGGACACCAGGAAACAGAAATTGCTTCCAATGACATAAACATAATAGGGGAAAAAATCTTAAAAAAAACAAACAAAAGTGATTGGTTGCACTCTCCTAATACTTAAGAGCAAAAAATACCAAAGTGGGCATACCAGACTTTTTGCTTTGCTGCCAGTTGTAGATGCATAGTTACTTTCAGCCTCATAGGACAAATCAATAGATCAACACTTAATGTACTGATTTGGTATTTACATTTCTAATCCAAAGGGTAAGAGGGGACATGATCCATTTTGGTGAGCATATTTATGAAATAAATTACCAAAGAAAATGGGCTTCCCTCGTAGCTCAGTCAGTAAAGAATCTGCCTGCAATGCAGGAGACCCAGGTTCTATCCCTGGGTCAGAAAGATCCCCTGGAGGAGAGCATGGCAACCCACTCCAGTATGCTTGCCTGGAGAATCCCATAGACAGAGGAGCCTGGCAGGCTACAGTCCATGGAGTCTCAAGAGTTGGACATGACTTGGAGACTAAATCCCCTCAGCTGTCCTAAGATTCAGAACATCTCTACCTGTCATGGTTCTCTATGATCATCCCAGCTAGATTCAGATCTCTAATCCAAATCTCTCCTCAGAAATGCAAAGAAAAGCCGAGACAACTATTACAATTAGGTTTGGCTGCAAGTCATAAACAAAACACTGTAACTGCAACAGCATAAACGAGGTAGACGGTCATCTCTCTGTCTCAAAAGAGCCTAGGAGTTGGCAGTCCAGAGGTGATTCGTCTGCACCTAGAAGTCTTCAGGAACCCAAGCTATTTTAATACATGGCCACACCTTGCTGTAAGAGACCGGCAGATGCTATCTGTCTTTATCCAGGCACTCATGCACCCTCCACAAAAGGGAGAGGATGGATGCTGGAGTAGGAAATGAGCTGTCTCTGCCAGATCCAAATTCTACCAAACACATAAAAGGGATCACAATATGCTGCCCCCAAATATGCCACTTTGGCATAAGAATTCTCCTTGAGCTGACGGCAACTGAGAAAAAGCAGACACAGGAAAAGCTCTCTGCTCATTCCCCATCAGCCTAAAAGCTTAACTTGCCTTGTGAAGATGTCCTCCTCTCTCATACCCAGAAGGAAAGAACAACCTTTATCATCAGAGCTTAAGACAGCACCCAGACGAGTCTGCAGAAACTAAACCTTCCTATTGACAGATGGCCCTTTCTTCCATTATGTTTCCCCGTATACTCAACATCCCCAAATTTACTACCCCTAGAAACCCAAACCCCCTTAATTTCATCTTTTCAATCCTCCACCATTCATTGCCCTTTGTTAAAATGGAATTAAGTCCCCAACAGTAACTACTTCTTGGGTTTTCACTTCATTTGTAAGAAGGCCTCTGTGTACATGCATGTTAGTTGCTCAGTCATGTCCAACTCTTTGGGATCCCATGGACTGTATGGACTGTAGCCTGCCAGGCTCCTCTGTCCATGGCGATTCTCCAGGCAAGAATACTGGAGTGGGTTGCCATTTCCTTCTCCAGGGGATCTTTCCAACCCAGAGATTGAACCCAGGTCTCCTGCATTGTAGGCAGATCCTTTACATCTAAGCCACCAGAGAAGCCCCCTCTGTGTACATAAAATAATATTAAAATTTGTATTTCTTTTCTCCTATTAATCTTTTTCTCAGTTTAATTCACAGGTCTCAGTGAAAGAACACAAGAGTGAGGAAAAATTTTTTCCCTTCCCCACACATACAAATAGAAGTCAAAGCCTCCACATAGCATCCATTTATTTCTTTATTCAAAAAACATTTACTGATTCCATACCATGTGGGAGGAGAGACAGAAAACTTGGTTAAGCTTGGCAAGGTCCTGCCCTCACAGAGCTTTCCTTTAGTGAGGGAAGCAGACATTAAAAAATTACTGGTGCAGGGCTTCCCTGGTGGCTCACTGGTAAAGAATGCTGCTCATGCAGGAGACATAGATTCAGTCCCTGATCCTGGAAAATCCCACATGCCCCGGAGCAACTAAGCCTGCGAGCCTCAACTACTGAAGCCTAGAAGCCTAGAGCCACTGCTCCTTAACAAGAGAAGCCGCGCAATGAGAAACCCGTGCATTGCAACAAAAAAAGTAGCCCCTGCTCTCCACAACTAGAGAAGAGCCCTCAGAGCAACGGAGACACAACACAGCACAGCCAAAAATAAAGTAATTAATTAAAAAAAAAATTACTGGTGCATCAAAACCGTGGGGATGCAACAAGGAGATCTAACACTGGGTTGAGAATGATCATAGGAAACTTTCTGTAACCTTCCTTATTGTTGTTAAGGAACAGACAAAAAAAAAAAAAAGAAAAACCAGAAGTAGACCTTGTAAGTTCAATAATAGCCCTGAAGTGAATTTCCTGTAGTGATTGACTTGGAGCCACAGAGCGGCCAGCACCATGCTGCTTAATGGTAAACAAAGGTCAGCCAGGGAGACTTCACTGGAGGAAATCGGTCGTCCAGTTAAAAAAAGTCTCTCTTGTTTCTGGAAGCTACTAAAAATCCAAGCCCTTCAAGTCATTTGGGCAACACAGAGGGAACAATTGGGCTTCTCCCTTTTCCAGAGGATGCACTTTACATCCTGCTGGGGGAGAACGAGGGCAGCACACTGACTAGGTTCTTTATAAAGATCCAGGACTGGGGGGATGTCGTGACTTCAGCCACTTAGCCAGAGCGGCACGTAGACTGTGACATCTTGACCTGGGAGGGAGGAGGCCCTCGGGTGCGGAAGCTCTGAGAGGGCGGGGAGGGAGGCGCGGGCGGGCGCGCAATACCAGCAGCAGCCAGCTCTCTGCTTTCGTGAGTAAGAATAAAAAGAAACCCCTCAAGAAGGAAAGGAGGGAGTGTGGTCATGAGAAAGTCCTTGTTAAATGTGCAGAGGTCAAAAAATACAATGGGGAATGCAGGCTCAGCTTACCTGTGTTCATAGGAGATGCTGGAATGATCCGCCACTTACTAGGCAGCTAAGGCAGACTGCAGAGGTAGGCAGAGGTGAGAATTCAGCTTCTGTTTTTCTGACTCTTTGTGCAGGGCAAACTGCGAGAATAAAAAATTCACTGCGTCATTCCCACAGCGTCTACAGCCCAAAGCTGTAGAAAGTTTCCTGGTACTTTTTCCATTTTCTTTTCCATTTCAAAAGGTTAAAATCATTTGATCACTCTGTTTTGGGATAGCTAGAGTCTGGATTTAAAACACCAGCAAACACTGCAATGATTATGCAGAATTCTTTTAAGTTAGGGCAGATCATTAAGTCAAGAAAAGGAAGAAAAACCTTCAATGAATCATCTTTGTTATTCCTAGCACAATTTGTTGCATTTTTTAAATGAATAACTGAGGGAAGTAATATAAAACTGACATCCGATTCTCCAAGTTGCAATTCAAAATAAAACAAGATGCATCCCAGAGACACTGTCCCCTCCTGTTATTCCCAGAAAAGACAAGGCCATGTGCCATCTCCTCCCCCAAAAAGAACACAGGAAAAGACGATCTCGATCTCCTAGTCCTCTCACGAGGACTCCTCTCACGAGGACTCCTCTCACAGGCTGTTTGAGATTATAAGCAAAGGGCGCGCCCTGGCTCACAGCTGAATGTCCTCATTTTAATTGCAAACTCAATCCCTAAACTGGAGAAAATGTCTCCTCTTTTCACTCAGATTTTTTCACAGCTGAAAGCCAATTTGAATATGAGTTCACCAGCTCAAAAGGAGAGATTCAGTGGTATGGCATGTGGCTCACTGCAATCCAAGATCAAACCAGTTCCAGTCATGGTTCTTGGGTTCCTCTCAAGAGTCCTAGGTTAAGACTTCCTTAAAGGGACTCTTAGCTTATCAGAGAAAGCACTGGCAATCCCACCACAACAGGAGAAGCCCAGTCTAAGGAGCATCTTTCTGACCATACATGAGACTATGCCCATCCTCCCGACTCCTTTCCAGATACGTGTCTATGCTGACAGCCGAGGTCTAGACCTGCCAAATAGGGGTTAACCTCCACACTGTGTGGTCTCTCCCAGACTCTGTTTGCCAAAGTAATGACCTTTGAATCAGAGGTGACCCCCATCAGTCCAGACCTCTGAGCTTCTCTTAACTAAATCAGTGCCCCTGGGCTGGCCCAGACCAGCTCCACACAGAATACAGGGAGCTCCACCACTTCTTCCAGTATCACCGTGCATCTATTACCCTTTACCCAGAAAGTTCTAACATCTGACACAGCACTTATATTTTACAATAGTGCTGGGAAAAGAAGTATTGGAAGAAGATTATGCCCATTTTACAGAGGAAGACGTGGGCCTAAGAAGAGATGTGGTTTTCCCAGTGTTATGAGGTGCAGAGTTGAGAATGGAATCTTGCCCTTCTGACAGCCCTGATACAAAAGATTAGAAATCCACTGAGCCACACCAGAAAATGCAGAGGAAGCTCACATCTGGTTCTCAGCCTCTCTCCCCTTTCCCACTTCTCTTTAACCAGCACTGACTTCTCCAGGTACCCACTTTCCACTTGGCTGTTGGCCCTCTACAGGATTTCCTGTCTTTGTCTGCTCTACCTCCAGCTATCCCATTTGTCGAAACTTATCTCTTCCACCTCCCGTTCTGTTCTCACCAACTCTGAAACTTCCCTGACTGGCTGCTTTTGGAAGCTCATGACTTCTATTTTTTATGAAGGGTCATGACGAATAGCCCTAAGTAATGATAGCAGAATCTAAATGAATTCTTAATTGGCTGATCATCAGAGCCTAAGGAATTAAAATGACATGTGACAGGAGACATTCCCCAGAGTGGGCAGAAGGGAGTATTTTAAACAAACTCTCTGGTAGAAGTTGCTATTTCCCCCCAATAATCTTTTTGTTCTCTCTCAACAGAACACCCAAGTTGTGTACGAGTACACAGCTCCCGAAAATAAAGGTTTCTCAACCTCCCATTCGGCTGTATATGCTATGTGACTAAGTTCTGCCATGTGATGTGACATGTTGCAATTGACATGTGCAACTTCCTGGTTACACCCTTAAGTGGAAGAGTGCCCTCCCCTACCCAAGTATGTGGTAGCGATGAGTCATCTTTCATCAAGCAGAACAATCAGAAACTTCAGGCCTAGACACCAGGTCACCAGTCCACCCTGGACCACCTACATCTGGACTGTTAAGTGGGAAATATTACCTTGTTGAGCTTTCATTGTTTGCAGCCTCTGAAAGAGAAACTAAAATTATATCCTAAATATGGGCCTTGACCAAAAGTCTATAAGCTGTTTTCATTCTTCTTGGTATAAATACTGCCTTTAGCTGAGAAGGGTCAGACAGGGGCAAGCTTGATTCACCAGAGCCTAAAGAATAAAGCCTCAGAACCTTTGGGCTGGAAGGAAATGTGTGAAACTTGGAAAGACAATCTGAGCTGTGGCCCACCTGTGGCTAACTGGCATGCACAGCCTCCTTCCAAAGAAATTTAAATTTAATTTTTTTCTGAAGGCTAACACCTAGGTATAAATCAAGTACTTAGCCAATTTGACCCATGGTCACCACATGGCCCAGCCTATTCATTTTATAGATGAGAGAGCTAGGGCACAGAAAGGTCAGATTACTCCTCTAAGAATATTCAGCTTCTCAGAAGCAGAGCTGTGCTGAGGACACAGGTGCTCCACCTCCCAGACCTGTGCCACCTATACATCTAGCTGAAGCGCCAGGCATCTCAGCTCCCAGATAAGCAGGCAGGGTGAGGGACAGCATCCTTTTAACTGACTCAGGATTCAACATTTAAGGAAAGGTCAGAGAAACTACCTTGTTGAGCCTTCCTTCTTTGTAGTCTGTTACAGGAACTAAAATCTACTCTTTGTCTACTTTATTTCTTCCAGAGCAGTTCAGTCCTATCACTATTAGGCAGGTGGAAGACTGTCCCCATCTGGGGACAGCTATGTATAGGATGCCTGAGTCGGCTGAGAAGGAAATCCACGTGGGAGATGAGACCAGCATCCTCAAAACCAGAAGTAGGTGAGGGAGTGTCCTCAGAAAGATGAGAGATTAGTTATTCCAGTGAGAAATACATCAAGGGTGATGAGAGGCAGTTTCTTACTATCAGAGTTGCAAATACCAAAAGATCAAGAACTAAAATGAACCCTGTGATGTTGGGTTGGATATGGAAGTTTTGATGTGAACTCCTAGCTCTCAGTATAAGCAGATAGATTCAGAAGTAAACACAGAGGTACTTGTGTATAGTTGACCCTTGAACAACACATTAGGGCACTAACCCTCTGCAGTCAAAAATACACATATAACTTAAAGTTCGCCTTCTGTATATGAGGTCCTGATCCTGCAGATTCAACCAACATATGACTGTGTAATATTCTAATTCTGTTGAAAAACATCTGAGCGTAAGTGGACCAGTTCAGTTCAGTCGCTCAGTTGTGTCCAACTCTTTTGCGACTGCATTGACTGCAGCGTGCCAGGCTTCCCTGTCCATCACCAACTCCTGGAGCTTGCTCAAACTCATGTCCACTGAGTCAGTGATGCCATCCATTTCATCCTCTGTTATCCCCTTCTCCCCCTGCCTTCAGTCTTTCCTAGCATCAGGGTCTTTTCTAATGAGTCAGTTTTTCACATCAGGTGGCCAAAGTATTGGAGTTTCAGCTTCAGCCTCAGTACTTTCAATGAATATTCAGGGTTGATTTCCCTTAGGATTGACTGGTTTGATCTCCTTGCAGTCCAAGAGACTCTCAAAAGTCTTCAGCACCACAGTTCAAAAGCATCAGTTCTTCGGCATTCAGCTTTATGGTCCAAATCTCACATCCATACATGACTATGGAAAAAACCATAGCTGATGTAAACTAGACAGACTTTTGTCTGCAAAGTAATGTCTCTGTGGACCAGCGCAGTTCAAACTCGTTCAAGAGTCGCTTGTACATGTTATTTCCCAGCTCTATCCTCTGTAAGGACCTAGCAGCAGTTATATCTTCATATCACTAGTCATACCTACACCAGATCTTGGCTTCCAAATATGATTCTATTTCTTTGGCTGTGTTTCGTGGCATATAAGATCCTAGTTCCTTAACCAGGGTTCAAACCTATGCCTGCTGCAGTGGAAACAAAGTCCTAACCACTGGACCACCAGGGAATTCCCCTAAATATGGTTCTTGACTGAAAAGAATCAGAGGTCCTGGGAGAAATGGCTGATAGCTGAACTGGGGTAGGTTAAGTACAAGAACAACCTGGGACATCTCGTTTCAAAAAGCTAGGAAGTGCCCAAAGAACAAGGACACATTAAAAAAAACACAGAAGCCAGCTCGAGGGGAACTCTGCTGGCCAAATCAGGGACATCAAGGTACACTGTGAGCATCCAAAGTAATAAAACAAATAGATTATAACTTACTGTATAAAATAGGAAAACAGATGAGACAACTAAGTGGATAAAAGAAAGTTTGAGGGAGAACTGAACACAAGAGTAGTTTCCACAAATTAATTTCCAAAGGAGAAATAGTTCACAATGAAAAAAGCTGGTAGACGCCACTCTGGTCAAGGTATCAATGGTAATATGAGTAATAAGATAAAATGCAATCATGCACCACCTCATGGGACGCAGTTAGGGGAACATGCCATCACTTCTGCAACTGTAACTGCTAAAGGTGCACAACCTGAACCTAATCATGAGGAAACACCAAGTTGAAGGTCACCCTACAAAGTAAGTTACAAAGTAAGTGGTCTGCAGTTTCCAAAGTATCAAGGCCATAAAAGTCAAGAAGAGACTAAAGGAAACTAAGTATACATGACATGACTCCCTTTGCTATAAAAGACTCTACTGGCTCAAATGAAAAGATGAATGGAATCAGAGTATTAGTAACATTATCAATTGTATATGGTTACATAGTAAAATGTAGTTCCTGGGAAATAAACGCTGAAGTACTTGGAGTTGATGTGGAATCAGGTCAACAACACCCTCTCAGTTTCAAGGGGGAAAAGTTACTTCCATTTTTAAGTTCATGATTATATAAAAAATAAAGAACATTACCAAAAAAAAAGAAAGATTAGCGATTGAGAAACAGGCTGGGAAGGAGGCATTGCTAGTGCTCCAGTTTCAGGGGCTGCAACTCCTGTCACCAGACACTAACTCTTGGGCCAAAATGCTTGGGTGCAAATTTCAGTCCCATCCCTTTTCAGCAGTGAGACTTGAGGCAAGTTGCTTACCCCTTCTCTGTACCTGTTTCCTCATTGGTAAAATGAAGATCATAATACCTAGTTTGCAGAATTGTTGAGATTTTATATGTTGGGTTTATGTTTAAGTGCTTTGAAAAGAGCCTGGATCACAGTTTAAGTAAAACACAATGTCCCTTGGAGTTGTTAAAAATGGAGTAAACTCACACATACGCTCACTACGGGGAGCAGGGGAAGGAAGAAAAATAATACATTTTTTTAATGTAAAAGACACTATTCTGTGATTATAGCCATTGTTTTTCCTCTGACACTTTGGGCTTTATGTTTTACCTAAGCACAATAATCAACTGCAGCAAAGGTGATCTGTGTAGTTATCAGATGGAGGTAGGGAAGGCGGGTAACCAATGGTGCTGGAATGAAAAGCAGCTCAGAAAAGCCCGGCATTGAGTTTAGCACGTTGAGTTTAACGCAAAACCTTTTCCATGGTGACTTCCTCGATACCTAGAGTCCGAACGACTGACTCACTCCCCTGCCAACCTGAGGCGCTTGCTCTGATCAACAGCGCCACCTGCAGGGCAACACCGTGAAGGCAATTTTCCTGGCCAGAATCCTCCAATAGAAAACCCTAGAATTGCCAGTGAAAAGACCAACAAATCGCAAACGCTGAGGAGTTACTGAATCTGTCCTATTTTCACACCTAATCTACCCAGGGAAGAAAACTGCCTCTGCAACAATTTACACATAAGGAAAGAGGAAAAATCCAACTGACAACTAAAATCGTAAATTATATAGGAATAAATTTTTTGCTAAGAATGATAAATATTTGAATTCAACAGATACTGTATACCTAGATTTTTAAAATGAGTATTATAAATTGGTTCTTTCCTACTTATAAATTTATGATTCCAATAAACATTTCAAAGAACTTCACTTTTCAAAAACCAATGCTTCTAACTTTCAGGAAAACACATTAAAAAAAGAAAATTTTAAGTGCAAAATACAGAACACACCCTAATAAGAATAACCAACATTTACTGAGCTCTTACCATTGACAGGCACTATGTTACTTTTGTAATTTTTTTCTAATCTTTATAATTGTTGTTGTCCTGTAGAGTGGAAATGCTAATCACAGCTGCTCAGGTCCACTGTGGAGGCGGGAACTCTCTCAGTATGGCTACAACCCTCAGGGAGGGTCAGCCAGTCACAAGGGGATTCAGTGTAACCAGTAACCAGCAGCACAGGACTAGGACTCCCAGCACCTTAAATCACAAGGCCAGAAATAATGCATACAGATGTACATTTTAACTTCTATGGCTAAAGATGAGTAACTTTTATTAAGTCAGTAACAAAACAAAGAGGGCCATTTAAAGGCAAAATTTTTTAATAAATGTCACAACAAAAAATGTCCTTGTTGCTAGAAACATGTAGAAAACTGAATTAGTTTCAAAGAAAACTTTTGGAATCAGTTTAACTTGACTTTTATAACCTAGGATTAGAGCTGCTGGTACCCCTCTCACCAGTGTATTGGAGATTATTATTTCAAACTGGCTAGCATGGCATGGCTTCAGGAGATACACAGGAAGATGGAGAACCTTCTTAAACACCTGATTGGAGAGAAATTATAAATGTAAAAATTTGAAAATTAAAACACCAACACAGCTTGTGTTTCAGAATACTTGTTAAAAAATAAAATGCTTGGAAAAAAACTGGGTATAAAAAATATTTCAATCACTATTAATCTCATATAATTTCACAAAATGAAAACAGCCAGTTACTACATGGCTCCTAAAAATGTTTTAAAATAGTGCTTTATTTTCTTCAGACTATATTCTATAGACAGGGCTACAACACCTAGCACTGTAACTTACAAAGAAAAACCATTGCAAGGTTTTTATTAAAAAAACAAATGCCCAGAGTAATTTTCTCAATCATCGGCTTGTATTAAAAAGTATGTATATATCAATACAAGGTGATTTAGTCTATTCTGAACTTCAAAACATGGAAGAAAACTTGGCATTTCATGAGATGTTTAAAAGGAGTCCCTAGTTCAATAATGGGAAAGAGACAAGTGTGCATGTATGTGTGCTAAGAGTAGGGGTGGTGGAAACGGGATAAAGAAACAGGATTTCAAGCACCTGATTCTCCAACATCATTTTCTTCTTCATTGGCTTTAATTTTTAATCAAAGTTATACATCCTCTTGATTTAAAGAGACAAACAGCTCTACAAGACCTGTTATGGAAAACAGCAATGCCTCCTTCTCCATGTCCCTCACCCCCAACAATTTACCTTCTCCTGAAGCAAAGATTTTTTTTCAGAATTTCCTCCCTATCTTTATAAGCCTATGTTGGTATTTCCTGTTTTGTAATTTTAGACATTATTGATTCTCTACCACAAAACATAAACTGCCTGCTTTTCTAACCTACTCACATACCCTGAACTTCTGCCAACATGCTCTCAAAAGGTTTAACACCATGTTTGGCTTAATATTCAAGGTTGACCACAGCTTTATCTAGCTGAACACTAGTCACAGCTGGGCCATGGAACATGCTATGAATACCTTTCCTTCCCTGACAAATTTATAATTGGTTGGCCTTTTCATTTGCTTGCTTCTCTGTCATAACTCAACCCCAAACTCTTTGCCCATTGTCTAAATCTCTCCAATACATCCTGACACATCAGGTCCCGTACAAACATCATCTTCTTCCAAGGCTTCTGCCCAGTCCAGTCTGGCAGGAGTCAAGGTGGTGGGCAGCTGCTACCCATTAGAGGAGCGAAGGCTGCCAGGAAGACGGAACTGCAGAAGCCAGTGTGCGCTTGGCAGGGCCCTTGGCTGAACCACTTCAGGGGCTCCTGGGCAGATTCTCAAGAGAAGGAGGCAGATGCTCAAAGAAAGTGAACTATGCCAAGGTCACTGCAAACACATGCTGCTACATACTTGGTATTCTCTAAGAACAAACCTAAAGGCAATTACAGAAGCCTAACAGCTAAAAAGGATGGTCTGAGGTTGCCTAAGAAATCCAGAGGTGCTTTGCATAGAAGTCCAGTCATCCACAGGTGCAGGTTCTAGGTGGGGCAGGGCACAATCTCTGTCTCGCAAATTTCTTCTGGGGTGACACAGGTGATCCTGAGCAAGAGAAGCTGTGATCGTGATGAATGCCCTCAGTCACCTTAAACAGCAAGTCGATCCACAAGCATAACTGCTATGGTCCTCCATAAACAAGGGACACTCTTCAATCACACACTTTCCAGGGTGTGAGGGTGACATGAATTAAGCTCGCCACTGATTTCTTTATTTGCTTTGGAGATGTTCCTGCATCTATTGACAAGACTTCTATTTTCTTCTCTATTATGTTCTGATTTTTTCCAAATTCCCACCATGACATGTACTTTTTTTTTTCTGAATTATAAAATTTAAAAAATCAGTAACTAAATTTAAAAAATCAGTAACTACTAGTAACATAAAAATTCAACTACTCTACTTTTTATTATTTGAGACGATGTCATGAAAACTTTTATTTTTAAAAAATGAGTCTCTTGATTTAGGCCTCAGAAGCATAAGGGATTAACCACTGTCATATTCAAAATGATGCGTTTATTCAAGGCAAATACTCATTTTCTTTGTCTTCTTTAGAAGAGTTACAACAATGCATGAAAAACTTGAAACGTCAATTTAAAGCACTTTTTACTGAAACTTGATTCCTTGGGCCAGAGGAAGGTCCTTACTGTAGTTGATGGTACTAAGGGGGGTAAAAAATGAACAAAATTAAATGAAGGATAGTACACATGTAATAGAGGAAATTTTATGCCATGAAAAAAATGTAGTCGATCTGCATGTTAACAAGGCCAAATGTTCAAGTTATAAGTTGGTGAAAAAAATTAGTATACAAAAGTTAGTATAGATCCAGTTTTATAAAAGGAAAAAAAAGGAGAAACACAAAAGTCTGAAAAGACGCACAGCATATGTGTTAGTCATGTTTTTCAGCGTGTAAGAATATGGAGACTATAACTTCATCTTCTTTATGTCTCTCAATAACGTGCAGTGAATTAGCATGAAAAACACAGGGATTCACATTTGATAGAAATAAAATAAGGAACTATAATAATTTAGAAAATAAAAGGTTCCCTCTTAGCCATCTGGCTTTACTCCTGACATAGTGTCCCCATTAAATGGGTTCCAAAAAGGCCGCAGCTATTAATACATGCTTGGTCCCCTACATCCCAAGTACATAAGACAAATAAAAGGAACAAGACTGTCTTCAACAAAAGGCAATCAGGCAAAGAGCATGCGTATGTCTGAGACTAAACAAGCCATAGCCAAAGCACCTCAGAAACTCCTGACATACGTTCAAAAATCTAAGAGTAGATCTTAAGCACGCATGCACGTGCTCGCGCACACACACAATGCTGTGAGGTTAAGGATGTGCTAACTTGACTGTGGGAATCTTTTCACAATGTATGCATATGTAAATCATCATGTCATACATTTTAAATATATTGCGATTTTGTCAATTATATACCTCAGTAAAGCTGGAGGGGAAAAAAAATTCCTAGCCTACATGAAGTTGCTGGAGTACCTCCCACCTGCTCCTTCTGAGGTTCTAGAGCCAGTGAGAAACAGTAAATGAGACCAAGACAGAGTCCTGGTTCCTCACCCGTGCTCCTTTAACACCTAACACCACACGGGCCTAACCTTATTGCACTTGGATAAAGCGATTTCTATTCAGAGGGGAGGGAAAATAGAAAACAAGCAAAAAGTTCTAATCAAAATCTCCCAGCAACAGGTTCCCTCACCAGCTACCCTTGTGCTGGGTGAACGTGCTGTTCTACTTTCAAGGCTCATGCTCGCTCTTCCCAGAGAGCAAGATCCTCCCCCGCCACTCACTAGCCAGGCCTGCAGGCAGCCCGCCCACCTCCATGTCCTTCTACTCTGGTAGACTGCAGGGGCAGGTTAACTGAACCCAAGGGAAAAACTCAAAGGACAGCCTCTTCCACTTCATCCTGCTGGCTGACACCAAGTGTCCTGCTACGGTGCTGTTCCTAGACAGAAACCACTGGTTTCACAGTCAGGTACAGGGCACTAGCTGAAGCTAGACAAGACAGTTAGGAAAATAGTAGTACCAAGTGGCTGATCTGGGAGGGGAGAGCTGTGGAATGCTAGAAACACAAAATCAAAAGAAATTATACGAACACAGAGCAGAAAGCAGAAATGTGCAGAAGCATGTTCCAGAGGCTCTAAGGCCAAACTGCTTCCCCAAAGCCTTCTCTTACCAAGTAGATCTCCTCATGTACTGCTTCCAGGCATCGCTGCCCGACTCCCTGCCACCGCCAGTGTGCTTCTCTCCTCCTAGAGAATTGCACAAATAGCTCATGACTGTGGGCAGCACCTCTGGGGGGGCTCCTACTCAGTATCATGGAAATGAAGACACCAGCGGACCAGAGCTACCTGACCAGTTACCTTACCTGTGGCCACAGTAGCTCCTCTGCAAACAAATAAATAAAAGACAAGAGACCGAAACAAACACAAACAAAGGGAACTACTTTGAAAAATAAAGTTAAAGGAATGAACAAAAAATAGAAATATCAAGCAGCAGAAGAAAACCTTAAAAATAAACCTTACCGTTAGACCAAGGTGTTAAGAGTAGAAACTTCTCGACAAGGGAAATAAAATTTATTTTTCCATTTATGCTTATCTGTATATAACTTTCTAAAATATACATCAACTGATCTTATAATAAAATGTTTAAATGTCATATTAATATTTTTAAAGAGATTATAAAAAAGATAATGATTCCACAAAACAAGAAAAGGTTATATTTAAAAGTATGCCATCAAAGTACACTGAATATCGTTTTTTGTAAGAGCAGAGGAGAAAAAACTTGAGAGAAGGATTAGAAGAAAAGTTTGGCGAAATCTCTCAAAAAGACTAATGAGACAGATAAAAGGGAAAAAAACACAAAATTAGATAATTCTTCAAGAGATAACATTCAAATAATAGGAGTTCTAGAAATTAAAACAGAAAAAAATCAAAGGGAAAAAAACTCAAACACCACCAAAACAAAACTATCAAAAACTTTCCATAACTAAAGCCTGTGAGTTCCAACGCTAAGGCCAATTACTAGCTCACTGACTAGAACTTTACCACGATCTCCACTGAGGCATATTACTGAAGAATTTCAGAACATCAGACATAAATAATAGACCCCAAATGTTTGAAATGAGGGGAAAGATCAGAAATCAAAGTGGACTGGGTTTTTCAACTACAGTAATGGAAACCAGAAGACAAGTAAGTTATAAGTTCAAAGTCTGAGAAAAGTTACAATCCGTGCAGAAAATACACAGCAGATCTGTTTCCAATGCCGCTAGCATCTAGAAATTTACAGGCTAACCAGTTCCCCATATGGTCTCACTGGGCAAACAATGTAGTTTACGTTTAATACCTGCTTTCCTTCTGAGAGTCTGAAATTTGGGGGCATGTTAGGCCTTGCATGCCTGTGTGACCAACTCCCAATAAAAGCTTTGGATACCAAGTCTCTATGCTTTCTTGGCAGACAATGTTTCACACATGTTGTCCAACATGGTAAAGGAAAAAGGATTCTCTACATACCAAATGCACCTCCAATCTCAGCCCCACTCGTTGGAATGTTGACGTTTACGATGCCACAATCTGATCCTTTTGGTCTGCGTATATAAAAAGGGAGGCACAGTGAAAGCAAAATACAGGGAAGTTTAATATATATATATATATATATATATATATATATATATATATATATGTATATATATACACACAAAAATGAATAAATAAGCCAAACAAAACTTCTAAGAATCTCAATGCTGAAAAACAGCTTTTCACCTATAATGGCTTCATTTTCTTTTTTGTAAAGTCCATTCAACACAAATCAGACTTATATACATTTTCAAAATAGACAAAGTTATACCCAAGCCAGCGAAAGATTCTGCCCATATCCTTGGTAAAGATGCTACTTGAAAGTCCCTGTTTGACTTCATTATTCCATGCAAAGACCTCATCTTCATTCTAAAAGGATAGACATTGGGAGCTGTTAGATGATACAGTGTCAGGTCCAATCACTAATGGTAAACTCATTCCATAAAATTTACCAGTATAATCGTAGGGGAACTAAGGAGTCAACATCTTCCTAATACAGTGCTTTGTGGGATCTTCCCCTCAAATGAACTTTGAGAAAAACATATAAGGAGACTTGCTTGGCTGTCCAGTGGCTAAGACTCAGTGCTCCCAACACTGGGGATCTGGGTTCCATCCCTCATCAGGGAAGCAGATCCCATATGCTGCAACTAAGAGTTTCCATATGAAGACCCAGCACAGCCAAATAAATAAATAAATAAATATAAAACACACACACACAAGTACATTCTTCCATTCAAGCCACTACATATAAGATCTATTATTTACTAAGCTCTTATTACATGCAACACAAACACACTGACCTAGGCATTGAACATACATTTATATATTTAATTTTCAGCCAATGACACAGGCTCAGTGTTATCCCAAATTTACAGACTAGGCAAGAGGGGCTAAATGATACGCTCGGGAACTCAAACACGTAGACACACGACAAAACATGAAATTACAATTTATGGTCACATTATGTGGAACAATAATAGACAATTTAAAGCAAGATTTTAATTCATGCAATCACATAATTGCAACAAGGTATGTCTCATTACCCTTTAACTGTTAATCATAGTAGCCAAGCCTCGATTCAATCTCTAAGCTTCTGCTGACACAGTAGGGCCTGCTGCACGCGAGGAAGGAGACCCTCTAGATACCTACGTCTGCTGAAAGCTCTGCAGCCTGTCCTCTGATACAGGTTGTAACTGTATGTTTGTATCTTCTCATTTTGTCCATTGATATTGAGCACTCAGACTATCAAACTACCTGGGCCCTTTAGTGCACGAGATGATTGCATAGCATACACAGCTCAGAATCGAGTGATACAGACGTGTGCCACATTCTCCATCAATTTCAACATTGGCCCTTGGCTTGTCTCAATTCCCCTGGCATTTAGCTTAACATGCTTTACTGTTTAAAGTGTTCGGATCATCATATTTTGTCCTTAACTTTCAAATCTCTACTAATCAGAGTCATTTTATAAAACCTCCCCAAAGGTTAACTGAGTGAAATTTAATATGCCTTTATTTTCTCCTGGTCTTCTCATTTGTTTCAATATTAAACTAGAGAAAAGAGAGAAGGAATCCACATTTTACCTTGAATTTAAAGACATAAAGAATCGGGGCAAAAGTCTCTGTGTGTACAATGGATGCATCATGGTCAAGACCTGTCACAATTGTCGGTTCCACGTAATTTCCAGGGCGATCCATAACCTGCAGTAGAGAAAGGAAATAAAACCAAGAACATTTGCTTTTGGTTCTTTGGTTCAGAGGATACCATCTTTGCCTAAACTTTAAGGTGTTTGTTTGTTTTTTTGATATGGACCATTTTTAAAGTTTTTATTGAATTTGTCACATTATTGCTTCTATGTTTCGGTTTTTTGGTGGGGCATGTGGGATCTCAGCTCCCCAACCAGGGATCGAACCCACACCCCCTGCATTGGAATGAGAAGTCGTAACCACTGGACTTCCAGGGAAGTCCCGTGCCTATACTTTTGGGAAAAAAATAAGTATCATTTATAAGTGAATTATTTCTCCAAAATAACTTCCCATCATGAATGAAAATTTCTCTGCCACCTATTGGTTCTAACTTAGTTGGTAGGAAAAAGAAAAGAAAAAAGGGTCAAGGAGAGAGAGCTGGGCTATGCATCATGACCAAGTTACAGTGACAAATGTGGCTACAGGTGGCTATTTTTAACCCCACATAATTTTTAAAGAGTTAATCTATATCCATCCTGTTACAACGTACCCCACCCCCCACAGCCTCCCCAATTCTTACATTGAAGCCTTAAACCTCACCTTCTTCACTGTGACAAATTTGAAGACAGGACCTTCAAGGAGGCAAAGTTAAATGAGGTCATGTGGGTGAGGCCCTTATCAGATAGAACTAATTCCTCCTAAGAGACACCAAGGACCTCCTCTCTCCAGGCAGACCATGTGAAGACACTGAGAGAAGGTGGCCACCTGCAAGCCAGAGGCCTCATCAGGAAGAACCAAACTTGCCAGCAGCTCAACTGTGGACTCAGCCTCCAGAACTGTGAGACAATAAACGCGTTGCTTAAGCCACCCAGTCTGTGGTGCTTTGTTTTGGCAGCCCTAGCAAACTAACACACAGTAACACAGAAACCTAAAGCTCCAAAAGTGCATACTGTAGACACCCTCCTAACTAAGCTCCACGTAACCAAATTACTAGTTCACCTCCACGTAACATCTATAAAATATCCTGATGCTGGCAGAAAGCTGCTTGGCCAGTGGTCAGTTCTCCAGTGTACCTGTACAATTCTGCTCTCACCTTTTGAGCTGTATGTTTACCAAGAGTCATCTCTATTACTCCCAGTTCCTATATTTGTTACTGTAGTATTTGCAGTTATATTTGTTACTGCTGTATTTGTTACTGTAACCCTATATTGCATTATGTAACTTAAGTAAATATTACCCAAGGGGGTAAAAAAGTTACTTCTAAAAAAATTAAGTTATATGCTTAAAAAGAAAACACTCAAGGTAAATAAGTAACCAAAATACAAATATGCATACACATGTCTATCAGGTGAAATGCAGGTGTGTCAATGTTAAGAGAAGGATTCTGCTCTCAGAGAGCTTTGCAAGAGACTCAGTTCCCTGTGATTTTTAAAGAACTGAAAATATACTATAGATAATAAATGATATTTATAGCTTATTCAAGGATGAAGACAAATTTCTACCGTACATGAAGAAAATGCCTTGGATCTACATCTCAAGAATCAAACAAATAGAGTGTGAAATGAAATTCATATTTTACAGCAAGACAAGAAAAATTTAACCATCAAAAGCTTTCTCTGCCCTATGTCCTCCTTTCTCCCCTCTCCTGTGCATTGTGTATCTGTATTATGCGTCAACCAAACCTCCCCATAAGCAGAAATACCTGCTCAACCACAAACAGCAAACATTCTCCTAGCACCAGTAAGACAATTCCTTAAAATATAACAATCCTTCATTATCTTGTAAGGAGTCACGATGACATTTCTCTAGACTGTGTAAACTGTCATTTAATATACAGCCCTCTGTCTAAAATACTTTTATAACTGCCTTGACTTCTCACAGGCAGAATGGTTCTCGAAGCTTTCCAAGATGCTATTTCTGGGTTATAATCCTCAACTTGGCTCAAATAAAATTTTCCATTTCTTTCTTAAACCAACTAATTAATTTTCCATTGACAACAGTAATATGTGTTAAATTAAAGTACTTGTAGTGTGTATTTTTTTTGATTCTCAGTCTTAAATGACTTAAAAATCACTACTAAATGCGGATTTAAACTGCACTGAACATAGTCTTCCCATGTGCCATGAAAAAGAGGTCTTCATCTTCCTTCCATACAAATTGCCAGGCACTCAATTCAAAGACAACCTTGGCTCTGTTTTTGCGTGTTACATTGTCATTCTTTCAAATATGTACTTACTTCACTGTTGCAAAAGGAATGCAGAAAAGAAAACTGGCAGTCAAGGACACTTCATCGATTTACCCAGAGCCTACCTGTATGCAAAAGCAAAAGAAAGTCCTTAGCTCAAGTGGTCATTACCTTGCCACCATAGACAACGGTGCCACCTTCTTTCTTTGCTTCTTCCACTGCTCCAAGAAACATGCTTACTGCCTGTTTGGTGTGGAGTGGCCCGTAGAGAACGTTAGCTGGAGAGAAACAAAGAATGCTCTTCGTTTCACCCTAAAAGGCATCATTTTATTATTCTAACAGCTATCCCAATGAGCAGACCAATCCCTTCATACATGACTTCGGTTTAGAGCAGGAGGTTTCAGCAACCTTTCTCTGCAAAGAGCCAGACAGTAACTATTTAATGCTTGGTGTGACACATGTGGTCTCTGCCATGACTACTCAACTCCACCAACACAGTGCAAAAGCAGCCACAGAAGATATGCAAAAAAGCAGGTATGACTGAGTCCTCATATGCTTTCTATAGAGAAACATGGAGGGTCAAATCTAGGCAAAGAGCTGTCAATTCATCAGAGCACTGCAGTCAAAATATAGGCTATGCTTATTCATTACAGGGTGACTAGTCTCTAAGAACTTCATAGGGCCAGCAGTCGTGAACAAGTTAAGGGTGCACAGGGGGTCAGGCGGTGGGGTGGGCAACGAGGTCAGACCACGCAAGACTGTAAGCTTGCTAAAACAGGGCTCCAAAGGCATTGAAGTTTTAGTCCAAAAGCAATGAATGTGTTAATAAGCAAGAGAGTGAATTATCTAATGACATTTTAAAAATTGCTTTGGTTATGATGGAAGGCAGAAATGGAAGCAGAGAAGTCAGGTAGGTGCCTCTCGCTACCTTGCCTGAGGGAAGATGGTGGTAACTCCAAAGAGGGAAATGGAGAAGGAGAAGCTCATCAAACTCACCTCATCTCAAGATCATTTCCCAAGCTCACCCACCAGCTCACATGAAACACTCAGATCCTAACTCGGAGCAGACTTGTCACCCTAAATGCCTAATAATAACCTGGTTCATATTCCCTTGGGCCTCTCAGGAAAGGGAAAATATATATAAATATATACATACACACACATATACATATACATAAGTAGAAAATCAGAAACTCTTATTAACACCAGCAGTTAAAAAGAAAATCTCTGAAATCAACCAGATACTCACAGTCCCAAGGGTTCCCAACACGGATCTGTGCGTAGGCCTTTTTAAGTCTATTGACAACTTCATCATGGATGCTTTCATGTAAGAACTAAATGAAGAAACATCCAAGGGATTAGGAAATACAAATGCACTATTAAATAGTACATATAAATAGTACAAATAAATGCACAAAATTGTTAACAATGTACAATTTTCTTTTTTTCCTGCAGCCTTTTTTTTTTTTGGCCACATCATGAAGCTGTGGGATCTTAGTTCCCTGGCCAGGGATTGAACCCATGCCCTCAGCAGTGAATTCTCAGAGTCCTAACCACTAGACTGCCAGGGAATTCTCCCAATTTTTCTTAATAGTACTGATTTATGCAGGTGACCCTGAAACAACATGGGTTTGAGCTGCTCAAGTCCCCCTGTACAAAAATATTTTTCTAGAATAAATGCTCCAGGACTACATGGTTCACAGTTGGTTGAAACAGAAGATTTTGAATACAGAGGGCCAATGATAAATCATACAGAGGTGTGTAGTACTGGAGTGGATTTTTCTAAAGACACTACTGTCCCTATAGAAACTGATTTGGGTTATGACCAATAGTATCCTTTAATATTTGACACTTAATAGAAAGCATAGCTACGCATATTTGCTCCAGGACACAAAGGAAAAACAAAAATTAACCAAATAAAGAAATGCTTGACATTGACATCATTTCATAGTTTGCCACGTAATTAAGACTAGAATATTTTGGAGTATGCCTGTTTCCTTCTAAGCTTTAATGTAATAAATGCTTAAGGTGAACAAATTTAATAAATTGTAAATACTTTATGAACATTGTAGCTTAGATGTTTTGAGAACTTCAACTGAATAATGTAAAAACAAAGAAAATATTGATATTCATTCACTGTAAAATGTAAGAAAAGTGAAAATGAGAAGTCATGGCAAAAGTAAAGAATTAATTTCCCTATTATCTTATTCTAACTAATTTAGATTATGCTAATCTTATAAAGAGTTTGTTCACATTCATTGTGGGTGAGAGGAAAAACTCAAAGCTAATTTCTCCACAATTCAATTTTTTTTTTTTTAATGACAGGAGGAAAACTCAATAATAATTATTTTTAAAAAGGCAAATGTAGCCAAATTTTCTGCTTAATTAAAACTTGTTTGGCACAAGTTTTCAGTAGCACAAGTCATGAAAATCAAGGTGGTATCCCATAAAAAAACATTTTAAAATCCAGCCTGAAACTAAGAGTGGATATTAAACTTCCCAAGCCCCAAACACTGAAGGGAAACCACTCTCATCATATTCACTTACTATTTATGTGCCCTACACACTATGTGTACAGACTTAGACATTTCTAAAGAGAGAATACACATACATTTACTTTATAGAAAATTATGTCACATCAAGTCAAATCCAACACTTGACTTACAGGCCAAAATTTTTTTAATTTTTAAAATATTTTACTACGTAAATGTCTTTATAAAAAAGCCAAAATTGTCTATCTTTTAGCAAACAGTTTCGAATTTTTCAAATGTTTTGTTGCTGCTGTTCAGGCTCTACATCGTGTCCGACTCTTTGCGACCCCATAGGGTGTTTAGGTTGTTTTATTGTCTAAGTGACATGAGACTCTGTCCACATTGTTAGGTGCAGGATTGAAAGCAGGTCTAATCTCTCAAGTCCAATTCCAGTGAGGGCTTGACCACATCCAGCTTGGGGCAGAGCTGAGGCCGAGACCCCGGCTGACCAGCAGAATGTGCCGTGAGCACAGAACAGAGCAGGAGCGTCAACCACGTTCAGAAACTGCAGGTTTCTAGTAGCGCTTCTATCACACTTCCTGAATGGTACAGTGTGTTAAAAAATGGCAGTGGAAAAGCAGGACACTCTCACATGCTCGTGCAGACACTCACCAGGCGCCTCGCGGTGGTACACCTCTGGCCGGCTGTCCCCACGGCTGCAAAAAGAGCTGAGGGGACGACTAAGCTGAGGTCTGCATCCTCGAAAGCTTAGGGAAACAAAAGGTACCCATTAGTGTCATGAAGCAGGCAGACAAGATACTTGACACTAAATGATGTAAGATGATGCCTTTAGAAAGCGCAGGAAGAGAACCTCAGAACTATTTCTGTGAGATGAGCAGGTTCACACTGCAGGGGCAACTTCTCTCCCAGGGAAAATGATATGAGACTAGAGCAATGAGTTCATCCTCTTCTGACTTGCCTTATCTTTCACCTCTCGGGAGTTTCTGGTGCTGACTAAGCCTTGTCTGCACCCCATGTGATTGCTTCTGTAAGACACCGTCGTCTTTGTCAGTTTTACTTGCCTCCACCCTCAACCCCACGGCCGATTACAATGGCAGCTTCCCTGGGCCATAGAGAGCCGACTGGGACCCTTCTGATTTATTACCACCATCAAACCAAACTCTCTAACAATATCTACACCCTCACCTGCATCAGTCCCTTCCCTTAAATGCCACTTGTTCCCCCCTGTACAGAAGTTTTTTCAAATCTCTCAAAACTCTCATGCCCTTTACTCCTGCACCAGGTGACCTCACCCTGCACTTCGCGGAAAATCGTGGAGTGATCAAACACCAAGCCCTTTCCTGCTTCCTCTGCAACTCTGAAGAGATCAACGCAAAATCACTTCCAGATTCCTTTCCCCTTTTGTCTATATTCCTTCCTGCTACTCTTTTGCCCTCTGAAGAAAAAACTAGCATTGTCTTTACAAGATTAACCCTTCCGGTGATACACTGTATTACTTGTAACTCCTTCCTTCCCACCCCCTCCATAAACTTAGTCCCAACTGCCTTTTACATCCTCAGTTTTCCCCCGTCCAGTCTAATAGCATTCTCAGACTAACGTGATGGTTAAGAAGGCAGTCTATACAACCAAACAGACCAAGGTTCTTATCCATCCCGTTTTTAGTTGTATTATTTTACCTTTTTAAGCCTCAGTTTCCTCATCCATAAAATAGAATACTATTATCTGGGGGTACTAATGGACAATAGGAAGGAGTTTTAGAAAGAGAGCTGTGCTCTGGGGTCTGATTGCCAGGATAGAAATGCTGACTCTGTCACTTCAAGCAGACATCATTTTAGCCTAAGTGTAACCTTCAAATGAGATTAAGAAAGGTATCTGCCTCATGGGACTATTGTGGGGATTAAATGACATATGGCATATGAAACAGCTTATCACAGTACTTGTCAAATGCCTAGTGATCAATAAATGCTAACTGTATTTTTTAATCAGCTCTCTTTTACAAGATTAGAAGTGCATCCAGAACAAATCCTTCATCATACTCTTTTTCTATTCCTGGTGTTCCCCACAAACACAAAAGCATTAAACACGATAATGATAGCAATGTACAATTAGGAAGTTTTTTTATCATACAATTCATGATTCTATGAAGTCTCAACCAATTGATATTCATTATATTATCCAGAAGTTATGCTGGTAGACTATTTCCTTTTGTGTCAAACAAGTGAAAAAGAGAATTACATAATCTCTAAGACTATAGCTAAATGATAAAATACCTTAAGGAAGTGTTCCTTCCCAATATAAAAGCACTCAATATTCCACTGAAGACAAACTAGTATTTCTGGAAGCAGATCATATAAGAGTGACTTATTTATTCTAGAGAAACATGTGGCCAGTTTAAAAAAAAAAAAAATAGGAGAACAAGAAACATGCCACATTAGAAAGCCTCACACGCAGGTTCTAAGCCCCAGGTAACATTTTCCAAACATGAACACACTGTGTTCTGTCTCATAAGGAAAAGTTCCCATGCACGGGAGTTAGATCTCAAACCACAAAGATCAGATGAGTCCTCATACAAGTTCTACACATTCAGGATGACTACTGAAGATATGTCAACCAGAAAACAAACAAACAAGGCAGCCTTACCTATAATGGCATTGTTTCCTCCAAGTTCTAACAAGCTTCTCCCTTTAAAAATACATAAACACAAATTAATGCCTATTTCAGTTTATTGCGCACACCTGCAAACCACAGCCTATCCCATTTGTTTTACTTTCAGATTTAAAATACAGCATAAGCATAAACCAGTTGTACCTTAATGAAAAGAAAGAAGAATGAGCATTGCATTAATGTCCAGATGACTGATTTTAATAACTGTATAATGGTTATATGACAGAAAGTCCTTGTTCTTAGGAAATATGTAAACATACTTAAAGGAATACAATGTCTTCAACTTTCTCAAAAGGTTCAAAAACAATATACTCTCACAATATATACGTGTGTGTGTGTGTGTGTGTGTGTGTGTGTGTGTGCACGCTACTGAAGAGAAAGTGATTTTAAAAATGGGGCAAGTGACTGGTAAAACTTGTTAAAGAGTATATAGGATTCTTTGTGTTAGTCTTGGAATTTCTCTAAGCTTGAAATTATATCTCCTTAAACTCTAAACAGTTAGTGTAAAATGGTACAGTCACCAAGGAAAATTATATGACAATGTGACAATTTCTCAAGAACTTAAACACAGTACTACCATAAGATCTAACAATTCCACCTCTGGGTACTTAACCATAAGAAGTAAACAGGGACCTGAGTAGTATTTGCAAAAGCATTTTTCACAAGAGCTAAAAGGCAGAATCAACCCAAGTATCTACCGACAAATGCATAGATAAATAAACAGTGGTATATCCACACAACGGAATATTATTCAGTCTTAAAAAAGAAAGTTCTGACACATGCTACAACATGGGTAAACCTTGAAGATACTATGCTAAGTGAAATAACTGAGATACAGAAAGATACCTACTGTATGATTCTACTTATAAGAAGAAGTTCTTAGAATAGTCAAGTCTGAGACAGAAAATACAATGCTTGTTCCCAAGGACTAGGAGAAGGAAGAAATGGGGAGTTGGTTTTTAATGGGTAGAGAGTTGGAAAGACAAAAGAAGTTCTGGAAATGGATGATAGTGACAGTTTCACAACAATATAAGTGCAACTGTACTTAATGCAACTGAATTGTATAGTTAAAATACATATACATATATTAAAAAATGTTAAGTTTTGTTATATATATACACATATATATTACCACAATTAAAAAGTTTAAAAATTACGTGCTCATTGTAAAAAATTATTTGGAAAAAAAAAAGAATCAAATAAGCCAGAGGCATGGTACAAGTTATCATGAAATCTCTCCTCATAATTTGATACAGTGCCTTCCAATCTCTCTCCTATACATCTATTTTCAGTTGAGATCATAATAATCAATTTTGCTTTATTTTCTTAATAAAAACCTATACCTGTTCTCTAAATTATTAAGAGCTTTTTTTTTAAACATCACAATATAGCATTCCATCACAATGATATAAGCCAACTTTTATTTAACGACTTCTCTAGTGTTGAATTGGAGAAGGAAATGGCAACCCACTCCAGTATTCTTGCCTGAAGAATCCCAGGGACGGCAGAGCCTGGTGGGCTGCCATCTATGGGGTCGCACAGAGTCGGATACGACTGCAGCGACTTAGCAGCAGCAGTTAGTGTTGAATATATTGGTTATTGATTACCTACCTCTCGATTATCTACTTAGGTCAGGGCCAAAGTGTATACCCTGATATACACTGCCAACTTACATTCCAGGAAGATATACAGGAGGCTATGTACACCATTCTCATTTTACACTCCTGAGCACTGAGATTTGAGATTTGTTTGCCTCAACTTAGAGCTGTTTACTACTGATCTTTTAAATATATATTTATTTTTTCTTAACTGCACTTCAAAATCAGCTTCTATGTAAGTAACTTTTATTTACTTGTGATATTAGGAGCATATGTGACAACAGGAGAGTATGTTCTCACCTCCACTACTCTGAAACAATTAAGCATCAAATGGATTTTTATTTTTAAATGATTTTATTTTTGGCTCTCTTGGGTCTTCCTTGCTGCACGGGCTTTTCTCTAGTTACAGATAGAGGGGGCTACTCTCTGGTGTGTGGGCTTCTCATTGAGGTGGCTTCTTTTGTTGCAGAGCACGGGGCTCTTGGGCGTGTAGGCTTCAGGAGTTGTGGCTTCTGGGCTCAAGAGCACCAGCTCAATAGTTGCGCACAGCTTAGCTGCTTCAAGACATGTAGGATCTTCCTGGATCAGGGGTCAAACCCATGTCACCTGCAGTGGCAGGTGGATTCTTTACCACTGAGCCACCAGGGAAGTCTAAGCATCAAGTGGATATTAAGTTACACGGGGATGGGGCTGTTACTACCAAAGCCACTGAGCGCTACATCATAAATGAGAGAAGAGACGCAAGTCTTCTACACCGCATTCACTCTAGGTCCTGTACTCTGAACGGTCCTGTTTAAATTGCGAGTTTTCTTTTTTTACTTGCTAAACTGGTCTGATACAGATTAATAAATACATTTGATATGATTCTACTACAGTCAAGGAGGGAATGACATCCTTTTCCAAATTATGGTATTATATCTGCTGGTAATATTAACCCACTATTAACTGTATCTTTTCTTTTCCTTGGACAGTCAGTCAAATAATTCATGGAAAAAACCCAATCTTTAGATTGCACATCCATAGTTGAGGATATTAAAATGCTCATTATAAAGCCAATACTTACCAAACCTCTCCTGTACCATAAGGGCCACCTGTTTTCCCACCTGAGTGCTCCCAGTGAAGGACAACAGGTCCACTCGCTCATCCTTGGCCATTGCTGTGCTGCAGGGGAACAGACACGGTCACCCAAGCAGAGAAACCCAGCAATGGTGGCATCTGACAGTGCCTAACCCATTCTGGAAGCTCTCCATAAACAGAAATCACCTCAAGGATGTTGTTAACGAAGATATTCCTTCTTGTACTGATGGGTGACTGACATTTCAACTACAGCGTTTCCTTGATGAGCATCTCAGTTATTTTGAAGTCTCTTAAAACTGATTCTTCCAAGAATTAAAAGTTTAGGGACTTCCCTGGCGGTCCAGTGGTTAAGGCTCCATGCTCCCAATGCAGGGTGCACGGGTTCAATCCCTGGTCAGGGAACCAAGATCCCGCATGCTGCGTGGCCTGACCAAAAACAAACTCTTCAAATAAAATAATTAAAATATATTTTTGAAAAAGAAGTGCAAAGACTGTATGGAAATATCCTAATCATCCCCCATGGAAGCTGACTTAGAAAGTCTGTGCTAGGATTTCCAGTTTCTAAGGAAGGTAGACCAGACATTGTCAATCTGAACCTCCTTGCTTATGGCTCAGTGCTTCAAAGGGTGTGGTGTGCCAACCAAGACAGACACAGATTTAGACCAATGCAGGGCTGGAAATGCTTGATGACACCGTACATGAGGGCTTCCCAAGGTCAGTCCAGCACACATGGGCACTGACACTCTAGGGGGTCACTGCTTAAAGCCCTCTTGCACACACTCCTGTTATCATCTAAGCTATACCAAGGCCAGCTTGAAGGACTGCATGTCCTAAGTACAAGAACAGAGTGGGTCAAAGGATAGACATGTTTTAGATGTCATGTTTTAAATGACATTTAGATAATACTTCATATATGCACTCTTTATATGGGCATTGTATTTTCTAAATAAAATTTCTAAAATGTTCTCACTTATCTAAATAAAAAAAAAAGTCTTTACTACTCCTTTTCGAGACTGCCCATTAAGTACGATAGATGGAGACAAGATTAAGACTTTCACCATATCAGTAAGGGTTCTAAGACCTGACTCCTAGGAAACGTCACCTAATAAAAAGTCCAGGTCAGTAGAACCAGCTTTTACCATGGTTCAGAGAAAGTATAGTCCGTTCCAGCTGAAAAAGAGGTTGTGGCATTCTGCCAAGTGAAAGAAGCCAAACACAATGTGTTGTATGATTCCATTTTTAAGAAATATCCCAGACAGGCAAATACACAGAGACAGGAAGTAGAAGAGGGGTTGCCAGGGGAAGAGGGAGGGGAAGTGACTGCTATGGGTATCAGGTTCTTTTGAGGGGAGGGTAACAAAAATGTTCTGGAATAAGGTAATGAGGATGGCTGTACAACACTGTGACTATTTTAAAAACCACTGAATTGTACATTTTTAAAGAGAGAACTTTATGGTATGTGAATTACACGGCAACTTTTAAAAAACAATAAATCAGAAGTTGGGTCTCCAGGGTTCCCTTCTTTGGTCACGGAATAACCCAGAGAAGAGGCTACATGTCCTTGGTGGGGAGTGAGACACCAGAGCACAACTCCACAGCTCTGCTTTGTATGTGAGCACATTGATAAAGCAAGCGTCAGGAAACCACAGGCTGCCCGCTAGCACGGTAATGTGTCACTTTAGAACACAAACACCCTACAATAGTAGCTCTGGGCGATGAAAAAGACAATCCTCACTCACCCTCCAACAACAGCTACATGTTAATGAAGTAAAGCCCAGTGAGATCCGTAACAGTCAAGATTTCAAAACACCACTCTCACGTCCTCCACTATACTGGGCTTTGAAATTCTAGTAAAGATGATTCTAGTTGATCATCCCAGGTCCTTCAGTAGAAAGACACTCTGGGCCTGCTGACTTACCCGATATCCGCTCCACCGCAAGTCAAGGAACAAATTGCACCAGGCAGCTTGTTGTCCTCCAGAACTTTGGCTATTATCCTAGAAAAGAAAAGGCGAGTCTAAGGAAGGGACTGGTTTAATTTCTTACCATATTTAGAGAAATAATACATTCCAACCACTTGGCTTTCCTTTTTCAACTTTCTCTCCCATCCCTCAAATATCTAGGCCTAGATTTCTCCTCAGATACTAGAGGAGGTTTTCAAACACTTAAACGCAAAACTTTTTTTTTTCCCCTAAAAGAAACTTCAGAAGAAGACAGGCAAAATACATAAAAGAACTAAAGCATTGGTCAGGAAGTTCAACTGATCACTGTTCTTAAATATTTTCTGCCCAACCATGAAGACATCTGGTTCAAAGTGGTAAAGGGCTTTTGGGGGGCAGGTGGGGGAGCCCTTTCTCACCACAAATCCATTAAAATAATGTTAAAGAAATAAAAAGGGATACATGGAATAAAACCCAGAAAGATGAAGAAAATGAAGGATGGTTCCCATTAGCCATGAGACATTTTGCCGCATCTCTTCCAACCAGAGCCAGCTACAGAAATGGTAAAGGATGAGAAGGGAAAAAGGTTCCCCAAACCAAGAAGGGATGTGGAGGAAACAGCAGAGGGCGCAGGACCTGCCTGCAAAACCCCAAAGAAGTTCAGGACTAGTGTCTTCTGGCTTCCCACCAACCTCTTAGTCAGGAAATAGCGCCCCACGCACCAGACTAAAGTAAGGTGGACAAGCACAGTCTTTTTTTTGTCTGCTGCTTACAACTTAGGCTGTTAAGGGTCAAAATGAGAAACACAGTTCAATTTAAATCTGATTTTAAGTTGCAAAATATGGCTCCAGTAATTCCAATTTCTCTGAAACAGGGTTCTTTCATTGATTTTGAGCTTCCTGAGAAGAAGGTGCTTCAATGGGGCAAAAATTCCTTTGATCCATCACCCCAAGCTACTGGCTACTTTCACCTGAAATTTCATAAAGATCTAAATCCTATACCCACTTCCATAAAAAAGATACCATTATCATACCCAAGTTTTAAATTCTCCAATTGGCCCCCAAAATGTCCTTCACGGCTATTTTCTTTCCTCCACCCATCAAGGATCACACACTGTAGCTGTCATGTCTGAGACTTATGATCAGGGTGTATAATTCTCTCCAGGGACTCAGGGTTTATCTACTGTCTGCATAAGCAGCTGATTACACCTGAAGGGTAGGCATTTTGCTTTGCACCTGTGGGTAAAAGTTAATCAAACCCTCTTTCCCCAATTCATGAGAATCTGACCTTGGGTTAACTCTTCAGTTTTGTTCCTCAGGTTACCTGATAAACGCCAATGTCAACAATGCTACCTAGACAACATGGCTCATGGTAAAAGCAACCCCTGACTGATCACCCCCATCTAAACTGGAATAATGACCTGAGAACTATGACTGGAACCTCATGCTTTTGCTCTTCTCTGAGCACAGTGGTTTCTGTAACTACATGTCCCTTGTGAGTGGCTGAAAGCCACATATACAAGAATTGTTACAAGACTTTTTGGTTTCTGTGGGGCACTGAGTTTCTAAGACAAGGTAACCCCTGTCCAGCGTAGATCTCTGCTCCTTTGCCCCAAATAAACTGCTCCAAAACCAATGAATGAAGAGAAATACCTGTAACTGATGCTATCCTCCCAGAAAACTATGTTCCTGTCCTATATCCTTCTGAACAGAGAGCTACAATACGTAGTCATTCTGTGAGTCTGAATAGCAGCTGAATTTAAAAACTCCCAGTGAAAAAAAATAAAAATAAAAACTCCCAGTGGATGGTATGATACCCTTGGTTAACTCCAGCACAATATTTCGTCATTTTACTTACTGTCTTCTACGACAAAAATAAGATGATATTCTCAATCATCTAAAAAAAAATTGGCCATGTTCCTGTATGAACACCTCCCACCTTTCAAAGGTTTAACCAAATATTTAAAAGCACAAAGAATAACTTCATGCTTTAGAATACCAAAGCAATAACTGAGAATATAAAAATAATTTAATCAGCTATTTTATAACAACTGGCAAGTCAGTTCACCATGTTCATATTAACTGTTTGCTTGGGTTTTTTAAGGATTACTTAAGGGGAATCTCACCATTTTTATGTGTTTTGTATATGGGTTCTTTTTAATATTTAATTTGAACCCTTGCCTTGAAAAGACATTGTTTCCTCAATATCACACATTCCTTTCAATACTGACACACGCTACTCTCTTAGCCGACTTTTTGCTTCCTAAGCCAGTGTTCCTAAATGATCTTCTAACATGAAGGACCCTCTTATGAATAGACCCCACACAAGCTCTCTGCCAATAATTCTTAAATTAGAGAATGCAGGCCATGCAAACAATGCATCATCAAGGGCCCATCATCACCCTACACAGGAAGCCATTTTCCTCTATATGTTCTCTAATTCTGGAATGATAAATCAGTAACATTGATTTTATGCCTTCACTAGTGTTATCATGTTTCCAAAGAGGAATAGACAAAACAGTAATTTTTAACCAAAAGATGAAATACATTTTAGACAGTATCAGAAGAATCAGTTGAATAGTATAACCCTTTCTTCGTTTTGCTAAGGTCTATTAAACAATAGCAATAAAAGTATCGGCCTGAGTAGAAATTAAGACTATTAACATGCTGCATAGTTACAGCATATAGTCCCTAAATTGCAAGACTATTTCCTCTCCACTGGATTTGTTTTTATTTTGCAAGTGACAAAAAAAAAAATGTTTTAAGAGTTCAAGTTCAATATTTGTATCAGGATCTGGCATGTTTCCCAAGACTTAAATGACATGGTCCTGAAAAGGATCTGTAAACTACGTAACGACATAAAAATGTTATCACAATCACAAAGAACAGAGTTTATCCAGATTTTATGCTAAAATAAATATGACACTTTCATGTCAGATTAAAAATTCAGTGCCTATCAATCACCCTTTTAAGATTCTCCCAGACCCAGGAAAAAGAAATCCACACATACTTACTTTGTGACAGCTACACTAATGAGGGAAGTTGTAGGAGCTCCTTTCCTTGAAAGAGTAAAAAACAACAAAAAAAATCAGCTTAATTTGGTGAAAATCATAAATACCTTTTATTTTTAAGCAGAAGCAACAGTCTTTGTGAGAAAAAGTTTTAAATAAATAACAGAGCCTAATAACCGAAAAAGAAATCAATCCTTCATCTTGGTGCCTCTGGGGCCCAAGGGACTATAAAACTTTCCTAAGTATAAAAATGGCAGATCTGAACCTGCTTGCTGCACTGATCACAGGAACTTTACATTAACCCCTGTCTATTGTGGAAACCGAGTAAAACAGAGATCAATCAACATGAACTTTCACTGGCAGATTCAGGGGGCTGAGGAAAACCATACTGCTAGCCTTTGGTAACATGATGCCGAATCATTAACCCTTCCAACTATGCCTTGTTTATATAGTCTTTGACTACCTTCTATTGAGAACACCACCAAGATCAGTACATATTAATGGGGCAAACACAAAATGGGCAAAGACAATTCTCCTGGTTTTCCTGATTTAAGTTCCTCTATTGAACATGAAGGCTAAAAGCAAGCAACTGTTTTGTTATCTATAAATACTGACATTTCCCCAGCTAACTTTTACTATCGCATATTTTATAGCGATGTAACATTTAACACAGCAATGGGAATGCTGGCCAAGTGCCTCAGAATCACTTGGGAATTCACTATCAAATTTTTATTGAATTAAAAAAAAAAGAATCGTGTTTCTAAAAGAAGGTTGTGACTTATCACAAGTTCTTTTCCCTCCTACTTGTTCATTTAATTTTCTGCTTATGAAATGTAGCATATTGAAGACTGTATCTGGTGTTCAGTTCAGTTAGTTCAGTAGCTCAGTCGTGTTCGACTCTGCCACCCCATGGACTGCAGCATTGCTGGAGCTTCTCAGGGATTTGGCTGCCAGTTTCTGGCATATCCAGTATCAACAACCTTGGAACTGTCTGAATGTCAGAAGGGCCTTTGTTATGCTACTGAGATAACTAGTGCCCCTCCCCACAAGATAGCTTCAGGATGGGAGGTGGTGATGAGAAAGATCAATCATGGGGATGGAAGGAGGAAGACTTGAGTTCAGTCACACGTACAATGATTTACTCAATCATGCCAATGTCATAAAAACCCCATAAAAATTCTGGACACCAAAGCTCAGTGGAGCCTCCTGGTTATGAAAGTGATATGTCCTGACCTCACAGGGAGAGGGCTGGGATGCTCTGTGTTTGAAACCCTTCTAAACCATGCCCTAAATATATCCTTTACAACAAAAGTGCAACCATTAAATACTGCACTTTCTTGAGTTCTGTGGGCCATTCTAATGAATTACTGAAACCAATGTATGTGCTGTGCTTAGTCACTCAGTCCTGTCCAACTCTTTGCGACCCCACAGACTGTGGCCTGCCAGGCCCCTATGTCCATGGGGATTCTCCAGGCAAGAACACTGGAGTGGGTTGCCATGCCCTCCTCCAGGGGATCTTCCCAACCCAGGGATCAAACCGAGGTCTCCTGCATTGGAGGCAGATTCTTTACCATCTGAGCCACCACCAGGGAAGCTCTACTGAAACCAGTGGTAACCTCCAAATCTGTAGACAGCCAGTGAGAACTGCAGATGTCCTGAGGACTGGGAACATTTGCAGCTAGCATCTTAAGAAGGAGGAGTCTTACGAAGACTGAGCCCTTAAACAGGTGGAGTCTGACACTGAGTCCAAGTAATTAGTGTCAGAATTGAATTACAGTATACTTGCTTGGAGTAGAAATAACTAGAAGGAACAGGGTATAAGGTTGTGTCAAAAAGTTAAGCCAAAAAATGTAAATTTTATCAATAGTAAAATACGTAAATAAAATTTCACAACTAGCAGGTGTGACTTGCTATGTTAACGGAAAGAGTAGCAGAAAACATTTCAATACATTTGCAATGCTCTCAGTAGTACCTGAAAATGGAGACTTTTATCATCTAACTACTGGATAAGAAAATGAGCCGTTCTTACCAAAGGCACGCATTCCCACAGATCATGGCAATGGCGTTGTTCCAGCCATACACGGCCACAGGGAAGTTGAACGCAGTTATGATTCCAACCAAGCCTACAGGATTCCACTGTTCAATGAGAGCATGGCCAGGTCCTGAGGATGGAAAAGGCATGGAACGTGCTTTAACACATTAATTTAATGCCTATCGAGGTCACAAGAACAAAGTCTACAATCTTTCATTTTCAGAACAAAGGTGCACCAGATCACGTGAGGACTACAGATGCTTTATAGCAGATCACCTAACACACCTGGGGGACACTGCTACATTCATCAGCATACAACAAAAGATGTTATTACCAGACTATTTTATAAACCATGAGGATATCCATTAAGCCTCTACTCCTCAAAGGAACTCTGTGTAGATCAGGACAGGCCCAATCCCATTTGGGAGACAAAGAAACTTCAGAGAGTAAACGAGACATGTCCTTGGTGATGTGATCGCCAAGGGCAGGGCATGACCACAACACAGGAGTCACAAATCTCAGGGCCACGTTCCTGAAGGTGCCCGATGAAGCCCTCAGCTCATCTAAATTCAGGACAAGGTGACTCATGTACAGGGGGAGAAAAGTTTTAATAATTACATAAACGTTGAATGAATTAATTGTACACATCTTTACATACCTATAGGAAAACTGAAAATATAAATTAAAATAGTTGTATGTTATAGACAAACTTAAGTCACCATAATCCCACAAGTTGTTGTTGTTAGTCACTCAGTTGTGCCTGACCCTTTGCAATCCAAGGGACTACAGCACCCCAGGCTTCTCTGTCCTTCACCATCTTCCGGAGTTTGCTTAAACTCATGTCCTTCGGGTTGGTGATGCCATCCAACCATCTCACCCCACAAGAGCCGTATTTAATCAAAGGCAGCTGAAGCAGTGAAGAACCACAGCGAGGAGTGCGAAGGTTCATGAAACCTGGCTAAAAGCATTAGGAAGGCCGCACTCCCGGCCATCTACACTTCTGGCCATGCTCACCCTGCCAGCGAGAACAGGGAACCCACCACTTGCTCCACCTCATTCCCAGGCCCTCCCTTAGTCCGGGAAGCCTATTCTCCCTAGAGGTGATGTGCTGGTACAGTCTCTTCCTCACAGAGCCTGCCTCCTCCTCTCTGCCCTCCCCTCTGTATCCTTCTCTCCAGGGAGACAGCATAGCTCTGATGTCATAACTCCCCCACTTGCCACACTCCAGCAACCCCATCACTACTAGAGCTGCTCTCAGGATAAAGTCCAAACTCCAGGAAAAGTCCCTTCCCAAGGCTTCTTCTCCACCCATCTCTCCCTTCATACTGCGCCCTCCGGCAGGGATGAAGTAACACAGTTCCCCAAGTAAGCCAAGTTCTCCCATCTTAAGCTTTCACACAGGCTTCTTCCCAGTTTAAAACCACCCCTGGGAATACCTTGGCAGTCCAGTGGTTAAGATCTCATGCTTCTACCACAGGGCACAGGTTTGATCCCTGGTTGGGGAACTAAGTTAAGATCCTGCATGCCACATGGCCAATAAGTAAAAATAAAATTAAAATGCAAGGAATCTACAGCTTTATACATTTCTTGAGGGAAAGAACTACACTTTTTCAACCAAGTATTACCTATTAGATCACTTGGCAGACACTCAACAAGCATTAATTGAATTAATGAAGTCAAAGTTACCCAAGAGCTTCTGCATAAATGAATGATCTATTTTTTTAATGTGTAAACAATTGAAAAGGATTTTAATTGGTGAGTCAGACATTACAGCAGGTAAAAATCAAAGTTACTTGCTTGCACATATATACCTCCCCAAATTGGCAGTTTACTTTAACTCTGAAAAACCTCTGAAAAGTGTTCAACATAAAATTGACCTTGGCTAATGGGAATTGCTGTTACATATCAAATTATGGACAATAACTGTACATTTGAAAAGAACTCCCTCTTTCTACAAGCAGGGAATTTGCCCAATATTCCAAAAGGAAACAGGAAAACGTGATTTTTTTTTTTAATGTCTTTTCCTTACAAGAAAACAGCCATTAAAAAAAAAAAAAGATGAAGGAAGCACCTTACTGGAACAATATGAAACAATTTCTAAGATGCATTACGTAGGAAAAAAGTATAAAACGGAACACATGGTTTGCTACATATCTGTCTGCAGATGAAAAAGCTCCAGAAAGATATACTCGAGAAACCAGAAACATCTGATATGTTCATGGGAATACTATGGAGTATCCCACCAGAAAGAGGAAAATATTTCTTCACCTTTTTATTTCTCTTTAATTTTGTGACATGAAAAATACTACCTTTTCAAAAAAATCAAAATAATCTAAAAATAAGTTAAGTATATACAAAAAAAGAAGACAAAAGAAGTAAAAATAAGTAAGTACAACTTTCCTATAAAGTTTGCGGGTGGGGAAGGCAATCTTTATGATCTCTTGACAATATCTGCTAATAGACTGCCAAAATTATTTGCTCAACCTTTGTCATGATTGGACATTTAGGCCATTTCCATTGTTTCCTGTTGATGGGACAATGCACACCTTAACACTTGAACCTCAGTTGCATTTCAGATTATTTACTTAAATCAAGATTCTGGAAACTTGCATTAAATATTTAAGGGATTTAAGGGAAACTTGCATTAAATATTTAAAGGATTTAAGGGAAACTTGCATTAAATATTTTTGGGATAGATATTTTGCCAAACTGTTTTCCAGATAAGATTGGTGATTCACTTCACAAAGTCTCCATAAAAAAGTGTCAGTCTTAACCCATGAACTTGCCAACACTGAGCTTTATGTTAAAAAATTTTAAATGTTTAAGCATCTTGATCTGATTATTTTCACCTGTTTTAATTTGACTTTCTTAGTAAAGAGATTCAAGATATCTTCATATACAAGTATTTTGTGGAAACTGCCCACAACCAGAGAATCTGGGGGAGTTCTCTGTTTCGGAGTGCAATCCTTAGTAGAACTGACTTTGCTGCTTACTTTCAGAAGGCAGGATGGGTCCCCCAATCATCCGAGATAAGCCAACAGCATAATCACAAACATCCACGTATTCCTGAACTTCTCCCACACCTTCCACCAAGATCTTCCCCATCTCCAAAGACACCTAAAAATACAACAGACCAACAGCATTTTTCCAACAGAATTCATGCTTTAAACATTAAATTTGAGGTGGGGAAAGCAAAACATTTTGTTTCTGCTTTGTGAGGGTGATAAACCACAGTCTGTTCTTATTTTTCTGAAGAATTTTAAAGCCCAAGAATTAATTGTCTTCACATTTTCCTGTCCATCTTGTTAAAAGGAAAGATTTTTGAAATATATGTTACAAATTTATGTACATATATATTTTTGAAATACATAAATTATGACCTTAAAAGATCACAGTCTTATACACAAAAGTACAAAATAGTCTTATTCTTCACTCAAATGCTATATATTTACTATAAAAATACTTTACCAAGCTTCCTAGTACTTGGATCTTCTCCCGCAAGGCATCACCAATCTGTCTCACTACTTCTCCTCGCTTTGGAGCAGGAATCTAAGGAAGGAATGGCATTTCAGTGTCTGCTGAAAAGTGTAAGCTCATGTCTATTAACACGGTACTGCTGCTGCTGCTGCTAAGTAGCTTCAGTCGTGTCCGACTCTGTGCGACCCCATGGACCGCAGCCCACCAGGCTCCGCCGTCCCTGGGATTCTCCAGGCAAGAATACTAGAGTGGGGTGCCATTGCCTTCTCCAGAACACGGTACTAGTGTGCTGTAAAAGAACAAAGCACAACCACATCAAAAGCATCTGTTTTGATTCCATCAGTGTCTGACGTGACAGGCCTTAAGCCCATTCCAGAGACCAAGAAAATATACAGATGACACATTCTTGGTGAGCAAGGGCTGTGCCAAGTACAGAGAGAAATTCAGATCAAACTCAACTTCTTGGGATGACTCTGTGTGCTTAGTTCTTTGTTCCTTCAGTCGTGGCTCTCTGCGACCCTATGGGCCATGGCCCGCCAGTCTCTTCTGTCCATGGGATTCTCCAGCCAAGAATACTGGAGTGGTGAGATGACTCTACAAAGCTCTAAATACCTTACATAACCTGTAACCCTATATGATTCCCAGTGATGTTTTCATATGGGTCAAACTGATTGCAAACCCAAACCCTAAATTCAGCTTACTTAGGCTGGTGTCCAAAATCCATTCAAAGCCACTCACTCATGAAATACTTTCTGAGCACTTACTGTGTGACATCAGCAATACTAGGCACTGGGGCTAAAATAATTGAGGCACTCATGGAGCTCAGGGCTCTTCTTCACTCTCTTCCCCAAATGTATACCAAATATCCTTGTACAGTTTTTCTAATCTAAGGGTAGCCTGGCTTTCTATTAACATTTAAAATGCATCCTGCGCCCCCACTACTTTGAACAGGCAGTTCTACTTCTGGAAATTGAACATATACATAAGTGTGCAAAAGTACAGGTTACAACAGCATTTACTGCGGTGCTGTTTCCAGTAGAGAAACAGAAACCATCCAAATGCCCGTCAGCATGTGATTGGTTAATTATGGAATAGCCATAAAATGGAGGGCTTCCCTGGTGGCTCAGATGGTTAAGAATCAGTCTGCAAATGCAGGAGACTGGGGTTCGATCCCTGGGTTGTGAAGATTCCCTGGAGGAGAGCATGGGAACCTACTCCAGTATTCTTGCCTAGAGAATCCCCATGGACAGAGGAGCCTGGTAGGCTACAGTCCACGGGTTCACAAAGAGTTGGACACGACTGAGTGACTAAGCACAGAACAGCACATAAAATGTCTGGACACTTTCTAAAAAGAATAAAGTAGATTTACAAGGAAATACTTTAAAGAGCCATAACAAGACAACAACAAAAAAAAGCAAGATAAATGCATATGGTAAGTAAACTTTTGCTTAAATTTGATGGACTATACAAGAGGTTAACAGTTGCAATTTCTAGGAAATGGAATCATAACACTTTGATTCTCTGCATTTTGTATGTCTGCAACATTTGCCATTTTTATGATACATGCACACTTTTGGAAACAGTAAACAAAAATTGTAACATTAAATGCAACAGCAAAGATCCTCTATTTTCTAAGACATTGAATGAGTTGAACCGAATTTAGCCTGCACATTTTTAGCCTTAGAAAATTGGTTAATTTCAACTCAGAATGGCTAATTCAGTACACATGACTATTCTGAGCTTATTTATTCTATCAGTCTTTGAACTACCACTTACTGCACACATTTTATGTGCCAGACAGTGTGCTATTCCCCAGGATTCAAGGGAAACAAGGCAGCTAGATTCAAGTCCATTGGGGAGGGCAGACACAAAACAGATTATAATCTCACATGGTAAGTGCCATAATGGCGCTAGACTACACAAGTGGACCACCTATGAGTATTAACCCAGCGTTACTTGGGGGCAAGAAGGTGGGAAGGAAGGGGGCTTTTTAAAGAGTTGAGGCCTAAAGCATGATTGGTGTTTGCCATCTGGAAAGGTAGATAAAGTAGAGCAAAATTATGGGGGACAGAGAACATAACGTATGCAAAGGCTAAAAGGTAAGAGAATATGATAATTTCTGGAAACTATAAAGACTTCAAAGAAGTAGGAGCGGAAAGTAGGGGCCACACTGCCAAGGACCATGTAAAGGATCCAAAGAGCAGTGGGGAAATCACTAGAGGGTTTTGTACAGTGGGGAGAAAAATCACAGTTCATTTTAATTTTTTAGCCACATCATGCAGCATGCAGGGACTTAGCTCCCTGATCAAGGACCAAACCCAGGCCCACTGCAGTGGAAGCACAGTCTTAACCACTGGACCACCAAGAAAGCCCCTCACAGTTCATTTTAAAATACCACTTGAGATGTGGTATAGAAAACGTTATCAGAGGGAGGAAAGACTCAGGCAGGAAAACTATGAAGCCAGACAAGAGATGGTGACTGGACCACAAAAACAGCAATAGAGATAAACATAATTCAAACTGTTAAGACTTGGCAACTGATCAAGTCTCAACCCTGGGTACACATTAGAACCCACCACCCAAGGTTTAAACTATATTCCATCTCAGACCACTCAAATTTGCGTTTTTTTCCCCTTTCTTCACACTTCCAAAATGATGGGTTGGAGCAGCAAGAGATAAAAAGAAAGTCAGGATTAAGTACAAGGTGAGGGATGAGGGGGAGCAGGAAACCAGGAAGACAGTCCCATTCCCCATGTGGGTTTGACCAGCCCAGCACAACAGCACATCAATAACCTTAGACCCTCCTGAGACAGCCACCAAGAGTACTCATCCCTGCCCACTTCATTCTGAAGTCAGGTTTACAGTGAGCATCAGAGGCAGCCATGAATAGGGAACTAAAAGCACTGAGTTAGTATCTGCTGAGCCCTTGGGGAAGTATTGCAAAGACAACCGTGTTAAAGAGCTACAGAGACATATGTATACCTATGGCTGATTCATGTTGATATCTGGCAGAAAACAACAAAATTCTGTAAAGCAATTATCCTTCAATTAAAAATTAATTAACTAAAAAAAAAAAGAGAGAGCTACAGGTATCTGGAATCCCTTTATGCAGCTGGAGCAGGCCCAATCAAGTTCCTGTCATCAAGAGAAGAAAGAGACTCTGGCTTTCCTCCTCACCAGGAATACAGAAGGAAAGTGATGACGCCTACAGGGGATGCAGACGGGCAGAAACAGGTAGCATTTGGACTAAATCAGCTCATGAAAGAAAGCAGCAGAGCAAGAATTCCCAACCAGGTTCTCGGTGGTTAGCTTTAGTTAAGAGAAACATTTTTATAAACTGCCTTTTCATATTTTCATACTGTCTCCTTTTTCCTTAAAAAAAAAAAAGTTCCCTTTGAAAAATTCCAGGTCGAATACAAATGACTAAACGAAACTGCGGTTTGTCCTCACAGGGGGGCACCCAGAAGGCTCAGGGCCAAGCAGAAGTAGCCCCATGCAAGTGAGGAGCCAGGAGGAAAGGCGTGTACACCAGGAGGGGACCAAGCTTTGTTCTGATCATGTTTGGGGAGTCCTGGAGGCACACTGAAGAAATGCTCTGCTTCCTCCCTAAACTCTGGACTCAACTGCTTAACTCAAATTCTAACAAGTGGGATTCTCAATTGATTCTACCATCACCCAGGAAAGCCACTCGTTCCCACTTAGCAGCCCCACACTATGGAGAGGAATAAAAATTAAGAGCAGAAAGAGAAAGAACACTAGGTGCAGAGGCTGGCATGACTGTGGAAGAGAAGACTTCAAATAAGAACCTGAATTCGAAAACAGCAACAACAAAGTACAGTACAATATTAAAGACATCACAGTGCCAACTGCCACCCCCTGGGCAAAGCCAAGACTGACCTAAAAGTCAGTTCAGGGAAAGAAAAGACCCTGAATTCACACCAATCTTTTTTCAAACAAGACTGTATTTACTGTGGGTACATACACACATATAATGGAAGTTTCTGATCAAAAGTTCCACTAGCATTCAAAACAGCACATGCAAAGAGTGAATCTTCATGCAACTTATGGACTGTAGTTACTACTGATGGGTCTGTACTGGCTCACCAATTATAAGATGTACCACACTAATGCAAGGTGTTAATACAGGAAACTTGCAAAACTGATAGGGAGTAAGGATCTCTGTACTTTCTGTTCATCTTTCTGATGAAGGAGTTCAGAATAAGCCATCGCAGAATGGGCCGTCCAACAAGTTCTTTGGCAGTATTTTGAGCTACAGATAATTAAGGCCCAGGAGACTCAGGAAGAGATTTCTAACTCCCCTTAGCAGCCTAAAACAAATGAGAAAGGGACCTATACCAGGAGTTATCACCAGAGACAACTTTTTGCATCTGACTTATCTGCATGAGAGGGAAAACATCTGCTTACCGAACACTTGCTCTGCTCACATTCCTAGCAATCATCCTCCTCCTCTTTGAAGCCCTGGGCTCCTACCCCTTTACTTAGCTCAAGATGGTGTATAAGCCTCAACTGCCTGGCTGCCTCTGGGTCTCATATCTTTATGCCTCCCCCTCATAAAAAATTAAAATTTGTTTTTCTCCTGCTAATCTGTTGTATATTGGTTAATTATTAGACCAGCCAAACAACATAGAAGGGAAGAATAAAAAATTTTCCTCCCCTACAGTTTCACCCTAAAACTGTTCTAAAATAGTCTATTAATTGAAAAAACAAAAACAATACCGTTGTCCCTCAGTATCCATGAGATTGGTTCAGGACCCCCATGGAGTCCAAAACCTATGGATGCTCAAGCCCCTTATACAGAGTGGCGGAGAACAGTCAGCACTCCATAGCTGCAGATATGAGCCCCACAGATGTGGAATGAGCTGATTTAAAAGAAGTTGACATGGCATCCGTCACTATTCTCTACATTGCTAAGGTGAACTTCACTTAGCACACTATTTACTTTTGGAAGCAGTATTTTCTTTGTTCAAGGATTTTTTCAGTTCAGTTTTTATTTTATTTTATTTTTTTTGTGTGAGACGAAATTTATGTTAAGGGTTTAAGTTAAAAGTTGGTGCCGATCTCCAGGATGACATCCGTAGATGCCGACTCATCAGAAACATGATTGGGCCTGAGAAAACACTGGTAAGTACCCTCCCCAGCCGCTGAGAAGTAAGCAGCCTCTTATGAGGCCTCTGCTAAGTTGCTTCTGTCATGTCCAGCTCTTTGCAACCCCATGGATTGTAGCCCACCAGGCTCCTCCGTCCATGGGATTCTCCAGGCAAGAACATTGGAGTGGGCTGCCATTTCCTTCTCCATCAGTTCAGTTTTTAACTGTATATAATAAAGTGAAGAACTAAAGAGCCTCTTGATGAAAGTGGAAGAGAAAGAGCGAAAAAGTTTGCTTAAAGCTCAACATTCAGAAAACTAAGATCATGGCACCCGGTCCCATCACTTCATGGCAAATAGATGGGGAAACAGTGGCAACAGTGGCTGACTTTATTTTTGGGGGCTCCAAAATCACTGCAGATGGTGACTGCAGCCATGAAATTAAAAGACGCTAGCTTACTCCTTGGAAGGAAAGTTATGACCAACCGAGACGGCATATTAAAAAGCAGAGACATTACTTTGTCAACAAAGGTCCGTCTAGTCAAGGCTATGGTTTTTCCAGTAGTCATGTATGGATGTGAGAGTTGGACTATAAGGAAAGCTGAGCGCAGAAGAATTGATGCTTTTGAACTGTGGTGTTGGAGAAGACTCTTGAGAGTCCCTTGGACTGCAAGGAGATCCAACCAGTCCATCCTAAAGGAGATCAGTCCTGGGTGTTCATTGGAAGGACTGATGTTGAAGCTGAAACTCCAATACTTTGGCCACCTGATGGGAAGAGCTGACTCATTTGAAAAGACCCTGATGTTGGGAAAGATTGAAGGCAGGAGGAGAAGGGGACAACAGAGGATGAGATGGTTAGATGGCATCACCGACTCAATGGACATGAGTTTGGGTAAACTCCGGGAGTTCGGTGATGGACAGGGAGGCCTGGCATGCTGCAGTTCATGGAGTTGCAAAGAGTTGGAAACGACTGAGAGACTAAACTGAACTCAATAAACCCTGAGCCTAACTTATAGCCAAAATTAGTTAAAGGAAACGTTCTTCCTGCTTTGCACAGAGGCAGTCTCTTGGCTAACGGTAACCCTGCATCCAATTCAGGGCTCTCCTGGAGAGTCTGCCCTTCCCCAAGTTCCCAGAGCAACCACTGATTCCGGAGAAAAAAACAAAAAAACCACTGAGGCTCAGCAGTTCCAAACTCAGCAGCACATGGTTCTAAAAATCAAACAGATACTAAGGTTTACCCCTGCGTGTGAGCATGTTAAATGATTAACTTATTTAACCCTTATGATAACCCAAAAGGTAAGCACACCTGGCCCCCCCTTTTCTACAAAAGACAAAGCACACTAAGGCGAAGTAACGTACCTGGGGCAGAGCTGGGTTAACCTTTCAGTATATTCCTATAGCTTCAGGACAAGAATCTCAGGCAGAAGACCAAAAGGGATGTTCAGGGTAAACCAGGAGATCCAGACTAAGCCAGTTCTTTACTCTCCCCTCCTCCAGAGCCTGGCCCTCATCTACAGACAGCCCAGGGTGGCCTAACCCAGCTCCAGTCACTTCCTGCACCTGCTCACAGAGCTGGTGGAGACAGAGACGGGGGAGGCAGAATTAGCCTCAAAGCCTCATCAGACTGCTGAGGAACTGGAGACTAGGCCCTATGAGAGCAGCTGCTGACACCACTCCCTCTGAACCAAGAATGCAGTCCTACTGCTCAGATCCCCTCCCTGCCCCTAAAAAAACTTGGAGGTGGGGGAGGAACATATGGTTTATTTTTAGCATAGATATTTCTTTCTCTTTGCTTAATTATTGGAGACTTGGGTGTTCATAGATTGTTTATGCTACAACAGTACAGAGTTCTTTTCCCTTTAAAATTACCTTGCTATTGAAGGCCAAAGATGGAAAAGAGTACTAGTTTAGGATTACAGCTTAGAGACAGTCACAGCCCCCAAGAAGCTCCAGTTATCAGCAAGGGGACGCTGGCTGCCTCTTGTCTGTCATTACAGTAGGTATTTGTTACGGACTCCGTACTTACATCTGCCCAGATGCTCCATGCTTCTCTTGCTTTCTTTACAGTTTCTTCATAGTCAGCCATGCTGGCCTAAATAAAGATTTAGAGGGAGACAAAGGGAAAAGGAAAGGGCAGTGATGATCTTCTCCTAAGAACATAGACTTTTGGAAAAGAACTGTAAAATCTCCAGGTGACCCTAAGATTAGTGGTTTAAAATGATTATCATGGCTTACACTTCCCAAAACTTGCTGGAATTTGCTAAGTTACAACCTGTCCTTTTTTAAAACCTTGCCTTTCAAAGCAAAGTCCAGGAGCCTCATCTGTGAGCAATACCTGAAGTGTATTAGAAATTCAAAACCTCAGGCTCCAACCTAATTTCAAGAGGTCAGAACATTCATCTTAGCCCAAGTCCCCTGGTGATCCAGAAACACAGACTTCAGTGGAATCCCTCTTGAGTAGTCCTCTCTAGGGGTTACCTTTTCCTGGGCACATACACCCTCACAGAGTACAGGGTCTCCCCCAGAATTTTTTTTTTTTTTCTTTCCAGCTGGGCAGTATAGCATGCAAGATCTTAGTTCCCAGACCAGGGATCAAACACATGTCCCCAGCAACAGAAGCCCAATATCTTAACCATTGAACCTGTAAGGAAAGTCCCTCCCCCAGACATTCCCAAATGTTAAATTAAAAGGAAACATTCTTTTACTTTGTAAATTAGTATTACTCATGACGGATGGCACAAACTCCCTAAGGGCATTTTGCATTAAAAAAAAAAAAAAAACAAAGAAAAACACTTACTTGTCGGACTCTTGCAATGGGCTCATTGTTAGCAGGGCAATAGGTGGTGATAACCTAAAACAAAAAAATGATCTACATAAATAGAAAATGTAATCTCAGACTTGGGGAAAAGACCAAACGGAGGAGGAAAAAAGGAAAGTGGGGGCGGGGGCGGGAACTAAGATACAATAACCAAACTTAAAACCTTTACATTAACTTGTTACCAGCAGGAGACTACAAGAGTTTTCACTTTTGACCTCAACACTCAGAACCACCTTTTCTGCAAAACCCACCTTCGCTATCTAAATATTAGGCATCCAAACAAAAGCCTAAAAGTAACACCTTATTTTGCCTCTTTTTCCATTAGCAAAAGACCAAAGTTACAAGTTTTAGCGACTTCCCTGTAGTTCAAATAGTAAACAATCTGCCTGCAATGCAGGAGACCTGGGTCAAGAAGATCCCCTGGAGAAGGGAATGGCAATCTGCTCCAGTCTTCTTGCCTGGAGAATTCCATGGACAGAGGACCCTGGCGAGCTACAGTCCATAGGGTCGCAAAAGAGTTGGACACGACTGAGCGACTCACACACACACAGTTACAAGTTTAGCTTATTCCCTCTCTTCATACCTCTGCCCACCCTCTGGTCAGAGGTGAAAAGGCCAAAGCTAGGCAACCACGAGAAAGGCCTGTGTCCACACGAACTGGAGGGATAAATTAGAAAAAAAAACAAACAACCCAGGTATAGCTTTAAAAAGGCTCTCAGGAGAGAGTATTTAATCCACGAACCTAATGATCGGATGCCACAGGAAAAACAGGATAAAACCACCAATGGGGGATTTGGGAACAATTAAACCACCTGCCCTTCCTACAGCCACAGTTAACTAAAAGATGCCTTTCCTCTAAAAAGCAGGTTCATTCAACAAACTGTTGGGATGTTATATAACGTTTTCTTATGAAAGTTTTCTTCCGTATGCAGCCTTCAAAAAAAAAAAATCAGAGTGATAATAACCTTACCTTTCCATCCTAGTCTGTAAAACATTTTATTGAACATTAACTGAGAGTTAAGCTATTGTTAGGGTCTGGAAATAGAGAAATGCTGAAAATCTCAAGGAAGCTCTGAGCCCAATGACTGCAAAACAGGATTTCAGCAAGTCCGAACTTGCATTCCAGAGGATTTCAAAACAGATAATATAAAACTGTACCGCAGAATATTATCTGTGGCGCACGTCACACGTGGGGAGCCACAGTCAAGTAGAAAAGTCAGATGATTTCCACCGCCAAGTGTGTGGCATTTCGCACTACCGAGTGCAGAACTCTGCCGTGCGGTTTTAAGCACGCTTGGGAAGTTCAACCCCTTTCTGCTCCAAAATGAACTCGATTCTTGGTAATAACGCGGGACTTAATATCTAATGGTACTTTTAATGGTTCTACTTGAGAAAACGTTTACTATGGACTTCAAAACTTCCCACCCAGTACAAGCCGACAGCGTCCGTGGGGATTCGGGCTGGGCAGTGTCTGTCCGGCCTCCCAGGGCGAAGAGAGGCCGCAGAGCTTTGCCCAAGACGTGCATACCTCTCCACGGCCTCCCCAGCTTCCATTATACACGCCGTCGTTTTCCTCGCGAAGCCCCAGCTCCTTCAGCCAAGCATATTGGGGCTGATTGATGAGCAGAGTGGACATGAAGGCGGCAGGCCTGTTCCACGGTCCGGACAACTTGCTCTTCCTTGCAACGTGTACGCAGAGGAGACCGGGAACGCGCCACATACCGAGTCAGGGATGCGAACGGCTCCTGCGGCCCGAGGAATCACCGAAGTGGAGCCCCGCCCCCCACCCGGAGGAGCCCATTGGGTAGGCCCGGCCCCGCCCCCGAGCACGCCCCCGCGGTCGCCCTGCTTAGCTGGGTCTTGCGCGGGATCCGGGAGTTGCGACCTGGAGGTTAACCAAGGCCTGGAAAACAAGGAGGGTGAAACTCGGAGGAAGTGAGCAGGCTACTGCCATCTAGTGAAAGACGGCGGGAACAGCGGCACCAGCTAGGAATTCTTTTCAGCAAAATATCGGCTCTAAAATACATTGAGTTAGAGCAGGGCCTCTCAGGCTGTAATGTGCATGGGATCTCACCTAGCTATCGTGTTAAATGCACATTGTGATTCGGTAGGTCTAGACTGGGGTCTGAGAATCGGTATTTCTAACCAGTTCTGGTGGAAAGGAGAGGACTGTATCTGCCCCTTTGTTACAAGTTAGAGTTTTCTAATTAATGAAAAATGGTAAATTGCGGTAGTTCCCTCCAAATATTCTGCGTGAGTATATTCTTGCTTTTGAAGAACAAAGACAGTTTTGATCAATTTCCTTTTTTCTCCATTTCTTCTCTCTTTCTGCAATATTCTTGCCATGCCCACCATCCCATCTGCCACCTAATTCCACAATAACTAGGCCTATCCTATTTAAGGGAAATGGCAACGTCTCAATCAGCATGATTTGGGTAGGAGTTTAAAATATACACACACTCTCAAATCATGGCATAAATAAGATGATTCCACACCTACTTTCCCAAAATATCACTTCTCCATACTCACCTTGTGGCCTTCCACATGGCAACCAGACAGTTGAGAGTCACACGTTTCTTTACAAAACCTGTGTTTTCCTCTCATGGTGCCTTTGCCCTACTGTTCCCTCCACCTGTAAAACCTTTCCTTCCATCTCTGCATTCAAGCTTTATCTGTTCGACCCTTAGAAAATAAATGATTTCAACAAATCATGTTGAAATAGGCGAGTATCCAGCATCTACCAGAAACTGTGGTAAGTGCTGGCGATATCTGAATGGTGTTTCCACTTGAAAACGTTATGCTTTTCCCCCAATAAGGCAAGGACCGCCTCTGACTCATCCTTGCATGACTCCACAATTCCAGGCTCACATTCATTTACATCACTGGGGAAAAAATGAACCTATGAACACTCCTCAGCAGTAATAAGCAAGGATACCCTGTTCAGCATTGGTAATCTGTATCAACAACCCAACTACTCCTGTCCGTCCACTCCTAGGACTGACGCACTAATTTCCTTCATTTTAATTCTCACTTTAATAGAGAATTTAATTCCCCTCGCTTTCTGGCTTCCAGTAAGATTCTTTGAACATGTATCCCAACATCACATCCTTCCATTCTCTTCCCCTCCATCTGATTCAAAAAATGAAAAGACATTTACAGATGCACTAAATTTTAGAAGCAACACATGACGCTCTCAAGGAATATTAACTTCCATCTCTTCACTAAGTCAAAAAGAGAGGTTCATGGTGGTCTCCCTCTAAACAAGTTTTGGGACAATAGACACTAGCAACTGCGTATACGGAAAATAGGGATTACATCTCTCTTCCACCTTCTTTTTTCAAAACTTAGTTAGCCTGTCAATAGGAGGTCAGGAAAAATCACCAACAATGAATTTTGATGGGGCAAAGCAGGAAGATATAGAATTAAATGAATCCTATGAAAGCACATTGCACACTTGAAAAACAATTAAATGGATTGTACATGAGAGCATATATAAAAACTGCAAAGCCCTACAGAAATTTAAATGTCAGGATACCTTGAACTAATTTTGTATTAAAAGTGGAGGAGTTAGTAGATGGCAAATTCTACTTTTCAAATGACTTAGCAAAGGCCTCAGAGAGTGGTTCAAGCAAAGACTTTGGAGTCATAGCGTAAGTACAAATGACCTGTGCTCGGGCAGTCCTCTGTGAATACTAGCTGTCTATTCTTCAAAGATAGTTGGCCAGAAGGCAAAGTGATATGAACATGCATGCTTGCCCCAAGGCAGCAGTAAATTGGAGAAATCACCACCACCCAGAATATAATTTCATTATTGTAAACTCAGCATCTGATTTTTCAGAGCATGAGTGAATGACACTATTACTCTGGGCATACTCAGATTAATCAAGCTTGCCAAAATATCAAAATATGATGTTGCAACTAACATGCTGGCTTATTATTTAATGGGAAAAATTATTCTCAGAAAGGACCAACCATTCACATCCTCTAAATACTGCGTTCTCTCCCAGGGTACATTCTACCTATCTACTGGTTTAATGAGCCCAGTGTCAGAAAAAGAGTTATTGATTAATAATATTCGATTCCAGCATTCAATGGTATCAGGCTACTACAGTCTCTCAAAAGCCCAAATTAACCTATAGATTCAATGCAATCCCAATTAAAATACCAGAATTGGCAAGCATATTTTAAAGTTTAAATGGAAAGGCAAAGGATCTAGAATAGTCAAAACAGTTTTAAGGAAAAAAAAAAAAGAACAAATTTATATTATCTGATTTTAACAATTATTTTAAGAATTTTACAATTGTTATAAAGCTACAGTAATCAAGAAAGTGTCACAGTGGTATAAAGACAGACATAAAGATCAATGGATCAGAAATAGGGTACTCAAAAATAGACTTTCACATATATAGTCATTTTCAATAAAGGTGTCAAAGAAATCAAAAGAGAAAGAATGGTCTTTTCAACAAAGAGTGTTATATTATTTGGATATTCAGGTGCAAAAAAAAAAAAAAAAGAAGAACCTTGACTTCTACTTCATGCTATATACAAGAATTAAGTCAATATGAACCATCGACTTATAAGTAAGAACTAAAACTCTAAAACATCCAGGGGAAAACATTGGAGAAAATCTTTAGTGTGAGGGGCTGTTCTATGCATTATATTTAGCTGCATCCCCTACCACACAGTATAATGTTAATAACAGCATGAAAATGTACTCCTACCTCACACTATACACAAGAACCAATTCAGGGGAACTGTAATTCTATGTAAAAGAAGTGAAATATCAGTTGTCTAAGAGGAAACCTTAGACAACCTAATAGACCTGTCTATTAGGAGACCTGGAGTCAAGACAGAGGTCTGCAATAGCTTAGCTATGTAATCTCCGTCAGTTACCAAAATAAAATAGGCCAAGTGACTTCTAAGTTCCTTTATAGGTACTAAATTCATATTTCAAAAATATAAATTCATTTTTTCCCATACCGTCTCCAGAGACATATACTAGGGAAAGAATAAAACAAGTTTGTAAAAAGACATGTTCATTGCAAAACTGGCTACACTTTAAATGTACATCATCAGAAACTAAATAAATGATGCTATCTCCATGCAATGGAAAACTGGAGAGTCATTAAAAAGGAGCTAGATCTTTATATTTTGGTATAGAAAAGTGTCCTGGGTAAACAGCTATACTGTTTCTTTTTGAAAGGAGATTACAGAATAGTACAAAAGGTACAAACAAGAAGATCCCCTTTATACCCAAAAAAATTCAATTAATATTTCTTCATCATGTTTACATACAAGAAATCACTGGACTGGGCACAGGTAGAAAAAAGTGAATAAAATAGACATTTTGGTGGGGAATTCAGACAAAAAAATATAACAAATAGGCATATGACTATTGAAGCCATGAAGGAATAAAAAGGGTGCGAGAGTGACAGTAAAGAAAGGACCTTGTTTTAGTGAGAGTGCTTGAAGAAGACCTCTGTGGGAAGGGTGCATTTAATCAGAATTCTGAATCATGTGAGAGCATCACCTCTGGAAGAATGAGGTGTCGAGGAATTGGAGGGTCTTCAGGCCAAGGGAACAGTAATTGCAGCGCCCTTGGGCCGGGAAAGGACCAAGGGTGCCTGAGGAACAACGTGAGCAGCGCCAGCGTGGCTGGAGAGCAGGAGAGGGACCCCATCCGGAAGCACACGCTTGCAGTTCTGTCGGCTGTGCTGAGGTCTGAGCCGGGCGGCGACCTCACGTTCGGTCTGGAAGGCTCCTCAGGAAGCTACTTGCAGAGTGGATCACAGAGTAGCAAGAATGGAAGTAGAAAGGCCTGCCTGGAGCATCCAGGCGAGGACTGGGTGATCGAGTGTGAGGCCGAGGGAGGAATCCCTCACGGCTGCCATGCGTGCACATCTTTAGGTTTGAAGAGAGCAGGTCAGAAGAAGAGGCGCCAGAGTGTTGAGGCAGCAGGGGCTTCATTTTCCCAGAGAAGCATAAGTGAGCAGTTTGCGATGATGATGCAACATCCGCGAGTCTCGACTCAGGCGTCCGGGCCAGGCCCCAGCGGCCGCCGGGCCGAGAGCGGCCCCCCTCGGGGGCGCCCGAGCACCCGCCGCCCGCCGCCCCGCCGGAAGTGCTCTCCCGGCCCGCCGCGCCGCGCCGGGGGAAGATGGCGCAGGAGGCCGGCAACATGGAAGATGGGCAGCTTTCCGACTCGGATTCCGACATGACGGTGGCACCCAGCGACAGGCCGCTGCCGGTGCCGGTGAGTGCGGAGGGCAGGCGGGTGACTCGGGGCCGAGAGCGGGGGGGCCCAGGCGTCCTCCAGTCGGGCGCGCGGAGCCCTGCAGGCGGCGGGGAGACAGCAGGCCCTACGAACCTGGCCTGGCGTTGAGCTGCGAGGCGGGGTGCGCGAGGCGTGCGGCTCCCCGGAGGCGGGCGTGCGGTCGTCTCCTTTCCGCCTCCCGTGCTTCTCTCCTCGTTTTCTAAACCTACGGAATTCCCCACTTTGGCGTCGCTACGTTCTCCCCGAAGAGCAGATTTTCCCGAACATGTAGAACGTGGGGACGTCGGCCCACAACCAGCCTGTGGCGCTCATTTGCGCCCTGAGGAGAAAGGGGAATGAAGTTCACGTCTTGCTCAGGAGCCTGTTCTTCCATATTCCCACGGAACCTAGCTTCGTCGTGCCATAATGTGCCACTGGGTTTTATGTTAGCTTCCCAGGTTTCTAAATAGGCGTTTGTCTTGGCCGCCCTACTAAAGTAGCAAGCTGTTTTGAGAAGGCTTTAGTGCCAGGCTGCCCGCGTTCGAATTCCAGAGCCGCCACTATGTGATCGCTGACAGGTTATTTAGCCTAGTGCCCCATCTTTAGAGTGGGAATAATAGTAGCAGAGTGATAGGGTGGCTGTGAGGATTCGGCGGAGCCTAAATGATGGCTGACAAGTGTTAGTGCCGTTATTACTTCCAAATACGAAGACTTAACCTTCTAGCTTTAAAATACCCCTCCCCCATTTCTAGCACGGATTAGGAGCTCAACAAATACTTTGATGTTTAGTTGAAAAAGCAAAGGTGATTCCTTTTGCATAGGAGCATCTTGGAAAATCGATACCAAGATATTTTGTTTTTCAATCTTTTTCAGCTTTGCATAGATTGACTCTTGACTTAGTTAAACTTAATGCCATGGACTCTGCGGTTTTACAAGTAATTTGTCAGTGATGCCTACACATGGGATTTTACTCTCTAGTCTAAAAGGAACATAGTCCCAAAACCTTATAAAGGTAGTTGATATATCCAAACGCATGACAAGCGCCTTTGGAAAAGAGGAAAACAAGTTCTGACTGCCTGTAACAATTGTTGAACATGTCATTTTCAAACGTTCTGACAATTGAAAAGATTGATAATCTTCTTAAGATGAAAATTAAGAGCTCTGGTAATTTTTTGGAGTGCTGTATTAGCTATATAGAAATAAGAATTTGTGGCTTTAAAAATGGAAATTCCAGGGAGTTCCCTGGTGGTCTAGTGGTTAGCATTGGCCACATTCACTGTGGGGGGCCCAGATTCAATTCCTGGTTAGGGAGTAATCTTCGGAAGATCTCTGAAATCAATTCAGTCCCTTACATGGATTTTTCTCTTTTTTTGTTTGGCCGCTTGCAGGATCCCCGAGTGACTCAGGCTGACACTCTTAGGGATCCTACAAGTGGCCAAAAAAAAAGGAAGTTCCATGTAAACCTTTAGAAATCCAGGCACGGAATTGGTTTCAGAGAACTTCAAAGATCACTGCTGCTTTAAAATGGTTCAGCTGAATCCCTAAATTTTTTTTTTTTTTTTAAATAGCACAGGGTGTGTGGGGGTAACGCCTTTTGTGGAATTGACTGTAACCTTCCTTCAGTTGCAGAAAGCACTAGATGAGGACTGTGCCGTGAGGCCCTTCCAGAGCACTGCAACAGTGTGTGCCCCGGTATCACATTATCGGACCGTTAAAAGTGTGGATTCAAGTGAAGAGAGTTTTTCAGATTCAGATGATGATAGCTCGCTCTGGAAACGCAAGCGACAGAAATGTTTTAACACCCCTCCCAAACCAGAGCCTTTTCAGTTTGACCAGAGCAGCCAGAAACCACCTATAGCTGGAAGGAAGAAGGTTAACAACATATGGGGTGCTGTGCTGCAAGAACAGAACCAAGATGCAGTGGCCACTGAACTTGGTATCTTGGGAATGGAGGGCACTATTGACAGAAGCCGACAATCTGAGACCTACAATTATTTACTTGCTAAGAAACTTAAAAGAGAATCTCAAGAACATATAAAAGAATTAGACAAAGAGCTTGATGAATATATGCATGGTGGCAAAAAAATGGGACCAAAGGAGGAGGAAAATGGGCAAGGTCATCTCAAAAGGAAACGACCTGTCAAAGACAGAGTAGGAGACAGACTAGAAATGAACTATAAAGGCCGATACGAGATCACAGAGGACGATTCTCAAGAGAAGGTGGCTGATGAAATTTCTTTCAGGTGAGCATTTAAATATGTCTACAAGTGAGCACTTGACCAGTTATCTTCCATTTATAAGAAATACCGTAGATTCCAAATACATTGTTGGTGGTGTTCGTTTTTGAGATTTTTAAATCCAAGGCAAGAACTGGGCTTACATGGTTATATGAATGTGAATATAGTTGGGTGTTCTTAAATTTGGGCAGACCTGATAGTATAATTTTGTAGATTTTTGTGAACTTGTGAGCAGCTCTTTCCATTGAGGGCTGTAGAACTCAGATAAAAACAGATCATTTTAAATCATGTGGGTTTCTTGGAGTGTTTTCAAGGATTTGTGATTTTTTTTTTTACAACTTTATTGAGGCATATTATACATGTAATAAAATTTGTCCTCTTTAAGTGTTGAATTCTGGTAAATTTATCAGTTGTACAACCATAAAGCACTTTTAAAACATTTCCTTCACCCTATAAGATCCCTCGTGCCATATGCCCATTTAAAGTTAGTTCCTGTTCCCATTCCCAGGTAACTGCTAATCATTCTATTGCTGTCAATTTGCATTTTTTGGAAATTTCATGTTAATAAAATCATAATATGTAGTCTTTTGTGCCTGGCTATTTTCACTTAGTGCAGTGTTTTTGAGATTCATCCATGTCATAGCAGTCATCAACAGCTTATATATTTACACACACACACACACACACACTTGTATTGGCTGTTACACTTTTTGGCAGTTATGAATAATTCTGTTATGAACTTCCATGTACACATCTTTGGACACGTATTTTCATTTGTTTTGGATAGATAGGAGTAGAGTTGTTTGATGTATGGTGAATTTACATTTCATGTATTTTTAACATGAAATTTTTAAAGTTGAAATTTTGTTTACATTTTATTAGCTCTAAATCGCTAGTGAACAGTGTCACAAGTTTGAAAACATGTTTGGTTCAAAGGTAATATAGTATGAAAACAAATATTTGCTTCCAGGCAAGCCTGTCAGTAGTAGTACTGGGTTTTTTAAGTACTGAGGTGGTTTGGAATTGGAGTGCTGGAGAGAAACCTAGAGATTTTGTAAACCAATACCTTCACTTTACAAATAGGAAATTGAGGCCTAGTAGTTGTGTGCTTTGCTCAAAGTCACTAATGTGTCAGACCTGGAACTGAAGTCTAGTCCCTTTGTTCCTAGTTGTGCTTTTTCCACAATAGAGAAAAAAACAAAAGAAGCCAGAGCTTGCTAGGGAACTGGTAAGACTTATGTAATATTAATCCTCCTTCATCTCTGCAGAGTATGGTCTCTCATGTTGGGTATTGCTACTTACTTAGGCTTCCTGTGTTTTTACCTGTAAGTGGTAAAAGTAATTATATCTGCTTTGTAATATTGTTGAGAGAATTAACTGAAATATAGTGCATATATAGTTCTTAGAATTGTGCTTATCTCATAATAAGCTTTTGGTAAATATTAGCCATATCTTCTGAGACAGGGAGCCCATGAGGGAAAAGTCCAATCTATTAGACATCTCAAGTTAGGAGAGCTCAATTTTAGAAAACGTGGTATATGTTTGCTTTTAGACTTGCGTTTGTTATGATGCGTGTGCATATTTCTTTTGAAATTTACTGTAATCCCATAAGGCAAAGTGAAGAGGCCAGTATGAAACTTGAGATGGAATCTTGACGTTACTGTCTCCTTGGGTGACCCAAGATAGGAATGTTTCCATGTCAGTGATTCCAAGGTTAAATATTGAAGATTTCGGAAAGCAAATGGTACTAGAATGGGATGTTAATTCTATTTGGGAACTAAATTGGAGACTAAGGTAGATTTCCTCAACTTTATGCAACAAATAAAGAGGCTGATACTACTTCATTTGTTCCTTATCAGATTGCAGGAACCAAAGAAAGATTTGATAGCCCGAGTAGTGAGAATAATTGGGAACAAAAAGGCAATTGAACTTCTGATGGAAACTGCTGAAGTTGAACAAAACGGTGGCCTTTTTATAATGGTAAGACTAATAAAATGCCCTTGTCTCTGATTGTTGGTTCTCTTATTTATAGATTATAACCAGTGTGTTTCAGACTTTTAAAAACCTTCATTAGTAATGAAAATTGAATTTAAACATTCAGTATGGTCAGTTTTTACAATTAGTACTTTTCTTATTAAAAATATATCTAAATTGTAGCTTGTTAGTGTGTAGTCAACAAGAAATCTCTTAACAGGCTTCATTAAGGGTAGGGGCTGAAATTTTAAGAAAAAAGTCAGGGTGAAGGACCTGGAAGCTCAAATTTAGTGAGTATAGGTTTTGGAGTCTGGGGTTTCTTGTTTCGAATTTTGGATGTGCAGCATACTAGATGTGACATTTGGCTAAATTATTTGACTTCAGAGACCTCAGTCTCAGCTACAAAATGGGATTAATCCTCTAATGTAAGGATTAAATAAGATAATGTATATAAAGTGTTTATCACAGTGCCCAGAACTCAGTTAGTAGTGGTGAAGAGAAGTGTTAGTTTTGGTTCATTTAATTCGTACATTCTTGGAAACTGATTCTTGGGGTGGGAGTGGGGGGGGCAAAAAAAATCTTGTTATGTATAAAGCACAGATAAAATGTATCTATGAGTATTAAAATTTCGTGGGTGGTAGGGGTGAATAGCAAACAAAATGTCTAAAGAGGCTTCTGGGGTTGAGGAAGGGGGAAAAAAAATGGTTAAAAAGCACTTTACTGTCCCAGAATGACTGATTGAGCAATTCTCTTGCTGGGGCCAGATCACAAGCAGTAGCAGTTTATGCCGTAGAATGAGTGGTCTTGCAGATCTCATTTAATTGAGCTTTCATCACAGGGTGAGGATGAAGGTCGAATGGTTTTCTTCTTATTTGTTCCTCATGAATTTGAGTAATAACATCACAAGAGACTCCATCAATATTATGCTGTGGAAATGGAGAGAAAAGGAACCAGTTAAAAGTGATAGCACTGGGTGAGGAAACAGCCTGTGAACATAGATTATAGAAGTTAACAACAAGCTATAATGATCATGAGTGTAGTGGCACCCCGTCTGTGTCGTAGTTTAAGGCACTGTTTTAGACACAAGAAGCTTATGTTGTAATAGGGGGTGGGAAGGAAGCAGTCTAAAGAATGAATGTAGTATCTTCCAAGTATGCTAGCAAATGATACTTGCTATGAGAAAAGATATAGAGCAAATGGGAAAAGATACAGAGGCAAATAGGAAGTCTGCAGTTTAACAGAGTGGCATAGTAAATCTTAATATCTCCTTTAAGAACGTCTCTGAAAGTTGCTCTGACCATACATGGTAAGAGTCTACACAGGATAATTTTTCTGTTCCTTTTTGTAGAATGGTAGTCGAAGAAGAACACCAGGTGGAGTTTTCCTGAATCTCCTGAAAAACACTCCTAGTATCAGTGAGGAACAAATTAAGGTAAAAATGATAATGTCCTTGACTTTTAAGATAATCATAATTTTACTGCCACTCAGCCTCTAGCTTCATTTTCTATTGATCTGTATTACCTGCTCTGCCTTACATTGACTGATTTTTTTAGTTGCTCTTTTCAAGTAAAACTTGAACCTCTTATAAAGCTCTGCCTCCTCTTTTTCTCCCCTTTCAGAGCCAAGGTCATGATTCCTTTTATGACAGATTTTCCTGGTGTCTTAGCATGTAATTATTTTTTTCTACTCTCCTATAACTTGGCTTTCAGAATCTTAAGGCTTCCCTGGTGGCTTAGACAGTAAAGAATCTGCCCTGCAATGTGGGAGACCTGGGTTCAATCCCCGGGTCAGAAAGATCCCCTGGAGAATAGAAGTATTCTTGCCTGGAGAATCCCATGGACAGAGGAGCCTGGTGGGCTATAGTCCATGTGGTCACAAAGAGTCGGACATCACTGAGCAACTAACACACACATAACTTGGCTATCGGAATCTTAGTTCCCTGACCAGGTATCAAACCTAGGCCCCCTGCACTGGAAGCATGGAGTCCTAACCACTGGACCACCAGGGAATTCCCTCTATAACTTTTTATTAATGAAAAATTTCAAATGTGCAGAATAGATGAAAAAAAACAGCATGTATACCAATATATCCTTTACCTAGTTTTAGAGGTAGTTAATATTTTGACTTTTTTTTTTTCTTCTGTGCCATTGAGAAATAAGAAGCAAACATCATGACGTTCAGCCCTAATTATTTTAACAAGAATCTCTCAATAGTAAGGACAATAGCCTCCATAGCCACACCTAAGAGAAATAAAGATGATGATTTCATAGCGTCATCCCATTATCTATGTAGAACTTATTCTGATTTAATGAATTGTCCCAAGAATGTATTTTCTAGCTTTTTTCCTCCCCAAACCAGAATCCTATCTAGATTTCCACATCCTCTTTGTTATATCTCTTTTGATCTTTTTAATCCTACATTTTCCTCTGTGATTTAGACCTTTTGATGAGTCCGAGATTGCTCCCTTACAGAGTGTACCGCGTTCTGGTGATTGTCTGCTCATGCATTTGTTTTGTTTGTTTCTCTATCTCCTGTATTTCTGATAAACAGGAAGGTGGTCACTTTAGTATTCTTAATCATTTTTGTATTACTAGAATGTCATATGGAAAATCTTAAACAGTGTGGGTTTTTCACAGCTCAGAATTTGATATCTTTTAATTTGTTAGTTAAGGAACATGACTTGGCGTTTAACACATCTGATCAAAATTAAAAACTGGCTTCTTACATAGGAAGAAGGTGGTACTCATGCAACGCGGCTACAGTACTTGAGAAATTTTGTGTTCTCTTTAGTACCAGTGGGTGATAAAGGTCATAGGAATGTACTTTAGCTATTTTAATATAAGGCTGATGGTGACACAAAAATAAAAGCCTTTTCTCTTGAGCTGATGCTCCATGTGAGCATATTTTTGCATCTGCTCAGTTTTTTTTTCCCCTGGCTATTCACTTTTGGCCATTTTTTTTTTTTTTTTTTTTTTTTTTCGTAATTTGGCTACACCAGGGTCGTAGCTGTGGCATGTGAGACCTAGTTCCCTGACCAGGGATCGAACTCAGGCCCCCTGCATTGGGAGCCCAGAGTATTAGCCTCTGGACCACCAGGGAAGTCCCACTTTTGGTCATTTTTTAAAAAAATATGTTATTGAAATTCCTACAAGAAATGTTCCCATTGCACATTTGAAATCTGTATTCCTCAAGTGCTTTTTTCCCTCATTGGACAGTTATTCTGATAACATGGATTTGTAACGATGTGTATTTCCTTGGGAACACAACTTTTGAGTGATAGAACAGAGCTTATATTAATACCTTAATGTTCTCCCTCCTCCCCTAATATTATCCCTGGCCAGAAGTGTGTACTTAGAAGGAACATTCTTCTCAGGTTTTGTTTGATAGCAAAATGTCACTCTTTTGAAAGATACAGTATGATGTGATGAAAAGGATTCTCTAAGATTCAAAATCTAGGTTTTAATCTTAATTTTGCCTATAAGCGATTGTAGACTGTGAGAAGATTGTTTACTCTCTCCCCCAGCCTGGATTTTTTCATCTATAAAGTGAGGACTTTAATATGTGCACTGCCTGTTTAATATTACTATAAAAGAGTTAAATAAAATGATATCTAAAAAAGCTTTTTATTGGTAACTAAATCTGGACAAACAATTTCCAGAAGCAGGAGAGAAGAAAAGAACATTTATTCACCGTGAACCTGTCACCAAGGCCAATATTTACAGGACTTACTCTTGACAGCCTGTCATTGGGTGTCAGCCTGCTCTGCAGATGAAAGCAAGAAAAGGATAGATCTGAGATCACACAGGACTCTGCATTCAGACCCGTGTTGTTTTCACTGAATCACCTGTCTTTGAAATTCAGTTCTTCTAACTCGTTGTGAAGAAGGGAATTTCATGTTTGTAGATTTTTATCTTAAACTGTCAGAAACGTTGCATTATATGTAATAAACAGTGGAAGCATTTTTAATAGTATCCAATAATAGGGGAATGTTGACTTAAAAGGACGTTCTTAAAACAGCAGTTGTGTAGCCTCTATTTTTGTGAAGCAATTCTAAGAAAACTAGAAAATAAAATAATAGCTGAAAGGCAGAGTGCAGATTTTTAAAGAAAAAGAGTCACGGGACAATAGATTGGTGGTTAAAGCACCAGAATGTTACCAGTGCTTTGGTCTGTTGTGAGGGGTTAGAAATGTTTTGGCTTTTAAGATTTTTTTGTTTTCTGTTTTTTCCAAATTTTCTGTTGTGTATGAATTGACTACCTTTGTTACTAGGAAGAAAAATCAGAAGGTAGATATAATTTTATTGCAGGTAATTTCATATTTCATCCAAATAATGGTGTTATAATTTTTCTTTCAGTCACTCTATTGTTAACAATCACAGTCTGTAGAATTTGGAAGCCAGAGCTGAACTGAGTGGGCTTGTTTTCAACTTTTTCTCATTTGATTTTATTTTAGTATGTGGCCTTATAATTTTTCTTCTAGAGAATGCAAAGTTTGTGAAGATAAAAAGAGTAAGAATAGTTAGAGGTTAATTTGCTATATTTTTTTAAAGTCCAGCTATAATGATCTCCCTCTGAAAGTAGTATGCACTAGGTTCTTAACTTGTGGATGGGAGAAGAAAAATTTCTCTCAGATTATCTGTTGTCTGCATTTGTTGTAACACGTTAACAATATGATAAAACGACATTTCTTTAGGCCATTCCCTGGTTTGTTTTATTTAAACATATAACCCATGGGAATGACATTTCCTCTTTAATAAGGTTTGCTGTATTTAGAGGGAAAGGGGGAACTTCATAATTTAATTTAGTATTGCCAAGCATTGTACTAGTTAGAATTTTTATCAAGATGTTTGGATGTGTTTTCATATAAAATGAAAATACTGCTACTATGCTCCACTTAAAAGTAAGTAGACACTTGAAAAAATTGTGAATTTTCACTGTTGTGAAGGCAACATAATAGAGTTTAAGGATATGGTAGTTTTAATAAATAGTAGTTCTTATTTACTAAAGTTGTTCCTTTATTGTAGGACATTTTCTACCTTGAAAATCAAAAGGAATATGAAAATAAAAAAGCTGCTAGAAAGAGAAGAATGCAAGTGATGGGGAAAAAGATGAAACAAGCCATTAAAAACCTAAATTTTCAAGAAGATGATGATACATCACGAGAGACTTTTGCAAGTGACACTAATGAGGCCCTGGCCTCTCTTGATGAATCACAGGAAGGACATGGAGAAACAAAGTTGGATGCAGAGGAAGCCATTGAGGTTGATCATTCTCATGATTTGGACATGTTTTAGTACCTTTTGAGGAATAAATCTTTCTAAGATAACATTGTAATAAACCATTTCTACTGAGATTATTTTACTTTGCACTGATAAACACAAAAATCTAGAGAGAACTGTTACCTTGTTTCAAATAAAATTGAATATGTGGGAGATGAATGTGATAGGAACATTTGAAACTTTCTCATGTCTGACAAAATATTTAAAAGTATGTAGTGGAGGATTTAATTTCTTAATCTGTTGCATGTGCTAATTATTACTAGTTGATCATCAATTTTGTCCAAGTCATTATAACATGCCATTCAAAAGTTTTTCTGATTTATCTTTGCAATGAATTAAGATTGGTTTCAAAACATTCCATTAAAAGATCCTTTAAGACATAAATTGTTAAACTATTACAAATGCATTCAAATTTAGTTTTTCTGTGTTTTAAGAACTCTTAGGCTTTTAATGATAGAAACTAAAAATAGGTTTATACTAGTGGCTCTTCCCACTTATGTGTTTGTTCCGAAGTAAATAAACATCAGAAGCTTTTCAAAGAAGTATCAGTTCGTAACTTTAACTTTGTTTTTGACTTATTAGTTATTTTTGTCATATATTTAAATACTGAATATAATCCATACGTGCATAATTACAATGACATTTAAAAAATTCCCAGTGTTGGCCTGCCTAAGACTAATAGTTTTACCTTATGTTAAGGAAGTTAGGTATTAAAAATGTTTCTTCTGCATGATGTTTAAAATTATTCATTTTTATTTAAGAAAATAAAGGTAGTTTACTTAAGGTGTCCCAAGAGTTGACTACAGTTTACAGAGTAAGCAAAAATATGTAGGAAGCAGTTATTATCTATTCTTTGCAGTAATGTACTTGAAGTCTTTCAGTAGTTTTTGAAACACATAATCATTGAAGTTGGATCTAAGCAGGGAAGGAAGAGGAAAATGGTTATTGGTTATCTTTTATTCATAAAGAATGCAGAAATAAAATTGGAATTCTGGAAGTCAATGAGTTTCAAGTGATTTTATTTTTTAATCTCAAATTTTCTTTCATAAAATTGCCATAACCAAGGAAAGAAGCATTTTAAATAGGTAAGTATTTAAATATTGTCCCTAAAGTTTTTTTAACCTTTTATTTATTTATTTGAAGAATTTTTTTCTAATTGAAGTATAGCTGACTTACAGTATTACATTAGTTTCGGGTGTACAGCCTAGTGGTTCAGTATTTTTATATCTTGTAAAATGATCACCACAGTTACTGGGATTACTTTATGTGAGGTGATTTTAAAGGTCTGGTATATTAGGAAAGATAACACTCAGAAATCTAAATGTCATGTATCCTTGTAAATATTACTAACTTTTCTAGTGAAAGTTACAGTTTTTGAAGGATATTAATGTCTCGGGCTACTTCATCTTTAGTGGATTGCTCCTTTCTCCCCCACCCGCCTTCCTAGCTTGTTTTCATTATTTTCTTAACATTTGCAAACTACACCGATTTCTGGATTGTATTACATCCTAATGTATATAGAAACCAGTGCTCCAGTTTTTAAGGTTTAAAGTTTTGTTTATTAACATTACTCTTCTCTAAACCCTTCTAATCATCCAGATCTAGGAATGTCTCTCCAAACTCTTGCCAGAAATGTATTCTCTTAATAATGTCACCATACCAGCATACATTACAGTCATTCTTCCTGCTCAGCCTAACATGCTTCTACTTGCTGGCTAGTAGGATTAACAGTAATAGCCCTCCGTGTCTCTGGCTTAGTAATTTAGGTGCTCATCCTCATTCATAACCTTTATTAGAATGAGTTTTTTTACCTAAAATACTCTGTGATTCAACTCAAAACCTAGGAGATAAAATGGGTTGGATTGGTTTGGGTTAAGGCAAGTTTGATTTGCACTCACAGTTGTCTAAATAATGGCGAAACAGAAATGGGACATATCAGCTATGTGCAATATGTAAAGAGGAAAATATGAAGTGATTATTTGTGAGTAATAATTGCTTAGTCCACTATATTTCCTAGTATCTTTGTCAAAGTTGTAGTATGTCTGCAAACATCCTTATTTTTTAAGTGCTCATGATAAGAATGATGATGTACTCAAGGAGTATTTAAAAAACACTGGAAATTACTCTAAGCCCCACGTTCTTAATTAACTGCTGAAGCAATTGCTATCGGTTGCTATGAAGTTAGCAAAACATTGTTACATCTGAGGCAGCACTGCCATCACAATTAGTAGACTAGTGAAGTTCTAGATGAGAATTCCTGTCACTACTGGCAGTGATGGCTTCAGGCAAAGACACTTGTCCGATCTTACCTAAACTCACCAACAACTGTTCTGATGAGAATTCAGATAAGCCTGCTGATAAGTGAGGACTTAAGGGTTTGGGGTTTTCCAGTGGTTTGGTTTGTTTTCAGTCTGGGAGTTACATTCATGGGGACGCCAATTCTGTGCTTCCCCTTGGCATCTATATAGAAAACTTTATGTTCCAGAACAAAACTGTGTGTGCTAGAGAAAGCAAGACTCCTGAAGTGTAGAGGATGTATTAAATTCAGAAGTTAAATTAGTTACTGATTTTTGTGACTGGCCAGAGATTCCTTTAGCCAGTGCATAGGCCTGAGCTAAATCATGGTGTGCTGTTTTTCCCCTTAAAATAAGGCCAAAATGAACATGAGCAAATTGTAAAGGACAGCATGCAGTTAGAGGAATGATATCCAGAGTAGACTCTTGGTGACACTCGGGGATTTAATGGGTCGGATATCTACTATTAATAGGTGAGTCTCAAAGCAGTGACAGCTCCATCCTGGAGCTGCAGGGGTCCAAACTTCACAGACACAACTGCTTCCATTCCTTCAAATGATGCTAAAGCAATTGTATTTAGTTCACAAGATACCCTTTCTTCTTGCTTTCTTAATCTTCAGGTGTTGTGAGATCCATTTGCCACGGTTTTCCTTAAAGCAAGGGATGATCCCAAGACGTTATGTAATGCCTTGGAAACAGAACATGGAATTCAGGAATGTGAATCTGAAGGTATTTTCCTATAAATATTCATAATTAAAAAAAAAAAAAACTTAGTATGTAATATATCTGAATAAACATACAACTACAAAGTCTGTTTTGAAATTTATTTTTCATTTTTTCAGCTTTATTGAGGAACAACCGACAAATATGATTGTGTATATTTAAAGTATACAATGTGGGACTTCCCGGGTAGTCTAGTGGTTGAGACTTGTGTTTCCACTGCAAGAGGCACAAGTTTGATCCCTGGTTGGGGAAGTTCCTCATGCTTTGTAGTGTGGCCAAAAAAAAACTACGGAAAATTGTGAATCACTATGTTGTACAGCAGAAACTTACATAATATTGTACATCAACTATACCTCAACAACAACAAAAAAATTTGAGGGCAACTCGGGGAAATATTTATAGCATATACAGCAAAGAGCTAATTTATTAAAAAAATATTTAAAAATAGGAGCTTCCCTCTAGTGGCTAAGAATCTGCCTGCCTGTGAAGGGGACACAGGTTGGATCACTGGTCCAAGATGATTCCACATGCCACGGAGCAGCTCAGCCCACGCGCCTAGAGCCTGTACTCTGCAACGAGAGAAGCCACCACAATAAGTCCACACACTGCAATTGGAGAAAGTCCACATGAGCAAGGAAGACCCAGTGCTGCCAAAAATAATTTTTTTGAAGTGTACAGCATGATGCTTTGTACATCACTGATTACCAAGATCAAGATAATTAACACATTCATCATCTCTCATAGTTAACTTTTTTCCTTGTAGTAAGAATGTTTCAAATCTACTCTCAGCAGCTCTCAAGTATACAGTACCATTTTATTAACTATAGTCACTGTGTTGAACATTAGACCCTTAGAACTTACTCTTCCTAAAACTGAAAGTTTGTACCCTTTGTCTCATTTCTTCCTCTTCCCAGGCCCTGACAACCACCATTGTAACAAAAGTTTTTGGTGCACCTTCCACATAAACTTGCAAACAAAAGTTAAATAGCAATATCTTACTCAATTAACCCAATTATAAACTTAAACTAGATAAACCAAAAGATATCAGGAATAATGTCTACATTTTCTCCACATAATGCCAACTCAATCAGTCGTGGGCACCATTAATATTAAGGCTGTAGTACAGTGTGTATTTTCTTATTGAAGTACATTTTATTTTCAATGTGTTAATTTCTGCTGTACAGCAAAGTGATTCAGTTATACATATATATGTATATAAATATACACACGTTCTTTTTTATATTCTTTTCCATTAATGGTTTATTATAGGATATTGAATATATTTCTCTGTGCCATACAGTAGGACCTTGTTGTTTATCCATTCTATATACAATAGTTTGCATCTGCTAATCCCAAACTCCCAATCCAACTCTCCCCTACCTCTCCTCCCCCTTGGCAGCCACAAGTCTGTTCTTTACAGAGTGTATTTTTACAGCTGTATTGAATACTCAGGTTGAAAGCTATGGGAACAGCTTGGCTAGATTTATAGATAAGACTCCTTGTTCACTCAGCGCTCCTATTCAGTAGTCAGCAATTTCAAACATTTTCCAAATTCAGATTGACCATTCATTTGTGAAAAGGTAAGGAGTTTCTTTAAAAGAGAATATAATATTTTGTAATAATCAGACAACAAGTTTCAAGTTACGATTCCTAGGAAGAAATGTGTTTATGTAAATAATTTCTACATTTCTAATCAATAATTAATGTTGAATAAGAATATACTTTATCAAAACAGATGATATTATAAAATGTGAATATTATATATAGAATATATAAAAATATGGCTCTATTTTATTATAAAATGCTCATATACAATGTAATAAATGAGGCTGCAGTTTGCATTGAGATGACTGTTTTACATGTATTTTTATCCAATATTTTGAAAACAAATATAGAACTATGGAAATCAAGACTTGAATAACAGGCTTAATGATCAAATTTATATGGTTATTAAGACTCTACACTATCTTAATACTGGGCTGTATTTCATGTAACTCAGTGACTTATCAAGTTATTTTCAGTGTCCTAAATAGCTTTAGCATGGTGACAATATTAGCACTGACTTTATCTCTTTCATTTACTAGAACCACAGAATATAAACTTTGAGTTGAAATCAATAATGAAGAACTGTTTTGAATACATCAAAACATTTCTATTATTCTTGACCTTACTCTTTAGAGCTATAATTCAGCATAAATTTTTCATTGTTATTTCACTTCTGCAACTTAGTTGACAGTGTTCCTAACAGTTTTAAAATGTAATTAACAACTGGTGTATGGAGCATCTATCTTACAGAGTAAAAGTGAAAACTAAACGAGAATTATAATGAAGTGAGTGTGTGCTGAGTAAATGCTAGCTTTGCTTTTCTTCCATTGTACCATTTTTCCTATAGGAGATGAAATAGCTATTTAACAACATAAAAACAAGACCACGGCATAGGAGAGAGGGGGCTGCACCCCAAGACCAGGCCAGACTGACATTCAGCAATATCAGAGAATCAGAAATAGATGTACAATTCAGATAATAACCTCTTATTACAGATAGTAAGTAACTGTTATCTATCCAACAGCAGTTGCAGCAGCCCCCGCATACTCTACAGCTTTTTTTACTTTGTGTGGTGGTTTAGTTGCTCAGTGGTGTCTGACTCTTTGTGATCCCATGGACAGTAGCCTGCCAGGCTCCTCTGAGCATGGGATTTCCCAAGCAAAAAAACCTGAGTGAGTTGCCATTTCCTTCTCCAGGGATCTTCCTGACATAGGGATTGAACCCAAGTCTCCTGTACTGGCAGGCAGACTCTTTACCATTGAGCCACGAGGGAAGCCCTAAAAAGAGCTTTGAAAGTCAGCAAAAGATTTTTCATTCACATATAATGTTTTATTCAACATTCAAATAATTGTTTAATAATTCCCATTTTATATTTGAGAAAACAGTCTCACAGTGCATAAATGACTTGTACAGGACACATAAGTGGTGAAGCTAAAGGTCAGTGATCTAACTCCAAGTTTAGAGTCTGCAGCCCACACCACTGGCTCTTCCTGTTGGTTGGAAGACACCAGTTAGCACTACTTTTTAAAAAGGGGTTATTGCTCTGCCCACTAGAGATTCCTTCTTGACAGTAACAGAAAAACTACTGGGCAACTTCCATCTTAATGTAATAAAGTGATTTTTGGTGTGATATACAGCAGATTTTTTCTTCCTCTTAGCACGCAGAAGCATGTGGGATCCATGCTGGCCCTTTGGAAGACTCTCTGTTTTTGGATCACAGTGAAAGGCTTTGCCATGGGGAAGATCGTAAAGTTGTCTTGAAGAAAGGCCCACCAGAAATTAAAATTGCAGATATGCCTCTGCATTCACCTCTCTCCAGGTACCAAAGCACTGTGATTTCCCATGGCTTCAGGAGGCGACTGGTCTGATCAAAAAATAAAATAATCAAGTAGTTCAGTATCTCCCTCTCTCTCTTCCATAAATGTTTCACCTACAGGTATAATTTATTCAAAGGCTATAAGGCAACTGCATATTTTTTTACATTATTATAGCTTAGAAAGAAAATAGTCAGTGAGAACACCTGAGATGAAGTAGAGGAGCAAGGAAAACTGTTTCACTGAAATTAACTTCAGAGTAAGTAGTTAAGAAACAGCAGACAGATCCAGTCCCACCATCTATCTTCACCACACTCCTCTACCTTTTTCTCCTCCTCATTCCATCCTTACTATTCATCTCTTCCAAAACTCAGTGTCAGGTAAACCAAACTGAGATAGAGTTGGAGGATGTGGGATTATTTTTGCTACTCTTCTGATTGCCCCAACACCTTTCTTTCTGCCCCCCTCACCAACACACATACCCCTAAGGCTATAAGAGACTGATAACTAACCAATATGGTTATTAGAAGTGTTTGGTAGACAACTCTATGATGCATCATATAATTTTCACTGAGATATAGTTTCCATATTGGTTCAGTGTGTCCAAGTATCAATATCCTACAGCGAAGAATTGATTCACATAACTTAAGAAATAAGAATGACTATGTGTAAAAATGATGCACTGCTGTGGAAGACAGTATAGTGGTTTCTCAAACAATTACACACAGAATTACCTTATGATCCAGCAATTTCAATTCTAGGCATATGCCCCAAAGAATTAAAAGCAGTGACTTGAACAAATATTTGTACACCAATGTTCACAGCAGCATTATTCATTACAGCCAAAAGGTAGAAAGAAATGTCCATCAACATTTGTTGAGGAGGAAAAAATTTTCCTCTATTCTTCTAGGTTCTTCTGATGGGTTTAAGAATTGAATTGACATGAGACAGATTAACAGGAGAAAATCAAACAAATGTTAAATAATATGTATACATGGGAGAGACCCAGGAAAACTGAGTAACTCACCAAAATGACTGAAACCGTCACTTTATATGTCATCTTCAGCTAAAGACAGAAGAGAATTTGAGAATAGTGATTTGGGTTTCAAAGAGGAGGAAGGTAATTGACATGGAGATGGAAACGCAAACATTCCGTGAATGTTTGTTGGGCCATGCAGAAACAATGGGACATAGAGTGGATGGAGATCTTGAGCGTTTCCCCCACCATACCTTGCTCATGTTTTTGCAGACATCTCTGCTGATAGCTCTATTCTTGTAATAAGCCTTCTATCTAAATTCATTTAGGCACTTTAGGGTACCTGGCTCAGTGACAGTCTCATCACCCTACAGTATCAATTATTCTGTTCTACTTAATTTTCTCTAATTTTGTGTGACCCTCTAAGTTACATCCTAGTAAGTAATTCTCTTTCAGAGTATTCCTCATCTAATTTCACTCTCTTAAATGTAAGCTCTAATTTGTACCTATGGCTTCCTTCTTTAAAAATTCCAGGAACTTCCTTGGTGGTCCAGTGGCTGAGACTCTGAGCTCCTAATGAAGAGGGCCCCCTGGTTCAATCCCTGGTCAGGGAACTAGATCCCACATGCTGCAACTAAGAGCCCACATGCCTCAATAAAAAATGTGGCTCAGCTAAATAAATAGATAAATAAATATGTTTTAAAAGATTCCCCATTCCACTGCAGTTTAATTTAAAACTCTGAATTTCTTCCCAAGAGAGCAGATTATCATGCTGCATCTTGGCCCAGGTGGGTTAACCCCAGTGACTGGGAAATCTTTGAGATTTCCAGGGTCAAAAATGCCAAGGGATATATTTTACACATATTGAAAATATAGGTGATCATATTTGACCATTACTAATTAGCTTCTGGCAGGCTAAGGGGCCGCCAAGAGCAGGTGAATGGGTGTGTCCCACACAGGGGTGTCTGGCAGAGAAGGTGAGCAGTGGCTGGAAGGGAGCCAGCACTACACTCCCCGAGCTCTGTGCACCTCAGTGCACAACTGGGGCCCTGGCAATACAGAGACCAGTTCCAAAGTCTTCACTACAACTTCTCTGGCTTTTCACGTGATTTACCACTAGAAGCCTGGCTGTCAGAAAGCATCTATCTTCTTTTAAGAATGTGGCCAAAACAGTGGCCACTGCTGAACCACCAGCAGCCAAAATGAAGTTCAATTTTTTGTGGCTTCTCATCAAAGCAAGAACCAGAAAAGGCGCATCAGTGCACTTCCCCACGGTCACAGAAAGATTATGTCTTCCCCTCTTTCCAAAGAGCTGAGACAGAAGAGCAGTATTCGATCTGTGCTTATCTGAAAGGATGAAAAAGTTCAGATTTTGCGAGGGCCCTGCAAAGAGCAGCAAACTGGCAACACATCCTGAGCTTATGGGAAGAAGAATGTCACTTACTCTGAGTGCGGCAAGAGGAAACTAATGGCACAACTGTCTACGCAGGCATTCAGCCCGGCAAGGTGCTTGTCACGAGACAAAAACCAGACAAAGACTGAAAATGATCCAAAATCTCACCAAGTAGGAAAGGCAAGGAGCAGACATAAGGAAGAAACAATTGAGAAAACACAAGAATCATCTTATTAGCAACTTTCATTAAAAACTTAAAATGGGACTGCCCTGGTGGTCCAGTGGTTAGGAATCTGCACCTCCACTGTAGGGGGTTCAGGTTTGATCCCTGGTTGCACATGCTACACAAAAACAAAAAAACTGTTAAAATGAAAAAAAAAGGAGAATGTGGCAAAATATGTGGGATAGCAGGCTGGATTAAAAAGTCAGGATGTATCAACTTGCGTGGATAAGAAGAATGCCTATGACCAGATAACAGTGCTGGAAGCCAGAACATCAAAACGTTTACAATATTAGTTCTGAAAGGTGGAGTTATGATTCTTATTTACATCCTCATATCTTTGTATTATCTGCAGCAAACACCGCTATATTTTACCTTTACAGACACTACTCCCCATATGTGGAAGGCACTCCTTTCTATTCTGCTGTCAGAGTTTCATATTCAACACAACTGCCAACTCTTCTATGAAACCTATTTCATATTCTTGTTTCTCCAATACCAATTCTCTCCGCCTTAACCTTTTCCAAGTTGGTTCTCTGCCTAAGCCTTCTGCTTCTTGACCAGAAGAGGTCTCTGCTGTGTTGCTCAAAAGAAAAAAAAAAAAAAAAGCAAAAAGCTTTTTTTTTTTTTTTAATGTTTTGTTGGTTTGCACTTTTTTAATAAGGGAAATCTTTGTCATTACCTGTTAGAGATATTGTGATATTATAGAAATCAGAGGTAGAAATTCTTCAATGCTTCTGTAACTAACAAATTTTCAGATAGAGCATTTTGTTCACAAAGGGGAGCTTAAACCCTTTGGATCTACACCTCAGTGCTTTGCAGTGGAATTACACCTGATATGTAAAAATTTGAAAACTGTAAAGAAAAAAGAAACTAAGGGATAACACATTTAGACAGAAAAACATGTCTTTTTCTAGGAACAAATTAAAAACCATCAGTAAAGTGCTTCTTTGGAATTCAAGGAAGGCTTCAGAGGCTAAATTTTTACAGACAAGAGGCAGGCAGAGGACATGTTGCGGGGAGTCTGTTCCAGGAAGGCCCATAGGGTTCTGCTCAGTTACAGATACAGAGCAAAATCAGCAAAGCAAAAAGGCGCATGGGGTGAAGTCCAAGGGACAAAAGCACTAATTTCCAAAAGTCCTCTTTCAGTAAAGTCACACAAGATATTTTTAATTACCCCTCTCAATGAGCTGTGACAACTCTGTTCTTTCTTTGATCAGGAAAATTAACTTGTGCATTCTTTGGTCTTTTCTGGGGATTTAAGAGAATATTTTGCAAGTACAGCAAGGTTCATTTTCTTCCTGGTATTAGGAGACAAAGGTCATGGGTTTCTCAAGCAATCACAGATGCATTTTATCCTAAGTGATGACTAGATGATCAGGCCTCAGCTGGTGCTACCTTCCAGAAGAGAGTTAAGCTTTAGAGTGTCAGAGAAATCAGAGCAGTTTCCAGCAGGATGCTGGATTGGAGCAATGGGTCAGATGTGAGCCAATGAGAGCTAGAAAGGACTTTCCACACATGGGAAAAGCATAAACAGAGGCAATGAGGAAAAATCACTATGTTTATAGAATATGTGAGGATATCCTGGGCAGAGAAAAGTTTCCTGCTGGGAAATAAAAGAAGGTAATCTTAGGAAAAAGGATCCAGCTTATTGAGGACTTAAAATTCCAAACCGGTGGTTGAAACAGATAACTATTAATGATCATGACAGAGTTTGAGAAAAACTAATCTGGCAATAGTTCAAAGGATGGATTGAAGATTAAGAGATAAATAAACTGGTTTGAACATAAATCCAGGTAAGAAGCCCCGATTAGAATCAAAGCTATGCAGATGGGGAATAGGGACCTCCATCGAGATGGTTTATATCAGAGTGAATGAAGTGCACAAGCAAGGCTTGAGCACGTGGTCAGCCTATCCTGGAAATGAGTTTAGCTGCACTTGGTAAGTTACCTTTATAAATCAGGTCAGTAAGGCACTATTAGAACCTTTTTTTTTTTTTTTCATGCACAGCCTGTGGAATAATTCCTCAACCAGGGATCAAATCCCAGCCCTTGGGAGTGAAAGGACTGAATCCTAACCACTGGACCACCAGGGAAGTCCCTATTAGAACCCTTTTAACCTCCAAGAAAAGTTATAAAACACTTTCTACTAGAAAGACAGATGATAACGCAGAGGAAAAAATCAGTGTGTGGTGTAGGAGTACCAGGAGGTGCAGTGTTTTTTTTTATGGTGAAGTATTTTAAGAAAACCATTTAGTGTGACTAATCTGTTTTCCCTTTCAAAGGTAGTTCATTTAAGTATAGCCTGATCAGAAGGACTAAATAAGGCACGCAAGGTTAAGATTGGACCTGCTGTGTTAACTTATAAAAATTCATGAAAACAATGATATTTAAGAGTGCATACATTCATATCTAAGATCTGATACATTTGAAATGAGCTATGAGCTGATGTGGGGGTGTGTATTTTTAATAAAAGCAGGAATGACATTTCTTTTTTTTAAAAAAAACATTTCATTGAAGTATTAGCTAATTTACAATGTGTTAATTTCTGCTGTATAGCAAAGTGATTCAGCTATATATATATACCCTCATATATGTACATTCTTTTTCATATTCTTTTCCATTACGATTTATCACAGAATATTGAATATAGGCCCCTGTGCTATACAGTAGCACCTTGTTTATCCATTCTCTATGCAATAGTTTGCATTGCTAACCCCAAACTCCTAATCCATCCCTCCCCCAGGCCCCCTCTACCTCTGGCAACCACGAGTCTGCTCTCTATGTCTGTGACTCTGTTTTTATTTCATAAATAAGTTCATTTGTGTCATTTTTAGATTCCACATATCAGTGATAACCTATGGTATTTGACTTTCTTTTTCTGACTTTGGTTAGTACGATAATCTCTAGGTCCATCCATATTGCTGCAAATAACATTATTTAATTATTTTTTCTGGCTGAGTAGTAAGGAATAACGTTTCTAATCACACCTCTCAGATTTTCTCAGTACAAAAACAAATAACATTATTAACACGCTTTAAAGATGTCAAGTGTCTTGAGGAAGCGGTAGTCAGAGTAAACCCCAGCTGCTGCCTGTGTCATGCTGCTCTGTCAGATTCACAAGCTCAGTCTCTCCATCCTCGCCTCCGTCACCCCATTCCACTGGCAATGGCCTTTCTGCACTTCAAACATGCCAAGTTAGTTCTCATCTCAGAACTACCTGGAATGATCTTCCCAAGATTTTCCCGTGGCTGCCTCCTTCTCATCATTCAGCTTTGAACATGTATCATCTCCTCAGGGAGGGAAAGAAGATGTTGTTGGAGGCGCTGCCCTTATGCCCCCTCACAGGGTGTGCATTCATCCCCCAGGTGCTGTGGATGTTGGCTGCTCCTGGCTCCTTTCACACGGATTGCCCTTGGCTTGCAGGAGCCTCCTCACCTGGCATTGGTCCAGGAGATAATGGCAGTAACTTACACCCCCCACCCAGGGGAAGGCCGTGGACAAAGGCTGAGTGATGAAAGGATTAGCAGCCTTCACCTCTGATGGCTCAGATGGTAAAGAATTAGCCTGCAATGCAGGAAACCCCAGTTTGATCCCTGGGTTGGGAAGATCCCCTGGATGAAAGGAATGGCAACTCACTCCAGTATTCTTGCCTGGAGAATCCCATGGACAGAGGAGCCTGGTGGGCTACTGTCCACAAGGTCACGAAGAGTTGGACACAGCTGAGCAACTAACACATGACATGATACCTCTGGGTAGAGCAATTCATGATTCAGGGCTTCCCATGGGATCAAGCTGAGACTAGACTTCTCCTAAAGCCATATCTTTACTGAACTTCATCCCCTGCTGTCTCCTACTTTTTTCACTCCCTAAAAGGTTTCTCCTTAAGATCTTTTAAGTAAGAAGTCCCACCTCAGGTCTCGTTCAAAGAGAAAGTAATTTAAGACAGCTAGTGAGAGGAATGGTCCTAGGAAGCCAACTGGAGGTAGGTTTGGCATTGGAATACTCATCCCCTAGATGGCAATGAGAACCCCGTCATCGGTAGTGAGTGAACTATTGTTACTGCTTGACTTGCTGTAGTGGAGCCATTGCTAAGATTTTCACCTGCATAGAACTAGGATAAAATATAGGAAGAAGAAGCTGCATTGAATTTTGCAATGGCTCTGGGTATTTAACATGTATGAAGAAAACAGGGGGAAGCTTGGTACACAGGAATGCTTGTACTGTCTTTGCCACTTCTTGGGAGTCTGTAGTTATTTCAAAATTAAAAGTTGTAAATGAAAACAAATAGCTAGTTAGTGGGTGGTAAGGAAGTTTACTGAGCTTCCCAGATGGCTCAGTGGTAAAGAATCCACTTGCCAATGCAGGAGACGGGTTTGATGCCTGGGTCGGAAAGATCCCCTAGAGAAGGAAATGGCAACCCATTCTACTATCCTTGCCTGGAAAATCCTTTGGGCAGGAGAACAGGGTGGGCTACAGTCCATGGGGTTCCAAAGAGTTGGACATGACTGAGCAACTGAGCTTGCAACATGAGGAAATCTACCAGTTTAAGTGGGACTTAGAATACAAAAGGGCTCCGTAGTGGATCTAAGTTATGGTAAAAGAAACACTGCCTTTTGGGCCACATGACCCCCAAAATTCTAGAGTATTTCCTGTATCTGTGGTAGATAAAGAGTCTGTGTGAAATACTTGAGAACCCCAAACGTGAGAATTGCAGTGCAGATCTCTAGGGTTCTTGGGCAAGGCTGTGTTACCTGTAGCAGAGAACTATACACCATTCACAAAATAGCATCTGACACATTATTGTGACCTGGAAGTGACTATCTGATTATGAGACATCAAATGACTATGAAACAAGAGCTGCCCACCACAAGCTGGGTTTGGTCAGACCTACCAAATCATGAGATTGGGTACATTAGCAGCATCCATCATAAGATGGAAACAGTGCATCTGAAACTGGGCTCGAGCGGTCCCCCAAAGCATAACAAAGCTGTGCAAACAAGTAGATCAGAACAACTCCTACTTTTAACCTGAGGACAGCCTGCAACATCAAAGTTGTAATTTGTTCCAATAATTCTCCTCTTCTAAGTACCAGAAATGGCACCAACCAGAATGCTGGAGGACCTGCAACCAGATGGAATGAGAATAACGTGAGAAACAATTGGCTCTGAGAGGTACAAAGGGTAGACTGTAGCAGATGCTATTGGTGCCTTCCAGGTGGCTCAGGGCTAAAGAATACACCTGCCAATTCAGGAGACCCAAGAGATGTGGGTTTGATCCCTTGGAGGGGAAGATCCCCTGGAGGAAATGCCAACCCACTCCAATATTCTTGCCTGCGAAATTCCATGGACAGAGGAGCTGAGTGGGCTACAGTCCATGGGGTCACAAAGAGTTACATAACTAAGCAACTGAGCATGCATGAAATCCCCTTTACAAACTGGAGTACCAATGTTGGCTGCTAATTACACCTGCACTTTTCCCCAGGAGGTTGCATTTGGCTGATTGGAGCTGCCTGAGTCAGAGATGAAGCCTCCTTCCACAGTGTACAGAGGCAGCTGTCCAGCCATGGACTACACTTGCCAGCCTCTTCTTGCAAGAGCAACTTGATAGGGACATGTGAATAGTTCTCACTGAGAACTATTGAGATGTATTCTCTCAAGACCAAGATTAAGAACCTTTCTCCATTTGTTTTTTCCCTATGCTCCTCCTGCATGTAAAGGGTGAAAACCCTGGGAAGAGGAGGCCACAGATAAAAGGAGGCTGAGTTCCTGAGTCACCATGTGGAAGCTGCCACCAGTCAGGAACTCGTATATTGTTAAATGACTGGGGTCACAGTTGCGGCAGCTGCATTACTCTAATATCCTCTCTCTGTGAACTTTAATGGGATTCCTGACATACTGGGAAGTGGGACTGGATGCTTCTGAAAGCTCCTTCTGATACAGATTCGCTGGCACATTACTTCTGAAATTTATAAACTATTGTACTTGATGGTTATGTTGTCAAATAGGATCATTTAATTATCCTGTAGTAAATATGGTAGAGCTTAAAACCACTGGGTCAGAACTGGTTTCTAGCTCTGGCTCTTCTACAAGCCTGTTATAGAGTCTGGAAAATATAACTTTACTTCTCTGAGCCTCAGTTTCATCAACTGTAAAATACAAATAAAATGCAGTGTGAACAAGGAGACAATATGACCTCTAAGTTCCTTTCGAACTCTTATGGTTATTACTTCTCTGTATCATATTAAAATAAAATCTCTTCAAGGAATGTACAGAAACAGCTTTTTATAGGCAGAGAGAAGTGGGAGCACAGAACTTTAGTGCATTAATTAATATTGCACTAAACTTAACCTATAGTAAACTCTTTAATCACAGAGTATCTTTTATTATTGGACTTAAAAAATTGGAGACGAGTCATTAGGTTCTTTGCTTTTGGCTCTAGATATAGTCAAATTGTCTTGACCAACTCAGATACTCCATCCAGTTGAGGCAGTAATTGGGGATGATTTGTTTCAGGAGTAGGAAATGGGGCCAAGTGAGTCCAGTGGGAAATGACTGGCAATGCCAAGAAACACTCCAGGGCACCGGGCCATGACCACGTCAGTGACACACAGCCTGTACTGACCATGAATCCCACAGTAAACCATAGGCTGATTGAAGTTTTGTTTTCCTTTATAAACAAATAGGCATGGCGGTGTTCCAACAAAACTTTGTTTACTGGTTTTGGTTATTATTTTTTTAAAAATTAACCCACCTAAGAAAGACATTTAGAAGGCACAAAATTATTACAGAGAAAATTCTGCAAGCTGTTAGATAAATCCGTTTCCCTGGTAAACATGAAGTCTTCTGACACTCCGCATCTCTAAATCACATCATTTCATTTTGTTTGTGTTGGACAGGGCATTTAACTAACCTCTTGGTGTTTGTGTAAGGAACCTGGGCCCGCCGTAGATAAGGGAGGGATTGGGCTGCCTTGTGTCTTATCCATTGTAGAATATGCATGTTTTCACTGGGTTGATTTTCCTGCAGGTGAGCATGATGAGAAATTCTCAGAGGCTGGAGGAGCTGCTGGGTTCAATCTAGGCTGTTGGATTATATCTTCCTGAATGGCCATACATGCAAATGTTTGTCAAATTCTAAGGTTAAGATGCAGCTCCAACAATGATATCTGGTAAAGTATCTCGAGGGACGGAAAAAGGAGATAACTTCCTCAGCCTCTTATCAAGCATCAGTTCAGTCCAACTTCCCACAGACCTGGTTCCCAGTGTTGGGCTGTGTATTCCTTGTGCTCCTAATAGTAATATAAAGAGAATGCACTGACTTTCTCTGCTGAGGCTCTGTAGACAAATCTGATGTCTCCTTGCATACAAATACATCAAACCATGAGAGGACATACTGAAGGATCCACAGGTGTCTAGGACATGCTTTTAGGATTACCCAAACTTAAAATCTCAGCTCTGTCTGCCCCCACCCCGGACTGCCTCTTACCTTCTATAGCCAATGACTTGCCAATTTATGTTTATTCAACATACACAGGGGTTTTCATTTCTTTCTAAGGCTACTCTCACTTACTTCAGAGTCTCTCACTGACACTATAAAATTATATTCTAAACTGCCTTTCCAGACCCAATGCATCTTAGACATGCTAGTAGACTAAGCATTTGAAAGCTGGTTCCCATCATGTTAATTTCTGCTTGTTCTTCTCAGCGGTTTACTGTTGCATATAAAATTATGTGTAACCTCCTCCTGGCATCTCTTAAAATTAAGCTCAAATTTGCATTTTCCAGTCTTAATCACCTATTTCACACATCCAACTCTAATATAACTACCTGGAAAAGCTGAAACTTTCTTATGTATGTGCTGTTTTTCATATTATGCCTCAATTCTCCTTTGAAACTTTTTCCATGTAAGCTGGCTCTGGTTTTGTTTTCCTTCACTACTCCAAGTGCAGAGCTGTTTACATAGCTGGTTTGCAGTACATTTTTGTGGATCTGAGTTTGAAGGTGAAGTCCTTCAGGTACAATCCAAGATCCATTCTCTCATGGTTATGTGTCAGGCATTGTTCTAGGACTTGGGATAAACAAGCTGAACACACCAACAGGACTAGATGTATGCCCTCATGAAGCTCAAATGGGGGGAGCTTGGGTAGGAGATGAGATATTAGACAAATAAACAAGCAACATACTTAGAAGGTCATATGAGATGTGAGCTATAAAGAAAAGCAAAGTGGAGAGGGGAAGGGTGAGTACCAGAAGTGGCTGTGTTAGGGGGAGAAATTTTAAATAATAGTGGTCACAGAGGGTCCTTCTGAGAACGTGATGTTTGAACAAAATACTTATTGGGGACGAACTTGTGGCTACTGAGGAAAAAAGCCTTCTAAAGAAGGGCACGAGATATGTGGAGGCCCTGAGGCAGGAACTTCTGATGTCCCAGTAATAAGTAGCAAAGAAAGCAAAGTGAGCCAGGCAACAGATGAGAGTGGAGGGTCTCAGTGGACCATCAGCTATTGTAAAGATGTTGATGTTTACCCAAAGTCAAATGCAGAGACTTGGCAGGGCACTGAGCAGAGAAGCTCCATGATCTGCATTATATCTTAAAAAGATCTCTGGCTCCTTGAGAGTGAACTGATAGACCAGGTGGTAGAAGCAGAGAAACCACTTAGGAGCATCTATGTAATAAGCTAAGATGGTGACTTGGACTAGGGTGGTGGTGAAGGGTTTGAAAGGAGGTCAGATCCTAGAAATATTTTTAAAATAGAGCTGATAAGAACTGCTGATGGTTTGAATGTGGCATGTGAGAGAAAAAGAGAACCAACAATGAGACTTTCCGAGTGATCCAGTGGTTAAGAATGTGCCTTCCGATGCAGGGGATGTGGGTTCAGTCCCTGGTCAGGGAACTAAGATCCCACATGCCACAGGGAAACTAAGCCTGAGAACCCCAACTAGATAAACCTGCCCACTGCAACAAAAGAGGCCCACGTGCTGCAACCAGAGAAAGCCTGAACACTGAAATGAAGCTTGTGTGCTACAAGAAAGACCCAGTGAAGCCAAAAATTTTAAAAAATAAAATTTTAAAATTAAAAAAGAGAGAGAGAGAAAACCAAGGATAAGTCCAGGGTTATCCTTGGGTAAGTAGAAGAAAGTTGGCCTCATCAAGATGGGATAAACTATGAGAGGAACAAATTTCAGAGTTTGGATGGCAGGACGATCAAGATTTTTATTAGGTTATCAGCGATAATTTAAGGTAATTCTGGTCTAATCCAAAGTTTTAATTAGAATGTTCCTTTCTAGCAGACCGTGAATTTTATCTCAAAGCCTTTTTCTTCTAGTACTCTTATAACACAAATCCAAGACACTGTAGACAACTAAAAATTAAATCATGTTTTAAAAGTTAGCACAGCAAAAACTACCAAAAGCAAAGACTAAATACAAATGACAAACCATGAAACAGTATCTGTAGCTCATATTATAATCATAGCTTTCTTAATATATAAAAAACTGTTATAAGTAAATAAGAAATAACAATAACAACCCAAAAGGAAAAATGGACAATGGATGTGAACAGGTAATTCATAGAAAAAGAAAACCCACTATGAATGCCTCTTAATCATAAGACATTCAATGTCACTCATTTAAAGCTATAATTAGATAGCTTCTTCCCTATCAAATTGATAAAGATCAAAAAGCTTAATAACTCAGGATATTGGCTAGAGTATAAGGAAATAAGCTTTCTCATATATCAACATCTATGGGGAACAATTTAGCAACATCTGTCAATATTTTAAATGTATACACTCCAACAAAGCGATTCAGCTTCTAACTAGGTATGGTAGAGATATAGTAACATATTTCAGAGAAGATACACACACAAGATTAGGTTTTATAGTATGGTATCTAATTTTAAAAGATTCAGAACAATGTTCAATTCAGTTCAGTTGCTCAGTCGTGTCCAACTCTTTGAAACCCCATGAACTGCAGCTTGCCAGGCTTCCTTGTTCATCACCAACTCCTAGAGCTTACTCAAACTCATGTCCATCAAGTAAGTGATGCCATCCAACCATCTTATCCTCTCCTGTCCCCTTCTCTTCCTGCCTTCAATTTATCCCAGCTTCAGGGTCATTTCCAATGAGTCAGTTCTTCACATCAGGTGACCAAAGTATTGGCGTTTCAGTTTCAGCATCACTCTTTCCAATGAATATTCAGGACTGATTTCCTTTAGGATGGACTGGTTCAATCTCCTTGCAGTCCAAGGGACTCTCAAGAGTCTTCTCTAACACCACAGTTCAAAAGCATCAATTCTTCGGCACTCAGCTTTCTTTATAGTCCAACTCTCACATCCATACATGACTACTGGAAAAACCGAACCTTTGAATAGATGGACCTTTGTTGGCAAAGTAATGTCTCTGCTTATTAATATGCTGTCTAGGTTGGTTATAGCTTTTCTTCCAAAGAGTAAGTGTCTTTTATTTCATGGCTGCAATCACCATCTGTGGTGATTTTGGAGCCCAAAAAAGTAAAGTCTCTCACTGTTTCCCCACCTACTTGCCATGAAGTGATAGGAGTGGAGGCCATGATCATAGTTTTTGAATGCTGAGTTTTGGGCCAACTTTTTCACTCTCCTCTTTCACTTTCATCAAGAGGTTCTTTAGTTCTTCTTCACTTTCTGCCATAGGTGTGGTGTCATTTGAATATCTGAGGTTATTGAGATTTCTCCCGGCAATCTTGATTCCAGCTTGGGCTTCATCTAGCCTGGAATTTCTCATGATGTACTCTGCATATAAGTTAAATAAGCAGGGTGACAATATACAGCCTTGATGTACTCCTTTCCCAATTTGGAACCAGTCTGTTGTTCCATGTCCAGTTCTAACTGTTGCTTCTTGACCTGTATACACATTTCTCAGGAAGCAGGTCAGATTTTCCATAGTTTTTGTGATCCACACAGTCAAAGGCTTTGGCATAGTCAATAAAGCAGAAATAGATGTTTTTCTGGAATTCTCTTGCTTTTTTGATGATCCAATGGATGTTGGCAATTTGATCTCTGGTTCCTCTGCCTTTTCTAAATCCAGCTTGAACATCTGGAAGTTCACGGTTCACATACTGTTGAAGTCTGTCTTGAAGAATTCTGAGCATTACTTTGCTAGCATGTGAGATGAGTACAATTGTGTGGTTGTTTGAGCATTCTTCCAATGCAGATAGCTGAATACTGTGATAACTACAGTGCACCTAACCCAGACGGGGTGGTGGAGGAGGGTTGGGGAAGGCTTTCTGAAAGCCTAAAACAAAATTCTAAGGATAAAAAATGGGTTAGCTAGGTAATGGTAAAATGTTCCAGCTAGGGAGAAGAAGCAAATCTCCTTCAACTTGAACTTCCACGGAAGGAAACTGAGAGAAGGGACAGCATGTTTAGGTAGAGAGTAATGGTTAAATAAATTGTGGTGTGTCTATTGTAAACATACATTAAAAATAATAAGGCAGGTTTGCAAAACATATTATTAAGGGATAAATATATAATTAAATAAGTAAATATATAATTAAATATCTCAACATTCAGAAAACTAACATCATGGCTTCCAGTCCCATCACTTCATGGCAAATAGATGGGGAAACAATGGAAACAGTGACAGAGTTTATTTTGGGGGATTCCAAAATCACCACAGATGGTGACTGCAGCCATGAAATTAAAAGACGCTTGCTCCTTGGAAGAAAAGCTATGACCAACCTAGACAGCATATTAAAAAGCAGAGACATTACTTTACCAACAAAGGTTCATCTATTCAAAGCTATGGTTTTTCCAGTAGTCATGTATGGATGTGAGAGTTGGACTATAAAGAAAGCTGAGCTCAGAAGAATTGATGCTTTTGAACTGTGGTGTTGGAGAAGACTCTTGAGAATCCCTTGGACTGCAAGAAGATCCAACCAGTCCATCCTAAGTGAAATCAGTCCTGAATATTCATTGGAAGGAGTGATGCTAAAGTTGATACTCCATTACTTTGGCCACCTTATGTGAAGAACTGACTCATTGGAAAAGACCTTGATGCTGGGAAAGATTGAAGGCTGGAGAAAAAGGGGACCACAGAGGATGAGATGGTTGGATGGCCTCATCGACTTGATGGACATGAGTTTGAGTAATCTCCAGGAGTTGGTGATGGAGAGGGAAGCCTGGTGTGCTGCAGTCCATGGGGTCGCAAAGAGTTGGATGGGACTGAGCGACTGTACTGAACTGAACTGATATAATTTTAAAAAAGGCAAAATGAAGAATGATTTGTGTAGTGAGCTACCATAGGTTTTAAAAAATACGAGAGAGACAGAATGTACACATATATATTTATAACTTCCTGGAGTTTCTCTGCACTTATCATGGCAAAGTAATAAATATGATGGCTTCTGGAAAGCAACTTAAGGGAGCCCTCTTTTTAAATATATGACTCTGACATTATTAGACCCCCTGGAGCTACCATCTCATCCAAGAGGATTCTTACGTTCCTTTAAGGCACCCATTTTCCTTCAGGTGGCAGAGGAGGAAAGAGAAATAAGCAAAGTAATCATGACTTGAGAAAGAAATTCACAGCTCCATTTTAAATGAAAAGTGCCATATTTTATCTCCTTGTCTAATTTTAGATAGAAAACTTGGCTACATCTAATTTGAAACCATTACATTTTAAAATAGATTTGGCATCCTTATCTTTTCTTCTGTTTATTTCTGTTATCATGAAGTTAACATATTCACAGAATTCCCTGGTGGGTCAGTGGCTAAGACTCCAAGCTCCCAATGCAGGGGACCCTATTTCAGATCCTGGTCAGGGAACTAGATACCGCATGTCACAGCTAAGAACCAGTAAGCCAAATAAGTAAATGTTTTAAAAAATAAAATAATATAAAACATTCATATGTTACTTAAATTCATCGGAAAAAAAAATGAGACTGAATGAGACTTAAAGAGGAACCTCCCTGGTGGTCCAGTGGTTAAGAATCTGCCTTCCAGTGCAAGGGCTGGTTCGGGAACTAAGATCTCATGTGCTGCAGGGCAGCTTGTCTGTTCAGGCTGCTATAACACAATGCCATTGACAGAGTGAATTAGAAACATGAAAATTTTATCTCCCACAGTTCTGTAGGCTAACAAGTCCAACAGCAAGGTACCAGCAGATTTGGTGTCTAGTGAGAGCCTGTTTCCCTGTGTCCTCACATTGAGAAAGGGGTGTGGAGCTCATTGGGAATCTGTTTTATAAAGACAATAAGGTCACTCATGAGGACTCCACCCTCAAGACATAATCACCTCCCCAAACCTACCCCTCCCCTCCCCCACCCTGGCCAAATACCTTTCACATTGGTTAATTTACATTTAATGCACCAATTTAGGTGGGGGGCTGGTGAGTTCAGTTCGTTCAGTTCAGTCACTAAGTCGTGTCTGACTCTTTGCGACCCCATGGACTGCAGCACGCCTGGCTTACCTGTCCATCACCAAATCCCAGAGGCTACTACAACTCGTGTCCATCACGTTGGTGATGCCATCCAACCATCTCATCTTCTGTTGTCCCCTTCTCCTCCTGCCTTCAATCTTTCCCAGCATCAGGGTCTTTTCAAATGAGTCAGTTTCTCGCATCAGGTGGCTAAAGTATTGGAGTTTCAGCTTTGGCATCAGTCCTTCCAATGGATATTCAGGACTGATTTCACTTAGGATGGACTGGTTGGATCTCCTTGCAGTCCAACGGACTCTCAAGAGTCTTCTCCAACACCACAGTTCAAAAGCATCAATTCTTCCGAGCTCAGCTTTCTTTATAGTCCAACTCTCACGTCCTTACATGACCACTGGAAAAACCATAATTTTAACTAGACGGACCTTTGTTGGCAAAGTAATGTCTCTGCTTTTTAATACGCTGTCTAGGTTGGTCATAACTTTCCTTCCAAGGAGTAAGCATCTTTTGATTTCATGGCTGCAGTCACCATCTGCAGTGATTTTGGAGCCCAGAAAAATAAAGTCAGCCACTGTTTCCACTGTTTGCCCATCTATCTGCCATGAAGTGATGGGACCAGATGCCATGATCTTAGTTTTCTGAATGTTGAGCTTTAAGCCAACTTTTTCACTCTCCTCTTTCAGTTCCACCAAGAGGCTCTTTAGTTCTTCTTCACTTTCTGCCATAAGGGTGGTGTCATCTACATATCTGAGGTTGTTGATATTTTTCCCGGCAATCTTGATTCCAGCTTGTGCTTCCACCAGCCCAGTGTTTCTCATGATGTACTCTGCATATAAGTTAAATAAGCAGGGTGACAATATACAGCCTTGACGTACTTCTTTTCCTATTTGGAACCAGTCTGTTGTTCCATGTCCAGTTCTAACTGTTGCTTCCTGACCTGCACACAGGTTTCTCAAGAGGCAGGTTAGGTGGTCTGGTATTCCCATCTCTTTCAGGATTTTCCACAGTTTATTGTGATCCACACAGTCAAAAGCTTTGACATAGTCAATAAAGCAGAAATAGATGTTTTTCTGGAACTCTCTTGCTTTTTCGATGATCCATTGGATGTTGGCAATTTGATCTCTGGTTCCTCTGCCTTTTCTAAATCCAGCTTGAACATCTGGAAATTCATGGTTCATGTACTGCTGAAGCTTGGCTTGGAGAATTTTAAGCATTACTTTGCTAGCGTGTGAGATGAGTGCAATTGTGCATTGTTGTTTAGCCTACCGCATTAATTAACCTTTTCATATATTTACTCTGAAATGTTCATCCAGTTATTCTCTGAACAGATGGTCCCCAGAAGTTACCTCATTCAGAATAGGGTAATTAAACATGAAAATTATGATATGAGTTATGGTCCCATCTTCCACAGAAAATGCCACAAAATCCTGCGGACAGGGTGGGTTTAAAAAGTGTCTTCAGGTATGCTGTGCTTAGACCAGAGAGTGAAAGAGGCCCATACTTGTGTAAAACAGGTTACAAGAAGAATAGAAGCAGTTGTTCCTGTATTTCCAGTTAGTAAGGAAAGAACTTTCAGAGCTCATTGGCTATCCAACTCCCCAGGGTTGTTAGTGGTAAATCCCTAGTGAATATGTCAGATTTTTCTAGGGCCTGATCTTTCTGCATGAAGCTTTTGGATTACAAGATAGTTGCGAAGTCTTCACTGCTTTGGCATATTAAATGTCTGGTTTTAAGTCAGACATTTGGAAATTGCATGAAATCTTCAAGATGCAAAGTTTAGTCCAGCCTCGTGGATGATCTGTATACAGTGATAGCTAACAGCTAATTCACCAATCATATCCTTCCAATGTGATGCATGACTATAATTCTTAAAATAATTGATAAGTAAATAAACTGGAAAGGGAGCTACTAGAACTGATTGAACAAGTTCCCTTTATAAAGACATTTTTAAAATTCAATAGGCATCCCAATGTGTCACCTGTAGTAGTGGTGAAATTATGTAATGGCTTGAAAAACTTTCTTGCAAGTCTGTAGATCTGAAAGTCTGATAGCCCTGGTGAGGTGTGACTATTAACATCATTTACTTATTCATTTGTAGGAATAACACCCCTCCTCATTTTCTCCGTTAATGTAGTATGTTGTCTTGGCCTATGAGCCTTACATTTCCTTTTCTTATGTACAAATATAGATCACATTGTTTCCTGCTATTTGATTTTTCCGTTTTTATTCTGATCCTCATACTTCTCTTAAACCCAGTCCTGTCAGTTACAAGTAGCTGCAAGGATCTAACTGTTTCATGTCTTACGTGTGGTCGAAGGACCAGCAGCACCAACCTCACCTGGGAGTTTGCTGGAATTGCATAATCTCAGTTCCCTCCAAAACTACCACATTAGGATCTGCGTTTTTTACAAGATCCCCGGGGCATGCATATGTACAACTAAAGTTTGAGAAGCACTGTGCTAGTGTAACCATGCCCTATGATTCACTTGCTGAAATGGTGAAAAATTACATAATATTTTATTATAAACTGTGTTATGGGCTGAATTGTATCCTCTTAAAATTCATATCCTAAAGGAGATCAATCCTGGGTGTTCATTGGAAGGACTGATGTTGAAGCTGAAACTCCAATACTTTGGCCACCTCATTCGAAGACCTGACTCATTGGGAAAGACCCTAATGCTGGGTAGGATTGGGGGCAGAAGGAGAAGGGGACGACAGAGGATGAGATGGTTGGATGGCATCACTGACTCGATGGACATGGGTTTGGGTAAACTCCGGGAGTTGGTGATGGACAGAGAGGCCTGGTGTGCTGCAGTCCATGGGGTCGCAAAGAGTCGGACACGACTGAGCGACTGAACTGAATTGAACTGAAAATTCATATTGAATTGGAAGCCATGACTCCTTCAGAATGTGACTTTATTTGGAGACAGGGCATTTACAGAGGTGATTAAGTTAAAATGAGGCTCTTTGTGTGGGACTTAATTCAATCTGAGTGGGATCAAAACAGTATGATACTGGCATAGAAACAGACATATTGATCACTGGAAAAGAAAGGAGGCCAAGAAGTAAACCCACACATATGTGGTAAAGTAATTTATGACAAAAGAGCCAAGAATATACAAAAGGGAAAGGATAGTCTCTTTAATAAATGGTGTTATGAAAACTGGACAGCTACATACAAAAGATGAAACTATAACCTTATCTTTTGCCATAAATGAAAATCAACTCAAAATGAAGACTTGAAGCTATAAAACTTCTAGAAGCAAACATAGGGGGTGAGTTTCTTGACACTGGTTTATGTTGCTTCTACTAGTTTAGAAAATATACTGCAATTTATTTGTCTCATTGGTAATCCCTAAAATACAAATATTATTTGACAAAGTAAAAACTTGACAATTTTGTTCCCGAACAATTCAAGAATTTCACTGTGCTTTAACTTTGAGAGTGCCACTCTCATCTATATTGCTTTTGATCTAAGAATTACATAAGAGAGTTTGTTTTCTTTACATATTTGTATAGAAGGGCCTTTATTTTGTGATCATGTTAGTTAGCCTAGTTTTACTGAATTGTGAATAGAGAATGTGGCCTCTATTATCACCAATCAGGGTTTGTTCAGTGTTTTTTGTGGACCAATATATGGTCAATTTTCTGTGGACACTTGAAAATGAAGGATATTATCTATCTTAAGGAAACACGGTATACCTACCATGTGTTATTGAATGTAGTCACAGTTTCTTTTTTTTACATTTTAAAATCACTGCTTGAGATTCATCTTTCAATTTTGGCATCTCACAGATGCTTTTGGCCAGGTGGCAATCATAAGGCGTTGCTGGCACAGGCATATATTTGGCCCCTGCTGTTTACATCATTGCCACTTCAACTGAGATATGTTTATATTGCTGACTCTGTACATGTTGAGTTTAGTTACCATTTTAAGCAGCTGAAAGATTACAGTGTATTTTGGTGTTGAAACTAAAATTTATTGGGTACATAGAAAGGCTTGCTGCTACTGCTGCTAAGTCGCTTCAGTCGCGTCCGACTCTGTGCGACCCCATAGACGGCAGCCCACCAGGCTCTGCCATCCCTGGGATTCTCCAGGCAAGAATACTGGAGTGGGTTGCCATTTCCTTCTCCAGTGCATGAAAGGGAAAAGTGAAAATGAAGTCGCTCAGTCGTGTCCGACTCTTAGCGACCCCATGAGCTGTAGCCTACCAGGCTCCTCCATCCATGGGATTTTCCAGGCAAGAGTACTGGAGTGGGATGCCATTGCCTTCTCCAATAGAAAGGCTTGGGAAGGTGTAAATTTGATACTAGTAAAGCAAATATTATTGAATGGCAAACTATACATTTTCTTGCAAGAAACAACCAAAGACTGTACAGAACCTTGGAACAATAAAGGAGAACAACTATGAGTAGATGAATCTGTGTGGCATTTATTCCTGAGATACTTGTTGAAGATACCTATTGCATATCAACTGAAGCAACTGAATTTAGGAGAAATTGCAAGATCCCTCAAAATAGATGAAATAAATTTCGTAACTAGCAGAGGATACTGAGACTTCTTCACGCATTTTGCAAGCCATAAGGCATGTGTCATAGTTTAATTGATAGCACTTATTTTCTTGTGTTATATTTAAAAAATAACATGTTTTACAGGTGATGGCATCTTACATTCAAATGAAACGTGGTCTATTGACCAGCTTTAGCTTATCATGTTACTTATGTTGTCTATATTCTCACACCCCTTAAAAATTTCTTTGATCTACCTTAAATGCAAATGAAATGTCTCCTAAACAAGCCCATCTACTTCCCTTTGTTATCTCCTGTATGTCTGCTCCTTGAATGTTGCTACCAAGCTTTAAGGACATGTATACCCTAAGTGTTATATCATCATTATCATTTATATCTTATAATCTAATATTATAAGTAGCTCTGCTTGGTCTCATTTTATGGCTTTTTGGTATGAATATCTGTTGCTGATATTAAGACCACAAATCCTGCTTTTTTCTTTTTTTTGCATTTGCCAAGTTTACTTTTGCCCATCCTCTTATTTTCAACCTTTGTGAACCACTTTGTTCTAGGTGTGTTTCTTTTACATACTAAAAAGTTTGGATTCTTGCCTTGTACTCTAATCTGAAAGTCAATATATTTCTAAAAGGTAAATAAGCACATTTAAAAAATTTGATTGGCATATTTGTCTTTTTTGTTATTTTTTATAATTTTTAAATTCCCTCATGATATAACTTATTTTCTTTGCTCTTTTGATAATCTGATATTTGGAGAAGTTTGTGGTTTTTGTGACTTTAATTTTAAATTGTTACTCAAGAAAATATATTCTTTTGCAAATACTACATCTGATAAATGAATTGTATCCAGAATTTTTAAATGACTCTTACAAATCAATAATAAAAAGACAAAAACTCAGTTTTAAAATGGGCAAAGTATTTGAACAGACATTTTCCCAAAGAAGATAAACATATGAAGATGCTCGGCATCATTAGCATTAGGGAAGTGCAAGTTCAGATTCACAGAAATACTACTTTATATTCCCTAGGTTATGGACTGAATGCCTGTACTCAAGCAAAATTCAGATGTTTAAGTTCTAACCCCTATGTGGCTAAATTTGGATACAGAGTTTGTGGATGTAGAACCAGGGATAGGAGGAATGGTAGATACAGGTGTATTTTTGACCACAAGGGGCAGTGCCACATCCTCTAATGCCTGTGTTGTTCAAGGGTCAATTGTAGTATTTAGAGAAAATTAAGGAAATGGGGGGAAAAGGTAATTATTAAAGCTAGGGGGTACTGGAATAGAGGTAGGGCAGCGAGGAATGCTGTACAGGAAAGCAAGAACGTTCAGTCATTATATACCACCTGGCTTAGCCGTGAATAGTGTTTACATAGACATAATAATGAAATTCTGATTATATAAGCAATCTTACAGTATAACTGTGGAGACAAGGAGAATGGGAAATGTGTGTGTGTGTGTGTGTGTCTGAGAGAGAGATACAGAGTTAGAATTCATGTCAGTCTCCCCATGGTGTGAAATCACTACATAAGGCCTACAATTAGCAATTCAAGAAGTGATATTATAAGCACATTATTTAGAGATATGGAGGTAAGTATCTAAAAAAATGCACAAAGATAGTTAAAAATCATTGCTATGGGAAACAGAAGTGGGATGTTGGGGGAGTGTGACATGTTGGAGAGTGGGGAATAGCTGGGATTTTTAAAATAATAAACATTATACTTAAGTCTACATATGTATATACAATTTTTGGTAAAAAAAATAAAACAATGTATGGTCAACTGTGTTGAATGTCACACACATACAAAAAAACCCCACCAGATTCACTAACAGGAATTAAAAATAGATAGTGAGCAACTTTCCCAGAGGTCTAGTAGTTAAGACTTCTCCTTTCAAGGCAGTCAGGTAGCTAAGATTCCACATGCCTCAGGGTCAGAAAACCAAACCATGAAACAGAAGCAGTATTGTAACAAATTCAATAAAGACTTTAAAAATGGTCCACATCAAAGAAGTCTTCTAAAAAAAAGTTGTAACACTTGGCAACATTAATTTTTCCAACAATTGTATGTGTTTGACTATCATCTTTTTTACACGCTTTCCCTCATTTAATTATGTATAGAATCTAGAGGAACTATCCATATGAATATTTTTAGTTCATTATAAATTCAAGTTATCCATTGCCATAGTCTGTAAAGTCATCTGTCTGTAGGAAACTTCAAAGGACAAATAATGTGTAATCTCCATTCCTTCCCACCCAACTGGTTCTCACTGAAATTCTTCACCTGTACCTTGAGGGCCTCTCCCGGCAGTTAGGTACCAGTCATTCTTGTTTTAGGGGATGAGTTTCATTATCAGCATGTTCAAGTTACGAAGAATGAAAAATTTAGAGACACATTTACAGTTCCCTGCCTCCCTCTCCCCATCCACCCCTTCTGACTTCTGACCAAATTAAGATTTCCCTGGAGGAAAGGAGAGACAGAGGGGACAGACCGCACAGGAAGAAGTGGGTGGAGAATGGCATCGGTGGTCAGCCAGAACCAGGAGGCCCCGTGTCAGCAGCAGGTCAGCTCCCAGAGGCCATCCAGTCTGTAGGCAAGTGAGGACGGTTACCTGCTCCGCAGTGTTGCCATGTTAATTACCCTCATCTGTTCCCTCTCCTTCCCTCTCTGACACCCAGAGAATTGAGTAGTCTGTTAGGAATGAGCAGCCTCTTTCCCAACAGAGGTTTTGCCACCTCCCACCCCACGTGCTCCACGTGCTTGGCTGGCTTTTCTGTGGTCATCATCGACAGCCCTTGTCTGAGCAAGACTGGACCAGACACAAGCAAAGAGGCATCTAATACTGAGAGGGGTATTGGGGAAACATACTCTCCATTGTGATCCCAAGTGGGGTTGGGCCATCTGGGGGAGGCAGAGCTTAAGGATACAGAAGGATGGAGGGGGTCTGCAATTACTGCTCCGTTCACGCTTCAAAGACCACTGCCTAACTCTGCAAACTCCACCTACAGAGGTTCGACCCAGGACCCCGGTCTCTGCTAAGGTGGGGAGGAAGGGCCAGTCCTGAGTGTACCTTGTCCATCCGCGTTGACAGTATGTAAAACAGTTGTCTTTTTGCAGTGTGACTTATTTAACATCAATAGTTTTGTTCTGTTATTCAGTAATTGTTCAAGTTTTCAAATGAAACCCTTTGCCTTTCTCTACTTTTAGCAAAATGAAATATTTCAAGTAGATGAACACCAAAGCTGGCCCCAGATATTCTGTAACCTTCCCTTTACAACTTACCCCTAAGGGCATTTTTGAGGTTTACACCCAAAAAAATAATTATAATAGTAAAGTGACTATGATCTTGGTCTGCATTAAGAGAAAAGCAGAGATGACAGTTGCTCTGTCTACTCCAGAAACATGACTTTCAATTCTGGACATCACGTCTTATAACGAAAAGAGGCAACCGCAAAATACTCAGGGAAATCAGGAGCATGAAGGGCCTCCACACATGTCACACAAGGAACAGTTGCACAAACAATTCTGAGTGTGTTTAGCTTTGAAAAGTGATGTCTCAGGCTGACTGACTTTACTTTGACTGATATTTTGTACAGGATGGATTAGACTTGGCCCTTATTGCCTCAGGTTGTAGAACCCGAGTGAACATTACACAAATTCAGGCTTAATTTTCGAGATACTATTTTATTAATGTTTCCAAACACAGAATGAGGTGCTTCAGAAAAGAGTGAGTTCCAGTCTTAAGAGCTCTGCTAAAATAGGCTGGACAACTCCTGGCAAGAAGTTTTTAATGCTGTGTGTGTGGTTAAATGAGACAATCTTTAAAGTTATCTCCAAAGTCCAAAATACAGATTTCAGGACCTCAGCGCAACAGAATAAATGCCCAGTTCTCTTCAAAACGTAACTGAAGTTACATATGATTTGGGGTAGAAGCAATGCTTCCCATCTGCACATACCCTCAGATTATCAGCAAGTTCAATTTTTTAAAAAAATTTTATTTGAGTACAGTTGATATCCAATGTTCAGGTGTACATCTGCAAGTTCAATTTCTACTCCTCAACCCCCATGTCTCCTCCAATCCCACTGTATTTGGGACCCCCTCAAAGTACTGTTACTGAAACAAGTATGTTTTGCTTGATGCCCAGCAAGCAATTTGCTGCAACACAAAAGTTTGAAGCAAATAGAGGGCTTATCCACAAAGCAGTCAAGCAAGGAGAAGAGAAAAAAAAGTCTCAGATCAGCCTCTCTGAAGACAAGGGGATAGGGTACTTATGGGATAGAAGTACAGCAGCAGTCTGAGGCTAGGGGAATGTGGGGAAAGGTGACTGGGAAAAGGTGGTAATATCTTCCTGCAGAAATGTAACTCCTCTGCAGGCCTCCGCAAATTCAAAATGGAGGCACTTAGCACGCTCTGAGGGGGGAGTTTTGGCTCTCTGACATCAAACGGTCATGGAGCCGACATGTGCATGCCCAGTTGGAGGGTTGACATCCTAGCCAGTCTTAAGCAGCTCAGATCCGCCGATCAGTCCTGTCCGACTGTTTGCGACCCCATGGACTGCAGCACGCTAGGCCTCCCTGTCTATCACCAACTCCTTGCTCAAACTCATGTCCATCAAGTCGGTGATGCCATCCACCTTCTCATCCTCTGTGTCCCCTTCTCCTCCGCCTTCAATCTTTCCCAGCATCAGGGTTTTTCCAGTGAGTCAGTTCTTCACATCGGGTGGCCAGAGGATTGGAGTTTCAGCTTCAGCATCACTCCTTCCAATGAATATGCAGTTATTTCCTTTAGGATGGATTGGTTGGATCTCTTTGCAGTCCAAAGGACTCTCAAGAGTCTTCTTCAACACCACAGTTCAAAAGCATCAGTTCTTTGGCGCCCAGCTTTATTTATAGTCTGACTCTCACATCCATATATGAATACTGGAAAAATCGTAGCTTTGAATAGATGGACCTTTGTTGGCAAAGTAATGTCTCTGCTTTTTAATATGTTGTCTAGGTTGGTCATTGCTTTTCTTCCAAGGAGCAAGCATCTTTTAATTTCATGGCTGCAGTCACCATCTGCAGTGATTTTTGAGCCCAAAAATATCAAGTCTGTCACTGTTTCCATTGTCTCCCCATCTATTTGCCATGAAATGATGGGACCAGATGCCATGATCTTAGTTTTCTGAATGTTGAGTTTTGAGCCAACATTTTTACTCTCCTCTTTCACTTTCATCAAGAGCTGATGAGCTCATTAGTTCACAGCTGACTTTCCACAAGTTCCTGGAAAGCAACTGGGCAAATCTCTTTAGGCTACATGCTGCTTGGCGGACATTCAGGTCTTAAAACGACCTTGCTTAGTGAAATGGACCTGATGCAGGGTTTGAGCACTTCATTTCAAGGGACAGTCCTCTTTGCTCATGTCTCACTGTTAGAGACCAAACAAAACTCAGACAGCCACCCTCACTTGAGCTTTGGAGACACCAACATCTGAAGGCAGTTGCTCTACAGTAGAAGGAACCTCCATGCTGCTATTGCTATAACCAGAGGGCAGTGGTAGCTTTGTATAGATGGGTAACCTAGGTAATCAAAGAGTTCTCTACTCACATCTGTTACCATTACATACCATTGCTCATCGTGTCCAAAGCAACATGACTGAAGCTGTGGCTCACTAACACAGACCCTTATCACACTCTTGGCAGTTCTGCAAAGAGTTTCAAAGGGTAAGGAGGAGCAATACTCACTCTGGTCAGTCACAGCACCCGAACTCCCAACTGAACAACCTTTTAGACTGGAATCACCAGCTAAGTTCTGTATGTCCCAAGACTTACTCTCTTTAAACTACACTCAGCTGCCAGGAGAAAATTAATCAGGAAATGTGGAAAGACTTGATGCATGTCCATGAAGAGGGTTGGTAAAAGGGCAAGAATTCCCATATCACATTATCAAACAAATTAGGAGAATGGGAGCCACTTTGATCCAAATGATTCGTTGTTAATTTATTCTGGATTTATTAGCCAACTGGGAAATTGCCACTTAGTGGTTAGGACTGGGGGTTCTCAGGCTGGTCTGCCTGGGTTCACATTCCAGTCACATTATGCCTCAGAGCCTCTGCTTCCTCATCCTTGTATCAGAGATTATAACAGCATCTACCGCACTGGGCACTTGTGAAGATTAAATTAAATGACCCACATAAAAGCAAGGTTAATAAAATAGAATTCAATAAATTTTAGCTTTAAGACGGATGCTTCTGGAGAAGACCCACTGTGCTGGGAATCCTGATTCTGATTTCCAGGTACAATCTGAGAATGCCTGAACAGTAGGCTCTCTGCTAAAAACTTACACTAGTAATTTAGGAGGGCATCCTCTACATTACCTAGTTATCTCCTTTTTCTTACTAACATCTCTGGGACTGTATTTTTTCTCAGACTTATCTTCAGTATACCTGTAATCAAATATCCTTGTATCCATAACAAGACTGCTGAACTTACAGGGGAAACAAAGTTTAAAATAGATTATCTTCAAAAACGTTGTTGAATTTGATCCAGCACTTGAACCAGACCTCTCTGGTAGATCCCTCCCTGTCCCAATTCCCCTTCAAATGTGCTTTGCATACCCTGAAATTCTCTGCCCAAATTGCCTCAAGAAGTTCGTTTTCAAGACCTGACTGACTGGGCCCTGTCCCTAGTCCATTCTCCCAAGAATGGGCCACAGCACTGATGTGCTTGCTCCTAGCCCAGGGGCTTGAGCAAGTATGTGGATACAGCTTGAACAGGAGAATGAGATCGTCTCACAGGCGCACACAGCCCCGTTTAGCCAGAATAGAGCTGGGAGCAGGAAGAAAAAATAGATGGGCCATGAGGGGACCAGAGCTGAGACTGGACCAGCTCTTCTTATTTCTCCAAGCTGGGTTACAGTAGACAGTATCTACTGTCTGAAATTTGAAAATTCTGAATTGATATCTGGAATTTTAGGTGGTTCTGAAGATAGATGTGTCTGGGTATAAATAATGGTGCCTGAAATATTCTTGCATACATGTAATTGAAATGTCTCCAAATTCCCTTGCCTTCTGGATTACCCAACCCACTCCAGTATTCTTGCCTAGAGAATCCCATGGACAGAGGATCCTGGTGGGCTACAGTTCATGAGGTCACAAAGAGTCAGATGCAACTTACATTTCCACTTTTCATCCCATTCAGAGTAGCCCAGGATCTTCTGTTTTGTACTAAAAGGCCTCTTAAGGTGAGAGAGAGGAAAAGTGAGTAAGGAAGGAAAGGTGGGAGGGAGGGAAGGGAGGAAGAAGATGAAAAAGAAGAGGAGGAAGAGGACGGTCGAGAAAAGAGGAGTTGGGGAAGAGAAGAAGAACAAGAAAGTAATTTCCTACTTAAAAGACAGACTGCTTGTTGTCTGCTGTGACCAGGTGGAAATTTTATTCCCTTTACACACACACAAGTCTTTGTTCTTGGCACTGGCTATTTTCTTGGGCCAAATCCCCAGAAGTAAACTACTGAGATAAGGGTCTCACTGTTTGTTCAGCATTTTAACATATGTTAAACATATTGTCGAGTTCTGCTGCAGCTGCCATGGCCTGATATATGGCGTGCTCTCCTTGACTTGATTCAGGCCTCCTACTGGCCACTCTGGGCTTCCCTCGTGGCTCAGAGGGTAAAGAATCTGCCTGCAATGCGGGATACCTGGGTTCGATCCCTGGATTGGGAAGATCTCCAAGAGGAGGGCATGGCAACCCGCTCCAGTATTCTTGCCTGGAGAATCCCATAGACAGGGGAACTTGGTGGGCTACAGGCCGTGGTCATAAAGAGTCGGACACGACTGAGTGACTACACACAGCACAGCACTGGCCACTCAGCTTGTGTTGCCCATGACTTGTTCATAAGACTTTCGTGCAGTAAAGGCTGTTCCCTGATACCTCATCCCTAAAACAATCTGGAGAATCCTGTGCCAGATGAGAACGGAGATCACCTTGCTGTATTGCTAGCCATAATGAGAATTCTTCCTGGTGTTTTACTATTGAATAGAATGTTGAATTTTGGTATAAGATATACACTTTTAAAGTCAAGAAGATATTTATCTTGGACTAGCAGGCTTCTTGTTTTCAAAATCCCAAACAGAATCTAGGTAACTTAAGGGAAGAAAATATTGGATGCCTATTTGATAACCATGGAATCTCTGGGAAAATTGAAGATTCAAACTCAGCTCATAAGAACAAAAAAGACTGGGCATCGTAAAATTGGAAATTATTTTAAAATATGGGGTTTTGCTTATTCCAAGACTGAGAAGCATCCAGGAATAAATCTCTAGTTTGCAAGTATGAGTTCTTCTGGTCTGAGTACGATCAGATATTTGAATCATCTTTGCAACATTCCTATCAAGTGCAGATCAATCAGCCTTTGTCTGAATGCCAAGACCAATGCCAGAAATTGGTCTTGCCAATTTCCTTTTACTTTCTGTAGCATTTACCCATCATTACTAGCTTTATGCCTCGAGTCATCAGAATAAACCCAATGCATTCTGTTTGTTGGAGAAAGCAATGGCACCCCACTCCATTACTCTTGCCTGGAAAATCCCATGGAGGGAGGAGCCTGGTAGGCTGCAGTCCATGGGGTCTCGAAGAGTCGGACACGACTGAGCGACTTCACTTTCACTTTTCACTTTCGTGCATTGGAGAAGGAAATGGCAACCCACTCCAGTGTTCTTGCCTGGAGAATCCCAGGGATGGGGGAGCCTGGTGGGCTGCCGTCTATGGGATCGCACAGAGTTGGACACAACTGAAGTGACTTAGCAGCAGCAGCATGGAGCTCTTCTTTTGGGGAGCAGTTTCTCTCCAACAGCAATGCAATCGGGTGATTTTGATGGGGCTACTAAACCAGGATACTACTCCATAGTGGGCACAGAACACTCCAGACATTCCTAATATCCTAATATCCTGGGCTTCCCTGGTAGCTCAGATGGTAAAGAATCCATGTGCAATGAAGAGACCTGGGTTCTATCCCTGGGTTGGAAAGATCCCCTGGAGAAGGAAATGGCAACCCACTCCAGTATTCTTGCTTGGAGAGTTCCATGGACAGAGTAGCCTGGCGGACTACAGTCCACGGGGTTGCAAAGAGTCTGACATGACTGAGCGACTTTCACTTAGTAGGCAAAGGCATGCAACCCAAGTCAGGCCAATGGAAATCCCTCCTGGGATTTTACATTTAGAGTTGGAGGGGAAAGCACTTTGCTTTTTGTGTTGTGGAGGTGGGAGCAAAAAAAAAATTTTTTTTTATTTATGTGGACCATTTTTAAAGTCTTTATTGAATTTGTTACAACATTGTTTCTCTTTTATGGGTTGTTTTGTTTTTTAGCCACCAGGGATCAACCTGCACTTCCTGCCTTGGAAGGCAAAGTCTTAACCACTGGACTGCCAGAAAAGTCCCAGGGAAAGATATTAACCAGGAGACATTGGCTGATAATCTCCCTGCTATATGGAAAAAAGCCTGCCTGCATAGACGAGAATAGGTCCAGAACAGTTAAAAAAAAAAAAACAAAGTTGAGAAATCTGACAGGCTTATCTGAAACCCTGGATCTGTCATCCTGAAACCAGCCACACCCAGAACACCGTGAATTTACCAGTTACACACAAGGCAGTAAACTCGCTCGTGTGTGTTAGTCACTCAGTCGTGTCTGACTCTTTGTGACCCTGTGGACTGTAGCCTGGCAGGCTCCTCTGTCCGTGGGATTCTCCAGGCAAGAATCCTGGAGTGGGTAGCCATTCCCTTTTCCAGGGGATCTTCCTGAACCAGGGATCAAACAAACCTCAGACAATTTTGACTTGGCTTCTGTCACTTGCAAAGGAAAGCATGCTGCTTACTACACTAGAGGCAGGGAGTGTACGGAGGGTGTTAACCTATTTCATAATCACAGTATTTTAATTTTCAAATCTACAAGTATTTTGGCAACAGCAAAGGGCTTATCTAAATTATGCTTTTATACTATTTCATACCTTATGCATTGTGTAACTAAAGTAATTTGCTTTTTGTATGTTGTTGGTCCATAAACTTGCAATTTCTTTTTTGAACTCAAGCCATTACTTCCATCTGTCACCAGTGGACTATGATACTTTGCGTCCCCGCAACTGGCAGCTGCCACAGAAAACATCAAGTCTGAACTGTGGTCCCCTCTGGGAGTTTGTTCACTTGGAAGAATACTGAACAGGGCAAACCTTGGCAGCTCTCTTTACTCTGTTTGGCTTAACCAACAAGAAAACACATAGGAAGCCCTCAACGAATATTTACTGAATACATGAAATAACAATTAAAAATGAAGAACACTGAGGATTTTATCTCAGCAGTTAACTTCAGTATCCATGCATGAATTAAGGAAATGTATTCACTTTGGGAAATGTTATGTGTCAGAAATGAGTGTAGTTGCAGTCAGAAAAGTTGTGTTATGGTGTCTTGAAGCCTTAGACGGTGCAACCAGGACACCTGTGCCGCACAGCCAGAGTCTGGGCTTGTCAGGTGGGAGGTAAACTAGGAACATTTAGCTGGCGCTGCTTATCTTTGACCCAGCTTCACCCTCGCAGCTGTCCAAGTGGATTACTGTATTGTCTTGGCTCCTAGCCAAGGCTGGCTTGGATGTGTATTTTTGAAATATTTATGGCTGGTGAGATTCCAGCCTGAGTGGTGCTAAGCATTTACTCGGCTGATATATCATCCCTCATGGGATATAAATTCCAGAGAAAAGGAAGTTCAGGGAGACAATTGATTCCTGCTGGAGTACTAGAAAGATTCCCTTCTCAAGTTGTGGTGTACTGGCCTTTTTGAGAATGGACCTTGGGACTTCTCCACGAGGTCCAGTGTTTAAGACTCCATGCTTCCACTGCAGGGGGCTCAGGTTCAATTCCACGTCAGAGAACTAAGATCCCACGTGTCCTATGGCAAGGCAGAAAAATAAAAAGAAAGAAAGAAAATTGACCTTGTTAAATAGAAAACAATTGGGTCTTAGATTTATTGTTCTTTTTCGAAAAAAATTTTATTTAACCTCCAACTATGAGTATCCTTTGGCTATCTGACTCTACAAAGAAGATTCTTTAAAATATAATTCAGTTCAGTTCAGTCTCTCAGTCATGTCTGACTCTTTGAGACCCCATAGACTGCAGCACACCAGACCTCCCTGTCCATCGCCAACTCCCGGAGTTTACTCAAACTCATATCCATTGAGTTGGTGATGCCATCCAACCATCTCATCCTCTGTTGGCCCCTTCTTCTTCCGCTTTCAATCTTTCCCAGCATCAGGGTCTTTTCCAATGAGTCAGCTCTTCACATCAGGAGGCCAAAGTTACGGAATTTCAGCTTCAACATCAGTCCTTCCAATGAACACTCAGTACTGATCTCTACTAGTTGAATCTCCTTGCAGTCCAAGGGACTCTCAAGAGTCTTCTCCAACACCACAGTTCAAAAGCATCAATTCTTCCGAGCTCAGCTTTCTTTATAGTCCAACTCTCACATCCATACATGACTACTGGAAAAACCGTAGCCTTCACTAGACGGACCTTTGTTGACAATGTAATGTCTCTGCTTTTTAATATGCTATCTAGGCTGGTCATAATTTTCCTGCCAAGGAGCAAGCATCTTTTAATTTCAAGGCTGCAGTCACCATCTGCAGTGATTTTGGAGCCCAAGAAAATAAAGTCTGACACTGTTTCCACTGTTTCCCCATCTATTTCCCATGAAGTGATGGGACCAGAGGCCATGATCTTAGTTTTCTGAATGTTGAGCTTTAAGCCAACTTTTTCACTCTCTACTTTCACTTTCATCAAGAGGCTCTTTAGTTCTTTTTCACTTTCTGCCATAAGTGTGGTGTCATCTGCATATCTGAGGTTATTGATATTTCTCCCAGCAATCTTGATTCCAGCTTGTGCTTCCACCAGCCCAGTGTTTCTCATGATGTACTCTGCATATAAGTTAAATAAGCAGGGTGACAATATACAGCCTTGACGTACTTCTTTTCCTATTTGGAACCAGTCTGTTGTTTCATGTCCAGTTCTAACTGTTGCTTCCTGACCTGCACACAGATTTCTCACGAGGCAGGTCAGATGGTCTGGTATTCCCATCTGTTGAAGAATTTTCCACAGTTTATTGTCATCCACACAGTCAAAGGCTTTGGCATAGTCAATAAAGCAGAAATAGATGTTTTTCTGGAACTCTCTTGCTTTTTTGATAATCCAGCAGATGTTGGCAATTTGATCTCTGGTTCCTCTGCCTTTTCTAAAACCAGCTTGAACATCTGGAAGTTCATGGTTCATGTACTGCTGAAGCCTGGCTTGGAGAATTTTGAGCATTACTCTGCTAGTGTGTGAGATGAATGCAATTTTGTGGTAGTTTGAACATTCTTTGGCATTGCCTTTCTTTGGGATTGGAATGAAAACTGACCTTTTCCAGCCCCGCAGCCACTGCTGAGTTTTCCAAATTTGCTGGTATATTGAGTGCAGCACTTTCACAGCATCATCTTTCAGGATTTGAAATAGCTCAACTAGAATTCCATCACCTCCACTTGCTTTGTTCGTAGTGATGCTTCCTAAGGCCCACTTGACTTCACATTCCAGGATGTCTGACTCTAGGTGAGTGATCACACCATCGTGATTATCTGGATCATGAAGATCCCTTTTATACAGTTGCTCTGTGTATTCTTGCCACCTCTCCTTAATATCTTCTGCTTCTGTTAGGTCCATACCATTTCTGTCCTTTATTGAGCCCATCTTTTCATAAAATGTTCCCTTGGTATCTCTAATTTTCTTGAAGAGATCTCTAGTCTTTTCCATTCACTGTTTTCCTCTATTTCTTTGCAATGATCACTAAAGAAGGCTTTCTTATCTCTCCTTGCTATTCTTTGGAAGTCTGCATGCAAATGGGAATATCTTTCCTTTCCTCCTTTGCTTTTCGCTTCTTTTCTTTTCACAGCTATTTGTAAGCCTCCTCAGACAGCCATTTTGCTTTTTTGCATTTCTTTTTCTTGGGGATGTTCTTGATCCCTGTCTCCTGTACAATGTCACGAACCTCCATCCATAGTTCAGCAGGCAACCTGTCTATCAGATCTCGTCCCTTAAATCTATTTCTCACTTCTGCTGTATAATCGTAAGGGATTTGATTTAGGTCATACCTGAATGGTCTAGTGGTTTTCCCTACTTTCTTCAATTTAAGTCTGAATTTTTCAATAAGAAGTTCATGATCTGAGCCACAGTCAGCTGCTGGTCTTGTTTTTGCTGACTGTATAGAGCTTCTCCATCTTTAAAATATAAGCCCTTTGAAAAAATCCATAACTGCAATTTTCATGTATTTCAGTTGCAGTTTGCTAATCCTCTCCGGGCATTCTGGACATTCATAGGACAGAAAAGAATGTCAAACAGTTTGAATTAATCTCTCTTTTTAAAAATTTTTGATGAATTGATACTACCACTAAATCAACACTTTATTCTGCATTTATTGTGTCCTTTGGGTACTTTCTTTAAATATCCTAAGGTTTTGATTCTAAGTGGATTTAATTAACTAAAATATTCCAAATATTTAGAAATGTGAAACCTAGACAGTATTCTTCTAGAGCTTTCATTGGATATCGTAAGTGTAATGGTCTATGCAGTAGACCTTCAATATTTGCAGAGTAGGTCTAATTTCTTGACTCAGGCAGATTATACAAGTGAGCTCTGTTTGAGGGATTTTCTGTAAAGGCCACCCTAGCACAACCAGATAGATACATTTGATGACATTTGATATCTCTGGTGACATTTATCTTTTGTTAAGATGATCAAAAGATACTCCTGTAGATCTCTTTCTGAAGACTGGATTTGTTTGACTTGAGGGAGTAGACAGTTTCACCATTCTTTAAGCAATTGAGAAACAAACAGAATCATGCTATTTATTATGGAAATATGCAAGTTCTAAGTTGCCAAAAGTAAGTGTCTGACACATATTGGGGAGGTTTTGGCATGCCCTAAAGATGCTGCTTGGCTTCTTTATACATTTACCAAATGATCATGGGTGTCCTCTTAACAATGTAGCAGGCACTCCCTTTGGGGCATGAAAAGCTTTGGGAATGTAAGCTAAGAAAACAAAAACAGCACCTCTTCTTACAGAATATTTTACATAGATATGTGCTGTTACACAATAGAAGTCGGTTCCTTTTTAAAACTTTAAGTCACAAAATACCAAAGATGATGACAAAGAAAAGTTAAAAGATTTTTTAAGGAAAAAAATAAACAACAACAACTATACTTTAAAGACAAATATCCAATAGTCTCACTTCTGTAATGCATACCAGCCATCAAGCCGAGTTCAAGAGCTTTAAACCTACACAAATGCTGCATCTCAACCTAATCAAAGTTATTGACTCAATTGGCTCTCTGAAATAATTGAGTCTAATTCTTATTTGGCTTGTCAGAGCCACCTGCCTCTGCTCCATTCTACCCAAAGCTTTGGGTCATTGACCCCAAAACCTCGTTTAAACTTTCTTATTCTTCCTGAGTGTTCTATTCTGGAATATTCCAAAGCATTCAGCCTGACCAAGCAACATTCTATTAGTAGAATGTAAAAGCTCCACTTTTGGCAATTGCTAAAGTCTCTGAAACTGCTCCAGGAGTTTCTCGTTCCTCTGCTGTTTTGGGCACATTCCTTGTTCTCACCTTCTCTGGCATCTGACTTCCTTGGCCCTCCACCTCTCCTGGTGCCTGCCTCGGGCCACTTGCTCACTCGCTCTGACAATTCATTTCAGACACACCTCCCTGAGTAGTGCTCTCGTGAATGGATTGGATCCACATACTGTAGCTGGGGGTTAAAAGTGCTTGTCCCCAGCGTGACCCTGAGACCCAGAAGCACCAGAAGACCAGCCAGTGGTGTCACTAGGCCAGCCCTGCCCAGCTCTTGTGTAGCTCCACCTTTACTCTTTGCTGTTTCTAGTGAACACTGTCGAGCTCCCTGTGAGTGAATCACTCAGACCTTCCCTTTTAAAAATGTAAAAAAAACAAAAAATCACACCACTTAACACAAAAATTATGTTACACATAGATTTCTTTAAAATACCCTTTATTGTGTCAAGAACAGCTAACAGCAATTCCTAAAGGTAGATACATATGAATAAAACTAAAAACATTTTCAACCTCTAAATTTCTTTAATCTTTTTTTTTTTAATTCATAAAGATCTTACAAAGCACCAATGGTACGAAGATTCTAAAAAGAAATTTTCACTATTTATTTAACCAAACATGGAAGAGAGGGATTTTCTCTCCCATGTTCACACCCTATTTTTCCTCTTCCCCAATTTTTTCTAACATGACAAGACCCTAGAAGTTATGTCATAAAAAGTAACCAATTTTAGCAGGAGAAAAGTTTGTTTTCTGCATCTGCAAGCCAAGGAGACAGACCTTAAAGAAACCAAATTCCTTGATTTTGGACTTCCAGTCTTCAGAACTATGAAAATAAATTTCAGTTGTTTAAGCCATCCAGTCTGTGGTATTTTGTTATGGAGCACTAGCAAACTGATACACTATGTGTCCAGAGATTTCATTCCTAGGTATGTTGCCAAGAGAAATGAAGACATGTGTGCGTGCATGCTCTGCTCAGTCGCTTCAGTCGTATCCAACTCTTTGCAACTCTATGGACTGTAGCCCGCCAGGCTCCTCTGTCCATGGGATTCTCCAGGCAAGAATACTGGAGTGGGTTGCCATTTCCTACTCCACGAGATTTTCCCAACCCAGGGATTGAACCTGCATCTCTTACATATCCTGCATTGGTAGGTGGGTTCGTTACCACTAGAGCCACCTGGAATACATATGACTACACAAAAATTTGTACATGAGTGTTCATAACAGCATTATTCTTAGTAGCCCAAACCCCAAATGTCCATCACCTCTATAAACAGATAAAATGTGGCATATCCACACAATGGATTATTAATTCAGTAATTAAGACAAATGGAGAACTGATAGATGTTACAACAAAGATGAATCTTAAAAAACATTATGCTAAGTAACGGAAGCCAGACATTAAAGACTATATATTATATGACTTTGTTCAAATGAAATGTCCAGAATAGATATGTCTATAGAAACATGGCACTAGTGGTAAAGAACCTGCCTGCGTGGAGGAGACACAGGAGACTCGAGTTCAATTCCTGAGTCAGGAAGGTCCCCTGTCCCCTCCCTCCCCTGGAGGGCTACCGTCCATGGGGTCACAAATAGCTGGTCACGGCAGAGCAGCTAACACACACACATACACACACAAACACACACAGAAACAGAAAGTGGTTGCCAGAAATTGGGGATGGAAGGGAATGGGAGATGTCTGCTAATGGGTAGGAAATTTCTTTTAGGGGGTGATAGAAACGCTCTGAAAATAAATAGTGGTGATGCTTCCACAACTAAAAACCACTGAATTATACAGAGAAAGAGAGAATTTTATGGTATGTATGGTACATCAAAACCAAACGAAAACCAGTATGTCCCTTATTATTGATCTAGATTGTTGTTCTTCAGTCACTCAGGTGTGTCTGATTCTTTGCAACCCATGGACTGCAGCACACCAGGCTTCCTTGTCCTTCACTATCTCCCCGAGTTTGCTCAAACTCATGTCCACTGAATCAGTGATGCTATCCAACCATCTCATCCTCTGTCATCCCCTTCTCCTCCTGCCTTCAGTCTCTTCCAATGAATCAGCTCTTCACCTTAGATGGCCAAAGTATTGGAGCTTCAGCTTCAGCAACAGTCCTTCCAATGAATATTCAGGGTTGATTTCCTAATTTAGGGTTGACTGATTTGATCTTGCACTCCAAGGGACTCTCAAGAGCCTTCTCAGCATCACAGATGGAAAGCATCAAATCTTCGGCGCTCAGCCTTCTTTATGGTCCAACTCTTATATCCATACATGACAATTAGAAAAACCATAGTTTTGACTATACGGACCTTTTGTTGGCAAAGTAATGTCTCCTTTTTAATACATTGTCTAGGTTTGTCATAGTTTTTCTTCCAAGGAGCAAGCGTCTTTTAATTTCATGGCTGCAATTACTATCTGCCGTGATTTTGGAGATCAAGAAAATAAAGTCCCTCACTGTTTCCATTGTTTCCCCATCTATTTGCCAGGAAGTGATGGGCCTAGATGCCATGATTTCTGCTTTATCAATGTTGAGTTACTTTTTCACTCCCTTCTTTCACCTTCAAGAGGCTCTTTAGCTTCACTTTGATTTCTGCCATAAGGTGGTGTCAAGAGCATATCTAAGGTTATTGATATTTCTCCTGGTAATTTTGATTTCAGCTTGTGCTTCATCCAGCCTGGCATTTCACATGATGTACTCTGCATATAAGTTAAATAAGCAGAGTGACAATGTACAGCCTTGAGGTACTCCTTTCCAAATTTTGAACCAGTCTGTTGTTTCATGTCCGGTTCTAGCTGCTGCTTCTTGACCTGCATACAGGTTTGTCAGGAGGCAAGTAATGTGATCTGGTATTCCCATCTCTTTAAGAATTTTCCACAGTTTGTTGTGATCCACACAGTCAAAGGCTTTAGTGCAGTCAATGAAGCAGTAGATGTTTTTCTGGAATTGTTTTGTTTTTTCTATGATCCAACGGATGTTGACGATTTGATCTCTGCCTTTTCTAAATCCAGCTTGTACATCTGGAAGTTCTTGGTTTACATACTGTTGAAGCCTAGATTGGAGGATTTTTGAGCATGACCTTGCTAGCGTGAGAAATGAGTGCAATTGTGTGGCAGTTTGAACATTCTTTGGCATTGCCCTTCTTTGGGATTGGATTGAAAACTGACCTTTTCCAATCCTGTGGCCATTGCTGAGTTTTCCAAATTTGCTAGCATACTGAGTGCAGCACTTTCACAGCATCATCTTTTAGGATTTGAAATGCTCAATTGGAATTCCATCACCTCCACTAGCTTTGTTCATAGTGATGCTTCTTAAGGCCCACTTGACTTTACACTCCAGGATGTCTGGCTCTAGGTGAGTGATCACACCATCGTGATCATCTGGGTCATGAAGATCCCTTTTCTACAGTTCCTCTGTGCATTCTTGCCACATCTTCTTAATATCTTCTGCTTCTGTTAGGTTCATACAATTTCTGTCCTTTATTGAGCCCATCTTTGCCTGAAATATTCCCTTGGTATCTCTAATTTTCTTGAAGAGATCTCTAGTCTTTCCCATTCTATTGTTTTCCTCTATTTCTTTGCACTGATCACTGAGGAAGATTTTCTTATCTCTCCTTGCTATTCTTTGGAACTCGGCATTCAAATGGGTATATCTTTCCTTTTCTCCTTTGCCTTTCGCTTCTCTTCTTTTCACAGCTATTTGTAAGGCCTCCTCAGACAACCATTTTGCCTTTTTGTTACAGGAGGGAATGCGGCAGGGCAAAACTTTTGAAAGAATGACATAGCCCATGGACACAACATAAACTGATTAGAATCAAAAGGGTCCAAGATGGCAAACAAGTCGACTTTGATAAGACCTTGATCCTCAATCAGTAAGCTAAACGACACACACAGATGAAGCACAAGCTGGAATCAAGATTGCCAGAAATATCAATAACCTCAGATGTGCAGATGACAGCACCCTTATGGCAGAAAGCTAAGAGGAACTAAAGAGCCTCTTGATGAAAGTGAGAGAGGAGACTGAAAAAGCTGGCTTAAAACTCAACTTGCAAAAAACTAAGATCATGGCATCCAGTCCCATCACTTCTTTGCAAATAGATAGGGAAACAATGGAAAGAGTCAGAGACTTTATTTTCTTGGGCTCCAAAGTCACTGCAGATGGTAATTGCAGCCATGAAACTAAAAGACGTTTACTCCTTGGAAGAAAAGCTATGACCAACCTAGTTCAATTCAGTGCAGTTCAGTCGCTCAGTCGTGTCCAACTCTTTGCAACCCCATGGACTGCAGCACACCTGGCCACCCTGTCCATCACCATCTCCCGAAGTTTACTCAAACTCATGTCCACTGAGTCAGTGATGCCATCCAACCATCTCATCCTCTGTTGTCCCCTTCTCCTCCCACTTCAATCATTCCCAGCATCAGGGTCTTTTCAAATAAGTCAGTTCTTCACATAAGGTGTCCAAAGTATTGGAGTTTCAGCTTCAGCATCAGTCCTTTGTTGGCAAAGTAATGTCTGTTTTTTTAATATGACCAACCTAGACAGACTTTATTTTTTCGGGCTCCAAAATCACTGCAGATGGTGATTGCAGCCATGAAATTAAAAGACTCTTGCTCTTTGGAAGAAAAGCTATGACCAACCTAGACAGCATACTAAAAGACAGAGACATTACTTTGCCAACAAAGGTCTTTCTAGTCAAGGCTGTGGTTTTTCCAGTAGTCATGTATGGATGTCAGAGTTGGACTATAAAGAAAGCTGAGCACAGAAGAATTGATGCTTTTGAACTGTGGTGTTGGAGAAGACTCTTGAGAGTCTCTTGGACTGCAAGGAGATCCAACCAGTCCATCCTAAAGGAAATCAGTCCTGAATATCATTGGAAGGACTTATGCTGAAGCTGGAAGTCCAATACTTTGGTCACCTGATGCAAAGAACTGACTCATTTGAAATGACCTTGACACTGGGAATGATTGAAGGTGGGAGGAGAAGGCTACGACAGAGGATGAGATGGTTTCATAGCGTCACTGACTCGATGGACATGAGTTTGAGTAAACTCTGGGAGTTGGTGATGGACAGGGAAGCCTGGCATGCTGCAATTCACGGGGTCACAAAGAGTCGGACACGAGTGAGTGACTGAACTGACTGAATCTACAGATCTTATTCAAGGCTTTCCAGTTGTTGGAATAATGGCTTTTATTTACTTATTTATTTTAATGTGACCGCCTCCACTCTTTAGCTGAAGCACATGGCGTTATGTGGCGTTGTGCAGACCCAGTCATTGGTGCATGTGAACTTAGCTGCTCTGTTGCCGTTGGATCTTATTTCCCCAACCAGGGGTGGAAACCAGCTCAGCTGCATTGCATGGCGGATTCTTAACTACTGGACCATCAGGGAAGTCCCTGAATAATGGCTTTTTTTTTTTTTTTCATTCATGTAGTCTAGGGACTCCCTGAATAATGGCTTTTATAGTGAGAGAAAATCCTAGATCATGTATTGCTCTCAGTTGCTAGGTCTGTTTAGGCTCCTTTAATCAGAAAAAAAATTCTCTCATTCCTTTCATGATAAAACTTTTGAAGGGTTCTAGTCATTTACTGTGCAGGGTGTCCTTCAGTTTGGGTTTGCCTGGTATCTCCTTGTCAACTTAAAAAGGATGTACAACTTGAGAGTTTCGAGTTAAGTTTTATTTGGGGCAAAATGAGGACTGCAGCTTGGGAGGCAGCATCTCAGATACTCTGAGAGATTGCTCCAAAGCGACAGTGGGGAAAATTCAATATATAAGGTTTTGGTGAAAGGAGAATTCAATACCATGAAGCACTCATTTTACAAAAGTTTTTTTTTTTTGTTAGTAGTGAGGCTCTGATGTCACCAAGAAGGGATTTTGGGCTTTATATTAGGAGATGCAAGGATTGAGATCATAAAATCTGTTCTTAAAAACATCCAACTATCTAAAGACCTGTCCACCAGATTCCTTGGAGCACAGAGTGCCTCACTCCACCCTGAATTCCCTCAGGGGGTGTTGAAGGTCAACAGCTATAGCAGCAGAGGCAGATGGCAAATGCCTTTGTTGTTCAGTCGTTGGCAATCCTCTTGGTAAGTGCCACTTTTTAGTTGACATTCTTGTGATTAAAATCATACTAGGTCCTTTGCGCAGAAAGAAATTCCACATATTTCTCAGTGCACAATTGGAAAGCACATGGTGTCAAACTTGTTCCCTATCTCGTGAATTTAACTGCAGCCTCTGGATAAGAAGTTGTTTGGCAGTTTTCTCCACTGTAAGGGGACTAATTTTCTCTGAGTAATTAAGAAGAATATTGTGGCGAATATTGTGTTTCAACCACCAAGCTGGAGCTCCCCTGGTCCAGGCAAGGAGCTTCAGGGTGTGTAGGGGGCGGGCCTCACAGCTCACCTGCTCCTCCACCCCGCCTAGTCTGCTCCTGAGGTCTGTGCCTCAGGCTGTGCTCCAGGTCTCAGCCTGGTCAATCCTTCCCCACGGGCTGCACCCTTGGGATCCACCTCCTTGCTCAGTTTTCAAGGTGCTCCACTGCATAATGGTGAGTAGATGGCTCACTTCTTGGAGTCAGAATAGTGTTTTATTTATTTTGGTGTTTTGGAATGTGTTAATTGGTTACTTTTTTCAAAGATTGGAAAGGTAAGGAGAAACACTGGGCCTCTCAGTTCAGTTCAGTCACTCAGTCGTGTCTGACTCTTTGCAACCCCATGGACTGCAGCATGCCAGGCCTCCGTGTCCATCACCAACTCCCGGAGTTTACTCAAACTCAGGTCCATCGAGTCAGTGATGCTATGCAACCATCTCATCCTTTCTTGTCCCCTTCTCCTCCTGCCTTCAATCTTTCCTAGCATCAGGGTCTTTTCCAATGAGTCAGTTCTTTGCATCAGGTGGCCAAAGTATTGGACTTCCAGCTTCAGCATAAGTCCTTCCAATGATCTTCCGGACTGATTTCCTTTAGGATGGACTGATTGGATCTCCATGCTGTCCAAGGGACTCTCAAGAGTCTTCTCCAACACCACAGTTCAAAAGCATCAGTTCTTCAACGCTCAGCTTTCTTTAGCGTCCAACTCTCACATCCATAGATGACTACTGGAAAAACCATAGCTTTGAATAGACGGACCTTTGTTGGTAAAGTAATGTCTCTGCTTTTTAATATGCTGTCTAGGTTGGTCATAGCTTTTCTTCCAAGGAGTAAGCGTCTTTTAATTTCATGGCTGTGGTCACCATGTGCAGTGATTTCGGAGCCCAAAAAAATAAAGTCTGCCACTGTTTCCACTGTTTACCTATCTATTTGCCATGAAGTGATGGGACAGGATGCCATGATCTTAGTTTTCTGAATGTTGGGCTTTAAGCCAACTTTCTCACTCTCTCACTTTCATCAAGAGGTTCTTTGGTTCTTCTTCACTTTCTGCCATAAGGGTGGTATCATCTGCATATCTGAGGTTATTGATACTTCTCCCAGCAATCTTGATTCCAGCTTGTGCTTCATCCAGTCCAGCATTTCTAATGATGAACTCTGCATATAAGTTAAATAAGCAGGGTGACAATATACAGCCTTGACATACTCCTTTTCCTATTTGGAACCAGTCTGTTGTTCCATTTCCACTTCTAACTGTTGCTTCCTGACCTGCATACAGAGGCAGGTCTGATGGTCTGATATTCCCATCTCTTTCAAAATTTTCCACAGTTTGTGGTGATCCACATAGTCAAAGGCTTTGGCATAGTCAATAAAGCAGATATAGATGTTTTTCTGGAACTCTCTTGCTTTTTCGATGATCCAGTGGATGTTGGCAATTTGATCTCTGGTTCCTCTGCCTTTTCTAAAACCACCTTTAACAGCTGGAAGTTCATGTACTGTTGAAGCCTGGCTTGGAGAATTTTGAGCTTTACTTTGCTAGTGTGTGAGATGAATGCAATTTTGTGGTAGTTTGAGCATTCTTTGGCATTGCCTTTCTTTGGGATTGGATTGAAAACTGACCTTTTGCAGTCCTGTGGCCACTGCTGAGTTTTCCAAATTTGCTGGCATATGGAGTGCAGCACTTTCACAGCATCACCTTTTAGGATTTGAAATAGCTCTACTGGAATTCCATCACCTCCACTAGCTTTGTTTGTAGTGATGCTTCTTAAGGACCACTTGACTTTATATTCCAGGATGTCTGGCACTAGGTGAGTGATCACACTATTGTGATTATCTGGGTCGTGAAGATCTTTTTTGTATAGTTCTTCTGTGTATTCCTGCCACCTCTTTTTAATATCTTCTGCTTCTGTTAGGTCCCTACCATTTGCATCCTTTATGGTGCCCATCTTTGCATGAAATGTTCCCTTGATATCTCTAATTTTTTGAAGAGATCTCTAGTCTTTCCCATTCTATTATTTTCCTCTATGTCTTTGCACTGATCACTCAGGAAGGCTTTCTTATCCCTCCTCACTATTCTTTGGAACTCTGCATTCAAATGGGTATATCTTTCCTTTTCTCCTTTGCTTTTGTCTAACTCAATGAAACTATGATCCATGCCGTGTAGGGCCACCCAAGATGGACGGGTCATGATGGAGAGTTCTGACAAAATGTGGTCCATTGGAGAAGGGAATGGCAAACCACTTCAGTATTCTTGCCCTGAGAACTCGATGAACAGTATGAAAAGGCAAGAAGATAGGACACTGAATGATGAACTCCCCAGGTCGGTAGGTGCCCAATATGCTACAGGAGATCAGTGGAGAAATAACTCCAGAAAGAATGAAGAGACTGAGCCAAAGCGAAAACAACACCCAGTTGTGGATGTGACTGGTGATGGAAGCAAGGTCTGATGCTGCAAATAGCAATATTACATAGGAACCTGGAATATTAGGTCCATGAATCAAGGCAAATTGGAAGTGGTCAAACAGGAAATGGCACAAGTGAATGTCAACATTTCAGGAATCAGTGAACTAAAATGGACTGGAATGGATGAATTTAACTCAGATGACCATTATATCTACTACTGTGGGCAGGAATCCCTTAGAAGAAATGGAGTAGCCATCATGGTCAACAAAAGAGTCCAAAATGCAGTACTTGGATGCAATCTCAAAAACGACAGAATGATCTCTGTTCATCTCTAAGGCAAACCATTCAATATCATGGTAATACAAGTCTATGCCCCAACCATTAATGCTGAAGAAACTGAAGTTGAACACTTCTATGAAGATCTACAAGCCCTTCTAGAACTAACACCCAAAAAAGATGTCCTTTTCATTATAGGGGACTGGAATGCAAAAGTCGGAAGTCAAGAAACACCTGGAGTAACAGGCAAATTTGGTCTTGGAGTACAGAATGAAGCAGGGCAAAGGCTAATAGAGTTTTGTCAAGAGAACGCGCTGGTCATAGCAAACACCCTCTTCCAGCAACACAAGAGATGACTCTACACATGAACATCACCAGATGGTCAAAATGGAAATCAGACTGATTATATTCTTTGCAGCCAAAAGTGGAGAAGCTCTAAACAGTCTGTAAAAACAAGACTGGGAGTTGACTGTGGCTCAGATCATGAACTCCTTATTGCCAAGCTCCGACTTAAATTGAAGAAAGTGGGGAAAACCACTAGTCCATTCAGGTATGACCTAAATCAAATCCCTTATGATTATACAGTGGAAGTGGGAAATAGATTTAAGGGACTAAATCTGATAGAGTGCCTGATGAACTATGGACGGAGGTTCGTGGCATTGTACAGGAGACAGGGATCAAGACCATCCCCAAGAAAAAGAAATGCAAAAAAGCAAAATGGCTGTCTGAGGAGGCCTTACAGATAGCTTTGAAAAGAAGAGAAGCGGAAAGCACTGGTCTCTAAACTTAACTGATGATGAAATGTGAAAGCAGCTCTTTTGAAATATAATAAAGATGTAACTAATTCTTCCTTTTTTTTTTTTAAAATATGGAATGCTTCATGAATTTGCATGTCATCCTTGTGCAGGGGCCATGCTAATCTTCTCTGTATTGTTCTAATTTTAGTATATGTGCTGCCAAAGGGCGCACAGCTCTTGCTTGTAAATAAACCAATTTACTTCTTGTGGAGACCCAAGTGACCAGATATTCCCAATCATGAGTTTTACTTTTTTACAAAGGCAGAGAGAGGTTAAAAGATCCCCAAGATGAAGAAGAGCTGGGGCTGTAAGTTTAAGATTCTGAGTCCCAGACTTCCCATAGTGCCAAATTCATTTTGGTCTGGTCCATCCCTTTACAGGTATTCCCCGGTGGCTCAGAGGGTAAAGAATCTGCCTGCAATTCAGGAAATCTGGGTTCTATCCCTGAGTTGGGAAGATCCCCTGGAAGAGGGCATGACAACTTATTCCAGTATTCTTGCCTGGAGAATCCCATGCACTGAGGAGCCTGGCAGGCTATATAGTCCATGGGTTGCAAAAAGTCGGACTAATCACATCCCTTTACAGACACAATGTGGGATGGACCCTAAAAGGTTTTAACAGCAAATTGTGGTTGCTCGATAATCTTTTTTCTAATTGAGGTGAAATTTACATAGCATAAACTTAATGATTTACGATTTTAAAGTATACAATCCAGGGATGCTTGCTGTACTAGGTTTTCGCTTCTTGTTTTCTTATTTTAAAAATTTCACATCCAAGATTCCATTAGACCTGGTCTCACTTAAACTCCAGATAAAGAGTTATTTTCAGTGGCAGATGAGCGAAAACTTGTGTAGAGAAGGAATGCAATCTGTCCTCCCCTTACACAAACTACAGAGCAGGAGAGATGCTGAGTTAAACCGTTCAGTGGATACTTGCCAAAGGCGATAAGTAAGTCACGTCTTCTAGGGCACTGTTTTATTATGGTTTATATTGTCATTTAATTTTCCCTGCTATGCCTTAGGTGCAAAAAGAACAGGGAGAAAAAGCCTGACAGCTTTGATGACAGTTTTGGCTTGACTATCATCCATTTAAAGAGCCTGGGGGTGGTGACTGTTTAGGAAGCCCTGTGGAGGTGGGAGGGGCTGACTCGCATCATTGCAGTTTCAGTGGGTTCCACCTCTCACTTGAGACTTTCCTCCATGCCCCCAATCCCCCCTCTCCCTCAACACCCTGGGGTTCACTTTGGGGGCTAATCTTCTGGTTCCAGGTGCAGAGTCCGGAGTTTTTGAGTGGTCTTTTAATACACTAATACCTTGTTCAGGCACTACAGTTTGAATCCTGAAATCTTTCTGTATTTGCCAAACTTACTACTTTCTCTTTAATTCGATAAATATGTGTTGTGGTATGTGTTAAATTGTTTCCCTGTGCATGAAATTTGTCTGTATGGTGTGGAATCTAAAGTTTAAGTCTATATAGTTCTCACTCCCTTTGAAAACTCAATTCTAATAGGAAAGATAAAAAGGATATGTTCATTTGACAAATATTTATTTATTGAGCTTCCTAATAGCCCACATGATGGTAGGTGCTAGGGGATGCAAAGATGAATTGGACGATGTTCTAACACTCAAGGACTCGTTCACGGCATGATGAGACTTGGCAGTTCAGGCTGATAATTAGACTTGTTTCTGAACTCAACCAGAAGATCCCTAGGACATGTTTGAATTTCTCATTTAGGCCAGGGAGGGTGTGAGCTTCTAAGACATCTTCACAAAAAGATAAGCCTAAGAATTCACTTACTATCTCAGAAACAATTACTTGAGGATTAAAGAACCTTAATGAATTGGTGGGAGGGGGTTAAGGTCAAATAAAAGGACGTTCTATTTAGGGACAGACTGGAACTCCAACTCAAGTCACCACGTCTAATCTTACCCAACACTGTCCCCAGGTTTAAGCCATTTATTTTGGGGCAAAACGGAGATCAGATAAGTTCTGTGATGCCTACTTGTGCCCTCAATAGAGATTTTCAGGTTCAAGCAAGATATTGTTGCTTCCAGAAGCAGGGGGTGGGCCTGGGAGGAGCAGAACCATCCACTCAGTTTTCATGATAGAGATCCTGAAGAATAATCCAGCGATGCTTGCTTTGATATTGTGTAATTGGAAACACACCCTAAGTGTTAGACAAACCTAAATGGTTGGTTTCATCTGAACTCGAGAAGAATTAAAGACTCTGGGTTAATTACACTGCCCACTCCCACACTAAACAATATGCACCTATTAAGTTCTCCCAGGGCTTCCCTTATGGCTCAGCTGGTGAAGAATCCCTCTGCAACTCGGGAGACCTGGGTTCAATCACTAGGTTGGAAAGATCCCCTGGAGAAGGGAAAGGCTACCCACTCCAGTATTCTGGCCTGGAGAATTCCATGGACTATACAGTCCATGGGGTCATAAAGAGTCAAACAGGACTGAGCAACTTTCACTTTCACTTTTCAGAGTTAACTGAACCTATGAGACAATGTAATCCAGTCCAGTGAATGTGGCAGAACAGGATACTATGTATTTTGTGGCTGCAGCTGTAGTCTGCATGTGTTGGGGAGAGTTCTGCTCTGTTTCCTGCTTTTTAAAATTTTTTGAAACCTCATTGCCATAAAATGACTTAGCATTTTTAAATCCTGAGTAGGTCAGCAAAAACATTTATACCTGGTGCTTAAGCCAAAATGAAGACTCTCCTTCGGTTATAGGAAGTTGAATGGCTTTTAGTTATGGTTCACAAACAGTCTCCTGGGTGATGCTGGGATTCTAAAAGAAAGTCTAAAGGACTTTTTTTAAGTTAGTGTACAAATTAATAAACCCCGCATTTCCCTACAAATTCCTTAAACTATTTTCTCTTATACTGCTTTGTTGTTGTTTAGTCACTAAGTCATGTCTGATTCTTTTGCGACCCCATGGACTGTAACTCACCAGGCTCCTCTGTCCATGGGATTCTCCAGGCAAGAAGACTGGAGTGGGTTGCCATTTCCTCCTCCAGGAGATCTTCCTGACCCAGGGATCGAACTCATGTTGCGTGCATTGCAGGCGAATTCTTTACCACTGAGCCACCCTGCTTTAACCATACTGCTTTAACCTACTTCAGATAATTCTAAACATGTCAGCTGAGGTTGTTTGGGGTTCTTCATAAAGGACAGTGTTAGGTAGAAGATAAGTCCATGATCTTCATCCTACCAGAAACCATAAATTCCATGTTAGCATGGAAATAATGTCATATTAAACATGTGTGTTGTGTTAGAGTTTTCTCTGCTTACAAGTGAACAAAAACAAAGAGAACTTAAGCAAAAAACTGAAGGGTGGAGGCCCTTGTGGGAGAATAGTCAAGCATGGCCTTGAGTGCAGGGGAGAGTGGGCAGCAAGCCTTGCAGTGGCACAACCTGGGCATCTCTGGGAACCTCAGTGAACCCAGAAACAGTCAGGGACTTTCTCCTTAGCGAGCTTGCTGCTTCAAACACTTCTTGGTCAAAAGGTACCTCCTGGGGAAGAGAAACCGATTGTCCCTCTTTGCTCAGGGTTCTGCTCCGGACTGGTCAGCCATTCCTGTAGGACAGAACCGTGCACCAGATATGAGACTTAGGAGAACCCACTCATCTGGGAACACTAGGAAGTTCTTAAGGAGAAGTGAGGAGGGAGGAGGTGGGGGATGAGGGGGAGTGGTCCACTGCCCACCACACATTGACTTTAATACAACAACCATGTGTTACAATTAAAGTCAAGCTTTGTTTATTTTCCATAGTACAGCGATGAACACATTAAGTATTATGTTCTTTCCTAATACTCTATTTCCAAAATTTTAAAAAATTAAGGCTTGGTGCAGTGATATGAATCAGAGGCATGACCAAAGGAAAAATAGAGGATGAGTCTGGCATCTTAATATGCAGTGGGAGATATGTGAGAGACAGACAACTTGCAATTACTATAAACATACAATCAAAGACAGATCTCTTATTTAATTAGCTTTTAAAATAGAATTAAAAAATTTTTCAAGTTCTCAAATGTATCTTCTTTATTGTTCTATGCCATGGATATTAATTGGCTTCTATTCTTTATTATGTGTGTGTGTGTATATATATAGACACATGTACATATATTTTAACATCACTGTTCTTCATCACATCCAAAAATACTATCTACAGTCTTTCTAAATATAAAGATGGAAAACCATAATTAACAATGCCTATATTATGCACATAAATACAGCCGTTGGAGTCACTAGTTTGGTAGCCTGTGCTTGTTTAATGACCTATCTTTTCTGTCTCACACGAATGTCCTAAGTCTGTTTCCTATAGCTATATGGTATACTGGGCATGATACATCTAATGCAAATCCTGAGGTGAAAAGACTGTCAAAAAGTTTTTCGGGAAATCCAGAGAAGAGCTCAGCATGTCTGCGATGACCCTAGATTTGAACACTTCATTACTAGGAAGGGGACTGTGTCAGCCCCCCTCCATCTGCAGTTCCTGATGTTGTTAGAAACTGCAAACTGTAGGCTTGCACAAATAGTTTCCTGCCTGGTTAATAAGTTGTTTCCATTTCTAGAGACACATATAGGCAAATGTTTCTTTCTCTCCCAGAACTGATTTATTTGGCTGAAACAGGTCTTTGGTGCAGTATATGGGTGGCAGGCAAACTCTTAGTTGCAGCATGTGGGATCTAGGTCCCCAATCAGAGATTGAACCCGGCTCCCTGCACTGGGACCCGGGCCACCATGGAAGATGCTCCCAGAATTTAATATGTATGGGAGTCCTGGAAATCCTCCCTCCGGACTGCAACAAGCACTTATATTTCACATGAATAAATGAAGATGTCATCTCTTGAACTATTTATCTCCTTATCATCCCATCAGCTGGGATTATTTTTTTTTAATAGTTCTCTAAAAAAATTGACTTTGTTTTTTTTCCCCCATTATTTAGTAACAGAAAAAAAAAATGCCTAATTTACTCCCTCTGTCAACCTCAACCCGCAGACTGTGAAAACACATTAGTCACTCAATTTACACCTCTGAAGGAAAACAAAACACCAAATAGAAAAAGAAATGTATCAAAGCAAATGCACTGATTTTTAGATCATCAGATTATTCCAAACACAGTTGATATATTTGTATCTCAACTGCCAGACTGAAATCCCAGAAACCTGGGGTAACAGAGCAAAAGGAAGGGACCCCTGCTCTTCTGGGAATCTGCAGCGCCCAGTCTTGGAGTCTCTAGATCTGCACGTAATGTTCCCCTTCTCCCACAGCCTTATTGCTGCCCTTTGTTCTTCCAGCATCTTCCAGGGGGGTGTACAAAGAAACTGGTTTGTAGACAAGCAGGCCTGGATTCCAGCTTCCCCTCACACCCTCTACTGTGGGGCTCTGACTATCCTATCCTTACTGTTTACTTCTCCCTTAAGCTGGAAGTAACCACATTTGGTCCAGGGCTGTGGCAGGAGAGTAAGCAGCAGCATCAGTGGCACTGGAAGGGAAGGAACGCTGAAAGTGATGATGTCTGCTAGTGGTGTGACATGGAGTTCTCCCCGAAGACACCTTTGCGCCACTGGGGATGCGGGTACAGTAAGTGCTGCCCTGAGACATTTAACAGTTCTTCCTCATTCCACAGAATCCTGAGACTTAACATTTAAGAAAACAGTGGGAGATGGAGAGGGAGGTACCCTCTTCTGGCATTTCCTCATCTGTGTGGTGCCGCAGAGACAGAGATTTGCTCAGTTGTGTCCGACTCTTTGCGACCCCACAGACTATAGCCTGCCAGGCTCATCTGTTCATGGGATTCTCCAGGCAAGTATACTGGAGTGAGTTGCCATTCCCTTCTCCAGGGGATCTTCCCAACCCAGAAATCAAACCTGGATCTCCCACATTGCAGGCAGATTCTTTACTGTCTGAGTCACCAGGGAAGCCCAGTGCTGCAGAGAAATGCTTAGAAAGGGCTTACAGGCTAAGAGATATGGATGCTTCTGCCCCTAGGGAGGCTGCAAGGGTATGGACACAGGAGTCCAGGGACCTGTTTTCTTCTAAGGAGCCATGCCACCTTTTCACCCCAGTGTGTTGTGCAAATATTCTCCTTTTCATGCTAAGTGCTGGTGGCACTGTAGCCTCTAGGACACCTTATGTCCAGCTTTTAGATGAGCATAGGCAGTCTAGAGGGCTTCCCAGATGGTGCTAGTGGTAAGGAACCTGTGTGCCAATGCAGGAGACATAAGAGACCCAGATTTGATCCCTGGGTCAGGAAGATCCCCTGGAGGAGGGCATGGCAACCCACTCCAGTACTCTTGCTTGGAGAATCTCATGGACTGAGGAGCGCGGTAGCTACAGTCCATGGGGTTGCAAAGAGCTGGACACCACTGAAGTGACTTAGCACAACACAGGTAGTAGTCAAGAGGGCAGTATGGGGTACATCATTGTGATGAATGTCTAGGTACCCTGTGACCAGTAGTTCCCTCTCAGGAGACACATATGAGAGTATTCACCAAGATCAGTGTTTAGAGACAGGGATCCTTGCAATCAGGGTGCCTGTCACTGGGAATGGGTGCTGAGGTAGGAGATGACCACCGTGAAGTCCCGAGTAGCAGACTAGATGTGCACACAACAACGCTGTAGGTCTCCAAAGCCAGGCTGAGGAAATGAAGGAAGAAACAGAATGAGGGCGGCATCCTGACGTCACTAACACAGGTTAAAGATGCAGGTGTGCAGGATAACCCTACTCTTTATGGTAACACAGAAGACAAGATACATTTAACACATCAAAATTGTTGCCTATGGGACTGCAAATAGTGGGGAACAGAGACCAAAGGGGATAGAGGGGCGGATGATGAATGGACGGTTGTATAGATAAATGAATAAATAAATATGCTCCCTGGGCAGAGGGACTGGGAATATGGTTGACTCAGGCTTTTGCTTCTGTATTTCTAAATCGAAAATTATTTTTATGGACGTGACTTTTAAAAGATTGGGAAGCAGTTATTCTAGGTAATGCAAACATTTCTTTAGAAGTTATCGGAAGGAGCAATGAATAGCAATTCAACAAAAGTTAAATGTCAGATTAGGAGAGAAAAAATCTGTATCCAAGGTGTTTTTCCCATAATAACTGTAGAAGAATAGTTTGGGAAGAGAGGTCATAACTTCAGCTGTGCCAGGTCTTAGATGCCACACGGGGGATCTTAGATCTTTGTTGCACCATGTGGGATTTTTAATTGCAGCATGTGAACTCTTAGTTGCCACATGTGGAACCTAGTTCCCTGACCAGGGATCAAACCTGGGTCCCCTGCTATGGCAACACAGTCTTAAAACACTGGATCACCAGGGAGGTTCCAAGAGAGTCCATAATTTTGAATTAAGGTGTTAAAACCACTAGCTCCATTCAGTTCAGTTCAGTTGCTCAGTCGTGTCCGACTCTTTACGACCCCATGAACCACAGCACGCCAGGCGTCCCTGTCCGTCACCAACTCCCGGAGCCTACTCAAACTCATGTCCATTGAGTCGGTGATGCCATCCAACCATCTCATCTTCTGTTGTCCCCTTCTCCTCCCGCCATCAATCTTTCCCAACATCAGGGTCTTTTCCAATGAGTCAGCTCTTCCCATCAGGTGGCCAAAGTATTGGAGTTTCAGCTTCAACATCAGTCCTTCCAATGAACACCCAGGACTGATCTCCTTTAGGATGGACTGGTTGGATCTCCTTGCAGTCCAAGGGACTCTCAAGAGTCTTCTCCAACACCACAGTTCAAAAGCAGCAATTCTGCACTCAGCTTTCTTTATAGTCCAGCTCTCACATCCATACATAAATACTGGAAAAACTATAGCCTTGACTAAAAGGACAAAGTTATGTCTCTGCTTTTTAATATGCTGTCTAGGTTGGTCATAACTTTCCTTCCAAGCATCTTTTAATTTCATGGCTGCAGTAACCATCTGCAGTGATTTTGGAGCCCGAAAAAATAGTCAGCCACAGTTTCCACTGTTTCCCCATCTATTTGCCGTGAAGTGATGGGACCAGATGCCATGATCTTAGTTTTCTGAATGTTGAGCTTTAAGCCAACTTTTCACTCTCCTCTTCCACTTTCATCAAGAGGCTCTTTAGTTCTTCTTCACTTTCTGCCATAATGTGATGTTATCTGCATATCTGAGGTTATTGATATTTCTCCCGGCAATCTTGATTCCAGCTTGGGCTTCCTCCAGCCCAGTGTTTCTCATGATGGACTCTGCATATAAGTTAAATAAGCAGGGTGATGATATACAGCCTTGACGTACTTCTTTTCCTTTTTGGAACCAGTCTGTTGTTCCATGTCCAGTTCTAACTGTTGCTTCCTGACCTGCATACAGGTTTCTCAGGAAGCAGGTCAGGTGGTCTGGTATTCCCATCTCTTTAAGAATTTTCCACAGCTTATTGTGATCCACACAGTCAAAGGCTTTGGCATAGTCAATAAAGCAGAAATAGATGTTTTTCTGGTACTCTCTTGCTTTTTTGATGATCCGTTGGATGTTGGCAATTTGATCTCTGGTTCCTCTGCCTTTTCTAAAACCAGCTTGAACATCTGGAAGTTCACGGTTCACATATTGCTGAAGCCTGGCTTGGAGAATTTCGAGCATTACTTTACTAGCACGTGAGATGAGTGCAATTGTGCGGTAGTTTGAGCATTCTTTGGCATTGCCTTTCTTTGGGATTGGACTGAAAACTGACCTTTTGCAGTCCTGCGGCCACTGCTGAGTTTTCCAAATTTGCTGGCATATTGAGTGCAGCACTTTCACAGCACTATCTTTTAGGATTTGAAGTAGCTCAACTGGAATTCATTACCTAAATAATTATTTTTAAAATGACTTCTTTGATATTGGAAGAAGATCATCAGGTGATCTAGGAAGTTTAAAGTTAGAGAATGTAGTTAGCAGTAGAGAGGGTATTTTTCCCTTAACACCATTTTGCTGGTCTTCTCCCTTCTGGCGATGAGAGTTGTGTTACGTTTCTGATCCCCATCCCCTACCCTCTGTTTGGTCAAACATCTAAGAGGTGTGTCTGCAACCATCCCTTTAAAATAAGTTTGCTTTGTTTCAGCAGCGTCCCTCCAGCTGGGCACTAGGAAAGGGAAAGAATGCTGTTTTGGCTGACCCTTGAGTGATCGGTAGGATTGAGAAGTCTGTTGGTAAGTGGAAAGGACATTCCAGGTATAGGAAACAGTGTGATTGATGGCACAGACATAGGAATGTCCAGGGCAGATACAGGAACGGGTCTGGAAGTGAAGAAACTCCTCCATAGCTGTGATGTTGATCAGGCCCAGGCTCCTGCCGCAGCTCGGACTCTTCCAGCTATGACTGACCCAGGCTGGGAGCTTTCAAGTGTGCGCTTACATTCTGTGGGCCCACAGCCAGCAGCTTCTCCTTTAAACCTCACATAGTAAAAAAAAAAAAAAAAAAAAAGTCAATTACCGCCAAGCGTGGTTTTCATTTTCACTGAAATATTCTCAACTTCCCTCTGCCAGTGCTGCCCATTTTTAGGTGGGTGTGCCAATCTCTGCTAGATTCTTATTTGTTACATTTTATTTCTTTTCAATGATAAATTCCTGATGTATTCCAAACCTTGAGATGTTTGTGATACTATTGTCCCAGATACAAGCATCTAACCTGCTGTGAAAGGGAAGTGACTACTCAGTTATCCGTTACACAGGAGTAACAATTTCTCAGTTCCCAAAAGGTTGCAGTTCTTGCACCAAATGCCAAATGTTTAAAACCTAAGATCCCTAAACACTTAGAGTAGTTTTAAAACCACTTTGTTGAGATACAATTCACATAAGATACAATTCACCCATTTGAAATGTACAACTGAATGACTTTTGGTATGTCATTAATATTTTTAAACTGTGTTAACGTATATCTAACCAAATTTGTCATCTTCATCATTTTAAGTGTAAAATTCAGTACCACTAATTACACTCATGATGTTATGCAACCATCACCACAATCTATTTCCAAACTTTTTCATCCCCCTAAACAGAGCTGTTTATAATCTTGCTGTGGTGTAGTTAGGTCTAGACTAAAAGTGTTTGTTTATAATTATAAAGCGGTGTTTAAAATATCATACATTAACACATATATACGGAATCTAGAAAAAATGGTACCGATGAAGCTGTTTGCAGAGGAGGAATGCAGAGGCAGACATAGAGAACCGACTTGTGGACATAGTGGGGGAAGGAGAGGGTGGGAAGAATTGAGAGATAAGGACTGACATATATACACTACCATGGATAAAACAGGGAGGTAGCAGGAAGCTGCTGTATAGCACAGGAGCTCAGCTTGGTGCTCTGTGACCTAGAAGGGTAGGATGGGGCTGGGGTAGGAGGCAGGCTCAAGAGGGAGGGGATACATGTATACAGATAACTGATTCATGTTGTACAGAAGAAACCAACATGACATTGTAAAGCAATTATACTCCAATTGAAAAAAAAGTGTTTAATATTATCATCCTTTCTTATGATTCCCTACCCCAGGTATTCTTTCTTACAACACTTCCTGCTGCCTGTTTGAGCTGGGAGCTCCAGCCTCGTGGTGAATCCCATTCATACCAGCAGGCAGGCTCATCTTCAAACCCAAAGGATGCATGGCTGGGGTTACTTTCCCCCCTGGAGGTCTCAGGGGCAGAGGAAATGGCACCAGGCATGAGGGCCGGACGCCTTCAGATAAAAGCCCATCATTCTGCATGAGTTTATTCAGCCATTCCCTTTTGTCTCCACCCCCGACTCCTATTTCCAATTTCCGTAGGCAACCAGATTCATGTGTTTAATGTACATTATTTTGCTTTATATTTTTGTAAAATGTCTATAGTTTTCTACTCCTGCCTTTTTAAGCTGTATAAGTTATCTAGGCCTGGACCTAGATAAAGGGTTAAGGCTTCCCATCCTTGTTTCAAGAGTCAATACCAGAATGGATTCTCCTGTCTTGCAATACTTTGGGTCAAATTCTGAACCTGCTGCATCTGATTGGCTAAACCTAGGCCTGCCCGCCCCCCGCCCTGCCAAAAAAATAGGCTGCCTGGCTTTCTTAGCATCTATAGTGGAAGGCAGACCCTGTCTCTTGCTAAGACTCAAATGGTGAGGAATTCCCCAAACATAGAAAGACAGTTCAGAGTGAACAACCAAAAAAGTTACAGATGTTCCCTACAGGTAGGAAGCATCTGGTGTTCTGTACAGATCTGAGTCACAGCTTAATTTATCTGACTTTTGAAAAATACTCTATACTGATTTGTTGGCCTCCCTTTCCTTCTGTTGTTAAAAATATACACTTGGGCGATTTAAAAAAAAAAAAGGTAAAAATTCTGACATCAAAATCTCACAGTATTTTTGTCCTTTTCAAATATACATTGCTGTGTTGAAATATAACTATGGACCAAGTCTTTTTATAGTAAGCTTAACTACAGCTTTTTTCCAAGATTCTAGTCAGATTCTTATTCTGACCCAATATTTACGGTTTTGTAATTTTCAAAGTTTGTTTTCTATTGTGTTTCTTCTTTTAAAATGAAAGAGTTAGATTTTCTTTTCTTTTCTTTTTTTAAAGTACATAGCTTGTATTACTACAAGGTAGAAAAAGAGAAGTAAGTCAGAACAAGAGGAAAAAAAATATTATTTTGTAACCAAATCCAAAATTAACAAAGATTTTTATTAGTGAAACATCAATTTATCCAGATTGCGTTATTTCCTAGGTAAATAGAATCATATTTCTTGTGTGTTAATAGCTAGTATGTGTTTATTGACTAGTTAGAAGACTCATTCTATTTATTCTTTAAAGTCTCAAAATCTTAATCTGCTTCACTGATGTCCTGTTTATCTGACATCTTTTTAATGAGTAATGACATTTGGGCTGTCCCTGCTGTTTCACATTGAATGTACCCTCTCATCATTTCCTGTGGCTTTATGGTGAATGATACTATCTTTACTCAGTGATTTTGTTTCTATTTCTTCCCCTAAAACTAATTGCCCCTAAAAATTCACGAGAGAAACTCAGTGTGGGAATTAGGTACTGGTCTATCAGACAATTGTCCATTACAAAGTAGATTGGATTCCAAACCTACCAATTTCCTTGGACAGGGAAAAAAGATGTTTTAAGGTTTCATCCATGAAAGACAGCATTGTTGGTGTGAGTGGGGGAGGCAATTTGCATAATTTCCTTTCAAATTTTCAGAAATGCATGGCCCAGAATTCTGCTGAAGTCCGTTCTTGTCTCTTCCTAGGACAGGCAAATGTCTCTAACCTCCCCTAGCCAGAGGATGTGGAATGAAGCTGGTATGAGAGGGAAGGGAAGGTCACCAGGAGGAAGGGCCAAGGTGTTAATTAGCTTTTCTTGGCTCACCCAGAGCCAGTGGCAAGCAGATGGCTGCACCCTTAATACCACCTTTTTTTTTTTTGTCCAGCAGGCAGTATCTTTTGGGCAGGCAGAAAGCATGCACTTTTGTTTTTTTCCTCTTCAGAATGTGGAAGTAGAGAAGAAACATACAAAGGGAAAAATCTAGATTTAAATGTTACATGTATCTAATAAAAATAGACCTTATCTCTTTCCATCTTTTGCAATAAGGAGATGTGCCTTCATATTCTGAGAACAACTGAGAGTGATTTGTCCTTTCTATTACAAAAATCAATCTAAACTAATCAAACTGTGCATGGATGTCTGAAAGATAATCTGTAAAATGATAAAACCAGCTATGAAGTTCAAACTCAATACCATAGCATCTTGTGTTTGGAGAGAGGCTGGCTTGTGGACAACTCTCAGAAGATTCAGCAGAGCATATATGAGAGGTACTGACATTGACCTCTCCCCTTGAACACTGGCAGTTTCTGTGGGGGGGGGGGGGACTGTGGCTTGATCATTTTGCAATTTCTTTTACACTGGCCATAATGATATTCACCGGAAGTTTACTAATGAAATGAAGTTATAGTAAGTCAACCGTATTATATGTACTATTCAATGTTTGCATAATTAATGACTTTATGTCAAGATAAACATTAGTAAGCATGACAAAGGTTAACAGTTTACATTTTGAAAACGTGGTATTGTAACAGGTACAGATTTTTCTCAGTGCTAGTATAGTGCTTTATATGCCAAATTAAATAGCTTTCAAAATTGAGAAGTTAATATCCTGATATCTGTTTTTGAGGAAGGAAAAGGAAAAATATTTACTAAGCATTGCCTATGTAACAGATATACTTTAGACACATTAACGTATTCATTTATTTCAGCATCCCTATAGGGTAGTTTTCTCTGCTTTTTACAGATGCAGAAATGGAAGTTCACAGATGTTAATTGCTAGAGTTCATATAGTGACTGAGAAGGATACACACTTGGGTATGCCTGCCTCTACTGTCCTGCCTTTACTTTCTCTGAACCCCAATATCTTCATTGGTCCCCCAATATTCTCAGTTTTATTTGTCCAGTGATTGGTCAAATCAGCCTACTCTACCTCTAACGTGGGCTTCCCAGGTGGCACTAGTGGTGAAGAATGCACCTGCCAATGCAGAAGACGCAGGAGATGCAAGAGAGGCAGGTTGGATACCTGGGTCAGGAAGATCCTTTGGGGGAGGAAATGGCAACCCGCTCCAGTATTCTTACCTGGAAAATTCAATGAACAGAGAAACCTGGCGGGCTATACTCCATGGGCTTGCAAAGAGTTGGACATGACTGAGCACGCAGGGCACCTCTATCTCTAAAGTAGTTTCCACATTCTTTCTTGAACCTGCCCCAATGACAGAAACAGTTCTGGCATCCAGATCTTCAATTGCTTAGTGAAAGTGAAAATCACTCAGCTGTGTTTGACTCTTTTCGACCCCATGGATATACAGTCCATGGAATTCTTTAGGCCAGAATACTGGAGTGGATAGCCTTTCCCTTCTCCAGGGCAACTGCTTAACTCTTAAAACTAAGTCATTTTTTACAGCTTTAAAAGACAAATGGGAAGTGAAATAGCATATTGGTAGTAATCCAGGGCAGAAATTTTTTTTTTTGGCTGCATGGAGTGGCACGTGGAATCTTAGTTCCCTGACGTAGGGGTTGAACCTGTGGCTCCTACATTGGAAGTGTGCAGTCAACCACTGGACCACCAGGGAAGTCCCAGAGCGTTAATTTAATCCCAGTGTACAACTGTACAATTCTACCAGATTCCCACACATCACATTCACCTTGTCCTTGCTAATGTGTGATACACATGTCACATTTTTTTATCTCTATTTGATATTTGGGACAGGTGATACATCTATGGTTCTCTTTCTCTTTGCTTAGCATACCACAATCAATTTTTAAAATATGCATTTTAGGGAGTTCCCTGGCAGTCCAGTAGTCAGGACTCTGAGTTTTCACTGCCAAGATTCAGGTTCAATCCCTGATTAGGGAACTAAGATCCCTCAAGCCATACAGTGTGTCAAAATACAAATATATGTATGTATGATGTATATATGTATTTTATCACTTTTTTAAAAATTTATTTATTTTTTAATTGAAAGAAACAGTATAGACCTAAGAGAAGCAGCAGATATTAAGAACAGATGGCAAGAATACAGAGAGAAGTATACAAAAAAGATCTTCGTGACCCAGATAATCACAATGGTGTGATCACTCACCTAGAGCCAGACATCCTGGAATGTGAAGTCAAGTGGGCCTTAAGAAGTATCACTACAAACAAAGCTAGTGGAGGTGATGGAATTCCAGTGGAGCTATTTCAAATCCTAAAAGATAATGCTGTGAAAGTGCTGCACTCCATATGCCAACAAATTTGGAAAACTCAGCAGTGGCCACAGGACTGGAAAAAGTTAGTTTTCAGTCCAATCCCAAAGAAAGGCAATGCCAAAGAATGCTCAAACTACCGCACAATTGCACTCATCTCACATGCTAGCAAAGTAATGCTCAAAATTCTCCAAGCCAGGTTTCAACAGTACGTGAACCGTAAACTTCCAGATGTTCAAGCTGGATTTAGAAAAGGCAGAGGAACCAGAGATCAAATTGCCAACATCCACTGGATCATCGAAAAAGCAAGAGAGTTCCAGAGAAACATCTATTTCTGCTTTATTGACTGTGCCAAAGCCTTTGACTGTGTGGATCACAACAAACTATGGAAATTCTGAAAGAGATGGGAATACAAGACCACCGGACCTGCTTCCTGAGAAATCTGTATGCAGGTCAGGAAGCAACAGTTAGAACTGGACATGGAACAACAGACTGCTTCCACAAAGGAAAAGGAGTACGTCAAGGCTGTATATTGTCACCCTGCTTATTTAACTTATATGCAGAGTACGTCATGAGAAATGCTGGGCTGGAGGAAGCCCAAGCTGGAATCAAGATTGCCGGGAGAAATATCAATAACCTCAGATATGCAGATGATACCACTCTTATGGCAGAAAGTGAAGAACTCAGGAGCCTCTTGATGAAAGTGGAAGAGGAGAGTGAAAAAGTTGGCTTAAAGGTCAACATTCAGAAAACTAAGATCATGGCATCTGGTCCCATCATTTCATGGCAAATGATGGGGAAACAGTGGCAGACTTTATTTTTGGGGGCTCCAACATCACTGCAGATTGTGACTGCAGCCATGAAATTAAAAGACACTTGCTTTTGGAAGAAGAACTGTGACCAACCTAGACAGCATACTAAAATGCAGATACGTTACTCTGCCAACAAAGGTCCATCTAGTTAAAATTATGGTTTTTCCAGTGGTCATGTATGGATGTGAGAGTTGGACTATAAAGAAAGCTGAGCACCAAAGAATTGATGCTTTTGAACTGTGGTGTTGGAGAAGACTCTTGAGAGTCCCTTGGACTGCAACGAAATCCAACCAGTCCGTCCTATAGGAAATCAGTCCTGGATATTCATTGGAAGGAGTGATGCTGAAGCTGAAGCTCCAATACTTTGGCCACCTGATGTGAAGAACTGACTCATTGGAAAAGACCCTGATACTGGGAAAGATTGAAGGTGAGAGGAGAAGGGGATGACAGAGGATGAGGATGAGATGGTTGGATGATATCACCGACTCAATGGACATGAGTTTCGGTAAGCTCCGGGAGTTGGTGATGGACAGGGAGGCCTGGCGTGCTGCAATCCATGGCATCTCAAAGAGTCGGACACGACTGAGCGACTGAACTAAACTGAACTGCTTTTGTTTTCTGTCAAACCTCAACATGAATCAGCCATAGGTATACATATATCCCCTCCCTTTTGAACCTCCCACTTAATATAAATAATATATAAATATTTAAATAAATATAAATTAAATAAATTTATATTTAAATATAAATAAATATATATGTATGCATTTTAAATCAAGTGGTGGATTTCCTCCAATTTCTTCATAATGAAGTTTGCTGGAAGCATTTGAGATTACATAGTAAATCTGAAACTGATATAGGCTGCTTGTATTTAAGGAAAAAAAGTCTTACCTTATATATTGTTATTTACTATATTTGGTACTATTTTATCAATAATAGGTAGATAGTCATGAAATATACATTACAGATCAGACTCATTTTCAGGCAAAACTTATAGAAAATAAGAAATTTTCCAAATGGAATTCTTACTAAGTCTTTAAGTAATTGTTTTCTGAAGTTTTAAGAGTATCTCTTGGGATTTTCCTGGTGGTTTAGTGGTTAACACTTTGCCTCCCAATGCAGGTGAGGATTTGGGTTTGATTCCTTGTTGGGAAGCCAAGATGTTTCTTGGATGGGACCAAGAAACCAAAGCACAAAAACAGAACGAGTGTTGTAGCAAAATCCAATAAAGACTTTAAAAGGATTTTTGTTGTTGTTCATCGCTAAGTCATGTCCGACTCTCTGTGACCCCAAGAACCGCAGCACGCCAGGCTTTCCTGTCCATCACTATCTCCTGGAGTTTGCTCAAACTCATGTCCTTTGAGTCAGTGATACCATCCAATCATCTCATCTTCTGTCACCCTCTTCTGCTCTTGCCCTCAATCTTTCCCAGCATCAAGGTCTTCTCCAATGAGTTGGCTCTTCACATCAGGTGGCCAAAGTATTGGAGCTTCATTTAGCACCAGGCCTTCCAATGAATATTCAGGGTTGATTTCCTTTAGGATTGATTGGTTTGATCTCCTTGCTGTCCAAGGGACTTTCAAGAGTCTTCTCCAACAGCACAGTTTGAAAGTATCAATTCTTCACCGCTCAGCCTTCTTTATGATCCAGCTCTCACATCCATATATGACTTCTGGAAAAATCTTAAAATAAAAATCTCTCGACTCATGCTTGTTAGTTTTCACTCACTTCTTAGATGAGGTAGACTTATTATGAGAAATGAGAGACTGATGAAAGGCCAGGGGACTTAGACTATCCACTGTTGTATATTTCTCCACTCCCAGTTGGGTATTGTGGACAGAAAGGGGACAACATTTCATCATTTGCACTGTCTCTCAGGGAATTACTCCACTGGTGAAGAGTCTTATGATTTGGTCAAAATGATAAATCGAAAAGCAATATGCTTGGTTCCAAGTGACTGCTGGAGATGATCATGCCAGGGAGGTTCATAGGAGGAATGACATCTTAATTATTTTGGGGTGCAGCAGATCTTTTAGATTCACTTCACTTTTAAAAATAACGGTGCTGGGCTCACCCCTGTGACTTCTGTTTTTCCAATGACAGTGGAGATCTTGTTTCTGCATCCCTCATTTTGAGATCAACCCAACTTAACTCCCTTAAGGGAGGTATGTAGTAAGAAGTTTAGAGAAATGAAACTAATTTCTTTTAAATGACAACACATTTCTGAAAACCGTGTGAAAGGGTTGATTCAAGTTACCACAGGGTGATTTTTTCCAAATGAATGTCACAGTAAAAGAACTTTTCTGCAGTCATGGTTGTCATGATGGGTTGTTGACTTAGTTAGTTTTGGTATGTAATGGTATACAGGCGTGTGTGGTTCTGGATGTAACTCAAGAGCCCCAGCAAGACCAAAGGCAGGATCTGTGTGGTGTACGTCCTCTACATTCTCCACTGCAGTGTTTCATAACTTTATCATCTCACAATCTCTTTTGATAAGCATAAAAATCTCATCTGCCCACCCAAATTGAGAAAGCCCCTTATAAACAAAGTGCCTTCTGTCTTTCCCCGCAGCACTCAGTTAAGCATCACAGCTCTTACAATGCCTGTCTGGCCAAGAAGATTTAGTCAGACTTTTAAATATGTTTATTAAAACAACAGATAATTTTTTTGCTGTCCTGGATTTTGATAACCCCCCTTTTCTTCCCTTCTTCTTGATCCCCATCCCCTTTGAAAATTTCTTCTCTATCCTTATTAATTAAACTGTAGTGTGTCTTTAGTGTTTAGAAAGTTGTTATATTAATAGAAGAATTTAGGACCTTGGATTACTAGAGATCAGTATTTGTATCTGATTAACAGAATGATCAGTATCCAAATATGTCATCTTATAAAACGAAACCAATATTGGAGTGAAAAACGGAATTTCATGGGTAGAAGCTACCGTTTTAGGTTTCTTTATTTAGAACTTCCTTTATTAAGTCCTCAGTTTTTTAGTGTCTGTATTCCAAACTTTTCAAGACAAAAGTTGGCAGTATCACTCTTCAGGTCACCAGTTTCTCCCTTAACATCTGGCTTCATTACTCAAACACATCATTTAAATCTGATTAAGTAATAGACTTTTTTAAAAAAAGGATTTATACAGTTTTTGACTGCTGAAGAAATCACGGAGATTTATAGCACAGGTGTAAAAAATGAACAGTCCACAGAAAATTTAGAATTCAAGCAACAAATAAGATGGAAATGGTATTCACTTACCAAAAAAAAAAAAAAAAATATAACTTCCAAGTATACCTCACGAGTTTTTCAATTTAATCTATAAGAGACTGGGTTATGTTTTCATCCTTGTAAAATTTACACATAGCAAAATGCACACATCTGAAATGTACAATTTAATGAGATCTGATTACTGTATTTATGCATGTACCTATGCCCCTGTCATTCCAGAAAGTCCCTTCATGTCCCTTTCTAATCAATTCTCACCACAGTAGACAACCAGTGTTCTGACTTCTTTCACAGAGATTACACTTGTTTTTGCATTTCATATAAATGAATCACATAAAACGTGCTTTGTATTGCTTGTGAGATTCATCACCTTGTTACATGTATCTGTAGCTTATTCCTCTTTATTGCTCAATAGTACTTTACCATGATTTATTTGCCTATTCTGTTGACTGGCATTTGTATTGTTTCCAGTTTGGGCTAATTGTGAATAAAGTTACTATGTACTTCTTGTATAAGTCATTCAGTAGACATGTGCTTTCATTTGTTTTGGAAACAGAATTACTGGAATGCATCATAGGAGCATTTTTAACTGTGTAAGGAGCTAAACAGTTTTCTGAAGTGGTGGTACTGTTTACACTCCCATCAGCAATCTATGAACGTTTCACTTCCTACTTTTCACAATATACATGTAAATCAGTTCAGTTCAGTCGCTCAGTTGTGTCCGACTATTTGCGACCCCATGAATCGCAGCACGCCAGGCCTCCCTGTCCATCACCAACTCCTGGAGTTTACCCAAACCCATGTCCATTGAGTCGATGATGCCATCCAACCATCTATCCTCTGTCATCCCCTTCTCCTCCTGCCCCTAATCCTTCCCAGTGTTAGGGTCTTTTCCAATGAGTCAACTCTTCGCATGTGGTGGCCAAAGTATTGGAGTTTCAGCTTCAACATCAGTCCTTCCAATGAACACCCAGGACTGATCTCCTTTAGGATGGACTGGTTGGATCTCCTTGCAGTCCAAGGGACTCTCAAGAGTCTTCTCCAACACCACAGTTCAAAAGCATCAATTCCTCAGCACTCAGCTTTCTTCACTGTCCAACCCTCACATCCATACATGACCACTGGAAAAACCATAGCCTTGACTAGATGGACCTTTGTTGGCAAAGTAATGTCTCTGCTTTTAAATATGCTATCTAGGTTGGTCATAATCTTCCTTCCAAGGAGTAAGCGTCTTTTAATTTCATGGCTGCAATCACCATCTGCAGTGATTTTGGAGCCCCCCAAAATAAAGTCTGACACTGTTTCCACTGTTTCCCCATCTATTTCCCATGAATTGATGGGACCAGATGCCATGATCTTAGTTTTCTGAACGTTGAGCTTTAAGCCAACTTTTTCACTCTCCTCTTTCACTTTCATCAAGAGGCTCTTTAGTTCTTCTTCACTTTCTGCCATAAGGGTGATGTCGTCTGCATATCCGAGGTTACTGATATTTCTCCCGGCAATCTCGATTCCAGCTTGGGCTTCTTCCAGCCCAGTGTTTCTCATTATGAACTCTGCATAGAAGTTAAATAAGCAGGGTGATAATGTACAGCCTTGACGTACTCCTTTTCCTATTTGGAACCAGTCTGTTGTTCCATGTTCAGTTCTAACTGTTGCTTTCTGACCTGCATACATGTTTCTCAAGAGGCAGGTCAGGTGGTCTTGTATTCCCATCTCTTTCAGAATTTTCCACAGTTTATTGTGATCCACACAGTCAAAGGCTTTGGCATAGTCAATAAAGCAGAAATAGATGTTTCTCTGGAACTCTCTTGCTTTTTCGATGATCCAGCGGATGTTGGCAATTTGATCTCTGGTTCCTCTGCCTTTTCTAAAACCAGCTTGAACATCTGGAAGTTCATGGTTCACGTATTGCTGAAGCCTGGCTTGGAGAATTTTGAGTATTACTTTACTAGCATGTGAGATGAATGCAATTGTGTGGTAGTTTGAGCATTCTTTGGCATTGCCTTTCTTTGGGATTGGAATGAAAACTGGCCTTTTCCAGTCCTGTGGCCACTGCTGAGTTTTCCAAATTTGCTGGCATATTGAGTGCAGCACTTTCACAGCATCATCTTGTAGGATTTGAAACAGCTCCACTGGAATTTCATCACCTCCACTGGCTTTGTTTGTAGTGATGCTTTCTGAGGCCCACCTGACTTCACATTCCAGGATGTCTGGCTCTAAGTGAGTGATCACACCATCGTGATTATCTGGGTCGTGAAGATCTTTTTTGTACAGTTCTTCTGTGTATTCTTGCCACCTTCTTCTTAATATCTTCTGCTTCTGTTAGGTCCGTACAATTTCTGTCCTTTATCAAGCCCATCTTTGCTTGAAATGTTCCCTTGGTATCTCTAATTTTCTTGAAGAGATCTCTAGTCTTTCCCATTTTGTTGTTTTTCTCTATTTCTTTGCGTTGATCACTGAGGAAGGCTTTCTTATCTCTCTTTGCTATTCTTTGGAACTCTGCATTCAGATGGGAATATCTTTCCTTTTCTCCTTTGATTTTTGCTTCTCTTTTTTCCCCAGCTATTTGTAAGGCCTCCTCAGACAGCCATTTTTCTTTTTTGCATTTCTTTTCCATGGGGATGGTCTTGATCCCTGTCTCCTGTATAATGTCACGAACCTCTGTCCATAGTTCATCAGGCACTCTATCAGATATAGTCCCTTAAATCTATTTGTCACTTCCACTGTATAATCATAAGGGAGATTTGATTTAGGTCATACCTGAATGGTCTAGTGGTTTTCCCTACTTTCTTCAATTTAAGTCTGAATTTGGCAATAAAGAGTTCATGATCTGAGCTACGGTCTGCTCCCAGTCTTGTTTTTGCTGACTGTATAGAGCTTCTCCATCTTTGGCTGCAAAGAATATAATCAATCTGATTTTGGTGTTGGCCATCTGGTGATGTCCATGTGTAGAGTCTTCTCTTGTGTTGTTGGAAGAGGGTGTTTGTTATGACCAGTGCGTTCTCTTGGCAAAACTCTATTAGCCTTTGCCCTGCTTCATTCTGTACTCCAAGGCCAAATTTGCCTGTTACTCCAGGTGTTTCTTGACTTCCTACTTTTGCATTCCAGTCCCCTATAATGAAAAGTACATCTTTTTTGGGTGCTAGTTCTAAAAGGTCTTGTAGGTCTTCACAGAACTGTTCAAGTTCAGCTTCTTCAGCGTTACTGGTCGGGGCATAGACTTGGATTACCGTGATATTGAAGGGTTTGCCTTGGAAACGAACACAGATCATTCTGTCATTTTTGAGATTGCATCCAAATACTGCATTTCGGACTCTTTTGTTGACCATGATGGCTACTCCAAGCAAAGTCCGATGCTGTAAAGAGCAATATTGCATAGGAACCTGAAATGTTAGGTCCATGAATCAAGGCAAATTGGAAGTGGTCCAATAGGTGATGACAAGAGTGAACATCAACATTCTAGGAAACAGTGAACTAAGATGGACTGGAATGGGTGAATTTAACTCAGATGTAAATCAGAGAGGCTGCTATTTACTCTTCAGTGTCACCTCTTTTCAGTGACTTTAATAGAATATTTTTGGTATTGTTAAACCTCAAGCATGTGGGGATCCAAATTCTGGATACTTCTTGCCCAGTTTCTAATATACATGCTAAACATAGAGAAATACAAATGTTTCATACAATCAAAAATATAGAATCATCTCACTTTATGGAATAGTTCTGTTCCTGAAAAATTGTGTGTCAAGATAATTTTTTTATAAATCAAATCTCTTACTAAATAAGACTTTCTCTACTTCAATGTCTAGTTAAATCTTTTTTCACACTGTCCTCTCATTCTCTAATTTCTTCATTGTCTATGTTTCAGTAGAGATTTAACACTTGTCAATGATGTCATTCTTTGCGGCCTTTGTCACTCACGATGTAGTTGCCTAACCTATTTATTCTCATGTATACATTTCATTTCCACACACACAAGATGATACCTTTATGGAAGGAAGAACCACATATCATACTTTAAAACATTTCTTTGAAAGCATGTAGTGCTGTGCTTTGCACAAAGGAGTTACTCAAAATTTCCTGCTTAGTTGATTATCTATTTTTGTTTTGCTTTACGTGAGGTACAACTGTTCTTTTACAACTCAGCTTAAGTAATGTACTTGTTTTAATTTTTCGGTAATTTCCTCAATTTCCCATTTTTCCTGACAATGTAAGCTATGCCTAAAGTTAAGATTGTTGATCAACATCTGCTTCCCTTACCACCTTTACTAACTCCTAGTTTAAAGCACTCTGTATGCAGTGTGGTTTGAAATAAAAAGCACAACATCAGAAGGCTAGGATTCCATCTAGGGTTTCCCCCTAATTCTCCCTGGAGGTGTGGGTTGCCATTTACTGGTCTCTACTAAGTCCCCAATACATTTTCCAGTCCCTGGAGGCCGACATTCTTCCCAGCCCAGCTCAAAGATCATCTGGCTCCAAGTGGTTTCCTCCTCCCAACACAGAGGCCTGTTTGGTCTTTAATGAACCTACACTACCTTGTTCATGCCTCATTTTTAGTACGGGGCACTGTGGGGTGGAATTTATTTACACAAATGCTTGCCTGTCCACCACTGGACTGTGGAGCTCCTCAAAGCAGGGATCATGCCTGGACTTTAGTCATCCCTGCTCTGCACACAGTTAAAGTCCTCCACAGATGTCTGATGAATAAGTGCATGGATTAATGAGTGAGCAAATGAGCATAGCTTTTTAGGTATCCTGAACCTTTGTTTCTACTTAAATATATATATTTTTTAATGTGCAAATCTCTGGAGAATTTTAGGCCAGCTTCCCTGGCTGTTCTGCACTCTCTTGCTCCTCCTACCTTTTTTGGTCTTTTTTTTTTTTTTTTTTTTTTGAGGCTGCTCACTAGACTGGTTTTAAGGAAGGCTGCTCTTGGCTTCTGTTCTGTTGCCTTGAGATAGAAGCAAACAGGAGACTTTGTTGTGAGGCACAAACCATCTCCACTCTTGGATATCCTCCACCCCTATCCTGAACTCAGTTCAGGGAGGGGACAAGGGACCACGACTCTCACAGTGTATCTGGCTTCAAATTCTCCTCCCTTTCCTAGCCAGGAGGCATTTATTGGGGTTGAGATGGTAAGGATGAGAAATGGGGTGGAGGTCCAGCCAGACTACACTTCTTTTCAAATCTTTTCTTATACCAATATCAAAGCTACTGAATGTAGAAGCTGAGAATGGTGTAATTATCTTTGATTCTGGTTTACTGTACCATTCTGGGAAGAAGGCACCTCAAAATCGTGGTAATGAGGAAGAAGAAAAGAACACATTGACCCTGGATTGAAGCTTCATTCTTCTATTTTCCCCTTTCAACTATGCAGATACTGTGTCTTCCTTTTTCCTCTGTTTTCCTGAACTCAGTTGTGGGGTCTGGAAACAGTGCCCTCACTTTTCTAGACTGACCTGAAAGACTAAGTTTTATGGGGAAATCTCAGGCAAAATGAAAGAGGAAGACTGGTGGGGAAATTTTAGGCAAGGAAAGTCTCAGCTCAATAGCCTAAGAACTAAATGAGTAAATTAAAGTGTAATTGGGAGGGATAAACCATACATCAAGACAAAATGACTAAAGACTGATCATGAAAAACTGAGTGGGGTCAGTTCCAATCAGAGCAGAAACAGTTGAATTACTTGTAAATCCTACACTTGGACCCTAGTCTTTTGTTATTTTTACCATTTAAAGGCAAAGATGCAGAATATAGGGTGAAGGGGGATACTTTTGAAGAGCAAAAAAAAAAAAAGCTGTTAAAAGCCAGGTATTAGTTGAACAAATGCTTTAAAGATAACTTTTAAAAATAATTTAAATAAAAACGCTGTGTCATGAACATATTTTGACACAAAATAAAACTAAAATACAAAACTGCAAATTGGTTTTTCTTTTTGACTAAATCACAAGCTCTCAGATGGAACCACTGAGTTAAAATAATCCCGTCACTTCTACTTTGCCCTGTGTCCAGATATTAACAAGCAATTTGGAAGACAATTTTCAGCAGTATATAAACTTCAAGGGGCGATGCTAAGAGAACAACTCTACTGAACGTGAGAAATATCCTCTAAAACTCTTATTAGGCTGTGGAGTCACAGGGTAACTATTAGTAAACCTGCTAGACTCTGCACTCCCACTGCAAGGGGCACAAGTTCAAATCCTGCTCTGGGAACTAAGATACACAGGTGGTGTGGCCAAAAAAAGAAAAAACCACAAAAAAGAAACAAAACAACAACTACAAAAACTCAGGCGGGTTTTAAAACACAATTATTATTTTTGTCAGAGTTGGAAGGGATTTTGTAACATTCTGTAACAATCTTCTGAAACAATCTTCTGAAACATGATTTATTATGCTTCTATGATAATTGGAAAAGTACTAACTTTGCAAAGTATATTAAATAGAAACAATCTGGCTTAATGTAAGACCATATATTAATTTTTTTCACCATTCAAATATTCAGAAAACATACACCAGTTAAAAAGAGAGACACCACTTAGCAATACTTTCATTTGTATTGAATCCCTAGCTACCCCATGTGTTTATATTGTATACTCAGCTATCTGCCAGCTGTCACCCCGCTCTCCTGGGACAAAATTGGATTACTGCTAGCTTTCAGTCTCTCCTTTTCTTCTCCCTTCCTTCGCACCCTCATCCTAGTCTGGGTCCCTTCTGCCCAGCCATGATAGGTATCCTGTATTTTTCTGTCCCAGATCCACATAACATACAAAAAAAAAGGAAGGCAAAGGTCTAATTTTCTGTATGTAGTGAGGTAGCTGTGTGCTGTGGGAGGGGTTTTACAGAGGTAAAGGATGCCCTGGGACGTTGAAGTTTGGTGGCGACGTATATGGCCTAACCACTAATCAGAACATGTGCACTGACAAATAAAGGTTCACAGGAAAAAATCAAGGCAGAATATTTGAAATCATGGCTGTTCTTGTCACCATACTTATCTAGTATTTACTTCTCATTTACTGGGGAAAATGTTGGAGGTAAAGGGATTGCAGGAAATGCTTAAAAGAGGGCTGGACACACTTAGTATGAAAGAACAGGGAAGAAACAAGTCTTACTCCAGGTATGGAGTACGCATGGGAAAAGCCAAGAGAATAAGTAAGGAATGTGTACATTTGGTAAAGTGCCTGACCAAGTATTTGCACAATTAACTAATTCTAAAGCTAAAATTCCATTTTTTTCATTGCTTTTGATTGGAGACACAGGATAACTATTAGTAAGGATTACTATGTAGCCATCCCGTATTATGTCTAAATACTACACATATTACTTTGTTACTTTAATTATTGCAAACCCCTGCTAGATAGGAATCATCTACATTTTCCTATGAGGAAACCAAGGAATAATTTCCATACCATTACCATTCCATTACCATTTCCATAGTGTTAATAATTTAACACTGCTATCAACAGCAAAACCTTAACTGTCTGACTCCAGTGTATGTGTTATTTCAGTTAATAGGATAGAATGTTTCCTAAACCAATGAGATTGAGGAATTCCCAAAATTTCAAGGGACAGCTTAATAGTATTGAGAGCAGTAGAGACCGTGCCTGAAATCACATTCAATCTTGAAATTTCAAAAATGGGAATAAAATAATTTTTAAAAATTTCCATTTTTTAAAAAATGTCTGAGGTGTTACAGGAGGGTATGGAGTGAAAGCCAAGTCATCAGTGGGAAAGGGCCCCAGGGAGAATGGATTTACATTGCAATACAGATTCTACCACCTTGGGCCCAGTATTCACCCTCTGTAGGCCTCATTTCTTATAAGTAATTTAGACTTTCAGGATCCTTTTAAGTTATTAAAATTATTTTAATACTCATTTATAAACTCCTAACACCAACTTCAAACTAGAACCTTTTCAATTTTTTTAATTGTCAAGGAGGTTAAGTAAGGAAGTATTTTAGATAACAGGGCAGGAAACGGAACCACTAATAAGGAGAATGTGTCACTCTTAGAGTGCCAGGAAATTGACAGATGATACTCAGCCTGGTGCCCCTGACTAATTCTTATGTATATGACTGATTAATACTTAAAGAACATTCTAGTTTTCATTTCTGCCATTATTAAGGTAACTAACCGGTAATTTTGGGGGATTCCCAGGTGGCACAATGGTATAGAATCTGCCTGCTAATGCAGGAGACAAGAGTTTGATCCCTGGGTGGGGAAGATACCCTGCAGTAGGAAATGGCAAGGTGCTCCAGTATTCTTGCCTGGAAAATTCCACAGACAGAGGAGCCTGGTGGGCTGCTGTCCATGGGGTTGCAAAGAGTACAACCTGTAATTATGTTATAGCCACGCGCTCCGGGAAACAAGCTCACTCAGAAGGACGATGCAGATAGTGAAGTGCAGTTTATTACACCGGCGGGCCCAAGGCAGAGTCTCCTCTTAGCCAAGGACCCCGACCAGCATTTGTGAAAATCTTTTATATCCCCTGTGTACGCGTCTGAATCCACCACCCCAATTTCCTTGTGACTTACATAAACAAAGGAAAGGTAAATACAATCACAATAACCCCATATACAAACAATCAATTATCAATAAGCCCGAGGCGACAGAAAAAAATCTATGTCCTGTCCGGAGGTTAGGGGGATTAGTGTATGTTTTCCCTTAGGTGATGAGTAACCTGAATACAATCTTCAAGATTCCCCTGTCCGGAGGGGGTCTTGTCCTTCTATTGTCGTTTCCACAGGCACTAAGCACAGAGTTCAGAGTCCATTAGAGAGGTGGACGACAGGCCTAAGATGGAGTCCAGGCCCCATGAATTCCTTCTTCAATTACTCTATAGATACGTCTCTAAAGGGTTATGAGATGGCCTTCTAGGTTGTAGCGGAACGGCCTGGGTTCAAATACCGACTAGTCGCCTGACAGGAGATTGTAGAGAAATTCATGTATGAAGTGGAGACATTTGCTAATGGAAAGAATCTAGTTTCTGTACCACAGAATGTCTGTCTGGACCGATAATCCACGAAAAACCCAGGGCAGGGACACAGTAAATGTCAATAAATGTTAAACATGAAAGTTTAAAACTCTCAAAGGGATTAATGGACGTTCTATTAGACCTGTGTTCAACAGTTTAGGGGCTCCTCTTTTAAGGCAAAAAGTCATTTCTACTTACATTTTCACAAGTTTAGATTTCGATGCATTGGATTTTATTGAAGCATGAGCATGAAAAGTTTGTGTTACATACTTAGTAACGTGTTAATCATATCACATGTGAGGTTTTGATTTTATAAGGCCCTAAGTTGTTAATAAAACGGAACAGGGACGGCCTGTCAGCACTGATTTTTCTTCGGTTTTTATCTTGCCTTCAAGACGCACGTGTGTCAATTTGATGAGAGGGTGTTCTGATACGTTTTCCACTGAGGGAGAAAAACACAGTCTTGCACTTGGAACCCGCACGCGGTTGGCTGCGAACCTCGGTCATCAGCGCCCATTACGTAACTCCACCGCGGTCCGGCCTCCAGGCCGTTATCCGAACCTTCTTCGCGGGGCGGGGATAAGGTTACAACGCCCGCGGTCATCCCAGCCTCGGCGAGTTGTGTGTGTGGCTATTAGAAACGTTTACTTTTGAATTTCCCTGAACTGCCGGGTGTGGGTGGTGTCACGGAACCGCCCCGGAAACCTCTGGGCCCCTTCCCGCCATCCGCTGGCCCTGCCCCGCCAGGGGTCCCCGCGGGGTGGTGGGAAGGCCCGGCCGGCGCTGGGCCCAGGGGCCGCGGCGCGAGCAGTCCCCGTTGCCCCTTCCCGCCGCCCTCGGTCCTTCCCCAGCCACGCCCAGCCAGAAGCGCGGAGCCGACGGTTGCCTGAGGGCCCGATTTTGAATTTACAGGCCCGGCCCCCGAGCTGCGGGCTCCTCGTTGGCCAGCGACGGTCATGTGGCGGTGCCGGAGCGCGCCGGCCATCTTGGGGAGGGAGCGCGGCGCCGCCGCCCGCGCCACCTCCGCCCCCCGCGGCTCGCAGCCAGCCCGCCCCTCCGCCCTCCTCCCCCCGCCCGCGGCTCTGCGCCGCCTGAGAGGAAACAAAGTGCTGCGGGCGGGAGACTCGGCGGCGGCGGCGGCGGCGCGCGGACTCTGCTCGGCCCTCTTGGGCACCCTCGCCCCGTATTTCCCGAGCGTGTGTGTGTGTGTGTGTGTGTGTGTGTGTGTGTGTTTTTCAAAGGGCGTTTTATGTTTGATTGATTCGCAGTCCTCCCCCTTTGCCCTTTGTGCTGTAACCCGTCTCCCGCCACCCCCGAGTCCTCCGTCTTTCCTCCTCACGGCGGCCTCTCCGCGAGCGCGGGTCGCCGGTTGGTGCCTTCCTTCCCGCTTCGCCTTCTGCTGCCCCCTCCTTGTCCCGGCGCTGCCCGCGGCCCCCACGCTCCGCTCTCCCCGCCGATCGCCATGGCGACAGCGACCCCCGTGCCGCCGCGGAGCGGCAGTCGCGCCGGCGGCCCCGCCACGCCGCTGAGCCCCACGCGGCTGTCGCGGCTCCAGGAGAAGGAAGAGCTGCGCGAACTCAACGATCGGCCTGGCCGTGTACATCGACAAGGTGCGCAGCCTGGAGACGGAGAACAGCGCGCTGCAGCTGCAGGTGACGGAGCGTGAGGAGGTGCGCGGCCGCGAGCTCACCGGCCTCAAGGCGCTCTACGAGACCGAGCTGGCTGACGCGCGACGCGCGCTCGACGACACGGCCCGCGAGCGCGCCAAGCTGCAGATCGAGCTGGGCAAGTTCAAGGCCGAGCACGACCAGCTGCTCCTCAAGTAAGTGCTCGCCTGGCGGCCGCTGTAGCTCACACACGGACCGGGGGGTGCCGCTCGGGCGGGAGCCCACACCCTTCGGAAGGGGCAGGGTCTCGGCCTCCAAGAAGAAAGAATCGAGTGTTTTTTATTGGGGGCAGGGGTCGCGCAGAGCCCGCAAGCACTGGTGATAGTGGGACAGGGGATGTACGTTTTCCGATCTTGGATACTTAGTAGGACCCGGCGAAGTGCGCGCGTGGGCCCGCCAACGACGAGCGCCCGGTTTGGGGCTTCGGACAGTAAGATCCAGAAGGCTTTTCCGCTCCGGGACTCGGCGGGCGCCAGGTGCGGGGAGGTGGCGTTAGGGCGCGCGCTTGAATGCGCGCCCCGGTTTCCGGCCAGGCCGGAGACAAAGCGTCTGGTGGGTTTGCGGTGCAGGAATGGCTCTCCGGGGAGATTCCGCTGCCCGCCTGGAGAATGAATGAGCTCTGCGCGGGCCGAGAGAGAGAGGAAGGGGAGGGACCTGCCTCCGGCGTCCCGGTCTCCCGGGGGTGGGACCCGCTTTGGCGCGCTTAGTCTTGGCCCTGTGACATTTTGCGCTCGTTCTGCGCCTGCCTTGCGCACGGAGGGAGGGGAGGAGTCTGAACTGCGCGCCACTGTCTGCTCCCGGCAAGTTGGGTTTTTCAAACTGGTTAGCTTTGGGGAAAGGTGTCCTCTCTGTGGAGACAGAAGCGGGTCCTTGGATGCTTTGCACAGGACTTTGCAAGCAGGGTTTTTGCCTGCGTGGCCGCTGCTCTCCGATCGCCTAACTTTTGCATCGCCAAGAAATAGTCACTTGGTTTTTCTAATGTAAGATAGACCTAGCACAGTCCCCCCAACTGTCGTGTTGACAGGCCAGAGCAGGTGAAAGGGTGTTGTATAAATGTGGAGAGTTGTGGGAGTTTGTAGTTGTTGCCGGTTAGTCGCTAACTCTTGTCGGACTCTCCTGCGAGCCGGTGGACTGTAGCCCGCCAGGCTCCTCTGTCCATGGGATTTCCCAGGGGCGAGAATACTGGAGTGGGTTGCTGTTTCCTTCTCCAGGGAATCTTCTCAATCCAGGGATCGAACGAAGGAAAGCTTGTAATTAATTCTCTTAAGAGAGTGTGAATTATCAGTCCAGAGCACAGAGATAAACTTTGCCGATCCTACCTTGCTTTTGTGAGGAAAAAAATAATGGCATAATTATCACCAGTAGGCAGTTAGTGTTGATGTCACACTTGAGAGTGTTGCTCAGTTTGCCACCAGAATTCCTGTGGTCTCTATCCCCTCTTGCCAATTGAAATTTCTGCAGATACCTGATTCTGACTTTTACTTTGTGTTCCCCTGAGTGTCTTTTTGTCTCCATCCGTGTAAATGTCCCTGTCTGGGTCCCTGTGGTTTTGTATATGTGAATTTCTACTTCCCCGATGTTAGATATTTGAAAAACGGTTCAGAAAGAGTATGTACACTTGGTAAAACTAAAATACTATATAGACTGGCTTATAGTGATAAATGATGTCTCCTGACTCTTTCCAGGAGACAAATCACATTTAGCTCTTTTTGTTTTTATTTCTTTGAGTATTTAGTTCCACAAAATAAAAATAATAAGCTGGGACTTCCTGGGCAGTCCAGTGGTTAAGATCCGTTTGAATGCAGCCGAATGCAGGGGGCACACAGGGGTTCCATCCCTGGTGGGAGATGGTCTGGTAACTAATATCCCCGCTTGCCTCTGGGCCAAAAAAAAAAAAGCTTGTATTTCTGTTTCCTGGATTTTTCAACCTTTGGAGTCAGCTTTTGAAATGGGTCAGTACTCTCACTGCTGTCTCCCTCTCCCTCCAAATTTGTTGTTACTGAATTTCTTAATTTTGGATGCTATTGCTTATGTGATTCACCAGTATATGTACCACTAAGAAAAAAGAAATTTCAGGGCCAAATATGTAGGATACATCCTGTTGGACTCATTCTGATTTCAGGGATGTTAACTGTGACAGTTCAAGTATCTGTTATGTGCCAGTCACTGTTTTATGTGGAGGATACAGAGATTAAAAAAGTTACTGCTCTTATGTTAATGTAGGGGAGATACTCAGCAAGTAAGTAAGAATTGTATTTCATATAATCTGAAACATTTTTGGTGCTGGTGCTTTTATTATCTTTCCAGAAGGCATCCACCAGAGGTTTTTTTACATACTTGCTGAGTATCTCCCCTTCATTAACATAAGAGCAGTAACTTTTTTAATCTCTGTATCTGCCACATAAAACATAGTAACAAGACTGCCACCTGGCTGACTAGTTGTAGAAGGCTCTGCATGGATTGTAAAATGCATGCTGGTTTCAGCAAGGTGAGAAAGTGAAGAATAGGTGTATTTTTAATAGAATCAGTGAAATCAGTGTATGTGATATAATGCTAGGGTAGCAGATACTAGGGGAATACAAATAAAGCAGGGTGAGGGATGGTGTAATTAAGGAAGGCCTGTCTGAGGGCTTGACAACTGAAAACCATACTTTAGATGTCTACTGGAATTTGGTAGAAAAATAGCTCGATAGATATATATCTATTGTATACTTATATATGTAGAGCCTATACATACATTTTTGTTGTCAGAGTCAGATATATTTTCTTTTGTAGTATGTATCAACTCCTCAAAACATGCCACATTTTTCTCTGATATTTCAATCCTAACTTTCTTTTGTTCTTAATAGCCTTCCATCTTTCTTGCTGATTAAAGAAAAATTTGCCTTTAGCATATCTTCAGATGTTTTGAAGATATCTAGTTATAATATCTATTGTGTGAGGCCACTTTCTTCCCTTAAGTTCCCTGCTCCTAAGACATGATGTGCAACTGACAGACTAATATACCAGATCCAGTTTCCTCCCGTGTCACATATTTTTGGTTCCTTGGTTCCTTCCTTCATTTTGTTGGGAGAATCTTTAAGTTACTTATTCAGAAAAGATAGCAGGAGTTAAACTTTCCAAGTCTTGTATATCTGAAAAGAACTAATTTTTGTCTCATGCTTGATTGATAGTTGGGCTAGGTATAAAATTCCACTTCAGAATTTTTCCTCACAGCTTGGAAAGTATCATATTGATCCATTGTCTTCTAGCACTCAGTTGTTGTTACTGTCTACTTAATGCCAGTCACAGTTACTTTTTTTTGGTAATTGCTTTTGATTTTCTTTTCCTCTCTGAAAGCTTTGGGATTTTCTTCTATCCTGGTTTTCTGGGATTGCATTCTCTTACGCATTGTAGTTGTTACGCATCTTTTTTTTTTTTTTTTTTGTTAATGATTTTATTTATGGTTGTGCAGGGTCTTCATGCTGCGTGGGCTGTTCTCTAGCTGCAGTGAGCAGGAGCTGCTCTCCAGGGGTGGGGCGTGGGCTTTCTCACCACGGTGGCTCCTCTTGTTGCAGAGCATGGGCTGTGGTGCCCACAGACCTCAGTACTGCGGCTCCCAGGCTCCAGAGCACCGGCCCAGTGGCTGCGATGCACAGGCTCAGCTGCTGTGCCATGTGGGGTCTTCCCAGACCAGGGGTGGAACTCGCGTCCCTAGTATTGGCACGGGGTGATTCTTTACCGCTGAGCTACCAAGAAAGCACTCAGGCGTATTTTAGATTCTAGTTTTCCACGTTCCTACCTGGTGAGAGAGGCCTGGGAGCTGGGAGTCCTCAGCCACAGTCCTGGCTCTGCCATCAAAAGCTCTGGGGCCTCTGGCGAGCGCCTGCTCCTCCCTCAGTCGTGTCTGACTCTTTGCGACCCCGCGGACTGTAGCCCGCCAAGGCTCCTCTGTCCATGGGATTTCCCAGGCAAGACTACTGGAGTGGGTTGCCATTTCTCTTATGGATCTTTTCTATTTCAAGGCTTGATCTTTATTTAGCTCTGGGACCTTTATTCCATATGTTTTTTGAGTTCTATTTTCTTAGTTCTCTCTTGTTAGAATGTTGAACTCTTGGGTATCTTGTTTTCTCATAATCGTTTTTTGTTCTGGGAGATTACTTTGCTTTTCTCCAGCTCAGTAGTGACATTTTAAACGCAGAGGCATACTTTTAATTCCAAGAAATTTTTATACAGATATTTCTCTTCATTCAACTTGTGTCTGTTTAAGGATGCATTATTTTCTTTAATCTGTCTGAGGGTAATATTTAGAGTTTTCTTTTTAAAATTCTCTTCTGCTCTTTGGATTATCTCTTTTTTCTTCCCTGGTTACTTGTCCTTTTGTTTGGGTTGGTTTTTTTTTCCCTGCTAATTTTTGTCAATTGCTGATCCTTGATAGTCTACATTTTCAAGTGAAGGACTAGGTAATGCTTGAATATTACTGCTGGATTGTTTAGGGAGCTCCTTCCGGCTTTTCTGAGTGGAAGAGTAAACTAGGACTTCTTTATGTATGAATGGAATGTACTCTTGGCCCACTTGTTGTAAAGCCTGGATTTATGTTAAGGGGTGCCCAAGAGGGTGAGGTGCAAAGCTGTTTCATGGGTTAATCCATCATTTTAATTCTGCTTCACTTTATCTTGTAGCCTTTGTGTGCATGATCTGTGATAGGTACATTTATCTACATTTCATCTACTAGAAATTTGTTGAAATGCTTGCTAATGAGCCCTTTTCTGTTCACTTTGATCCTATGGGTTTATTTGTTGTTAACTGCTTTTTTGTTAAGAATCTAGTGGGGAGATCAATGCATGGTAATCCTTGGAAATCTTGGAAATCATTTAATTTTGAGCCATGTAATAATTGAAGTATAATTTGTAGGATGACAAAGAAGTGATGTTTTATTATCTGGGTCCATTGAGCTCTTTTGTTTATGAATAATTTTCTCTAACTTACTTGGAGTCAAAGTCTTTTTAATTAGTCTTATCATTTGGGTGTATTTAGGTTAGGAAAACAAATCCTAAGAGAATTATAGATTCAAAAATTACTTAGTTCCTTTTTGGTTTTTAGCATTCTTTGTCTTAGCCTCATCTCTCCCATGTGTGGGTCTCCAACCAGGGATGAACCCATGTTCCCTGCATTGGAAGCATGGAGTCTTGACCACTGGACTGCCAAGGAAGTCCAAAGACAGAAGAATTCTTGGAGACACTTGTCTTGTTAGAAAGAATTTGACACCAGTTTCTGTGCAGGTGGTCTCTTGCATGGAAACTGATGTCAGATCTAAGATACAGCGACTTTGATTCACTCTAAGAGTCCCTTGGACTGCAAGGAGATCCAACCAGTCAGTCTTAAAGGAAATCAGTCCTGAATATTCATTTGGAAGGACTGATGCTGAAGCTGAAGCTCCAGTACTTCGGCCACTTAATGCGAAGAACCAACTCATTGGAAAAGACCCTGATGCTGGGAAAGATTGAAGGCAGAAGGAGAAGAGAAAGACAAGAGGATGAGATGGTTGGATGGCATCACTGACGCGATGGACATGAGTTTGAGCAGGCTCTGGGAGTTGGTGATGGACAGGGAAGCCTGGTGTGCTGCAGTCCATGGGGTTGCAAAGAGTCGGACACGACTGAGCTACTTAACTGAACTGAAAGCCTAATTATTTAGTATGTTTCATTGGAAGGTTTTTGGGGAACACTTGCAAAAAATGATGATGCATACCATCAGTCAACACTGTATACAAAAAATAAAAAATGGATTTAATTGAGAATTTCAGTCTTAGCTAATTATGCAGAAAAACTAAATATAAGAGAAAATAATGTTGAATGATTGTTTAGTAACTAATTACATGGAACATACTTTTTTTTCCTTCAGTGGTATAAGTCCACAGTCTTTCATGTAAAACCCACATGGCCACATGTGTTTGGAATTAAAAGCAATTCCAAATGTAAGAAGGTAATATGCACGTACTGTATATGACACCCCCAGTGGGGTCTGGGGTAGCACTCTGTGAAATAGACATTTCTACAAGGGAAGATATTAATAGTCACAGTAAGTGGAGAACAATGTCTAAAAATAGCCTCATATCCATTCAGGTCAGATTTTGTCACCAAATGAATTAATGAAAATGTAAGCTTTAGAGCTGTGGACTTAGTATAGGAAAGGAATGGTTTGTGTTTTTTAATTGACTGCTTAGTAACTTCACTTGGCTTATCAGGTTCTAGAAGTTGTACTCTATTCGTCAAACACAAATAAATTTGATTGATTGATTCATAGTGGATATTCAAACTTGAAAAGATGCAAAATTAACTCTAAAGTGATTTTCTCTTTTTTGAGAATTATGAATAATTAAGAAAGTGGAAATGGGAGCTCACTGGAATGTAACTCATACAATGGATGCTGTAGGATTGTTTGAGATGCTGAGCAAGTCAACTTACATTTCTTCATTAAAAAAAATTTTTTTAAGGGATATCCCAAGAAACTTAGTTTAGTATATTATAGATATTAGGCTGCAAAGACTGTTTTTTCATATTAATCTTTGAGGTACTGGACAAATGTTTTGTTAAAGTGGAATTTCATATCTTTTCAAAAGTTGGTGCTTTTAAAATATAATTTTGTGGAAAGAATGGCTTTTCTCCAAACAGAATAAAGTTTAATGTTGGTTGTATTTTTTCATGCTGCATATGCGTCTGAAGATTTGTAGGCTTCCTACTTCCATCCCCAAGCAAATTTTGAGTGGGATAGGTTTCAGGTTGAGGGGATCAAGCCTACATAGTATATTCCTTTGGGAAAATGACATTCCTCTGATTTTTGCTTTGTTAATACATTAGTAAAGAAACTTCTGTTGTAAAATTTGGATGTTTTCATTAAAAATTGTGTACAGGTGCTGATGTGCTACTAACAAGTATAATTGGGACACTTGTCAATCGTGTCTCATGATAGCCTGAGATAATAGTAGTACTTCCTACTTTTTGTGATTTGGGACAGGTACTTCAGTTCTTTGAACCTTCATTTCCTCATCTGAATTATTGGGATAAGGTGTAAGTATCATTTTCTGATTCTCAGGAAGAAGGAAGAAACCCAGACCTTTTTCTAGTCTTTCATTTACTTGTCTTATATTAATGGGTGGGTTTTTAGCAGGATTGGGAATTTGAAGAAATTAGAAAGCATACTGAAATGCAATGTAAATCACATAAGCTATTTATTTTTCTCTTACTTTCCTCAGGGGAAAAGGGAGTGGTGGGGACTTACTGTATATTGGACTTACTGTATGTATTTATTCTGTTGACTTTATACATATTTTGGTCAGAGACTAAAATTTAGGTGCATAGACTAAACAATACCTGCGGGTTGTTTTAATATTCATATTTTCCAGTTTTCAAATCTAAAATAATAAATGCTAGTCTGCTCTAGGGACTTTTCTTTGTATGTAGTATAGTTAATTGAAAATTTTAAAAAACTCCAAAAACCTTGATCTCATGTATTACTTGGTCTTCTGTTTATGTCCTGATTTTGCTCTGGTGGAAACATGTTGCCAGTAACTTCCTAGCCTTAATATGAGAGGTTATAAAACTTCATGGTAAATATTACTTTAATTTTCAAGGGAAGAATGGGAAGGATTGCTGCCTAGAATTGGTACTAAAATCTAGGTGACAGGTTCTAAGTAATGAAACCATCATGATGCTTCCTTCCCATGCTGTCAAAGGATGTTTGGTAAAGCAAGATAACTTTTGGAGTTGTTTATTTAAACTAGGAGGATAGACTAGGTATTCTTTTGGTGTACCCAGATTCAAGGAAGTAAACACACAGAATGAAAGATGAAGCACTGTAAAAATGTGCTCGGTGTTTTTTCCCTCCATACACTCCATATGCTCGTTCTTTTCATTTGTCCAGATGACATCACCTCAGGTATTTTTGAATTAGGTAGCTTTAGACTTTTACATCATCACTGTAGATATATTTCTTGCACACACAGTGAGAATGAGCCCTAAGTATCAATTGTGTGACGGGACCCTGTCTAACTGAAGTTGCCAGTTATTTCTGGGGTCCAGGGTTTCCTAATTGGAGTTTTTAACTCTCTACCCCCTCTCCCCCAGTATATCTTTCTGATAAAATGGTTTGTGCTTTGGCTGTTATTGTTGGGGAATAAAAAAAAAAATATATATATATATATATATTTTGCTACACAAATTATATGTACTTTATGGAAAATAGAGATAAACACAAAGAAGAAAATAAAAAAGAGTTTTAAAGTTTTCCTGTTTATATCCATATAATTAACAAAAATGGGTTCATGATAAATATTGATGTGTAACCATCTTTCATGCTACACTGCTATGTGAACTTCTTTACATGTCAGTACATGTGCTGTGTATCATCATTTTAAAGATACATCAACAGCCTTTAGGGTAGGGATTAGTTTACTGTGACCAAAGATGTAGGTTTTGCAGTGGCTATATCTACCTAATTTCTTTTCTTTTTCTTTTTTAATTTTTTAAAAAAAATACTTTTATAGGTGCAAAAAGCTTTATTGTTTCCATTTGGTCCAAGGCTTGAGAGAGGGCTCCAGGGTGTTAAAAAGCTGCCCAGTGGCTGCAGAGAGGGGCTTCAGGCAGCCCTGATGTCAGTTGGGTTCTTCAAAGGCCACTGGTCTCCAGAAGCTCCTAGTCGTGCTTGAGGGTGAGCCTTTCGAAGAGATACTTGCCCAACCCAGCCTGGGGACCAGACAGCCTGCGGATGTTGGTCAGGTGGTCACCCATCTTCTTGATGAGTTTCACTTCCTCATCTAGGAATTGGTTCTTCAGGAAGTCACAGATGTGGGGGTCTCCGCAGGCAGAAGCCAGGCCATGCAGATCCAACAGGGCTTGATTCAAGTTCTTCTCTATGAGAAGGGCGGCTTCCATAGCGTCCTGGGTTTTACCCCACTCATCTTGAGATGGCTTCTGCACGTCCAGGAAGAGGGTGCTGCCGCCACGTTTGTTTTGCAGTTTCAAGAGATGCTCCGCGCCCTCGTGCTTCTCCTTGGTCAGTTCGGGAAAAAAGTGACCCACACCTTCCAGGGCCACATCGTCATGGTCAAAATAGAAGCCCAGAGAGAGGTAGGTGTAGGAGGCCCACTGCTGCTGCTGCTGCTAAGTCGCTTCAGTTGTGTCTGACTCTGTGCGATCCCATAGATGGCAGCCCACCAGGCTCCGCCATCCCTGGGATTCTCCAGGCAAGAATACTGGAGTGGGTTGCCATTTCCTTCTCCAATGCATGAAAGGGAAAAGTGAAAGTGAAGTCGCTCAGTCGTGTCCGACTCTTAGCGACCCCATGGACTGCAGCCTACCAGGCTCCTCCGTCCATGGGAGTTTCCAGGCAAGAGTACTGGAGTGGGGTGCCATTGCCTTCTCCAAGGAGGCCTGCAGTTGCATGTTAACCAGGTGGTTGATGGCGGCCTCCACCTCGGTAGACTAATTCTGACTAATCTGGGAGCTCATGATTGGTCGGTAATAAGGAGTTAAAACATGGTGGCTGGTCCCAGTGATCGCGGACAGCTGAGTGGCTGACTCCGGGGGTTTTGACTGGAAAAAAGGTTGAAGGGTGGTCGGAGGCTGGAGCAAGGGACGTCCCTGGGTCTGTTCCCTCCAAGCACTGTTGAAGCGAGAGACAGATCCGCGGGACCGCTGAGCGCCCTTCTCTACCTAATTTCTGAGAGGTCCACCCCACTCCAGTACTCTTGCCTAGAAAATCCCATGGACGGAGGAGCCTGGTAGGCTGCAGTCCATGGGGTCGTTACGAGTCGGACACGACTGAGCGACTTCACTTTAACTTTTCCCTTTCATGCACTGGAGAAGAACATGACAACCCACTCCAGTATTCTTGCCTGGAGAATCCCTGGGACTGCAGAGCCTGGTGGGCTGCCGTCTATGGGGTCGCACAGAGTCGGGCACGACTGAAGCGACTTAGCAGCAGCAGCAGCATAGAGGACCATGATTATCTTCTCTCTTGCTGACAATGTAAGATTTTTTTTTTTTTCTCCTGGTTAACCTAAAAATGGTTAAATGTTAACTAATTTATTGGTTAAATGTTAACCACTGCATAAAGTAATTACAATGTTGCCAATTTTTGATGCCGCTGACAGTATATGGGTGTACTTTTCTTGTCTCAAGGAATTTATTTTTAGTTTCTGGGGGCTTCTTTTAGTTCTTGATCCTTTTTATTACGGTCATGTTGCAAGCATAAAGGAGTAAGGATTCACATTTGGGTCACAATCTTAGGTTTTTGCTGATGTCTTTGCTGTAGACCTGGATGAAAATGACACTATCCCTAGCTAGTATGTTTACTTGGTCCTTTTAAAATAAATTTTTGCCTTTACTGCATTTGTATATATTGCATTTATAGAATTACAGCACTTTTACTGCTAGGAGGAGACTTGGATCATCTGATCTATCCAGCCCACTTTGTAGGTTCAGAAATTGAAACCTAGAGAGATTAGAATACATGTGCAAGATGCAGGACAAAAAGGGCTAATGTTTATTTTGTGCTTATTGTGTTTGCCAGGTACTGTGCTAGATGCTTTACAGATACTGTCTTTTAAGCCTTATGATAACCTTGTTCAATGGGTGAGGAAACTGGTGTAGTAACTGAGGCAGCTGTTTGAAATACTGAGGCGATATGTTAATACATATCCAGGCTTCCCTGGTGGCTCAGTGGTAAAGAATGTGCCTGCCAATGCAGGAGATGTGGGTTTGATCCCTGGATTGGGACGATTCCTTGGAGGAGGAAATGGCAACTCACTCCAGTATTCTTGCCTGGGAAATCCCATGGACAGAGGAGCCTGGTGGGCCACAGTCCATGGGGTCACAAAAGAGTCAGACACGACTTAGCGACTGAGCACATAAGCGCATGCTAATACAATGTTATCAGTGCTGTGATAGCAGTATCCTCCTCATGCTGTGGGGGAAGGGGCTGCCAACTACCCAGGGCAGAGTAGGAGCCTTGTGAAGCTGCTACTGAGGAGAACTGGGGAGGCAGTGAAATCTGAGTTGAATGTTGAGAGGTAAGTAGAATTGACTTCTAAATGGAAAACTTTAGAAGGGCAAACTAGAGCTGTGTGAAAGTGAAGTTGCTCAGTCGTGACCGACTCTTTGAGACCCCCATGAACTGTAGCCTACCAGGCTCCTCCGTCCATGGGATTTTCCAGGGAAGAGTACTGGAGTGGGTTGCCATTTCCTTCTGCAGGGGATCTTCCTGACCCAGGGATTGAACCCGGGTCTCCCACATTGTAGGCAGATGCTTTACTTTCTGAGCCACCGTATAGATGTATATAAAAATGAGGTGAGGGAGGGTTTGATTTTAGGTATTGCAGAGCCTCAAGAATTTCAGGCAGAAGACTGACATGGTCAGTCTGGCTTTTGTGTGGAGGAAAGAAAGAGTAGAGGTAGAAATGTGAACATGTGGGGTCATGGCTCCTGAACTGAGGTAGGAAGTGGGAAAGGGCAGCGGTGGATTGAAGAGGTACTGAGTGTGAGAGGTAAGGGAAATTGGAGTCTTGGGTGACGGCTTCCATGCATGGGCACTTGGGGAGATGGAGTTGCTCTTAACAGAGACTGGCAGGAAAGGACCAGATGTGGAGCATCCTACTCAGAATTAATGAGAAGTTAATGGTGTTAGTCAGGTAGTTGTTGCTAGATTGCTAGATGGAGATGCCAGCCACTTGGAGGAATTCTCTGGAGCTCTGAGGAGAGACTTGATTGGAGATACAGTTTTTGGAGCCTGATATTGAGGGGTAAAGAGAGAAAAGAGAAGAGGGACAAAGTCAGAGACAGGAAAACATCTACATGTGAGGAGGAGGTAGAGGATGGAAAACCTACAGTGAAGATAATAAGTAATAGCAAGAGAAGTAGTCCCAGAATTGAATCATGGAACAAGGAGATTTACAAAGGAATGTTAGTGCAGTTCTGGTTTGATAAGGCCTAAAAAGTATCCATTGACTTTGGTTTATGGGAACTTATTGTTGACTGGGAGGAGCATCTAATGCTAATCAAAGGCCACTGACGATTATTAAGGAAGAAATGGGAATAAACATGTAGGTCACAAAGGGTGCTTGATGTGAAAGGAAGAAGACGTTCTTAAAGGTCGATTTAAAGTAGGTTTTTACTTGATGTTTATGTAGTGAAACATTGGATAGGGTACCAGAACACTTAACCCCTCTAAGATTCTGCACTAAAAAATGTGATTGTTTCACTGCCTTTGCCTAAGACACTTTTAAGTAGCTTCCAGGACTGTGGCTTCTAGAGTAAAGAGTAAACTCCTCAGTATCACCTAATAGATTGACCATATAATTTAGCATCCAAACAGGGGTACTTCTTTCTGTGTGTGAAAGAGAGAGCTATTGATAATTATGCTGGGACAACTGGTGCCCATGGAAATTGCCCTGGACAGACTTGGACATAATGGTCATTCTACCTAAATGTTCTTCCCTGCATGAGCTGGCTCCTGAGTGACTCTCTGGCTTCAGCTTACACCGTACTTGGCTTTGCTCCCTCCTCTCCAAACATGAAGTTTTTTTTTTTAGTCCCATCTATGGAAGATGAAGAATTGAGTTTTTCATTCTATTCTTCATAATACAAAATTTTCTTCCTCTTTTCCTCCTAATAGTCATACATTATATTTTAGTTGAGATTAGCTTTAGGTCAGTTTTTGGTATATAAAGTATTAATGAATGGTGTTCTGCTGCAGATGCTCCTGGAGCACCAATTTGCTCATATGTGACGGGTAAATAGAGAAATGGTATAATTATAATTGGAGGTTGTATTGATTTATATGTGACTTTTCCTAGTAAAGGAGAGTCAGAATATCAAGAGTAGAGTTCAGAGGAAAAGAAAGCTCTGACTTCAATTCCGTTTTAACAAAGTTAAGGATCCTGCACCCAGGATTCCCTCCCCCAGACAGGTACTTTACCTTTGTTCTTGTAGCCTTGGTTGTATTCAGTCTATTTCTGTCTCTAATGTCTCAGTTCCTGCAGATCAGCAAGGCCTCTCTGATGTTGTACATCTCTGAGCATCTCTTGAGGCAGCTCTAGCCACACTAAACCGACTGCATTGCCCAAGCCATCTCCTGGGGTACTAATTATGTTACTGCTGGTGCTTTGGTTACACAGCTGTGTAACTTTTGAATGATTGGTTCCAACCATATTTTTCCCATTCTCTTATTTTTAATGTGCAAGATTTTTCAGAAACACATATTGTGTTACAGCAGAAAGGCCTTTACTCTATGAACATAATCCTCAACAGAACTCTGTAGCATTCTATAGTTTTCCTTTCTTGTACCGCTTTTCCGTTTGATTACCTATGAAAATAGTATTTTCCCTACTTACTTGTTGTTGTTGTTGAGTCACTAAGTCATGTCAGACTCTTTGTGACACCTTGAGCTGCAGCACACTAGGCTTCTCTGTCCATCACTATCTCCCTGAGTTTGCTCAAATTCATGTCCCTTGAGTCAGTGAAACCATTCAACCATCTCATCCTCTGTCGCCCCCTTCTCCTTTTGCCCTCAATTTTTCCCAGTATCAGGGTCTTTTCCAGTGAGTCAGCCTTTTCACATCAGGCGGCCAAAATACTGGAGCTTCAGCTTCAGCACCAGCCTTTCCAACGAATATTCAGGGTTGCTTTCCTTTAGGATTGACTGGTTTGATCTCCTTGCTGTCCAAGGGTCTCTCAGGAGTCTTCTCCAGTGCCACAGTTCAAAAGCGTCTGTTCTTTGGCACTCAGCCTTCTTTATGGTTCAGCTCTCACATCCATACATGATTACGGGGAAAACATAGTTGCGACTATATGGACCTTTGTGGGCAAAGTGATGTCTTTGCTTTTTAAAACACTGTCTAGGTTTGACATAGCTATTCTTCCAAGGAACAAACGCCTTTTAATTTCGTGGCTGCAGTCACTGTCTGCAGTGATTTTGGAGCCCAAGAAAATGAAATCTGACACTGTTTCCACATTTTCCCAGTCTGTTTGCTTTGAAGTGATAGGACCGGATGCCATGGTCTTAGTTTTTTAAATGTTGAGTTTTAAGCCAGCTTTTTCACTCTGCTCTTTCAGCTTCATCAAGAGGCTGTTTAGTTTCTCTTCGCTTTCTGCCATAAGGGTGGTGTCATCTGCATATCTGAGGTTGCTGATGTTTCTCCCTGCAATCTTGATTCCAGCTTGTGATTCCTCTAGCCTGGCATTTCGCATGATGTACTCTGCATATAAGTTAAATAAGCAGGGTGACAGTATACAGCCTTGACATATTCCTTTCCCAATTTGGAACCAGTCCATTGTTCCATGTCTGGTTCTAACTGTTGTGTCTTGTCCTGCATACCGATTTCTCAGGAGGCAGGTAAGGTGGTTTGGTATTCTCATATCTTCAACAATAGTCCACAGTTTGTTGTGAACCACACAGTCAAAGACTTTAGCATAGCCAGTGAAACAGAAGTAGATTTTTTTTTGGAATTCCCTTGCTCCCCCCCCACCCACTTACTTAGTTTTGTTTAATTATAAAGAAAGATGATATCAGTTGTTAAGACATCAAGTCAATAGGAATCATGAGGCTTTCTATTAGTTTTATCTTATTATAGAAATATAATTTGGCATCTGTGCTCTTTTCTAGTCTAGTTGCATTGTGTAAGCATTGATACTTTGGGTATAGAATTCTAAGTGGAAAGAATGTTTCCTCAGGATTTCAAAGGCATGCTCTACAGTTTTCTAGCTTTTGTGGTTACTAAGAAATTCTAATGACTGAAAAGTTCAAGAGCTTGTAAGACATATCCTTTTGTTTTGGAGTACTTGTGGAAGGTGCTGACCATCACAGCCACTGTCTGCCTCGGGGAGCTGGACTTCTTGAATCTGAGGCTGCTGGTCTTGAAGGGTCTCCTGTGGAGGTGGGGGCTGGCTGTGATTCACTCTGGAGTCGTAAAATCTGGTGGTGAACATATCAGGAGTATCCATCTGCACAAACTCTCCTTGAGGTGGACATCTTGCCTGGGTCACCATCACCAAGGCCTGGCCCCAGTCAACAGCCTGTAAGCTCCACTGCTCTGACTCCTCAGACCTAGCAAACAACCAGTGGGGCACACAGCCCCACCCGTCAGCAGACAGGTTGCCCAAAGGCTTACTAAGCCCACATCTGTCTCTGGACACTTTAATATTGTTAAGCTGGCAGTTCTCCATAAATTGACCCACAGATTCAATGCAGTCTCTCTCAGAATCACAGTTGTCTCTTTTGCAGAAATTGTCAAGCTAAGCTTAAAATTTAAATGGAAATCCATGGTATCCAGAATAGCCAAAACAGTCTCAAAATTGGAGGAATGAGTTTCAAAATTTGAAATCAGGAACTGATTTCAAAATTACTGTAGTAATGTATATGGTGTTGACCCTGCTTGTCAGCAGAGAAATTGTCACAAATACTAGGAAGGTAGCCCCATGATACTTCCTTTTGTACTATGGGTGTACTAGCAAGAGTATATACTTTGCATCCAGAATCCTAGCTGCAAGAGATTCTGGCAAATGTAGCTTTACGTTTTCTAGTTTAAGAAAGCACAACTAGGAGGGTGGAATGGACATTGGGTGAGTCAATTTACAGTGAGAGTTTTTCTCAAAGGTCTGATGACTGTTATATGTCCTCTGTATTCAGAAGCAGGGCTCTAAAAATGGGAAGCTGTATGCATGAATGGAGCTTTTTCACTAAGCATCATTGTGTAACAGTGGAATCATTTAGTTGGGAACACCCAGTATCACTGTCTTCAAATCTTTTCTCTTGGGTTTTGGCTGTACAGTGTACTTTAAGTTGAGGGAGACTGAGAGGCAACATTAGCATCTGTAAAAGTCCACTGGAATTCTCCTGCCTTTTTAGTATGATAGTGCTGCCTTTGGCTGTTCCAGGTGGCTCCAGGTCTGAGATTCTGTTTTACTCCTTAGAGAGTAAACTTTTCCTTTTTTATCCTGGTGAATAAGGAGCCATTGGCCCAGGAACAAAGAGTATGGTCTGCTTTGCCTCTCAAATAGATTTTCATCTAGTCCTACTTCAGGTTACTGGGGTATCTCTTGCTATCAACAGTATCTGCAGTATAAATTAGGTTATTTCCCACATAGCCCTGAGTCTGGCTTGAGATTCGGCCCTCTATGGTTGCCTAAGCTCGTTTTCACTCATCTAATTTTAGCTTCTAAAATTTTGTTCTTTCCTTGTCAGTTTGTTACTCAGTTGTTGTGTTTCTGGATGGGGTAATAGTGGAGCCATGTTTAATGTGCCATTTTTCCTTGGAGGTTACATCATGTACTCTTACAGCACTGTGTACTTTTTTTCTGTTTCTTAGGGATGTTGCTGATAGGTTTGATTTGTTAAGACAATTTTGTGTGATTTATTGGTTCCTTTGCTGGAATGGAATCTCTTTGTGCACAGGGCTGGAGTCTGATTTTGCTTCTTCTTGTATCAGCACATTTCCTAGCACTCTCTAGGCTTCTCCAAAATAATTATTGACTAGTAATAACCATTTTTGTAGGAAACTATTTTCCCTTTAGATTGGGTTGCACATAACCCATAGAGGAGCAGTGAAATAACTAAGGATAGTAATTGTATTGCTGGATAAAATCTGGGTTTGAAAAGTGATTTTCTGATGTGAAAAATGGCTGTTGACATAAAATCAGTCTCTTTCTGAGCACACTGTATAAAATGATCATCCTCCCCTTCTTTCTCTAACTCCTTATTCTGAATTATTTTTCTTTGAAATATTGATTATCCCTGCTGTATATGTATTTGTGTCTCTCCCCAGTATAATGTACCTTCCGTAAGATCAGGGACTCTATATGTTTTGTTCATTGCTAGTTTCCACACACCCAGATCAGTGACCTGGCATAACGAAGTTGTGATTTTGGTTGTTTTTTCTCCCAGTAAGTCATTTTTTTATTAGAACTTAAACTGTATTTGTCCATTCCTCACTTGTGTATGTTTATGTCAGTGGATTTCTTTTGTTCAGAGAAATGGTTCTGTGGTCCAGTGTTGATCTTTCTTAATGTTTTTCCTAATTTTAATCTGATTGCAATTAGAGTTTACCTGATTTTGATTGGGTTGTTGCTAATGTGCTGCTCAGTTTATTTATTTATGTTTATATTTTGGCCATGCCACTTGGCTTGTGGGATCTTAGGTCCCTGACCAGGGATGGGACACATGCCCCCTACGGTGGAAGCACGGAGTCCTAACCACTGAACCACCAGAGAATTCCCAGCTGCTCAGTTTATTGAATGAGAAGCAGAATTTTATTACCATCAGAAATTATCCATTTTGGGCTTGTGCAGAAGCATCTTAATCTTTTTGCTTGTGTCAGAGGAGACCCTTATTAATGGGAATTGTGATCACATGACTTTGGTGACTTTGTATATTAAGTTATACTTATCTTAGTTGTGATTAAGTTTCCTTGGTAGAAATATTGTGGATCACATCCCTTCTCCCTTTGGAAGAGAAGATACTTTGAGGACAGTAGTGAGGCTGATGAATGAATGTTGGGGCAGATTCACTTAATAAGCAGTTTGAGTCTATTACTTTGGATAGATTACTCAATTTCAGGACAAGGTTTTTGTTTAGGCATATTAATAACCTTTGTCTTAAGCCCAAACACAGTTCTGTCTCAGTCTCTGTGGGGTCTCTGGGTCCTGGTACAGTACAAGGTTTGTTTGAGCCCTCTGAGCATTTCTGGCGGGTATGGGGTTTGATTCTAAATGTGATTTTGCCCCTCCTACCATCTTGCTGGGGCGTCTCCTTTGTTCTTGGATGTGGGGTATCCCCTCAGAGCCGCTCTCCAGCCTCACGGCTGCCATGCAGCCTCTGCTCCAGCACCTACCATCTTGCTGGGGCTTCTCTGCCCTTGGACGTGGGGTATCTCTTCACAGTCACTCCCATGCTGCGCAGCCTCCACTCCCGCGCCGACACATTTGAAAAGACCCCGATGCTGGGAAAGATTGAAGGCAGGCAGAGAAGGGGACGACAGAGGATGAGATGGTTGGGTGGCATCACCGACTCAATGGACATGAGTTTGAGTAAACTCTGGGAGTTGGCGATGGGCAGGGAGGCCTGGCGTGCTGCAGTCTACGGGGTAGCAAAGAGTCGGACACAACTGAGCAACTGAACTGAACTGAAGCCCAAAATAAAGTTTATTTTTGCACTAAAAGTCTGAACCATGGCCACATAATGTAGGGCACGTTGATTCTGAACTCTGGGTATGAAAAATGCCTTAGAAGCTAGATTATTTGATAGTCATTCAATAATTGCACTAGTGTTGAGTGGTGTTCAGCTGCCACCACACAGCTGTTCAGAAGAACCTTACTGTATATTGACACCAGAGCTCAAAGAGCTGGGCCTGATCGTCCTGGCTCTCCATGTAGAGTGGGTCTATTTTGAGGGATTTTAAAAGCCTTTGTGGATATGATTAAAAATAATTTTATAAAGAATGGTTCCTGTTACGTGATTGGAGGTAAAAAACTAAATGACTTTTCCCTTTCATTCCCTGTAATTTGTTTTTCTAAATAAGAATGGTCCTGAAGTAAATGTTAGTGACGACGAGTGCTGAGTTAAGAAAGGTAGCTGGACAGCTGCCAAGAAATCATTGGCGTGAGTTGTTTCTGTTGGTCTTTCATCTTCATTTGTAGTCTCATTTCTTTCTAGGAGATTATAAATTAGGAATATTATTCAGTCTGAATTTGTTGAGTAGCTACTCTTATATAAGATGAGCCTGACAATCTATAATAGCTTTTCAAAATTGCAAATAAGTGATCTGAGCAACCAGAGTTGCCTAGTGTTTTGCTATGGAATATGAGTGGGGTTTAAAACATGCCTGAGAGTGGTTCCTTTTTGGTTTCCATAAGCCGTTGTCTGACATGTGAAGGCAGTAATTAAAAAGACCCAATACTTGTATTTCTGTTTTTATCTTTAGAAACATGAGTGTTTCTTTCCTGATTCCGCCCCCCCCCCCCCCAGATGTGTGGCTTTTTAAAGTCAGTATTCTAAAGTCTATCATTATTACAGTTTGGATGTGTTTTTTCGTAAGAATACACATCTTCAACAGATTTTATTAATTTAGCAAGCATTTGTGTATGTGTATGTGTTAGTCGCTCAGTCGTGTCCGACGCTTTGCAACTTCATGAACAGTAACCCGCCAGGCTCCTCTGTCCGTGGGATTTTCCAGGCAAGAATACTGAGTGGGTAGCCATTCCCTTCTCCAGGGCATCTTCCCGACCCAGGGATCAAACCCAGGTCTCCCTCATTGCAAGCAGACTCTTTACCATCTGAGCCACTAGGGAATCCCCTAGTTTTCTTGCCCTTATCTGTTCTTGTGTATTTGCACTATAATAACCTTCGGTAAATTTCATGGAAATGCCATTTAGTATCCAAAAAGTAATTTTGTATACCTTCTTCTAGTTATGTAACTATTCTGTCAACTAAGAGATCATCTTACCATTTAGGTCTCTTATTTTGAATTGCTTAATGTAACACTTTGTTACTTGTATTTCCATGTATGAGAATCAATGAACAAGGACAAAAGTACTTGAGAAAAAATTGAAAATTAATGGCACATGTGAAATAAGGAAGCCAAACCCAAATATATAAATCCTGTCCTGAAAATGAACATGGATTCTTTGTTCATGGGTATGTAGTAGGTGATTTAGAGAACCTGAATTCAGGGACTTTTGGGGTTGTGTTACTAGTTAAGCTAGAGAATTCATTCAGCTGAGCATTGTGCTATATACTGACTTGTGTAAACTGATCGATGAAATGTTAACAGAAGGGCAGTAAGTTGCCAAGTGAAGTGAAGTCGCTCAGTCGTGTCCGACTCTTTGCGATCCTGTGGACTGTAGCCTACCACGCTCCTCCTTCTGTGGGATTTTCCAGGCAAGAATACTGGAGTGGGTTGCCATTTCCTTCTCCAGCAGATCTTCCCAACCCAGGGGATTGAACTCGGGTCTCCTGAATTATAGGCAGACGCTTTACCATCTGAGCCACCAGGGAAGTTGCCAATGCCTGACTAATTAAAACTGTTCTGTAACAGGTTTCAGATCATGTTCTAGTATATATTTGTCTCTCTAGTTCTGCTTAATTTCTGGTTCACACTAATTCTTCATTCCTTATTTAAGTGGTCAACTTAATTTTTCAGGTTTTAAACTACAGTATGATTCATAATTAACTTTTAAGTTGTTATTGTATACTTACTAGGTCTTAGGTGATTTTCTGTGTTGTGTATATGTGATGTGACTTTAGTTAAAATGTGCTCTACAGTTACTACCTGCCAATGATGGATATCCCCTAGGAGCTCAGTTAAGCATTCATTTTCCCGCAATTATGTAATTGGTTGCATTTTCTAATCTCCATGTATTTATTGGTGGGAGTAGTCTGGAATGGGGTACACTTAAACAAATGAAGGATACTGAGGGAGTGGGATACTTGTCATCCAAGGAGTAAAGGCAGAGTCCTCAGCAAACAGACACAGAGTTCGAGAGCCAGGCAGTTCAGTGCCGAAGCCAGGATTGAAATGCTGATCCTAAAGCTAGTCAAGTTCAAAGAGTTGGTAGGTTGAAAAACCAAGATGATTAAAGCAGTGAAGCACAGTGGGTTTCTTGGTAGTCAGAGGTGGTCAGGAGTAATTCAGAAAGTAGCAGGTAATGAATTGTATTTAGGTTATTTAGTCCTACAAGCCTCAGGAGATTATAAGGACAGGTCCCAGATTGAGGTACCAGGTTCTATTGGGAAGTACATTATTGAAGTTATGTCTGTTTCTCTTGATCCACCGAGATAGAATAACAGTAATGTAAATGTAGCCTTTCCAGCTGATTTATTTTTTTGATGGTCAGATATTTGATTAGACCTGGTTACTTGTTATGAATGAAATTCAAGCTTGTTTAGTCCCTAAGTTGTGTCTGACTCTTTGCAACTCCACGGACCGTATCCCGTCAGGCTCCTCTGTCTAAGGGATTTCCCAGGCAAGAATATTGGAGTGGGTTGCTATTTCCTTCTCTATGACGGAAATTCAAGCTTACTTGAAATGAAAGTAATTTTGGTTATTAAGCGAGGAGATTCTTAATTAGAGTGTAAGCCGTGTTTTATAAACCTTTTTTTTGTTGCTGCAATTTCAAGTTTTGGTTCTTAGATAAACACCTCCAGTAAATGGGTATGTTTTCTGACTTATACTCAGCATGTGCGTGTGTGAGAACGTCTCCTTTGAATAGGCAGGTCAGTAACTGAAGAGATTCGGTTAGGAAGTATAGTCTCAGAAAAATGCCCACTGATGCCTTAAGTGATACTTCCTGGTAACTTTGGATTCCTGTCTAAATTACTCCTTTTTCAGAGCATTCTCAGATGTTACTCTGTGCTTAGGTGATGCATACTCACATGTGTATATTATATGATGTCAGTTTTGCAGGTTTCTGGACTTTGACTGTGTGCTGGTAATTAGACCAAGACTTCCTGCTTGATCTTTAAAAATAATTTTATTTATTTATTTTTGGCTGGCTGGGTCTACATTGCTGTGTGGACTTTTCTCTAGTTGTGGCGAGGAGGGCTTCTCTGTAGTTGCCGTGTGCAAGCTTCTCACTGCAGTGACTTCTCTTTGTTGTGGAGCAGGGGCCCTAGGGCGCAGGCTTCAATCGAGGTTCTTGGCCTCTAGAGCACTGGCTCAGTAGTTGTGGCGCAGGGGCTCAGTTGCTCCGTGGCATGTGGGATCCTCTCAGACCAGGGATCCAACCTATGTCTCCCGCATTGGCAGGTGAATTCTTTACCACTGAGCCACCACGGAAGCCCCTCCTAATATTTACTGACTTAAGTATCAGTCAGTGATGCAGAAGAATCTTGTAACTGTGAAGTAATTTTGAGTCAGTAGCTTTTGTAAATATTGTGCAATTCCCTATAAAATATGACTTTTAAAATCCAATGTATTGCGCTATTTCTCCCTTCCAGGTCTGGTCATTTATATTGTGTGGTAAAGTAATGGCTCTTCCACAGGCATTGATTCTTTTCTATGGTGTTCCTAGCTTTGGGACCCAGCACTTGTATGAATTAGGCATTTTTATTACAAATTAATGACTGTATGGGAATTTTTTTTTCTCTTACAGTTGATTTTTTTTTTTTCCCCGCCTTTCTAAACAAAGTCTTCAGGGAAAGACTGCCATCTTGTGGTTTTTAAAAATACAGAATTTAAGAAAAAAAATTCTTGTTATGTGACTGCTGAGATTTTATATGTGTATGTAGTTGTTTTATAATACCAAAATGAGTAAAAAATGAGCACTATTAAATCTTCTCTTTACACTACCTTGATTTATCCTTTGGATGCTTTTTTTTTCATTTTATTATGGTATTGATATAGCAATATTTTAAGGATTTCTGTTAATTAAAAGTTCCTCTGTCGAGCCCACTCTCAAACATCGGTAGTAGAAATAGTTCTCTATAATAGCAGTTTTAATTAAGAACATATATTGAGAGTTTTTACATTATTCAGGCTTTTCCAGTATGACCTATTGATGATAATGGAATTATTTGGATTAAAAAATACTGATCTTTAAAATATAATTATTTGACAAACTATATCCTAAGGAACCTTAATTTTATAATGTAGAATTCCATTTAATAAAAAGTGATATTTAGAAGTAAAATACACCTTAATTCTAGTTTCATTTTTGGATAGTTATTAGTATAAACTGAAAAAATTGTTTTCTTCAAAATACTAGGAAGGCCCTATTTGTTGTTAAGAAACTTTTAAAACCACCTCTTGTGTAAGAAATGGAAACTACTTGCAAGCTTGGGGTCAGTTCTTAGGTAATGCCAAAGAAGTGTCTATCAGTATATATCAACAAGTCATAACAGTACTTTTTGAAGTAACTTCATTTTCGTTTATTTCATTCATTTATCTTGATTTATGTCTCTTGTATGTCTTGATTTTTAATATTCATTGTATTTAAAATAACGAGTTTTCATTTCTTCAGAAATGTTTTAGTGAACCATATAGACACCTCTTTATAAAACAAGGCTTATGTTCTCCCTCAGAGACAACCAGATTCTGATACATTGGGCCTCTGGACATCTTACACCTAGAGTCATTCCTAATCAGGGAAGGGTAGTCGTTGAAGGAAAAAGTTATTACCCACCAAAGATAGCACTCTAGATAGAGTGCTCCTGAATCACTCCAGTAATTTCAGTAGGTTATGGCAGCCTTTATTTAAATTGCCTCCTCATTTGTTTCCCCCTTAAACAGGGAGGGAGAATGGTTCAATTCAGGGGTATAATATGATGTCTTGCACTTTTTCAAATGTTTTGCAGTTATGCTAAGAAAGAATCTGATCTTAATGGAGCCCAGATCAAGCTTCGAGAATACGAAGCAGCGCTGAATTCGAAAGATGCGGCTTTAGCGACTGCGCTTGGTGATAAGAAAAGTTTAGAGAGTGATTTGGAAGATCTGAAGGATCAGATCGCCCAGGTAAGTTAGACTCTGCTCTTGAGCTGTGTATCACAGGATAATTGCCCCACCTGTCTTGATTATAAAACTTGTTTTATGCTTTTTATCTTAAAAAGTGTATTGAGTTATTTTGGCTGGGGGGCGGCGGTTACACCTGCAGGGGAAGACTTGCGCTAGCTGACATGTACAGCACCCTCACCTCTCAGTCACTGTGTCTGGACATGCAGATCTTGCCGCTGCCGTTTGCCCTCTCTGTTGTGCTTGTGCTCATTCGTTTCTCCATCTCACAGCCTATCTCATTATTGTACCAAAATGTAAGGTAAAAAGAGAGAAGATGTCTTAATGATGCTCTCCACCCAGGAAAAAATGAAAATGGTAGCTGAAATCGTTCGTTTGAGTTTTGAAATGTAAGCCATAGGTATCTCTTCATCCCCTGTTGCCGTTTACCAGATTTGCGGGGTGTTTTGATGTGACACTCTGTGGGTGGGACCAGCAGTTGAACCCACAGTTCTGTGATAAAGATTATCATGAGGGACTCTCATACATTGACAAATATATAGAAATTGTAATACTTGACTTGATTCAGTTCATAGGTATCTATTAAATTCATTACTAAATGATTGCTGTATAATTTTCATTAGTTCTTTTTCCTTCTATTAGTTGGAAGCCTCTTTAGCTGCTGCTAAGAAACAGTTAGCAGATGAAACTTTACTTAAAGTGGATTTGGAGAATCGCTGTCAGAGCCTTACTGAGGACTTGGAGTTTCGTAAAAACATGTATGAGGAGGTAATTATATATAATTTTTCTTTCTTAAGGAATGGAGGGATCCCAAAGGGCTTTGTTATAAACCATACATGTAAAAAATGGGAAGAATTTTGTAGGCAAAGGATTAAAGGCACTGTTGCTAAAAAGGCTGCATGTAAGAATTCAAGGTGCTATGGTACATTTATAAGCTTTTACTTCATCTAGAGCTTCCCTGATAGCTCAGTTGGTAAACAATCCACCTGCAATGCAAGAGACCCTGGTTGGATTCCTGGGCTGGGAAGATCCTCTGGAGAAGGGATAGGCTACCCACTCCAGTATTCTTGGGCTTCCCTGGTGGCTCAGCTGTTAAAGAATCCACCAGCAATGGGAGAGACCTGGCTTTGATCCCTGGGTTGGGAAGATCCCCTGGAGGAGGGAACAGCCACCCAGTCCAGTATTTTGGTCCAGAGAATTCCATGGACTGTATGGAAACTGTATGGGATCACAAAGAGTTGGACATGACTGAGCAACTTTCACTTGTGCAATAATATAACTTAACTTACTTCATCTAACTTAAAAAGGTCTGGCCACAGCTGTTAATTAACTATCAACCTCTTTAAGCATTTGTGTTAGTGATATATTACTTCAAATTTAGTATCTTAAAATCACAGACTTTTACTATCTTACAGTTTCTCAAGGTTAGGGATCTAAGAGCTGTTTAACTTGGATGGTTGTCTTCAGGGTCTAATGAAGTTGTAGTTAGGCTTTCAGCCTGGTCTGGAGGAACACGTCACAGTTCATTCACAACTGTTGTCTGGAGATACCAGTTCAGCATCGGCTTCCTTATGTGTATATACTAGTCGCGCCCACCTCTTTGCAACTCTATGGACTGTAGCCCACCAGGCTCTTCTGTCAGGGCTGCTCATGATGGGATTCCTCAAGAGTGGATGATGAGAGAGAGAGAGCAAGGCAAGCCACATTCTCTTGTCGAGACTAATCCCTAAGTGATATACCGTCACTCCCCATCACACAGACCAACCACGATACAGTATGGAAGGGGGCTCACACAGGAGATACCTGGAGGCAGCAGTCATTGGGGGCTACCCACAGCGTTTATAGTTATATGTGTATATTAAAAAATATCATTTATCAGCCATAACTTCTGTGATTCAGCCTTGAGAGGTAAAAGTAACAGCTGTTAACCAGAAGAGACGTGTAGTGTAATACAGTTGAAGAAAGGGGCATGTGTATTTTCTCAAAATTGAAGAGGGTGAGAACATGCAGGTTAAAGAACATGCAGTTAAATACTTAAATGTTTTTTAAAGTAATATAATGTTAAAAATGATGACTAACAATTTTAAAATAGGAATTTATTATAGAAGTTAAATAATTTTCATTGGAGAAAAATAATTTAATAGAAATTGACCATTTTTACTGGATATTGGGGGACAAACCGCACTCATTGGATAAACAGCCAGACTTTGGACAGTTCTTGAGTCAGTTTCTTATTTAAAAATGAAATACCAGTGCCTGCTGTTTTTTTCCCAAGAAGTGGTGAGGATCAAAGTGAAATACCATGTGTGAAAGCTCCTTTTAAATTAGTGACTGCTATCATATAATTATTCACTACAGTTCATAAATTGAAGTATATTTATGTTGACTACATTTCTGTTTCATTTTGTTAAAATTGCCCATGATCTATTATTTCTTAGTTTTGAAGCTGTGTGGATTCCTGCATCTTTAAGCCAGAGGTTGAGAATTGTTTTCTTTGCAAATCATTTATTTTATGTAAAATACTAAGTGATAAACGACATCAGTAAACAATAATTTAGTATTTTTAGAGTGTTTGGTAGCAACTTTGAATTTTGGGGTTTTGCCTTTTTGAGAATGAATTAAAAAAAAATTCCTCATTTCTTTTTTTTTCAAATGGAGGGTCAAATTCTATTCAGTAAATATACCTAGATTCCTTATTATGAACAGTTAAGGGGTAAGAGGAAGGAGAAAAGCAGCAAGAAGAGGAAGGGAGGCAGATGAAGGGCAAATGGCTAGTAGGTACCTGATACTGGTTGAACTAAACCTTTCATTTGCATATTTTTATGATTTAAGTAGCATTCACTTCATAGAGATATGAGCCCTAGGAGACTAATAGCAGAACTGGAATTTGATCCCTGGTTTTCTGATTCCGTCCAGCTCATCTTCCTCTGGTTAAGAGAAAGATGAGGACATGCACAGAAAAACCGCATGCTGGAAGAGGATACAGAAACAAGTTCTTCTTATATCCCCCTCTTGTGGCCTATTTAATTATTGCCACTAAGGACAGATCTATTGTATTTTCAGAGCTAGCCGCTAGAATGGAAATTTTATTCTTGGACTTGTGTTCCTAGCCATTCTAGTTTGGATAATTCCTTAAAACCTAATGTGAAGGATTATGCCTATTATTTCTATTCTTTGATAGTGAATTGTCATATGTACTTGAGTTAGAAAAGTAATATGGTCAGTAAGATTCTGTATCAATTGATGTTGGTACCTTAGCATCACCAGCTATTAGGATGAGTCATGTAAATTGGCTTGCTCTGTCCATTGCATCTTAGTATGTCTAAGACAAGTTTTATTTTATGCATTAATCTTCTAATTGAAGTTTTACTGATAAGTTTCTAACGTTTTGTGTGGATTTTTTTTTCAGAGTTATTCTTAGTACTGTCAGTACAACTTAGAAAAATAATTACATGCTATTCAGTATACCTAGTTATCCATGATTACATGGTAAAGTCTTCCAGCCATTCCTTGCCTTTAGAGAAATAAATAGCTGTGCTACTGAAAATAAACATAAAATTCCTAGGGTTTGACATGCTACCATTTCTGTTATTAGTTCTGTCTCAAAAATCTTCTCATTTGAAAATGAAGGCCAAAAAGTATCTATTCACGTGCTTGTCCTAGGACAGACATGAGGAGGTTGGTATGTAAAACTTCAGATGGTCTTGATATCAGCCATGGTAAGTAACTTGGTTTTATGTCATTTTTTCTTCCTAGGAGATTAATGAGACCAGAAGAAAGCATGAAACCCGCTTGGTAGAGGTGGATTCTGGGCGCCAGATTGAGTACGAGTACAAGCTGGCTCAAGCCCTTCATGAGATGAGAGAGCAACATGATGCCCAAGTCAAGCTGTACAAAGAAGAGCTAGAGCAGACTTACCATGCCAAAGTGAGCAGACTCTGCCTGGGATGGCTGTGAACACTTAAAGCTTTTGTTTCAGAGTCTCCCTGAGAACGTAACTTGATGTTTGGTTTGTTCTAGTTTTATTAAATGAATTCCTGCAGTCTCCATGAATATAGAAAATTGCTTTTTTTTTTTTTTTTAGAAAGCTATTTTTTATAAAGTAAATGTTAACTAGAAATTATTCAGAGAAAGTAGGATTATTCCACTTTTACCAGAGGTAAGGTCTTTAACCTCTTTGTCCAGTTGATCATTCATGTCAAGTTATATTAGTTAAACTCCAGCCATCTAAAAGTAACTTTTCATTCAGTAACAAGTACTAACCTTGTTGGACCGCATCTAATTCTGACTGCCTGTCATCACTGTACATAGATTGTGACCACCACACTTTGGGCTGTTTTGAACAAAGGCCAAAATGGACAGTCTCTGATTCTTCTTCCTCAGCCACTAATTATTCATTTAAAAAAGACTATAGAAACTTCTCTCTTATGTTAGGAGACCATGCAAAAATTTATTAAATCACTGAGTACAGGCTTTCATAGTAAATGATTTTATCCCAATGTGTTAAATGTTACATGATTTGATTAAAAAGTTATTAGTGGAAGACTTAGAAACTAAGTCATAGAGGTGTTGAAGATAATTTCCATTGCATGGCCTCAAATTGGTCATATTGCTTTTAATCTACTTTATGAAGTAGTAATTGGCTGATGAGAGGGTGATCTTTTAATCCCTTCATTTAGTTGTTCAGCCCTTACTTAGTGCTGGCACTGTGCCAGGCACTGAAGAAGCTAAACTAAGGATGGGTCTGTCACATAGACTCTGGTCTCAGAGAGAGTCAGGAAAGAGACATATAGAAGACATACCGGAAGACAGGCAGGACAGAATGCTATGGGCATTTGGAGGAATGGGCTATTGTTTCTACCAGAGGAGCTTTTTTTTGCTTCTGAAAGGAAGTATTTCTATTTGGTTTGAGATAACTCTTAATTAGTACTTGTGTTTATTGTTTTATATTCTGTATCAGATTTGCTGGGTTAGGAATATGTGATGCTTGTTTTCCTACAAACACCACCATGGCTAAATTGCCCCTGTTCAGTCTCCTTATTAGCAGCATTGTCTGAGACATTATAGACATATAATGGATGAAATATTGAAGCCCTAAATTTTGGGTAAACCCATGTATATCAGTATTGTTAAGCTCCCTTATTGGAAACTGAGCTGAAAAAGCAGAAAAACTTTTAAGGTACTCATGTCACATCAGCGAACTTCATGATGCTTTTCCTGTTTCATCAGCTAGTTACTGACAGGGCTTAGGTTTGAAATGAAATATGTTGAGATGATTCATGCTTCCTCATTTGTTTCTGCTAATTCACTAGATAAGACTGACTGTGGTGTGCTTCTTCTCTTAGCTTGAAAATGCCAGACTGTCATCAGAGATGAATACTTCTACTGTCAATAGTGCCAGAGAAGAACTGATGGAAAGTCGTATGAGAATTGAGAGCCTCTCGTCTCAGCTTTCTAATCTACAGAAAGAGGTAAGTAAGCTTCGGAGTTGTACTTGAAGGCTACCTCCACCACGGTAGTCGACCTGCTTGGCTCTTCCTGAAATCGCTTTTCAGAGAGGATAGTATTTTCTTGAATTCTGGTTTCACAGTGCTCCCCAGAGATTTTTTTCGTTTCTCACTGCATAAGCATCCTCCAGGCAGAGACTGTTGTTCCTAACCTAATAGATTACCTGGAGCTAAGGGAATTGCCCTTGAGGGAATGACCTGCCGGTTTATTCTCTGGACTTACCCCGGGACCCTGGTTTTCTGACCCAGCCAGCAGTCTGATCTCCACGTGGTGTTCTTCCCAACATACTCGGTTTCATCACATTTAGAAACTGTTATGAAGGAAAACCTGCGGAATTTCTTCGTGGGTGATAAATGCTTTGTGTTTCTAGACAAACTTCCTTGGTGCTTAGAATACTCAGTAGTTAGTATCTTGGAAAGTGGCATCAGTTGGCATCTTGGCTGATAATTTAGTGACTCACTTATTCATCGGCACACCTAACTGTCTAATGACTGTTGCTGGTTATGTTGATCGGTGCCTGTCAGTACGTGATGGTATACTCTAGGTGCTGCATAAGCAGGCGTGGACACTGCCTGAAATCTGGTTTTTGGTTCAAGGGTGATGCATGCAAAGTACATGTACAACCATGTAAGTGTGTAGGATATGTTGATAATCTACTGCTCACCTTAATGACTTAGGCAGTAACTTCAGCTTCTGTTTTCCTTAAGGGAGGAAATTTTGTTGTTTTAAATTTTTCATGTGAGTCAACTTTTTTATTCTTGATTAAATAAGCTTTCTTTTTTAATATTTTGTTTTTAGTAGTATCCTTTTCTGCTTATAAAACTGAAGACATTTATTGTAGAAATTTAGAAGACACTTCATTGTGTAAAACGAGGTGATTAAAACAGAAGTTTTTACTTTGCCCGTATCACGTGTACTTCATTACTCACAACATAAAGTTAAACAGCTGGAAGGACAAGGGCCTTTGAGTTCACTCAGTCTGACCACAGACCTGGGTGAGTTTAATTACCAGCCCAGAGACTGTAAGCTGACAAATGGGTTTCTTTCACTGTTCCCAATTTTTCTCTTTATACCTTACTCTCTTCAAAGACTTTCTTTTAAGAATTTAACAATCTTTTTTCCATTGCCTCATTTAATAGGCACCTTTCCAAAGATAGTCCTGTCTGCTTTTACTCAGAGTTGACATTTACTACTTTTCTCCATTTCATAAATGGTATACTGGTTATTCCCTCTCCCTCAGTTTTACATTTCCCTATCTTTTAGGAGGTGGGGGCAGGTCTGATGCTTAATGCACTTGATTATGCCAGGTGTGGATGTTCTATAGGTGGGTGAATAACACTTGCCCGTGGTTAAATAGCAGTAAGCTCTGAAATTTGGCAGCTGTGTCTTCTGACCCAGGTCCAAGGCTCTTTCCCTGTTTGCCTGTTAGTTATGTTCCTGTGATTGCAAGTATTTTGGTTAACTTCAGGTTCAGTTCAGTTTAGTTCAGTCATGTCCAACTCTTTGTGACCCCATGGACTGCAGCACACCAGGCTTCCCTATCCATCACCAGTTCCTAGATCTTGCTCAAACTCATGTCCATTGAGTCAGTGATGCCATCCAACCATCTTATCCTCTGTCATCCCCTTCTCCTGCCTGCAATCTTCCCCAGCATCAGGGTCTTTTCTAATGAGTCAGTTCTTTGCATCAAGTGGTTAACTTCAGGTTAGCAGCTCTTAAACAGTGTTAGGCAGTGCCCTTGGTGTGTTGAAGAGCTCCTTCCTTAGGAAATAGGAGAGAAGGACCTGCTTCAGCCAGATAGTTTTAAATTTCTCTGTCAGGGGGGTGGAGAGTGATCCTTTCTGGTATCAAATTTTATGATAAATAATATATCTTGAGGGATCTCTTCTTTGGTTGATGAATTTTAGCCTTAGATCATTAAAAAGAAAAAGACATCTCTAAATTTTTGTTTCAGAGTATTTGTTGTGGAGTCATTGATTTCATCATGCTGCATGTTGGGCCATAGAATTTCCTTTTTGGTTATGTGACTCATGTTAATGAAGTAGTTCTTTAGTTTTACTTACAATTGATATAGCCTTTAAAATGGTGACTTAGAAAATATTTTTACGTAGTATAGCAGCAGTATTATGTTTTCAGTATTAGGCATTACATATATTGCTTACAGCTTTTCTTTCATTTCTATCTAGATTTTTGACTTTGGCCAAACTAATGAATTGGTCAGGGTCTGTTTGAGTTGCAGAAGAGTTTAGTGGCACTTTGAAAGCACCTGTATATTTTGTTTTTCTAACACTCAAATTCTGGAAACTTCTGCGAGAGCTAGATTATAATAAACTGGTACAATTATGTACTTTAAAACAAAGAGAACCCGACACCATTAGAAATAAGTAGTACAGTTTTACAGTTTTGAGGCAGAGTCTTACAGATAGTCTCGTTGGACCTCTTCGTTTTCCTAATGGTACCAGTTTAGTGAGGTGTGTTATTTAATGACAGAATCAGGAAGAAGGATCTAGATCTGTCTCTCGTGTTGTATTCTTGGTATTTCACTGTGAAGCAGGTGTAGTGCAGCTATTTAAACTACATTTAAATATTTCTATTTAAAAATACAAAATGATTCAGAATAACTTTAAAGCTTATTTATACATAGATTTTGATTTTTCCCTCTTATAGAACCCTGTAGCATCTAAGGTGGACAAATAGAGTACATTTTGGCCTTTACAGAACGAGGCTAAAAGTTTTCTCTGAATCTTGGGTGATTCATGTCCCTTCAGATTAGACATTGTTGCCCATCTGTCTCTCCCACCTGGTAAATAAAAATAAAGAGATTGATTGAAGAGGAGACATTTTACTTATTTTTAGGCTGCGCTGCATGAGAGATCTTTGTTCCTTGACCCAGGATCAAATCTGTGCCCCCTGCAGTGGAAGCACAGAGTCCTAACCACTGAAGTGCCAGGAAATTCCCAAAGAACATACATTTTACACTTAACTGTTTTTTATTTTGGAGGAAAGAAAATATAAGAACCCTGAGAAAGGGAAAAAATGTATTTCTCAGTTTATAGCCTGTTTTTAAAATTTTTTTGCAAATATAGTTAAATGCATGTTCTCCGAGGCAGGATTTTGTTTAGCATCCCTCTTGAGATGAATGCTTGCTTCTGATATAGAATGCCTCTGGATTTTAATTAATTCATTCGTTGATTATTTTTTAAATAATATTTTTATTTTGGCATAATTGTAAATTTGTAGGAAAGTTGGAAAGCTGGTACACACAGCTCCCTTAGCTCCCTCCCCAGTTTTCCTTCTTTGTTAGCATCTTAGATGGCTGTGGTTCATTTGTCAAAACTGAGACATTGCCATTGGCACATTATTGTCAACTAGACTCTAGACTATTTGGATTTTACCAGATTTTCTGTTACTGTTCTTTTTCTGTTTTAGGATACCACAGATCTCCCTAGTCTCCTCTGGTCGGTGACAGTTTTTCAGACTCTTTGTTTTTCATAACCTTGACAGTCTTAAGAAGAGATAGCCAGGTATCTTGTAGGCTGTCCCCCAGTCTTAAGTTTATCTGGTGCTTTTCTTATGATTAGCCTGGAGATACGGATTTTAAGCGCCCTTCTTGTTACATCATATCAGGGATTACATAACATGCACACAACATCATTGATGGTGATAACCTCATCATTGGCTAAGACACTGTTTGCCAGGTCTCCCAACTGTAAGTTACTGTTTTTGTGTTTCCCTACTCTGTTTTTAGGAAGCAAGTCACTGAGTCCAGCCTGCTCTCAAGGATAAAGAGCAGGAATTATGCATCATATTTTGAAGAGAGTATTTACCTTTATTAAGTGGAAGGCTTTTGTAAAGATTCGTCTCTTCTTCCCCTATTTGTGTATTTATCTATTCATTCATTTGTTTCTGTCAGTATGGACTCATGGAAATCTTTTTATAATTTGGATTGTATTTGGATACTAGATTATTTTATTGGCTCAGATTATTCCAGCTTTGGCTTTGAAGAGTTTTGTTAGATTGGCTACCATGTTCCCCCCTTTTTGGAGCACTTCTTTTTTTTATGGTTCTGTAATATGCTCCAGGCTCATCGTGTATTTTCCCTATCTCAGCACTGGTATCAGCTATTTCTTCAGGGAGCTCTGGTTCTTTTTACTGGAGAGTGGTATCTAGAAAGTAAGTTCTGGGCCCTGGGTATGCTCATTGGTATGGGGTGTCATTGCTTCTAGGCCTGCTTGTGGGCAGAGCTAGGTAAATGTGTGTATGCTAACCCATGTTTACATGCTTATCTGTAATTGTATCTCCCACCACTTGTACTTACATTAAGGTAACCACGCATTTACACAAATGTCTGGAACTCTAACCCTGTACCACTGGGTTCACTTTAGGCTTCCTTCCTTGCTTACCTGTAACTTCTCTCTTTGAGAGTAAGAAGCCTGGTTTCTACCATCCCGTTTCCTTATTTGTCCAGCCTCAGTATATGTGTAAAGCAGTTTCAAATTATTTAACCTATACCCCTGTGTGAAATAAACTCACTAGCTAGAGTGTAATGTTTCTGCACAGAATAGAGATCCTTTTTTATCTTTAGCCTTCCAGATTTCACTTTTGCACAGTATGTGCCCTTTCCCTCCTGCTTTGATGCATAGGTATTTGTGATTTAAGGGCCTAAGCTCTACATCAGTCTTTTGGAGTTGATTACTTTGGTCATTTTCTGAGGTTAGGGAGATAAATTCTGTTTTGGAGACATGCAGATGAGTGATTACCTGGTGAACGACAAGGTTTCTAAGATGAACCTTCTTGTGTAGGAGGTGTGACTTTTCATTTTTTTTAATACCAAATATGAGGTTTCCGTGTTTACAGTAATATTTACAGACTACACTATATCATATGGTCTTTGCATGCTGATGGAGTGTGGGAAAGCACCCCATATCTGAAGTGGTAACTAGAATCCCTTTTGTTAAGTTTCTGAATTGTTCTAGCAGTTCCCCATAAGATACTCAGTTTCTTTTGTCAGTGAGTTTTCTTTTAATTCTTTGCTTTTGTTACTTTATACTTTTGAGCTAAATGGTTTGTAGGGGAGCCAGACTTTTTTACTAAAACCACAGCTTAAAATTTTGTTTCCTTTGGTCAAACAAAGAAAAATTATATGTATCTTTACGACACATTTGATGAATATCTTTTCCTAGCCTTTTTATAAGACAAAACCTTCCTAAGAGTTGTATTTTGTATTGGAGGAATTTTGTTTTTTAATTTCTTAAAATAAAAATGTTCTTGAATTCTGGTGTTAAGAGATTGGATTTGTTCCAGGTCAGGAAATGTTTTAAAATAGCTGTGCTAGTGTTGTGCTAATGTTGGAATGTTCCTAGAAAGTAAGTGTGTTCCCTTGAATCTTTAGTCTAGAGCATGTTTGGAGAGGATTCAAGAGTTGGAGGACTTGCTTGCTAAAGAAAGAGACAATTCTCGCCGCATGCTGTCTGACAAAGAGAGAGAGATGGCGGAAATACGTGATCAGATGCAGCAACAGCTGAACGATTATGAACAACTTCTTGATGTCAAGTTAGCCCTGGACATGGAAATCAGTGCTTATAGGAAACTCCTAGAAGGTGAAGAAGAGAGGTATGTAACTTGCTTGTCACCGTACCTCATAGTCTACTTTTTGCCCCCACCTTTTCTATTTAAAGAAAAGTAAATAGGATTTTTTTTTTAAACAATTAGGACAACTCTAAATGTTTTCTAATTTTTTTTTTTTAATATCTAGGTGTAGAGATAGGTAGTAATAGATCTTATTTCTACATCAACAACAGAAGATGTACAAACAGTCTTAGTCTTATTATTTTAAATGCTGAACTGTGAAAGGATACCATTTTTCCTTGGGATTTTAAATATTTTGATAACTTAATATGCTTCAAAATGACTTCTAGGTGGCTCAGTGGTGAAGAATCCCACTGCCAGTGCAGGAACTGCAGAAGACATGGGTTCAACCCCTGGGTTGGGAGGATCCCCTGGAGTAGGAAATGGCAACCCACTCCAGTATTCTTGCCTGGGAAATCCCATGGACAGAGGATCTTGGCGGGCTACAGTCCATGGGGTCGCAGAGAGTCCGACACGACTGAGAGTGCATGCAGGCATGCTGCAAAATACTGCAAAATATTTGCTGAAAGAGACTATATACTTTTCAAATCTGGTTAGTGTATAAATCCTTTTAAACCTTTACTGAGAAAAAAGTTCCAAAGTTTTAAGTTCTCACTTACAATAAAAAGACACTTAATTTCAATATTGCATACATTGTGATTGTAATTTTGTAAACAGAAAACACAGGTTTGAAAAAATTAAGGAAAGTATGCTAAATGTAACAGTGGTTGTGGTAGGGTGATGGTAGATGAGTTGTTCACCCCAACCTCTCACCACCCCCTCTCCGTTTTCCAAACTTCCTGCATTATGGTTATGGTCTTTTCTTAGCTAAAACATTCAGATAATAATTTTTAAAAGGAATGTTGATAGTGGGCATTGTAGCACAAATAAGTTTCTTTTTGTTAAGATGTACGTTGTCTTTGTCTAACAAATTGTCATTAATGTTGTGCTTTAGTAATGCATATGCATTAAGATAGGAAGAGCATATGTGTTTCATAATTGAAATGTGTTATTTCTCCCATGTAGATTGAAGCTCTCTCCAAGCCCTTCTTCCCGCGTGACAGTATCACGTGCATCCTCGAGTCGCAGCGTGCGTACCACCAGAGGAAAGCGGAAGAGAGTGGACGTGGAAGAATCCGAGGCCAGCAGTAGTGTCAGCATCTCTCATTCTGCCTCAGCCACTGGGAATGTCTGCATTGAAGAGATAGATGTTGATGGAAAATTTATCCGCTTGAAGAACACTTCAGAACAGGTGAAAACACAGACCCCTTTTTGTCCAGGGAGGCTTTGCTGATTTGGGGTTATGTCTTGAAACTGTAATAATGTCTCAGCCTTTATTTGGATTCAGTAATCTTCATGAAATCAGTTCAGTTCAGTTGCTCAGTCGTGTCTGACTCTTTGCTACCCCATGAACTGCAGCACGCCAGGCCTCCCTGTCCATCACCAACTCCCGGAGTTTACCCAAACCCCATGTCCATCGAGTCGGTGATGCCATCCAGCCATCTCATCCTCTGTCGTCCCCTTCTTCTCCTGCCCTCAATCTTTCCCAGCATCAGGGTCTTTTCCAATGAGTCAGGCTCTTCACATCAGGTGGCCAAAAATTGGAGTTTCAGCTTCAACATCAGTCCTTCCAATGAACTTGCAGGACTGATCTCCTTTAGGATGGACTGGTTGGATCTCCTTGCAGTCCAAGAGACTCTCAAGAGTCTTCTCCAACACTACAGTTCAAAAGCATCAATTCTTCGGCGCTCAGCTTTCTTTATAGTCCAACTCTCACATCCATACATGACCACTGGAAAAACCATAGCCTTGACTAGATGGACCTTTGTTAGCAAAGTAATGTCTTTGCTTTTTAATATGCTGTCTAGGTTGGTCATAACTTTCCTTCCAAGGAGTAAGTGTCTTTTAATTTCATGGCAAAGTCACCATCTGCAGTGATTTTGGAGCCCAGAAAAATAAAGTCAGCCACTGTTGCCACTGTTTCCCCATCTATCTGCCATGAAGTGATGGGACTGGATGCCATGATCTTAGTTTTCTGAATGTTGAGCTTTAAGCCAACTTTTTCACTCTCCTCTTTCACTTTCATCAAGAGGCTCCTGAGTTCTTCTTCACTTTCTGCTATGAGGGTGGTGTCATCTGCATATCTGAGGTTATTGAGATTTCTCCTGGCAATCTTGATTCCAGCTTGTGCTTCATCCAGCCCAGTGTTTCTCATGATGTACTCTGCATATAAGTTAAATAAGCAGGGTGACAATATACAGCCTTGACATACTTCTTTTCCTATTTGGAACCAGTCTGTTGTTCCATGTCCAGTTCTAACTGTTGCTTCCTGACCTGCATACAGGTTTCTCAAGAGGCAGGTCAGGTGTTCTGGTATTCCCATCTCTTTCAGAATTTTCCACAGTTTATTGTGATGCACACAGTCAAAGGCTTTGGCATAGTCAATAAAGCAGAAATAGATGTTTTTCTGGAACTCTCTTGCTTTTTCAGTGATCCAGCTGATGTTGGCAATTTGATCTCTGGTTCCTCTGCCTTTTCTAAAACCAGCTTGAACATCTGGAAGTTCATGGTTCAAGTATTGCTGAAGCCTGGCTTGGAGAATTTTAAGCATTACTTTACTAGCGTGTGAGATGAGTGCAATTGTGCGGTAGTTTGAGCATTCTTTGTCATTACCTTTCTTTGGGATTGGAATGAAAACTGGCCTTTTCCAGTCCTGTGGCCACTGCTGAGTTTTCCATATTTGCTGGCATATTGAGTGCAGCACTTTCACAGCGTCATCTTTCAGGATTTGAAATAGCTCCACTGGAATTCCATCACCTCCACTAGCTTTGTTTGTAGTGATGCTTCCTAAGGCCCTCTTGACTTCACATTACAGGATGTCTGGCTGTAGGTGAGTGATCACACCATCATGGTTATCTGGGTCGTGAAGATCTTTTTTGTACAATTCTTCTGTGTATTCTTGCCACCTCTTCTTAATATTTCTGCTTCTGTTAGGTCCCTACCATTTCTGTCCTTTATTGAGCCCATCTTTGCATGAAATGTTCCCTTGGTATCTCTAATTTTCTTGTAGACATCTCTAGTCTTTCCCATTCTGTTGTTTTCCTCTATTTCTTTTCACTGATCACTGAGGAAGCCTTCCTTATCTCTCCTTGCTATTTTTTGGAAGTCTGCATTCAAATGGGTATATCTTTCCTTTTCTCCTTTGCTTTTCGCTTCCTGTCTCTTCACAGCTATTTGTAAGGCCTCCTCAGACAGCTATTTTGCTTTTTTGCATTTCTTTTTCTTGGGGATGGTCTTGATTCCTGTCTCCTGTACAATGTCATGAACCTCCATCCATAGTTCATCAGGCATTCTGTCTATCAGATCTAGTCCTTTAAATCTATTTCTCACTTCTACTGTATAGTCATAAGGGATTTGATTTAGGTCTTACCTGAATGGTCTAGTGGTTTTCTCCACTTTCTTCAATTTCAGTCTGAATTTGTCAATAAGGAGTTCATGATCTGAGCCAAATTCATGAAGTGTAGCATAAACTTGAATAGGAAAAGGAAGAGGGATGGTGCACTTAGTGGTTTAAAATTTTTATTCATTAGCTCTTCTTTAGAGAGCCAGGGATTTTTTCACACCCAGTCATTTTGTCACCATGGCCTTCCTAAGGATGAATTATTAATATTCCCTGTCCTAGCCAGAGTTGTGAAGAAGATAAATTTTGTAGATATTCTTTCACAGCTGTTAGCTTTATGAAAGGAAGGAAATATGAGCCCAGACTCTGACACATGTTAGGAGTGTTTTTCTCTCTAAATAAAGAAATGAACACTGTTGATTTAATATACACTAGGAATAGCATGAAGCCCAGTCTTGAAATTATTTAAAAATAAACATAAAATATTCATAGCAGGGAATCCTGAACTTTCGAGTTGAGGCCGTGAACTGTTGTCAGATGATGCCAGAGGCAGGTATGGGCTATACAGTGGAATGGATCTCACTTTGAGAAGCACGTTCAGGATTTGTAAAATGTCTGTAAAATCACTTCTTTTCTCCTCAAAGCTATTAAAACTGTCTTGCGTGTGGATGAATAAATACTTTGCATGGGCAAAGGAGCTTTAGTGGTTCTGATACAAAACAGCACAGGCTCTAAGCCCTCTTAGCCACGACTTTAAAAACTGAAGGACAGAGGAGCCTCTGCTGCTCCATTGTAGTAGTTTGGCTGTGTTACAAGAGTCATCGCCGCCCTTTTTGGAGCTGTTCTGGAGCTGGCTCTCAGCCTCGTTTATTCTTGTCTTTGAGTAAGAGATAGATATAAATACATTAGTGCAGCTAATTGCTTTAATACCCTGAACTGCTGCTTAGGAGTCAGGCAGCTCTGGGCAGCCTACGGGCTAGCATTGACAGCCAGCGCTTGGGACTGGCTCATTATGTCCTTAACCCTTTTTGAGCCTCTTATGCTTTAAGGTAAGTGTTAAATATGGGCACAAGTGGTACAGATGTGGAAGAAAAAGGGTGTATTTTCTTCCTTCTCTTTCCAGGCTTTGTGTGTCTGTATTTTAAAAGCTTATGGTGGTCAAAAATTCGATGTGTGAAATGGTAGTTATTAAGCTAGATAATGTTATAAATTTAAATTATACACCTAATTTAGCATTGAATATGACCATTTAGTTTGGTTTACATATCTTTTCTTCCAGTTTTGCTCTCTTTAAGATCACGCACCTTAATAATTAAGATTGCAGCATTGTCAAAGTTTCTGTTTTGCTGAATGACAAAACCATGTTTTCTTTTTATAGTAGGGAAAATAGGAACCATGGGAAGACAGTCATAAAGTTGTCTTATGGATTGATTTGACTATTCCATAACTTTTTGTATATTTGAAGTGACCTTGATTTCTTTTGTTTTTTTGCAATAGGACCAACCAATGGGAGGCTGGGAGATGATCAGAAAAATTGGAGACACATCAGTCAGTTACAAATATACCTCAAGATATGTGCTGAAGGCAGGCCAGACTGTTACAGTAAGTTAATTTAGTCATCGTTTAATTTCATTGTCTTAACCAATAATTAAAGTAATTGAAACCATTTTGGCTTAAAGAGACACATTTTATAAATGGGCATTAAAACGTTTTTGACATTATTAGGGAATTACAAGTGCTACCAAAGATTTAAAAAATTCTGTGTTTTTGAGATGGTAATTGACTGTTACAAGTGAAAGAATTGACCTCTGAAATATTTTTATCTACTCCAGTAGATATTAACAGCTGGTTCCCCCCACCCCTCCCTGCTTGTCTCCCTACAAAAGAAAAACAAAACAAAAAAAAGCAGCTGCCTCTTGAGTGTTACCTGGTAGCCCAGTGTAATGCAGATCACCGTTAGAAGGTGATCTATTAATGCTGGGGTATGCCTTAAAACAGCAGTCTTTAGCCTTAGGTGAGGCTCAGTATCATCTGGATAGAGTTTTGGTGTCTAGACTCTACCTCTCTCTTAGTTACCATCTCTGAGGTTGGGGTAGGGACTTGTTTTAACAAAAGTTACTAGGGTTCCAAGATCAGTGCAGATGGTGACTGCAACCATGAAATTAAAAGATGCTTGCTCCTTGGAAGAATAGCTATGTCAACCGTAGACAGTGTATTAAAAAGCAGAGACGTCACTTTGCCCACAAAGGTCTGTATAGTCAAAGCTATGGTTTTTCCATTGTCCTGTCTGGATGTGAGAGTTGGATCATAAAGAAGGCTGAACACTGAGGAATTGATGCTTTCAAACGGTGGTGCTGAAGAAGATTCTTAAGAGTCCCTTGGAGACTTCAAGGAGATCAAACCAGTCAATCCCAAAGAAAATCAACCCTGAATATTCATTGGAAGGCCTGGTGCTGAAGCTGAAGCTCCAATACTTTGGCTACCTGGTGTGAAGAGCGGACTCATTGGAAAAGACTCTGATGCTCAGAAAGATTGAGGGCAAGAGGAGAAGAGGGCAACAGAGGATGAGATGGTTGGATGGGCATCAGTGACTCAGCGGACATGAGTTTTGAGCAAACTCCAGGAGACAGTGAAGGACAGGAAGCTTGGCATGCTGCAGTTCACAGGGTCACAAAGAGTTGAACACCCCTTAGCGACTGAACACAGCTAGGTGATAGGTACTGTTGTACAGTATCATTCTCTAAACATAATATTTTAGCAAGATTAGCGTGGTTTTTCAGATATCTAAGCTATCAAGATTTAGAGGGAGATGGGCTTCGTGCCATTCTGACTCTGTTTTGAATTCTAAATGGTGCCTTGTTGTGTTCTGAAGTTCCACATATGTAATCATTACTAAGTATTACTGACTCACTTTTTAGAGAAATATTCTCCATTGAGCAAACACACAATTCCTTTGTTTTTACTCAGTAAGTAGATTTAGCAAACAAAATATATTAAGTTTGATACAGATTTTAAAGAAGTCACTGTTGTCATCTGTAAAGAATGTTGAAGTGACTGTCCTTTTATCAATTTTTTTTTAAATATTAAACAAATGTTTGATATTTTATGACTGATACAAACCTTACTTAGTGTTGAATATGAAAGCCTCAAATAGGTTAGAACTTCTCTTTTAAAAAATGCATTCATAGAACTTGCCACCACATTATGAAAATATCAGATGCTAATTTTGTAATAATTGGTGAAAATGGGAACATACCCTAACCACACTGTCTTTTCTTCTCTTTCGTGATTATTATAGTGAGAGAAAATTGCTCAGTCCTATTGTGTGTCATGTGGAAGCTGCATAATATGGTGGAAAGAATCTGACATTTTAATTCAGAATTTTCAGATTTGAGTGTGCTCTTTATCTCTTTAAAGTAGTATAAAACCATTAGGCCAGTCATCTGCTGCTTCTACTGAATGTAATTCCTCAATGACTAAATAGATATATATACTCTATGGACCTAGGGGAGAATCAGTTTTCACATAAAAAAGTAATACTTTTTTTTTTCATTTGTTAACTGGCATTAAATGTGTTAAGAAGCTCTGTGGAACATGGTAGTGATAAATGATCTTCCTGTAAAATTGTACAAGGCAAGGCAATAGCAAAGATCAGTTTAAAACTCTAGAACAGAAATAAGGGAATTACACATGTAATTTTAAATTTTCATGTAGCCACATTTAATACAAGTGAAAAAGGTGAAATTAATTTTAGAACTATCTTTTATTTAACTCAGTTTATCTAAAATATTATTATTTCAACATGATCAATATAAAAAATTACTAGATATTTTACTTTTTTTTTTTTTTACTAAATCTTTATACTTAGAGATATACTTACTAGCCACATTTCAAGTGCTCACAAGCTTCATATGACTACCATGTTGAACAGTACAGCTCTAGAACATATTAGTTTTAGATTAAATTACCCAATAAGGTTACTGATGTGTTACAATTATTATTAACACTAAATCAAGTGTATGATTCCATATGGAATAGTGAAAAGTATAGCTTGAGGTTAGATTAATATTCCACAAAACCCAAAGGGTCAGCCTGGATCCAGTTCTTTTTCTCAGTTTTATCCTAGTAAATGCTCTCTGCCCTTTTCCATTTATAAAGCTGATGGAAGATTTGGAAGCTTCAAGGGAGCACCTTAAGAGAAAAGGGGTCTCTCCTAATTAGTAATTAATAAAGTTTTCTCCCCATTTAAAAAGATACCAGCTTATACCATCTCGAGTCTTCATTTTGGCATTGTATGGCCCTTTATGTTCCTAAACAATTTATGGAGTACAAAACTTTGCTATCTGTTTTCATATGGTCTTTTGGAAAGATCAGGACTGATCGTAGTGTCCCTACCGGAGAGGATATAGAGGTTTGTAGAGGTGTAGTGTTATGCTCACTGGTAAAGAATCTGCCTGCAATGCAGGAGACGTAGGAGACCCAGGTTTGATCCCTGGGTTGGAAATATCCCCTAGAGAAGGAAATGGCTACCTACCCCAGTATTCTTGCCTGGAGAATTCCATGGACAGAGGAGCTTGGCAGGCTATATAGTCCATGGGGTCACAAAGAGTCAGACATGATTGAGGGACTGTCACATCACACATTACACACATATGTCCATGATTCAAACCCAGGTTTTCTAACTTTCAAGTTTTCTCTATTCTACCAATACTCTTCTGCCAGTAAATACATTAAAATGTTGCAGAATTTCCCTGTTTAGGAAAAGGGAAATATTTCTTTTTGTTTGTTTTGTCTGTTTCAGTAGCAGTCATATTTTCCATTGAATAATGAGTGATTTTTCTGTTTCCTGCCTTCTTTTTGGAATTCAGTCTCAGACACTCTGGGGTATTATGACACTGTCTCTAGTTGGGTACATACCACGTTCCATTACTGTATTCTAGATAGGCTGTCTGCTGCAGAGGTTTCGAGAGAAGTTAGTCATCTCCTAAGTTCCTGTTGTAGGCAGCTAGAGGATCCCACTGGAGGAGGGCAGAAGGCTCTGCATGGAAGGACAGCTCATAAAACCCATAGAATCATAGAGTGCTGGCAGTGAGAGCTTATATTCATTGAGGCAGCCATCTCCTCTTTGTGGGCCACCATTTTCCTTCACAGTAGTCCCACGTATTAACGGTACCGTTTCTGTCCCATTGGAGGGTAAAAGTAAGGTAGCTTGCTCAAGGTAAGCTGACATGTTAGGAGAACTAGGATATGAATCTAGTCCTTGTAGCAGCATTTTTACTTATTAGATGGGGAAGCTGAGGTCTGGAAAAGCTCTGTGGCTTTTGGAAACAAATAACTGGTTAATATAGCAAGGCTTTGAAGCTAGGCCATAGTCCTGGAAATTCTAGAATCATTCCTCTTACAAGGTAAGACTTTTTAAGTCTCATCGTTATGTTGTTACTGGCACGTTGGAGAGCAGGGCTATGTGTAGACTGGTTTGATTTCCTTTCTCTTTTCCAGATCTGGGCTGCAAATGCTGGTGTCACAGCCAGTCCTCCCACTGACCTCATCTGGAAGAACCAGAACTCTTGGGGCACTGGCGAAGATGTGAAGGTTATATTGAAAAATTCTCAGGGAGAAGTACGTATTGGTTCCACCGAAGTGTCATTTTTTTTTTAATTGAAGTATAGTTGATTTATAGTGTTGTGTTAATTACTGCTGTACAACAAAGTGATTCAGTTATACATATATGTATATTGTTTTTAAAAAATATTCTTTTCCATTATGGTTTATCATAGGATATTGAATGTGTTATTTCTCTGTGCTATTATAAAGTAGGGCCTTGTTTATCTATTCAATATGTAAAAGCGTACTTCTGCTAACCCCAACCTCCCAGTCCATCCCTCCCCCCAACCCCTCCCCCTTGGCAACCACAAGTCTGTTCTCTTGTGTCCTCACCGTGGCGTCAATTTCATTTGAAAGTTCATCCTGCAAGTGTGATTTCTTTTCAAAAATGAAATCAAATGTGAAGTAACTGATTGCTTAAATCAGACCAAGGCTGCTGAGTCAGTCAAAGTAAAGCTAACTGCAGGTTTTAGATTTTAGGAAAGAAATATGAGTTTGCCGCAGTTTTGACTGTTAGCACAGATTCCAGAATTCAGTCTGTGTTCAGTTTCTGTCTCCACTGCCCAGTGACCTTGTGACTTTAGGTGAGTTCCTTCAGCTCTCTTAGTTTTATCATTTTAAAGTGAAGATGGTGATAACAAGGGAATTACTATAAATGAGATGATAATAAGAGTAATATAAATGAGACAGACCTTGGGAAGTGCTCCGAACAGTATCTGGCCTCTGGTAAATGCTTATATTATTAACCTTGTTAGTAGCTTTCAGCGTGCTTGTGAAACTGAGTTTAAAGATTGAGGAGTGTACCTTTGTTTGATGTGTATGTTTCCAACATATCAGTTATAGAATTCTTGTCACAGAACCTAACCTACCCCTACTGTCGCATAAAGACACCCCCAAGTTCCCCCAGCCACACACACATACTAAGAGATGAAAGTGTCTGCAAAGGAAGGCGTGGTTACAGGTCAGGAGTTCCTCCTCTGCTTCCATGGTGCCAGGGCACAGACCTTGCCTTGCTTGTCAGGTTGTCTTGTCTCACTAGAGTAATAAATAAGCACACCAGGGACAAGGACCTGTTCTGAGTTTTCTTGGCACATATTCAGTAAGAATTTACTAGATAAAATTTAAGCAAATCAAACATAGACCTTCACTTAAATACAGAGAAATAAAGTTATTAACTGCATTCGTGATGGGTTCTGAGGTGTTTGCATATGAAGTGCCTTATGCCCAGCCATCTTCCCACCCATCCCTCACTGTAAACATCTGCTGGTGTTTAGACTGTTCTTCATATGGAACTCACTGTCTGATGCAAGAAGAATGCCCTTGATCTCAGACTGAGGCTGAAAATGAAAGGGCATCTGATTTTTTTCATTGTAGACCTCAGTACAGTTCACCTCCAAAAATATCTCCTAGGTTTTCAGGATTGGAGGGTGTTTAAAAATGCCTTCAGTAATTGACAAACTTCAAGGAACCGAATCTTCCTTCTCTTCTCAGCGTGGAGCCCTGCTTACTTCTTGCCTTCAGCACTTTGGAACTCTTCCCAGCTGTCACTGGTGCTGCTGCCAGAGTGCTGAAATTACTGCAGCTCCTAAATTGGTAGTTTCTCCAACGTCTGAAACTGGAGGAGTACATGTGTTTTTCAAAATATTATGAGTGGCAATTCACCCAGATTGAAAAGTGCTGTTATAAAGGGCCATGGTAGATGAAATAGGTTTTTATGAGCCATGGAATCTAGTCCCATCTTTTTTGTGTGTGAAAACATGTTCAACTTAGAAACGATCTTATAGGAAGATAATTTGGAATGCAGGAGGTTTAAAAGCCCACAAAATAGGTTCAAGAACAAGTGAACAAAGTAGATTCCATGACATGGGACATGTCTAGAGGTAGCATTACTGATGATGTATCAATATAGCTGACTGAAGTTTAAGTTTCCCTTCATAATTCAAACCACTGAATATTAGATGGTTGAGTTGGTTTGTTTGCCTGTTCTTTTAACAAACTTCTGTCTTCTGCTTGCTAAACTCTGTAAAGTGACTTCTGTCAGAAACGAGGAAAGTATTATGAATACGGTTCTTATTTCTGTGATTGTCACACAAGTACTTTTGGCACTTATTTATTTCATTCTGTAAGGCTATGTTCATTAGTAGGTTCCAGACTGTATTTATCATAATTCATAATTACCACCTGTAAAGACCATTTTTCTATAAAATTGTAGGTAACTGACTTATTGAATCAACTTAATTTTTCAATGCATGTTTTCTTGCTGAGGCATTGGAGATAACAGGAAACCCAGTTAAACTGGCTTCAGTAATGGGGATATGTGAGCTCACAATACCAACAATCCAGGGAGAGTGGACTTGATCCATTGGCTCACCCAGCGTCCCCAGGGATCTTTCTGTGGTCTGTTTCCTGGGATCTTTCTGTAGTCTGTTTCCTCAGTGTCTCCCTCATGGATGCAAGATAGCTGCTGGCTGGAGGTGCCATCATTCCAGATTGACTTCTTGTGGGCAGGAGCATGGTGCCGTCGGGTCCTTGTCTGGGCTTCACTCTTGTTTTGCCAGCCTGGGTCATGTGCCCATCTCTTAGCTAGTTTCTGGGTTTGGGAGCACAGAATTTGAGCTTGAGCCCTCGTCCACCTCCACAGCTAGATCACACTCGGCTCCTGTGACACAGTCACATCTCCATGTGAGAGAGGGTACCAGGTAAAACTGTGCGTTCTTAATGAGAAATGAGTGGGGTGGAATGCTGGTGCGTTAAAAGCAGTAAATGTCACCACAGAAAAAATGGATTTTTTTTTTTTAATGAAAATAATAAAACGGTCTCTCTGTACCTCTAAAATATAGGCGTCCATGAAACTTTTGTACATGTAGATACTATTTGTGTGTCCTGAGACACCATAGTTTAACAGTCAGCTCCTTCACCAACAAAAACCACCTTGATTTGTGGTAACTGCTGATTTCTGTGGTGTAAATACTCATACTGGTAATTTCAGGCTACCCACATGTCATGACTGAGTGCGGAGTTGGAAAGACAGTATGTGAGCTAGCCCTGCTGCACTGCTGGGTAGATGCTGTACCTTTATGTACCCAGGGCTTTACCTGGACAGACCCTTGACATGTTGATAGAGAAACAAACCGTCTATGTGTGCCTTTCAGATCATTGATACAATTTGGTGTCCTTCTGAGAGGAATGTTTTTGGTAAAGACATTTATCTTTAGTAACTTTTGGGGCTTAAACCTCCCAACAAGTTTGGATTCTGAATTTGTTTTATTATTTTTTGATTTAAATCTGTAGACATTTAGCTCACTTATATTCCATACAGGCTTTCTGCATTAGATTAATTGGTTTTTAAATGTTGTCAAATGAAAAGTGCTTAACAGCAGGCTTAAATTAAAGGCAGTTACGCTGAAGTAATTCATAATTAATGAAGTTGGGCAAATTGCTATTTTCTAAGCTTCTCATTTGAGGCTCATAGTCTGGTGTTTCATCACAAGCTCTAAGAGCCAGTGTTTCCATATGGGATGTGTACATTGTCATGAGCTGCTGCTAGAAGCTGAAATATGAGAATTCTGTAACACTTTTTTTTTAACCATCTTCTTTTTAAAAAAAACCTTCCTTCTTTCCTTCCAACTGTGCTGGTTCTTCATTGCTGTGCATGGGTTTTCTCTAGTTGCGGCTAGCAGGGGCTACTCTAGTTGTGGCGCATGGGCTTCTCATCGCAGTGGCTCCTCTTGTTGCAGAGCACGGCTTCTAGGGCGCACAGACTCAGTGGCTGTGGTGCATGGGCTTAGTTGCCCCAAGGCCTGTGGAATCTTCCCAGACAAGGGATTGAACTTGTGTCCCCTGCACTGGCAGGCAGATTCTCAATTGATGGACAACCAGGAAGTCTGAGAATTCTGTAACCGATTTTGTTTAACTTTTCTTTTCTTATTTTAAGATGACTTGAGGGAAGCTAGATACTCTGAAAACTTTTTGAAAGTCTTTTTTCTGTTTTGTGTGCCACCATACCTCAGTGTATATATCTTAGTTCAAAGAGCTGTAACTTATCTAAGGATTCACATGTTTTTTTATTAGCACTAATTTGGTTTAAGCAATCTGACACAGACTGATCTCACAGAATTGAAGTTTCTGGCTAATTGAGACTCAAAATGGTCCATCTTCTTTGGCCATGCAGCAAAAATCAAAAGTCTATACAAAACATTGCTGTGCTACCTCAACTTCATTTATAAAATATATCCATGGATATACTTTAAATTGAAGTCTCATGTCTGACACTGTTCTCTGATTTTCTTCCTTTGCCAGTTTAAACTAGCTGGTCCATGTTTAAGTTTCAGATAAGCTTTTACTCACATGATTTTAGCATCTTCATCTGGAGTTACCTTTCCTGAGTGACCTTAAGACACAGTACAGAGTAAAATTAGAAGCTCTGTAGCACTCAAGGACACATATACTTGCTGCTAGATCATCAGGTTAGCCTTGTGCTTAAACAAAAATGCTGCTGCATTTGTGCAAGTCAGCCTTCTCTACAGGAAAGTCGTCTGTTTTTGCGCCTACTTTCTGTTATACCAGTGAATGACAAATCAGTTTTTTTGTGCAGAGTACATTGGGACTTCACTAGCATGTTATGAATAAATACTGTTCCTGTGTCTTGATTCCATTTCTTTTAAGAGGAACTAGTTGCTGAAGGGATGAAAGCTTGTCTTTTTCAGTCTCAGGAGGTCTTCTTGCTACCAGCATCCCCGAGAGCACAGCAGTTGGCCTCTTACTTCCATTTTATTTGGCATTTATTTAGTACCCTCTCTTTGCTAGGAGCCAGGATCTTTAAGCTGAATTCATGTTGAGTATTATAAAGAATTTAGTGTGCCAAATCATTTACAGAATTCTTAGTTACAGAATGGCATAAAAAGCAGTGGAAACTTCTCAGTGGGTATTTCAAATTGGATCCCAGTAGCTTCCCTGCAAGGAATATTGAAGGTCTAAGAACTGCTACTAATTATGCAAAAATTCCTGTTTAGTAGTTGAAGCTACTGATGAACCACTTAAAAAAAAAAGTCCCTGATGTAGGGATGCAGTTTCTTAAATTTATGCAAAGACGGGATGTCCTCCCACAGACTTTGTGGTTTTAAGTATAGTGTTTTAACTTAAAATCAAACTCTTGTTTAGGAGGTTGCTCAGAGAAGTACAGTCTTCAAAACAACCATACCTGAAGAGGAAGAGGAGGAGGAAGAAGCAGCTGAAGTGGCTGTCGAGGAAGAACTTTTCCACCAGCAGGTATTACTTCAATGTATAGTTCTTTTTAAATTTTATTAACATAGTTACATGAAGACCAAAAGCCAATAATGGGGCTTGATTTTTTTTTCCCCCCGATTACTTGATAAACCAAATCAGTGATTACCAAGTGGTGTTTGTTTTTTCTGAGGGGATAAGTTTGAGTACTGGAAGAAAATGTTAGCACTTCTTTTTAAAAACTTATTTCTCATATTGAATTTCAGTTTTGTCTTTTGTTTTATAATGTATGTAATATGTTATAGTAGGACATGTATGCCACGTAAGTATATATGGATTGGACTGCATGCTCAGAATTATTTATTGAAGGGTTCATTGAGTTTAGATGACTAAGTTAGAGTAGGTATCTACATATAAACTTTAAAAAAAGAGTAATATTCAATTTCAATGTGAAGCAAAATTCTTGCTGTCTTAAGTTTTTAATCATTTAATTGCAAGCTAGATTTTAGCTGATGCTTGGACTTTTGAGAGCCCTTGAAATAAAGGAATTCCAAATTTGATTTTAATTAATTAAATTTGAATTATTAATAAGTAATAAGCCTTCAGTTTATATTCTCAAGCTGTTCAAGGCTGATCATTAATCAAAATTCCTACCCTTATCCTTATATGACTTCATCACCATGTCTCTAGATTTATAAATCTGTTCATTTGCTTTAATTAGCCCCAGTCCTGCTCCAAATAAACATCCTCTTATGTATTCAGCCTCCAGAGTCAGGAGTTAGGAGGTCGCTCTCTAGAGTGAGAACCACTTAGACTACGGTAGGATGGATTTTTGGCCTGGATACTTCCTCATACATTGTGGAGGAATATTTAACACATTATTGCCCTGGGGGTCTGGAGGTTGTAGAAACTAAGGCATGTAGTATTAATACATCTCTGGTGAGTAATGCATTAAGAACAGGTATTTTATACTTGTCTTTAACAAGAAACAGACACAAGATCCATTTCCTGCCCCTATGGGAAGCATTATAATGACTGGTAGTGGAGTAATATAAGAGACTGGGGGTTCAGAGCTTGAGTTTCAGCAGGTCAAATGCTGGAGAAGGCTCTTTAAGCCACCAGAACAGTTGAGAAGATCTCTGGAACATAGGTTCTGTCCAGTATTTTGAAGGATAGGCAGTTATTTGAGTATTAAAAGTCAGTCGTATTCTGGGCTTCCCTGGTGGCTCAGACAGTAAAGAATCTACCCCGAAATGTAGGAGACCCGAGTTTGATCCCTAGCTCGGGAAGCTCTTCTGGAGAAGGGAATGGCAACCCATTCCAGTATTCTTACAGTATTCCAGTACCCATGGACAGAGGAGCCTGAGGAGCTACAGTTGATGGGGTCAGAAAGAGTCAGACACGACTGAGTAACTAACACACACACACGGTGGTGTTCTATGGGTGTGTAGATTGTCTGTTGTTGCTACATTAAGAGACCACCTTAAAACTCAGTGGGTTAAAACAGTGATTTCTTAATTCCTATGACCTGGGCTTAACTGGGCATTTTTTTGATTCACACAATGGAGAGTGAAGTCAATCATGCAGTTGCATTCAGCTGGAAGCTTGGCTGGGGCTGGAATGCTCTCCATGTCTCTTTCCATGCGGTTTCTCATCATTTGGTGGTTTAACCCAGCCTTCTTTACAACATGGCAGCTGGTTTCCAAGAGAGTAAAAACAGAGAGCACTAGATTTCTTAAAAGCCCATATTCTCTTAGTCAAAGTAAGTCATAGGCCAGCTCCAATTCTGGAGGGGGTGGGGGTGGTAAATCCCAGGTATCTCATAATGGGAGGAATGGCAGTGAATTTATGAGGATTTTTAATTCATCACAGGGGATATGTCAAGACTTGAGCACCAGGTATATCTGTCCATCCAGATTTGTTGTAGGTTGTGTGTGCGTGAGAGAGAAATGAAGTGGGAAGGTTGGTATTAAATTGACATAGTTAGGAATGCCTAAGAAAGTAGCTTATGCATACTTTGGAGCAAAGGAGAATTTGAGACAGTATTAGAGGGATGAGTCTAGAAGGGAGACTGCAGACACACTGAGGGACTGTACAAATGGAGATTCATTAAGGCATAGTGACTGAACTTGAGGGCAAGAAGGAAAAAGAAATCAAAGATGTGCAAGGTTTTTTAGCTTCTGTGATCAGAAGAAATAATGATATCGAGGTTCAAGAGAAGGAAGATGGAAGGACAGATCAGCTATTTTGACTTCACATTAGAGAAAGAGTCCAGTGGCCTTCTGAGTTGATTTGAAGTCCTTCAAGAAACCAGTTTCAGTTTAGTCAAGTGGTGAGTCACAGTCATGTTGTGAGATTTTAAGGAATTAGTGAGTGAGAAAGAAATGGGTAGATGGAGCCATTTTGACCTCTCATTTGAAGATGAACCCAGTGCAGATGCTTCAGGATATGAAAGCTGAGGATTCAGCCAGCCGTATTCTCATGTTCAGAAATCCTGTCCACTGATCTCTTGTTTACTAAGTTACAAAAGGATGTTATTGAACAGTGGTTTTCAGCTTCAGCTGCATATTAGAATTACTTAGGGAACTTTAAAATGACTTATAAATGGATACTTTTCCCCAGGTAAGTGAGAAATTCTCATTTAATCTAGAGGCCTAGGTCAGCTTTTTTTGTTTTTTAAAGCTCCTCAGGACCTGTACGCACAGCTAGAGTTGAGAGTCAGTGTTCTGGAGTTTGTTGGAGTATCCCAGGGGGCAGTCCATAAGAGAAGGTTAGAAGGGGTGAGAAGTAATAAAGGTCCATTTGAAGATAAGTGATAATCAATTTGTAGTATCTCTATCTTATTTTAAAATACTGTGATCCATTGTCTTAGCACTAAGTTTTCTTTCTGTTTTCCTCATCAGGGAGCCCCAAGAGGTTCCAACAGAAGCTGTGCAATTATGTAAACTTCTCAAGTCAACTGTCTTCCTCAGAATAAAGAAGTATGGTAATCCTTACCTACATGCAGTGCAGAGCCTTCTCAGAAGCACAGAGTATTTTTATATTCCTTTATGTGAATTTTTAAGCTGCGAATCTGATGGCCTTAATTTCCTTTTTTGACACTGAAAGTTTTGTAAAAGAAATCATATCCATACACTTTGTTGCAAGATGTGAATTATTGACACTGAATTAACTGTACTGTTTGGAAAGGGTTCCTCAAATTTTTTGACATTTTTTTGTATGTGTATTTTTTTTTTTTTTAAGTTCTTAGGAGGCGGAGGGGGAGGGTAAATAAACCACTGTGTGTCTGGGTTTAATTTGAAGATTGCTCCATCTAGATTAGCAATCTGCTCTTGATTATCCTCTGCTATATATAACGGTGCTGTGAGGGAGGGGAAAGGCATTTTTCAATATATCGAACTTTTGTACTGAATTTTTTTGTAATAAACAATCAAGGCTACAAAAATTTTTTTTAACTAGAAAAGAGAAATTTTGTAAGAAGGCAATATAACCTAATCATCATGTAAGCACTCTGGATGAAGGATTCCACAAAACTTTGTTTTATGGTTACTTCTCTTAGATTCTTAATTCGCAAGGGGAATGGGGGGAGGGGGAGGAGAGGGAAGGGAAGGGTTTCTCCTAAAACGCATTAGTTGTGTTTTTTAAGATAGTGTAACTTGCTTAAATTTCTTACATGACATTAACAATAAAAGGCTGTTTTAATATTAATCTGCTGTCTGTTTTAACTTTAAAAACATTTTGAGGGGAGAAAATTGTTGTTTCAGTTGTACTTTTGATAAAAAATAATTTGGCTTCTTGTTTGAACTAGGTTTTTCTTTAAGGCTCTGACAACGGGAAGATAAACACACAGACTCTTTTGGGGTCTCCCCTATTTTCAGTACCCTGTTGTCATTAATAGTAGCACTTATAATAAAAGCAATAATAATAGCTAATTTTTTTGGAGCCCAGATATCATTTATACTTTTTAGCTTATTAACAGTAAGACCTTTTAAAATCTCTTTAAGAAAGCCATGTGGGAACGTAGAGACTATGGGAGAAATTGAGGAAGATACTCCTTTTAAAGGAAAAAGATGGACATAATATTTCTAGAATCTAGTTTTACTGTCTCAAAATATGAAAGAGATACTCAGCTGTGGCCACAGGACTGGAAAAGGTCAATTTTCATTCCAATCCCAAAGAAGGGCAATGCCAAAGAATGTTCAAAATATCACACAATTGCACTTATTTCACATGCTAGCAAGGTAATACTCAAAATCTTCCAAGCTAGGTTTCAACAGTACATGAACCAAGAACTTCCAGATGTACAAGCTGGATTTAGAAAAGACAGGGGAACCAGAGATCAAATTGCCAACATCCATTGGATCATAGAAAAAGCTAGAGAATTCCAGAAAAATATCTGCTTCATTGACTATGCTAAAGCCTTTGACTGTGTGGATCACAACAAACTGGAAAATTCTGAAAGAGATGGAAATACCAGACCACCTTACCTGCCTTCTGACAAACCCATATGCAGGTCAAGAAGCAACAGTTTAGAACTGGACATGGAACAACAGACTGGTTCAAAATTGGGAAAGGAGTGCATCAAGGCTGTATATTGTCACCCTATTTATTAAACTTATATGCAGAGTACATCATGCTAAATGCCAGGCTGGAGGAACCACAAGCTGAAATCAAGAGAAATATCAATAACCTCAAATGCACAGATGACACACCACCCTTGTTGCAGAAAGCAAACAGGAACTAAAGAACCTCTTGATGAAGGGGAAAGAGGAGAGTGAAAAGGGTGGCTTAAAACTCAACATTCAAAAAAGTGAAGATCATGGCATCCGGTCCCATCACTTCTTGACAAATAGATGGGGAAATAATGGAAACAGTGAAAGACTTTATTTTCTTGGGCTCCAAAATCACTGTGGATGGTGACTCAGCTGTGAAATTAAAAGATGCTTACTCCTTGGAAGAAGAGCTATGGCAAACCTAGACAGCATATTAAAAAGCAGAGACATCACTTGGCTGACAAAGATCCGTCTAGTCAAAGCTATGATTTTTCCAGTAGTCATTTATGTATGTGAGCTGCTGCTGCTGCTAAGTCGCTTCAGTCGTGTCCAACTCTGTGCAACCCCATAGATGGCCGCCACCAGGCACCCTCATCCCTGGGATTCTCCAGGCAAGAACACTGGAGTGAGTTGCTGTTGCCTTCTCCATGTATGTGAGAGTTGGACCATAAAGAAGGCTGGGCGCCGAAGAATTGATGCTTTTGAACTGTGGTGTTGGGGAAGACTCTTGAGAGTCCCTTGGACTGCACGGAGATCAAATCAGTCAACCCTTAAGAAAATCAACCCTGAATATTCGTTGGAAGGACTGATGCTGAAGCTGAAGCTCCAATACTTTGGCCACCTGATGTGAAGAGCTGACTCATTGGGAAAGACCCTGATGCTGAGAAAGATTTAAGGCAGGAGGAGAAGTGGTCGACAGAGGACGAGACGGTTGGATGGCATCACCAACTCAATGGACATGAGTTGAGCAAGCTCCGGGAGATGGTGAAGGACAGGGAAGCCTGGAGTGCTGCAAAGAGGTCGTAAAGAGTTGGGCACGCCTGAGTGACTGAACAACACTGATTAAAACATGGTATGAATGATAGAAAATACAGGGAGGTGTGTGCTCTGTGAGGTAGTTCTATATGGTGATAACTAGGGTGTCATTTGTTATGCATTTGGGGGATTTTTATCTTGTGATTGCTTTAGCTCAGTGAGTTCATCTTGTAGAAAGTAGAATGTCCAAATTCTCCCTAGACTGAGCTGATGATAACAATTCAGAAGCTAATCCAGAGTCAGTGTTTGCCTTTCTCTTAAAATATTCCTGCAGTAAGCTGTGCAAAGATTAGCAGCTTACACTTGAAAATAACTCACAAAGTCTCAGAATTTCTGTGCTCTGCAGATTTACTGCATACTCTGGTGCTGTCGCAGACACAAGATAAATGCTGGGTTAGAAATCCTGTCTGGTGAAGCAGATAAAATGGTAACTTCACACAGATTTATCTTCAGAATGAGAATGGCAGTGCTGTGTGTGGCCCAACTTGATTGTGAAAAGTGTTGCCACAAGATGGGGTTCTTGTCATCAGGATCCAATCTAGGTACTTTACTGCTGGATAAATTAGGTTATAGAAATCACTTTAATAGTTAGGCATTAAGAAACTTGGGCAGTTTTAATACAGAGAAATATATATGCTCGTGAAATTTAGGCTGAAAATCCAGGACTCAGTTAATGCATAGTTGGGTGCCACTGAATATGTGGCAGGAGACTTTGGAGTCTATTTAAGCTGACAGACTTTATACCAAAGAGAAGTTTTCTGAACGTGAGCTGTACCTACGGCTGTTCCCGCAGAGCGTCATGGGGACAGAGACTCAGGCTGCCTCTATGTGTAGCAGATGCATCTTGGCATCAGTGGAGGTTAGGGCTGCATTATTGAACTGTTTCATAATGAGTGTGAAATTCCCCTTTTATCTTGTCTTCAGTGGTCTGGTTTCACTACTATGTTTAGATACAGGTTTATTTTCCTCTCACCTCAGGGTTTTTGACCAAGAAAATTCTGGATGCTCATGTTTCGTTGAATATTAGCTCATCCCCTTTTGCTGTTCTTCCCTTTTGGGATTTCTTTCAGACTTACACTGAACCTGTCCTTTTTCATGTTTTAGGTTTCTTTGTGCTGTATTCTCAGTAACTTAGTATTTACCTCACTAATTATGTTCACAGCCTTGTCTAATCTGTTTATCCCACTTGTAGTTTCTAGTTCCCTTAATTATACTTTTCATTTCTGAAATTGTGCTTGATATTTTTTCATATTTGCCTGTCCTTATCCAATTTTTTAAAAAACTATAGTTCTCTTCCTTTGAAAAGGTCATTTGAATCATACTTACTTTATAGTCTCTATATCCTTGAGTTCTTGGTGGTGCTCATTTTTTTTCTCAGCTACTGAGAAATGAATGGTGATTTGTTTCCTCGTGGGGTTTTTAGGATTTCGAACTTATCTTCAGCAAGGGCTGTTTATTTTGTGAGTGGGTCCCTGTCCCAACGTTTTGCTACAGAATAATTTGGAAGTTTCCCGTGTGTCTCTTTGGTGATGTGATGGTATAGTGGTTTGGACCTTCGTGACTGCTTTCTCGCCTGTGGTGGTGAAGATCCACTAGGACACTGCTGCGGGGTGTTCTCTTCTCACAGGTGACTTCCACATGCGGTCCCCCAGCCTCAGCAGGAGTTGGTTCTTGCTCTGGGCTGGCGGGCGGTGTTCTGGTCGCATGTGTTGAGGGCTGCACGGCATGGTTCTGTGCTTTGTGCAGCAGGCCCTCTTCCTTAAATGGACTTAAAGACATGTTTCCTGTCTGTGTCTCTAGTCCCTGGGGCTTCTTCAGACAGAGTTCTTTGTTCCCTTATACCTGGACATTTCTTATTTTTTTAGGCTTGGCTCTGTATTAAAACAAAAATTAGTTCTATGTTATCAGTTTTATAGAGGAAACAAGGGGTCATCTTGATCAGTTCATTCCACCATCATATATACATACAAATAAATGCACTTTATTTGTATGTGTGTGTATTTTGAAGAGATACAGTTATGCTAAATCATGTTCCTTTGAGTTTTCTTACCCATCATCCCTTTTACCGAACCTTAAATTGCCGAGAAATTTACTCGAATGCCTCTTCTTTTCCTGGCCAAATCACATATTTAAAACAAAGTGAGAAATTGAAAAGATTCTTTAATCCTTGCTTCTTGGTCATTGGCTTCTCAACAAAGCACTGATCTTTTTAGTTCCATTGCATGAAGTAGCAGCATCGATATGATTTTATGGGATACCACCAGAGGAGAATGAGGAAGATCAAACTTTCGAACCCCAGAAGCAGAGTTCTGGGATTTCCATGATACTTACCTGGCAAAACCCAGAATTCTGAAATTGGGACTGACTCCATTCCTCCCTACCAAAAAAAGGCACCGAAAGAGGTAGTGTTTAGCATTCGATGTTTTTGCCGTTTGTCTTCCTTATTAAAAGGGCATTCAGAATCAAGTTGATGGAATGAGGAAAATAGACAAAATACATGTAAAGCTCACAGAGGTCATACTTGAAGTTGGAGGGAGAGAGCTCCTTCCAGTGTCAAGAGGGAGCTTGACTAATGTGTTGAATGGGAAGAATAGTAAACTGATGGAGCAGGACTGGGAGCCAGTGCAGCTTCGCTATTTTGAAGGGTCAGAGTGCAGGCAGAGGACAATCACTGAGGTCCCCCAGGAGCCAGTTTACCCCGGAGACATGCATTGACAGCGGGGAGTCACCTCATTCCCTACCTCCTACCCTCACTTCCATCATACCAATTTTTCTTTCTCTTTAACAGCGCAGTAAATCCTGTCTTCTGCTGATGTTTCTCAAGAGACAAAATGCACCTCTCAGTTTAAGGAGACAGCCTGTTCAGTACCTTGATTACTTACAGCAGTAAAACACATATTCATGTGGATTAATTACATGAGTACCCCAGCCCATGTACCCTAATAATTCTCTGCATTTTGTATGCCATTTTCTAAATAGTGCTGTTGACTTCTTTGGTTAAAATAGAATCCTCATCTGCCTTTTAAGCCTTCTCTCATGACCCACTTGACCTGCAACTCGTGTGCCCTAATCCTCTTTGCCACTAGCATCTGCCAGCCTTCTGACTTTCTCCACACATCCAGCTTAGGGCAGTCCCCTATACAACTGTAACAGTGTCTGATAACTCCCCTGGTCTTTGTTTTTCTTCCGTGCTTTGTGACTCAATCTGGGTAACTATTTTCAGACAGTCTGATTTGGTCTATTAAATAAGCTTGGGTATTTCCATAGCCCCCTCCATATAATCCTATATCCTGTGACAAATTCGCCATGAGTGTAAGCTAAGTGTCCATTGTGTGACCACACCGGAGGGACACGTCTCAAGATAGCAGGTCTCACTGTGGCAGAAATGGGCTTTCTAGCTTAGTGGCCAAGAGTGATATTAGTGGCAATCTTAGATCATTGTCTTGTTTTCCAAACCCTGAGACCCAGGTACTTGTTCCCTTCATCCTTCTCTTATTCCCTCCTTTCTCTGTATGTGAGCCAGGCAGTCTCCCAGCTCACCCCCTGCTTTAACAAGCACTGCTTTTTGACCTAGGCCCTGGCAGCTGCTCTTTTCTCTTCTGGAACTGGGGTGGTGACCCAGCCTTCCTCTTTGCGGCCCGCTCCCCACTCCTTTGGTATGCCGCCTTCCAACCAGTGTTAAGAGGACTAAACCCAAGCTCTTTCAAGGGCGAGAATTCTCCTCTGAATCATTTTCCCAGGTGACCATTACTCTTAAGTATTTGTCTTGCTAACAGAAAACAATGTTAGGAAGTTTGAACATTGGAAAAACGAGCTGAAACATTGACTGAGTGCCTGTTGCCTACTTATTCTGTGTTGTGAAAGAAATAGTGGGCCTGGGCTGAGCTCTGGGGGGTGCAGCCATGGGGTCACTAGGACTGCTGCTTACGTTCATCCATGCGGGAGAGGACCTTTTGTGGAGAATGAAGGGTTTGGGCATCAGAGCGGGGATGACTGGGTGACTCAGGGTGCCTCTTAGCAGAAATTTCTATAGGAACCTAAAGCAGGGCCTTAGTTGTGTCAGGTACCTGGGGAACTTTGGGAACCCAACCAAGGAGAACAGGCAAGGGCAGTGTCCTGGACATGTACTGCTGCTCTGACGCTGTGTGGGGAGCACAGAATGCCTCTCTGGCCTCGTGCTTACTTGTGGAATAGTTTCAGTCTCATAAAGAAGAAGGAAAGGGCCGTAAGGAGGAAGAAGGGAGAAAGCTAAAGGATCAGATGTTTGTTGGATGTTCACACAGCCAGGCAGCCTGCTCAGGGGTGTCACAGCAAACGTTAACTCACTTAAAGCTCACAGTGCCACTCTGGGCAAGTGATGTTACCACTGTTTGCAGATGGGGCAACCTGCCCAGTATGTGTGCCTGCTCAGTTGGTCCAACTCTTTGTGATCCCATGGGCTAGAACCCTCCAGGCTTCTCTGTTCATGGGGTTTCTCAGGCAAGAATACTGGAGTGGGTTGCCATGCCCTCCTCCAGGGGATCTTCCTGACCCACGGATGGAACCCTGTACTGACAACGGGGTTCTTTACCACTGGTACCACCTGGGAAGCCCCAACTTGCCCAGAGGTTAAGTCATTTATTCATTCATTCCTTCAACAACGGTTCACCGGCGATGTAGTTTTGCTAGGCATTGCCTAGCAAGCACCTGGAATACCAAGATGAGAGATCCAGTGGTTTACTTGGGAACTCAGTCTGATCACCCAGGCCACTATCTTTTTTTTTTTCCTTTTGACCCTGCGGTTTGTGTGATCTTAGTTCCCTGACCAGGGATTGAACCTGGGCTCCTGCAGTGGAAGCATGGAGGCCTAACCACTGGACTGCCAGGGTAATCCCCAGGCCACCATCTTTGATAGCTCTGCCTATTTTGTTGTCCCAGGCAGCTGTTAGAAAATAGTATACATAGCTAGTATACTAGTGACAATGGTGCTCCTCACTGGCAACAATGAACGGGAATAATCCCAAATGTCATGTGACCCCGTAAGCCCTATTTTAAGTCTCTGGTGTTTCTGATGTTCTTCACATTAATGGCAAATGTAATGAATATTATTTGCATGCTGCAGGTTAGGAAATGCTCTCATGTAGATTAGCTGATGTGTCTTAGTCAGGAGCCAGCAAGGGATTCTGCTTTCTTTCCAGAGCTCACGCTTGCGCTCATTCCGTCTGCCTTACTCTGCACTGCATTCTACCCTGTCAGATGAGATGGCAGGCCACAGCCTGGGTGGACTGCCCTTTCCTGAGTTGGCTATGTCTTAGGATGCGTCTTCCCTGATATCAGGGAGCTGATTAATTGTTCTGGTTTAAAGTCTCCTGTGGGGTCAGCGTCAGGTAAGCTAAGCAGAGGTGATGGAGGGCTTAAAAGAGCAGGTTGGGCCTCAGTGAAGCAAAATGTTAGTGTCCAATCTGGGAATGGTTCAAAGTGGCCTAGAGAGTGTGTAAATATTTCCCACTTATCCTAGCGGGTAGTAAGGTACTGTGAATGACAGGAATTACTGGAACTATGATTCAGCTCTGATTACAAAGGAGGTTGATTTTTTTTTTTTTTATCATAGAGAACTAACTATTCTCTAAAATATTCCAAGTGTAGTCATGGGTTATGTCCCAAATTTGTACTTTCCCACATGGATGGTCCTTCTCCACAAGACAGGCTGTATATAGAAGAAAAAACATCATTGTTTCTGTCTTTGAACTAGCTCTGAATGGAAAACCCTGGATAGGGGCAGTGGTAGTGACACTGTTACTGTCACTGAACTGTATGATCCTGACATTTCTGTTGCTCAGTTTCCTTATCTGTAAATTGAGACCAAAAAAAAAAAATTCTATTAGACAGCTGATGGTAGAATTATATTAGAACATGTAGAATGATCATACAAATATGGTAGGTCTAAATAAATACGTAGGAATTTGAAACTAATGACTACCTCAAAATTTTTGATGAGGAGAAGTGAGCAGTAAGGTGAGGCTTCGGTTTTGAAATGGTAGGTTGTTCATTGTTCTTAGTGCACATGAGTCTACTAGTGCAGACGCTGTGGGTCAGGGCTAACACTTCTTGTCGACTGAATGGTTAAACAAGGAAAACCATTGAAATTACTCTAAGTGCTACATTTTATTCATTTTGTGAATACATACCAATTTCATCAAAGATTTATTCAGCATTTACCAAGTGCCCTCCTGTGTTCTAGCACTGGCAAATACTCAGTACAGTACTGAGTAAAAGGAAATCTTGTCCTGACCCTGAAGGAGCTTTACAGCTCAGTGTGGGCCTGAGTCAAATAATCTCACAAAGATGGGAAACCACGGCTGTAGTAAGCGTGCTTCTAAAAGGAAGGCATCCCACACAGTAGGTCTCCCGTAAGAGACCAGGGGCAGCTGGTCTCCCATAAGAGGAGGCAGGAAGGAGGCACTTGTGAACTCTGGTTTTAAACAACAGGGGCAAAGGTGCCAATGTGGCCAGCCTGTCACAGATTGTCAAAAATGTCAAGGTGCCTCTGTGCTCAGGGCTCAAATGGGAAATGGAGAGGATTTCTGGAATGTGTTTGGCAATCATTTCCCAATTCTCCACTGAGACCCCATTGCTGAGGAAGTCTTTCGGCTGCTGCCAGTTGGCCACCCTTCTCCGAGTGCTCTCCGAGCATGAGGCCTGCACACCGCCGAAGCTGGGCTGTCCACGCGTGAATGCTGGGGCACCGGCTTGTCTGTGCTTGATCCAGGGAACTGAGATGACAGGATTCCTCTTGTCTTCAATCTGGTGGCTCTAGGTTGATTTCAAATTTTCATCTAAATAAATAATTCCAGCCTTCAGCTGGGAGAGGGGACGGCTGCGTTGCCAGGCATAGCCTCCCTGGGTTGCTAAAGCTGCACGGGACAAACCAGGGGGACTGAGCTCCTGCTTCCCCGCCTAGTTTGCTGGAAGGAGTAACTATGGGTGTTTGGCAGCTCTTTCCCGAACTGTGTGATGAAGGTTGGGAAACACTGAATTATGAAATAGAGGAAGGCAGTTGGGGTGCTTTTGTCATCCTTGGCTCATGAATGCTAAGTTACAGCAATGAGCTCATCCCTCTGATGGTGTATCACAGGGTGCCGTGCTAGTCTTTAGCAGCTTTTTTTGTTTTCAGTGTTTTATTATCAACAGACTCAGGATGTATGAGCTGACCTGTGAATGACTCTGGGTTGTTGTAAGTGGGGAACAAGTGAACGGCTCACCCATTCTGTCTCGGGGAAGTGAGGAAACCGACAGGATCCTGGAAGGCTGTTGTTTGAGGAGGCTTGTTCAATTCCAGGAAGAGGGAAGGAGCAAGAAACTTGAGCTTGTCTACTCCCCATTAATTGACTTGTACAGCAAGTGTCCCCATCTGAAGGCTATTATAGAAGAGCTGCCTGGAAGTTGTGGGTAGGGAAGTGTCCTCCCCTCCTCTCACCCCCGACCTGGGCAGGGCTTACAGCCATTTCTTTCCCGTGTCTTCTTTGCAGGGTCCACTTTTGCTTCTCACACCTGCTGGCTCATTCTTTTTCCTCCTCTGATCACCCTGTTCCAGGTACTTCTTTCCTGAGTGGTGCTGAACTCAGGAGTGTGGGTGGGGAAGAAGGAGGAGAGGTTTCAGAAGATGTCACCCTGAGACACTCTGATACTGACAGCAAAAAGAGTTGGCCTGTCCCAGGATTCTCTTAATGCTGTGTGTGTGACAAGAGTGGTTTTTTTTTTTTTCTTTTTTTTTTTAGGGAATTCTGTTTTTGTTTATTAATTTATTTTTCGCTGTGCCTTGGGGCATGTGGGATCTCACTTCCCTGACCAGGGATCGAACCTGTGCCCTCTGCGATGGCAACACAGAGTTTTAACTGCTGGGCCATGAAGGAATTCTCCAGGGTGTGTGTGTATTTATTTGGAGTATAGCTGATTTACAATATTGTGTTAGTTTCAGGTGTACAGCAAAGTGATTCAGTTGACACATATATCCACTCTTTTTAAGGTTCTTTCCCCATATAGGTCATTACAAATTATTGAGTAGAATTCCTTGTGCTAAACATTAGGTCCTTATTAGTTACCTATTTTGTATATAGTTGCGTGTATATGTCAATCCCAATGTCCCGATTTATCCCCTGCTTTCCCCCTTGGTAACCGTAAGTTTGTTTGCTACATCTATGACTATTTCTGTTTTGTAAATAAGCTCATTTGAACAATTTTTTTTTTTTTTTTTGAACAATTTTTTTTTGTTGTTAGATCCCACAAAGAAGCAATATCAGAGGATATTTGTCTTTCTCTTTATGATGGGGGTTTTTAATGTGCACCTGTGCATGCATGTGTGGGTCTATGGGAGTGTGTACTTTCTGGTTCACAATTACTTTTTAAATTGTTAAGTTAGTTTTTCTCTAGGAGAAGAACCCCATTTTTGGTTCTTGGTCTAGGTGTTGTTAACTCATTTTGGACCCAAAGAGGGTTTGATTGACTAAGCTTTCTCCTCATTTTGCCCTTTGGGTGGCAAGTCTCTGTTATACCCTGGGACCCACTAGGCACATCCTCCTTGTCCCGGGTGGGGATAGATCAAACCACGAAGCAGTTGATCTTGCCTTGTGTAACATCGCTAAGAAAAATGACCAGCCTTGACCCTACAGCCTCTGATTCAGGCCCCTCCTGGTTTCTGTGTTCTTGTGAAGCCTCTCACTCCTACGGCACTGGCTTCAGCCTTCCTTCCCTCAGCACCCTGTTCCTGGCAGAGTGGGGAGGCCTGTTGGAGAGTCTGTGTCAGGCAGCTGTGCCCTACTTTTTGTTTCTTTTTTTAAATAATTTTTTTACAATGGAAAAGTTTAGACCTGTATAGAAGTGGAGAGAATAGTATAATGAACCTCGTGTAGTCAATTTCAATAATGATCCACTTCCGGTCAGCCTTGTGTCTTTCATAGGCAGGCATTCAGCTCTGCTATCCAGCAGAATCACAGATATTGCACAACTTCTTCATAAATCCTTCAGAATGTAGTGTGGAAAAACTCGAATGAATTTTTGGCCAACCCAGAGACAAGGGCTTATGCTTGTATTTATAAACATAACCATCATTCTGTAACCATACCTAAAACAAATAATTCCTTAATATGATCAAATATCCACTGTTCAAAGTTCCCTGATAGTCTCATAATTTAAAAAGTTTGGGGGTTTCTGAATCAGGATCCAAACAAGGTCCACATCTTGTATTTGTTGATATCCGTTTTTAAAGTCTAAATGAATTATCCACCTGAAAGGGTCAATAGTGATGGTGCTCTTTGCTGTTAAATGTCAGTGTCATTTAGCGAACTATTGATCCCTCTCACTCCTGTAAACTAATAGACAGCAGTGCTTGATCACACGCAGGTTCAGTTTTTTGCAGGAATATTTCCTGGTTCCTACCTCATCACATCAGGAGGTACCCAGCATCAGATTTTCTCCTTCTCATGATGTTAAGATCCATCTGTGAGTTTGGGTGATGAGGGTCTGACTTCTCTCATAAAGTGCCCCATCAGCTAATGGTTTTAGCACCTGCTAATGATCATTAGGCACATCGATGATTTCATTTAGATTCTGTCATTATTTCTGCATTTTTAAGGTGTGAGTCTTCTCTAAAGAACTTTCCTTCATCAATTATACCCCAAGGTACAGAGCACACAAGACACTTAGAAAAGCCATTATCGGAATGATGGTTCAGTTCTTCAGCACGCTCCAAAGGTGGCCGGTAAGGTGTTTTTTTTTTTTTTTAGCATCATTATAAACTCGTGACTTTTAACATAGATGATGTGTAACAATTCAGTGCAGTCTTATTCTCTGTGCTGCTCATACTGTTTCACCTTAGGCTGGTGGGAGCCTGTTTAGGTTTTATCCTCTGTCCTCTGGGCATGACCACAGGAGTCCCCCTTGCTTTCTGGTATGACAAGGTGCTCCATATTCATCTTAACATATTCCCTGTCTCTGACCTAGACTCAGACATTTCTCTGAGAAGACCTGATTCGTCTTAGTAGGAAAACAGTATGTAGAAACCACAAACAGCTATGCCCAGTTTTTGAAGACTTTGCATAAATAACAATGAGCTTGTAAGAGGTCTCTATACACAGAGGGGACCCAAGTGGTGTGCAGGGGCGTGACCGACAGCCACTGCATTTTCCACAGGTTCATTAAACAAAATAAACCCCACCAGAGCTCCCTCAAATGGAGTATGATTTTGCAGACCCTGCCTAAGTATGTTTCCCAGCCCTCCTCCTGGGATGAATTAGATATACCCACAAGCATTCGATCTTTTCTTGCCCTTCTGTGAGCACGGGCTTCTGAGAGGAGATGGTCAGGCTGAGGATTCTCCAGTCCTCTGTGCTTTAAAAGCTGCTGGGGGCAGAGCAGCTATTGTTCTGTAAGATCAGCCAGGCTGTCCCACCCCTTCCAGAGTGGTGCGTACGTGCCCTCAGACAGGTTGTTGCACACACAGACCTCCTAACTCAGGATTGCTAACTTTGTGGTAAGATGTCCATGAAGCCTGGGTCCTGTGCCCTCACAGACTGCAGAAGAGATCCAGTGGTACCCAGATGGCAGTCTTGGATCACTGCCCATAGACTCTCTCTTCATCTTTCCCTGTGGTCTGGGGCCAGGGTGCTGGTAGCCCCTTGCTGCTGAGAGGTCTTGCAGAGGGTAAGCTCTGAGCCAGTGTCCTGTGGATGTCGCCAAACTGCCTGATACCCTCCTCAGCTGCTAAGCTGGAGGCATCAGATGTGGTTGGCCGCACATTTACTCGGCAGGGACAGTGAGAAGAAAGGAAAATGATAGAGAAAAGCCAGTGACATTTTCAAGCTCTGTAGGAGTATATTTATATGTTGCTGCTACTGCTGCTGCTAAGTTGCCTCAGTCGTGTCCAACTCTGTGCGACCCCATAGACGGCAGCCCACCAGGCTCCGCCATCCCTGGGATTCTCCAGGCAAGAATACTGGAGTGGGTTGCCATTTCCTTCTCCAGTGCATGAAAGGGAAAAGTGAAAGTGAAGTTGCTCAGTCTTGTCGGACTCTTAGCTACCCCATGGACTGTAGCCTACCAGGAAAAGCTATTTGCAAATTTCTCCAAAGCCAGTCTGAGCTTCCTGTTTAAGGGGCAGGAAAACAGTTCTAGATGCTGTACGGTGGAAGTGATGCCTCTCGCCCATTGTGGGGCCATCCACCATCACAGGCTTGCTCACTGCCTCCTGGCCTTGAAGGGCCTCCATGTATTAATAGGTCTATGATGGGTGTTCTGCACAGTCGGCCTCCCGGTCACTCCTAGGCATTTTCTCCTACAAATCTCCAGATTGACTTTAAAAAAAATCCTAACATCAACAGGCTTTAAGCTTTATCTGGGAATAAAATGCAGTTTATAAGTCTCCTAAGTATTATTTATTTGCAGCTGGGTTAAAAGTCACAGATACCTTCTTGCTGTGAACTGAGAGGGGATGGAGTGGGGAGGGGGAGTCGCTTTTCATACAGGAATGGCCCACACGGCACAGATCCTTTCCTGCCAAGCACTTCATCACCTTTTGTAAACCCAGGGTCTCCAAGAGCCCGGAAACCAGATGAGGTTGCTCAGGATTTTAGAATAAAAAAGGACCCAAGACTTCAGCAGTGAGGTGAGATCTAGCCCAGACCCCTAGTATATGAAGCAGAGGTAAAGTGGCTGGGTGGGGCTGGGGTACCAGGGCCAAGGTTGTGGGCGCTCTTCCCATGCCCTGTCCCCTGCAGCAATCCAGGGCTCCAGGAAGGGCCTGGCCACCCACTAGGACAAGAGAGAGCTGGCTTGGAAGGGGATCCACAAACTGTGAGAATGAATGCAGAGGTCAGCAAAGGTGCAAATGAGGACAACAAGAGTTCCTCTATACCAGCACTAACCAACACAAATTAGAATAGAAAATCAGATATCACTTATTGTACCATAGCAATACAACTGTCAATTCTTTAGAAATTTAACAAAGGACACACAAGAATTTACTGACAACATTTAGAACTCTATTTTCAGGATGGAAAGAATGGCTGAATAAATGGTGTTACATTATGACTATCATATGAGATTGGCTAAAAACTGTAAAGATTTGTGAAGATCGTAATTTTCATGAAATTGTTGTGTAAATTCACTACACTTCCGGTCACAAGTCCATCAAGACTTTTAAAATGACTTAACAAAATTATTCTAAAATGTATACACAAGAATAAAAAGCCTGTTCCCAAGTAACGAAGTCAGTTTTGAAAAATAGAGTGAAGTTGGTGGGGGACTAGTCTTTCCACTAGATAATGAGGCACATTATGAAGCCATTAGTAGGAAAAACAATGAGGTAACAAGGGAACAGACAAAAGGGTTAAAGTCGTAAACTGAGTATGCAAAACCAGATAATGTTTATATGGAAGAGGATACACCATCCAGGTGACGCCACAAGTGAATGAAGAAAGGGAGACTGTCTAGAAGATGGTGATGGCAAACCACCTACCTTAGGGAGATAAAGTTGGATCCTTATGTCAGATACAGAGGAACTCTAGATCAATGGAACACCTAAAGGTGATCCATAAAACCATAAAGATAAAGGAAGAAAATGTGGGAGAGTATCTTTGTGATTTTAGAAAGAGAAAGGACTTCTAAAATGTAAATGAGATGGCCCATAGTACAAAACTCATGAGGTTGAGATCACTAAATTAGAGGGTGGTTTGTTAGGTAACAATGGATGAGGTCATTGTAAGGATTAAAGGAGGTAATCTTCAAAGTGCTGGACAGCCCATGGCTTGTGGGAAGTGCTTGACCCTATGTACACGTCTGTGCAATAAAATAGAACAGGGATCTATATTGGCTCGTGGTGACAGAAACTGTGTCATGGACTAAAATATATGAATAACTCAATTCTTTGTACCTGGCGCCCACAAATGAGATAAAATAAAACCTCTTATAGGTCCATCTATTCATTTCCTTGACGGGTAACTATGGGCCAGTAGGTGCAAAGTGTATCCAAAAAAAAAAAAAAAAAAAGAATTTTTCAAAAGGAAGTAAAACTTCCTAAGCCATCTCCTTTTGCTGTCTTTGTGCATGGAATTCAGAACCTCTAAGAAGGCACTAGATATATGAGCTCAGTGACTCATGAGTCCCTCATTTCTGGGAACACAGACAACTGATGAACTATATTTGTTTTCCTCTGTAGCGTGAGATCCAGAACTGGCACATTTTTCATCTGTGATGAATTCTTAATTAGCCATAGGCTCCAGTATCAGGAAATGCCAAGATAACTGAAATCCACGTGTGATTCAGAGATCTCAATCAAGTCAGTCATTTCAACCTCCAGGAGGATCTCTCACAGTTCTTTGTACTCCCAAGCACAGTGTGCTGGATAAATATGTGTTGATTATTTAAAATTAATCCCTCGTCTTTTTTTTTTTTTTAATCCCTTGTCTTTTTGAAAAGGATTTAAAACTCTTTATGGTTCTTCAAATCATTGATCAAAGTTGTTAAAACCCAAGCAATCAGCCAGACGTTAGCAACAGCGAACAGAAGGAAGGGGAAGGAAGGGTGCTGATGTTCATTCATGAGCTGCCTACTGGGCGCCTTAAAAATCCTATAAGGACTGTCTGAGGTAGGTGTTATCCCCATTTTATAGATGCAGAAACTGAGGCCTACATAGGGGGGAGCCCTTGCCCATAACCCACCGCTGGTACACTGCAAACCCAGGGTGACAGGCTCATAGCTGGTCCTCTCCCGCTCTGTTCCACTGAGAAGCAAAGAGTCAGGCTCACCCCAGGGCAACTCAATAGTGAGGGAAAGGCAGAGTGGCCCAAAGCCAGCTCCTCAATATGAAGACTTTCATAAAGTCAGAAAAGGTAGATCGTGGGACATAATAGAAACGACACATTTTGGAGAGGGTCTGCAGTTTCCCAGGTCATCATTACCTTGAGCTGATTTCTCGTGACTGCAGTCTTTGTGGCATGAAGCCTCTGGCCGGCAGCCTGCAAGATCCTGCATGTGCTTGGCTGGGAGGGATGGTGTCCAGCCAGGTCTGTCCTGGTCTCAACATCTCAACCTAAAATAATCCTGGACACTGTCCCCACCCTCTGGCCCACTTCCCATCCCACTTAAGGCTTCAGAATCATAACCTGTAAATCTGTTCCAGCCTGAGCTCTGCCCACCCTACAGCTGGTCTGCCGGGAGCTTCTGGGAAGACACTGGATGAAAGTGGAGAGGGAACATGTGCCTATTCCCTTCCCTTCCTCCTTAGGGTTTTCCAGCTTTGGGACTTTTCCTGGGAGGACAGGATGAAGACAGAGCTTTCGTGCACGCCAGGCCTTTCTGTGAGCTGCATGGAGCATCGGGGCGAGGCAGACCCAGGCGGGGTCAAGAGAAGTCCGAAGGGAGGGAGTCTCCAGCTGGCTGGGGCCCCAGTGCAGATAGCTGGGCTGCCCATTCACTTCCATATTCTTCTTTGGCTTTTCAGCATCCTCAGATGAGTTACTAGCCCAGCCACATGCAAGTGGCCACCGTGGCACTGGGGGTCCAGGGAGGGAGACCTGTACATGAAAGACAATTATAGGCAACTTCTAAGTCAAGCTACTTATGTCTCCATAATTGGGTTTTACAGCTCATCTGAGCTCCTGCTCAGTGCTCTGAGGAGCTGGAGGATTCGGGTGCACGCTCTGTGTTCCTGTCCTTCCCCAGAGGAGAAGCAGTAGCAGCAAGCTGGTGATGACACGTGGGGATGGCGAGAGTGCCCTGAACTTGTTTCTGTTGTTCCTTTCCCCTCTGGCATTGCTGTGACACACATTTTTCTCTAAGATTCTCAAGGAGAGGATGCAGCAAGGGGCACCGAGAGAGGAATGTGTAAGGGGTCAGGGGAGGGAAGCAGTGAGCCAGCAGGATCCTTTACCTGCCCCGCCTGTGCCTTTTCCTGTTTCAAAAAGAAAGAAGCAGAGAGAGAGAGAGAGTGCAATACAAGGCTGGCAGGGCCACTGGAAACCCAGGCAGCGCCTTCGTGCCGGTTAGAAGTACACTCAGCTTTAGAAGATGCAGTGTGGCTCAGTGACAGATGCAGAGCCTGGACCAAAGCTCCTACTGCCTCTGTCCTGTTGGCTGCTGTCTTGTGCTTATGCTGCAGTTCCCTGGACTCTCCTGCCTTGAACGACCTCAGGGTTAAAGGGCCAAGAGGGGATGAAATGTCTTCCAAGAACTTTCAGAATCCCAGACAGACCCTGGTGCTGAGGGAGATCAGTCTCTCACAGGTGGAGACTGAGCAGGGAGGCACTGATGCTTCTCTCGGCTGGTCAGGTGTCCTGGCCACCACCCCATGTGCACCCCATTCCTCACACATGAACTCTATTTAATTTCCCAGGGTGGTGATGCCCATATAGGGAAGGGGTGTGGCCCAGGCACAGTACCACCTTGCCAACCTTCCCTGGTCCGGAAGCCCCAGCGAGCTGACGGAACACGCCTGCCTTTGCTGTTTGGCTTCATTATATCTCATCTCATGAATCAAGACAGCAGGAATTTTCTGCAGTCAACCTCAACAGGAAACGATCCTGAGAATCTGCTGCTTCTTCTTTAATTGATGGAAAACACAGAAAGGACAAGTTCCTCTCAGGAGTGTTTGTGCCACTCAGTTGAGAGGTGTCACTGGTTCACCTGACAGCTCGGGGACCCAGGCTGGGTGGACATCGTTTATCAACGATAGTACAGGGATGCAGTTTGCAAGCTACCAAGTTGGACTCTTGGCTCTGGAAATTTAATGTGTGACAGCTGCGTGCAGCCAGTGGTGTCCAGCATTTTAAAAAGGTCAATTAAGAAATGGCTGATGGTGGTGCAGCTCATGACAGCCCAAGGGGGTGAGCAGGGCCGAGTAAACAGAAGGGCTGAGACGTATATTACTGGAATTGAAGTGTCGAAGTGAAGCGTGGTGGGGAGGAAATCTATTGTCACAAGCCATAAAGCACATTTGAGTTTTGCAGCGGAAAGCAGTACAGCTGTTTCCCTCCCCAGGGCAGCACAGGGAGCGGTCTGTGAACGGAGGGCTTGGCAGACAAAGGCGACACCTGCATGGCTTGATCAGTCTGCAGACAAAATTGTTACCCTCCTCACTGCCTGTTCCTTTGCACTTCCTGGAGCACGAGGCAGACGCTGAAGTGATGGTCATAATGTGGGTCATGTTCTAGAAATCCATATTTTAAGCATTTCCCCAAGGCTGGGCTCCACCTTCTCTTCAGGGCATGTGGGTGAGTGGGCGGATGGGAGCCTGAGGGCCAGCGTGAACGAGTGCCTTTCCCCAGATGCATGTCTGCTCCCTGGCTTCAATGGACACCCAAATCCAGGGAAAGTCTAGACCTTTTACATTGTGATGGATAAAAGAGGGGTTCCTTAGAGGAAGCCTATTTCAGCCTGTGACAGAATTGGCTTATGGTTGAGGGAAGGCACTGCATGAGGCTCTTTTTCAAAAATCAGACAAAGGGGTCTTAGACTGCTCGGACAGGCTTTTTTTTTCGCTATATCTACCTGTCAAGCTAGAAATTCAGCAGAGCAATGGGAGTGCTAATTGATATGCAAAACAGGTCCAGAGTTCCTAGAAATGTCTAATGATCCTCCAATTCACTGTGAATGCAGAATTAAGACCTGCACTAAATGAAATGGGAGTAAGAACACCAACCTTTTTGCTTTCCCTTGTTTTTATCTTTCCTCTTTCAAATCGACTTTGGGAAACCTCACAGGTTTTATGATTAAAAAAAAAATAGTATAGCCATCAGTGGGGTTTGTCTTTCACACACTGGGTATTTATTATTAGAAAATAGCTTCTATCAGCTGTCAGTACCAAACAAGTTGAAAGGAGCGTGCTTCTCACCATAAATTGTTTTCCTCCTTAATGAAGTTTAAATAACAGTTCACTGTGGGGAGAGTTGTCACGCCTCTTTTTTTTTCTTTAAAAACTGAATAATTAAATGGATTTTAGTACAAAACATCCTTCAAATATGACTTGTCCTGCAGTTATGCTGTCCCCTTGAGTAAGGGACTTGGAAGAGATGGAAAAGACCACTCAAGCTATCAAATTACCCCAAAGAATCTACAGTAAAAACTGGGAAACAAACCAATGAACCCAAACAAAACCCATCCAAACCAGGAAACCAGTTTTAACGTTGGCTTTTCAATTTTGATTATCATCTGAGTTTAATATATATATATATTCATATTTGAAATAGTAATAAAAAAGGAAGAATTGAATTGCATCCTTAGCAGGACAACCTTCCTCACATGTGAAAGAGGTGTTCAGAAAATTCCATACAGTATCTGCTAAATAAACATGTTTGGCAGCTTAGCAAATATCATATGATTGCAGCATCCATGATTTGAAGTCAAAGAGCATTTGCTTTCTTCGGGCAGAGTCCGTTGGTCAGGGCGACGTGATTACATGGCTCTGGATGTTCTTCGACCCACAGGCTTGAGGAAGGGTTTGGGAGTGGCTCAGTGCATGGCCCCAGTGCAAAAACTTCCAAACCCCAAACAACAAATCGACCAACCAACCAAACACACAAACATCAAACAATTGTCTCCTTTGAGTTCCTCTTGACAGAGTGGAGGCCCAGCAAGGACTGCTGGTTAGAAGGGATGTTGACAGACTTTGGAATGAGGAGAATCACCCTCTGATTGGTCCGACGCCATTCGTTGTACAATCGACAGTGGTACCTAAATGACACCTGGGGTCGGGAGAGGAAAAACAAGAGAAGGTTTCAGGTTACGGAAGCCGGTTATCAATTCAGACAACCTATGTGCCATTTAAAACAGTTCCAAACATCAGTACAGCTGGGCAAGAGCCTGGGGCAAAACTGCTCTAGCAGGTAGATGCGTGCTGAGTCTGAGGTTCAACCAAAGAGCACTCGTGCCCTGAACACAGGGGCAGGGCTCCCCTCATGCCTCTTCATACTGGGTCAAATCATAGTATTAATAGGAAATAACGTTCCTTCTGAGTCTGGACTTATTTTCAGAGTAGTGGTTTGGACCCCAAAGGGGAAGAAAGTTGGTGGGGGGCAGTGGGCAGAGTGGGTACAGCGCCAGTCTACACGCAGCTGTGCGACTAGGCAGCGCGCTCTTTGGGTCATCGAGTTTCTCTCTGTTAAACGAGAGGGATGTGAGGGCTTCACATGCCCTTCTGTAGGTTGGACACTGCACAACTCAAAGGACCCCGTTCACGGTATGACAGGAAAGGCACCCTTCGTGTTGTGATATGGACAACCTGCACCCCTGTACTTGGCAGCCCCTGTGAGTGATCCCCATTGCCCCCAGCACCATGGCTTCCAGTAGAGAAGCTTCAGCATGGGTACCACCTCCCCTGATGAGTTCTTCCTGAGCCAGCACCTGTACCCATCTCAGCATGGCATCAGTGCCCTGTACGCCACTGTCCTTGTTTCTCCCTCTCCCTGCACTAGAAGCATCTTGTTGAGGGCAGGGGCTTCTGTTGTATTCATCTCTGCATGCTCTGCACCTGTCACAGTGCCTGGCGCTTAGGAAGTTGCTCAGTTAAGTTCACCGAGTGAATGGATGAGTGAATAAATATCCTGTACCTTCTAACTGCAACACTGCTTTTAGACTTAGGCCTCTCTTATACAATACACGACAGCACGAGCAGTAAATGCATCATCAACTGTGACCTAACTGTGCCCTCAAAGTGCTTGCTTCTTGTGTAAATATACTCGAATGAGATGCTTGCTTGCTTCTGTGGCTTGCTTTGGAGAAGACGAGAAAAGCATTTATCAGTTTTTCCAGGAAATTCAAAGAATCGATTCTTCTGAAGATGTATAAACTGCCTTTAAAAGTGGAAGTATAGGTTCTAGTTTGAGTATATCCAAATGTCTAGGTAAGTGTTGGGGAAGAAGGCGCCCGTGACCTCAGGATGACAAATTATTCAAGGTACAGACTCTTTAACCACCTGGGGTAGGTGAGTCATGCTGACCCTAGAACAGTCCCTGTTGGCCAAAGTGGACTGACCCTATGGTTTGAGTTCAGTGTTTCTGGAAGAGAATGCAAGCTCTTGATCAGAAAGGGCTTGTTTGTCTTCATGGAAGGATCATGAAATCCAAGGCCACTCACTCAAATTTCTTAGGGCAGAAAGCAGATACCACAGACAGAATGCCAGAGAGATTTCAGTATGAAAGTATAAGCTTTTAAACTCACACAGATGCGCTTTTCTCCAAAAGGCTCTGAACACGCCAGAGTGGATCAGAGGTGTTTTTTTTTTTTTTCTTTTTTTAAAGGTTGATTCTCTTGTATCTGTTCTGTCCTGCTGCTGCCTGGTGCTACTCATGAATGTAAGAGGCAGGCTGGAAAGGGAAATAAACCCTGAATACTCATTGGAAGGACTGATGCTGAAGCTGAAGCTCCAGTATTTTGGTCATCTGATGAGAACAGCTTACTCACTGGAAAAGTCCCTGATGCTGGGAAAGACTGAGTGCAGACATTGAACAAGGCATGAGAGGATGAGATGACTTGATGACATAATCAATGCAATGGGTGTGAACTTGGGCAAACTTCAGGAGATGGTAAGGGACAAGGAGGCCTGGCATGCTGCAATCTATGGTGTCACAAAGAGTCGGACACAGCTGGGTGACTGAACATTTATTTCAATAATCGGGTTGTAGTTTTCAGATTAAAATAATTATATATGGTAAAAAAAAAAAAAAAAAAAAAAAAAGAGGCAGGCTGGAAAACGTGCTGATCAGGGCCAAGGGCAGGGAAGGGGTATGAAACAGACAAGTAATAATGAAGAGCTGGGGCTGTACAAGAAATCTGGAATCTGGAAATATTACAGGAAAAGCTGGATTTGAAATCGAGTCCCTCCGTTGGGATGGTAATGAGCTGCGCATGCTCAGTAAGCACAGGCGCCGTGGCAGCTGCGCGCAGTAGGAAGCAACCCGTGGGATGCCTCGTTTGTAAAATGTGAATAATGATATCAGAGATAATGCATAAAAAGCATGCTGCACAGTGCCATTGCCACATGTTAGTGTTCTTGGCCTGTTATTTCTGGCGGGTTAAATCTGAAAATAAGATAATTTTGTAACACTCCTTAGATACAGAAAGGTGGGGGAAAAAGAAAAAGACAGGTTGGGCCATTTCCTCTAAAGCCTTGCTCTCAGTGTGGCCGTGAAGGATGCACCACCTGGGAGCTTGTTAGAATATAACAACTGTGGGCTCCACCCAGACATAGGGAATCAGAGCGTGCATTTTAACAAGATCCCCAGGTGATTCGCATGTACATTCAAGCCTGAGAAGCACTGCTTCAAGGAACGCTGGGAGTCCATGACTTAGCAGATCTCCCAGTTCCTTGGCTGGGAAGTACAAAAATAAGACCCACGTTCAGACAAACAAATGAGATCTTACTAGGCATTCATCTGTCTTAATTGCTGTTCACCACCACGGTCTGCAGGGGAATTCAATCAATAAGAAAGCATCATGTGAAGATGACGCTGTGTCGGAGATAATGAAGGTAGGTGCAGAGCACCGGGATCATGGGTCTGCAGTTGCCCTGGGTAGTTCTGGCTCTGGTCTCTAAGAGCGCCAAGACACTCCTTCCCCTCAGTGGAACAGAAGGAGAATAAGACAGGTTTGATTTAGAGAAACAAAGAGGCAGTGAGGAAAAAAAAAAAGCAACATAAAGGGAAAAAGAAGCTATGGCAGTAGTAACACTGGGAACTTCATTTAGATATTTATTAAATTTCTGAGGTTTTACAGAAAGAGGAGGAAGAAAGAGCACAGGGCCGCTATTCTAAAATCTACTCTTAATGGGATGGGTTTCTTGAAGTGTCTTCATTTTTTTCATCCAAAGGCTATTTATTAACCTCCGGTCATGGGCGAGGTCTGTACAGAGTTGCAGTCATGTGCACGGCACCCAGAGGGCTGGTGCGTATTAGCATCACCTCTCCCCGAGAGGCTTCCCTGGTGACTCAGTGGTAAAGAATTAGCCTGCCAATGCAGGAGACATGGGTTTGATCCCTGGGTCGAGAAGATCCCCTGGAGAAGGAAATGGCAACCTGCTCCAGTATTCTTGCCTGGGAAATCCTATGGATAGAAGAGCCTGATGGGCTACAGTCCATGGGGTCGCAAAAGAGTCAGACTCAACTTAGAAACTAAACAGCAATAGCTCCCCAAGGGAGGTGACTGGCTGAGGCCGAACGTTTGCTGTAAAGTCATGGCATGATTTGGGAAATCCTCATTAGGAATTTTGATTCTGCCCTTTCTCTTTGGAGTTCATGGTGTGACTGAAGCATATGGATGAGGCCAGGGCTGTGAAAGTTGTCTTCCCAGAATGGGGCCTGACCTCTGATCTGTGATGTTCCCGTGGAAGACAAGAGGGCGGTGAGGGAGTGAGTCAGCCACACTGGGTCTTGCTGGACACCCTCAGGGTGTGTCTGAACCCACCGTCAGCCTTGCCAGGACAGCATTCTATTCAAGCTTTCTCCTCTGTAAAGAGAATTTAAATGATTGACCCACAGGACTGGGAGTCAGCCAGAAGGGCTGGATCGTTCATTCCTTTCATCTGGTGATTTAATCAGTTGCCACCGAGACTCAGTAGATGGCGGTACCTCTTGGTGGGGGAGGGTTGGTCACTGCACATGGGCATTGCTACGCTGGGTTAATGCAGATCCTATGTGGACACTTTCTGATTTCTTCATTTGGACTCAGTTCTCACCTACTTATGTCTGTCCAGGGACTTCAAATGGTTTGTGGCATGCACAGTGATGTTTCTGGGGCACCTCTTCCCTCCAGCTCTCAGGGTGGAGGTGACCGAGGTCTTGGCCTCCTTGGTGCCAGACACCTGTGTGTCCGAGCAGCGGATTCCAGAAGGCAGAACTCCCTGAGTCTGTCAAGCCTGGGCCCCAGAGCTCCAAACGCACCTTCGGGCGAGCAGCGCAGGTGCAGGCCCCTCTGACAGCGCCAGCAAGGCCCTTCCGGGAAGGTTCCTCCGGGGAGAGCTGGGCTGGGACTGACACCGTGTTTGTTTATCTAAGACATTTTCACAGCATATTCTCCTTACGTCTGACAGCTTGTTTACAATGGATTTCTGCTGGAGGGCAGTTTCCAAGTGCTGTCAGCTTCTGAATTATGGCTCTTGCCAGGCCCACTCAGTACAGCATTTATCTGGGAAGGAGTTAGTCCAAATTCAGTAACCTATCGCTGAGCTGTGGCCACTGCGAGTTTTTCACAGCAAAGGGGAGAAACGCCTGTCCTTCCCTCCAGTTGCTCTTTGTTTTATAGAGGGGGAAGGGACAGTGTGAGATGGGGGAGCACAGCAGCGTGAGATGGGGGAGCACAGCAGCGTGAGATGGGGGAGCACAGCAGCTGGGGGAAGAGAGCCCATGCCTCTGCTGAGCGCCCCGATGGATGTTCCTGGAGTTATCCCACCTCATCCTCACAACAGTTGACCCAGGGCTCAGCAGTTGTTTCCTCAAGTCTGTGCATAAGGAGAGGGATGATCAGAGAGGTTAGGGACCCTGTCTGAAGTTGCACAGCTATTTGGATGCTAAGTCTTGGGTTTAAACACAGAGCCTTTGGATTCTGAAGGCATGCACTTTTTTTTTTTTTTTTTTTTTTACCACGCACCGCTGCCTCTTGGCAGCATTTCTGGGTGAATTATGTCATCAGTCTCCTGAAAGAGCCAGTCCAGGTACATTTCCCACCCAAGCCTTCCTTTCACCTGAGATGAGAGATGAAACAGGATAACATCCATTTTTCTCTAGGTAATCTCTTTTATCTTTCCTTCTTTTTGCCCACTCCCCCTCTCTTTTTTTCTTCCCTGTTAGGTAAGTGTATGCTTTACAAAGCAGATTTTTAAAAAGGCCTTAACTTAATTTGAATGTCCAGAATTTAAGACTACATCTTCATTCAATCTTCATCTTAGGAACTTGTACAAGAAAAATGAGAAACTAGCAAACTTCTCAACATGGTAAAACCTACACTTAATTGTTTTCCAAAGTGCTCTCCCACATACGCTTTCACATCAATCTCCTAAGGCCAGGAGAAGCTGGTAGGATGGGTATGACTCTCATCCCCACTTTACAGATGAGGACATTGAGGCTCGGAGAAGTGAAATGACTTTTCGAAAGTGGTGCAGGACTTAGACGGTAGTGGACAGACAATTTAGTTTCTTATTTCTAATCCTCTTCCCACAACACTGTCCTTGCAGCTTCTGAGTCAGCCTGATGGCTTGATTCACAGTGAATCAAGACACAGTTTAGAAGCATAGATGTTTAGAGGAGACAATAAAAGTTTTGGTTGAGGGCTTTATTAGGCTGGGAAAATGAATGCCTCCCTTAACCAGAAGACTCCCATAAAGTTCCAAGCACCGAAACACTCCCTATTTACCCAGGCTCAAGTCAGGCCCCTTTTACTGAGACTGAAATGCATCCCTCACTTAGCATCTGAAACTCTCAACCTGGGAGGAGGCACAGAGCTGGACAAGAGGGAAGTGCAGTGAGCAGGGGGTTGTGGTCAGCGTGGTAGGGATGGCAGCTAGTGGCACAGGGCTTGGGATGTAGGGTAAGGGAGCAGGTGTGGGCACCATAAGCTTCACATGCTGACACTGTGCTGCAGAGATGGGAATGGGACAGCCTAGACAGGAAATACATATTGAATAACAACGGAGCGTGCTCAGATTAGAGATGAGCAGGCACATGCTGGGAAGCAGGGGGGCCCGGTTTCTGAAAACCTAGAGGACTATGACATTCTTCCCTGCAGGTCTCACAGGGAAGTGCCAAGAGAGAGCAAATGCTGCCCCCTCTTTGTGGGCGCTGCTAACTGGTACCCAAGCAATCATGAGGTTAATTAAAACAATAAAAAACCAGAGAGGGTTAAAATTTTTTCCCTTCTATCCAGCAGGAACACTTATTGGGAAATGGTTTTTCTTTAGTGGCAGCTTCTCAGCTAGATGAATTAGTGGTTTTATGGGCAGCAGAATCAATGTCCCAACCCAGAATAATCAGCAGGCGAAGTGCATCTCCTCGTCCAACAAAGACTTTAGGTCTTGTCAGGACGAAAGGAGGAAATAACCAGCAGGAGGATTCATGATCTGTGCAGGCAGCGACAGCAACATTGGCCAAGCACGTCATTCATCATGTACATCATATACTACAATCCTGGCAAAAGTGAGGAGCACGAACAAGAGAAAGAGGATGCCAGGCCTGCTTGGCTGTGAGAGGGGAGGAATGCCCAGGGAGTATGCCTTTGACTGATGAACTCTCAGAAGCTGGGGCTTTTTCTTTGCTTCATCTGCTCTTCCCAGCAGTGAACATACATGTACACACACACACGGACACACACACCCCCCGAATCACTATCGCCAGCACTTGAAGGTCTGTTTGCTCCCAGGCAGGTGAGATGAGCTACAGACAAGAGGGAAAGCCATGCCAGCCGGGTGCTGCCAGCTCCCACCGGCTGCAATCCCCGGGCCCCGGGCCATACTTACTAGTGTCCAAAAGAGGTAAATAGTGAAGAGTGCAACAGTGAGTGCAATCAGTCCGACGGCTTCAAGCCGACTGCTAAAGTGCAGGTGGTCCACGGCGCCCCGCAGGCAGAGCCAGCCCGAGATGGTGGCTAGCGGGGTGATGAACAAGAAGCACACCATGTCTCCAAACAGAGTCCGCTTCTCGTGCTGGGGACCTGGGTTTCTGAGCCACTGCCGGGGGAAGGGAGACAGAGAAAAACAGGGACAAGGTTAAACACCAGGGAGGAGTGGAGACAGGCTACTCTGAGGTTGTATTTTTCTTCAGCATCTGGAAAAGGCACTTCTGACCTGTTCTGAGATCACATGGAAACAGTAAGGGCTCATTCCCAGCCCTGTCCCATCAATAGTAGTGATGATGATAATAGTAATAATAATAAAAGCATCCTTGCTGTAGATGTCCTGCTGGTTTTGAAAAGAGTTCAATGACTATTATTATGAATCACAATGACCTATGGGAAAGGCAGAGAGAATGTTATCTTTGAAAGGTAATGGAGGTGCAAGAAGTGCTGTAGTGTGCCAGAGCTTTCCTGTGTCTTGACCCTGGGAATGTGTGCAGGAAAGGGTTAACTTAGCATGCCCATGTTGCGCCCACATTGCTCAAATCCTGCACATTTCCAAGACCTGTTTTTTTTAAGATTGGCTCCTAAGAAAAGAGCTCTGAGTCCTTGTAATAATGTGCTTGATAAGAGTGTTTTTGTATGCCTGAGCCCTTGGGCCACATGGTGCCAGGGTAAGCAGATAGTTTATGCCAATGGTGTGGTTTATGCTGAACACCTATTTTTGCTCCAGTGGCTGGAGTCTGAGTAGCTGAGGTCTTTCATGCAGGCACTGCATATCCTATGTGACTGACCCTAATAAACGTCCTGGACACCAAGGTTCAGGTGAGCATCCATGGTTGATAATGCCTTACACATGTTGTTTTATTGCTATAAAAATTAGGGACATCTATGTGGTATTACTGGGAAGGGACATCTGGGAGCTTGTGCCTAGTTCCGCCTGGACTTTGCCCCAGCACCTTCTGCCTCTGTTGATTTTAATTGGTATCCCTCTGTTGTCACTCATTATAACCATGAGTATAAGAGCTTTTCTGGGTCTTGTGAGTCCTAGTCAGTCACTGAGGGTGGTCTTGGGGAAGGAGACTCACCTTTACTCCATGAACTCCATAATGCCTCTTCCCTTATATTTTAGGAGCCTGGATCTCCTACTTAGGACTGTCTCTGACATATTAGACTTCCCTGGTGGCTCGCACGGTAAAGCATCTGCCTACAAGGTGGGAGACCCGGGTTTGATCCCTGGGTTTGGAAGATCCCCTGGAGAAGGAAATGGCAACCCGCTCCAGTACTCTTGCTTGAAAAATCCCATGGATGGAGGAGCCTGGTAGGCTACAGTCCATGGGGTCACAAAGAGTCGGACATGACTGAGCGACTTCACTTTCACTTTCTGACATCTTAATTGTGCTACCATCTTGACTGAACCAATCCCAAAAAGGGTGGGGAAAACATCAGCTTGTTGAAAGACTAGAGATGAGCATTCCCTCAGGACAGGAACAAGGCAGTCCTCCCACTTGGGGAATTGCTGAATGTCTGCTGAGATGTTTTCCATAATCCATCTAGGAAAAGTCATGCTTACGTATCGGTGTCAGTGCATGTTGGTAACGAGGCCAGGTTGCTTTCCTTCAGCTTATCATGGAAACATTGCCCAAGTAATTTCTCATCTCACTACCCCATCTAGCAATGACAGAGGCCAAGGAGTCCAGAGAAGGTGTCAGGTGAGGTGGGAGAGACGCTGGCTGACTGTCTTCCACATATTCTCAGGGGGCAGCAGTGCTGTGGGCTGCTGAGAAGGTACCCCAAGGGGCCAGCACAGTGATTCCTACAAAACCATTGGTGGGAGGGAAGGGACCATGACAGGGGAGACTGGAGAGAGGGAAGGCTATACTCAAGGGCAGACCCAGAAGACACGGGAGCTGCAAAGAGGGCGAGGGAACTGAGGAGAGAGCTGTGTATAGGCCAGCAGAGCCTCAAGAGTGAGCCCAAGAGGTGGAAGGTCAGAGGCACAGAAGGCAATTTTCTGTTCAAGGAAGGAGCAGACTTTCCTTGAATGTTTGCCTGAGGCAAATAGTAAATGAGCCCAAATGCCTACATTACCCCTTTCCAGTGACAACCCACTTTTTAAATTAATTAATTAAACTTATTTGGCTGTGCCAGGTCTTAGTTGTGGCACACACAACATTTGGTTGTGGCATGGGGGATCAAGTTCCCTGACCAGGGATCGAACCCTGGCCCCTTGCATTGGGAGTGCAGAGTCTTAGGCACTGGACCACCAAGGAAATCCCTGACATTCCACTTTAAAAATGGCTGAGATGCTGAAAGAAGTCACTTCAGCTCAAAAATGGACCTGAATAAATACTAAAACATAGATAATGGGAGTTGGCTTGTCTGTGAATATAAACACAGTATTATAAAAATTTAATACAAATACCAAAACGATCAAGTGCAGACAGTATTAACCTCACTACGTGTTGTCATGCTACCTCAGACATCTCAGCAGCTTCAAAGAAATTCAAAGAGCCCTTAGTAATTAATGTTTTCTTATCTAAATACTGGCAATATTTCTGTGAAGTGGAGAGTAGAAACGAGATATTGTTATCCCCACTTTACAGAGGCTCAGCAAGGGAGAATGACTGCTCCAGGTGACACTGAGAGGGGATCAGGGTCTCTCCACTGTTGTTCAGATGTCCTGCCAGTGAAATATTTTTTTTTAATAAATTTATTTATTTTAGTTGGGGGCTAATTACTTTACAATATTGTAGTAGTTTTTGCCATACATTGACATGAATCAGCCATGGGTTTACATGTGTTCTCCATCTTGAACCCCCCTCCCTGAAATATTTAAAAACTGAAGTGGCAAGGCATTCAGAAATCCAGATTCTTAAACACTAGTGCCAACCTAGCAGCAACCTGACTCTCCTGGTAGCTTAGATTTTCCCAGGAAGTAGACCTGGGAAGCTGGCCTGTTTTTCTCTGTGCCCCCACTTGCTGGAACATAGTAGGTTCTCAATAAATTTGCTACAGGTGTGCAGACAAGCTTACCTCATTGGCTAAGACCCCCCTGCACCTCCTCAGTTTCTGTTCCTTGGGAATTCTGAAAATATTTTATTAAACCTAACTTAGCACTTTATGTGGCCCTTGACACCGCTCACTGAAATGACTCAGGTATGCAAGGAGGTGATTATCGATCACTGCAGAACTCTGCCTGATGCACAATAAATTGCAGAGGCAAACTGCTGCTGCTAAGTCGCTTCAGTCGTGTCCGACTCTGTGCGACCTCATGGACTGCAGCCCACCAGGCTCCTCCATCCATGGGATTTTCCAGGCAAGAGCACTGGAGTGGGTTGCCAGTGCCTTCTCCGAGAGGCAAACTAGAAATTACTATTGTTTGTTCCCAGTTTCCTATTTTCTAATTGTTCTTTGACCTTCTATATTCCTAAAAAGTTTCTGGGTCATTTTTTATATCTATGACCACCAGGACCTGGATTCTGCATATTATTAACACTATATTTGTTTGTTTTTTTTTTTTTTTTGCTTACTTTACTCTCTGTGTTGTTTGCTGCTGGGTCATATTTAGGTATGAAGTTCTTTTTTTTTTTTTTTTGAAGTTCTTTTTTTAAAATTAACTGCTTAACTGATTGTTGGCTCTGCTGGGTCTTTGTTGCTGCACTCGGGCCTTCTCTAGTTTTGGCAAGCAGGGGCTAATCTCTAGTTGTGGTGTGCAAACTTCTCATTGTGGTGGCTTCTCTTGTTGGGGAGCACAGGCTCTGGGCACGCAGGCTTCAGTAGTTGCAGCACGCGGGCTCAGTAGTTGCGGTGCATGGGCTTAGTTGCTCCGAGGCATGGGGGATCTTCCCAAACCAGGGATTGAACCCATGACCCCTTCTTTGGCAGGCAGGTTCTTAACCACAGGGAAGCCTAGTATGACGTTCTTCAAACAGGTACTGTTATGTTAAAATCTGTGACTTCTTCAGAATCCTAAGTATAATTTATCTCCCACAAATGCAGGCCCCGTGATTAAGACCACTAGCAATATCTGTTATTGAGGAAAAATTTATCCTGTGCCATGGTAAGACCCTCTGCCACTATCCAAATATTTGATACAGGATATTTAAACAGAGTCTGTAACAGAGAGAATGTGATTTTGTCTCAAGTTCCAGCAATCGGGGATTGTCTAAATACACTATGGAATTTTCTTAAAACAGACTTCTATGGAGTAATCTCAAGTGATAATGTATATTTTGTATTTACTGACATGATATATTGCTGAACAAGAAAAGAATTCTACTAGACAGAATTAGAGTAGGATCATGTATATGTAGTGATATATCTACATGCACATGAACATTTATACTTACATAGATGTAGTGAATTTACATAGACAAAGACCAGAAGGATCCTAGCAAAACAGTTGCTATTCTTGGTGGTAGAATCAGAATGGTCTTTAACTTTGTTCCTTTTTGTATGTATATTCATGTTTTTCTAAAACAAACATGGATTACCTGTGCAATTATGTACAAAACATCCAGAGAGAGAGAGGGAAGTGAGGTTGGAGGGAGAGAGATGAAGAGAGAGGAGGAAGTCAGGCGAGGCAGGCGTTTAGAACACAGCAACTGTAGCAATAAACTAAACTATGACTGAGTCAAGGCTGGGGCAGCCCGTGCTAGATATTTGGAGCTTTTGTGCAGTAGCTCATTGAGTCTTCACAATAACCCTGTGAGGCAGATCCTAACATTAGCCCCATTTTACAGATACAGACACTGGGGAACAGAATTTAGCAACGTACCTAAGGATAGATAGCAAGTGTTGAGACTGAAACCAGCCTCAGTGTTCTGATCCTTGCTTTCCATATTTATGTTTTCTTTCTGCATCAAATGATATTTGCATGTGTGCATGAGTGAGTGTGTGTATATGTGTGTGTGTGTGTATACACCTGCACATGTACCCACAAGATGTTTTGCAGATTTTCAGCTAGCTGGGATATGGTAAGTCCTGCTGTTTTCTTGGTACGTCACGTAACTGAATGGTTGGCTGGCCAGGATGTTATCATGGTAACTTTATAAAATTTGCTTAGGCTGCTGTTCTGTTCTATGTTAATTCTTTTACCATACCACAATATTCTGGGTGTTTAATCTCAGCTACATTATCATGCATTTTAGCTTAATTCATAATAGGCAAAAGATTGGTCTCAACTATTGTTCAATTGCATTTCTTGCTTTTTACATGTCGTCTGCCTCTCTCTTACCAGTTATACTTATTTAACATAAAGTATTACCCCTATTCTGTAGTAGCATCTTTGTGTCCCAAACATTGAGTAAAGAGCAAGACAGAGGCAGAACGGCAGGTTTGTTTGCATGTCTAGTCTTCCCACTGACCTGAGGTGGCCCTTACCTTTATGTCACTGGTGTTTTACAGCACATTCAGCATTCAGAGGCTGAATGAATGACAGTAACTTAAATTTGCATGTTAACTCAGACCTTACAATATGCCAAGCACTATCTTATCTGCTACATGCAGTAATTTATCCACTCTTCAATAACCTTTGTAAGAGGTACCATTATTAACATTAGTATTTTATATTAACAGGGAAACTGAGGCATGGAGAAGTTAAATAAGTTATAGAAGTTTGACCTTGTCTTGATCTATGTAGTCTAGCTCCAAAGATTGTGCTCCTATTATATCTTCATTCTTTAAAAAAAAAAAAAAAGGTTGGGGTGTGGGAAGGGTGGGTGGATAAAGGGGAGAGGAGGAGGAGATCTGCACCTTAACTGGTTTTATTACTGCAAGAAGGAATATTTACTTATCATGGTTCCCCTGGTGTGCTCAGTCGTGTCTGACTGTTTGTGACCTTGTGGACTGTGGCCCACCAGGCTCCTCTGTCCATGGGATTTTCTAGGCAAAAATACTGGAGTGGGTTGCCATTTCCTTCTCCATGGTTCCCCTGGAATGAAATACCAATTAATTTATCCTGCTGCTTGTGGACAGCTTTTGTAGCTAAATAATCATCATTTTTTTTTTTTGAGGGGTATCTGTGCAGCTTGTGGGATCTTTGTTCCCCAACCAGAGATTGAACCTGGGTCTCCTGCAGTGAAAGCTTGGAGTGAAACCACTGAACTGCCAGGAAATTCCCTAAAATATCATTCTTAAAGAGTCTTTAGTTTGACCCTAGTCCTCAGCTTGTACTTGGTGGTTGGTTGTATTTTTAAGAGCGGAGGTCAGTGATGGAGAATGCTCATTTGTATGGCCTCTTTCGCCTTGGCAGGCCCACCTGCATGGCTGCCAGGGGATCTATGGGCAGCCCAGGGCACCTTCCTGGCTTTTGTTCTCTGTCCATCAAAATCATAAAGCAGAGAGATTGTGCTGTTGAAAGCCCTAGCAGTGAACTGGCTTTTTTTTTGTGGGGCTCTCATTCCAATCATTGGCTTGTTCCCAAATGATGAGATTGTTCTACTCTTAGAAATAGGTACAAAAGTCAACCAACCAACCAACCAAATGAAACAAAACAGAAACCTCCACGGTAATCAGCAGTGTAGGCCCGAGACAGCAGAGGGAATCAAAGCAGCATTCCACTGCCGGGGACACAGCATCATTCACTGGCTGTAAATGGATATCCAAGCTGAGCCAGGCACTCGTGGTTTTTTGCAAGGTGGGTTCAGTTCTAATTACAGTGTCAATTTGTTAAATCCCTTACTGCTGGGGAGGAGGGAGGGGGTGCAGTGCTACAGGACATTAGATTCTGCCTCCCAGACTCTGAGTTAATCGGCTTTAATCCCCAAGGTGGACAGGACATCCAGGTCAGTTTGTACTGGAACCAGATTACACTCTGGTGGCTAATAGCTCTGATCGATTTCAACCTTCCCCATGAATCTCCTTAATGAGAAACCATCATGAGAATGAAAGAAACTGATAGGAGGGATAACAACCGATAGAACCATAACAAATTTATAGGGTAGAAAAACAGAAAAAGGAAGGCCTGATCTCAGAATGTTTACTCACTTGGGTTTATCTGTCCAAGTGTCTCCTGCTAATCTGACACTTGGCAGAGTTATTCACCAAGCGCTTGCGTTTCTTGGAATGAGGCTTTTTGAAGCCCAACACAACACAGCCTGCACTGAGCTGTCTGGCTTGCCCAGAGAGCTGCGATGGGAAAGGGGCAGTGCAAAGATCAGAAGACATGTGACAGGTCTTCTGCATGATATAGAACTGAAGATGAAACTTGAAAATTACACATTTCAGCTAACTTGAAACATAGCAAAGAACAAAACCAAACAAACTCCCACCAGTGTTTTAAATCCCTGAACTTTACAGTCTGTCAGTGAATTTCCAGGACAGTTGAAGTTGCTTAGGAGGAGATTCTGACTCCGAGGAAGCTAAGGAGATGCTCGCTCCAAATGTCCATCAACCCCGGCTGCAAGCAATGCACCTCAAATGAAAACTTCACAGATGATTTGCTCATGACCCTAAATGCCAGTCTTCAGCCTTGGCCTCTCTCCAAAGCTCCAGATGTGCGTATTCAGCAGGCCACTCCACACCTCCACTTACATGACTAATAGACAACTCAAACTCCTTAGACCACTGGGGAAGTCCCCAAAGCTGAACATTTGATTTAGCATGGACTTCACCACCTTTTCTGCAAGGCTCCCTATCAGTAAATGACACGACCAACCACCCAGTTGCTTCGTTAATCCTGTTTCCTTTCTATGTCGTACCCTGCAAATCTAGTCCTTCTGTAAGCCCCGGCAGAACTCCTTCAACACACATCTGGAGTCTGTGCTCCTCTCTCCATCTCCATTGCTGCCATCCCAAGGCCTCCATCACCTCTTACTTGGGAGGCAATTGCATTCCTGCTTCCACTCTGGTCACCTTCTAGTCCAGATCCAAAACAGCAGTCAGAGTGACCTTGTAAATAAACCAGACCACGTTGCTCCTTTGCTTAAAATTCTCCAATGCTTAGAATAAAGTCCAAACTCTGCCCTTCCTCTGTGTGTCTACCCTGCCTTTCTCTGTGTGTCTCCTATAACCTCTCCCCCTTCATTTCCAAATTTATATGTGGCTGTTCCCATAAGGGGAACAGGCTCTGCCCATATTCTTGCACGGTTGGCTCCTTCTCATCATTTAGGTCAAAAATACTCCTTGCACCTCTTAGCATTACCTGGCTATATTTTCTATAGAGTGCTTTTAACTCTATGAAATGATGCTGTTTATCTATTTATCTGATTGCTTGTTTATTTTTTGCTCCCCACTTCAATGAGAGCTCCATGATAGTAGGACTTCATTTTTGTTCCTTCTTGTATGCCTTGATCCAAGAACAGTACTGGAACATAGCAGATGCTTCATGAAAATGAATGAATAAACATCTGAAAAGCCAGTGGCCCTGACCAGAACTGACCCTACAATACGTTAAACTAATTAAATTGGTCAGTGAGAAGCAACTCTGTTGGCTGGTAAACATCAAGTCCTAAAGTTCACTGCTTTTAGCCTTCTAGTTTAGAGATAGAATTCCTTACATAGCACTCCTTTTTGGTTGCCAAGAAAATATCTACAGTGTTTTGTTGCTACAAGATGAAAAATCCTGTAGATTCTGTTCAAGTCATCTTTTTACCCTAAGATGTAAATGATCATGAAATGCCATCTATTTTTCTATAGGTCATGAAATAGCATGAGAAATCCAGTAAATTATTCAAGGTCTTTTGTACCGTTTTAGTCACAATTACTGTCTTATTTTTTTTTCTAGAAAAAAAAACTACTTTGAAATATATGAGAAAAAGACAATACCAAGTGTCCATTTAAAAATTATACAACTTGAGTTCAACTAAAAATAGGTGCCCAGTGCCTATTATGTGCCAGGTATTTTTTACTGAATTTAATGACACCAGATGGTGGTGTTATTCCCATTTTGAATTGGGTTATTAAGCCTCAGTGAGGTTAAATGACTTGTTCAAGGTTACACAGTGGAGGAGCCAATATTTGAAATCTCCAGCCTACTGTTCTTTCATATCTTCCCTTCAGCTTGTTTCTGTGCTACAGAAAACCTTGATCCTAATTTTTGTTTGCTCTCACAATGAGTGAGGTTGGAGAAGCAGCACTGAGCAGAAATAAAACGTGGGATTAGAAGCAGGAGACAGGACCCTGCTTCCAGCTGGACCTTCTTGCTGCTGCTAAGTCGCTTCAGTCGTGTCCGACTCTGTGTGACCCCATAGATGGCAGCCAACCAGGCTCCCTCGTCCCTGGGATTCTCCGGGCAATAACACTGGAGTGGGTTGCCATTTCCTTCTCCAATGCATGAAAGGGAAAAGTGAAAGTAAAGTTGCTTAGTCGTGTCTGACTCTTCGCGACCCCATGGACTGCAGCCTACCAGGCTCCTCCGTCCATGGGAGTTTCCAGGCAAGAGTGCTAGAGTGGGGTGCCATTGCCTCCTCCACGTGCCTTCTTGGTTCCCTCTTGTGCTGTGTGAACTTTATAAATTTCCATCACCTCTCTGGGGGAGTGAAAATGGGGGTCTCCCTCCAAGGAGTAAGGATGGTCCAGCTTTGAGGGGATGGTGAACACCCCTCGCTAGTTGTCTTAATGTCCCACTTTTGTTCAAAACACCAGGTCCAACTGTAGAGTGGATATGTCATCTTTCAGCCCTACTCTCTTCTGAGCTCCAGGCTCGTGGATCCCACTGCACAATGAATCTCTCTCTGTTTGTGTAACAAACATCTCACCCTTCACCCCTCACCCTTCACCAGGTCCACAGTGCAACACTGGGTTCACCACCACCACCCCAACTCTCCCACAAACTGACTCCAGTTCCTCTCCTAGGTGGTTCCATGCCAGTCCGTGGCAACACCAACAGCCACAGGCTCCTGCAAACAACCTCCACCTCATTATTCTCCCTTTCCTCATTCCCTGCTCCCTCTACCCAACCCATCAGCAGATCCTGATGTTTCGGAACATGTCTTGAACACATTCACATCTCTCTCTCTCTAGGGCCACTACTCTTTTCCAAGCCCCCTCATCTTTCACTTGAACCATGTAATAGTCAATTCACTCTTCTAGTCCTGTTATCCTGGAATCCAGGGTCTATATAAAAAGCAGCAAGATCACATCACTTCTCTTGCTTAAAACTCTCCAGAGGCTCCCCATTGCATTTAGTCTAATGCCTCACTGTTGCCCATCAAGCCTGCATGTTGTAGCCTCACTGTTTGTACCCTGGGCTCTACACACCCCAAGGGGTCCAAGGATATGACTCATGGGATCTGTGATTTTACGACGGGGGGGAAAATCATATCTTTATTTTCACAGCCTCTAATTGAAGTTTAGTATCTCATTGAGTTACGCAGAAAATCTTAAGTGATGTGAGCAGTACCTGTGACTGTCACCTAGAGAAACCACAGATATCTCACACTAAAACTGTTGCAGATATCTTGACAAATATACTTCATAGTCATTAGATCTGCTACAAGACGTGTTAAAGCAGCATCTATATTTTATGTCACAACTTTGTCTTTTAAATATTTTTATAGCTGTATTATAATGTAATTGGTTTTCTTTGCCATTCCTATGTATTTTATCTTGTGTGTGATAAGTCACTTCAGTTGGGTCTGACTCTGCGATCCTATGGACTATAGCCCACCAGGCTCCTCTGTCCAGGGGATTCTCCAGGCAAGAATACTGGCCCTCCTCCAGGCCATCATCCAGACCCAGGGATTGAACCCATGTCTCTTAGGTTTCTTGCATTGGCAGGCAGTTTCTTTACCACTAGCACCATTTGGGACGGCCTGTATTTTACACGATGAAAAACATGATTCTGAGAAGAGATCCACAGGCAGACTGGATCTGCCTATGGGATCCATGACAGAAAAGTTGAAGCACCTTGAAACCTAGCTCCTTTGACCCCTCAAACAGTGTTCCTTTGCAGTGTTGTTTTTTTTTTTTTTTTCCTGTTTCATAAATACTCAACTGGCCTGGCTCAGTGCCTTTGCAGTAGCTGCTCCTTCCGCCTGCCCCTCTTCCCACAACTAGTTCCTTCTCGTGGGACATGCCTCTGTTCATACATCACCTCTTCAGAAAGGCATTCACAAAACCCCAAATTCCTTCTCCTCAGTCATCCTGTAACATAACAGCTTGTTTCTTCCTTCATAACTTGCATCACTATCAGAAATAATCTTATTTACTTGTTTATTCTGTCATTCTTCCTAGCAGGTAAACTCTGTTAGTACACAGTGTTCTGGCCTGTTCACAGTTATATCTCATTTTCTAAAATATTTGTGTTTGATAAATGTTAGTTGAAGAAATACATAAATCCTTCTTAACTTGGTGATTGCTTTTAGTAGAAATCAGATGAGTTTAACTGAAATATATACACACATATATAAAATCATTCCCCATGACTCTTCTGATCAAATCCAGTAAAGTAATTTTTGTCCCAGATACATGCTTAGCAGTTGTTCTGGCCTTCACAGCTGTGAATTGGCTGAAGTATACATCATATTCAAGGACACCCTAGAGATTTGTGATGCTGTCTGGAGGACTCAGGCCAATAAGCCAATTAAAGGGCTATAATGCTCCATAAATACTATATTTGTGTCTGGAACATTATAATTTGGCTTCAGCATTATTTGAACAACTGCTATACACACTCACACCAATGGTTTGAAATTTTGCAAAGATAAGCAGCACAGCAGGATTAGATGGCAAAATAATTTTGTATATTCACTTGCAATTTCAGATATAAGTAAAATGGGGAGTCATTTTTTTCTATTTATATCACTGTGTAGAAGTGATCACAGCCAAATGCAGACTGTTTATCCAAAATACAAGAAGATACTGCAGAATTCTGTGGCGTATGTGGTCCATATAAAGCCAGAAACATAAGAAGGTGAGATAAATAATGAAGAGAGCGGGGAGAGCAAGAAAACAGAAATTTGCAGATGAAGTTAGTAAAAAGCATAGTGCCAACAATAAAAATGATTACTCTGGAAGACAGTGGTTTTATACTGTGTAATCTATTACAAACCGGACACATACAGCAGCTCCAAGTTCCTGGAGCTCTTATAGGACACCTGGCCCTCCAGCTGGTAAAGTTGCTGGCATCTAACACCCCTTCTGCTGGCCTGTGGTTGGAGTCCAGGATTCTGGAGCTTTAAACAATTACTTCCAAGAGCAAGACAGGATCACAGAGTATATGGTGCCATGACAGGGTACCAAGTAAGAACCCTCAATGGAACACTGGAAAAAGTATGAGAATACGATAAAGAACATGTATAAGAATAATAAATATCTATTTTGAGAATCAGGGATGTTTAAAGGAATACAGAGGGAGAAATCAGATTTACAAGCAGATCCTCAAAATGGGACCACACTGAAAACCAGTAGTGAAAAATCTTCATGTATTAAGAATATGAGTATGAAAACTCTCCAAGCAGAGTGTGGTGGAGGAATTTCAATGAAATATGATCCATGTGCAAAATAAAGGATAGAAGAGACATTCTCACCAGGACCATATATTCCCAAAGTTAGCAAGGATGGGAACACTTTGAGAAGAGGAACTCTCAGCTAGATGGACGACTGTGAGAATAGAGGAACTTTTAGATTCACAGTGCTTACAGTTCAATGTTTTGCTGCCAAAAAGTTCCCCAAATATTTAGGACTTGTCTGATCTTGCTGACATTGGACACATCCTAGCAACCAATGGATCTGGAATCCTTCAAGGCTCCACTTGAGACAATGGCTTAAGTTTACAAGTTGCAGCATTTGGCGGAACCTCTCTATTTTTGTTCGGCACTCCCGCCCTAAAATTTCAAAGGGAGCCCACCAGCCCACAATCCAAGTAATTTGGATTGTGCTATGAACTCCATGCTCATGTTATCTAAGTTTTTCATGATTTGTAAGATTTCAGACATGCCCTTCCTTAGCCTCCTCACATCCAAATGAAAGAGTCTCCCTCTTTCTGTCCAGGCCACCCTAGTCACCTGTTTTTCTGGCTCCCTTGGATTCTTCAGGGGGCTTCCCAGGTGGCACAGTGGTAAAGAACCCACCTGCCAATGCAGGAGACATGTGGGAGACTTGGGTTTCATCCCTGGGTGGGGAAGATCCCCTGGAGTAGGGCATGGCAACCTACTCCAGTATTCTTGCCTGAAAAATACCATGGACAAGAGGAACCTGGTGGGCTACAGTCCATCTGCAGAGGGTCGCACACGACCGAGCACACACACGTTGGACTCTTCAGTTATCCTTCATTAGGAACGGGTCCCAGAATACCAGACCACCAAGTAAACGTACACCACGGTGTTACATGAGGGGAGGGGGCCAGCTTCCTTTTTTTGGCATGAGTTGTTTTGATTACGTTCAGTGTTTACAGACCATTTTGCTACAAATCTCCCATGGTTGCCTTCAGGGAAGACATTCTTAAGGAGTAGTGGCAGCGGCTGGATGTCAGGGGTCATGACGTCAGGGACTGGCGTTTACGGAAGGCCAAGCAGGAGACCAGCTGGAAGGACACAGCTGCTGTCTGTGGGAAAGCTCGACCCGAACCAGGAGACATTTCTAGCTTGAGTGACCCTGAGACATGTGTCCTTGTGGCAGAAGCAAGCCAACCATGGGAGAACCCAAGTTAATAACCAGCCCAGTGCTGTAAGTGGGCAGAACTGAATCAGTTGCTGCTGCTGCTAAGTCGCTTCAGTCGTGTCCGACTCTGTGCGACCCCATAGACAGCAGCCCACCAGGCTCCGCTGTCCCTGGGATTCTCCAGGAAAGAACACTGGAGTGGGTTGCCATTTCCTTCTCCAATGCATGAAAGGGAAAAGTGAAAGTGAAGTTGCTCAGTCGTGTCCGACTCTTCGCGACCCCATGGACTACAGCCTACCAGGCTCCTCCATCCATGGGAGTTTCCAGGCAAGAGTACTGGTGTGGGGTGCCATTGCCTTCTCCGGAACTGAATCAGCAGCTGTCCTTTTAACACTAGCAAATCATATCCACTGTAGTGGATATCCGCAGAATCATAGTGTGGCCTCCTCACAGAAGAAGGAATTTGCAGTGAGGCAATGAGAAGTTTCCCTAAGGGTGCAAGAGACACTTCCGGACAGTCTACATGTTCCCTTGCAGCCTATGTTACTGTTTGTGTAGGTCAAGGATGCTTGACCCTGGGCACAGGGCTTCAGAAAATCTGTGACCCCTTTGTGACTTTATGTGAACATTGGGTGTCTGTGCATTTCAGGGGAGAGAATTCAAGCCTTGATCCTATTTTCAAACATGACTGAGGGGAAGCAGTACTGTTCCAGAACATTTTCCTAAACTGTCTCAAGACACTCTTTGATCTGGTCCAGCTTTCTGAGCTTTGATAAAGTTCAGAATATGGGCGGTAGGATGTTGATTACCTTCTGAGAATCCATAATCTCTCCTTAGATCCGGATTTAAGACAAAAATCAACCTAGGGCACAAACTGTGATATTTAAAAAATAAATTGTGTGGTTGTAGGGCAGCAGAATCATGAAAACATCTAAATTAAAAGGCTTAAGGGAAAAGACTTTTACTGGACAAAGATGGCAAAATTTCAGACAACATAAAATCAATGCATAATTATTTCTTCCCAATAAAAGTGAACAGGTTTTCATCACATAAATTGTGATAGGGAAAAGCTAAAGCTTTAAGAGGGGAATAAACCATCCACATCTCTGTGCCACTTTCTTCCTTTCTAAAATGGAGAAGAAGGTTGGGGACTTTTCTTGTGGTCCAGTGATTAAGAATACACTTTCCAAAGCAGGGGATGCAGGTTTGACCCCACATGCTGCGGGTCAATTAAGCCTGCACAATGCAACTACTGAACCTGTGTGCCACAATGAAGACCCAGTGCAGCCAAAAAAAAAAAAATGGAGAAGGTTGTATATACAAATAGTTGAACAGGAAAGTGGTACAGGGTAGAACAGTGGCATAGGGTAAAGACTCAGTAATGACAGCAAGTAGGAGAGGAAGCGGTATATTAAGGTAAATAGAATGTGCAGAAGGAGTAAAAAATGATAGCAAGGAAGCTTAAGATATGTTTTCTATAAATTCTGACATTGGACCTTGCAAACCTTATGCTGCATGAAGGAAGCCAGTCTCAACTGCAGGGTTCCATTTATAGGAAATGTCCAGAACAGGCAGATCGATCCACAGAGATATGAAATAGATTCTTGGTTGCCTAGGGCTGGGGGAGGGTGTGAAGGTAGCGATATGAGGACTGGAGAGTTAGGGATGAAGTGTGTGATGTTTCTTTTTCAGGTGATGAAAATGTTCTAAAATTTCTGTGAACTATATGGTATATGAATTGTATCTGAATAAGTCTGCTAAGATTTTAGACTGAAAAACACCCTTGGTAAAAACATTCTGAAGTGGCCTGTAGATTCCCCTAAAGAATCCCTTGTCTTGCATGAATTCTGATTTGCAGGTATTTCTTTCCACCTTGCCACAACTTCATCTAATAGGGTTATGCTTCAGATATATGTATCTGTCAGGTACGTCTTAAAAACAGCTGAAAATGTGTATATTTTGATGAATGAATGACTTCTGGGTTTCAACATTAAAGTCATAGCTTTTAAGCAGATGAGCCAGTGTTTAGACAAATATTAGAGTCATTTTATTACTTTCATCTCTCATCCCTTTTCTCCCATCATCTACCAGTGTTAATGCAAAGAGCTAGCCTTTGGAAGTAAGCAAAGTGTTAGGAGAGGTTGCATAAATTTCTAGGATGGTGAATATTTTCTCTTCATCTCCTGATTTCTGCTTTTATTGATTCTACACAGATATAAGTCCTTAATGCCTATAAATTCTATTTTACAACTTTCCTGCAGTTCCTACCTGCCAGCAGCATTTCATATATACTACATTAGCCATTTTTCCTCAGAGGCCTAAAAGATTTTGAACTTCACCATTTATGCCAACTTTCTGTCTCTAATAGCATCGCTGGAGATGAAGTGATGATAAAATAATGATTAGAAAATATTTCATTTTCTTCTTTTAATCTGACCTCAGTCTTTACAAATAGATCTTTTACACATTTTAATAAGTGGCACACCTAAGAATTAAGCCTGTTTTTCAGTATTCTAAACTAAAAGCTTTAAAAGCATTTTTCTTTTTCATGTTAGACACACACCAATATAACTTTGCTCTTATATATCCATCACAGCATAAACCTCTCCCTCTAGCTTTGTAATAATGGACTGCAAAGAAACAATTTTATCCCAGGCAATCTCACAGGGTCCCTATTTCTTTATGAATGAAGGCAGGCAGCTACGAGGCACTGCACAGGAATATACTTTTAGTGAACAATGGAGGAGGAACACAAAGCCACAAGACCTGACAGGGTTTTTCTTATCTTTCCCCAAATTTGCTGCACCTGTCAAGAAACGGAAGCAAAAAACAGAGATGATTGTATAAATAATTCAAGAGAAAGACCAGTGTTTTCCTTCATGAGTTGCAAAATCAGCTTCACCGATCTGAGTTATGTAGATGACAGTGTTTAAAGAAATCCACCTCACACTTGTGTACAACCATATTATAGGCAATTAACCTTCACAACCTGCTCCTGAAAGGAGGGAAAAGGCTCCTAAACATTTTGGGTTCACCAAGCTTTCTCCTAGTAGAGACCTCTGAAGAAGTGAGTGACATTATGATTCGTGGAAATGAAGACAAATGCAGAGAAAGAGTAACTAGATGAAAAGGGAGAAAGACAGGCCATATAAAGTCCCTTGGAAATGAAGAATGACTTCTCTGGCTTCTAATAGGGTGGCGTACCTCTGAGCTTTGTTTCCCAACAAGCCCAGAGTATCAGAAGCACAGAGAAGAAATGCCATCCACTTGCCCAGCACCCAGTCTGGCCACAGCTCGTTGTTGTTGTGTTTTTAATACACTTCATTTTTTAGAGGTGGTTTTATATTCGCAGCAAAACTGAGTGCACAGTACAGAGTCCCCATATACCCCTTGCCTCCCCCACTATCAACATCCTCACCTCAAGAGTGCTACATTTGTTACAATCGATGCACCTACACGGTTACCTAAAGTTCATAGTTGACATCAGCATAAATGCACATCACTCTTGGTGTATACTCAGTGGGTTTGGACAAATGTATAATGACACACAGCTACAATTGTGGGATCATACAGAATAGGTTCACTGCCCTAAAAATCCTCTCTGCTCGGCCTGTTTCTCTCTCCCTCCTCTCTAACAGCTCTGTATTTAATAGAGGGGGTCAATGTCAAGAGGCACCTCAGGGCTTTAGTCGTCACTTTTTTCATGCTTCCCTTTCTAAAGTACATATAGTCCCTTAGAATCTCTGGCTATTGGTAAAGAAGCCCTCAGTTCTCTGTGTGCTTGTGTGTTAACATGTCAATGAGCAAGTGGAAGAAAGACCTCTTGAGCCGGGAGGGAAAAAGCCAGGTATGGTGGCAGGTGCATGGACTCTGGAGCCAGAGGAACCTGAATTCTTCTTCTACCTTCTCTGCATACTGCTCTGTGGCCGAAAGTCTTTAAGATCTCTGAAGAGTGACTACATCTCAGAATCTCAGCTTCTTTATCTATAAAATAAGATAATATCTATTACAGGGATACCAGATACACTGAAATAAGATGGCTATATAAAATGTACAGCATACATCTCTCTCCTTTGCCTAGGAAATGGTTAAATAAGAAGAGAAAACTCTGGGGTGTGAATATCTTAAGGATAAAAATAGATGGACTCAAAGTGAAATTAATGAATGCCAGAGGATTAGAATATCATGTCCAGATCTGTGCCTATGCTAGAAAATGGAGATCTTAGCATAAATGGGCAAAGAAGGGTGTTATTCAGTGAATAAATGACCACTGGGCTCCTACTGCCTAACTGAAGATACTTCTCCACTTGGCTCATTCGAATATAATTGTCCATTAGGCAGCATTAACCATAATCATGTGCTGTTCACAATATTTCAGGCCATTATGTATTTCAAAATGTGTATTCTTTCTTTGGAGTTAAAAGTGTCAGGTGTTGACACTTTAAACTGAAAAGGCAAGAGGAGGGCAGGCAGATGCCCTCAGTGTGGAGTTTTATGCATATTTGATAACTCTGTCTGAAATTTGCACCAGGGCTCATGCAATTTATGTCTCCCTTCAGTTCACCCTGGTGCCTTCACCTGCACAGGGCCGCTCCTGTGGGCTAATTGTGCCTTGTTATTTCAGCAGGACTTAGGGGAGAGATGATTACTTGGTGTAGTTACGCAGTGACATTTCACTGCTTCTTGATCATGCTCGCCTTGACAAAGCCCTCTGGCCAGCTGCCCAGGGACACTTTCTTCTCCACTGCCCCCCCACCAAACTGCCATATAATAGCTTCCAACTGTCTGCCTTTCAAAGAAGTGGACCCTTTGGTGGCCAGCACTACTATACTATTTGTTCTTACATTTGGAGGGAGCTCAAAGGGGCTGGAATTTTTCAGGATTATCTGTCTCATTCTGTTTACTTGTTCTTGGCCCAGATATGCTTCAGGGAAACTTGGCTCAACTTCTCCTGTTTTTGATACTACCTGAGGATGAGTTAGTGACAAGTGTGTTAGTTGCTTCGTTGTGTCTGACTCTTTGCGACCCATGACTGTAGCCCACCAGGCTCCTCTGTCCATGGAATTCTGCAGGCAAGAATACTGCAGTGGATTGCCAGCCCTCCTCCAGGAGGTCTTTCTGACCCAGGGATCGAATCCGGGTCTCCCACATTGCAGGCAGATTCTTTACCATTTAAGCCATTAAAGAAGCCCGAGTTAGTGACGACTACAGACATTTTCTCCCTGCCCCCTCAAGAGGCTGTTCTTTAAAAGATGTGTGGCTCACAAAATGGTGACATTTGTTAGTTCTAGGTGGTGGATACACACCTGTTTATTGTTTTTTTCCCCCTCCTCTCTATGTGTTATAACATAGAATAATTAAAATCAAAAAGTTGTGTGAAACAGTTTGTAGTGTTTTGCATCTCTGTGCCTCTGTTCCAGGGACCCTCAGATGGGGAGAGGTTGAAGGCAGCTACGAGGACTGAGAAAGGCCCTCTTTTTAAATTTATATTTAAACAATTTAATTAATTAATTCGTTTTTGGCTGCACTGCATCTTTGTTGCTTTTCACAGGCTTTCTCTTGTTGTGGTGAGCAGGGGCTGCTCTTTGTTGCAGTGGTCCTTATTGTGGTGGCTTCTCTTGTTGTGGAGCATGGGCTCTAGGGCGCATGGGCTGCAGTAGCTGCAGCACGTTGGCTCAGTGGTTGCAGTTTGCTGGCTCAATAGTAGTGGCACACGGGCTTAATTGCTCCGAGGCATGTGGGATCTTCCCAGGTCAGGGATCGAACCTGTGTCTCCTGCATTGGCAGGTGGATTCTTATTCACTGAGCCCCCAGGGAGGTCTGAGAAAGGCCCTCTTGAAAGCATGATTTCTATTTTGTATTTCAGCCCAAGTCACTGCAAGTATCAATACAACTTAAAATGCTAGAATCGGTCCTGTAATTCTTTTTATGCAGGGAACAGGATTTCCCCTCCAAATTAGTCCTTTCCCAGCAGTGGATGGGCTGAACACCCAGGCACCAGGCAGTTAGCTCCCTTCCATCTGGCATGGCCATGTGAACACTTCAGTTGGCTTGCCTTTTTAATGAAGTGATTTTTAACGAAGCAAGCTGTGAATTTAATAGGTACCTTAAAACAGCTTCTTTGTAAGTAAGCTTTAAGTAACAAAGCAACTGCCAAATTAGCCACCAGAATCAAGAGAAAAATCCAAATCCAAACAACTGTAGGATTAAGCATCTCTAGACTTCAGTCATCAGGCAGGTCATCTCAACTACTGGACAAAGGATGGGGAGGCTGGTGACAAGGAAGGCAACGAAGTGCTTGGCCAACACTAAGGCACGCTGCAGTGCACAGCCCTTCTCACCAGTGTCTGTGCTAGGTCTCTGTCTCTTACTGGTTCATTAATTGTGTGATTTTGAACCAGCCATTTCAGCTTATTCATAATGTGGGGACAATAGGAGGAGATCATGAAGTTCAGTCTGTACTACCTTTGGAGAAAGATGTCAGTAGAAAGAAATCACACACCATTAGCAAGTTCTTTTAAAGGTGGGGTTATTGTTTAGTTGCTAAGTCATGTCTGACTCTGCAACTCAATGGAGGCAGCATGCCATGGCTCCCTGTCCCTCACCATCTCCCGGAGTTTGCCCAAGTTCATGGCCACTGAATTGGTGATGCTGTCCAACCGTCTCATCCTCCGCCACTCTCTTCTTTTGCTCTCAATCTTTCCCAGCATCAGGGTCTTTTCCAATGAGTCGGCTCTTCACATCAGGAGGCCAAAGTATTGGAGCTTCAGCTTCAGCATCAGTCCTTCCAATGAGTACTCAGGGTTGATTTCCTTTAGGATAGACTGGTTTGATCTCCTTTCAGCCTAAGGGACTCTCAAGGGTCTTCTCCAGCACCACAGTTTGAAAGCATCATTCTTTGGTGCTCAGCCTTCTTTATGGTCTAACTCTCACATCCATACATGACCACTGGAAAGACCATAGCTTTGACTGTACGGACCTTTGTCAGCAAAGTGATGTCTCTGCTTTTTAACACACTGTCTAATGTTAGTTTTTAAAGGTAGGGGATGCCACCCAATTTCAGAATCTCAAATGTAAAAGGCAATAACATGCTGCAGAGGGTGAAGAGGACTGGGTGGGTGTAAGCAAAAGGCAAGACCTTCGGGAACTAGACAGTGCATGCATGTCCAACCTGAAGGCATTCAATTTTTAAAAAAAGAGTGTTAATTCAATAAAGCACACCTGTGTGCGAGAATGAGATCACCCGTTGGCTAGTTCTGCTCTGTTTCACTGGTGAGAAGACTGCCGCATTCAGAGGAGGAATGATTTGTTCAGGTTCTCACTGAGGTGGTGGGAGGCCAGCTGGCTGTCTCATGATTCTACAATAGCAGCCACAGCTGGGGTGTTAAGCCCCACTAGGAAAAGTCACCAGCACAGATGTCACTCAGTGTGAGGGGCTTTTGTTGTGTTCTCTGAAAAACAGACACAAAAGTCCCTCACCATGCCCCCTTTCAGTTATGTAATCTTTCCTTTGCTCTTGGCTTTGGGAACCTCAACCTGGCCTGGAGCGGGTGGAAGAGCTGCCTCTGGGAGAGGGGGCTGGAGGGGAAGGGCCTGATCAGCCCTGGGGAAGCTGAGGCCCCATGCTTGGTGGACAGGAGGGAGGGAAGTGGGAGCTCCAGGTGGATTCAGGTAAATCCATTCCCCATCCCACCACTCAGACACTGCATGTGGCTTTTCCTCGTCCCTCCAGAGCACAGGAGGAGAGCAAGGCCTAAGAGCGTTACCTGAGACCTTCCTTGCTCCTTGCTGGGATTTTGACCTCACATGAGTGAGTGAGTGTTAGTCACTCTGTGTCCGACTCTTTGTGACGCCATGGACTGTAGCCCGCCAGGCTCCTCTGTCCATGGAGTTCTCCAGGCAAGAATACTGGAATGGACTTCCATGGCCTTCTTCAGGGGATCAAACCTGGGTCTCCTGCATTGCAGGCAGATTCTTTACCATCTGAGCCACCAGGGAGGCCCACAGTAAACCTGTGTCTTCATCTACTACATGGGCAAGACCATCTTTTCCCCCACAGACCATGCTGAAGACTTTGCTTGCCCAGAGCTTGCATTTCAAAAAGCTTGACAAAGGCTGGCGGGGCCTGGATCTTCCCAGTCGGCCTGAGCCTCCCCACTCCCAGTCTCCCTCCTCTAACTCTGGTTGGCGTCTCCTGGCCAAACTCTGAAGCACACGTTTTCTCCTCACTGGTTGCCTGTGGAACAGGGCTCCTGCCACCTGCCTTCCTGAAAACATGGCTGAGGACTGATGACTAGTAGAAGGCAGGCAGAATTTGTCAGAATCATCACATTTGTTGTGTGGCTCAAAGCAGTGGTGCTGGTTGGTATTATACAAGTCCTTGTCCAGCTGTGTCTGTCTTGAACTAAAGGGCAAAGGGTCATTCTCTTTGATGTACAGCCACAGGCTCCAAATATGATATATGGCTTGCAGTTGGGAGGAGGATTCTCCATTTATCCGTCTGTTTAATGAACAGAGGCTTTGTGACGGGCTATCACATACTGTGATTACAGTCCAGCCACCTTACTCTTGGGCTGTGGTTTGCTCACCAGCTGGAATGAAGAGGGGAGGTTGCCCACCTTCCTTTGAGGAAGTAGGGGGTCCTCATGCCTGGGAAGCTTCTTCCATCAGTTTCTATCCCCTCTGGTGTCATTCCTTAATTATCCCAAGGCTACAGGGGTTTGCTGATGAAAACGAACACTCTGAAACCAAAAGTTCATGTTTTAACCTTGTTGTTGTTCAGTCGCTCGGTCATGTCTGACTCTGTGACCCCATGGACTGCAGCATGCCAGCACATTTTAACCTAGAAGAATACATGTGTATACACTGCTGTATTTTAAAACAGATAACCAATGAGACCTACTGTATAGCGCAGGGAACTCTACTCAATACTCTGTAATAACCTACATGGGAAAAGAATTTGAAAAAGAATAGGTACATGTATATGTATAATTGAATCACTTTGCTGTGCCCCTGAAACTAACACAACATGGTTAATCAGCTATACTCCAATATAAAATAAAGTAAAAAACAAAAAACAAAAAACAAACCCACTACGATGAAGTGAGCAACTTCCTTTCCTAAGCCTGATAGAAGCATAGTAGGATGGTTTCAGGGAAGCCTCAAATCTGTTAAATAGCCAAGCGCCAAGGTACAAAGTCATTTCTTCACAGCAGTTCAACTCTGCTCCCTTTTGTATAGCTGAAGATGACATTGAATCCTAGGCACACTTTAAAACCCATTTTCCTCCAGTGACTTAAAAAATTATAAATGAAAAGTTTGAAAAAAAAAAGTCTTTAATCCTCATCTCCCAAGCTTTATATTCCATTATTCTGAGTAACTGATATGTATGAAAACACTCTCAGTTTCAATTTAGCTCAACCTCAGACTCACTGGGAACAGCTTTTAAACTGTTCATACAATTCCTATCAATCAGTTGGGGTTCTGTAAAGGAAATAGGAATACGGAAACCTAATCACTCCTTCTGTGAAAAATCACCATGTTTTCCTGTTTGGAGACAGATCAGATCCTAGGAAGCCTTTCCTGCAGATTTCCACCATTTCCTGGCTGTTTCATTTTAATCTTGACATTGTCAAGCTGATCTATTACTTCATGAGTTTCCCGGGCAAGGGCAGGTGTTACTGACATACGTCTTAGGAAAGCCCATTGGCAAATATTCCCATCCTAGAAGCTGATGTTGCAAGCACGCTATCTGCACATAGTAAGCTGGACTTCCTTGGCAAACTGCTCAATCAGATATGCAATCACGGCAAAAGGCGGAAGTCAAGGCACATATTTTTGGAAACAAATTGTGCTATTTTTATTGGTTTGCTGTATTTCACCCTTATAAAAGAATGGTATTAGAGTTCATCTTACAGACAGAAATGAGGAAAACTGAAAATAAGTAGAGAGGAGACCATAAAACCACCCAGGCTAGTCATTCCGTGAATCCTTTTATGGTTATCCTTTTATGGTTAGTGGATGTCTATTTACTGCATTCTACCAGGTCAGTATTCTTGGGGCTAATTCATCTGACAAATTGCCACTGGGCACATTTTCCATCATCAACAAAAATACGTAGCCTTCCTGAGAGAAGTGCTGGCTGGGTAGGTATGAAATGTATATGGGTTATATCTGTTTTCCTTTTGGCTATGGACAGTTCGAATGCTTTCCTTTCAAACTTTGCCCAAGTAGACATAGATCTTTTAGGAGATTTACACTAGCTGGACCGTAGAGGAAGTCCACCCATAATTGATTAAACCCAACCAACTCTCTTGGGTTGAAACTAACTCGTTATACTAGCTTACTTAGCACCAAGGAAATATTTAGGGTATAAAACTGGCAATGAATTAAAAAGACTACAAGAATTAGTCTCGCCATGTAGGTAGGTAGGTAGGTAAGTAGATACACACAGCAACTTACTGAAGCACTGGGTTGGCCAAAAAGTTTATTTGGGTTTTCCTGTGACAGCATATAGAAAAATCGGAATGGCTTTTTGGCCAACACAATATAATTTACTCACCTTACAATGGGCTCATTTTAAGTGTAGAATGTATTTTTTTTGTTTGCACAAGAATTTGAGCCTTCTAGATACCAAAGAGATGGTGGAGAATCTGCAGTTCACCCTCCACACTGCAGCTCAGAGAAACAAGTATGTCACCCAGATGGTCAGTGGAAAGTGGGGAAGTGATGCCCAGTTTGGAGATGCTATTAATAATCAGTCTATTGACTTGGCCATTTTGAGTAGAAACTCATTCTTTGCAAGGAGAGGGAAGAAAGACTTTATGTAGCAGCCTGTGTAGAAGACAGCTTTGGGTTCCCGATCTGTTAAAAGTGAACATCCAGCTGCTGGCTGCAGAGAGTGTAAGCAACAACAGGAGAGGAAGTATCTTCAGAATGGGATTGAGGAAGATGAAGGCTTACGGTGGATGAAGGACTGAGAGTTTACTAAAGAATGGGAGTCTGAGGAGTTAAGCAATTCTGGCTGATGTAATGTCTGGATGCTGACAAATAAAATTTATAAATGGCTTTTTAAACTGCTTCCTCTAGCAATGGGAGTTGTTACTATCACATTGATTTTGAAATGAAATGTTATGGAATTTTCTTGCTTTAATGAGAAGACAGAACCAACTGGTAAATAAAGTAATGATTAAAGCAATTAAAGAGGGAAAATGATAAATAAATTAACAATACTCCTAATGCTTAAACCCAAATAGGCAGGTTTTGCTGATTTGCTCAAAAGATTCATTTTCATCTTGAAGTAAATATATTGAGAAGCAATGCTGACTGTGAATAAACCTGCCCTTTGGTAAGAGGAGAAAAGTCAGTTAGTAATGTCATTTGTTTAAAAATCTGCCTGCACCTGGTTCTCATTTGTCCTCCAGCTGAGAAACCAAAGACAACTTCTTTTTATTGCTTGTAGTCAAACAGCAAGTTCATCTCGCCATCGGATGATCAAACGGCCAGCCTCCCCCAGCTTGAGAAGGCCTGCCTTTCACTTTCAACTTGTTCAATCATCATTAACTCTGAAAAATGTCACATTCCATTTGTGCAATGAAAATTTCACCACCAGTGACCGTTTGGGTGAAGTTTTTGTAGGTGAGGCCCTAAATCTTGCAGAGCACCTCACACATTCTCAAGGTCTTTTGCCTTGTTTCCTTGTTTAATGACAGTGGTCTGAGATCCTGGAGTCCATCTACAGCCTGACACCCGTGGCTCTGAAGAAACCTCTGTGGTGGGGGTATATGTCCCTCTCTGAGACTGCAAGGGTTCACTGCATGACCTGACACATGTGTGTTATCTGACATGCATGCACCCCCAACCCCAGCCTTTGTTAACTATTATGCATACACACACTGGGGTTCTTGCCAAGTAAAAAGCCTTCTCTACTGCGGAGAGACCAATTTGAAAAAAAAGACCACTGGATACAGCCCATTTCAAAGCAAGGTTTTCTTATTTGGGGAAGCCAGCTGCCCTGGAAAGAGCTGCAATATTAACCTGGGGAGGTTCCACAAAGTTTCTGGAAAGGAGAAATAGGCTTCTTTTTAACTTTTGCCATTGGGCTTGAAAATCTTTGCCTCTTTTGTTTATTATTTAATTATATTTCCTCCTCTGCAGAGAAGTTCTGAAATGAAAATCCCAAGGAATGTGGTAGTGAGCTAAATCCTCATGGCACTCTACCAAAATGAATTTCTGGAAGTAGATGTCAAGCAGCAAGACACCTAAATTAAGAGGTCACTTGGTCTAGAATCTTAAAAAAGGAATATTGAGTTTATTGGGGCAAGTCGAATAAATTTTGTGCCATTTGGCAAGCAGGTCACAGCTAAAACAGCCCCCAGTTATAGGTCCTGATTAGATTTTCAAGGTCAAAACCAAGAGAATGTATAAGCAGAGCTCTCTAGAACCTTAGTGCTAACATGCTGTTTTAAATAGCCTCCAAGAAGGGCTTCTTGATTTCTAGCTTTAGTTTAGTGTCAAAGTTCCACTGAGTCAGCTGAAATGATGTTATCAGCCCAACTGGATTATAGGCACAATGTCTTGGCCCCTTCCAGCTAGCTTTGGTTCAAGTGTATTAGAATATTTATTGTTGCCAATATGCAATTTTTGTTTGGCAGCTGGGGTAGGAGAGAAGGCAAAAATAATCTAATAACTTTTTCCGATTTCTCCAGTTAATACAAAGACACTTGCTCCTTGGAAGGAAAACTGTGACGAACATAGACAGCATATTAAAAAGCAGAGATATCACTTTGCTGACAAAGGTCTGTATAATCAAAGCTATAGTTTTTCCGGTAGTCATGTATGGATGTGAGAGTTGGACCATAAAGAAGGCTGAGCACCAAAGAATTGATGCTTTCAAACTGTGGTGCTGAAGAAGACTCTTGAGAGTCCCTTGGACTACAAGATCAAACCAGTCAATCCTAAAAGAAATCAACCCTGAATATTCTTTGGAATGGCTGATGCTGAAGCTGAAGCTCCAATACCGTGGCCACCAGATGTGAAAAGGTAACTCAGTGGAAAAGACACTGATGTGGAGAAAGATTGAAGGTAAAAGAAGGAGGCAGCAGAGGATGAGACAGCATCACTGACTCAACGGACATGAATATGAGCAAACTCTGGGAGACAGGGGAGGACAGGGAAGCCTGGCATGCTGCAGTCTATGGGGTTTCAAAGAACCAGACACAATTTAGCAACTGAACACAACAATACAAGACCAGACCCTGGGTCTAAAGAGGAATCATGTGGCTCCTAAAATAGGAAAGCTAATGTCCGGCCATTTTAATGGCTGGGTTGACAGCATCACTTTTAAGAAAAGAGATACCAATACTAGGTTATTAACTGAAAAAAGCTTGTGTGTAATTTCCTAGGAGAGATTTTTTATTCAAACTCTTGCATATATACCTAATATTATAAGTGTTTTATAAATATTAATTCATTTACCCCTCACAGTAACTCCAAGAGGTGAAGTCACTTACCTAAGGTGTAGAACTAGTCAAACCCAAAAGTGTAGGTCTGTGTGCGTTATACTACACCCCACTCCAGTATTCTTGCCTGGAGAATCCTATGTACAAGGAGTCTGGCGGGTTACAGTCCATAGGGTCACAAAGAGTTGGATACGACTGAAGCGACTGAGCACACATGCAGTTATACTTTTCTACAAAGATTTCTCAGACTAGCAACCCAAATGCCCATTTATCTGTTGCTTCAAGGTGAGCAATGGTGTGCAAAGAGAACAGTGTTTGATCTGTTTGCTCCGTGTCACAGGAATGGAAAAATGGAGATCAAGTCTCTAAAACGTCCCCTATCTCCTCACACTGATTTCTTCTACTCTCTCATCTCCACTTCACAGAGGTCACCTTTCTGCCATTGGCTCCCGAGTGCTGGCTCTGTGTCTCAGGTCTCACACACACACACACACACACACACACACGCACGCACGCACGCACGCACACACACACACACACGCACACACAGCTATTACTATGCTTCAATGAAGCGGCACAGGGTCTGTGAGCTGGGCATAAAAGCAGACATCATTTGCTCATTAGAGCTAAGTTTTCAAGACGTGCCCCAATTACTGACCTCCACTAACGGCCTGGGTTTGCGCTCGACTGCAAACCTGAAGTGGCAGAGTTCACAGTAGCTGGTGTTTGAGGATGACAGCCAGTGTTCCAGGCAGCTCCGATGAATTGTCCCCAAGGTCCCTGTACATTCACACGGAGAGAGCAAGTCCTCTTGACTGCTGCCCTCGTGGCAGATCCTGCACATCGGCCGGTCATTGAAGGGACTGCAAGAGAAGGAGGGGCACCTGCTGGTCATGGGCTGGTAACCACCGCCACGCCGTGGTCCTCCAGCTCTGGGGCCTTCGGACCCTCCCCCGCGGCAGCTGCTCAGAACATACATCTGCTTTAAAACCCAGGATCTACACTGGCATCCGGCAGTGGGGGCTGGGGTCCTTGGGCATCTACTTTTGTCAAAACAACGAACTAGGGGGTGGCTGATACCAGAGTAGGTGGAGCCGGGGACATAGTGAGGGAAAAGGAGCAATGTGTTAATTTTGCCTTGGATGTCGATGTAGTTCAGGCAAACTACCAATAGAAAAATAAAAATCATCCTTTGCTAGTAAGAAATTGTTTGCAAACAGCACCAATTGCAGTTTCTAGCCAAACTGAGTCTTTCGAACCAGGCCGGGACACTTTTGATACCCAGAGGTTCTTTGCCTTTCTCTTTTTAGTGGGATGAGAGAGTGAGAGGAGGAAAACAGATGGGCAGCCGACCCTGAAGCCACCACGCAGAACTGCAGTCTGAGCTGGAGAACAGAGCTGGAGCTTTCCTATGTTGCACTTCGGGCTGCTGAGGACACTCAGCTGAAAGCCGGTAAATGTATGTCCTACCAAGGTGGCCTCAGTCCAGGGCTTGGCCTTTAACTTGGAAACATCACCCCCGTGAGGACACGTGATGTTGTGGCTAGTGAGGCAGGCTCTGGAGTTGTGCCACTTGGGCTCAAACCCCAGCTCTGCTGCACATGAGCTGGCTCACTTTGGGCAAGTAATGTCATCTCTCTGGACTTTAGCTTCCTCATCTCTAAAATGGGCACAAAGCAGGGTACCTTCCTCATATGGTGACTGTAAGGATGAGAAAGTGTAATCCAGGTTACAAGCTTAGATGAGGGACCAGCATGTAGTAAGTGCCTAGTTAATGCTCACTATTTTCACTTGTAGAAAAACTCAGGTGAGGGAAAATCAAATGACATGGCCCTTATCACATATGTCAAAGGCCAAGGGAAAGCTCCAAGTAAGATAGCCTCAGTTCTCAATGGATACCGGAGGGCTGTCTGCCTCTGATCAATGTCTTCTTATATTGTTAGAGGTCCTTATAGGGTATTAGATTTTTAAATGTCATCACTGTATGTGCCAACCTAATAACCAGCCTCTTTACCCACCTTTCCCCACTTCTTCCTGTCCCCCAAAGTGGACAGTGACCCAGGCTTATGCTCACCCCCCTCTCTCTGGCTCCAAGTTTGTGGAAACAGCCATGAAAACACTGTTCTTTCCCAAAGGCCTTTCTGGGGATGATCCTGGGACTGAGTGAAGGCTAAAAGGGGATTAAAAGAGGAAAGGATCTCCTTCCCACTTGTCAAAAGGAGCCCCACATGCTCAGGGGCAGGAAAAGAAAGTTTAAAGAGTTGACTTTTTTCTCTCATTACTCCTGGCCTCCATCATTCACATTGAGCCAAATGCTTATTAAATTGTAAAAGCTCTGGTTTACACTACTATATGGTAGGAGAACATGTAAAAAATGCCTGACACATGTGCGTGCACACACACACACACTGGCTCCCAGGTCTCAGTTGTTTCAGCTCTGCTTCCTGATCAAATGAGGTGTTTGATGGCTCAAGGGTGATGGGGGCACGTGGAGACAGATAACTGTCTGTCTCAGTTCATAGCTGAGCACTTACACTCACTGCCTCCTTGTATTCTGAGTCCTAACCAATTGTTACAAGTCTTTTCCGAGGTAGAAAAATATATGTTGACCATTTTTTTTTTCTTCCCTTTGTGAAAGCCACACAGATTGACAGTAGGAGGCACATGGATAATATTTATAATATGTGTGGGTGGGTGAGTCCACGTCTGGCAGCCACCACATGTGGGGCCAGGGGTTTGGGGGTGGTACAGAGAGTGCTGTGGTGTCACCAGGGGTCCTGTTGCACGTAGGGGTTGATGAGCCTGTATCTGCACTGGAGGGGTTGGCTGAATTGCTCAGACCAAGGTAAGCAGTTGAGGCCTGAGTGACTGACCCAAAGTTTCAGGGTCAGACGTGTCAGCAGTGAAATCATAGGGCATGTCTAGTATTGAAGTATATTTTACAGTCATAAGTCAGGTCCCACTTACTCATTCTGAAATAAATGGAGAAGCCGAGGAGCACTTAGTGGCCAGGCAGCCTGTGGCTCTCCTCCTGCCAGTGGGCGGCAGAAGGACCAGAGGAGACCTCCAGGGACAAAGGGCGGGCCTGGAGAAACCATGTCTGGGCTGCTCAAAGCCTTCAGTCTGGCTCTGGTTCATCACTCAGGGGAGGTGAGCTGCGGAGGGTTAATGATAGTAATTCACAGGGCAGAGTATGTGTGAAAGATTGTGGAGTGGGGACGTGGAGGGCAAAGGAGGAGGCAGCAGAAGAGGCCCCCAAATGGGGATATGCCCGAGGAGACCCCCAGGAAGCTGCGCTGAATAGGCCCCCATCACGGACTGCTTACTAGCCTGTACACCAGACCGTCACTTTAAAAGTTTTACGCGTGTATCCAATCACTTTGGCTCAGTCACCTGAAACCAGAGGCCTCCTTGGTTCTATCCTAACAAAGGGGGCTGCCTTTGTTAGTACCTGACGTCCACAAGAAAGTAATTACCACTGCAAGGTCAAAATAACAAATGTTAAGCAAGTGACCCTGCGCCTTGTGGGATCTTTCCCTGCCTGGCTCTCTGCGAGAGTGACTTTAAGCAGAAAACTCCACAGTGTGAGTTTTAGCTTTTTACCCCATTGCTATAGAAATGCCAATAACAGAACTTGTGCAGTTTTTTTTTTTTTTCTCCCCAGAACCTCCTGTCACCTGACACAAAGACCTGAGCACTAATTACATTCCCTTTAGCATTTCACATCTGACAGAAAGCGCTCGGGATCAATTACAGAGTCATTGATTTTAATGGTGGGACTACCTCTGGGTGGCGAGGGTCCGCACTACTGTTGACAGCAGCTGCCCGTCCTTAGCGGAAACTTGCATGACATACTGCGGCTGCCCATTCACCAGGCTGCCACAGTCCTCCACGGTCTTCACCACGGGTGCGGCGGAGCCGGTGCAGTCTGGCAGCACTTCGGGCAGGTGACTGCAGCGGCTGGTTGTCATGGTAACAGACGGCAATTACTCTGCTAATGGCTTCCACATTCATACAGGATTTCCATCTAAGAGAGATCAGAAAACAGTTTACTTGGGCAGGGTACTTAATAGAAAACGAATTATGGCCACCATCATCGTGTCATGATTTAATAGAAATAACAGGTGGTACTTGATCTTGCAACCATTTACACAGCACACGCACACACTCTGCCCACGAGAAACAGTGGATATGGTTATGAACAGGACAGTGAGCGTGTCAGTGTATGTAAACACCGAGGCTCGGAGAGGGGAGGGCATGGTGGGCCCTGCAGCCAGATCTGAAGAGGAGATAAGCAGTTCTCCCGCTCTGGGCCAGAGAAGCAATAAGTCTTTGTTGACACTCTCTCAGAGTTACTAGAACCATTATTAAAACCGTTTGCAACTATTTTTTTCTTGGAAGCAATTTATTCTCTATGCAGCTTCATTCTGAGATACTAAGATTAAAAAGAGAGAGAGTGAAGAAAGGCAAAAAGAAAGGAGGAAAAAAAAAAAACCAAAACATGAATTTGGCCAAGTAGCACCTTCCTGGGCAATATTTGCCAAACATGAATCACTCAATTAATGAACCACCTTTCTGACTTTTCCCATATCTGTTCCATAACAAAATTATCTACTTAATGTGTCTTGAAAATTAGCTTCCTTTAAAAAGTTAACCTATTTTGCTGCTGCTAAGTCACCTCAGTCGTGTCCTACTCTGTGCGACCCCATAGATGGCAGCCCACCAGGCTCCCCCGTCCCTGGGATTCTCCAGGCAAGAACACTGGAATGGGCTGCCATTTCCTTCTCCACTGCATGAAAGTGAAAAGTGAAAGTGAAGTCGCTCAGTCGTGTCGGACTCCAAGAGACCCCATGGACTGCAGCCCACCAGGCTCCTTCATCCATGGGATTCTCCAGGCAAGAGTACTGGAGTGGGGTGCCATTGCCTTCTCTTAGCCTTGTCTTAAAGTTATTCATGAAATGATGAGTTTGATGAGCTTGTTATACCAGTTTTCTTTTAAGGATTTTATTTTTTTTGGATGTGGGCCATTTTTAAAGTCTTTGTTGAATTTGCTACAATGTTGCTACAATATGTTTTGGTATTTTGGTGGTGAGACATGTGGGATCATAGCTCCCTGACCAGGGATTGAACCTGTACCCCCTGCATTGTAAGGCAAAGTCTTAATCACTGGACCTCCAGGCAAGTCCCTATATATATTTTTAATGGACATTACAATACATACATTAGTACTAAGCTTTTGGTTCTTTTTGTGTACCACTGAAAATCTAGGGACACTGCCTTCTCAGAGGAGAACACATAGGCGAATGAGGTCTCTACCACCTATTAAGAATAATCCATTCTTAATAAGGACCTTACCTCGCTGACACATAGCCTGTCACATAGACTGCAAGAAATTCTGTTCCCAATTGGTGCAGTGTAGGCTTGAACTTGACCTCAAGTTCAAACCATTCAGACAGTGGAGTAAGGAACCCCACTGCATTCAATAATAGATTTGCATGTGGTGTGTAAGAAATAGAGGCCTTAAGAGAAACTCGGCAGGAGGCGGTTTTTTTATGTCTAAAGTTGAGAGGACACAGTTTCACAGTCCACGCACACCGTCTCTGCCCAGCCTGCTTACCTTGAGCTTCTGAGCCCGGCACAGCCTGGACTCAGTGGACAGTGGCAGGGCTGGTGGACAAAGTTCCTGTCAGTTAGTAGTCTGGGTGGTCAAAGCCCCAAGTGTAAATAAATCTGCCTCCCAACCCGAAGAGGATTTTTGGAATTCCTCAAAGGGTTATTTTCTACTAGATATTTGTCTCTATTTATTACCTTTTACTTGACTCCTACAGGTCTGGAAAATAGGGTTTGCCCAACTTCCAGAACAATGTCCATCCACTGGACATTCTCAGGAAGAGAATGCTGGGTTTTCAGATGAACTTGAGCTGATGCGGTCACTGCTGACAAGCACATATCCGCAGCCCTGACCGGCGGATGGGAACGGAATCCCCTCCTTCCTGCCGAGGAGTCTGGCTGGCCTCCCTTTCCTGTCCTCCTTGGCTGCCTCTAGTCCTCTCGGGGTCTGTGGTCTGGCCTCTCCCAGGAGCCCTTTGAAAACTGGCAATGGGGCCGGGGCTGTGGACACCAGCCACGGTCCGAGGCCTGATGTGAGGCAGTGGCAGGGCTCCTGCTATCGTGACCCCACGGCTTTCTCAACCCCCAGGTACGGCGCATTCAAGAAACCCAGTGAGCTGATTAGCTAGTATAGTGTTGCTTGTTAAATAGGATTTGTCTTTTATTTTTTCTCACATTACAAAATCAAGAAATATATGTTATAGAAAGTACAGAAATGCACAAAGAAAATAAAACTCGCTCAAAATGCCACCACTTGAATAACCACAGTAAACGTTTTGGGTGGATAGCTTTTTAAGTTTTGGCAGGATTGGCAGGGTGGAGTTGATTTGTAACTGGGGTCAGATAGCTTTATCTTTCTTTTTTTCAAAGTTTTCAGACCACAGAACAAAAAGGATGTTCAAAGGTCACTTCGAAAACTATGTCTAACCCCTCTTCCTTTGGCCTGCCCTGATAAAACCCACTGACATGATTTTAAATTCTCATAATGCCTGACAGTCACAAAGTGTAACTTCCTGGCACAGCTCTCTTGCTTCATAAGACAGCCATAGATTAAGAGCCAGGGGTGTGCTGGCAGGAAAAGCAGACACAGTGACCTTCTTGCCGCACAAAATCACTATGTCTGGGTGTGCTCTGTGAGTCTATTTTCGGGTTTTGCATAACTCCAACTCAGAGGACCAAGCACTCCCTCCCTCCACTCCATGGAGCTGCAAGGAGGAGGAGAAGGGATGCAGAATGAGAAAAGGAGGCCAGGCCGGTCAGCACTGAGGGTGCCCTTAATGAGGGGACTGCCTCTCAGACACATGAGATCCCCAAGTTCATTCACTTATAAACTTAGATTAAGTCCTCACTGAGGGCTTCCCAGGTGGCGCAGTTGGTAAAGAACCTGCCTGCCAATACAGGAGATGCAAGAGATGCAGTTTGATCCCTTTGGTCTGGAAGATCTCCTGGAGGACATGGCAACCCACTCCAGTGTTCTTGCCTGGAGAATCCCATGGACAGAGGAGCCTGGCGGGCTACAGTCCATGGTGTCACAAAGAGTCAGACACAACTGAGTGACTGAACACATACACACACATAGGAAGTAGTTCTAAATGTATGACCTAAATCTGCAATAAAATTGCCCTTAAAACAGTTCTGGAAGTAGAGTTTCCTTAGAAGTATAATTTTACTTTTAGATAATATTCTTCATTTCACTTGCCTTCTTAAAGGCAACGGAGCTATTACCCACCATCTGATCAGTTTATTTCATTCACAGAGAGCACCAGGCTCTGAACTGGGCATAAAGGAAAAAGATTCCTCCTCTACTTTGCCTTCTCCTGCAAGCAAGCCCTGGCTCTTTCCCTCATGCTCTGCACCCAGCTTAGCACCTGATTGAAATGATACTAGCGTCCAACACTCGCTGAAGAACACACCGGCACGTCTGCTGATCACCACATACCAGAATAATCCTGACGTACTAAGTCCGGCGTGCCAGAGGTGAGTCCCGACACTTCTCAAAGACTGTGTCTTGAATTGAAAATGCGGCGGGAGGGATTACATGGAGGATGGGACCTTGACCTTGGTGGGAAGGGCTGAGTGGGCGCCAGCCCCAGAAGAGGGCATCTAATCAGGTGGAAGAAGAGAGAGGGGAGCATGTCTCCCCAACCTCAGTCAAAAGAAGCCCTGAGGCTGAGATCAAGGCATGGGGCAGGAGCAGTTCTCTCAGGTTGCGGGCACCAGTTGGCATGCACATGTTTGCACCCGGGGCAGTGAAAAATGGCCCACTGCCTTGCCCTGTCTCTTCAGAGCCACCTAGGAAAACAGCAGGCTGTTGCTGAGGATGCTAAAAATAGTCAAGCTGTGGGTCCGTAGCCTAGCACTGGTCTTCCACTGATTTTCCTGAAAAATTTCAAGTGCCTTTTGATCGCCTTTTTTTGTTGTTGTTAAAATTAATACTGCTCCTAGGAAATTCCCCCAAGAGTTCTGCTGTCTGGGAGGGAGCAGTGTCCGTATAAATGCGAAACCTCAAATTACACTGATGGGAGTTCTTTGTTGGTTAGGTTTGACACCTTATATAATTCCTCAGGCTGAGAATAAAACATGATTTGGCACTGGCCAAATTCTGCTGCACTCAGTGGGCGGACTGGGAATAGGTGTGTGAGAGGGAGACAAATAAAAAAGGAAGGAGTGGCTACAGAAATGAAAGCCTGATTAGACAATTGTGAAGATAAAAAGGACTGTCTGTGAAACTGTGACCCCTTTAAAGGCTAGAGTACAGTTTCATAAAAGCACGGACCCAACCAGGCTAATCATGGCTGAACAGGCTGCTGAAGGTAAGTGATTTCCATGGGAACACGGCTGGCATCATGAGGATGCATTCAGAGGATGTGGGGGAAGGGCGGGGAAGCGAGCCATGCTCACCTCTGCAACCTTCGTGCCCCACAGCCCCTGAACCTCCACAAAGATCGTGGAGTTACAGGAAAGGCTCTGTTCTTAGAAGCAGGACACCCAAGCCTGCGCCCTGGCTCAGCACTCACCGGGGTAAACCACACAGTCTCTCAGACTTTGCTGAGATTTCTTGCATTTGAAATTAGAGTATTGATACTTCCTGAGCCACCTCTTCTGGTTATTTGTGAGGCCTAAAATAAGATGAGACATGTGAACGTGCTCTGCAAGTTGGATGAGCCATGCACAGGGAGATATGCATATGCACATTACTACATTAACTTTCTTTCTTGTTCTTTGTCTGGTCTGAGCTGCATCTTGTATCTGTCTTCTACAACTGTCTTTCTCCATCGCCGGTCAGTGCAGTGTACCCACTGCACCCTTTAGATCACACATGAGCCCTGACCTTGTACCACCCCGTCTTCTCCCAGTGGGGAGTACAAAGGGAATCTTCCTTGCACTCAACTTCTCATTCTCCTGAGACCTGCCACCTCCATAACCCCCTACACAGGTTACACTTTTCCGTGAAAATGTTTAGTAAAGATACATGATGAAAAACTGCTATTATGTTTAGTATTCATATCTATTTGTTACCGTAGCTACCCTTATCTTGGGCTTCCCAGGTGGCAGTAGTGGTAAAGAACCTATCTGTCAATGCAGGAGACTTAAGAGATGTGGGTTCTATCCCTGGTTCGGGAAGATCCCCTGGAGGAGGGCATGGCAACCCACCCCAGTATTCTTGCCTGGAGAATCTCATGGATAGAGGAGCCTGGTGGGCTATCGGTCTATAGGGCCACAAAGAGTTGGACATGACTGAAGCAACTTAGAATGCATGCATACCTTTATCTTAGCTAATCTGTTGCATGATAAATACACTGAAAAATAAAACACAAGCCACTCCCAGATACTTTTTCAAGCTTGCTTCTATCAGAACTGTGTTTTCAGTGCCAAGTCAACTTTAATTTCTCAGATATAAGATGAGAAAGTTATTTGGGGGAGGTACCTGGTACGTTGTCAACTCTATTTGGGTATAAAAATTATCCACAGGATTTAAAGGTGTAAATGAGCATAATGCTGTGTGTACGCTGGCACTAGCCTGGGCAGTGGGCTGCACAGGCCTAAGCTCAGAGAGGCATTTCAGAGCTAGCTTGGACCTCCAAATTCAACCCTAATGATAATTCCAGAGATTTTAAAAAATAGGCTCCTCAGGTCACAATACACCTGGAAGGGTCCTGTATCATCTCTGCAACCAGAGTTTTCAACAAAAGGATTCACTCATTCTACCATCCATTCAAACAAGCATTTTTTGAGAGTTTACTACATATTCCTATGAAGTTTCTGGGTGCAGAGTCTAACCATTTCAAGTCCTGCTTTTCATTTCCCAAAGAAAAGAACAGATCACCAGTCTGGAGTGTTCCCCAGACTCTCTCCAGGGCTGCAGAGCCATGAGGCTCTGTATGATAGAGTGGGCTTTGTACATGAGTCCACTGTATGACAAGGCTATATATTGTCACCCTGCTTATTTAACTTAAATGCAGAGTACATCATGAGAAATGCTGGGCTGGATGAATCACAAGCTGGAATCAAGATTGCTGAAAGAAATATCAACAACTTCAGATATGCAGATGATACCACTCGAATGGCAAAAAGTGAAGAACTAAAGAGTCTCTTAATGAGGGTGAAAGAGGGAGTGAAAAAGCTGGCTTAAAACTCAACATTCAAAAAACTAAGATCATGGCATCTGGTCTCATTACTTCATGGCAAATAGAAGGGGCAGAAGTGGAAGTAGTGACATATTTTATTTTCTTAGGCTCTAAAACCATTGCAGACAATGACTGCAGCCATGAAATTAAAAGACTCTTGCTCCTTGGAAGGAAAGCTATGACAAACATAGACAGCATATTAAAAAGCAGAGACATCACTGTATAGGTCTGTATAAACAAAGGTCTGTATAGTTAAAGCCATGATTTTTCCAGTAGTCATGTATAGATGTGAGCGTTGGACCATAAAGAAGGCTGAGCGCCAAAGAATTGATGATTTCAAATTGTGCTAGAGAAGACTCCTGAGAGTCCCTTGGACGGCAAGGAGATCAAACCAGTCAATCCTAATGGGACTCAATCCTGAATATCCATTGGAAGGTCTGATGCTGGACTGAAGCGCCAATACTTTGGCCACCTAATGTGAAAAGCTGACTCACTGGAAAAGCCCCTGATGCTGGGAAAGATTGAAGGCAAAAGGAGAAGTAGGCAGCAGAGGACGAAATGGTTGGATGGCATCACTGACTCAACGGACATAAATTTGAGCAAACTCTGGGAGATAATGAAGGACAAGGAAGCCTGGTGTGGGCGGAGGACACCACTCCATGCCATAAATTTGAGGGAATGAAAGTGCAGAACTATGGCATGGCTAGATGGCTTTCTGCTCCCACAGAGCTGTGCATCATTAATGCTGATCCAGGATTCAGAAACCTGACTTTAGTTTTACATGAGCAAATCTGCTTCAAAAAGGTGTCCCTTAGCCTTCTTCGAGGAGCTGCATACTCATGGAGCAAGTCCTCCTCTAATGAGGCCAAGGAATGGATGATACAAACCTGTTGGTAATTGAAAGGGGAAAAAATAGCAATAATGACCTGTCCAGGAACTTTTCCCTCTGAGTTGAATTCTAAGAACAGTCTCTGAGAATAGGAACACTCTTTGATAGAATATTTCCTTGGGTTTTCCGGCATGTTATAACCAGACAGTACACTGCATGGCTGATGAACTGACTTAGAATCCTGAATGTTCAGAGAAAATGAAGGCAGGCAGGAAATCACACGCTGACCTTCCTTTCCAATGAAAATGGAGCAAATGACTAATTTCAAAACCATTAACATGTAAAAGCAGCATATTTCTTCTGAGAACAGGGCACAAAGGCTCTCCAAGGAGATGGCTGGGACATGATTACCAGCAACATTTAAGTTTCAAAAACATGCCAAGGAGGCTATTCACTTAGAGCGTGTTAGCGGCAAAGTAGCTGCTTCATTAAACTTAAATCGCCACAGCAGGGCTGTGCTTACAGACCCAAGCTACCAAATTATACATTTCTTTTCTGGATGCTTCACTGACCTCATTATGTAGAGCGGAGAGTTTGTCATTCCAAATAAAGTGACCATCCAAGTCTCGATAAACATGCCCATCAGGTGCTTGGTAAGTCTGCAGAGTGAAACACTAGGGGCCCAGTGAATTAAAGAAAAAAGAAAAAAAACCTTCTCTTTTTGCAGTTTCACTTTTCTCCGCTACGTGCTCACTGTCACACTTACAGAGCAGAGTAAGCAGTGAAATGCCTGTTTCCAAGCATGGAGGAATGTTTGATTTGGGGGTTATGGCATTTGATTGAGAAATGTGTAAATACCAACAACGAACCCTGGGGAGAAAAAAGTCCAGACCAGCATAAGGCAAGCTGGCTCCAGAGAGAGTTACAGCCTGTTGCCTGTGTTCTCTTTGAAACTTATATCCAGAGTTATTTGTCATTTCCCATCCATGTTATTAATTCTGATTCTCAGCCACAAAAAGTATCAGACTAATTTTTCTTCCATTTAAAATGACTATATTTTATTTTCAGCCAGGTAAAATTCTCTAGTTCTGCTAAAGGCAAGTAAGAATTATCATATTTATACATATTTTTCCCCTCAAGAAGTACTCACGAAATTAATTCAGATTTTGGAGACTATCCCATTTTTTCATTTTATTTTAATTATACAGAGGAAAATGGCAATTAAAATCCCACAGCAACAACCCTGTGTGTTCAAAGACATAGTGACAGCTGAATCACACTTGTAAATAACAACTGGTCCTGTCCGGGAAGCCCTGCTGAGTTGGGGGAACCGAGGGAAAACAGAGCTGCCCGGTTGAGTTCCGGGGGCCGGTGAACCATCAGGGCACATCAGAAAAGTTTAAACGTCAAGTTTGAAAAACAGATGGGAGCAGGCAAAGTAGAATGAGATGTTCATGTGACGTTACTCAGAGATGAGCAATAAAAGTGTATAGTTCAGATGACATTCAGGGTGCCCTGTGCCAAAGGGCTGCCTGTCGAGCATAAGGAAGGTATGATGGGGACGGCACACTGCCCAGGATGTCTGAGGATACGGGAGGAAGCTATTTCAGCTACAAGTCAGGGCTGAAGATGCTCTGAGGACTGTAAGTTTTGGATTTGTGATTAGGTTCATACACATCTTCCACCAGCATCCAACTGAATGCCCACCATTAAAGGAATTTGATTTGGGGCTCATTCCAAGTCGTGTCTCACTCTCCTCTGTACAAACAACTCTCTACTAGCTACACAGATGTGCTCCATCTTGACCCCAGCCTCCCGCAGCCTGGAATCAAGCCAGCTGCTGCTTATTTTAAACCCCAGTGTTCCCTAGGGCTTTCCTGGGCTGCATTTCACCAAGGCCATGGGGAAGTTGCCATCCTGCCCTCTCAGGAGGCAGGGTCCAAGCTCCGCATTCTGCCAGGCTCAGGGGCCCAGGCCTCCCTGCAGTGTCTGTTGGAGCCCCAGGAGACACGTGGCTGGCTGACCTCCATTTACACACAAGGATATCTGAACTTACTCAGCTAGCTGAGGAATAGCAAGGCAAGGGCAAAGACCAACACTTTTCGGCTTTTGCTTTTTAGCTGTGTCTTTGGCATTATGGGTAGGCTCCCCATCATATGCTTCATGTTGCTGAAGGTCCCCAAGCCCCACTGGTTCTTTTTCACATGGTCAGAGTCCCTAGGTGTTTTGTGTTATCTATGTACATCCTTGGCTTTGGATTCAGAGGAAGCTCTGGCAGACGTTGCAGGGGAGGGGAGAGAGCCTTGGCTTTGGATCAAGGAGTCTAGGGTTCGAACTGCCACCCAGCACCCACTTGGCACTGAGCTTCAGCTTCCTTCCTGACACTTGTGGCCCTGGGGTAGGTAGGTATGTGCCTGGCCTGTGGTAGACACTTGGTAATGGGCAGTGCTTAAGACCTCAATGCCCGGACCCAGAGATTGTCATACAGAGGGAAGTAAGTCAGAGAGAGAAGAACAAATACGGTATATTAACGCATATATGTGGAATCTGAAAACACTGTTATAGATTATCTTATTCACAAAGCAGAAACAGAGACACAGATGTAGATAACAAAGGCATGGATACCAAGGAGGGGAAGGGAGGGACAGGATGAACTGGGAGGTTGGAACTGACCTCAATATATACACTATTGACACTATGTACAAAATAGATAACTGCTGAGGACCTATTGTATTGCACAGGGAACTCCACTCAGTGCTCTGTGGTAACCTAAATGGAAAGACAATCCAAAAAAGAGGGGATATATGTACACTTATAGCTGATTCACTTTGCTGTACAGTAGAAACTAACACAACACTGTAAAGCAACCATTCCAACAACAACAACAAAGACTGCAGGGTTGCAGGGTCATCTCACAACAGCCGAGGACCAGGGTGAGGAAGAGAGGTCCCTTCCAGACCCTACCTCTAGTCCCCTTGCCTAGCCCACCTCTCTGCAGTCCGCCTCGCTTCCCTCCCATTTTCCCAAGTGAATGTCTTATAGTGGCTGAAATGCTTTGACAGTCTTGTATGAACAGAGGTAAAAAACCACAGAAATGCCCCCTGGATTTACTCTGCTCTTGGACACTGCTACCCTTTCACTACACACACTCACACATACACACAAAAAACACAGTTTCTTTTCACTGGTTCCCTAAAAGTGTCCAGTCTTTTAAGCCATCAAGATATAAACAAGCACGAGAAAAAACTAACACTTAGACCAGGACCAAGTTATCTGAGCTGTCTTTATCACTTAATTTCTTCACAGTTGTATATCCTAGATTCTTGTGGACCATGAAATTGGTGGTGAATGGGGCCTCATTTGTGCTTGCTTCCTACTTAACCTCAATGCAAAGCACTTCTGAACCCCTTCAAAGGGACCTCCGAGGCCTTATGTTTTCTAAGAAGAGCACGTGCCCCCTCCTGCATTTGCTTCTCTGGCTGTCTGACCCACCTTGCCTTTGGTGGATGCACTGGTCCCTGCATCTTACACAGCCCCCACCTGTTGGAGGACCAGCTTCCCCTGGACTTGTTCAGTGTGAGAACCAGCCCATCCTCTCCTTAAGCCTCCAGCGGAGCCGAGGCTTCACAATCGGTGAGAAATGCCCCAGTGCATCAGCTTACACAGAGGGCTGTCTTCCCTTAGGCCCCTCAACCACTCGGAGGGAAGGACCTAAATCAAGTACCTGATCTGTTCGTTTCTTTGTATATTCGTCCTTGCAAAAATAATGGGTGAGGTTCCTTAACCTCATCCCACCTGTTTGACAGAAACAAAAGCAACTTTTACATGGACACTGAATTATTACCCAAGATCAAACAACCAAATATACAGAGGTTTACCATAATGTTAAAATTTTCATCTGATGGTAGTTTTCCTTCAGAACAGATGAAAAAATTACACTGTTAATGGCAAGAGTGTATTTTTCTATTTTCATAGCACTATTCACTTTCCATTCTCTAAGTCCTTAATAAATACAATCGGTCTTTACTGCCTTCCAGGGTGAAAATAACAGTTATACCCCCACAGAGCTCATTCATTTGCTTTATGGGCTAAAAAATCTCTAGTGTGTCACAAATTAACACAATGTTCCTGAGGACTGTGTTTTACTCTTGAATCTCCAATTTCACTAATAAATGTGAAAAACACATGTAGCAAGATAGGTCCTTAGAGACCAGGCACTGCAGATGCTGAAGAAAGCAAGTTATTCCAGCTAAGATCAGCATTCACTTTCACACAGGGGACAATCTGTCTCCCAAATTCTCCTCTAATTGCTTGACATAAAGCGATGAAACTTGTTTCTAGTAATTACCTCCAAAATCTAACAAAACTGTTTTTTTTAAAAGGATATTTAAAAAAAATTTTTTTTTGATCATTTGAGAATGATCTTTCTCTAATCACATCTCCAATGGATCCCCACCACTTTCTGAGAGAGCTGTTACTCTTTTAAAAACGTTTTTATCATGAAAAATTTCAAACAAATAGAATTCAGAAACCCACATATTTTCCATCATCTCAGTCTAACAATTAATCAAGATTTTGCCACACTCGTTTCACCCTTACCTCCTTCCATCCTATTAAATTTTTAAGCAAATCTCAGAAATTGTCATTGTACCTCTACATACTTCAATATGAATTTCTAAAAACATGGACATATCTTACAGGACTGCAAAGCCATTATCATACCTAGCAAACTTAATAATTTCTTTGCATCATCTGTCATCCAAACTGTACTCAAATTTCTCCAACTATCTTGAAAATTTTTTTTTTCCAACTTTAAACTTTTTGTTTTGTATTAGGGTATAGCTGGGGTTTCCCTGGTAGCTCAGCTGCTAAAGAATCTGCCTGCAATGCAGGAAACCCCAATTTGATTCCTGGGTCAGGGAGAAGGGATATGCTACCCACTCCAGTATTCTTGGGCTTCCCTGGTGGCTCAGATGGTAAAGAATCCACCTGCAATGCGGGAGACCTGGGCTCGATCCCTGGGTTGGGAAGATCCCCTGGAGGAGGGTATGGCAATCCACTCCAGTATTCTTGCCTGGAGAATCCCCATAGACAGACGAGCCTGGAGGGCTACAGTCCATGGGGTCACACAGAGTTGGACACAACTGAGTGACTCAGCACAGCACAGGGTACAGCCGATTAAAAATGTTGTGGTAGTTTCAAGGAACTCAGCCATACACATACATATATCCATTCTCCCCCAAACCCCTCTCCCATCCAGGCTGGCACATAACATTGAGCAGAGTTCCATGGGCTATACAGTAGGTTGTGGTTTCTTTGTTTAAATGATCCAGACAAGGTGTAACATCTGGATACATCTAAGTCCCTCTCACTTGCACAGTCACCTCTCTTTTTTTCTCCATGCTAAAGAAACTCATACAGGGCTCCACATGAGCCCATCTCAATAGCCACAGTCTTAATTTTTCTTGTAGTATCATTTAACTTGTTCTTCTATCCCCTGTATTTTCTGGAAACATACTGTCAACTCTTCTGCAACAATAACTCATCGGTGGCACTGTGTACTTATTTACTGCATCTTGTAGAAGGCTCCTAATATAATAATGATCCATTTTTAGTGGCTTCAGGTAATTGCGGGCTGATTCCTCCATTGTGGAGTTCTTCATGATGTTTCTAATGGTGTATTGATTGCATCCATTGATGACAGGTGCTTGACTCAATTATTTCATTTGGGGTCTACAAAATTATGCTTTTTCAATTCTAACTTCCCTTCTACATTTAGTGGCTAGAATTCTCATATGAAGAAGAACTTCCCTTCATCAACCCTTTCAATCTGGTTATTCTGAAAAACAGTTTGCACAGAAAAGGCATAATCATTTCTTCATTCCTTCTTTTGACTGCCAATTTTCAGAGTAAGGGACTGGTGCTTTATGTATATCCTATTAATAAGTTGTTTTTGTTGTTGTCTATCATCTGGTTGCACAGAGTCGGACATGACTGAAGTGACTTAGCAGCAGCAGCAGCAGCATAAGCTGGTAAAGAATCCACATGCAATGCGGGAGACCTGGGTTCAATCCCTGGGTTGGGCAGATCCCCTGGAGAAGGGAAAGGCTACCCACTCCAGTATTCTGGCCTGGAGAATTCCATGGACTGTATAATCTATGGGGTTGCAAAGAGTCGGATACAACTGAGCAACTTTCACTTTTCACTTTCATATTATTCTTAAAGGTCAATCTGCCTTTACTGAAGTTAAAAAAAAAAAATCAAACCACCACCCTATAACTAACCCTTCTGCTTGAGTACAGAGATCTGGATTTGTAATTTACAAGGACACAAATTAAGTCTGAGCACAAATTCCTGTCATCTTGTAGCTGTCTTCTGACGGGAAGGCCAGGCACTGTTTCCCTTGCTTGCTTTGGTATATGACTCTCCTTTTTAGGTCTGATAAAGTCTTTCCCCAGGCCAGCTGAACACTCACTGCAGACAGTGATTGTCTGCATTTACTGATCCCTTGGGAAAATGAGAACAATCATAAAATCTCCCCTCTTCTGCTAATTGTGGCACAGATGACTTAGTGTCAACTTGCCCTTGTGGATTTCTACCATCTTAGTATTTACTAAACACATCAGAAGGTGCCTCCAGTCTGGAAGCAATCAGCAGAACTACACCACTTCAGACTGGATAGCTGAGGCTATCAAGTCAAAATCACATTATTGGGCTTTGTCCATGATCCATCAGGAAGCCCTTCCCGTCCCATAAAGCCTTCAGGTGCCATCTGGCGTGGCCACACCCAGCTCTAGGCTTGCCTAGCTTCCACTGGGGAAGAAACTGCATGTGGGTGAACGCTGCACATGTATTAGAAATAGCTCCTTCTCTTTTTCTCACTAATAAGGGCGAAAACACTTAGGCCCTTCATAGGTCTTCCTTAATGACGGCTGACAAGTGTCTCTGAGACTGACAGGAATCCAGGAGCTTTCATTTTTGCTCTCTAGGAGCAGAGATATTTTCTGCCCATTATCGCCTTGTTTTACTGACAGGCATCTGTCAGTTAGACATTAAAACAGAGTGATAATGGGAAGATAATGGCTTTGTCCACACACTTCAAGAAGGAAGCACTCATGAAAAATGTGTATTTTGGGAAACCTAGAAACTCATGTGCCCATCTGCATTTCTATTAAGTTGGGAATTGAGTGGAGGATAACAAAGCAGTGAGAAGAGGAATAACAGAGAAAAGGGATCAGAAGAAATTCCTAAATGGCCCTGCAGACACCAGAGGGACCGCTGCTCTGCCCAGGAGAGGGACTGGTCAGGAAATGCATCCCAAAGAGGATGAGCAGGATGAAAGCAGGTTCTTTTTTTTCTGGCCTCACTGGAACTCTCAGAGAGCTGCTGAACCAGGGAACAGGCAGTAAACATCTTCCATGGCTCTGTAAATGGAGGATGTTCACACATTCTGAAATAACATAAACACTGCCTTTTGAAATGGAGGTGAAAAGGGAACTGCACACTTTAAATAAGCTAATAAAGTAATTCAATTCCTACTGAGAATCTTTCTAGTAAATAGTTCTCTGTCAGAAAGTAATACCATTACTCAGTTATCTGAATCTCTAACCATATGTTCAGGCCCTGACTTCTTGGCTAATGCAAATAAAAGCATATCCTACACACACATATCCTACACGCATGCCTGTATAATACCGTCTTTTTTTCAATCCAATGAAACTTTAATTTATTTAATTAATGATTGTAATAGAATGCCATGTTTATGCTAACAATTCACTGTAAAATCTTACCATCCTGGATTGAGCCATGGAAGCTAGAGACTACTCAAGTATAATTCCTACCGTAAAGTTCTAAAATGGGCATGGGTAGGAGGAAAACAGGTGCCATTGTGTCCAGTGGCGGCAGTCAACTTGACTAGGAGAGAAGTCAGAAATCATTAGCCTCACCAGTGAAGTAGTGTTACAATTTTCTTTTTCAAAAGCAAAGTAGTTCAGTTCAGTTCAGTCGCCCAGTTGTGTCCAACTCTTTGCGACCCCATGAATTGCAGCACGCCGAGCCTCCCTGTGAGCCACAGAACTGGACACCTTTGGTTTGAATCCTAGAGTTTCCATATATCAGTTCTGTCTTCCCAAATAGTGGAAATAAAATTGTGCCCATCTCATATTTGAGGATTCAGTGCAATGATGTATGTAAAGTGCCTAACATAGAGCTTGGCACAGAGCAAACACTGCTACCTGCAATATTGTGCTAGGGCCACAGAAACTTCAGTGTCTCCAGGGTAATCTGTGTTATTCGATATTTCTGCTCAAGCCAACAGACATTTATCACCGTGTGTGTTTAGTCGCTCAGTCGTGTCTGACTCTGCGATGCTATGGACTGTAGCCCACCAGGCCACTCTGTTCATGGGATTTCCCAGACAGGAATTCTGGAGTGGATTGCTAATTTCCTTCTCCAATTTATCACAGTACCGATCATAATATGTGAAGCAGTGTAGTACTGAGAGGCAAAATGGAGAAGCAGAAAAAAACATGAGCTTAGGAATCAAGCACCTGGCTTTAAATACTGGCTCCTGCCGCCAGTTACCAGGGTTCAACCTTGGATACGATGCTTCTCTTCAGGTCAAGTTGCCCATCTTTGAAAAGGCTGGCTTTCCTACAGAATCACTGTGCGGTTAGCCCACAGGGTATGTACAATGCCTTACCCAATGAGAGCCCACTCAGTAGTATCTCCCGGAATTATTAGAATAATACATAAGGCTCTAGAGAGGGACAGAGGTGGGCCTGATGAATCCTGCACTAGATGCTGTGATCCTGGAATGGACATGCCAGAACTTGCCAGAGGAACTTCAGGGTGGGACTGAACACACATCCCCAGGCACATCAGAAGTCTAAAGAAATTAAGTGTTACTGGAAAGTGAAGTGTGCAGAGCCTATTATCTTAAAACACTGCATCAATATAACACAGAATATAAGACCGTCTCCCTTCATATGGTGGGCATGTATGAGGCTTTGGGGAGCCAGGTGGGCCACTATAGCTCTTGGAACTTTCCCTTTATCCTCCCTGGGTTTACTAAAGAGCCAGGTACCGTTTTGGCCCTAGACTGATATAGCCACTCTGAAGTATTCAGCAGGGATACAGAGGAATGAATGGTGCCATTCTTTTCTGGGGAAGATGTGTCTTTGCACTTTCCTAACAATAAACAGAGAATCAAATTGAGTTTGTAATTCCACTTCCATCTGTTGATGTCAACATTCTCAGAACCGGGCATGGTCTTTATCTTGTTTACACAGTATTCAGCACAAGGCCGGCTCAGATGTTTACTAGGTACATTAGGAAGAAAGGGATGTTCTTTTAATAAAACAGGGATATGTGGATGGAGAAATTTACAAAACTTTTTGGATTTTTAGGTCATAAGGATCTGCACACTTGAAAGAGGTTAGAATATACTGCCTCATGGTTTTTATTAAGTTCTACTTTCAAGGTGACATAAAATATGTGTCTTGTCTGCTAGGGGAGAAAATGCAACGAAAGCTAATCCATGATGACAGTGTGTACAGACGCAAAATGAGGAATGTTGATTTCTCCAGCTTGGTTGCTCATAAATGGGGCTCATTCCTTAGATTTACAAACGATGATCACTATGGTAAATTCAATAACAAAATTCTCTGCTCTAAACATGGCATTCTCTTCAGTAACTTTTTAGAGCCCTTAAGTGGTTTTGATGTACATGAAGGTAAAAGCTGGGGGAATTAAAAATTACACAGATAATGAAGATGAGCTCCTAGGTGAATTACCCATTACTGTGGAGGCTTTTGGATATTTTCATTATAAAGAGTAAAAAGGCCATTTAAAGATACTTGTGTATCTACAAATGATTGTAAAGTCATTCTCTTTATTTCTTTCCACTCCCATAAGCCTCTTTTATTAGTTCCAAGGAATAAAGCTCCAATCTGCTTCAGTAAACTGCATTATTTTTTAAACTACAAAATATACGTGGTTTCTTTACATGAGCAATCTTCTTTAATGTTAATGCGGTCATTGGGAAGACTGAATTAAAAGGTATGTTTTATAGATCTTCCCGCTGCCTTCTAGCCTCTCTCTACTTTCCTTTTTAAAAAAATATTATTAAAACCCACTTCTTTTTCACAAGTATCTGGCATATAATATTTGCTGACTCATTCAATGAATAAGTGAATTCACTATCTTGATACCAAATTCTGGATCCAGATATTTTCTAAATATTTCTAAATCAAGGCTGATACCTCTTATTTAGAAATACAATACCGTCTATCTCATTTAACTTCTATGCAGTCTAGCATTCTCCTCTATTATTTGACAGTTACCTATATTTTAATTTTTTTTCTTGAATTTCAGATAATCCATATCTTCATTACCAAACTTGAAATCTACAGGCTGTTTAGAAAAAGTAACCTGCAGACCATGAATGTGAAATCTTAACCTGGAAATGACTTGCAAGCATCTCTAAAATGAAGAATTTCTAATTCCCTTCCCCACTTGCCCCAGGCATGTAGTATGAAGTTGGCATGGAGGATACTGTTGAGAAATAAGTATCTTTAAAGAATGAATGTAGTGAAGAAAGGACTGAATGAGTAAATAAAGGTCCGTAATACTTAGAGGTAAAGCAATCTCTATTTTCCCGTCAATTCAGGACACTTTGAAAGTGCAGGAAAGGGGGATCTCAGGTCAACGATCCCATCCTGTCTATGTAGGCTTGATTTGCTGTGTGAGGCATAAGCATGGTGCAAGCCGCATGTTTTTGGCATCCTGATTTGGAACTCAAGGGTACATTTTCCCAGTGGGGATGAAATGGCTAGTTAGAGTTGAAATGGTACCCTTACTTCCACATTCAGAAACACTGTTACATGATTGGGCTCTTAAGAGCTGGTGTTGGAAACCATCACATCATCAGGTTTCTTTTTGTCACCACACACCATGTTCACAAGTTAAGGGAGGTCTGCCCATTCTGTTTCTGAATGATGTGAAGTAGCAAAATCACCAGAAAAAGCTACTGTCCTAAAGAAAGGAAAAATGTTGCTATTTTATAAGTCACCTGAGGTGTGATGGTGAAGTTTATGTGTCAACTTCACTGGGCCACAGGATGTCTAGACATTTGGTCAAATATTATTCTAGGTATTTCTCTGAGGGTATTTTGGGATGCATTTAGCATTTAGATTGATAGATTGAAGGTATTTTGGGATGAGTTTAACATTTAAATTGATAGACAAGCAGATTGTCTTTCCTTTTGTTGGGTGGGCCTCATCCAATCAGTGGAAGATCTGAATAAAACTAAGGGTTGACTCTGCCATGAATAAGAGGGAATTCTACATACCTACCTATTTTGGAGCTGGGATATAGGTTTTTTTTTTCCTGCCTTCAGCCTTGAAATAAAACACTGGCTCTCCTTAGGTTTCAAACCTGCCAGCCTTTGGAAGCAAACTTATACCATCGACTCTCCTGGGTGTCCAGCTTGCCAACTCACCCTGTAGATCTTGATATTTGTCAGCAACCATAATTATGTCAGCCAGTTCCTTAAAATAAATCTCTATCTCCCTCCTATCCCATTAGTTTTATTTCTCTGGAAAATACTGAGAATATAGCAGGAAGCACCAAGGAACTTATAACCTAAAAATACACATATATGTGTATGTATGTGTGTATACATACATATCAGTCAGTTCAGTCGCTCAGTCATGTCTGACTCAGTGTGACCCTATGGACTACAGTACACCAGGCTTCCCTGTCCATCACCAACTCCCAGAGTTTACTCAAACTCATGTCCATTGATTGGGTGATGCCATCCAACCATCTCATCCTCTGTTGTCCCCTTTGCCTCCTGCCTTCAACCTTTCCCAGCATCAGGGTCTTTTTCAATGAGTCAATTCTTTGCATCAGGTGGCCAAATTACTGGAGTTTCAGCTTCAGCATCAGTCCTTCCAATGAATATTCAGGACTGATTTCCTTTAGGATGGACTGGTTGGATCTCCTTGCAGTCCAAGGGAGGACTCTGAAGAGTCTTCTCCAACACCACTGTTCAAAAGCATCAATTCTTCAGCACTCAGTCTTCTTTATGGTCCAACTCTCATATCCATACATGACTACTGGAAAAACCATAGCTTTGACTATATAGACCTTTATGGCTTTAAAATCCATGAAGCAAAATCTAAGCAAATTTCCATCTATTTTGTTGATGCTCAGGCTATTGTAAAAAAGTAACCCATGATCCCAGTCATACACTGAGAGAGTAGATAACAGGGATGTGATGGGCAGAGAAGACACAAGTTCTTCTCAGCATGTGATGAGCTCTCACACACACTGAAAAGCAATTTGGAAGTGTGTTTCAATGGTCTTAAAATGGTTGTAGCTTTCCTTTTAGGAATCTATTTTTAATACATAATGTTTGAACCTCTTCATAGGGAATCTATTTTAGTGACATAATCAGAAATGCAAACAAGGACTTAGGCACAACCTGCAGTGTTCTTTTATACAGTGCAGGATTCCTTTTAGCAATACAGGACAACTGTCCCACAGATATGATGTTGTATTTAGTTGCTTCAGTCATGTCTGACTCTTTGGGACCCCATGGACTGTAGCTCGCCAGGCTCCTCTGTCCATAGGATTCTCTAGGCAAGAATACTGGAGTGGGTTCCCACGCCCTCTTCTAGGGGATCTTCCCAACCCAGGGATTGAAACCAGGTCTCCCACATTGCAGGCAGATTCTTTACCATTTAAGCCACCAGGGAAGCCCAAGAATACTGGAGTGGGTAGCCTGTCTCTTCTCCAGGGGAGTTTCCTGACTCAGGAATCCAACTGGGGTCTCCTGCATCACAGGCAGATTCTTTACCAGCTGAGCTACCAGGGAAGCCCGTCCCACAGCTGGGGAAAGGTTAAACAAATAGAGTGCATCCAAAAATGAACTGTTGGTGGAACCATCAATATTACTGTTATAATTGTGTAATGGCACTGAAAATACTATGTAAGGCTATGGCGGCGAGGGGAAGTGGACTATACAAGTATTTGTACCTATGATTTCAACTACCAAAGACAGAAAGAAGGTATATCAAAATGTAGACAGTGATTCTTTCTGAGTAATAAGTGATTCTTATTTTTAATGCTGATGCTTTTTGCATTTTATAAAATAAAAAATACTTTTATTGTATTTAGAAAAAAAGAACGAGTGAATAACATTTTAGAACCCTCAAGAGCGGAAGCATATTAAGTCACCTCCTGAGAAAGTAAACAATAAACATAAAAACCAAACCAGCCAAACCCAAACTCAAAAAAACAGAAACAGAAACAAACCCCCCCCAAAACCACATACCTTCATGATAAATAATCCAAAAAGCAGCCAAAAAGATTTCCTTTATTCCATAGGTGCAGACGTGACATTACAGATCTCCAGGGAAGAAAGCTAGATAACCCCTGTCCAGAGCAGCCTGTCCTAGGAAATAGCTAGTGTAGTGCGAAGGCCCCTGGGTCGGACCTCAGAGGCCCCAGGCTCTTCGCTGCTGACTGGCTGGGGTCACCAGCGTGTCGTTTACTTTCCCTCAGTTTCGGTTCTTTCATCAGGAATACATGAGAACTAAATCCGTTTCTACGAGCCACACGGGGGTTTGTCAGAATAAAGTGAAGCAGTAAATTCACAAACACTCCCAAGTACAAAGCCCTGCAGTGGTGTGACAGTCATCGCTGGTCCCCACAACCACGTTCGTGACTGAATCTTCTGATGACCCCTTCTACTCCCCTGGTGCCAGTCACAGATGTCAACGGCGGAGAGACAAAATGACCCAGACAGGCTGTTCTTTCTCTCTCTCTATTTTCCCTCATACACAAATATAACATGCCCTAAATGCACATTTGGTTGACTTTTTTCTTTTTTAACCAGAAAACCTGCCAATTTAGATTAAAACTCCATATACTTAATGTGAGTCATATCCTTGCCAGAGAAGACAAATGTATAAATAGAAGCTATAATAACCAGCCAAGCTTTTCTAAGACATCATTTATCATTCCTGTTTGGAATTGATATAATTGCCTGGCCATCAATTGTATATTTAAGCTGCATGGCCTTATGAGACTTGGTGAGCATTTTCACCTCTGTTTCTTACATGAGGAAACCAAAGCAGAGGAATTTTATGATTTTCTCTGCACCCTCCAGTTAGTGGAAGAATCTGATAACTCCATCTCTGACTCCCATTTCTATGCCTTGTTACCACTATTGTTATTTAACACGGATCAAATGCATATATGATGCAAGGTACCCAATGGCTCACCAGTAAAGAATCCGCCTGCAATACAGGAGGCACAAGAGATGCAGGTCTGATTCCTGGGTCAGAAAGATCCCCTGGCGAAGGGAATGGCAACCCACTCCAGTCTTCTTGACTGGAAAATTCCATGAACAGAGGAGCCTGGTGGGGCTATAGTCCATGGGGTCACAAAGAATCGGACATGACTGAGCATACCTGCATATTCTACACCCTTAGTAATTCCGGCTGGGGTGAGGGTGGGTGAGAAGGAAGAGTAGGAAAAAGGAAATTAAAAAGTGAAAACTCTTTTCCCCAAAGTTAAAGTTAACAAAGTAGGTGATTTCTCCAGTTATGACAAGCATATTCCACAAAAGAATTTCTGAGTATCCTAATAACACTGAGTAGGGTTGATGCTTCAAGGGAAAGTACATGCTCTTTTGATTAGGCTCAAATTTGGAAACTGGAAGAATTCTTGGTATTTTAAATGGTTGGGCAAGGCAGTGTGTAATGGTTGCAAGATTTCATGATTAAATCTTATGATAGGCAGTTGTAGTGGCTATCACATTGATGTACACCTCAGGTTTTTTCAAAACATATTTTACTTAGAGGTGAGTAGAACATAATTCTCAGCTCTGTTGATCTGATTCTATATAACTTTTTTTAATGAGTAGGGCACAAAAGTAGAAAATAAATTAAAAAAACCTTGAAGTTGAATCACTGCCCTTAGTATTCCCAAAGGCTCACACTGTGGATGAAATTTCACTTCTTATCTGTGAATCATCACACATTTTTATAAGCATCACAATTCATCCACTTCCCATCTTGTGCAATGATTTAATTTTCCCCACAGCACTTCAGAACTGTGGGCCACAAAGTTCTCTGAGCTGTCCTACTGAATTACAGAAAATTAGAATCTGGTTTGAGGGAAATAACGTCACATGTGCATTACAATGAAGAAAATGTAATATTTCCTCAGTTTTTCACAGAAGCCAAAATAAATAATTTTCCTCCTTTCTTACATACAACGAGAAAAGTCCACACTGATCTCCTCTGCTATTAAAATCAGGTATTTTGGGAGTAGGCGCTGGAAATCACAGATTGTTCTTCCATTGAATGAAGGTGAATTCTGTGGATATGGTAATCGCTAAAGTTGCAAATGGCTCTTTTTCTTAGAAAAACTGATAAAAATTGCCAGAGGTTTCCCCCTTTTTGGATACTGTGTAATAATAGTGCATGTACAAATTCATGTTAGTATCCAGTTCTTTTACAAACATAACCTTATGTTAGGGTTGATTTTAACAACTTAAACACTATTACTTATTCATTGACAACTCCATCCTCTTGGCTATACTTTCCTTGTATGAATAGGTTGGATCAACATCTCATCCATATAATCCTCCCCTCCGTGCCCTTTCCTGAAAGGAAAGCTTTCCTAGTGGTATAAACTGTTTGGCCAGGGTGGGCAAAAGGTCTTGGCAGCGGTCGGGATGGGAGATCACTTACTAATACTTCCCTGGCTGCCACTGATTTCTTCATTTCCCTCTTATTCCCAACCTCTTCCAATATCATCCGTGCTGGGCATTCAGCCTTTGCTATGATTCCTTTCCGACCATGGTACAGTATTAATAAAATAGAGAACTGTAATTATCTTGGAAAGACTGGAAGAAATTCCTGTTAGTGCTTTGAGAATAACTGTTGTAATTATAAAATATAAAATAGTTATAATTTTAACAGCCAGAGATTCTTCTGGAGTAACAGTACGTAAGCTCCAAATCTAAGACTTGACAGTAAATCCAAAAGCAGCTGATTCTTGTTATTTGAGGTAGTTAGTTCTATAAATTGTTAAGAACACTGAATTAGGGAATAGCAGACCTTTGCTCCTAGTGGAAATATAGGGTCAGTTTCCTGTGAGCCTCTGGTCACATTTTTATCAGTGGATCAATACATAACCTCGTTTTATGTGTGTTTTTGTTTGAAGATATATTATTTAATATATATTGTTGATTCATTAACATTGAACTCAGTACCAACAATGCTATAACTCATGCCTGAATGAGACTTATCTAACTTATGTTTTCCCCATAAGGCACATCACAGCGTTCTTGTGCTCAGGGACACATAGGCAGCATTTCAGCATTCTGCTTGGACCATTTTAAAGAGCAAAAGGAGGAACAAGAACCACAGGAGTATATTGTAAAGAAGATACAATATAAGAGCTGAAACAAGAAGGCAGAGCTGAGCATTGCCTGTTTGACCTTGACTGGGAATATATTAATATGTAGAGGGTGATTCAAATTTTTTACCTCTCTGTGCATGCCTGCATATTGCAGTGAAAATGCTACATTTATTGATTTTAGGGTTACAAGTAAATTTCAACAAGTAGGTATAAATTCTCAGATACGGAATCCATGGATAATAAGCATCAAATGTAGAAATTCTGCCTCTCATCCATAGCAGATCGTGCTTTGTTTATCTCTTGTTTCTCCTAAGCACTGATAGTCTCAATTAAAGTGACCTCTCATGCTGAACACAAAAAAATATCTTTATGCTGGGGGCTGTTAAAATTGTAGTGCAACTGTATATTATTTATATGCTTGCTGGTTTTTGTTTTATTTTTTCAAGTAGATGAACGTTAGAAGATTTGATTTTGAAAAACTAATGAACATTACTGTGAGTGGTAGAAAGTATAAAACTACAAGCTCACAAAATTTCCTCCAGTTCCCTGCTATAGTAAAAGATAGTGTTGAATCTGAGTTCTGATTTGAAAAGATACAGCAGTCAATTTTTGTAATTCAAGTAAAACTACCAGTACTGCATTATAACTTGTTCTGGTTCAGAAATGGTATGCTCAGAATTTCATAGAAGAATCATGACCCATTCCTAAATGTTCTAGAAAGGGAGAGATTCTGAACTGAACGTATCAAAACGAGGCCTTTGTCTTCTTAAGCCTTTTGTCCTGAGCTGCATTTCAGGAACTTTCTAACACTCCAGGCAAGATTAGAAGTTCAAACCTATTTTTTTAAAGTTGTTATCTTCTCTACACCGTGGAGAAAATTTTTGACACCATCTACTCAATAAGCAGGTGTAATAAATAGGAAAAACAAATACAAAAAAAAACCCCAACCAACCAACCAACCAAAAAACCAAAAAACAAACCAGGTGGGAAAATTCACGTTTGTTAGAAACAGTTTTCAGAATTGTGCTTGGGTTTTCAAAACTTAAGCCAAAGCATGTTTATGTGTGGTAAGTGTCCCATGGAGTAGCATCTGAATAAGGCAGGACTGACTTGTGTCGACGTCTAGGACAGCATTAAAATAAGATTCTGGCAGGGTCACTGTTTGCATCTGGGCCCTGACCGCAGGAAAGCACATTCGTTCGTTCGTTAGTTGGATCATTGGAGGAAGCACATGGAAGTGTCGCAGGGTCCTAATGTTGGTAGTGCTGCCAGCAGTCACCCTGACCACACCACTGCTATTGTTTTATCCCAGATAGATCCCCAGGCACTCCACTCATGGAAGAAGTTCAGGATGGAAAGGAGAGTTAAGTGCTGTAAGGTGTGAGCACACAATGAGGGTATCATAATAACAACAAACAGACCATCCCAGTTAATCTTCTAAACAGCCCTGTGCAGTACCAGTTAATGCTAGTTTGTAGAATCCTAGGGCTGTCTGAAATTCAATGTTGCAGGCTTCCTGCCTCGTGCTTCTTAATGAAAATGAACTTCATAGGTATCTCTGAAAGCAAGCCTTCTTGAGCATTTTGAGCTATTTAATCGCATTTGGCTTAAAAAGAGACAGCAAAACAGCACAGTTTCCACCATTTCCATGTTTAAGAAGCACTGAAAATCTTGAAAGCCTCAATATGACCATCATAGTATTTCCTGATGAAACCTAACTTTTTAAAGGATCTACTAGTTATCTTGGGCTTCCCAGGTGGTGCTAGCGGTAAAGAACCCGCCGACCAATGCAGGAGACAGACTCAGGTTCAATCCCTGGGTAGAGAAGATCCCCTGGAGGAGGGCATGGCAACCCACTCCAGTATCCTTGCCTGGAAAACTCCATGGGCAGAGGAGCCTGGTGGGCTACAGTCCATAAGACATGACTGGAGCGACTTAGCACGCATGTACTAGTTATCTTAGGCCAAGAGTTAGCAAGCTTTTTCCGTAGGGACAAAGTGTAAATATTTTAAGCTTTGCAGACCATTCAAACTCGTCACAACTACTTGACTCTGCCATTGTAACATTAAAATAGTCATAGGCAATACTAAATGAATAAGCATGGCTGTGAAAAAGCTTTAAAGAAAATGTCACTTATAGACACTGAGTTTTGAATTTCATGTGATATTCACATATCATAAAATAGTAGTCTTTGTTTTAGTTTTGTTAAAAATCATCTAAGAATGTAAAAACATACTCTTGGTTCAAAAACTCATACGCAGTCCCTGTCTAACTGCTTAGGAGTTTAATATCTAAAGTCATGACTGTGAACACAGACAAACAAACAAAACACAGAGAAATAAGTATACACCAGACAGGAAAGGGTAAAACAGGAGAGGGTAAATCATTTGTATTAGATGGAGTTTAATGTTTCTGTATGTTTTACTCAAGATGGTACTTTGCAAAGCATGTCTTAAGCCTTGTAAAGCCACTGGTAAATCGACATGGAGAAGGGAAATCATTAGAGCGTTCTATGAGACAAGTCCGAGTGGGCACTGGATTTCATTCTAACTCTGTGATTGTCTCAGATCAGTTTTTTGACATGCTTTGAAACTTCCTCAGAAACACAGTAAAACATTCCTGAGCTCGAAGGCTGGGTGGCATTGTAGCCCTACTAACAGCACTGCAAGGCTTTCTTTTCCTGTAAGTTACATCAATAAAAGATGCTTAATCACCTCAGGGTCATAAAAAATAAAGACTGATAAAGAGAAGGTAACAACAGAATCAAAAGCAATACTGAGTGTTCACTCTATGAGAAGCAGTGCTTTATTTATTTAGCATGAATTATCTCATTTAATCCTCATATCAATTCTTGAAGGGAGGCACTATTTCTTGAAAAAATTGTTAGTAGTAGGAAATGATGGCATAAAAATATTACAGATTCAAGGTCACGCAGTGAAGAGGTGGAATAGGGTTTGAATCTAGGTATCCGATTCCTGAACCTTTGCTCTTAACCACTCACAATCCCACCTCTCAAATACAGGGTATCTGACACTAACAGCCGTCACTCCCTTGGTATTCCTTTCCCAAGATACTGTGTCACATGTGCTGGCCCCGGTGTGCATACACACACGCATGCACACACGTGCATGCATGCACACACACATATGCACACACGCGTACACACACAGCATTCATCATTCCCAGTCTTTGCCTTTCCCTGCACCATTACCTGCCTCACTCCAGTCCATGCATGTGTCTGGTTATCTGTTTTCGAGCTGTGAGCAGGTATGTTCATGTGGGAAGTCACCCTAAATAATAAAGGAATGTGGGGCAGGAACTCAGGACCTTGGTTCTAGTTCAGGTGTGAACTGTGTGACCCCCTACATAGATCACTTTACCTCCTAAGAGACACAGTTTCTTCATCTCCCGAGTAACACCTAACCTAACATTTCTGTGAATGTGATCAAATGACACGAAGCATGTGGAAGCATTCTGTAAACTACAAAGAAGGGGTGATTGTTGCTGGTATTTTCAGCACACACAGTGTTTATCTTTTCATCTCTCATTCTTTCTTTACTTGTTGTGACTGTCTTAGTATTTCTCAGAATATCAGTCCCTTTTCCTGCCAGTCTTTTCCCCCTCTTCTTTTTGTCCACTGAGGAATTACACAAGAGTCAGCAAAACAGAGAGGATCTCTACCTTCCCCCCAGTCAGAGAAGACAAGATAGATGTCTAGTGTTTTACTGAAGCTGGCTGCTTTCCAACAGTTCTCACCAATTTCTTTCCAACTCCATATTCAGTGAAGCCATGCTGGTAGCTTGAAACTGGCAACAGTGGAAGTATTTACACTGTGGAAACTGGCAAACGCTACAGATTTCTCCTTCCTTCCCCACTCCCCAGAAGCTGGTTGTTGAACTTTTACCAGCACAACACTGGATACAGAAGCAAAATGATAAAACAGCACAGGTGCTGGGGTGCAGAAAGTACAGAGTGACCTGGGAGCCTAAAGGAGGCACTTGTTATTGTGAACAGGGCAGTGAGCAGGGCATCCAGAGAAGGTGTCCTGGAGGAAAAGAGGTTTACATAAATAATGAGACCGAAATAAAGACGGAGGCTAGCAGGCAAAGGGGAGAGAAGAGAATTCCAGAAGTAACAACTTGTGTAAAGACCCAGCATGTTAGACCAGCTGAAAGGTCCTTAAGGCTACAGTGCAAAGTGCGAGGGAGGGGAAAAGAATGAAGCTGGAGAGGGTAAGAGGTTCAACTTGATCCCAAGGGCAACCAGTGGGCTTTGTGGCAGGGTCAAGTTTAGGAGTGTGGTGTTCAGTCAGAGCCATGCCATTTGAATTCTGGCTCCACCAGCTGGGGATCCTCAGGCAAGCATCTAACCAAGCTCAGCTGAGCCTCATCTGTGAGTGATTACAGCGCTCAGACCTGCAGTTGGAGCTCTGCAGGTCAGGTGCTCAGCACAAGGCCTGGCTCCTCGCAATTGCTGGGCAGGCATCCCAGCACAGACCAGCTAATGGAAGAGCAGACGCACACCTTCTCTAGGACAGGCACTGTGTATGCAGCTCTTTCCACCTCAACACACTGCTCGTCTAGGACAGTGTTTCTCATACTGTGGATGGTGACCCACTAGTGAGCTGTGAAATGAATTTAGTGAGTCTTGGGCAGCACTTAAAAAAGAAAGAAAAAGAAACAGAATTAAATGGAGCTACGAAAAAAATAAGCACTGTAGCCCACCGTACGTTGCAAGGTAAGTTTTATTTTGTGTTTGTGTGTATTGGGTTGCCATGTTAAAATTTATTCCTGAGGACTACAGTTAGAAAGTAAGAAAGTTTTCCACAGGAAACTTCTCGTGAGCTTTCTGGGTTAGTCCAGGCAGGAAGAGAAAGAACAGGACCAGCCCAGCTTTCTCCTACTTCAGAAGCTGGGATTGTCAGAGTTAGGGGTTTATTCCCTTGAGTTTCCAAGGCTTTTTAGCTTCCAGTAAAAATTGTTGCACTGTGGTCCCAGATGGGACCCTAGCTCTAGGCTATCTGCTGTCTAGTAGCCCCTGAAAGTGACCACAAGCCAAAGACCAGGGAGGGAGTATTTCTTCTAAGCAGGAGTGGCTGTGTGAATGGGGGGAAAGGGTACTAAGGGCCTCCAGCTGCCCTGTGGTCACTAAACTCAGCCCTAAGGGAGTCAAAGTCACTAACACCATCCAATCAGGTTGCTGCCCAAAGGCTTGGTGCAGAAAGGAACTGAGAGGTGAAACAGACATTTAGTTTGGAAAGATAATTCTCTATGTGAATAGACTTTAGAATAATTTATTTTCACCCTATGTCAAAATATATCCAATTTGCCCTTTGGAGCTGCAAGAACTGCTTGGCATTTCTTTTTGCCCTGCAATTTAAAAAATGGAAAGTAATGGCAGATGCCTGGTCATAGTTTGGGAGAAAAAACAAGTACTGCATCATACGATGATTTAGTTTCCTGAGTGTCCACAGGGCTCATTCCCCAGGCATATGCAATCAGCATTAGATTAGCTGCCGGCGTTTATCGACAAAGGAATTAATCTTCACCAATGATGTTTTTTAAAGCCCATTCTTTACAGTAAGTTGCCACAGCACATCAGGGCTTCTTCACTTTGCCTTTTCCTTCTTTATCTTCTGACAAAAGTGGCTAAAAATAACCTCTTAAACCCTGATTCCACTGAGGAAGGTGAGCGAGCCAAGAACAGAAGAACATCTTTCCCTGCGTGCAGGCTGTCACGTGCCCAGTTCAGACAGTCACTGAAACCACAGCTATTAGGAAACCACCTCTCAGGTGGGGGTGTGGGGGGGGCACCGGCAATAGGATAGCAGACACCCTAAACATGACAACTGTGTATGTGGTCACAGAAGACATTTTCAGCAGTGTCTGCAGGTACCTACTTCTTGGCTTAACTGCATTTTCCTGCAAGGCTTTTCACTCAACAAAAGCATCTTTTGGTGGAGGGAGAAAGCAATATATACATCCTATAGCAACAAAATAATGCTAGGCCAGGAACTGCCCACTTGCGTTCCCCAAACACCACCAACAGCCCCTTGTAACCTGACTCTAGGCAGCCATCGCAAGGCATTGTGGGCTCTCTTCAGTGGGACTGCCCAGTTTCTCAGCCAGGCTGTTAATAATTGAGCATCCACTCTGTGCACCAGACCAGGGCTTGTGCAGAAATCCACAAAGACATAGAGAAAATGTTGCCCCTGATCATTTCCATGCTCCTTGGAAAAACAATACATGGAATGAAAGAATGCATGAGACAGTTGAAAATAGTCCCTAATTGTGGTATTGGAGTTTCTCTGTTATGTGGCATTTTGCATAATGATTTTGGAGCCAAGTCCAACGGGGGTTATTTCTTAAGTGCTCATGGATTCCATCATGTCTGTGACACAAGCCAGCAGCCTGGAACTTGGTGACACTTATGGATGAAAGACTCTCGTGTGTAGAGAAGACAATGAGAAAACAGAGAATTAATAAAGGTGGATGGATCCTCCCTAAGTCATGATCTTCAGTATCTGTGTCTGGTGGAAGCAGACTGAGGAAGCTGTCATAGTGAGGGCAGGCTTCTTGACTTGGCACCATCTGTTGTGCATGTTTCATGTGTGTGCCTTTGTTGGTGTGCAGCTGGGGAGGTGGGGAGGCAGACATAACTGGGAATATGGGCATGTAAAGGGCAGAAAGGCTTTTTCCCACCATGAAGGCAAATCTTACTTGGTAATCAACAAGGCTTATGATACCAGCATAATGGAATTCTTTCTTTTGAAGTGAATTTTAGCTTTTCTAAAGGCAAATCCCAGCGGAGGAAATACCTTAAAAGACAAGGCTTAAGAGGCAAACACAGGTATTTGTGCGTGCATGCTAAATCGCTTCAGTTATGTCCAATTCTTTGCAACCTATGGACTGTAGCCCACCTGGAAAGGCCCATGAAACTTTCCAGGCAAAAATACTGGAGTGGGTTGCCATGCCCTCCTCCACGGGATTTTCCCAACCCAGGGATCAAACCTGCATCTCTTGTCTCCTGCATTGGCAGGCAGTTTCTTTACCACTAGTGCCACTTGGGAAGCTCAAATACAGGTATAAATACACCCAAATCCATATTCCAACTCCAGTATGTATATGTTAAAACAAGGCACTAGCCAGCTAGTAAATGATACAGTGTCTCAAATTAATCCTCCCTAAGGAATTTAATTTTTCTGTTAAACTGAACTATATATTTCAAGAGAGTGAATTTTATCATACATGAATTATATCTTGATTTTATAAGAGTTTTCTCCCCAGATATCTGCCTGGGTTACTCCTTTACCTCCCTCAAGGCTTTGCTCCAACTCCATTTTCTCAATGAAAACTTCAGCCACCTTACCACCCTCCCAGCTCTCCTGATCCCTCTTATCCTGCTATATCTTTTAATCCGTATATTGGATTAAGAGCAATAGTATGTTTCAGCTTCCAACATAATATACATGTCACTTACTCTGTTACTGTCATTTCCCTACAGTGAAATGTAAACTCCATAAATTCATAAATTTGGGGATTTTTGTGTGCTTGTTCACTTCTGTAGTACAACTGTCTAGTGTCTCGTTCATCAATAAACATTGAGTGAATGAATAAATTAATACTAAGCATATTTGCAGAAGACCATGGAACCATATGTAATATCCAATTATTCTTAAGTGAAAAAAGATTATTAAACAATATATATTTTTTGTGTGTATATATGTACATACATACACACTATAGATAGATAGATGGATGTAGTATAGAAATCTATCCATCTATATATCTATATAGTATACAAGGGGCTTCCCCAGTGGCTCAGCAGTAAAGAATCCACCTGCAATGCAGGAGACTCAGGAGATGAAGTTCTGATTCCTGGGTCAGGAAGATCCGCTGGAGGAGGAAATGGCAACCCACTGCAGTATTCTTGCGTGAAGAATCCCATGGACAGAGGAGCCTGGTGGGCTACAGTCCATGGGGTCGCAATAGAGTCAGCTACGACTGGGCACAGCACACACAGTACAGAAAGAGATTCATGACCCCCAAGTCGGTAAGAAATAGAAAATGCATCACACTCAGAAAATACATTGGGAAGATGAGATATATAAAAGTACATAAAAATCCCAGGGTGTTGATATTATAATTGTTAATTCACTTCTTAAAAATGTATTCATATTTTCTGAACTCAGAGGAATCAGGCAGATTTGGGACATATGTTCCATTTCCTACTGTCTTTGTAATTCTGAGCAAGTTATTGAACGTCGAGTCTGGCTCTCTCTGACCCTGTGGACTGTAGCCTGCCAGGGAGTGAGTTGCCGTTTCCTTCTCTAAGGGATCTTCCTGTCCCAGGGATCAAACCCTGGGTTGATGTCTCCTGCACTGTAAGTCGCATTCTTCACCTGCTGGGCCACTGAGGAAGCCCCTTCCGTATCTGTAATTGGAAATAATAACGGTACTAACCTCATTAGAATCTTCTGAAGATTAAATAATACACATAAAGCACTCAGCACAGTGTTTGGCATATAATAGGCATTCAGTAAAATGTTAGCTATTATGTTTAATGGAATTCAAAATGTTGTACTACTTGTAGAAGTTTCTTCACAATAATATTTTGAGTCATACTTTGACTTCCTCTGAATGAACAATGAACTTGAGTATAGAGTTTCACCTTTGTTATTATTGTATACTATATCTCTAGTCCATCCATTTCTCTGCTAACTGGGTTCCTGGGACTCACTGTTTTCCCTGATAGTTTTGGGTAACGTTTGATGCATCTGGATAAGAGTAGTGGATTAGATGTGCCACTAACAGCATTGTTTGTAAAGCAGTGACCTTAAATGTTTCCATTAGAGTTCCTTGGACATTTTTGTACATTGTTCAGTGTTTGCTCTAGGGTTTTTGAGTTTTGGCCACACTGTAATCTAGGCTCTTTTACTCTCTAAGAAGACTACTGAAATTATAACACAAAGAGCTTTGACAGCAAGCTCTTGCCCTTTCCTCTGGCTGGACTCGTTTTATGGAGTGGTGGTGGAGGAATCAGCAAGGCAGAGGGAGCCTTACAATTTTTTATCTCTTTTTTAAAATTTATTATAAAAGTAACAAACGTTCATGGTTATACAAATTCACTCACTAAAGGAGGATATTTATAACACCTCCAGATTATATACCACCCCTAGTCCCAGGAACCAGCTGCTAGGATTACTGGTTTCAGTTGTTCTTGCAGTACTGATACATCATCCTCTCTTGATTTATCAAATTTTAGCAGCTTCAATTAGCTTTCTGTTTTTAAGAAATGAGAAATTTAGCTCACTACCTTTTCCTTCCCTCCTTCCTCCTTTTCCCAAATTTTGCTATATTTTTTTACTTCTAAGTTCTTTGCTAGCTTTAGAACTTTAAATAACGTGCCTAAACATTTATTTCTTAATCCATCAATGTAAACCAGTATCTCTTAGTTGTGTACCTCGAGGAAAGTGGCACCATTGCACTTCCCTCCATTGCACTTCTCTTCTTCCATCACCTAAATTCTCTCAGCCATAGCATACATTTTGCATTTTAGGGTTTATAATTAAATTGTTGGTAGTCTTAACTGCCTCCCACAAATTCTCTACAAATAAACTGTAGAAAATGAAAACCAAGAAAAAGCATTTCAGTATTATAGTTCTATAGATACTACTCACTTCAGCTCCTGAGAAAAGACGATACTGGGTTGCTTAATCTGTATTGCTTGAAAGAGAATCCTCCAAGCCTCAAGGTCAAAACTTTAAAAAATTGTATTATATTCCACCAGGTGCTCAAAATCAAATCTCATTTTCATGTTTCAGAGCTGGACTATATTTCTCGTGAAGCCTTTTGTTTTTCCTGACAGTATGAGCTGCTTCTGTTTCTGTTTTGTTCCTATCTGTTGACAGTAGCAGCCTATTTTTTGCCTTAATATTAATTTCATATGGCTGGTTAATCAGATCAATACAGAAAATTCACATTCTTCTTGAAGATTTCCTGTTGCTTTCTGACTTTGTGCTGTAATTCAGACATAGTGTCATCTAAACATGCCACAACTTTGGGTTTCTTTTCATTGTACTTTTTGAGAGTGAGGTCAAGATTTTTTCAAATGATGTTCTTTTTTCTCTCCTTCAAGTTCCCTGCTTCCTCTCCTAGAAAATATTCTCAAACAAGTATTCCCCTGGAGAGCTTTATTCCTGAATCTTCCAAAAAAATCTTATTTTGCCTTTTCATTGACTAATAGCTTAATGGTATATAAAGCCTAGATTCAATATCCTTTTTCCTCAGAACTGTGAATTCATTCTTCTAAAGTCTTGCTGATTGGAAATAAAATGCCACTCTGATTCTCATTTCTTTGTAAGTAACTTCCCTTCCTCCTCTGAATGCTATTAGCATATTCTCTCTATCTTATGCATTTCCAATTTCACAAGGATTTACGATTTAAATCTGAAGGCCCTTGCTTTTTCTCAGCTCTAGGAAATGTTTTATTATCTCCTTAAATACCTGTTACCTCCTCACCTTTGTCTTTGTTTTCTCTTTCTGGAGCTCTTATTAATCAGATGTGAGACTTCTAGGATTGAGTGTCCGTGCCCATTATATTTTCTCTTGTATATTCTATCTTCTTGTCTTTTTGGTCTAAAGTCTAGGCGATTTACTTGATTTTATTTTAAACTCAGTAAATAATTCATTTAAATGAAATCAATTCGATTTCATCTACTGTATTTTGAATATCCACTGTTTCTTATTCCTTACTCCCATTTATATAGTTACCTCTTCTTGTCTTATGAATTAAAAGTATTCTCTATTTTAAAAGTTTTATAAGCAGAGAAAATAAACATTTCCAAGTCAGATTTTTTAAAAAAGTTTATACTTTGTCATTTGTGCCTCAGATGAATTTTTATTAGAAGAAATAAGACCACAGAGGTAAACTGAAGTCTCTCTGTTTCCCAACTTCTACTCTCAAATTTCTTCTTCTCCTTTTCTCTTTGCTATCATCCTTCCCTTCTCTTCCAGCAGCAACTACATTAAAATTTTGTGTGTTTTTTTTTTCTAGACTATGTTTTACTATATGTAGGTATCTATGTAATATTGTTTCCTGTATATTAAATTTGTACTACAATATACAAGTTCAAAAATCATTTTGTTCACCCAACACTGTTTCTGGAATCTACTGATATTGATACATATGGACCTAGTTTATTCATTTTTAATGCTGTAAGTATCCTCCACAGTCATTCATTCAACAAATATTTATGCATACCACCAATGCTCCTGGTATTGTTCTGGTGGCTAGGGATACAGCAATGAAGGAAACAAAATGTGAACATAGCATAATTTATTTTATCTTTACTCCAATAACAGACATTACGTTTTGCTATGACAAATGAATGTCCTTATCACAGGGCTTCTGTTGCAAGTGCTTCTCTAGGGAATATTTTTAGGGGTAAAACTGCTGCTTAATAGACCACATTTTCAACTTTACCAGGTACTGTCAACTTGCTGTCCAAAAAGGTATACCAGATTGCATGCCTAGCAAGCTGAGGAAACGCTCCATTCCGTTCATCCTGCCCAACATTTGGACAGTCATACTTCATAATTTTTTGTCATTCTGATGGATGAGGAATGGTGCCTATTTTAGTAAGCATTTCTCCTAATTGTTAGTAAGGCTCAGCATCTCTTATATTTATTTGTCCTTTAAATCTCTTCCTTTGTTTACTTCCTGAAAGTTATCTTTGTTACTCATTTTGTAGTCAGTTGTCTTTTTAATACTGATTTGAAAAGATTCTCTGGGCTTCCCTGTTGGCTCAAATGGTAAAGCATCTGCCTGCAATGCAGGAGACCCAGGTTCGATCTCTGGGTTGGGAAGATCCCCTGGAGAAGGGAATGGCTACCTACTCCAGTATTCTTGCCTGGAGAATTCCATGGACGGAGGAGCCTGGCAGGCTGTATAGTCCATGGGGTCACAAAGAGTCGGACATGACTGAGTGACTTTAACTCACTCACTCATCAAGGATTCTCCACCTATATAGTCTGGACACCAATATACTTTCTGTTTTATGTGTTAAAATTATATATTTCCAGTCCAAGGTTTGTGTCTTAAGTTTATGTGTAGTGGCTCTTGCATAATAGAGTTTTACTTCTTAATGTAATCCTTCCTTTATGAACTGTCCTTTCTGTGTACTGACTGGGAAATAATCTATCCCCGACAGTCATCAAAATATTCTTTTGTATTTCCTTCTAAAACATTTAAGGGTTTATTTTACACACTCAGGCCCTTAATCCACCTAAAATTATCCGTCTGTATGGGGTGAGGCATTTACTTTTCTTTTTTCATAATGAAAGCTAAACAATTTATCAAATAATCCTTTTCCCACTTATTTTTCATGCTTTAATTTACCTTCATAGATTTGTGGAGTTGTTTCTGGGGTTTCTATGTTATTACAACGAATAGATCTGAGATTTAGTCAGATTCCCTCTCCAAACAGATTCTCTCTTCTGGTCTCTAAATTTCCCATCTTTCTCCCAGTATCAGTGCTTCTCTTGTCTTCACTTAAACTGACACTATTTTTAAACCCACCTCTCTGTTTACAGATGAGAAAACAAAGAAGCAGAGATCTTACACTTCCTGTTGAGGTTCACACTGCAAGACAGAAGCTTAGAGTAGGATCTCAGCCTGCATTCCAATCCTCTTTGCACTCACGCTACCTCTCCTATGAATTTCCATTTTCTGTCAAAGTTTTACTTCCACTGATAGTGAACGAAATTGCCCATTTCCCTGAATCTTTGCCAAGACTGGGTTTTCATTGTTTTAAAACATCTCTTGAAATTGGCAGATTAAGGATAGTATTTCGTTATTAATTTCTTGACATAAATAAGTAAATACACAAATATCAAGTGAATAAATGCTCCTTAAAAACTTCTTGGCCCATAGTATTCTGTCTTTCTAATTTGTTTACTCATGCCTTTTCCCCAGCTTTCTATTCTTTTTTCCTTTTCCCCAGCTTTCTATTCTTTTTTTTTTTTTGGCCTGTTTATTAGTGGTGTTTAGAAATTATATATATATATATGAAAGTAACTTTTTGCCATATATGTTTAACTTGCAAGAGATCCTGTCATCTATCTTTTAATCTTGTTTATAGTCTATTTGACTTGGAGGTTTTAGAATTTAAACCTATCAGTTATTTTCTCTGTGGTTTCTTCTATTACTCCTCTACTTAGAAGGGTCTTCTCATTCCAAGTGCAAACAATTCTTAGATCTTCTATGACTTTTATGACTTCATAAACTCTTCAATCCATTTATAATTCATTTTAGTGTATGGTATGATGTCAAAAGCTAATTTTCATTTTCTATGATTGTTGATCAGTTGGTTCAATCCTGTTTATTGACAACTTCTTCATTTATGTATTACTTTTATCTAGAGTAAGTTCTTACACACACTAGAATCTCTTCCTATGTTCTGTCTCAGTAATCTGTCCATTCTTGTAAAATGCCATGTTTTAAAGGTACTATAGCTTTATAATTCATTTTAATAACTAGTAGAGGAAGCTCTCCAACATTCTTATCTCCCACACTTTACTGATCATTTCTGTTTTTTCTTGCCTATTTTTTTTTAGTCACCATTTTAAAGATGTGATTTAATCTTCCCATTTAGGAACACAGCATTTATGCAAAATTTCCTTTTATTTCTCCCCATGAAGTATTTTAATTTCCAAGATATCATTTATTACTATTTATTATTTTATACTCTAGTAAATGAGATTTTTTCCATTATATTTTGTAATTACTTATTGTCCATAAGAAAAGTTACTGATTTTAGTTTATTTTGTATATAGATTTTGATTTTTAAGACATTTTTATTTATTATTTTTGTTCTATTAAGTTTCTAGATAAATAGGAATATAACATACAAATAATGATTATCTTTTTTCTCCTTTCCTCTGATTTCTATTTCTTAGAGGGGGTTGTAGTTTCCAGGAGAATACTGAATGATCATGGTGAAATTGTCTCACTCCTGATTTTAATGCAGTGTCTCCAGCTTACCATTCAATATGCTCTAAGCTGTTTCTCTGGCTGAGACACTCTTGATTATATTAAGATGTATGTTAGTTTAATAAATGGTCTAGGGCATTTATCTTCAATTTTAAGCTCATTTTTCACAGAGTTCCTTTGTTTACTTCTAAAAGCCCATTGCTTTTGTATTCTATAGTTTTGTTTTGTTTTGTTTTCATTATCTGAGTCTTTATATTCCAGTTTTTGTCCCTATTTACTTCTGATCTAATCTGTTTATCACTGCTTTTAAAATAATGAATCTTTAAATCCACAAAGGGTCTCATGATTGGGTAGTATATACTAGGAGAAGAAAGATCAACTGAATAATCCGGTTAATAACCAAATATGACTGATTTTTAAAAGTCCTACTTATTCACCTGAGTAGAAACTGATTGAATATGGGAATACAGGAGAAAAGTTGGTAACTACCAATTTGACCTATTTTCAGTGCAAGAAACAATTAACTTGAAAACAAATAATCACTAAAACCCCACAAAACCCAAAAACCCACAGTGGTGAGGGGTTATGTCAAAGAGATGTAGGATCCAAGTGTTAAGAACTCTAGTGGCCAAAGGTGGAATAATCTGAGAAATGAAATGAAGCAGTATTGCATTATAACCCAAAATATAGGAGTTCATACCGATATAAATAATTGATTGAATAAATGAATGGGAGGGTGACAAGAGAAGAGACAAATCTCTTGTGCAGAGAAAATTCAAATAATTCGTGTAGACACTCTGACCTGAAGGACGTGGAACATAACTCTCCACTCCTTAAGTGTGGGCAGTGCATAGTGACTTCCTTCCAGAGAGTACGTACCAGTCACATTACATGGAGAAACCAGACAAATAAATAACCATCTCAGACAGGTGATCAAGATCAGCATCAATGTATGTGCCCTTCATATTTTATGGCACCGACACTTTTATTTTGGTCTTCTTCTCCAAAACTCATAACCCCAGTCCACTTATGAGAAAAGTAAAGTCACTCAGTCGTGTCCGACTCTTTGCGACCCCATGGACCAGGTTCCTCCATCCAAGGGATTTTCCAGGCAAGAGTACTGGAGTGGGTTGCCATTTCCTTTTCCAGGAGATCTTCCTGACCCAGGGATTGAACTTGGGTCTCCCTCATTGTAGGCAGATGCTTTACCGTCTGAGCCACCAGTGAAGTCATTTATGAGAAAAATATTAGACAAATCTCACTTGAGAAACATTCTACAAAATACCTGACCAGTGCTCTTTAAAACTGTCAAGGTTGTCAGAAACAAGGAAAAGTCTGAGAAACTGTCACAACCAACAGGAACCTAAGGAGACATGACAGCTAAATGTAATGTGGGATCTCAGAACAGAAAAATGGGTATCAGGCAAAAACTAAAGAATCTGAATGAAGTATGGACTTTAGTTAGTAATAATGTATCAATACTGGTTGATTGTTGTAACAAATATGCAACTAATATAAGATTTTTTTTTTTTTTTACTGTCTTAGCTATTTTCAAATACAAAATACAGTATTATTAAATATAGTCACCATTATTTATTTTATAACTGGCAGTTTGTATCTTTTGAACCCTTTTACTCATTTCATCCACCTCACCCCTCTCCCCTCTGGCAACCATTGTTCACTGTATCTATGGGCTTGGTTTTTTGTTTTTATTTTATTTTTTTAATTAAATTTTTAATTTGTATTGGAGTTTGGCTGACTAACCATGTTGTGATAATCTCAGGTGGACAGCAAAGGGACTCAGTAAAACATATAAATGTATCTATTCTCACCCAAATTCCCTCCCATCCAGGCTTCCACATAACATTATACAGAGTTCCCTGTGCTGGGCAGTAGGTCCTTGTTTGTTATCTGCTTTAAATATAGCAGTGTGTACCCATCCACCCCAAATTCCCTAAGTATCCCTTCCTCTGCTCCTGGCAACCTTAAGTTCGTTCTCTATATCTGTGAGTCTGTTTTGTAAATAAGTTTATTTGTATCATGTCTTTTCAGACTCCACATTTAAGGGATGTCATATGATATTTCTGGACTTGGGGTTTTTTTCTTTTTGTTTTTTTGCCTTTTAGATTCCAAAAATGAGTGAAATCATATAGTATTTGTCTTTCTAGGTCTTATTTCATATAGCATAACGCCCTCAGGATCTATCCATGTAGTCACAAATGGAAAGCTTCCATTCTTTTTTATGGCTGAATAGTATTCCAGTATAGATACCATATTTCCTTTATCCATTCATCCATCAATGGACACTTAGCCAATATCTTGGCTATTATAAATACTACTGCAATGAACATGGTAGGGGGTACATAGATCTTTTCAAATTAGTGTTTTCATTTTCTTTGGATAGGTACCCAGAAGTAGAATTGCTGGATCACATGGTGGTTCTGTTATTAATTTTTTGAGGAATCTCCACACTGTTTTCCATAGCAGTTGCACCAATTTTCATTCCTACCAACAGTGCACAAGGGTTCCTTTACTTCATCCTCTCCAACACCTGTCATTTGTTATCTTTTTGATAACAGCCATTCTAACAGGTATGAGGTGATATCTCATTGTGGTTTTGATTTGCAGGGATGAGGTAATATCTCATTGTGGTTTTGATTTGCATTTCTCTGATTAGGGATGTTGAGCATCTTTTCATGTGCCAGTTGGCCATTTGTATGTCTTCCTTGGAAAAATGTCTATTCAGATCTTCTGCCCATAACCAGATTGTTTCTTTTTTCTTTTTTGCTATTGAGTTATATGAGTTCTTTATATTGGGGACATTAGCCCCTTGTAAGATACATGATTTGCAAATATTTTTTTCTATTCCATAGTTTGCCTTTTTATTTTGTTGATGGTTTCCTTTGATGTGAAGAAACTTTAATTTGAGGAAGTCTCACTTGCTTATTTTTGCTTTTATTATCTTCACTTTTGGTGTCAAATTCAAAAATCAAGGCTGATTGCCAAGACTGATGTCAAAGAGCTGACTGCTTATTTATTCTTCTAAGAACTCTATGGTTTCAGGTCTTTAATCTATTTTGAGTTAATTTTTGTGTATGGTATAAGAGTGGTCCAGTTTTATTCTTTTGCATGTGGCTGCCCAGTTTTCTCAATACCATTTATTAAAAAGACTGGTCTCTCCCCATTATATATTCTTGGCTCCTTTGTCATAAATTAATTGACCATATATGCCTGGGTTTATTTTTGGACTCTATTCTGTTCCATTGATCTCTGTGTTTTTATGCCAATGCCATGATGTTTTGATTATGATAGCTTTATAATATAGTTTGAAACCAGAAAGCATGATGCCTCCAGCTTTGTCCTTCTTTCTGAAAATTTCTTGGACTATTTGGGTGGTCTTTTGTAGTTCTGTACACATTTTAAGATTGTTCTATTTTTATTAAAAATGGGAAATTGGCACTGAATCTGTGGATTGCTTTGGGGAGTATGGGTTTTTTTTAAAAAAAAAAACCTTTTATTTTGTATTGGAGTATAACTGATTAACAATGTTGTGATAAGTTTCAGGTGACTAGAAAACGGACTCAGTCATTCATATACACATATCCATTCTCCCCAAAACTCCTCTCCCATCCAGGCTGCCGACATTAACACTGAGCCGAGTTCTATGTGCTTGACAGTAGGTCCTTGTTGGTTATCTATTTTAAATATAGCAATGTGTACCTGTCCATCTCAATGGACATTTTAACAATATTAATTCTTCCAATCAGTGAACATAGAATACTTTTCCATTTATTTGTCTTCAGTTACTTTCATCAATGTCTTACAGTTTTCTGTGTTTAGGTATTTCACTTCTTTGGTTAATTTTCTTTCCAGGTATTTTGCTCTTTTTAATACAATTATAACTGGGATTGTGTTCTTATCTTTCTGATACTTTAGTTTTAGTTTTTAGAAAACAACAGATTTTTGCGTATTGATTTTGTATCCTGAAACTTTATTTATTAGTTTTAACATTTTTTTGGTGGAATCTTTAGAGTTTTTTATACATAAAATTATGTCATCCTTAAATCATCTCAGTTTTATTTTTTCCTTTCCAATTTGGATGCCTTTTATTCTTGTTGCCTAACTGCAGTGGCTAAGACTTTCAATACTACATTAAATAAAAGTGGCCAGAATGAGCATCTTTGTTTTGTTCCTGATCTTAAATGCTTTCAGCTTTTCACCATTGAGTATGATGTTAGCTGTGTGCTTATCATATATGGTTTTTATTATGTTGAAGTATGTCCCTTCTATACCCACTTTGTTGAGATTTTTTTTTTCATAAGTGGATGTTGAATTTTGCCAAATGCTTTTTCTGGACCTATTGAGATAATCTTAAGATTTTTATTGCTCATTTTGTTAGCGTGGTGTATCATACAGGTTGATTTGCAGATGTTGACCCCATCCTTGCATCCCTGGAATATGTTCTACTTGATCATTGTGTATAGTCATTTTTATTATATTGCTGAATTCAGTTGGCTGATTTTTTCTAAGGATCTTTGCTTCTATGGTCATCTGGGATATTGGTCTACAATTTTTTTTTTTTTTTTTGGTGCATGTGTGATGTATGTGTCTGGTTTTGTGATCACGGTAATGCTGGCCTTATAAAAATGAGTTTGAAAGTATTCTCTCCTCCTCAATTTTTTTGAAGAATTGTGAAGGATTGCTATTAATTCTTTGAATGTTTGGTAGAATTCCCTGATGAAGCTATCTGGTTCTGGACTTTTGCTTTTGGGGAAGTTTTTGATTATTGATCAATCTCCTTACTAGTAATCACTCTATTCAGATTATCCACTTCTTTATGATGCGCTCTTGGAAGGTGGTATGTTTCTAAGAATGTATCCATTTCTTTCAGGTTGTCTAGCTGGGTAAGATGTTAATAATAGGGGAAACCAGGTGTGAAGTATATGGGAACTCTGTACTATCTTTGCAATTTTTCTGTAAATATAAAACTATTCTAAAATTTTATTTAAAAAATAATCTTACCTTCAGTAATTATACCCGGTAATACCTGGGTGTCCTTAAAGCTGCAATTATTATAATGGCATGAAAACTCAGTAACTAACAGACAGCTAGCCTTGCTTGGTATTCCAGCCAGCATCACTTCCTGGACTAATTACCAATGTACCTTTTCTCCTAGGTTATTGCTTAGTTATAGTTCCACAGAGGGTACTCAGTTATACTGTAAGAGCTCCTTTGAGACAATAGCAAGAACAAATCGACATAAATTGCAGCAGGAGAGATTTGAGTTAAGAGTTCTGGTATGCTGTGAATTCAAGTTATGTGATATTCTTTGCTAGTTAATCTTTTAAGGGTGAGTTGACCATACATTGGTTTGGTCCAGCCTGGCTTCAGCCCATCTTGAAGTAAATCAGGCAAGAAACTGAATTTCTATACTTTCCAGAAGATCCAAAAGAGTTTTTATATCTTATGAAAAAAATTTACGTAAACTATAAGTTGGTGTAAGTGGTACTGATCACATAGAAACTGTTCATCAAATTATCTACGGTCTCTGCCATTCTATCAACATATGATTTATTAATTTTGTTCCAGAGATTTGAGTTAAGGCTGCATAAATCATGAATAAAGATTAGTTTAACAATCACAATGCCCCCTGGGACAATGTTTCAAGTGAAGAAAATGCAAAACTGTCACAATGTGAAAATAATATGACAGTTGTACCAATATTTGCAAGTTGAAATGATATTCAACACCCTTACAGAGGCAGAGTATAAATCTTATTTCTGCTTATTTTATGCAAACTCTAAAGCTTTTAAATTTTTATTAATATTTGCCCTTGTGAAATGTTTTGAAAAAGAAATCTAAGAGTATTCTGATCTGCCTCCAGCTATTAAGCAACATTATTAGACACTGACCTCCTGCTACCTGTTGGATGACTTAAATACTTTAGAAAAACAACGTTTTAAGAGGCCCCCAAGCCATTTACAGCAATGATATATTCCTGCTTTTTGCGATTAAAGAGAGAAGTGTCTGGCACGTGGCAAATACCACAGTTTTAATATTCAAAATTATATCAACTTGTGTCTGTTGGCCACCTGACTCTTTAACCTTTACAAAACTCTAATTGTTCATACACTCAAATTTATTACACTGATTAAGAAAAATGACCAGGTTATAAATACTCTGGTTAGAAGTTACTCACCAGACTAAACTGAAGTTGGTTAGGAATAAGGGAAAACGGCTCATTATTCAGATAACTGAATTTTGTATTATTTCTATTATTCTTATGGAGCTGCTGGTGTGGTCAGTACAGACAATACAATGATGTGTTAGAGGCAATTCCAGCTATGACTTCATTCATCCAATGGCATCTCTTGTTATAAACACTTGCTTCAAACGTCTGAATTCTGGGTGTGCTGGATGAAGAGAAGCGAGGAAACAGCAAGCAGAATGAAGCAAACCAAAGTCCACCACATCAGTTCCCTCTCCACTTCACTAATGATGTGTTGTTGGAAAGGTTTCAACATGCTCTCTTTGTGAGAAATGAGAAACATTGATCTGCATGCAGGGTTTACATAGAGGTTATCAAAATAAAATTTTAGAAAATCATTAAGGGGCTGAATACAGCATGTTAAACCCTTAATCAGAGATGCCAAAACCCAGAGTCAGACATCTGTCTTTCAGGAGCGACCACCATAAGGCTGATGAAAGAGAGTTCATGGAAAGGTCAGGAAAAAAAATGCCAACAGTTATGGTTACTGTTCTAAAAAATATTTATGGTAAGCAGTGTGATTTGCTCCCTTTTTGTTGTATATTGTCCCCTGTTCATTTGTATAACTACAGTATTGAGTTTATTTCATTAGCTAGTATTGGGAAATGAACAAAGCTTGATTAAAATTCAAATTATAATTCCATCGTGATGTATTCTGCCCTGGTATTCTCTCGATCTAATAAGAAATTATGCCTCATCAAACATACATAATTTGGCTTGAAATGGTGATAGTAGGAAGCCAAGTTTATAGACATAATAAAGTTGTCTATGCTGGATATTTTCATTTCAGAGTGCAATGTGCACTGGATAACCGAAGTCCCCCAGGCAATCATTTAGTCATCCAGTCTCGTTCTGGGTGGAGCTTGTTTACATTCGATAATCGCACCATTAACACTCACTGCTAAATATAAACACAAGGAGTGGATATTAATGTTTGTTTCACAACTCCAGTGATACTACTATACAATTACGTTGATAGGCTGGATAGTGAGAACCTTGAAGCTACCCTGGCTACTCTTTGATAATGTAAACAAACAAGCATCTGCAACACTGAACAGCCAGTATGCAGTATGTGTCTTTGTCCATAGAGGCAGGGAGGCGGCATCACGTGAAGAAACAAGGATGGGTCTATGCCATGAGCGCAGTGATTTTGCAATGTGAGAACTCGAGCAAGGAAGGAAGTTTTGGACAAACTGACAATGTTTGGGGAACTCCTGTTCACAGGAGGCACACAATACACATGTGCTGACTACGTCTGAAATTCACATAACTGGCTGTGTCCCTGGGGGCCAGTCATTTCACTTCCAGGAACCTTAACTTCGTCATTTGGAAAACAAGAGTATAAGATATTGCCTGTGAATTCCTTTCCAGTCTAAGGTTATACAACAAGGATCATCTCTGTGTGTGCCTATGCATATATATATATATATCTATATGCTTCCAACAACAGCAGTAATGCTAAAACTCATATGAGCTTGAGATTCTGTAACTTGTTATTGGGTTTATTATTTTTCAATAACAGGATTTTCTTTCAACCCAGGTAACTGTGGGCATGTTAATGTTCTCCAAGCTTTTGTTTCCTTTTATATAAATTAAGTTGATAATAGCACATATCACTGTTTATAGCATGTTGTGAGTATTACCCAGATAATATATGTAATATTTGGCCTAGTGCAGGGTACACAGTAAGTACTTGATACGTTTTTTAATATTATTTTGTAGCCCTCTCTATTTTGTTTATAAAACAAGTAAATAAAGAATAAGTAATCTTATGATTATCCAATTGGAAGGGAAACTATGAACTGTTACAAAAATATTTTTTAATGAATTACGGTTATTCAGAGAAGCAGCATCTGAGTTTCGGAAATACATGTTTTCAACAGAAAGAAGAGATCCTAAAATCATGCAATCCTCCTTTAAAAGATAAACTAGAGTAATTACACATTGACTTTGCTACTTTGTAGGATAAGCCCAGATGGTACTGATTTTAATACCCATGTAAACCAAAGTGGAAGATATGACCAATCTTTGGTAACCTGTCAAAGTTATCAGGGGGAAAAAACAAACCTTAGAATGTTATTGCTAACAATTGGAGGAGAGAAAGGAGGAAGGGGGAATGCTACATATGAAAAGAAAGTTAAACCAAGCACATACATTTTCTGCCTGAATAAATGACATAAAAGATGTTTGCTACAGAGACTGACTTATTAGACACAACTAATGTAAGATAAATTTGATCTTAGACACTAAACATTTTTAGAACTAGAAGCTCACAAAAATTTAGTTTTAAAATTAGTAAATTTTTAGGGACTTGACTGGTTGTCCAGTGGCTAAGACTACATGCTGTCTTTAATATGTCCAGACAGCATATTAAAAAGCAGAACATTACTTTGCCAACGAAGGTCTGTCTAGTCAAAGCTGTGATTTTTCCAGTAGTCATGTATGGATGAGAGAGCTGGACTATAAAGAATGCTGAATGCCGAAGAATTGATGCTTTTGAACTGTGGTGTTGGAGAAGACTCTTGAGAGTCCCTTGGACTGCAAGGAGATCAAACCAGTCAATTTTAAAGGAAATCAGTCCTGAATATTCATTGGAAGGACTGATGTTGAAGCCAAAACTACAATACTTTGGCCACCTGATGCAATGAAGTGACTCACTGGAAAAGACCCTGATACTAGGAAAGATTGAAGGCAGGAGGAGAAGGGACGGCAGAGGATGAGATGGTTGGATGGCATCACCGACTTGATGGACATGAGTTTGAGCAAGCTCCAGGAGCTTGTGATAGGACAGGGAAGCCTGGTGTGCTGCAGTCCTGGTGTGCTGCAGTCCATTCAGTTGGACAAGACTGAGCAACTGAACTGAACTGAAGACTCCATGCTCCCAATGTAGAGGGCCTAGGTTCAATCCCTGGTCAGGGAACTAGATCCTGCATACCACAGGGAAGATCAAAGATCCCATGTGCCACAACTAAGATCCCATGCAGCCAAATAAATAAATAAATATATATTTTTAAAAAATGAGTAAATTTTCCAAGAAAAAAGTCTGATGAACTTTTGAGCAGTTGAAGAGTTGAGAGACTCTTGATTCTTCCTCAGTTGGTATATACTCTTCTGCCAGGAAAACCAAAGAAGAGTAGATGAGGATGTCAGAATATCAAGGGTATTGACTGTAAACTAAACTATTGGAATTCATCAAAATAATTCATCAATATTTCCTTTATCCTCTCTTCTCTTTGTAACACAGAACTGATCCAAGGAGCAGTGTCAGAGGACTAAAGTGCTTCTCTAGAGAGCATTCCTACTCTGGGCCCTATTTTCAATATTTAATACAAAATTTGACTGACACCATCACTAGTTCTGGCTGAGGGGACTCTGTGTGAGCCAGGTGCTGGCTTGAATCAAGTGGTCAAGGAGGCAAGGCTACTCTTCAGTTGATGCTCTGTAGGGAGGGTATTTGACAACAAGATTGACCTAAGGTTAGCATGACTTCACCCCAATACTGCCAGACCATAACCTCTGCCTTCCTCCCCACTTTCTCTGTGCTGTACCTCATCAGTCATTGGCCTGAAGGTGGAATTAACACCCTAGGGTGCAGGGTACAGCAGACACAAAGGTGGGGATAACAAGATTTGCCTCAATATGAGGTTCAAATGAGTGGTGTGATGTCATAATGCTGGTTCAACCTGATTTCTCTGGTTACTTTATTTGCTTGATATACTGCTGTTGCTGCTAAGTCGCATTAGTTGTGTCCGACTCTGTGCGACCCCATTGACGGCAGCCCACCAGGCTCCACCGTCCCTGGGATTCTCCAGGCAAGAACACTGGAGTGGGTTGCCATTTCCTTCTCCAATGCATGAAAGTGAAAAGTGAAAGTGAAGCCGCTCAATTGTGTCCGACTCTTCGTGACCCCATGGACTGACTACCAGGCTCCTCCATCCATGGGATTTTCCAGGCAAGAGTACTGGAGTGGGGTGCCATTGCTTGAGATATATATATATATATATATATATATATATATATATATATATATATGCACACAGAGAGATACAGACACACACACACAGTTTCTTAATTAACTTACTCCTTATTATGATTCATTCACTTCCTGAGAGATTTCAGTTTCTCCAGACTCAGGAGCTAGGGAAGATGCAATATTGGCTACTCCATAAAGGCCCTATGTGCACATGCAAAGACAAACATTTACCAAGTGGTCTTTAAATTGGGCTTCTTAGGTGGCACAGTGGTAAAGAATCTGCCTGCCGATGCAGGAAACACAAGAGACGTGGGTTTGATATCTGGGTCGGGAAGATCCCCTGGAGCAGGAAATAGCAAGCCACTCCAGTATTCTTGCCTGGAGAATTCCATGGATAGAGGAGCCTGGCGGGCTACAGTCCATCGGGTCGCAAAAGAGTCAGACATGACTTAGCGTGTACACGTGCACACACACGCACACAGTTTAAATTGAGAGCCTGAGACTGGGGAGTTTTCCTTTCTCATGGTTCATGACTTTGGAAAATTGAACTGGAAAAAAAAAAAAAAGATTTTCTGGAATTTTAAGATGTGAGTCCAGTGAGTTTTTTTTTTCCTACTGTCCTATTATGGTTGTTTGAGGCTGGGGTCCACATAGCAGCTGCATACAAATCCCGTGTAATTCTCCTGAACATGTGGGATGTTACTTAAGGCTGAATTCTGGAAGGAAGCAGGATGTTTCAGTGTGAGATTAGTTGAAACAGCTGAGGCAGAGTGCGACATGGTAAGCTAGGCTGGAATCCAGGCTTCTGAGCAGGCGAGCCAGACTGGAACTGGTGAGAGAAGGGTCACATCCCGCCTCAGACTAGGCGGCCCCAGGAGGAGTAGAGGGTTGGGAGGGAATGACCTTGAGGGTGAGGCTTGTGGGAGGCAAATGGAATGGGAGTCTCTGACTTCTAAGGGGAGAGAGGGAACATGATCCTGGTCAAAGGCAGGAAGAGAGAGAATTCACATTCTAGAGAACCTCTTGTTTTTTCCTGTGATGAGCTTTTTCTTCAATGAACACATCATTTTAAAGCTTCCATTTGTTGAGCAGTAAATGTGGACTAGGAATACTGCCAGAAGCTTTATATACACGAGATCACTGTCCTCAGAACAACCATGTGAGATGTGTATAATTATGACCCACCCCACCCTCCCCCAGATTGCAGATGAGGAAACCAAGACTTTGCATGTTAAAGAACGTGCTCCTGAAAGATGCCAAGATTCTCACCCTGGTCTGACTACCTCTTAAACTAGAGCTCTTTATCTTTAAACTGCACGCTCCTCTTTCATGAGCAGAGACCCTGGGCTCCATAGAAAGTCAACTTTCAAATGAGTAAACATGAATTGCCAAGACTTTAAATGGTTGTCATCGCCTACTTATTAGAAAGGAACATAAATGCTCTTTCAGAAACAGTTTTCGGCTATCAGTGCTGGGAAAAATATTTTGTGTTTAAAATTTTAGTTTTTTTAAAAAAATTATCTTATTTATTTAGTTAGTTTTGGCTGTGCTGGGTCTTCATTGCTGTGTGGGCTTTTCTCTAGTTGCAATGAGCAAAGGCTACCTTCTAGTTGTGGTGTGTGGGCTTCTCATTGCAGTGGCTTCTCTTGGGCTCTAGGGCATGAAAATTTCAGTAGTTGTGGTTCTCAGGCTCTAGAGCACAGGCTCAATAGTTGTAGCATACAGGCTTAGTAGCTCCTTGGCATGTGGGATCCTCCTGGATCAGGGATCAAACCTGTGTCTCCTGCATTGGCAGGTAGATTCTTTACCACTGAGCCACCTAGAAACATATATATAAGTAACACTGTATATAATTAATATATGACTAATAAAACTAAAATTTTAGGGCTTCCTGATGACTCAGTGGAAAAGAATCTGCCTGCCAATGCAGGAGACTCAGGAGATGTGGGTTCGATCCCTGGGTCGGGAAGATCCCCTGGAAAAGGAAATGGCAACTCACTCCAGTATTCTTGCCTGGAGAATCCCACGGACAGAGGAGCCTGGTGGGCTACAGCCCATGGGGTCACAAAGAGTTGGACATAACTGAGCACGCATGCACAAATTACATATATAATTAATTAACAGTATATCAACATTATTGATGGTTGAAGCCTAAAAAGGGTTTGGATCCATATGGAGAATATTTATATGAGTAAAAGGTGAAGCCCCTAAAGCAGCAGACAAAATAATGAGCCAATGAGAGATGAAAACCATTGTGAGAGAGGGGATTTTCTCTCTACTAATTCTTAAGCCAAGGTAATGGGCTTTAACTGTTACTCTCATAGATTGCCAGTGGGAGTATAGAATGGTGAACCTACTTGGGAAAAGAATTTGGCAGATTCTTATTAAATTAAATATATATTTTACACATGACCCAGCATTGGGACGGAGAAGGCAATGGCACCCCACTCCAGTACTCTTGCCTGGAAAATCCCGTGGATGGAGGAGCCTGGTAGGCTACAGTCCATGGGGTCGCTAAGAGTCGGACATGACTGAAGCAACTTAGCAGCAGCAGCAGCAGCATTGGGAATTTAGCTAAGAGAAAATATGTGTCCATAAAAAGACTTCCACGTTTTTTTTTTTTTTTTTTTTCCGTAGAGCCTCAAATAGAAAACTACAGGTGAATGGATAAATAATTTTGGTTTCCCTGGTGGCTCAGATGTAAAGAATCTGTCTGCAATCAATCCAGGTTTGATCCCTGGGTCAGGAAGAGCCCCTGGAGAAGGCAATGGCTACCCACTCCAGTATTCTTGCCTGGAGAATCCCATGGACAGAGGAGCCTGGAGGGCTACAGTTCTTGGGTTTGCAAATAGCTGGACACAATTGAGCGACCAGCACTTTCACTTCACTTTCACATAATGAATACTACTTAGCAATAAATTGAAATGAGCTCATAGCATGCAGCAATATACATGTGTTTCATAGTTATCATGCTGAAAGAAGTTGGACACTGCAATATATACAGTACAAGTCTGTATGAAATTCTAGAGGCAGAAATAATCAACAGTGACAGCTGATTCATACTCAGTGGTTTCCCAGGGCAAGGTGGGTATTGGGGTGTGGAACTGACTGCAAAGGGGCACAGAATTTTGCAAAGAAATGTTCTGAATGTTGAAGGGGGGGTGGTGGTTACGTGAGTCAAGGTATTCAGATGATAGACTTAAACTGTTTGTAAATTATAACTCAATAAAGTTGACTTAAAAAAAAAAAGATTACTGGCTTAGAAGAGAGCATGCATTAAAAAACAAAAATTCCTCCATCTCAGTTTCTCTCTTCCACAACGTTTTCTGTAACCAGAATGTTACAGGAATGTTTCAGGAAGTTTATATCCTGTTATTTTTCCTTAGTTGCAAGTTAGACTTTGTTCATAAAAGCCAAGTAGAAAAAAATTATTAGACTTGAAAAATAAAGCTATTTAGAATTTTTAAACCATCTTACCTGGATAATCAGATTTCCTCTATATTTGAGGTTTTACCACTCGGAGTATTCTTAAAATGCTATTTTCTAAAATGAATATTTACCTCCATATGCCTTAAATAACATTTACTGAATATAATTTAATCTTCTCTGAATGCCTCGAGGTCATCACTATGAATATAAAAAGTTGTGCTATTCTGTAATATAGTGATGATTTCAGTTTGTTATTGCACATAGAACTATTTGCTTCTATGCTAAATGGCCTCAGAATACTTAGCTTTTTAAGTTTTTGTGCTTGCATCTTATTCTTTCCTATTTTTCTCTTGTTGGGCTATCAGCAAGCTTTTTTTTTCTTTTTTTGCTGTTGCTTATTTGTTTCTCTATAGGAATTGCTTTTCTCTCTTCTAGCTTCTAAGATAATCAAATTATTAGCACATATATGTATAGAGCAGTGGTTCCCACCTATTGACCAGCAATTGACTGGTTTCAAATATATCCCTGGAAACTTGTCAAAACTGCAGATGTCCAGGCTCCCTCCTCAGTGATTCTAATATCTAATTCAGGATGCATCCCATATCACCTTTCTTTAAATTATGGAAATATGCTTGTGTATATTGATCACAAAAGTAGAAAAACAACAGTGCAATGAACCTCTACATCATCCAGTTCAACAATTATTAACATTCTGTTGATCTTTTCCATGTACCTGCTCCTTCCCCATTTTTTTTTTTTTTTTAAAAAACAAAAAACAAAAAGTTGGCCCCATAGGCCAAATCCAACTTGCTGCAAGTTTTTTTAAAAATTGAGATATAATTCATTCACAATAAAATACACCCTTTTAACTGTATATAATTCAGTGGTTTAGTTTACAAAGTTGTGCAATCCTCACCATTATCTACTTCTACAGCATCATCATCAGCCCCATCCCTAATAGTATGACTCAGGCCCTGACCACCACGAATCAACTTTCCACATCTATGGCCTTGACCTATTCTGGACATTTCATATAAAGAAAATCACACAATATGCAAGCTTTTTTGTGTGTCTGACTTTTTCACTTAGTATTTACAAGGCTCATCCATGTAGTAGCATGTATCAATATTTTACTCCTTTTTCTGAATGAATAAATATCCCATTCTATAATTCACCACATTTCGTTAATCCATTCACCAGCTGATGCACATGTGGGTTGTTTCCATTTTTCAGTTGTTATGAACAAGGCGGCTGGGAACATTCATGTGCAAGTTTTTATGTCTCCAGTTCTCTTGGGTATACACCCAGAAGTGGAATTGCTGGTTCAGATGATAACTGTATGTTTAACTTTCTCAAGAACTGTTAGACTGTTCCCAAAGTGGCTGCACCATTTTATTCCCACAAGCAATGCATGAGGCTGCCAATTTCTCCAGATTCTTCCCAGTGCTTGCTGTCATTATGATTCCTACCATTCCTATTGTGAAGTGGCATCTCATCATGGTTTTGATTTGCATTTCTCTAGTGATGAATGGTGCTGAGTGTCTTTTTTGTGTGCTTATCAGCCATTTGCGTATCTTCTTTGGAGAAATATCTGTTCAGATTTTTTGCCCATTTTTAAATTGGCTTATTTGAGTTTTATTTTTCACTGTTGAGTTTTTAAACCAAGGTACTAGACTCTTTTCAGTTAAGTAATTTGCAACTATTTTCTATTCTGTGGACTATCTTTTCAGTATCTTGATAATGCCCTTTGAAGTGTAAAAGTTTTAAATTAATTGTCTAAGTTCCAGGAAAACATCTATTTCTGCTTTATTGACTATGTCAAAGCCTTTGACTGTGTGGATCACAATAAACTGTGGAAAATTCTGAAAGAGATGGGAATACCAGACCACCTGACCTGCCTCTTGAGAAACCTGTATGCAGGTCAGGAAGCAACAGTTAGAACTGGACATGGAACAACAGACTGGTTCCAAATAGGAAAAGGAATACATCAAGGCTGTATATTGTCACCCTGCTTACTTAACTTATATGCAGAGTACATCATGAGAAATGCTGGGCTGGAAGAAACACAAGCAGGAATCAAGATTGATGGGAGAAATATCAATAGCCTCAGATATGCAGATGACACCACCCTTATGGCAGAAAGTAAAGAGGAACTAAAAAGGCTCTTGATGAAAGTGAGAGAGGAGAGTGAAAAAGTTGGCTTAAAGCTCAACATTCAGAAAACTAAGATCATGGCATCCGGTCCCATCACTTCATGGCAAATAGATGGAGAAACAGTGGAAACAGTGTCAGACTTTATTTTTTGGGCTCCAAAATCACTGCAGATGGTGACTTCAGCCATGAAATTAAAAGACACTTACTCCTTGGAAGGAAAGTTATGACCAACCTAGACAACATATTAAAAAGCAGAGACATTACTTTGCCAACAAAGGTCCATCTAGTCAAGACTATGGTTTTTCCAGTGGTCATGTATGGATGTGAGAGTTGGACTATAAAGAAAGCTGAGCGCCGAAGAATTGATGCTTTTGAACTGTGGTGTTGGATAAGACTCTTGAGAGTCCCTTGGACTGCAAGGAGATCCAACCAGTCCATCCTAAAGGAAATCAGCCCTGAATATTCATTGGAAGGACTGATGTTGAAGCTGAAATTCCCATACTTTGGCCCCCTGATGCGAAGAGCTGACTCATTTGAAAAAACGCTGATGCTGGGAAAGATTGAAGACAGGAGGAGAAAGGGACGACAGAGGATAAGATGGCTGGATGGCATCACCGACTCAACGGGCATGTGTTTGAGTAAACTCTGGGAGTTGGTGATGGACAGGAAGGCCTGGCGTGCTACAGTCCATGGGGTTGCAAAGAGTCAGACATGACTGAGCCACTGAACTGAACTGAATTTTTCCTAGTTTGCCTGTGCGTTAGGTGTCATGTCTAAGAAACTGTTGCCGATCTAAGATCACAAAGATCTACACCTAAGTTTCTTGTAAGAGTTTCATAGTTTTAGCTCTTACACTTAGGTTTCATGCATCTGAATTTTTCAAAAGCTTCTTGTGTGATTCTGAGGTACGACTAGTTTTGGAAAGGAAGCGTAAGTAGATTCTGGCAGCCTTTAAGAATTTTATTTTTTTAAGTATGAACTTGTGTGTACAGTTTTCTTAAAAAGTTGAATGAGAGGTCTTTTTAATCTCCTTTTTGGTGTTTTGCTATATTGCAGAATGTTGAGATGTGTGGAGAGCTGATTCAGGAAAAGTGTGTGCTACTATTTAAGTGTATGGTGACCTCTTAGTACCAGAAAACTAAAACAGTGCAAATATATTTAGGAAATGCTCCTTATAGTTCCAAGTTTAAAAACACAGACTATCATCTTAAGTCATTTTCAGTGTACGGTGCCACATTGTTCTGATCCACATATTGGAAAATATTAGGGAGAAAAGAAAGCAAAAAGCAGCAGCTGGGACCTAGCTTCTAACCACAAGAGGACAGCATGGTGGCCACACTTTTCAACTGTAGAAAGACAGCCAGTTGTTGTTGTCGTTCAGTCGCCTAGGCATGTCCGACTCTTTGTGACCCCATGGACTGCAGCACGCCAGGCCTCCCTGTCCCTCACCATCTCCCAGAGTTTGCCCAAGTTCATGTCCACCCAGATACATCCACAAACCTTCAGTTGTTAGTAGACAGTTTGTTTTAGACCCTGAGGCCAGTAGTTCTCAAACTTAAATGAACATCAGAATCACCCAGAGAGCTTGTAAAAACCCAGATTCCTGGACCCCATCCCCAGAAATGGTGGACAACAGGCTGGGGAAGGGCCCCAAAATGTGCCATTCTGGTAGGCTAGGAGATTCTGGCCCTAAGACCCCACTTTGAGGATAAATGGACTGCCCATCCCGCCCTGTTGCTTAATGAACCCTGAGCAAGCAAGCTTTAAGCCAGGAGACTCCTCTGTGCTCCACCTTGGTCAGAAACATGCTAATAGTATACTAAGGAAGTCACGAGGCTGTGAGTATACTTTCCAAATTTGATTTAAATTCTTAGTCACTGATAAGTCTCATTTCAGGTTCCAAGAATATGATCATTTTTCCAAATGCCATTTGGTCACTTGGGAATGCATCCCGAGTTGAGTGCATCCTAATTTCAATAAAATTAGCAGGGATTATCTAAATTATTTTGTTTTTCTGATTTTTTTTCCTTTGGTTTTTGATTTGCTTGATGCATGTATATGTCAGCTGAGGTTAGGAATGCTCTTCAGGAACATCCACTGTGTTTGCCATAATGGATTTGACCTACGGCCAAACAGTACTCTTGAGAGATGTGGTTGTGACTTTGACAGATTGAGCCAAAGTTAAATTCTGATGAACTGCAAAGGAATTTTATCAGTCCCAGGATGTTTGCCAGCTGAGCTGGGCAAGAGAGTGACTTTCTAAAACATCCTGCACAATCCACATTTACTCTGTCACCTGTACTTCCTACTTTCTGAAAGGTCAGCTAAAAACTTCATTTTTCCAATTTTCTGTCATTTCCAGGACCACAAGCTTAAACCTGAGAACTGAATGTTAAGCTGGATTCCTGTCTCGCACGAATCAGCAGGGGCAGAGTTCAGCAAGCAGAAGGGAGTTTACAGTTCTGCTGATTGCATGGTGGCAAAATGAGACCTCAGCTTATTTGGCTTCTCGGCAGAAAAGGTAAGTAGAAAAGTTTCTGTTGGTCAATTGAGGTGATCAGGGAACAGAGAGAAATCTGACAGGCCGGACACAAGAAGACACTTTGCATTTAGGTTCTTATAGCTATCCCTGAAGTCTGTTAATCATTTTTTGAGAGAGATGGGACATTGGCTTTGAGAAGAAGAAACAAAAGTTCTGTGCCAACCCTGTCGGCAACATCTGCAGACCCAGCTCTGCTCCAAGCTTCATTTGCACTCTCAAGCCTTCTGTTACCCAACCACTCACAGGAGGGATTCATCTTCCACCATAGCAACCCTCCCAAGGAGGAAGGAAGCTTTTTAAATAGACCACAACCCAATGAACCAGTCATCCCAGTATCCATACATCCACCAGAGGGAAACATATGTGCAGTGAGTGTATTAGTCACTAGGCTTCTAAGAAGTTTGACTGTGTTATTCCACCCTCACTGTTCTAAATTACAATGGCAATAACTGCATTTGCACAGAAATCACCCCAACTGGTTAGCTACTTCATTTAATGACCACACGATTCCTATTTTATGGGTACAAAATAGTTGATCTCATTGAACTGGCAATTTAGAAACCTGAGGCAAATTAGAGCAATTACTAATAAATTATACATTTGGTAACTAACAATTTGTCTATCATCTAGAAATATGAGGAAAAACTGCCGGACTCCCTGGCCCTGTGATTCTGAGCAGGTCTTTTCATTTTTTCCTCTCCAAGACCCAAAGTTTTTATTATACATACCAGTTCCATCATTACTGCTGCTGCTTTTGCAGAGCCCGACATTTATAACACCAAGAATATAAGGGATGGCATTTGCACTCCATTTGGAACAGAAGGTGTGGCTGCTTAAAATTAAAAGAAAAAAAAAGCAACAAAAAACACCCTACCCTAAACAAAACAAGAAATGAGCTTCACTTCAGCTTTCCCTAAAAAAAGTTAGCAGGTAGAGGAAACAATGGCAAGAGACAGGAGCAAAATATCTTCTTGTCTGTAATCACTGTTCATAATCACTACCATGTTTCGTTTCTGGGTGAGGCGGTTTGATGAAATTAAAGGAAGTTCCGTGTTATAAATCATCCATAGTTCTGGGGGAGGAGGTGCGATTAGGTCAATTAGCAAGATATGATCTTTCTCTTCTTGCCTGCTTGTCTCACATAGCCCTCGGGTGTGCCATTCAACATGAAAGGCATTGATGTCATTCATTAATTGAAGGCCGGATTCCTCCATCAGCATATTCCTCCCAGCTGGTACCACCTTACCACCAACCACTCACATCCCTAGCAGGTTTCATCTTCTGTGACTGCTGTCAAAATGTGAGGGGGGAGAGAGAGAGGCTTTTACTACTGAATGCTCAAATTCATTCTCACCGGTTGCTGCTGCTATGCTGTGCTCAGGTGTGTTTGACTCTTTGTTAGCCCACGGACTATAGCCTGCCAGGCTCCTCTGTCCATAGGATTTCCCAGGCAAGAATACTGGAATGGGTTGCCATTTCCTCCTTCAGGGGACCTTCCTGACCCAGTGAGCGAAACTATGTCTCCGGTGTCTCCTGTGGTAGCAGGCAGATTCTTTACCAATGAGCCACCTGGGAAGCCCTCACTGGCCTCCTGGTCAAATGAGAAGTAAAAGAAAAAGTATCCAGATCGTGGGAAAGGAGGTCCGATGACTCGGACCTAGTTGTTGAGACAGAATGTAAAAAACAGTACCTCAAATAAAACTTGCAAATTCAAGAGGATTTAGAGATGAATCCCAAATACCCTCAGGCAATGGAGAAAATTTGTTTCCTGCATAATTTATATACTGCCTGTCCCCCATACCCAGCAAAAATTGTATACCTGTTTCTCTACATCACATGATCATGTCAGTTTTAAAATAGTTTCTCTCTTTTTGCCTTGAATACAAATGAAACCTTTGTTCATAATCGTGTATTTTCACACTTTTCCTTATAATTTCAATGTTTCAGGCTCTTTGTTTAGCTATTTTTGCTGAATACCTGGTTACAGGACCTGAGTCCATGTCATCATGGCTCCCTTGGAGAATAACATGGCAAGCATCTCCCTTGAGAATCACTAATGTTAGGGAGAAGAAAGGGTAATCAACATTTATTGTTTTCTACTAGTGCAATAAGCAGAGCTTAAAACAAAACCAGCCTCCCTGTGAATTCCAAACGCCCTTCTAAATAACCACGGGTGCTATTTCACAACCTGACCTGCATACTTCCTTTGGGCTGCTGTGGGAGTTGGGATGACTCTGTGTCCACACGTTTGCAGGTGGGGTCACTGTAACTAAGTAAACACATTATGTGTACCCTGTGGTGTGTGGAGGCCTGAGGGAGTGCACCCCAGCGTATGCCACCTCTGTGGGGCTCCTGCCAGGTGGGGTGAGCCAGAGGAAGCAAGGCTTCTTCCTGTAGGGGATGTTCCTACACACCCGGCAGCCTGGAGGTCACAGGACTCTGTGCCTCTCACCTAGTCAGAGGCTAACACAGGCGATCCCAGAGCAAAGAAGGCGACGGGGAGAGCCGGAGTAAACAGCCCTCAACTCTCACATCCTTTTTGCCTAAAAGGCATCGTAATGACTATCAGTTTCCAGTGCTAGAAAAGAAATGTTGGGGTGTGGATGATGGCTATAAAGTAGGAAGTGATCTCTATTAGTGGGAACATGTATATGGTTTTGTAGTTAATCACCACACAAAAGCGGCTAAAGGTGATGGCAGAAAAGAATATTCATTTAAAACACTAATTTGGGGGGCTGAAGGATGTCTTAGAGGAATATATGCTTCATATTCATAACAGAGCAAAAGCTATTTTTTAAGGTGGGGGCCTAGAATGCGGAAAAGATGGATAGAGAGCCCTCTGTCCACCAAGAGGGTCTGATTGCTGGGGATGGCGGTCCAGGCCTCTGGCTCCCAGCTTACTCTGTCAAAGCTACACCCAACTGAGCAGAAGAAAAAAATCCTGGAAGCCATCACCCTAGGAGGGAGAGCCCTCATCAGTACGTTCTACTTCTGAATTCTATTCTTTTGGCCCAAAGAGGCTTGCTTTCCTCCGTATTTGGGCAGTGTTATTCTCTGGATAATGAGAGGTGGAGGGAAAAATAAATAACCTTTTCATAATATTCCTGCTCTGGTATTTTGCTCAAAACTCTCTGTTACCAAGGAAATGATGAAGATCCTTAATTAGGGGTTTTCAAAAAAAAAGCATTACACTGATCAGAGGTGGCACCTTTCTAGCAGTGTTCATATGAACCCATTTGAAAACAGAGTTCAGGGAGTCCTGACCAAGACCTCAGATCACATTAAATTCACAGAAACTGGCTATTTAGACAATAAGGAAATGGGTATCTTTTCATAAGACACACTCCATTTACTAAGTTTTTGCATATTCAATCACATCCTGCATATCACTTTATTAAAAAAAATTGATTTTTATCTATGACTTAAAAGTCTTAACAAAAAGTTTAAGTCATATGTGACGGTTGAAGTCATTTGGTTATCACTGCATCTGTTTGTGTGCTCAGTCCTGTCCAATTCTTTGAGACCCTAGAGACTGCAGCCCACTAGGCTCCTTTATCCATGGAATTTTCCAGGCAAGCATATTGGAGTGGGTTTCCATTTCCTCCTCCAGGGAATCTTCCCGACCCAGGGATTGAACCCTTGTTTCTTGTGTCTCCTGCATTGGCAGGTGGGTTCTTTACCACTGAGCCACACCCTTACCCTTACCCTTCTGGTAAACTTATACCAGAAATATACTAGAACCTAAACTGGGGTCATATTTTCTCATCAACCACATCCTGCCAATACAGTAAGCCAGATACCCCCAGGAAGCTCTTTATCACCAGGGGCTTCCCTGGTGGCTCAGTGGTAAAGAATCTGCCTGCCAAAACAGGAGATATGGGTTTGATCCCTGGATAGGGAAGATCCCCTGGAGAAGGAAATGGCAACCCACTCCAGTATTCTTACCTGGGAAATCCCATGGACAGAGGAGCCTGGTGAGCTACAGTCCGTGGGGTCACAAAAGAGTCAGACACAACTTAGTGACTAAACAAAACAGCAACAGAGGGATGCAGAATATGGGAATGGGGAAGCCTTTCTCCCAGGAAGAGCAAAAGCAGTCTGTTGGCAAACTGATCTGAAAGGTGGTAGGTTTTTAAAATAACAGATCAGGGTCTATGTGGGTGAAGCTAAAACCCAACAACTTTACTGGCCGAGACTCAGGATGATTTGAAATGCAAATTTTCACATGGAAGCACCTGAAAGGAATCAAGGAAATTTAATGCCCCTCGAATAGATGAATCCTCTCAGACAAGAAATGTGCCTCCTCTTCTCCCCATGCCATGTCACATCCCCAGCAGGCCTGTCCCAGCTTCTCTTTTGGTTTCTTTTACTCCCTTTGGAGGTGCCCACTGTTCTTACATCCTTATCTCTCTCTTGTGACTCCCCAGGATAACACTCAAAGCTTCCTCAGTCAGGTTCCCACTGTCTTTTTCTCTTCCCCTTGGATAACTCTCCCCTCCTTTTTTCTACTTTGTCACCCAGAGAATGACAAAGGAAGATCTCTCTCTCTCTGCATTCATGGGGCTGTACTACATGTTCTGAATTCTCTTTTCCTGCTCTTGATACATTCCTGATATGTCCTCCATGGGATGTGGTTGGGTGTCTGGACTGTACTGCAGGTACCTTGAGGGTAAAGTTATCCAGAGCTCACTGGAATTTGGGGACAAAGTCTTACGTGATTCAATCAGTTTTGTTTTCTAAATATTTTGCCAGTCCTGACCCTTGGAGTCTCCCTTCTTTCTTGCTAGCTTGCCCTCCTTTCAAAGCCAGGTCCAAGTCCAGGTGTCTCTTAGCAAGCCTGTGGCTGGGTATATAGCTTCATTCCCTCTGCTCTGGGTTGGAGCTTCCTTGAAGAGCCATCTGACCATCTGCACAGGGACACTCGGGTCCTTGGTAATTTCGACGAAGCTTATCTCCTTTCTCTCTCCATCCAGGCTTCCTCACATCCTCCATCTGCTCTCTGTCGGCTCCACACCTGGGGGGCTAATTAGCACAGTCTTCCCTCCCAGCTGAGCTTACTCGGGTTCCTCCTGTCTCCACTCTCCAAGGTCTGAGGTCTGAATTTCCCCCAGCCCCTCCATGAGCCCACTCTTAGGCACGTACAATTTGCACCGGTGGCCCCTGGCTCCTCACTCCCTCTGGGATCCTCGCCCTCAGCCTTGGGCAGCACAGAGAGCATGGCCGTCTGGCACCCTGCCCGCCTACCTGGCAGACAGCCCACGCGTCCTGCCCAGGGGCCGTCTCCGGAGTGTTTTCCTGACTAGCCTTACACACACTGGCCCAGATTCGCTTCTGGTCTCTTCCTCCGAGGCAATTCCCAGAAGCTTTTGGGAGAAAGGAAGGTCTGTGTGTTCGAGTGATGATGCTTGCTCTGAATGCCTTGCTATCTGGCCATGTTCAGAGCAGAGGCTTGGTGTATCAGTCTTGGCCAGCCTGCTCCCCACCCAACATAATCAGCACATGGGCACCTTAAGACAGGGCTCTGTTCCTGGGCAACGTGTTTTGGGTCTGAGAAAAACGGGCAGACACAGGGGTGCTGTTGGGGTCACATGAGGTTGCACTGCTAAGAACACTGTCTTGCCATACGATGTCCTTTATATGAGGCTTCCAAGATGTGACTTTGTTTTCGGGTGTGGATTCTATAATTGACCAGTGTTTCCTCTTTGCACTGGCTACTGGAAAGCTTAGTGCCAAACATGAGGGTTGCCTGGGGCATACCATGAATTTGAGTGAATTTTTGCAATAACTTTACTCATCAGTCCATTTTATGTCTTTATCTTTGTTTTTCATGTTTCCTCCCATCTACCTCTCATTTATATTCCCCTGCTGCTGCTGCTGCTGCTAAGTCACTTCAGTTGTGTCCGACTCTGTGCGACCCCATGGACTGTAGCCTACCAGGCTCCTCCGTCCATGGGATTTTCCAGGCAAGAGTACTGGAGCGGGGTGCCATTGCCTTCTCCATTCCCCTGCTAGCCACTTTAAACCCTGCCTGAATCAAGGTGGGACATGTATAAACAAACATACAGAATGAGGTAATTTTACAGCAACTTCAAAGACTCTCTTTTACACAGTTGGTGGGAAGATAAATTTCTGGACAGCAATAGCTATTAAATGTTATAATGTACATATTCATGAAACAGAAATACCTCTTCCAGAAATTCATCCTTCAGACACACACAAGTGTGCAATATTTATTTGACTGTAGCACTGTTTGTAATAGAAAAAAACGAAGTAAAGTAAATGTTCAGTAATGGTGAAATATTAATACATCATGCTGCTGAATACAATGGCACACTATGCAACTATTAAAAAGTGAGAGATGAGTTTACATGCTCAACCCATTAAAGGATGTCTTTAATGTATTAAGTGGAAACAAAAACTGCCTTGTGGCAAGAGGGAAAAGGAGGTTATATTTGTTATTTAAACTTTCTCCCAACCCCACCACAAACAGAATGAACACTAAGAAGGACTTGTTGCTGGCTGCCTGGTATAAACAGAACCACGATCCTCAGCACAGAGGCTTTCTAATATTCACGGCAGTATTAGATAACAGGAATGAAGAAGCAATGCTAGGAGCTCAGGGAGCTCCGTTCTCTGACTTATTCGCCCATGCTATAGGGTGAGGAGGGGTGAAGAGGAAAGATGAGGGGGCTGGCCTCTGACAGAGACAAGCTTTGGCAGCTGAGGGTTGTCTGTTGGGAATCTGGGTGTGAAGTGCGATGAGTTTTCTTTTCACCCTGCCTGCCAAACTGTCAGTAAAATCTACCTGTTTCCCAATGTTTTTGCAGTTGGATTTGCTTTGGAAGGACTGTGATAAAGTGTTGTATCCAACCCAAAGGTCAGAGAGGGTCAAGGACAGAGACCGCCAAGAGTGACCATCTGGGTCATCAACAGATAACCAGGTCCCATGCGCAATCAGTCCTGCACATACTGGGAACTATAGGGTGGGCGGGAATGGGGGGGAATGCAGTATGTCAAACCAGGCTTCTGCAAAACCAGCAGTCTGACTTACTAAATACTGAGGTTAGTTTTCATACCCAGGATAACAAATAGCAATTTAGGAAAAAAACTGTGAAAGGATCACAGTTTTGTGATTGTGCCAGAGTAGCCATGGTTATTTACATGACAGATAACACAGAATGCTAACTCTGTGTTGGCTGAGTGACACCTTCATTGAAAACGCCCTTCACTGCCCGCTTCACCTCTGTGCACCTCAACCCCTGTCCTCACACAGAGCTGCCCTGTCTGACTGTTGTTGGTATGTGGCTCTGTCTCTTCTGGAACCACTGCTTCCACATCCTGTGTGACCAACCCAGTGAGAAGGTTCTAGAGATGAAGCCGGCCCCATGGATGGGCTCCCCAACCCCTGGAACGTCATGCGAACTATTGTGTGTGCACAACTTTTTAGCAAGGGGTCATGCTCTGATTCAAGTATCAATGGGCTGATCCCCTAAGGACCTCTGATTTAGAAGTCTGATATGGAACTCCTCTTTAAAAAAAAAAAAAAATCTGATGTTTCTAAGGCCAGATGCCCAGCTTGGCATACAGTTAGTCCTGAAGCTCACATGGAGGTGTTTAATATTATGTTCCTTATTTTCTAGATGAGGAAAATGAAGTCCTGTGTGCAGATCCATGTTTGGAAGACTCTAAAGCCTTGATGTCACGTGCACTTCATAAACATTGAACGAATGCTGAATGAGTAATGGTGGTGGTTATGAATGCTTCCATCGTGAAGGTAAGGAAGCTGACCTCTATCAGCATGGGGCATGGGAAGTTGAGTCAAAAACTCAGTTTACCTGTCTTCCGCTTAGTGGGCCTTTCCATATACATCTCTTTGTTTGAAATAGTTTTTATTCCTTATTAGACATGAGTGTGGAACCTTATAACCTCAATTGAACTCATTTTACCTGTCTCTGAATTCAGGACTCAGGCATGTGTATGATAATTTTGTTTATCATTAGATCAAATTTCATACTGACAGGCACTTTGTCAAAAAATCTGGTACCACTGTCCAAACATCAAGAAACAAGGTGCCTTCTCTTGTTGGGGGGGTCCCAAACCCGAACATCTAAAGGGATTAGTAGATAAAGGAAGTGACTCAGATGGGCTGGGTAAGAACTGGGGCACCCAGAAGGGAGCCACATCTAATCTGAAGGGCACAGCTGCCCCCCTGGACTCACCGCATCACTGTCATGTGAGAATGTTGGCCCAGGATGGCCACATCTTCCAAATTTTAAGAGAAACCAGAAACGTAGATTTAATATGGAATTTCCTGAGTTTTAGATGTTGACAACTCATTCAAGTATTTTTTTAAAAACAGAAAATAGGCCAAATAAAACACATCATCTATGGCTGGGTGGGCCTGTGAGCCACCAGTACGCAAACCTGGTTTTCATTTGGGAAACGTCTGGGACCCTGTTCTGATGATCCAATCAGGCAGATTGAGGGTATGGAGGGGAGTTCAATTCTGCTGCTTGTTCAATTCTTTATTGAAAGGTTTGTAAGGGAAGTGGTTAAAAGCAAGGCTACAAGTTTTAGACCATCTGTGGGTTTGAAAGAAGCCATCCATGGCCCCAAATGGAAAATCAAGTTGTGTGTGACATCCTTAAGCTCCAGTCAAGCTCTCCTCTGCAAAGCCTCATCCTAGGATGCCCTGACACATGACTTCAGCACTCTTCAAGCTGGTAGTTAGCATGCAGCACTCTGCTGAATCTGCAGAAAAATCCACAACCCGCCGCAGGTCTTCATGCATTGTGTGTGCTTCTGCAGGGCAGCAAATCAGCCTCCAGCAGCGAACAAATGAGTCTTTCCAGGACTTCTCCAGTTAGTCACAGTCCAGTGAGGAAGACCAGCTTCTCGGAAGAATGGACCTTCTCCTTAAAGATGGGTCCCTACTACACCTTGTTCTCTTGTCAAGCCAGGCTGTGCAAAATGCCAAATAAATCTAGGCTCATTCAGGGATCACCTATTCCAGCATTCGGGTACCTAGGGCCCTCAGCCTACTTTCCGGACAGCAAAGCCTCTGAAGGTCTGATGGAAGATGCCATGCCAAAACATGACTACGAAGATGAGATTTTGGAGAACTTTAAGCATTAGTTTCCATTAGGTCCCACTCCAGATCTAAGACTTGTATGTGGAGAAAACTTCCTCGAGCTGCCTTCTCTTCAAATACACTAGTGAAATGGAAGCAGCATATTAATGTATTTTGCAAGGCTTTGGGAAGTAATACTGAACACAGTGTTCCCTTCATACTGGAGATGTATACTGTACATGTTTAATTTGGAGACAGACTTCTATTTGTGCACTCACAGAACTTCCCTCCCATCACACCAGCAATCCGAGAATTTTCCAACCTTTTTTCTTTGAACAACAACAAAAGAAAATATCAGGTACCTGAGCCAACAGTAACAGAGCACTAAAGTGTGGACAGTATCAAATATTATGTTTGGAGTGAAGCTTAGTTCTTCATGGGCTGCCAGGCAGGCTCATTTTCATTTTACAAGGAGAGCACATGACTCGACTACTGTGGTATTTAGAATCCCTATCCTGGAGTATTCCCAAGGTTTTTCATGAAATATCCAAGGCTGTTTCCAAACAGTACTTTCCATTTTGGTTAACACTTTCAAGTCAACTTGATAAATTGTGCCTAAGTTTGAGGCTAACTCAGATTTCCCCACACCCGGTTCCCAACCCGCTTTAAGGAAATACCAATGATCATGAAATCTGATACCACTGTCCAAGCATCTGTACTTTGCAGGTTTAAAAATGATGGACCAAGATCAAATACATATTTTAGTGTAAATCTCAAAGACAGAATCTGTTCAATCTCTCCTTTTCTATCCCACTTTTTCAAATCATAAATATGTAAGAGCATATATGCTAAAAAGAGGCCAAGAAGAATGGTTCTCCCAGGGAACAAACAAGACAGCAAAGGATCGTGGGTTTTTCTCTGCTGCAAGCAACTCTGGTTCTTTAAATAAAGAATATAGTTATTCCTTAGATTGCTTTTCCATCTCCGAATTCACAGGTTTTTGCTTCTTGCTCTGACAATTAAGGTAACGTATGAAAGGGAAGTGAGTAAGGATGTGTATTTTCTCTGCATAAGAAGTCAAGATGCCCATATATACTTGAGTCAAAGATTGGATACAATTTGGAATTAGTTTTTGGTTTGGATTTTATTTTTAGTCAAGCAAATAATGACAATTTGAACAGAATATATGTATATACCCTTATATTAGTATTGAGATATAATTCATACACTGTACAATTCACCAATTTAAAGTGGGTTTCAGTATATTCATAGAGTACTGAAACCATTGCCATAATCAATTTTAGAACATTTTCATCACTCCCCAAAGAAATTCCACATCCATCAGCAGTCACTCTCCACTCCTCTCTGCCCCCAGTCCCCGGAAATCACTAACCTACTTTCTGTCTCTATGGATTGCCCGTTGTGAACATTTTACATACATTGTATCAACAATATGTAGCCTTCTGTGTCTGGTTTGTTTTTTCCACTTGTCATAAGGTTTCTAAGAGATCTATACGTATGTTACACACACACACAAGAGTATTGTCTGAATGCTCCAAAAGCACCTGGGCAGCACTGTCCTGCTGTTAACTGCCTCACCTTTTTCAGAGACTGCATCACATCTCAATGCATGCAGGAAGTCAAGCAGGTCCTGTGGTCTCTCACTGCAGATGTTCACTTGCGAGTAGCCATCTTCTGGTCTGGTTCTTACAGCATTTCACACTCAGTGAAATGAGTGTGAAATGAAACCTCCGCATTTTCCCTCTCCAAACATAATACTCTTCTGTGTCCACTCATCTTTGTTAATGAAAAACCTTTTGCCCACACAAACTTGAACACCTAGTCATTTCCCCCTCATTCAAGTTGAATGCATCCACCCCTGTGCTAGATGCCTGCACAGCATCTCCTGCCTGCCTGCCTCTCTGTCCTCAGGCTCACTCCCGGCCCCAGTCCCCCTCACAGCCACCCTCCTTGGCTCTCTGCCTGCAGTCATCTGCTCCAGTCTGCACCATGGCTGAGCCCTAGCCTGAATGAACTGCAGTGAATGGATCTAATTTTTTAAATGTATTCAGTTGAAGCATAGTTGATTTAAAATGTTGTGTTAGTTCCCTGCGTACAGCAAAGTGATTCATATACATATATACGTACCCATATATATGTATATATACACTTATATACATATATATAATACATACATATGTATGTGTAGACTCACATATATACACACACACAACTTTTTCATATTCTTTTTCATTATGGCTTATCACAGGATATTGAATATAGTTCTCTATGGTATACAGTAGGACCTTATTGTTTACCCATTCCACATATAATGGTTTATATCTGCTAATCCCCATCCTTTCCCTTCAGCCTCCTCCTTGGCAATACAAGCCTATTCTCTACATCTGTGAGTCTATTTCTGTTTCGTAGATAAGTTCATTGTGTCATATTTTAGATTTCATATATAAGTGATATTATCTGGTATTTGTCTTTCTCTTTCTTACTTTGTATGATGATCTCTAGGTCCATCCATGTTGTTACAAATGGCATTATACCATTCCTTTTTGTGGCTGAATAGTATTCCATTGTATATATGTACCACATCTTCTTTATCCATCCATCTGTCAATGGACCTTTAAGTGTTTCTATGTCTTGGCTATTGTGAATAGTGCTGCTCTTGGCTAAGTAGCTTTTTGAGTTAAAGCTTTTGTCTGGGCTTATGCTCAGAAGTAGGACTGCTGGATCATATGGCAACTCTATTTTTAGTTTTTTGAGGAACTTCCATACTTCTCCATGGTGGCTGCACCAATTTACATTCCCACCAACAGCATAGGAGGGTTCCCTTTTCTTCACACCCTTTCCAGCATTTATTGCTTGTGGACTTTTTAATGACGGCCTGAATGGCTTTGTCTTATGGGAAGAGAGAGGGGAGGAAGTGCAGGAGAGCTGGTAGTTTTGCACAGACCTATGCTGAGCCTGGGGCGACAGTGAGGCAGGCTGTCCTCTCAGTGCTGGAGCGGAAGCTGGGTATTTGGTAGCTTTTGCCTGGGCCCCATCTGAAGAGGCTCTGACATTATTTTCAAAGTCCCCAGGTGACTCGCACATGCAGTTCTGGGATCTCACAGACTGTCACAATAGCATGGTGTCAGTAGGACAAGCAAGGGCTCTTGGGTTAGAAGACCTTGGCCTAGCAGAGGTTAGCTGTGATACCTGGGGCGTATTAACTCTCTGCTCTCAATGCTCTTACCTGTAACGTGGGCTAAACACACCTTTTTCATGGAACTGCTCTGAGTATGAATGAAATCAGAGGAAGTACACAGCCGAGTGCCTGGCACATAGAAGGTGCTCAGAAAGTGGAGAGTGGAGTAGGGAGTACGTGCCTCGGTTCTGTGTTGTCCTTGTCACACTGCTCATATGCCTAGTGCCCACCAAGAAGCACTGTATGTCTCCTACAAGGGCCCACATTGGGGTGACGCCTTTGTTGAAAGGCAAAGCGACAGCTGGCTGAGGGTACCATGGCTCTTAAACTGATCCTAGCACAGGTGCAGGGCCTAGTCCCAACATTTTACATCGCTTTAGTGTCTTACAGCGCAGGGAGGCGCGGTCACGCAGGCAGGGTGATGTGCGGAGGGATGCCGGGTTATGAGACAGGAGAACCCAGTGTGCTCTGTGATGGGAGGAAACTTGCCCACACAGTTCAGGTTGCTCTTGACACCCTATTCCACAGCCAACTCAACGCAATCATCATTTTTCTCCTCCCACGGGCTCACTGTATACATTAAACTGAGATACCTGGTAGCCATGGGCTTGCAAATACTTTGCAAGGTCTCATTAACAAGTTTTAACGGTGACAAAGCCTTCTCATGGAGCTGGCTGTGCACACCCCATTCTTCTCCCTGGGCAGGAGAAGCACTGGATGAAGAAAGCCGTGGAGGAACCGCAGAGCTGGACAGCACAGACACTGCCTAGCCACCGCCACACGCCCCAGGGGAGGAGGTGGCTTTGGCTTCCCAAGAGAACTGCTCATTTTTCAGCAGTGAAGGGACAGATGGTCCCTTCTGAAAAGCTGGCCTCAGGGTGAGAGGGAAGGCCTAGACAAGAGGTCTAGTGGGGCCGTGGCATCCTCCCTTGCTGTCTGAGGACAGGAACTAGCTCTCTGCCTATGACTCAGCTTCCCTGTGAGTCTGTGAGGCCACAAGATGCTTGCTTCCTCGGCTTTGGATCGAGTATCACAAGCAGCAAAGGGACAGCTCAGAACTCTGACAGCAGGGATCTAAAGACGGCAGGGTGAAGTCTCTCATCTGGGAATCAGCAAAGGCTGGCTATGGGAGATGGCAGCAGGCTCAGAATGCAGACATGGCGGGGAGCCACTCTGGACCACAGCAGCGGTTACTCGGGGCCCCAAACCTCCCTCACTGCCAATGTGACTTATGATCTGGGGCCTGTCCACTGAGGCTCCTGTGGCCGAGGAGCCAGACCCCTCAGCTTCCTTTCCAACTGTGCCCCCTCTGTATCCCAGACCCTTCACGGGTGGCGGACCAGAAGGTGCACAGGCTGTGAAGGGGTCTCTTAGAAGAGGCCCAAAGCACAGACCCTAACCAAAGGAAAGCACTGGAACTCTGTGGTTCTTTGATCGTTTTCTTATCTTTTATCTCTGTCCAGCTTCCTGTTTTTCAAATTTAATCACTGTTGGCTATTTTTTCCAATCCTGAACATTAAAAAAAATTAACCAGAAAATGTAGAAACTGCTCTCATAAAACCAACAGAGAGAGAAGTTGTTCAAGTGAGGCTGAAGCAAGGTAAAACCTGTTTGTGACCTGCAGCTGACCCTGGATGGGACTGATGGGGGGCGGAGAGTGACAAGATGTACATAATGTTAGTGTGGGACCTTGCAATTGTAGGGGGATAGGAGGGAAGGCAGTGCTAGGATTTCTCAGGGCAAGGGGATGCTGTTGGCCCCTGGAGTATGACTCCCTGAGAAGGTAAAAGTGTTAGTCACTCAGCCGTTTCCGACTCTTTCCAACCTCATAGACTGTAGTCCCCCAGGCTCCTCTGTTCATAGAATTATCCAGGCAAGAATACTGCAGTGGGTCTCCATTCCCTTCTTCAGGGGATCTTCCCAACCCAGGGATCAAACCTGGGTCTCCTGCATTGCAGGCAGATTCTTAACCATCTCAGCCACTAGGGAAGCCCCTATGTGTCACCCTTAAGGAGGGCAATGGGCCTGGGATGGACCAGGTGGACTGATGAGGGACAGTGAAAGTGAAAAGTGAAAGTCACTCAGTTGTGTCTGACTCTTTGCAACGCCATGGACTATCCAGTCCATGGAATTTTCCAGGCCAGAATACTGGAGTGGGTAGCCTTTCCCTTCTCCAGCGGGTCTTTCCAACCCAGGGATTGAACCCAGTTCTTCGTGTTGCAGGCGGATTCCTTACCAGCTTAGCCACAAGGGAAGCTCAAGAATACTGGAGTGGGTAGCCTATCCCTTCTCCAGCAGATCTTCCCGACCCAGGAATCGAACCGGGGTCTCCTGCGTTGGAGGCGGATTCTTTACCAACTGAGCTATATCAGGGGGCAGAGGGTTGAGGAAAACTCCTGGAGATGCTCTATGTTCAGGAAAGATATTCTAGGATAAACCAAGCTGGAGCAGAACTACTTGGGAAAGAAACTGGGCAAGAATACCTTCTACACCAGGACAGGGGGATGTGCAAAAGAATAAGAAAAGTCAGGCAGAGGTTAGGTCTAGCCAACGGGCAGCACACTTGGAGAGAAAGTGCAGGAAGCGAAGCCCAGCACATCTGGGGAAACCAGGCGGGAAACAGGCAGCTGCTCCAGGGCCTGAGGGATCAATGCCAGAGCCCAGCCCAGGCCTCAAGCGAAAACGGAAGAAGCTGGAGGAAGCTCACAGGCCTCTGAGAGCCAGTTGTGCTTCTTAAATATTCTTGGGTCATGGGTCCCTTTTAGAATCTGAAGAAAACACTAGATCCACTTCCCAGGAAAATGCACTTATGCTCATATTATTCCACCTTCACGTCTGGAGATTTACAGGTCCCCATAGGCCAAGTCACATACCCATGGTTATGAGCCCCAGGCCCTAAGGATGCTCCTAGACGCTGAAAGGAGAAAAGTGATAACAGGAAATACTTGAAGGATTGTTTAATCCTTTAAGCCTCTGCCAGACTCAGTGGCATAATATGAGACCTGGCCTGAAATTGGTCCGAATAATCCATAATCTACAACTAGGGTTAGTTAAGATACTTCACCTGACGGTGAGTACATGAATCTAGTGGAGAGGTGGGAACTGGAAAGGGCAGGAGAGAAGTGTCAGAGGCAGCCCTGAAAAAAAGTGGAATAAAGAAAAATTGGGAAACCAAAGGTAGGGAGTATTTGGCAAGGAAACTACCCCTCATTCACCCCAAGGTGGTGGTGGGAGAAGTTAAGTCAGAACAATGAATGGCCCTGCATGATGGGGCTCTGCTTTTAGGAACCATTCTTGGCTTTTGTCACATTTGCTTTATACTAAATCGTAACACATGGTATTTCTTTAAAAAAAAAAAAAAATATTTACTTGCACCAGTGAGCCTATATTTATATTGCAATGATGTTCTTTTCCGAACAAGGCATTGTTACTTTTCCTCTAGTCATTTAATTAAACCACAACATTATTTTTGAAAAGCTGCATCTTGGAAGGTTTGGGGGGAAAAGCGTTGCAGCTCTGTTTTCTGTTTGTAAATTCTGTGTTGGGTTTAATTGGATGTTTTTGTATTAATACTAGAGCTTTTCTCGTATGGATGAATTTTTGCTGGTGGCGAGGAGGGTCTGATTCAGGAAACACGTGGTTTTTGACTCTTAAACATGCCTTTGCTCTGAGAGAGTCTGACCTTAGGAGCATTTTTCATGCATGACTCTATTTGGTCCATGGGTACAGAACATGCAAGGGCACAGTGAGGGGGACTGACTGTCCAGGGAAATTTAGCTTCTTACAAAAGAAATAAATAATTTAGATCATTAGCAGAAGATGCCCTGAGTATGAGTCCATCACAAACATACCTAATGGCACTAGGATTTATAGAAATATGCCCACTGTTTAATGTTCCTATTAGGATGTATATGGCATAACCGCAATGTATCCTAAGTAAAGAGCATAGAATTAGGAGTCAGAAGACCTGGGATCAAGCATATTCAGAAATTATATTGTAAGTTACATGACCTCAGCAAATTATTAACCATTTCACACAGACTCCAAGTGTCCTACCAGTAAATAAGACCAAAAATGCCTGCAACCTCCCTATCCCCAGCAGCATCAAATGTGACCAGTGAATGAAATATCAGAAATTAAAACATTTGACATCTCTAAAGTACCATATGAAATTATGACATTATTATACAAAGCGAAAGGACTTTTTGAAAACGTAAGCATGTTGAAAATTTTTTGTGTGCCTATTTTGAATTAAGCACTTTTCTAGGTATTGTGAATTACCAAGGTGAATATAAGTCCTTCAAAGAGCTTTGCTTATGATTTAAAAATTAAAATAAGAAAATTAAGGGTCAGAATTCATATTATGAAGATTTTTTTCATATATTTCAAAGTTGGGTGGACTTACAGCCAAATGAATAGGAAAATAAATAATTTCACTTAGATGGGTCAGATTAAATAAAATGAACACTTGAAAAAAATCTAAATAAGTACAATGCAATAGATAACTAAGAATTGATACTGCTGCTAAGTCACCTCAGTCATGTCCGACTCTGTGCGACCCCACAGACGGCAGCCCAACAGGCTCCCCCATCCCTGGGATTCTCCAGGCAAGAACACTGGAGTGGGTTGCCATTTCCTTCTCCAATGCATGAAAGTGAAAAGTGAAAGTGAAGTCGCTCAGTTGTGTCCAACTCTGTGCGACCCCATGGACTGCAACCCTCCAGGCTCCAATCGAGTAATATGTAAAGCAAATAAATTTGAGATGAACTGTGATGCCTTTTTCTCCCTCTCACCTTAAAAGGGCTGCTGATCTCTGCCAACAGGCCAGTATATAAGACAGGCACTTGCATGAGCAGTTAGTCTCTCTGAAAAAGAAACTTGGGTGTCTACTAATAGTGGAATATATACAAGCATCTGTCTCTCTGGACGCTAGTAAAATGATACTGGGGGAGGAGGAATGTAACAGTGAAGCAACCAGGAAAGAAACATCAGGGAAAGAAGAAAGATTTCAACAGATTTCTGGAGGTCAAGGAGAGGATGGCAAAGAGAACTGGGCAGACGATGGTTAACTTTTTGTGTCAACTTGGGTAGGCTGTGGCGCTCAGTTGTTTGGGGAACAAGACTGGTCTACATGTTACTATAAAGATGTGATGAATGTTGAGGATCATGTGACTTTCTGTGGAGGAAATCATCATCCATAATGTGGTGGGCTGAGGGGAGACAGGGTCTGACCAATCAGATGAAAACTTTAAGATCCAAAACTGAGGTTTCCCAGAGAAGAAGGAACTCTGCCTCAACACTAACATAGAAATCCTGCCCAAGTTTCCAGGCTTCTAGCCAGCCCTATGGATTTGGGACTCAAGACCACAGGAGCAACTCATCTGAATTTCTAGCCTGTTTGCCTGACCTGTGGATTTTAGACTTCCCAGCCTCCACAATCATGTGAGCCAATTCCTTAACATAAATCAACCTCTGTGTCCATCACTCTATGTATATCTGTATTTACCTGGTTCCTTTTCTCTGGAGAACCCTGACTGATACGGAGAAAGAATATAAGAGTCTAGAACATGCAGGAGAAAACTTTGGTTAAGTGGGAGGGTGGGAGTGAGCAGTTTGACAATGTACCGGTAAAAACCCCAGGCTCACTGGGCAGCTGCAACAGAGACTGGGATTTTGAAGGGGATGAAAAACAGAAAAGTTCACTGAATCTACCTAACATACATTTGCTCCTTGCAAGAAAAGCTATGACAAACCTAGACAGTGTGTTAAAAAGCAGAGACGACACTTTACCGACAAAGGTATGTCTAGTCAAAGCTATGGTTTTTCCAGTAGTCATGTATGGATGTGAGAGTTAGACTATAAAGAAGGCTGAGTGCTGAAGAATTGATGCTTCTGAATTGTGGTACTGGAGAAGGCTCTGAGGGTCCCTTGGACTGGAGGAGATAAAACCAGTCAACTCTAAAGGAAATCAACCCTGAATATTCATTGGAAGGACTGATGCTGAAGCTGAAGCTCCAATACTTTAGCCACCTGACACAAAGAGCCAACTCATCGGAAAAGACCCTGATGCTGGGAAAGACTGAGGGCAGGAGGAGAAGGGGGCAATAGAGGATAAGATGGTTGGATGGCATCATTGACTTAAGTGGACAAGAGTTTCAGCAAGCTCTGGGAGATAGTAAAGGGCAGGGAAGGCTGGTGTGCTACAGTCCATGGGGTCTCAGAGTCCGACACAACTTAGCAACTAAACAACAATGATGTACCTGTGGCCTGCAGGTACCCCTCACTCTCCTCCCCATCCTGGGCCTTAGGTCCATGTGCTGTGCTAGAAACTCAAAAACAAACTTGTGCCCAAACTATCAGAGGACTCTTTATCTATAGAGAAAACTTAGAGCTGCTTGGAAACTGTACTATATGTAAGACATTAACATTAGGGGAAGCTGAATGAGGAATATACAGAAACTCTATTATTTTTGTAACTTTTCTCTAGGTCTAAAATTAGTTCAAAATAAAACCCTAAAAATATGGTCTGGAAAGGCGTAGGAGGGCTAGCATGTGTTCCAACAGTCTAGAATAAAGTCCTCGCTCAGACATTTGGCAGAGAAGGCAATGGTGACCCACTCCAGTACTCTGGCCTGGAAAATCCCATGGATGGGGGAGCCTGGTAGGCTGAAGTCCATGGGGCCGCTAAGAGTCGGACACAACTGAGCGGCTTCCCTTTCACTTTTCACTTTCATGCATTGGAGAAGGAAGTGGCAACCCACTGCAGTGTTCTTGCCTGGAGAATCCCAGGGACAGGGGAGCCTGGTGGGGTCGCACAGAGTCGGACACGACTGAAGTGACTTAGCAGCAGCAGACATTTGGAGTACCACCTCCAAACTCCTGTCTAAAATCTAGCCCCTTCTCAGTGTTGGGGGTTGGGGGGTGGCACATGGCTTTTCATATAAGCATTTCTGTGATATTCTATTTTTTAGCTTACACATGTATCATTTTCATAAAAACTTAAAAGGAGTTTCTTAAAAAATATTCTTTCAGACTTGAATGAGATGTTTTTTGTGTAGGTGACACTCAGTGACATCGCTAACACACTTCAGTGTAGAAGAAAAAAGCCTATAATAATAGGACCAAAGGGAAACAATTTCAAATGCAGATTGAGAAGTTCAAACAGTAAGATAATTAGGAAATTTCTGAACTGTCCTCTTTGTCAAAAAGCAAAGGAAGTTTTAAAAAAGCACTTTAGTAGCCCCTCTCTCTCCCCCAGATGCTGTGGATTTTGTCAGTGTTTGAGCGCTGGTCCACCATAAATCTCAGCAGAAAAATAGACCAAATGCTTCTATAAGCTGGTCTACTGACACCATCTCTTGGCTGAGGAATGAGATTTGTGGAGTATACAGCACTACTGTGACCTAGCAAACCATAAATTATAATACACATCGCGGAGAGAAATGTTTTACTGATAGAACCAGTATGAATACATTAATTATAATACTTAAAGCACATCAATGATAATTATGAACAGCTTCCTATGATATTATGCTCTCATCCTCAGTGTCTCCTGCACTGATAGCAACTTCCCTTATTAAGAATAAAATTTAGCAGCATCAGGCTGCTTCTCTGAGTTTTTTTCTCCCTTACATCCATTAGCACTGTGTTCTTTTCCTTGGCAAATGTATTTATTGGCCTGATAAGATGCCTAGCTTTGTGAACTCGCCATATGCCTAGCAAGCAAGAGTCCCCAAAGATGTTTCCATTTACTCTCTGCCTTTTGGATTGATGCGTAGGGCCTTCCAACTGGGTCTTTCCTGGGCCACGTGCAGTACACAAAGTTGGACCATTCACTGGGGCAGCCAACACCGGCAGCCCTGGGGAGACAATTTCCTGGACTATAATAGGGAAAGCCATCCTGTGGGTTTAGTTAATGCCAACTGAAAAGTTACAAAACTGCTGGGTGCTCCAGGGTTTGTGGCACAATCAAAACCTGTGGTTGTCTTCCTGCACTGCCTCAGCTTCTCTCTCGAATTCTGATAGCTCAACTCCAAAGAGCTCACCTGCAGTCACATCTATAGCTGGAAAGAAAACAAGCCGCTTCCTCTCAATACCTCAGGTATCATGTCCATTGGTCCTTAACATTCTGATCAAACTGGCATCACTAAAAAGACTATCACATCAGCTCCAAAAACAGACCTGCCAATTGATGCTGAAAAACCTTCCACAGCACCTCCGAGCACACAGACTCGAGGGAAGGGGAGCTGGAAGCTGTGACCCCCAAGAGGCAAGCACTGAATGGACAGTCCCTTGAAGTAAAATCAGACAGAAAAATCATTTTTCCATTTGCTTTTCCATCTCCTCTCTGTTTAGTTCAAGGAGACGCTGTGAGGTAAAATACAAAACCCCCACTGTGCCCTTGGTTGGAAGTTTGCCTTTAGTCAGGACCATCACATTCATTCCTACTCAAACACTGCAAGTAACTGGTCCTCAGAGGACACTGGCTGGATTTCCAGGTCAAGGTGCTTGATACAATTACTACAGAACTTTGAAGGTTACAAAAGGGCATTAGAGGTCCCCACGTCACTGATTTTTTTTCCTTCCTGTTTTTGATGCCCAGCTGACTCTAAAGCAAACCAGTGTGACCCACGACAAGCCGTAGGAGAACTAGGCCTCCAACCTGAAGAGCCTTTGAACTGATCTTCCTGTTGAGCGCAGCAGTGCTGATGGCAGCAGAAGCCCGAGCGCCCACAGATACAGCTCTCAGGAGTCAGGGCTGAGGTTCCAAGGCCAATGGGAGAGGCCAGATCCACAATCCCCCTGTGCGAACCACATAAAATCTAGATGATAAGTAGCCTTTCGAGGAGAGTATGCCCAGTGGTCAGAATCTGAAAGCGCTTAGGTGAAGTGCTACGTCAGTTATCAGGCAATTGAGAATTTGAATAAAACTTGGAAAATCATCCTTAAAAGATGTGCCATCTTCAGGTTCCCAGTTCTTGATGTTACCCAGTATCATCACACCAGGACACTAGGGACTGCCCAGAGGGGCGCGGGAGATGACTTTGTGGCCCAGTAGATTTTCTGAGCTTATTTGCAAAGCTGCTCTAATCTTCCCTGAATATCAGGTCTGCGGCTTGCCAAGCAAGCACTCACTCACTTTAATCATTTTCAGGCAGAAAAAAAAAAAACAAACTTCTGTATATAAATAAAAAGCTTAACCCACTGAGATAGGGTCTACATCCCTCTTCCACTTCTCTCCCTTCCTCTCGACTCAACCACAGCTGAAGCAGAACAACCTCACGGACACCTTTAAGCGACTTTCAATCCACTTGAAATATATAATCCTACTGAAGTGATCTAAGATGGTATAGATGTAACCTTAATTCTAGACCTTTCTCGGAATGCAAAATAGAACAGCCACTTTGAAAATGATTCAGCAGTTTCTTATAAAAGTTAAACACACACTTGTCATACAACCCAGCAATCCCACACCTAGGTAGGAGAAATGAAGACTTACGTTCACACCAAAAGAAGATTATATGTGAATGTTTGTTTATAGTGACTTTACTCACAACGACTCAATTCTGGAAGCAACCCCAACGTCCCTCAACTGGTGAAGAGATAAACTGCAGGATACCCATACAACAGAGCAACAGAAAGGAGTAACTGCCGATCCACACAACAGCATCAATGGATCTTGATATATTTTGCTGCATGGGAGAAATCAGACTCAAAAGGCTACATATCACCTGATTCCATGTATGTAACATCCTGGAAAAAGTCAAACTATAGGGTCAGGAAACAGGTCACCAGTGGCCAGGGGCTGGAAGTAAAAGAAAGAGTTGACTATAAAAGGGCATGAGAAATAAAATCTCAACTACCAAAAGTAGTCACACACACACAAAAAAAGACTTGAGAGAATTTGGGGAGATGATAGTACCACTCCATATCTTGATTATGGTGTTAGTTATATGACTATATGTATTTGTTAAACATGCATAGTTCTATACACTAAAAAGTGAATTTTACTGTATGAAAATTATGCCTCAAAAAATGCAACTTGAATATAAAATCTCAGCAGAAAATGTTCAATGATTAAGAAAGGCAGCCTTAAAACTGCTGATGAACTTCCTGCCTAGATCAGGATCTGGAGGCCTTCTCCCAAACTGAATCTGGGGGTGCTCAGAAACCAGGCACTCAGTCATTCTTGGACACATAAATAAAGCACTAATATGTAAATCAATAAAGTCAACGTGTCAGCATGTCCCCATGTCTAGGGTTACTCATTTAGGATGTTTCCAAGCCTGTACTTCATGAGAAAGCTTCTGACATTTGGACATGAAGGTGCTGTTGACTGTGCAGGGTGCTGCTGTCTATGTTCCTACCTTGCTTTGCCTAATGTTCTAACTGCCTGGATGTCACTGCTTTTATAACCACTCGAGTTCAAAGTTATTTCAGACTGAGAATTCAAGCCTGCCTCATGTCTGTGTTTTCTATGATAAAGAAAATTAACCTTATTATTCCAACCAGACATAACACAAATAAGACAGACTTCCCTAATTTAGTGATACAGATTCCTTGTACAGAATTTTTTTGGCCAAAAAATATTTATGTCCATGATATTCAAAGGATTTTGTTTGGTTTTCTTCTGGATGCCCTGACCATAATACACTGTCTCCAAAACTAGGCTTTATTTCTTCTCTGTCTTTCTCCTGGTAAGAACATCTGTTAGGAATCCACTATATGGTAATAAATGCTGAAGGCAGACAGAATGAGAAACTCAAAGACCCAGGCTCTTGGATGGCCAACATCAGCTATTCAAAACCTCCCATGGAAGGCAGAGTGTGAGGTGTTATAAGCAGAGGCTAAAATATAGTGCTAAAGCAGCAAGGGTGAGGTGAAACACTCTGGAAAAGTGGAATTTAAGCTGGGCCCCTGAAGGATGGAGAAGATTGAGACTGCAGACAGTCCAGGCTGAGGAACTACTTAGCATAAAGCGTCCTGTAAATGCACATTTGTTCAAATCAGTTATCATCAGCTAGCATCCTAGAGCCTGAAAACCATGACTATTTAAAATTCTTCTGGAATTTTCATGTCTTGAGGCCTTGGGGTTCTCCATTTCTCCATGAATCCCAATGCACATGTGACAACTTCAGGTACTTAAGTTACTGCCTTTTCTATAAGGCATTTAAGTGGATTGATTGTGGCTGAGTAGCTAGTTATGAAGAGGTGAGTGAAAAATTAAAATAAAAAATGAACAGGAAAGGGAGAAGAGGGCACCCTGGTGGCAGGCTTTAAGAGGGGGTGGAGCACTTGTCCCTCTCCAGTGGGGTATGGATCCAGGATCTTCAATCTCCTTGGGGAGTGGTGTTAGCAAGAAACACCAGTAATGAATGAATGCAGGAAAACTTCATTGCAGCACTGTCACTACTGATAAGACGAAAATCATCTAAATGCTCATCAACAGGGAACTGCTTAAATCAATAAGTGATAATTTACACAATAGGATATTATAGTTAGTAAGAAAAAATAGTGTGAGGAGACAGGAAGACCTCTAGGATAAATTACTCATGTTATTTAAAAGTCAGGGTATAGAAGATAAAAGTTAGGGTGCAGAAGAGTATGTATAATGGACTCCCTGCTATATCTGCATTCGCACACAAACCTCTAGAAGGATACATAAAAACTGTTAGCATTGGTTATATTTGGAGAGTAAAAAATGAGGGTAGGAGAAATAGAAATGTTTACTTTTCAATTTATACCCTTCTGTTGTTGTTGTCCAGTTGTATCTGACTCTGTGACCCCATGGACTGCAGCACGCCAGGCTTCCCTGTCCTTCATTATCTCCCAGAGCCTACTCAAACTCATGTCCATTGACTTGATGATGCTATCCAACCATCTCATCCTCTGTCTCCCCCTTCTCCTCTTGCACTCAACCTTTCCCAGCATCAGGGTCTTTTCCAATGAGTCGGCACTTCACATCAGGTAGCCAAAGTATTGGAGCTTCAGCATCACTCCTTCCAATGAACATTCAGGGTTGATTTCCTTTGGGATTGACTGGTTTGATCTCTGTGCTATCCAAGGGATTCTCAAGACTCTTCTCCAGCACCAAATTCAAAAGCATCATTTCTTTGGTGCTCAGCCTTCTTTATGGTCCAACTCTCATATCTGTGCATGACTACTGGAAAAATCATAGCTTTGACTACATGGACCTTTGTCAGACTGCTTTTTAATGCACTGTCTAGGTATGTCTTAGCTTTTCTTCCAAGGAGCAAGCTTCTTTTAATTGTGGCTGCAGTCACCATCCACAGTGATTTTGGAGCCCAAGAAAATGAAGTCTGTCACTGTTTCCATTTTTCCCCCATTTATTTGCTGTGAAGTCATGGGACCAGATGCCATGATCTTAGTTTTTTGAATACTGAGTTTTAAGCCAGCTTTTTCACTCTCCTCTTTCACCTTCATCAAGAGGCTCTTTAGTGCCTCTTTGCTTTCTGCTGTAAGGGTGGTGTCATCTGCATATCTGAAGTTATTGATATTTCTCCTGGCATTCTTGATTCCAGGTTGTGCTTCATCCAGTCCAACATTTTCCATGATGTACTCTGCATATGAGTTACATAAGCATAGTGACAATATACAGCCTTGTCATACTGCTTTCCAAATTTTGAACCAGTCTGTTACCCTTCTGTAACTGAGTTTATTGAGTTTATTTTTAATTACTTATGCAGATGATGATAATTTTGATCACGTAAAGTATTAATACTTATAATGGTTCCTGGGCTGACTTGCAATATAAAGTGAAGACCACTGACTACTCTTGTTAGAGGGCCAATTCAGAGACTAGAGGTTCATTTCAATAATTATTAAACAGCTTAATAAGTGGTTACTGGATATGTCATTGTTCTAGTTCTTGAGCAGCTAATAGTAGAGTGCTGCAGTAAGTTAAGACAGAGAGAAACACAACAGACATAATGTGAATGTGTGGGAAAGCCAGGCAGAGGAGACTTCCTGGTGGAGGCATGGCTTAGGGTTTGAACTGGTGAAGCAGAAGAAGCAAAGAAAGAGCAGCAAAGAGAAAACAATAATATGGCAAGCCCTTCACTTGACATAGAGACATCTGCCCTTCTTATTTCTGTTTTGGATCTGATCAGTATCAGAAGCAAGAAAAAATTCCGAGATCTGAAAATCTCAGCCCCTCTCCGTCACAGGGCTAATATTTTTCCATCAAAGGCTTTAAAAACTGAAGCTATGTGGACCAAGACCCAAGAACTAGAATTAGTAATGAGAAAATACTACTAAAGGATTCCCTCCCCTGCCTCACAAACATGCTGGAGTGTGTACATGGGCACTTGAAAACAAATTCTCACCTCCCTTTCTTTGTCAGTGGTTAAAAAGCATTGGAACATATGTGAATAATATTCAACCAGAGCAGCCAGACTCTCACAGGATTGTTCTTTACCAGTGTATATGCTTGGTGCTCTATCTCAAGAACCTTCTCGAGAAACACTCTTCTCTTTGCAAGTGTGGGGACAGGAGTAGGAAGAGGAAGCCCTCTGCCCTGATCGACAGGCTTACTCTTTCTCACCATCGCTGGTACCCCAAAGTGGAAGGGTCAGGGGACTCCGGGCAGCCTTTCCTGTGAGTCCAGATTCTCTTTCTAGTAGAAACTATAGAATAACCTGTTCAGTTTATTCTTCTAAATGCCAGCTTAGCCAAGATGACTGGATACCTTATTTTTTGGTAAGATGATCATTTTTTTCAGAACTCTGTCTCTCCGAAGAACATTTGTGAGATGAGCCATCATTCTCTGTGTCCACTTACATCTGACCAGCCTAGGCTTTACTGCCAGCATCGTCAGGGAATTAACCATTTGTACCCTGGTATCAATATAGCAAAGAAACAGTGCCAGTGACTTTAGAAAATAAATAATTGGCTGATTATTTATCACTACAAAGAAAATACTTAAGAACTTTTATTACAGAAACCCATTGGAGGCTGCTGGCAATCTAAGAACAAATGAGGCACTACTAAGAGAATAAAAAAAAAAGAATGTTAGCCTATTCATAAAAATTTTCCTGGCTGGCATTATAAAACAATCTCTTGAATGGCAGGAAATAATATCTTACAACATGGGAAATCTTAGGTGTTGGTGGGTTATTCTTTTATTTTGTGTAGGTCCCAAAAGAAGTTAGAAAACGTCATGTGCAAGGGAAGGAGGGTGCATGGAAGTGCAAAAGTATTAATCGTAGCTTCCAAGTGGCCCATGTGGCAGCCAGTGAGCTTGGTAACCAGGGCTCAGCCAGGTCTGGCAACACCTGCGGATCAGAAAGCAGAAAGTACTGACTTACAGTGGAGCAGAATTCGGCTCTCATAGCTAAGAATAAAGCACAAAGTTCCTGCTCTGTTTTCAAGCCATTCCTTGGCCTTCCTCAACCTGGAGAAGGTACTTCAGCTTGCTGCTGCTGCTGCTAAGTCGCTTCAGTCGTGTCCGACTCTGTGCGACCCCATAGACGGCAGCCCACCAGGCTCTCCCATCCCTGGGATTCTCCAGTCAAGAACACTGGAGTGGTTTGCCATTTCCTTCTCCAATGCATGAAAGTGAAAAGTGAAAGTGAAGTCGCTCAGTTGCATCCAACTCTTAGCGACCCCATGGACTGCAGCCTACCAGGCTCCTCCGTCCATGGGATTTTCCAGGCAAGAGTACTGGAGTGGGGTGTCATTGCCTTCTCCAACTTCAGCTTGGGTCACGGACAAAACCAGAGCAGCCACACTAGAAGGGCACTTGGCCTCATACAAACACGCTTGTTCCTCCACTTGGCTCTCTGCGAACCCGGTGCAAACATTCAGCATCCCATGGTCAAGACCACACCTGGAAGCCATCAGGTGGAAACGGCTCCACCAAAACATCTTTTCTCACAGTGGGGAGAACAGGTGGGAAGATGAGGAGCAGAAAAGTGAAGAACAGGATGGAGAAAAGGCAACCTCATGACTACTTTAAGATCTATGCCAGGAGGACAACAAATGGGTATTGCCCTGGCTATCAAGCTGAGAAAAGCCATTTTTTTAAAACAACAGTCTCACTTGTTCCCCTGCAGCATTCCCCCTGTGCCAATCCCCAGACCATGCCAAAACAAGCTGAAATATAAAGATTCGTGGTTAAAAGAACAAGCTCCAAAATATTTGTGGATGTTACCTAAAGAGGCCCCAAAGTGATGGACTGAAGTGAAAAAACTAAGAACTGGAGGAAACATTACCACATGCCACCAGACATCGGGAGGAACTGAAAACTGGAGGGGCCCCCAGCAAGTCCTCTCTCAGGGACCCTCTTCAAGGAGAGCTAGCATATTGAATTTGCCATATCATTGCTTTCCAGGTCTGTCTCTCAAATAATCCCTAAGTCAGCAAACCAACAGGAATTTTTATATTGATCCTATAATACTGGCAGGTCTGTGAGCTGTAGGCCTCAGTTGGGCCAAACAGATAAAATATTGCCAATGGGGATAAGAAATTTCTATCTGATGTACATGATGCAGAAAATGGGTTCATTTTCTTCCTTTGTTCCAGACAGCAGACTTTTTTTCCCCTTATACAATGCCCATCTTAATGGCAATTATGCCCAGACCAGTTTTCAGTGAGCCCATTAGAAGCAGCCAGCCCAGCACAATCTAGTGGACAGCCTGCACCTTGGGGACAGGGAGGCTATTTACAGGGCAAAGTCCTGAATGACTTGACCTACATGCTGGGCTTCCCAGCTCTAAACTCTAATCCTTGTTCTTGCAGGCCCTCACTATTCTATTCCAGGCCTAAATTTACCCCATTACAGCATCTGTCCAGCCAGTCCTTTTGCAGTAATGACTCCCTGCTGATTCAGCCCCTGGTCCCTGGCTGCTTGGGGGGGCATTACTTCCCCTCAAAGAGATGTATTTTCAAGACATGCGATTTGTTTAGATGGTCAAGTTCTCTGTAAATCAAATATACAATCTGATTTTTTTATTTCAACAGACCTCCAACACCTATGATTGTAAGACTGTTAAGTAAGATCTGTACTTTTTTTTTCTGGCCACACCACGTGGCATACAGGAACTTAGTTCCCTGGCGAGGGACTAAACCCATGCCCCTGCAGTGGAAGTCGAAGTCCCTATGATTGTTAAGACTCCTAGTGCTGAAGACACAACAAATAAGGCCCTGCTCTCACCCTCAAAGAACTTAACCATCACTAATGCTCCACACTGCATAGAAATCAGCCCACTCCATGGTAGCCATATTTAGAACCAAAGCAAAATAATAACAATGCCTCAGAGTCATTCTCAACTTTATAGATTTCAAGAGGCTAATATATATATTTCAATATTAATGATCTTAAGTCAAATTCTCACTAGTGAATTGAAAGAGATCCTTAACATCATTTAACCAACTTTACTTGTGCTATCTCTATTCCCCTCCCCTTCAGCACACCTCCCTTATTAACCTCCTTCTCCCCAAAACTTAGGAGGCGTCATGCTTCCTCATTCCATTCTTCATGCCACATATCAATTCACTTTCAAATCCTGTTTGTTCTGCCACCTTGAAATTACACACTTCTCTCCAGCCTCACTACTGTCACCTAATTCAAGCCATTGATAGATCTACCTGCATTACTGCATTACTCCTAATTGGTTGCCTTGCTTCCACTTTTGTCCATGTACCGTCTATTTGCCATGCAACAACCAGTGATCAGGATGCTTATTAACATGCAAGGAAATCGTGGTGAATTTGGTCCCAGCAACTTTTATTAGTCTGGAATGCTGGGCAGTGATATAACATGAAGGAAAATGAGGAATAATTGGGAGTTGGCAATGCCAGTGACTTCAAAGCATCACTGCTCTTTGAAAGAGGCAAGAATGAATTACTGTATATAAGGTTCTAGGAAGACAGCTGTAATCATTTGGAGGCATGCCACCAGAGACATGACAGAATGGACAACACACATAGTGACATACTCCAGAGGGTATGGCATGAGAAACAGAGGAAGACAAAGGATGAATTGAGTAGACTTAGTGAAGAGTGACATGGTGCAAAAGGATTTCAAGAATGAATCTGGGAAACCAACAATACCCAGCCACAAGAAAGATATTAACCCTGTCACGAGTGATGAAACCAGTGAAGAATTCCATCCACACAGCAAGGCCCTGAAGGGTAAAGAGCTCACATTATCTCAGCCCTGATAACCGTTTGTCTGGTGATTATCAGAAAGACTGAGGAATAGAGATGAGAATTATATTTAAGATGTTTATTAGTTTTCAAGTTCCTTTCCTACTGCTTGTTTGAAGTCTGGCCTGTACACAACTGGCATAGTTTTGTGACTGTGGAAGATGAACTGCCTGTCACTATTCTTGGTGCCTCTTTCATTGAAAATAAACTGACTTTGTATTTGGATGAACAGAGGAACTTAGAAAAAATCTGAAGGGAAGAGATGGACACAGAGATGATGGAAAGCAATTTACCAGCCCCAAACTGAAGTAAACTGTTACCACGCATAGTCAGAGTTGGTCTTTCAGTCACTCAGTCATGTCTGACTCTTTGCCACCCCATGGACTTCAGCACACCAGGCTTCCCTGCTCTTCACAATCTCCTGGAGTTTGCTCAAACTCATGTCCACTGAGTCAATGATGCCGTCCAACCATCTCATCCTCTCGTCCCCTTCTCCTCCTGTCTCCAATCTTTCCCAGCATCAGAGTTGGTTTGCTTGTCTGTTTTTGGTTCTGTTTTAAAAATGGTTAGTTATTTTAGCATTCCAGTGCTGTACTAGCACTAAAACCACCACATCGGAGTGAAAACAGTCAACAGGCCATTTCCCAGAGCCTGGACAGCCATGCCCTCAAGTGAAATAACATCACTGCAGAGGGGTAGAAGGTAGGCAGGCTCATTAGCATCCCTTTGGCATTTTTAACACACAGAATCCAAGCTCTTCTTAAATGACACTTCAAGGTGGGTGAGCCCGCTACAAGCCAGTTCTTTTCACAAATCAGATGTCACTGGGGGTTTAAGAAGGAATTCATTTCTACTGAACCAATGCTTAGCTATTACTACAGTGGAGTACGCTGGCAAGAAACTCTGCCTGGAGGGAGCGATCAATAACTAGAGTTGAGAGAAGAAGGCAGAGCACAGACCACAAGTCCCATCGGACTGAGCAGCTTGAGGACAAAGATTCTGCCCTGTCTCTTGAGCCTCAAATCTCGAAGCTGTGACCGGCACTCACTTAACGTTTATTGAACTGAACTGACAGTTGTGGGGGAAAAAAAAAAAGAAGTCGCCCAGGGGTGGAAGCCTGGTGAGTAGGGTGGGAAGGAAATTAGAAAAATAAGGGCTTCAGGAGTATTTGAGGACTAAATGTCTCTGGTAAGAAATGAGTGGAAAGAAAAAAAATTACAACAATTCACCAAAAATGAATGGAGAACCAAATGTCAAAAGAAGATCCCACAAAACATTCCATTCATACACAGGTATGCACACACACACGTACATACACATGTGCACACAAGCATGTACACCAATGGGGAATAGAGCTTGCTAGAAGGACTGAAGGGCAGGAGGGGTCTGGGAGGCACCCTCTTGCAGCTGAGGGAGGCTGGGTGCAGCCCATGGAGCAAAGTCCAACCGGAGGCAGCACTCAGGTTGGGAGCCCCAGACGCCAGACTCCACAGGTCTTTCCTTTGTTCCATAGGAACACAGGGGAGGAGCCCTCTTCACTAATTCTGAAGGAGATCCCTTCTAGTTCTATTTCCTAATATAAACCAAAATTTACCTGACAGTTCACCTTGTTTTTATCACCCATATACAGCAATGAATGAACTGCTCCCTATAAATAGGTTTGCAACACCGGGTTGTGCCTTTTGCAAACATTCAAGTGGAAATGGCTCTGACAGCGATCAATAATGCTTGCCGATTTCCCTGCGCTGCTCTGTTTATTTTTAGTCCCTACACAGAGCACAACATTTGTAGGAAAAAACTCTACATCACTTTCAAGAATATTACTAACTAATGACCTAGGCAGAAAAAAAAAATTTACACTTACTTTATTCCTATCATTCCCTTTTTTACAGACTCAGCAGGAATTTGTTCTACTACTTTATTACATAGATTCAGGTCTTTGGGGAAGGAGATCATGAAGCTTATAAAATTCCATACCTTATTTATTACTCCCTGTTTTCTTCCATTTGCCAATTTATTTAAGAGTTCATTTCTCTATTACACAAAGGCATGCAGTTTAGTGCACATAAGCTCAAAAAGAGAGCTTTTGGTTGCTTAGAAATAGGAAGGAGCATGACCCCGCTGCCTCACCTCTCTACTTGTACATCATCATTTAGTGCAGGAAGCTGCAAAATCCCAATGAGTAGCATCACTGGGTTGAGCAATATAAAAGATGCGTTAGAAAAAGCCCTGGAAGCTGGAGCAAGTAATTGGAACCTGATTTTCTACGAGGGTTGTCTTGCCCATCTCTGCATTTCCTATGGAGTGCAACACAATGCCCTCACACAGTTAGCGTTATTTAAGGCCAGTCAAATAAACAAGTTTCTCCTAGACATCAATTGTATCATGATTATTTGTTGCACGTTGGATTTGCCAGGGAGCTTGTGAATTTCTTGGGAGCCCAACTAGAGTTCCATCCCCATGTCTGCATCCTCAGCAACCAGACCAAAGGCTAGAATGACATATGCTCAGGAAGTCTTGATTGAAAGATCAGATTATGTCACTGGGTGACTATGGGTAAGCCGCATGACTCCTTAGGTCATTCAGGTCCTCATCCTGGGGATCAAATGGAGTCCGTGACAGTAACCATCAGTGGGCATGTGACTGCCCTAAAGTTCTGGGCAAAATTTTATTTGGCAGAATATGTGTATAATATTTCTGAGAAGAGGGTGCATATCTTTTATTGTTTCAAAGACTCGGTGACTGTTATTGCCCCCAAAAGTTTAAAAAATCTTTAGCCTAGCAATAGTTTCCAAAATTACTGAATCATGAATTCCAACACTAAAAGCCTTTGAACATGCACACCCTGCTCATGTATTAGGTATGAGCACATGTATTACATTAGGTACGTTATAAAACAAACATCAAAATGACAGATGTACAAGGTAAATATGAAATAAAGAATATTTGCTTTATATCTAAGAGTAAAAACTTTTCATCTTACTAAACACTCATCATTTTGTCAAGGGCAGTATGACTGAATGTACTTTGCGTCTAAAAAATCTAGATTTTATTATCTGTGATACGTTATTTTGAAGGTCTAGTTTTAACTTCAATTTACTTTACAAATATGGGTTTTAATGCTGTCATAATTTTAAGCAATAAAATCACGTAACAACATAAACCCTTCCAAACACTGTTTTCACAATGTTTTCTCTATAAAAGTTTCTTTCAAATTCAGTTATTTTCTTACTTAGTCTTAAAATGATACCTTTATTTTGAAAGAACAAATTAACTTTTTTAATGACCTGTAGGTAGTATACTATCCAAGTTGCCTATTATCACAGAAGTGGTTACAAAATACAAAGCCATTTCCTTTTTATAAAAGAAAAATGAATATAACTTATCTGTAAGTTTGACAACTAAGCATTTTCCCACAAGATAACCAGCAAACCTCTGTGAGGTACAGAACTTTCATGGTCTCTTCTTAACCTTGTACAAAATATTGTACGGCTTCCACTATACTGTATATTAAAGGCTTTTTATTTTTATAGAGTTAACTACAAAGTAGCATCCTGCAGCATTCTGTGTTCCTCTGGCTTCAACAACTTGGCTGCTTGCTTATGAATGATGTAGTGAATGAATTTATCTCTTGTAACCTTACCCTGCAATCCTTCTCTAAGCAACAGCTGCTGCTTAAGAGAAAATGCTACTCAGTTTTTTTCATAAAGTATTTTCATTAAGATTATGAATAAATCTCACCTAGTGGTGGCTCACCAAATAGAAGCACTTAGTATATGTCATCAGTTAAAGAGAAATGAACAAATACAACAGGTTAGATCTAACATCTTACCAATGTAGAACAAGTTTTTTGCTACCCATAAATTGTTTTAATACAGTATTTGCTTCTTCAGCAATATCTTCACTAACACTTTCAGCAGTATTTTCTGACAAGGAAACTCATCTTAGATTGTTTTCAGCATATCTTATCTGGTCTTGTATTAGGAGGAAGAACCAGTGTTTCCTAAAGATATGTTGCTTTTCTACTTTTGGGTACAAGTAAAAGACGTCCAGAGAAGTTCAAACCACCATTTAGTTGTATGAAATTTCATAAAGATTAGTAGGTGAATTTAAACATTGGTTTAAAAAAGTTGCAAAGGTTATCCTCCATGTTTTTCTAATCATGGTACCTTCATTTATCATTAGGAAATTTCTCAAGGCAAAGTCTACACCTCCTTCTAAAGTGTTCATTCTTCTTAATGATAGTAGCTATAAGTCCATCTTTCAGTTATTTGTTTTGAAATCTGAGGGCTGGTTTCTGATCAGAATGGATCATACCATTGCTGTTTTTAACTTACAATGCAGCTATCAAACAGCGTGTCCAGGAGTGAAGTGTCAGCTCCTCCATCTTCATATTGTTCCCCTGTGCTTGCTTTCACAATTAGTGATATCTTTAATTCACACTTTGCATCTGTCAGAATCTTTTAAGCCACCTGCCTTTTTTTTTTTTTTTTTTTTTTTTTTGGCGATGGTGGTGGCGGGTTGTTATTGCTGAAAGGTAGTTTAGTTGAAACTAAGAATATTCTGCAAATTAACTGGACACATACCACTACAATGCAACATACTATAGACAAGTGAGGGGCCAGACAACACTTGCATGTTGAGGGAAACTTACTCCTCCCTCAGAATATAGTGTCTCCTGACTTGAACAACAGGGGAGGGTGAACATATAAATTCATATATAGTAGTAAAATTTAATTTTTCTTATTTTTGTAATATAAAAAGGTGAATAGGAGTTCTAGTATTTTCTTCCCCATGCTCCACTGGTTGATCATGGAAATTTCACTTTCTAAACCCTGATTTAGACAATCTCCAGTGCCACTTCCAACTCAAAAATTAAAAATTAATGGATGTTCTGCTAGAAAGATATTCTTATTGTTTGACTGCTCAAACAACTCCTAGATAACCCCCAAACTTATGTTTCTTGGTAGCTCTGGAAAAACCCACCACGCACAAGTCTACTGAGTGAGGAGTGAAGACGGCTTACCTGGCTGAGTCATCTTCTGTCACCTGGAAGACAGCCTTCTTGAATTCATCCAGAAGAACCAGGTAAGGTTGGCCAGTCTCTGTCTCCCGATTAGACTACACTCACATACTCCTCAAATGAACTGGCAGTTTTCAGCCTCCGCTAACATTAAAACAGGTGATTGTGATGTGTCTCCAAGCAAAATAATTCAGCACACACAAACTTCACTTGCAAGCCTGGACAGCTGCAAGTGGGAGGGACGGGAAGGGGGGTCATGGGTTTTCATGGTTGTTCTGGACAGCTTCAGGTTGTGTGGGAAGAAGAAGCAAATTGTCTTCTATTAGGTGGAAGGGAAAAGTCTTCTAAATTTAGAATCTTTTAGCACCTGGATTATTTTTGTTTTCTACATTTGCCCCGCTGAGTGGTAGGAGTTCCGGAACTCTAGTGTGTTCTTTGCAGCCAGCAGTAAGAATCATCCACTGGGCAGCGGGCCAGACAACCCAGTTCAGAGACCAGAGCCTGTTTCAAGAGTCTGGAAGGACAGACATAAACATCTAGACGTTATTTGTACAGTACCAAGATCTGGTTACCCTTAGGTAAAATCTCTTAAGGCACTAACTTACAAGAACAGGTAGTTTTTAAAATAAAGATAGGACCAAAAGATGATCTTTGGAACTTTGTCCAGTCAACTTTCCTCCCTGAAAATTAGCTTCTCTTGTATTGTTTGAAAACTCCCAAGAAGGATATTCCAAAGCCTCTAATTCCTTTCAGACGTTAACCACTCTCACAACCAGAGAGTCCTTCAGAAAAACTAAGGATAAGTCACACTTACGAAAGTAACCTTGATTGGCTATGTCTGTATTTGAGGACAGGATGGTGTAGAGACTACAGGTGATGTTCAGTCTTTCTTTCTTTGCAAAGAAAGTTTTGTTGACAAAAAGACAAGAAAAATAATCCAATCTAGGTTGTTTTCTGTATTTTAGAGATTCCACCAACATTATCTATCATCAGAAAGCCTAAGATAATGTAAAGGATTATTTGTATCTCAGTTAAAATTCTATAAGCTCTTTTCAGTAGGCCTTTTAGAAAGTGACAAAATGGCTCTTATAAATGAAGCTTTTATTTGTGCTACTTCCTTGCACACAGGTTTATAAGCATTGGTATTATATTTCCTATATGCAGGGACAGAGGTTATTAAATGTGTGAATCGTGACGGGGTTCCTGTTACATGTTTGCATAATGGATTCCCACTCTGTATTTTCCCATGGAACTAGGTCCTCCACACCCCACCAATATCAACCGCCCCAACTTTCCCCCCTATTTATGCCTTTCTTGTGTTAAAATGCAAAACCTACTGATAACCTTGCTTGAAATTTGTGATCAGACAAATTGTATTTGAGCTCTTGCATATAACACTGGTAAAGGGACGTCTCTGGTGGTCCAGTGGCTAAGACTCTGTGTTCCCAATGTAAGGGGCCCAGGTCTGATTCCCTGCTTGGGGATCTAGATCCCACATGTGACAATTAAGAGTTCCCATGCCGCAAAACTAAGACCCAGCACAGTCAAATAAATAAATAAACATTAAAACAAAACAAAATAAAACACAGCTAAAAGAAACAGCCATAAAAAGCACTCAAAAAGACAACCAGTAGCCTGATGAGTATTGCCATTACAATTAAAAGTTGCCAACAAGAAAATTGTACGTATTTCTCACTACAGAAAGGAAAAATAAGCAAACACACTGGAAAGATTAATAATGTCATAAATTATTTAGATTGGAACAAGTCCATAGAGATGATCCATTTTTCTGTTCCTTTCCTAGAAGAGGGATACAAGGTTTACAAAGGATCCTGGGAACTTACTCTATATTTTCCTCTTGTTACAGGCAGGCTCAGGGTTCTGACTGAGGTCAAAGTAGAATGGTATACCTGACCCCCTGGTGATTTACACTGACATCAAAGAAGAATCTCATGCAGCAGTATCTAAAGTTAGATAACCAATTTCACAAGGTGGTAAGGAGTTCTACAAGGCGTGTAAGGATTTAAATATTTATTATTTATTCATACATTTTTGAAACTAGAAAAGAGATTTTTCAAAGCAAAGATCTATTTCAGGCACGCCTAAATATTTTCTAGGATGTTCCCATCAACCTCTGTCAACAGAGGCCTAGAAGATGAGCTAACTTTACCACTCACAATCAGCTTACATCATTTCGGGCAAGAACCCGGCACATACGGTGATGCAACCAGACCCCACGGCCACATCGCTTGTGTTTGCTTCAATTAGAAGCCAACAGACCTCTTCCTGCCAAATGAAAACCACTCCCAGAATTGTCATTCCAGAGGGGAATCTGTGAGAGCTGTGCTTCCAACCCCTTTCCAGCATACTTCCCCTGGATCAGGAATAAAAATGTACACTCTGTGCTTAAGCCGAGAAGGAATAAAGACTAAAAACACTGTTAAGATACTTTTTTTCATTGAGCCTCCACACCACTCAGGACACCTCTTGAAAGTTACAACCTGCCTGAAATAATCCTAGTTCGGAGCGTATTAATCTGCATTAATGACCTTTGAAAAGGTGAGTCTAGGAAGACCTTGGGATTCAAGCAGTGGAATGATCTATGCACAATATATGGAATCCATGAGCCAGGGCACTTCTGTGAAGGACTCTGTGCTGGAAGTAAATGAATCCCCAGTGCTCTAAAGACAGATTCAAATTCAGTCATCTCGGCATGCCTCCATCTATTCATCCAAATAAGTGCCGGCACTCTGGGCTTGTGTTCAGTTGCTCAGTCTAGCAGGAGGGGATGGATGGCTTCTCTCATAATCCAAGGCTCCATCTTGGCCTGGCCCCTCCCAACCAGGTATGGGGCAGATGCCAGAGAGCACTGCTTTTTTTCCCCTAATCTTTTGTTAAAATTAGAATATGCAAATATATGCAAAGTTAAGTACTTTCTGTGGTGAAAATTCCTACATATAAATATTGAATCTTCCTCATAAAAATGTTAGTCACTCAATCGTGTCCAACTCTTTATGACCCCATGGATTGTAGCCTGCCAGGCGTCTCTGTCCATGGAATTCTCCAAGCAAGAATACTGGAGTGAGTTGCCATTTCCTTCTCCAGGGGATCTTCCCAACCCAGGGATCAAACCCAGGTCTCTTGCACTGCAGGCAGATTCTTTACCATCTGAGCCACCCAGGAAGCCCTGGACTTCCTCATATTACCCCTAAAATAAAAGTAAAAAGCAGTTGGATTCCCTAAGAGTGTACTTTTCTCCCGTGTCCATATACTACTTTACATTCAAAGATGAAGATAAATGAGATTTTAAGAGAATGCTTTTGTTTTTTTTTGAGGATTTATTTTAACTGCTTACTCCTTGTTAGGAATTTCAAACACCAGGTATATCTTTTACTATAACTGTACATAGCTGATTACTGCTTCCCATATATACTTCTAAAATGTGACGGCTACCATTTTAATTGGTATTCAGAGGTCTGCTCATGTGCAAACCCAAGCAGTTCAATTAGTTTGCCCAACTGGAAAGTGAGTTATATAGGAACAAATGGGAATGACAGATTAAAAGGCTATCCTTGTTAATACTTTTAAATTGGGCTAAAGTTAGTTATACCCTGTTGAGTTCTTCCACTTCTTAGGATGAACAATGCAGCGAGCATGGCGAGACATACTGCTTGGCCTCTAATCTTAGCTGTGACATTTCCTGTCTCATGTTCTACCATCAATAGTGACCTACTTGCTATACTATGTGACTTTCCAACTGGGTCTTTTAATGCTCACACATGGGAAACACAATTATTTTTATATTTAGCACAAAGTGTAGCTGTGAAACATTTCAAATGATTTCTAGTTCAAGATATCCACACTAATCTTATTTGGTGGTAATCTTATTTTGCTTTGTCACTTAGGAAAATAACAATAGTTATAACACATTAAAAATAAAGTATTTGCCTTATTCTTAAATGTGAAAATGCCACATTATGTCAGTATCTAATAAATTGAAAACTAATGAGCAGAAAGTAAAAGAATCATATGTCCTAGTTACTTATCTTGTTTGAAGAATTGCACACAAATGGCTCTTGTTGGAAGTGACAAGAAACAACACTGCTGGTATTATTTAGGTTTGAAATTCTTAGAAAAGTGGAAATAACTTAATAATGATGATGAAACACTAGAAATGCAACAGAAGTGTACAAAAAGAGCCACAGAATTTGTTAGGTAAAACTAAAAGTCACAAAAAAAATGCAAATTAAGATTATAAATACTGAGCAAGAAAGCCTTATAATACAACAGGAAATGTCTGAAAGTAACTCAAGAAAGCTGATTTGCTAGGCAAAGTAAAACTGCCATGCATAGTTTTATAAATTAAGAAAAAAGCCATCATTGCAAATTTATGTAAGTGTGTATATAACATAGCAAATGACTGTTCAAAATTTTAAGCCTTGTCTTGTCAGCTTTGATCCACAAACCCTAAAGAAATGAACAAAGGATCCAACATTCTAATGAGAAATACTTGTGCCATGTCACTTGTGAATAAGCAAATTCCCAACACTCAACCAAATCTCCAAAACAGATGTCAGGAGTCTGCAGTACACCTTTTTAAGTGAATGTCCCAAACTCTGTGACTGTATCAACTCAAAAGCAGCTGCTTTTGTGAATCATAAAGGACCTTTCAAAGCACAGTGTTCACACACGGAAAAGCACAGGTTCTACTTTGCCTCTGCCAAAGAAACCTCCCTGCCTGCCCCCCCACCCCACATATCCTTGGGAAATATTCCAACAATGTGTGTGTGCACATTATGGATTCTTTCTCATTGCTACTGCTTTTGCTATACATTTTCTATAACCACATGCTGTTTCCCACCCACACAGCTTAGAAATAAAGAAGCCTTTGTTGAGCCATGAAAGGGCTAATCTACTGTATATGCAAACTACCCTATTGAAGGCAGGCTCTCAAGAGCATATACAGACCATGCACCTGTCTAACTTTAGTAATGATGATACACTGACCCAGCCCCTTAATTACTGTCCTCATTGTCACCTGAATCCTGATGATCTCTTACCCAATCACACACCCAGATCTACACAGGTTACAAAGTGAGGAAGAAAGGGGTCCCTGCCAGGATACACACCAAGGAAGTACAATGTGAACAGCATCAAAACATTTTTCTCCTTGCCCCACCTGCCTTTTGACTTGGCTCTGGTACAGAACAAAACAAACTGAAAGAACTAGATTAGAAGTTACTCTCAAATGTAGATGCCGAAAAGCCAAAGAAAAGGGAATTCGGAGGAAGGCACTCTCTTTCATTTCTGTTGATCCCATCCAATTTAATATGTGAGGTAAAGCTGTTTTTCAATTTGCACCTTCATAATTACCTCAGAATAATTAATAACACAGTTCTAAGAATAAATCATTTTAGTAGTTACATGAGTTCAAATGAAAAATTATGTGTAAGCAAAGAAAACAATTTTAAGTGAATTTGCTATTCCAAATCACCATGCAATTATTATTCTCCCTATTTACAACTTAGCCTTATATGTATACCTTCATTTTTAAGGGTTTATGCTCTAGAGCTTCCCTGGTGGCTCAGATGGTAAAGAGTTCGCCTGCAATGCAGGAGACCAGGGTTCGATCCCTGGATCAGGAAGATCCCTTGGAGAAGAAAATAGCCATTTCCTTCCAGTACTTCCTTCCTTCCATACTCATTCCAGTATTCTTGCCTGGGAAATCCCATGGACAGAGGAGCCTGGTGGGCTATAGTCCATGGGGTCACAAAGAACCGAACATGACCAAAAGGCTAACACTTTTCATTTTCATGTCCTAAAGTGAAAGGAGGTGGAGTCCATAAAACTAAAATCAATACAAAAACTAGAGTTAAGAGTATTACTCAGATTTCTTTCTTAGATTAAGCTCTTGAACTTTTATGTAATTCTATTGTAATAGTAAATCTATCTTTTCTCCAAAAAAACTATGATATCTATATTTTATTTTCCCTCAAAGAGAGAAGGAAAGAAAAGTAGACTTTTTCAGTTCTCAAATTTTACAGGAAAAAGAACTAAGGTGCACATACCTAGCTCACTGATGATTAGTATCCTACCTTACTCATTGTGTAGGAGAAAAGACTGACCATAGATTCTTAGAGGTTAAGACTTCTAAACATTAATTCCTTTATTAACTTACTCCCCTGATCATTTTTTTTACATATACCACCTCTGCCATCATAGAACTTAATTAATGGGGGATATAGACAAAAACAAGTAGACAAGTTGGTTAATTACCTATGGTTGTTCAAGAACCGTATTGGACACAAAAATGGGACAGAAAAAAGGAATTGAGTGGGCGCCCTACACAGATGAGATGGAAGAGTTCTGGGAGATGCCTGTGATGAGAAGCCCTGAATGGAAAAGAGGGAGCTGTGTGAAAGGAGGACATGTGATCCAAGCAGAGGGAACAACAGATCCAAAGGGTCAGAGGTGGGAATGAGACTGGTTTATTAGACAGCAAGGAAACTGGTGTGGTTGGAAAACTGAGTGAGGGCAAGAGGGTAAGTGGTGATACCACAGAGATGGGTGGGACCCTGCAGGCCACAGGAGTCTTGAGACTGTCCTCCAAAGCAAAGGAAAGCCACAGAGCTGAAGGAACATGAGCAGATGAACCTAAGTCTCGATCCAAGCTTGCCCACTATATGGCATAAGCAAATTGCTGGCATGTCTTAGATGGTATTAACAAATTCCTAATTTATAAAAGGCACTCAATAAATAATGACAAGTTATAATCATCAGTAATTATCATTATTGTTAATGTTCTGACATGTAGATAAAGTTAATACAAATTTTTTTCCATTCAAATAGGGCTATACTGTAAAATAATATCAGAAATACAGAATTATTGAGAAATAAGCAAAAAAATCTTTTTTATTCCATAAAGATCATATTCTTATTGAGGACAAATAGACATAAATTAGTACATTCAAATTCATTAGGGCTTATTGTGGTTCTAATCAGAATAATTATTGATCTTGGCTCAGTTCTGTCCTTAATTAGTCTGCATTGTGGCTTTTCTCTTCTTGTCAACCAGTAGCCTTGTCATTTTGTATCCAGAACTGTGTAGCAGTTCAGTGGTATCTATCAACTACACAGCAGTCATAAGGGCGAATTTCACAGCTATTTTTCAAGTCACTGAGTGCGGTGAAAGTGAAAGTGAAGTCACTTAGTCATCCCGACTCTTTGCGACCCCATGGACTAGCCTACCAGGCTCCTCCATCCATGGGATTTTCCAGGCAAGAGTACTGGAGTGGGTGATAATGGCCTGATATCATCTACTGCCCCCCTCATTTCCACATGCATACTTCTTTCTTACTAACAGAATCCTGATATTGTCCTCTTGCAAGTGACTGACGTAGAGATGGGGCATATAATCCTACTGTAATCAATGAGAAGAAAAGACAGGTCTTCTTGGATTCTTCTGGGTAATGTTTCCATACTCTCCAAAACAAGCACCTGGAAGAGGGGATCAGTTTTCCGTGCTGTAGATATTGTCTTGCCTGCAACGACATGTCAGTACTACTGTCATCATCCTGCAAAAGGAAAGGACCAGTCTTAGGTGAAATGGTCCCTGAGGCCAACAGTGGCAGAAAGATGAAAGGGATGAATAAAACCTGTATCACTGTCTTTGTGTCACTGAGTCAACCAATCCTGCTGCCTGACCTGCTTCTCACATGAGATAATACACTTCCTTACCACGTAGGTCAGTTTGGGTTAGGGAATTCTGTTTTGTGCGGAAGATCTCCAAGCACGTTACCTCTACATGGACATTTCCATTTGGAAACAATCACTCGTTCCTTTGGCTCTGGGAAGGTCTGCAAATGGAACTAGGACTTCTCACTCCAGCCCAGTGAACTCCAGCCTTCCTGGATATGAGCTGATACAGCATTTTAATTTTGATGCAACTCTGGGATATAGTCACTCAAAAAAGCCCAAGGGGAAAACACCCTAGAAATCACCACAGGAAGACGGTACTTCGGCATGCATAGCTGGTACCGAATGGCCTGTCTCTGGCTTTCCCAATGTTTCAAAACGTTTGCCTTTCATCTCCCACTTGCCTAGGACAACTGTTTTTTCCCCCAACACCCAAATAAAGCACAGCTCTCATTGGCTTTTTTTTTCCCCATAAGGCTGCCTATCGTGAACACTTATCTAATTACAAGAATATGAGCAGAGAACATGCAGGACAAACACAAACCCCAATTTGAATTGTGGTTCTGGAGAAGACTCTTGAGTGTCCCTAGGACCGCAAGGAGATCAAACCAGTCAATCCTTAAGGAAATCAACCCTGAATATTCATTGGAAGGACTGATGCTGAAGCTGAAGCTCCAATACTTTGGCCACCTGATACAGAGAGTCAACTCACTGGGAAAGACCCTGATGCTGGGAAAGACTGAAGACAAGAGGAGAAGCAGGTGGCAGAAGATGAGTTGGTTGGATGGCATCACCAACTCAATGGACATGAATCTGAGCAAACTCCAGGAGATGGTGGAGGACAGGGAAGTCTGGTGTGCTGCAGTTCATGGGGTCGCAAAGAGTCGGACGTGACTTAGTCACTGAACAACAACAAAGCACAGATCCCAGGCACAGGCAGAAACACTCCAGAGAGGAGGTGCAGTATGGCAATTTGTAGGCAGGGGGTTTTCCTCCCTCCTGAAAAGGAAGGAAGAAATGCTATGGTCATGATAGGATCCTGCCTGTTTTTGTTTTAGCTGTGCAGGATTATTTTAAAATTGAAAATATTAAAGACCCATAAAATAAAATACTCACCTTGGAAAAAAGGCACAGATGATAACTGACTATGTAGGGAAGGGATACAGTGGGATTACGGCTTATGGAGGTACTGGTGGGCGTTGGGAATGAAGTAAAACAAAGATTACATAAATGTCTACAATGATTCATGATAAGCAAAAAAGCAGTATGGCTTGAAACCAAAGTAACTATTCCAGTCTAATAAGCATTTTTCCTATGAGAAAATTATAGAATTATAGATTTAGCTATAATGGAGGACAGAAAGGGTAATGCACACAGATTCCATAATGTTGCATAGTATTTGAGAAACACTACTTAGAAAATGGGGTGAGCATTATAACTGGTGCAAATTTGCTAAAAGATTGTAGTTAAAACAGAATAGTAAATGGTGCCTTAGCTCTCGAAAGGGCCACTGTCAGAATGGCACTTAATGTCTTCATTACTAATCTGCAGCGAAAATGGGAATTCATTCAACATAAGGACTAGCTTTAGCTGTGAGACGTTGTCAGGGGCAGGAAAGTGGAGGAAAGATATCTTGAGGAGTTAGAAACAACACCTGTTAAGTAGGTCACGATAAACAACCTGAAACACCAAAAATCAAAATTAAATAAATGAAGGCAGCAAAACTGAAACTTGCAGGCAACAATTTTGAAGGGAAAGAAAAAAGTGACAGCTATTGACATTAGCTATGAGGCAATTACCCAGCCTCAAAAGAGAAACAGGCAGGGGTTTGTCGCAACAACAAATTAAGAACTTAATAAAAGATGCATCAGTTCACGTATCCTTGCTTTTAAAGAAATCAGGGTGACTCTACCCATCTTTTCCCTATTCTGAGTATGTCAGGTTTGGTTTTTGTGGAAAGCTTCATCTCTTTGGTTGTAATGAATATGTCTAGTGTTAATAGAGACGTGTGATCTTGTTTCTTAATGATAGAAAAAGTGAGCAGGAGGTGGTAAGAGTGATTAGGCAGGTGAGGGAGGGTGTCACTGGCAAGCATGGGTTAAGCTGGTGAAAAGTGAGGTTTTGTGAGGCTAATTACTTTTGCACTGTGGAAGGCTGTAATATCCCAGTGAGGAGGAGCTGCGCTATTGTGATCTTTTTCTTAGCATCAGAAACACACACACACACCAGAATGCTCTAGGAAATTTCTTTGAAAATGGTCAAAAATGCAGTTACTCCTGCAGGGAAAAGATGAATAGTAACACTGATTAAAAGAACTTGCATAGTGTAGAGTTCTTACCTGAACAGAAGGGAAAGAGAATATTAAAGAAAGAAAAACATTATTGCAGGGTAGAGCTACAGGAGAAAGAGAAGTTGAAATTAGGAAAACTTAGGTTAAAGATGAAAACTTGCGGAGTGTGAGAACCCCTGATGGGTAACACACTCACAAAGGACGTAAGAGGAAGAAGATTGGCTCTTACGTTTCTGATTTCTCAAATCAGAAACAGATTTGAGAAAATGCCAAAGCCCCGCACAACAGGGAGAACCTCCACTGACTGTGGGGAAGGGGATGACCTGCATGTTGCACTCAGGTTTGCCTCAACCCCCACCCCTCCACTGAAGCCTTCCTCAAGTCTCCCCAGGCCCCGGCTCCCAGGGGAAAGCAGAAGCCCCGGGGTATGCAGGGACGGGAGCTCCCGACACAAGATCCAAAAGAAACCAGTGGTTGAGTCAATGACTTAATCTAGGGTGGTTCACCTTCTCTGTTGCCTTGAATGTTGAAATAACTTTTAGATGTAATCACTCAGTTTTCTAGTGATATTTTCTTGGCAGGCATGAGAAGATGGCACCTATATTAAGAGAGGCTTAATCTCCCAGATGAGACGGAAAATAGGGGTCCTTGATCTCTTGCAGTCATTTAAAGCCCGTTAAGATCTAACATAAAAGGGCTATCCTAATGGCCCTGGCCTCAGGCAGTTACGCTTAACTCAGCTGATCCATAAACTGCCTGGACACACAGTATGTACACCACCTCAGTAACCCAGCTCTGAGGGGAGAGCTGGTATTTATCTAAGCCTTCAGACTGTGTCATAAACCTGACTATGTAGGGATGATGCTTCCTGAACAAAGGGTGATTTATCAATGAAAAATATTATGCAAGTTAATCTCTGAAATAAAAATCTGCTGGAATTAAAAAAAAATGCTTAACTTAAATGCCAAGTTCCCCTATTATGCTGGGCTTAGGATACTAGCAGCCTCTAGGCACAGCACCATCTAGTTCCTGCAAGGCTCCTAAACCTCCTATGGCCAAACCTAGGTAGTCACCTGCATTGGATGGCAAAAGAGACCAAGCCATCTGAGACTTCAAACGATGCAAGCGTGAGGCTGTCCCAAGTCTCAAAGTGGGACCCATGAGTCAGCTGCTTTGTCAAGATATGCCAATGGGTATGGGAACATCAAAGGAACCAGGGCAGATAGCCTAGTTGGGGCAGTGGGAAGTTGGAGACATTCTTAAAGACACAACTGGGAGGTGGTAAGAGAAGAAGGCAAGGCAGGGATAGAGCAGAGAGACCCTGAAGATGCAGTGGGGAGGCATGGATGATCATTTTATGAATTGCTAAGACTGGGCTACAGCAGAAAGTTTGGGACTACGATTCAGTTATTACTACCATGCAGACTTGGGGTAAGTATCCTGTGCATGTCCTTTTAAGGCCTTGCAGGTGTTCACCTATAATTCTTTATAGTCTCTAGTGCACTAAGCAACTATTTCTTGAATACCATCTCTTGAGAAGCTATAAGATGTCAGGTGTGGTCCTTGCCCTTAAGAGGCTCCCAGTCTGGAGGCAGGGATTACAGCAGGTAAGGGCTCTGCTGGTCGTATACGACCAGGCCAAAGAGGAGCATGGAAAAGGTTCCCAAAGGTGCTTATACTTGAACTGCATTTTGAGATGGCTAAGCTGAGAAAAGGTGCTACCTGTGAAGACATTCAATTACTACTTCCTAATTTGTTTCTGTTCATTTTGGTTTGTGAGGACTGCCTGGAAGATTGTTCAAGGACTAGAAGATAGTTCTAGTCCTATCACCATTGTTTTTATTACTGTTGATCAAAAAGATAAACCTATCCCGTTTAGTGTCTATGGGTATAATGTGAAAATTACTATACCTTATCTTTGGCTGAGGTGAGGAGTGCACTTGTAATTTTTCTAATTACAAGACGTCTTCTCATTATACTTATTTCATAGCAAAAAGTTTTAAAACCTTTTGAAAAGATCACATTTTGTTCACTTGAAATATGTGTGTATATTTTAGCATAAAATATACTTGGCAGCTGCTAACATAATTGGGTGGCTACGCCTTGCAAAAACTTGATTTCTTTTTAATCAAATTTTTAGAATCATACTGGGTTTCTTGCCAGTGCTGCAATAGTGAGCAATAAATACATCATTAGATTAATGGTGGTTGGATGATAGATTACTCAAAGATAGTTCCAGCCAAGAAGAACAAGCCCAGAAGTCTCATTGTGCAAAGAATAATAAAATACTGTTTAAAACATAGATCCTGAGTTAATATAGCAGGGAAGAAAACACTGCAAAATAGAACAGAACAGCCTTGGGTTTATAATGTATGGATATTGATCATGGATTTTCCAAAGTATTCTAGAACAGCCACACTATCATAAATGCCTCTGATTAGACTCAGAGATGAGAAGGAAAAGAAACTAACCATGAGAAGCCTTGCTGCTATAATAAATTATTTAAAGCAAGCAGGGCTAGTGGGTTGTGAAGACAATATAAAACAGAATCAATGCCCCCAAGAAACCCCAAACCATCAGCACCTCTACAAATTTCTTACCACCCTATCTGGCATTTTACTGGAGGTATTTCTTTCCCATCCCTCTTTCCATCCCATCCCAACTGTGACCCTTCACTTTTTTGCCAATTCTTTTCTCAGAGCTTACCATTTGTTTTTCTTCTCTAACCCAGGATGATGTATTCAGTTATATTTCTCAGCTTGTATCACAAGAGTATATGTAAGGACACAGATGAGTGAATCTGTCACTTTATTCATCTGGATCTTAAATTTCCCATGGAAACTATATGCTGGGAATATTTAATAAGATACTTGTAACAACATGACTTTCATATTATCCTTCTTAGTTTTTCTTTTTTCTTAATATTGTTATAGTTAATCCACAAAGTTAAAGCTGAGGTGGAACTTCCATAGTTCAATGACCATTCTATTATTAGAAGATATTACTGAATCCAAAAACCAAAGTGAAGGTAGGAACTTAAGAGGCCATTATGGAGGAGAAAAAGTCAAAATGTTGAAGGTTTAAGTATTAGGAGATGTTAAAAAGGCAGGTTGATTTGAAAAGTAAATTTTTTATATGTAGATTTCACTGTGGGAATAAGCATATGGAAAGAAAAGTCAAAAACTTGAATTTGTCAATTTTTTTTTTGCCAAAGAATTTTGCCCAAAGTGTGTCATGGGTCAAAAAGAAAAAAAAAATTGTGGGAATTGTTGCTTAGAACCTTGCAATGACCTATGGCCAGTTTCAAGAAAAGTAGCATTCTACTGTATTTTTTAACTAGGCATAAATCAGTCCCATTGTAGAATCAGGGGCTGTGACTGTACCTTAGGCTTTGGACATTTTCTAGGTCCATCCAATCACACAGAAGCTGGGCAAGTTCTTTTTGCCAGCTTAACATTATTAGCCATACAACATGACTCAGTAGGCAACATACAGTTCTAAAATAGTACAGTTCTAAAATATTAAGTCTCCCAAATTCTACATATAGGCTTTGCTGCATTTGGGTTTTGTGACCTTTTGCAAATTATTTGCCATTCTGGGTCAAACCTCGATGGTTAAGGTCAGGATCATTGAATTATTATCATATTAATGTATGGGGGGGTGGCTGGTTAGCTTTAGAAAGAAAATTGTTCCAAGGTCACATGCAATATAAAAAATTTGAAGAGGTGAAAAAAAAAACTTAGATGATATGAATGACTAAGCATGACTCTATCATCTCATCACAAAGTTACTACATAAAAACAATTCCAATACAAGACCAACTTCTCAGTTATTGGTGTCATCTTTGGATGTGAAAGAAAAAATCTAGATAAGGTTAGCTCTTGATATCTGGGGATGAGGAACCCTTGAATGAGGAACCTGTGGATATGGAATGCCAACTAAACTATGCCATTTTATATAAGGGACTTGAGCATCCTCAGATTTTGGTATCTGCAGGGGTGGGAGTCCTGGAACCAATCCCATGAGGATACTGATAGATGACTGTATTATTATTCTTTTGTGGCTGCTGTTTGCTTAACTGTAACAAAGTGGGAAAAAATCCTTGCACTCAAAGGATTGTTAAGATAAGCAACCTATAAACATGCCTGCCAAGTGTTCCTCAGAACATAAATTGCTCCATAAAAGTACCGGTAACGATCCGGTGGCCTGGAAGAATCCAAGTTCAGTGCTCTAGCCTATACAGGTCCTTTCATCAGCAGTGAAGTAAATATTCTGGGCACATCTGACCTCAGAGCAGTCAAATGGTTATTTAGGTACTTGGAGGGTAGGGAGAGGGAAGGGCAGCAACTTCTGACAGATCCTTTCTCTTTTAAACTTTACCTAGGAGTGTTAAACACTGAGAACTATGCCAGTCTGAAAGGGAAGAACAGAATCTGAAGGTCAGTATCAAACTACATATAAAAAAGCTAATTGACAATGATTAATACATCAAAACCACACTGGTTTTTTTTAACAACTGCTTTTTAAAAAGTTAACTAATTTATTTATATGGCTCTGTTGGGTCTTAGCTGCAACATGCAGGATCTTTGTTGAATCATGTGGTGTATTTCACTGCAGTATACAGAGTGCACAGACTTCAGTGGTTGTGGCCCACAGGCTTCGTGCTCCATGGCATTTGGAATCTTAGTTCCCCAACCAGGGACTGAACTTGCATCCCTTGCACTGCGGGCTTCCCAGGTGGCGCTAGTGGTAAAGAACTCACTTGTCCATGCAGAATACTTAAGAGACACAGGTTCGATCCCTGGGTTGGAAAGATCCCCTGGAAAAGGAAATGGCAACCCACTCCAGGATTCTTGCCTGGAGAATTCCATGGGAAGAGGAGCATGGCAGACTACAGTCCATAGAGTCACAAAGAGTCGGACTTAGCACGCATACACCCTTGCATTGCAGGACATATTCTTTACCACTGGGCCACCAGGGAAGTCCGCACACTGATTTGAAAGAAGAGGTGGCAATGAGTTCTCAACCCGTCTCCCTGTGATCTAAGAAATTCTGTGTACCTGATTAATTGGATACCTCAAAATACTTAAGATGACTTTCTGAAACCAAGACTCTCTGAGCTTCTGGGTTGTGGCCTGGGACACTCTCCTGACCAACAGGCAGACCAGCTACAGCTTCCTAAGGAGATCCCTGACCTCAAACAAGTCTGCTGTAGCCCCACTGGGGTTCTAGCTCCCAAGCTTGGAGTGAGTCAAAGGTGGCTGTCAAGAACTGGGAGTCTTGTACCCTCCAGGGAGAAATGCCCAACAATGTGAGTTAGGACTCATTACCCCAGAGCACCCCAGGAACCCACTGGACCTGGAGGAAGGAAGGGATCCAGCTGGGATGAGGTCTCAAACTACCTTGCTTCCCAAGACAGACTTCCTTAGAATTGGGGCTAACCTGGAACCGGGATTCCTAAGGAGTCCCCAGACACTTCTGAACATAGGACAAAAGGTACCATTGTTGAGGACACAAGAGTTTGCCTATAAATTTACCTATAAATTTCACAAGGCTAATAAATGCCACCTGGAAATTTTGGAACAATTATTTATTGAATCAACTCACAGACTGTAATTGTTCTTTTATATTATAAATGCCGTTGCAGTGTTTCTCAAAATATTGTGAGAGGATCCCTGACATCAGAGTAACTTGTGGGTGCTTGTTAGAAATGTAGATTCCTAAGCCCCACCCCAGATTCCTGAATCTAACCCTGGAGACTGAAGTCCAGCCCATGAACTGAATTTTTAAGGAGAAGCCCAGTTGACTCAGGTGACCCATATCAAGACAGGAGAATTACTGTGTCTACACAGTCCATCAGAAATGTATGGATTAGGGGTTATGATATTTTCCCCCTAATGTTTAAGTTCCATAAAAATGAAAACAATGTTTGTGGTAAATTCTTAAGAACCATGCCAGTATTTTCTACCCACGTATAATAAGCACCATTATTCAAATGTGATTACAAGCAAAAAATTATTGGGTAAAATATCAACCCTGCTTCTCAAAACCACTGCCTTTATTTTGTCACCAAAAGTAATTATGCTATTAAAGGAATTTATAGTTTTTTTAAGTATCAGTCACTTGGCTGCAGGAACTTAATAAGCTGTTCCACTCTTCCTATAGCCATTTAGTCATCAAAAGTTTAGTGATAAAGACTTTTTTTTATTATTATTATTTTAAAAGTATAAATTGTGAACCATTGGACCTAGTGATTAGGCTGAATATGAATTTATATCCGAGTGATAAATTCTTAAAAATATGTTTCATTAGAATTACTAAGGCAGTCAGAGCTAGTAGATTAAATAGCCTCTGTAGTAACATTCTATTTACTTCTATTAAGATTTTTTTTTTGGGGGGGTGCAAAAAATTCAGTTTAAATTCATTCTCTTAGAAGCAAAAGGAAACAGTTTCTGATATACATGCTACTGCCAAGCAGTAAACCAGTGTTGCATGGTTATGTGACAAGCTCCACATTTCTTTTCTAGAGGGATTTTTTTTTCCCTCCTTATATACTCCCCCTTCCCAAACCATGCCTATAATTATCTCACAAAATACAGTTTGCCATTTCTGAAGAATCAAGCACTCCTTCTCTCCCTGACCAAAAATCACACGTTCAGGCTGAATTGTGAATGAAAATGGACTTGAGAGGAGGCTTTGTTTGTAGTATGTTGTTTCTGCTGAGGGTTGCCCCCTACCCATGTTCCACCCTAGAGCTCCCAGTGAAGTATACATACTATGTTTTAACAGATGGGCTGGCTGGCGGCTGCTGGGCTATAAAACAGGAACTGGGAATCTGCTTGGAGTGGTATTGAATTGAATGCTCATAAAGTTCATGGACATACACTGACCCAGACAGACTAGGCAGATCCAGACATGCTTACACACACACTCATCATATACCCCACAGATCAGACGACGTTCAAGGCAGTTTCCCCCTCCATATCTTTTTCATTTGCTTATCAGTTATATACACACACATATAAATACACACATATATAGGCGCATCTACATATGCATGGATAGCTGTATATCTCAGTGTTTTTATACATTCTCAAGTATCAAAATGTCCTCCAATTCTGTCCCTAAGTCTCTACCTAGTACTCTCATTAAGCTCTCTCTCATTCATGTTAAATAAGAATTACAAGAAGATAATTAATTCTATTTAGTCCACACATAATATAAATTACATGTATGTAACCACCCTCAAAAACAAAACAAAAACAGCTGCTTTTACCCCTTATTAACCACAGGAAAAAGAAAATCTATCCCAGACTGAGTCACAAACATGAAGTGTCAGGTTTAACCTTGAATCCTCTGTTGTCAGTTCCTGTCACAACTTCATCACTTAAACATACAGGAGCTCAAACAAACACCAACCGACCAGCCTGGTGGTCGTTTTCACAGTCTTTTGGATTCCCCGGGGCCTCCCAGCGTTGGGACAGACAGCAGCTACCCCTGGTCCTAACGAAGTCCTTAGTGCACACCTTGCATAAGGATGTAGAGGTCCGAGCACCTCATGAGGGATGTGGATTCAAGTGCTAATGGAAAGTAATTACTTTACAAAGTTTTATATCTGCGCTGTCCATTCCTTTCAGTAACTGCAAAGCACTAAAGCCGCTGCTATGGAACCTGACTGGTACTAAAGTTCTCTGACCCCTAAACACCCACCCCGAGCCTGATGATCGCTGGCATCAGGCACAGGGCTACCTCTTCCCGCCGACTCCGGCGCGTGTTAATTTTTCAGGAACCTATCTTCAAGCATCTAGGAACTACTGTCCGCACGCCACTGGACACGAAGACAGCCCCTAGCGCGCGTGTCACCGCTGTAGAGGGCCAGGGGGACGCGTCCTCCGACCCCATCTAATGATGGCAATTACAACACACCAAGTTCTCGCCAAAGCAGAGCCGCATCCTGGGCCGATTTGGGACGCTTCGAAACAAGAAGTTCGGGAGTGGAGGGTGCTGGCAAGGAGCGAATACCACCAAGCCCTGACCTCCCAACAAGCTGATACGCTCACACGGACAGATCGACGCGCCCCAGCACGCGTCCAGTACCCCCCCACACGTCCCCCCAGTCGCCGAACGACGCAAGGGGAGCCGCTCTCCTTGCGCGCGGCCACTCACCCTCGTAGCTGAGTCCAGATCGCAAACTGACGCCCCTGCTGCGAGTCCTGAATCCCAAGTTGCCCCGAACCAGCGACAGCTCTCGCCCTGGCCGACCGGGGCACATTAGCTCCGGCAGGCACCTCAGAGGGAGCACCACAAGCCCGATGGTAGCCCCGGCTCAGCAGCTGCCTGGAGCGCGCCGACAATTCACGGACCTGCTCTGCGAATGAGGCGGACAGCCGCGTAGAGGCAACCCGGCTCCCGGAGGGAGGCGGGGCCAGGAGGCGGGCGGGGCGGAGTCAGCCCGGGGCCAGCCCCGCGGGGCGGGGCGCCCTTCCAACCGTGACTGGCGGTGCCTGTAGCCAATCGCAGCTGCGTCAGGGCCCGGGGCGGCCGCGGGCGTTGCTGAGCGTCTGGCTCCGCCCCTCCGCCGCCGTCCAATCGCCCGCAGCTGAGGGCTGGCTGGGCTACGCGCCCGCGGCGGGGAAATTGGCAAAGGTGTGCAGCCGAGACTGCGGGCTGTCGTTGTGGGGGCGGCAGCGGCTGGACCCCGAGGCCTCGGAAGGGAAGTGGTGGCCCCGGAGGGCCCCTGTGGGCCTGGGGCCACCTGGAACCACCTTGAGTCGGCGCGCTGTGGAGCAGGAAGCCCGAGCGCCCCGCGGGCCGAGACTGGGTCGACACCGTCCACCCCTGGCGCCTGCAGGAGGTGCGAAACTTGGCGTTCCCAAAGAGGGTCAGCAGGAGGAAACTGAGACCCAAAGATGATGAAGCCCGGGCTGGATCACGGAGGCACCGGTGGGCATCCGGGACGGGAACTGCGAGCTCCGGGTTTTCTGAAAAGGTTCTAAGGTCTGGTGTTATCTCCGAAATAAATCTCCAACTCCGCCAACCCCGCGGAGAGTTCACGACACCGTCCCTCCTCACCACGACCCTTCACACTACCGGCAGCAGGGACTTTACCAGGTGCCTAGGCTCCCTTCCCGACCCGAGGCGCCCTGGCACCTGCACAGGGCCCGGGAGCTAAAGGAGTGCTTGGGGCTGTCTGGCGGGATGACCTCTGCAGAGGTGGCTCCCCCTGCCGCTGTCCCTGAGGTCTGCTGGATGGACCAGGACCGTCCCATCTTGGCGAGCAGGAACGCCGCAGAACGAGCCCCGCCTGTCTCAGACTGCGCGCTCTCGCCCCCTCTCCTTCGGAAGTCCCTGGTCCTAGGTAGACACCTTCGTAGTGCCTGGACTTGGGGGCATTCTGAGCTCGCTGGGTCAGTCCGTGGCTGAGTGGCCTCGAAGGAAGGCTTTGTGGGCTCTGCCCTCCCTGGACGGCCAGGTCACTGTTGCTCATTTTCTCGGCGGATCAGCTCTTCAGCCGGGTTTAAAGTCCTTGCCTTGGCTGCTGCACACTTACATACAGAGCTGGGGGTGCCAAGAGTCACAAAGCAGAGCTAGGTGCTACTTTCCAGTCTGAGGCCTAGAATGTTAGCAAGCCCTTGACTGTAAGCTGTTCGTGGGGAGCGACCTCCGTATGCCTTCCAAAGGTAGACACCCAACCCATGTTAGTGAAATGAAGATGTGCATGGCAGGACGGAGGTCAAGCTCCCTGGCATCCTGACACTCACCTCCATCAATGACTGTTGTCTCCCACACATCCCATAAGTCCTAAAGGTTGTAGTCTCTCAGTATAGTTAACTATTCAGGATATCTCACATGAGGGAGTACAGACCTCATGAGGTGTTATTTCAGTGGCTCCCTAGCCCCCATCTGGGTTCGATCCCTGGGTTGGGAAGATCCCCTGGAGAAACGAACAGCTACCCACTCCAATATTCTGGCCTGGAGAATTCCATTGACTTACAGTCCTTGGGGTTGCAGAGAGTCCGACAAGACTGAGTGACTTTCACTGGCCCCTGTAAGGACCTGCATCATAAGTAGCCTACCTCTCAAGAGCAGGTTCTGATGAGGGTCATTGGCAAGAAGGAAGGAAAAGGCCTGTAACTGAAAAGGAGTGAAATGGCCCTTCTAGCATGGAAGGTTGCAGCTCTGAGGGGAGCTATGTGCTTGGACTGAGTTTCAAATTGTGTCACCTCAGCTCCCCATCTCAGTGAGGAAAGCAGGCTGTCGGGGGCAAGATAATCAGGGTCTGGACAGTCCTTAGTAAGCCCTGAAAGATTGATTGTGCTAAGTCACTTCAGTCATGTCTGACTCTGTAACCCCATGGACTGTAACCTGCCAGGCTCCTCTGTCCATGGGATTCTCCAGGAAAGAATACTGGAGTGGGTTGCCATTTCATTCTCCAGGGGATCTTCTCAACCCAGGGATCAAATCCATGTCTCTTCTGTCTCCTGCATTGGCCGGCAGGTTCTTTACCACTAGCACCACCTGGGAAGCCCTGAAATAGAGATTAGTCATGCAGAAATTGTGCATATTTAAGCCCTTCCTCCCTGGTCGCTCAGACAGTAAAGAATCTGCCTGCAATGCGAAGACCTGGGTTTGATCCTTGGGTTGGGAAGATTCCCCTGGAGAAGGGAATGGCTACCCATTCCAGTGTACTGACCTGGAGAATTTCATGGACAGGGGAGTCTGGCAGGCTATAATCCATGTGGTAACAAAGAGTGGGACACGACTGAGCGACTTTCACTTTTTCACTTCCATCTAATGAACCAAAAGACTGGTACAGGCAAGGAAGACCATTCCATCCACTTCCAACAGTTGTTTAGCATGCTGTGGAGAATGGCCTTTTCCCACAAGGAATTAGATGTAGACCATGTGAATGGAATATATACTAGGTCTGTCTATACTGAGGTCAGGATGGGAGATACAGGAAAAATGTCTTTCCTTGGATTTTTTTTTCAACTCCTGGATGACTGGAGAAAAAGTTTCCACCAGTATTTATTATATTAATACCCTGTGAAGGTTTTACACAGATGCTAATGATTAGTTTTTAAAAAATCACCTTGGTAGTAGGAGCCAAACATTGGCTGTTGACTACACTTGATACAGTATTTATGTTAGATGATGAAAAAAGGAAATAGGAAACGTCTTTTCATGAAATAAGTTACAACTAAACAAGTGACTTCCATGTCCCAATTTCCAAGTTTTTTGTTTGTTTGTTTCACAGAGACCTTCCCATCCATGGATTCGTAGACAAGCAACTGGTCTTGTTTTCCCCTATAGGATGGATGACATTGGAAGAGGCAGAGCACGTCTAGGTTACATTCATATTTCCATGCCATGTTCTGTTGTAATTGGTACTTGACAGGAGCTTATCACTCAGGCACAGACTTACTCCATTTGTTGCCAGTCCCCCTAATGATCTCTTGAGTTGGGGTCATCCCCATATTCTATTAATACAAAGGAACAGTAAACCTATTACTTGTCTAAAAACTCATTATGGTACTATTTGTATGAAACAAACAAAACCAAACCACGGAAATCTGAACTTGGAAATCTCTTGTTTAGTTCTTCCTGTTTCACCAAAAGAAATATTCTCTCTCTCAAAGGAATGAGGAAGTTTATGGAATGGCTTGGAAGATTGAGAAAGGAAGAATGAGAAGATTGAGGTGGGACCATGGAAGCAGGGCTGGTCCCTTTGTGGATGGTGAGCAAATTTGCCTTCAGGCACTCTCACCCACCTCTGACACAGAAAGAATATTTTGGGACCTCCTAAATTTCAATAGGGTGTGACTGATAGGAGCACTGGGTTCTAGTCTGAGTGACTGCTGTGATGAGTGCTCCTGGCAGTCACTTAACCTCTGTTTACCCTTGCTTCCTTGATCGTAAAACAGCAGTGGCTGAATCCACTGTATTTATCTACTTAAGGCGGACACCATGCCGATGGTGACACAGCTCTGTAAATGTACCAGCTGCTGAAAAGGAGAACAAAACAATGTTGAAATGGGAAAATAGTGTGGTCTGAACAATTCCTTTTTACACTTGCAATTTATATTCATTTTAATCTCAATAGATTACTGTCCTTCCGTTCTGCAAATGGAAATGAGGGCAAAGGGCACTCACAGTCCTTATTCTTTGATTACTAAATGTTTTGAAAGTTTTACTTAGTGAATAGTATTTTTCCCCTTTCGCATGTCTACCACCTCTTTCAACATATATTCAACTTAGAAACTTTTTCAGAATTTGAACAGGTTGAGCAAAGAAATGCAGTCAGAAGTAGCAGATTCTAATACCAGCTAAGCTATGAGTTCATTCTGAGACCTTAGGCAAACCATTAACGTTCCCTATACCTCAGTTTCCCATCTATGAAACTACAGTGATACTTCTGATTAATATCACAGAGGTAGCAAAGATAACAAATGATAAGGCTCTTTGAAATATTAATTGTAGTGCAGACTACAAAATATCATGTAGATGTTTTTGGCACACCAAAGTATGGTGTTAAGTTTGTATGCCACAACTAGGAGATATTTTTGTAACGCAGAGTATTCTGGTACAGTATCTGTGGCCAGGGTAATACTACCCCAAAAACAATGATATCTCATTGCATTTGAATGACAGTGCCACTGTTCCATATGAGAGTATATTGCCACAGACCCAACTAAGTAAAAATGTGATAGCAGAAATGGGTGGAGAAGGGAAGAGCCTCTATCCCACAGAAACGTGGGATTTGCTCATACATACCCCAGAAGAAAAACTACGCTGAACTTCTTAAAAATGAATGCCACTGCTTGAGCACAAGTCTGATGCACAAGAATGATCATGGAAAAATGGCCTGACATAAAAATTAGACAAGTTGGTCTAGAAAAAATAGTCCTAATTTTAAAATTTCATAACAAAATGAGTAAAACTGAGGAATTAGAGTTTGGGGAAGGGGGGACCACGTGTTCAGGAAGGAAAAATGGACTTCCAACATAAGTAAAATTTAAGAACAGTAAGGCTACTAAGAAATAGGACAAAGAATATGAGCTCTGGAAATACCATAGAGCGAGGGTTGGATTTTCTTTCCACTGCTTCCTCACTTTGAGACCTTGGATAAGTAGTAGTCTCTTGGAGCCAGATGGAGTGGGGGTGTAAGGTGATAAGGTTTTTCTTACTGGTTTGTTATGATCTCAAATTCTGAGCACAGGGCTAGGCTGATTAGTGGGCCATTTTGTTCAGTTGCTAAGTTGTGTCTGACTCTTTGTGACCTCATGGACTCTAGGATGCCAGGCTTCTCTGTCCTCTACTCTCTCCCAGAATCTGCTCAAATTCATGTCAATTGAGTTGGTAATACTATCTAACCATCTAATCCTCTGCCAGCCCCCTTCTCCTTTTGCCTTCATCCTTTCCAATTCTTTCATCAGTCTTTTCCAATGAGTTGGCTCTTTACATCAGGTAGCAAAAGTATTGGAGTTTCAGCTTCAGCATCAGTGCTTCCAATGAATATTCAGGGTTGATTATGTTCAGGTTGATATTAAGATATGACAAATCTAGACAGCATATTAAAAAGCAGAGACATCAGTTTGCTGACCAAGGTGCCTATAGTCAGAACTATGGTTTTTCCAGTAGTCATGTATGGATGTGAGAGTTGGACCATGAAGAAGGCTGAGTGCCGAAGAATTGATGCTTTCAAACTGTGGTGCTGGAGAAGACTCTTGAGAGTCCCTTGGACAGCAAGGCGATCAAACCAGTGGGTCCTCTATCAATAATAATAACCTCTAATATTTATTGAGCAACACTTAGTGCTGTGCACTGTTCTGAGCCTTTTCATCTAATGACTCACTTAATCCTTGCAACTACCTTGTGATGTCACTGCTATCTCTTCCTCAGTTTCTGTCTATGTAGAAGGGCTATTCTAGGAATAGTATCCTGCTATGCAGTAAAAATCAAAATCTTCTTTTTATAGGTACTTGAGATATTCCAAAAAATTTATTTTTCTATAGGCAACCTCTTTCTTGAACATACTAAGAAAGAAAATAACATTTAAAACTACCATTGTCTTGCTTTCATGTGGAGTGGGCTAATACCACCTTTCCTGGTATCTAGAAAATGAGGCTACCATGAGTACTCTGTGGCACATATGTTACAGCAAAGCAAATGAGGGATTCAGAATTTAGCACAAAAAGGGCCATAGAAAATAAGTGCTTCAAAACTCCAAAAAAATTTCCAGGTCTTAGTTTGTAAGCTCCTGGAAGATTTGGGCTTCTAAACTGTGTGCTCATCATCTGGGTTTTGGTTTAATGGAAGTTAGTTCCCTTGAGGCAACAATATTGAAATCATAACTGGCTGGCCAAAGAAGGAAAAAAATGGATGATCCCTTAAAAATGAATTCTATCATTAGTTATTATGAATATCCCAGATTATGAAAAATTCACATATAAGTATGCCAGGGAAAAGTAGCCATGAGCTATAATACACACAATCATTTATTACCCAAGAGAATTTAGGTGCTAATGTGGATGGTATTGCATCTGTGAAATTCTGGAACTCACAAAGGATTCCAAGATATAAAGCCAAATAAAACATAATACAGAGGGAAACGATTTTGATTATGTAACATTTATTTATAGCATTTCATTTTACATTTTCAAATTGCTTTTCAGTCATTGGTTTATTCTTCACAGCACACCTGGGGAGTACATCCGTGCTATTATCCGATGTTCACAGCTGAGACTGAAAGAGGCAAAGCGTTTTGTCCAAGAACACAACAGGGGCAGGGTGACAAATCACACATCCTTTCAATCACGAGTCTATTCAGCACCTACTCTTGGCAAGGCACCACGGTCTGTGGTGTACAGAGGTTGGTACCGTATACAAGGCCCCGGCTTTGCACGAGCTTGCAGTCTGCTGGAGCAATAAGTGGTTGGTGGATTATGTCTTCTGGAATGATCTAGACAGCAAGGATCAGGGTTTAGAGGAGGACGAGGTGAGTCTCCCAAGATTCCAGGAGATAATGGGATTTGAGACCCTTGAGAGATGGGTAGAATTTTGGAAAGTAGAGGCTGAGAGTGATGGGAGTGACAGAGAGACACAAAGATGGGCAAATTCAAGATGTATTAGAGAATGACTGCAGCAAGGCAGTGGAGGAAAAGGGGCTGGAGAGTGGAAAGGAACAGATTTTCCAGGGCGCTGAATTCCCAGTTAAATATAAGGATTTTAGCCTGTGGATGATGGGGACTGGACTCATCTGTGACTTCTCCCATCCACTCATTATTCTAACAGGTACTGAGTGCTATTATTTTGTGCTTAGTCTCCAGATATTTTCCCTAGCCCAAAAATATTTAGAAAGGAAACAGATTGCTTACTTAAATCTATCTTTCTATAAAGGAATAAAGCAATGTTCTAAGGAGGTGGGTGGATGTTTAGGTGACATAAAAATTAAAAGTGAAAATTTTTAACATACTTTATAAGTAGGGTGATTTTTTTTTTTTTTTAATCAATTTGGTTTTGTGGGAGCGTTTTCCTTGAAAATGCCTACCCATGATCAGTCAGGGAAGTCTTCCTTTAGGTCAAATATCTACCACAAATGATAGGCCAATTTTAACTTTCTGCCTGAAAACAAATGGGAACCACTAAAATGGGACATTTTAGAATTCTAGATGCAATACACAACATTCTCCTGTTTCTCAACCCTCTAGTGCCTTGTTTGGCTTTGCCCAGATTATATTTTATGACCCAAGTCATAGATTCATGAGTAAGTGGTTGAGTGTTTCTTCACGTTTGGTGTATGTGTGTGTGTTTAAGAAGTTGAAAGAAAGTAAAGCCAACAGGTAAGAATGATTGCATTTCATCTCAGATCTTAAGATCGTAAGGATCCCCTGTGAAAGATATGGAAAACAAGTACTAGACCAGAAAATTGCACCTGATTTCTCCTACCCTAAAATGCATGACTTTTCCCTCTGATTTCAAGGAAAGCAATGGGCTGAGATGTGGTGGCCTGTGTTTCACTGAGGAACACGATGAAACTAATTCACAGCGTCTTGACTTCTAGATCCATAAAGCAGGGGTTCTTACCTTGAGATATGGAGGAAACAGGACTTTGAAAGACTCACAGGAAATTAGACAGCTTATTGTAACCATTTGCATCTCTTTACAGGGGAAAAATCCACAGCGTGTATGTCTGGGGATTTTTCCATGTTGATGGAAGAAAATGTTCAGAGTACCAAGTGAATCCCATTGAAGGTATGTATTAGCATTAATTTCTCCTAACTATCACTTTTCACTTTCATGCACTGGAGGAGGAAATGGCAACCCACTCCAGTATTCTTGCCTGGAGAATCCCAGGGACGGAGGAGCCTGGTGGGCTGCCGTCTATGGGGTCACACAGAGTCAGACACGACTGATGCGACTTAGCAGCAGCAGCAGCAGCAGCTCCTAACTATTGAAATGAAGCGTACATGGCTCTTTCTTCCCTTAAGATGTTCAGCAAAAATGCTGAGACTCTCAAAGCTTATTGGGGTAGACACATGCTGGAATGAACCTTATTTAAAAAATAGTAACTATGCATAATAGATAATTTGCCCAACCAACAGGCTTCCTGTACAGAGGCTCTTTTCACAAGAGCTTCTGAATTCTGATGAAGTCTAATGGGATATCGCAGGTAGGAAAATGTGTGAGAAGTTAAACGACATTTCAACCTGATGTCTGCTGGTGAAGGCCAGTCCAGGAGTCCCCAAGAAACCAATATGTCAGCTGACCAAACCTTAGGAATCTCTGTGGGGAAGATGTTGGTCTTGTCCTGACTCAAGGATCCAAGGTCACTGAGTTGTAGCAACCCTGTAAGCCTCTCCAGGAACTCTCGGTAGCCTTCACAGTAAACACTATAATATTATCCACAGATAAAAGTACTCAGTAAGTTTAGTTGTTAGCAAGTGCTAAGCTTAACCAGTATAGACAACTTCCCCTGTGAATAAAACCAAAACCCTCAGAAGGTGCAAAGAGGAAAGAGCATGGTCAAATGTCAAGTGGCCCCAGAAAGGTCACGCTTGCTTAGGATTCCTGGTTCAGATCAGCTATGGCAGGTGTGAGGACACAAATTCAAGTTCAGAATCACAGAAACCATTCAATTGTAAATGAACTGGAATATGTAGTTGGACCTGGCCCTTTAAAATTTTGTGGCCCTTTCAAAGTAAAATGGAAAAAAAAAGGAAAACCATATCTGTTTTCTGAACCTCCTTTTCCAAGAAGCTGAAAATATGGTGTCATTGAGTCTTTAGTTGTGGGTTATCATCCTTATGAGACTTGTCTCTGATTCCAAGATTGGAGGCTCTTCCTCTGCCTCCCCATTTTTGCCCACCCCCAACTCGAGATAGATCTCAAAGTCTCATTTTGACCATATATTTTTCCAGTTATATGGTGGAAATGAGGATAAGCTAAATATAGCCATGTGATAACTATCAGCGAAAACAACTTCAAGTTTAACGTCAACAGTGAGTATGTAGCATCAGCTTGAAGAGTTGTGTGAACATGTACAAATATTTTCTAAGAATATTTTTCAGAAAAGTATATTTATAGATACAATCTCTAATTGCATTGTGAATGATAAACAACAAGGTTAGCAAACTATATTTCAGGACTGTTTTATATATTTGTTGCCATTATTAGCTCTTTCTTTGTGACTGCAAATTATATCTGCTTATTAATATTGGTGGAAAGAGGGAATTGCTGTACTTTAGTGTTGGGAAAGGATTTTTTTGGTTGACAATGAAGGTTGCAGGAAGTCTTGTTTAAGAGTTTATTTTGGTATTTGTCTCATCTTAAAAGGCTGTGACTGGGACATCATATCTGTCTAATAAGCATGCATGTTACATTTTTATGTTTGCTGAGTGCCTTACAGTCTTCCATTAGTCTACAGTACAATACCCCTTGAGGGTGGGTCAGTATTACTGCCTACAGTTTACAGTTGAGAAAATTTGTGACACTAAGGGATTATGTGATTTGTACAAGGTCACCCAGCATGCTAGCCTAGCTAGTAAAAGATAACATCAAAGCTCTTTCCAAATAAAAGGTACCTTATGAATGTTAGGTAGTATTAATGGGCATGATCCCAGGATGAGTAAAATACGCTCCAGGAGTAAAGTGCTATACATGCTCTATGAAATTAATTCTTTTTAACCACAGAGCAATTTTCAAAATAGGAATTCTTGAACCTAGCTTTGTATCAGAAACATCTTTATAGTTCTGAGAGCATGTGAGCACCTGGCCTCCTACCTGAAGAACAGAATCACAGTCGGGTGGAGGACCCAGGTGATCTGTGACTTGAAAAAGCTCCAGGGGGATTCTGATGCTCAGCTAAGGTTGAGAGCCACTATTCTGGGTCAGAATAATAATCTCAATTAAGCAACAATAACAATAACACTGTGGAGTCAATTTAGGAGAAATCTCCCAGGTTCTATCCACCAGTTCACAACTGTTATTAGCAAAGGAGCTGCCTCCATGAAATAATTGACTGTAGTATCCATGCGTGGAATTCCAGGAAATAACACAAAGATGAAAGTTTACTTAAGAACTGGTAAGGTTTGAATGCTATAATTTGTTGGGTAAACTTACTGGATCCTTTCTTGGATTATTATTCAGTCTACCCTAATGTTTTTATTCTGATTACCTTGTGTGATAATCAGCACATTAAGAACCTATAATCTCTGTTCTTTCATCCATTTTTCAAACATTTATTGAATACTTACTCTGTGGAGATTGCAGAGTAAAAATGGTCCTGGCCCGCAAGGAGTTTATAATCAAGTGATGAAATAGACACAGGCCAAACAAACCAAAATCCTATAATACTAAGCTACACATGTTAAATGATAGTCAAAGTGTATATGAGGCCTTATTTATAGTTGCTGAAAAGTTGAAACACCCCAAATGTCCATCGGTTGATAAATGGATAAATAGCATGTGGTATGTCTACACAATAAGCTATCTATCATTCAACAATAAAATGGAATAAAGTACTGATACATGCTATAACATGGATGAATTTTTTAAAAATTATGCTAAATGAAAGAATCCAGTCATAACCACATACTGTATGATTCTGTTTACATAAAATGTCCTAAATAAGCAAGTCTATAGAGATAGAAAATAGATTAGTGGCTGCCTAAGGCTAGGGGCTTGTCAGGGAGGAGTGGGGAGGAGCTGTTAGTAGGTACAGGGTTTCTTTTGGGGTTGATTAAAATGTTTTAAAATTGTGATGATGGTTGCACAACTCTGTGACTATTCTAAAAGACCATTAAATCATATACTTTACATGGGCGAATTGTATGAGAATCATATCTCAGTAAAGCGTGTGTGTGTGTGTATATATATATGCAGCTACTGCTAGGTCACTTCAGTCGTGTCTGACTCCTTGCAACTCCATGGACTGTAGCCCGCCAGGCTCCTCTGTCCATGGGGTTCTCCAGGCAAGAATACTGGAGTGGGTTGCCGTGCTCTCCTCCAGGGGATCTTTCTAACCCAGGGATCCAACCTGTGTCTCCTGAGCATCTCCCGCATTGGGATGAAGGCCTCAACTCTGACAGCAGCAGTGAGCACTGAAACGAAGACAGATTTGAGAAAACATTTAAGAAGTAAAATCATAGAATTTTGTGACACTGGGGAGTAGGTGAGAAGGGTATCTTGGGCCACAGAAAGGCTGGGTCCTTTTATGTAATTTAGAATCATAATTCATATTGTTGAAATAACACCAACCGGCCAAATTGTAGCTCTTTAACACCTTGTCAACAAGGGTTTGATCACAGAGATTCTTACATTTCTTAACAAAGGAATGCATATTGTGAATAATGGGCGGCTGGAAAAGAAATGCTACCCCCTCATTTTGGGAGCTCATTGGAATCAGACTTCCCCACGTTGGAGGTGAAGCAGTCATATATGGCCTGTTGAATGACCAAGTATTTATTTACCTCTTGCTCAGATAGCTTCCCTGGAAACCCTTCCCTTGGTGTGAGCAGCCTGGATTTACTGCCAGGGCAACACCGCCCCTCCAACGCCCACGCTGCCTCTTGGCTCTGTCCTCACGGGCAGGTGTTCGCAAGCAGCATTCTGTTTTGCTTCTAATGAGAGCACAGCCTCTGAAAAGCATAGGCTAAATGTACCACACATTTGTAACTTTCACTTACCGGTGTTCTTACAGGGAGATCTGAGACTGTGGGAGTCTTAAGGATCATGAAGTTTGCTTTTTCTCGTATTTGTGGCAGGGCCACACCTATGTTTTCCATTAGAAGGAGGGGCAGCCAGTTCCTGGGCAAGGTCAAAATAGACCAAGTCTCTCCCACTGCCTGGTATTGGTTATGCTCACTGGGGGTCTCCTTTGGAGGCTTTGGAAGGTGTTGCAATGACACTGCCTGCTGTTAGCTGAATTTGGGAACTGTGTTTCTGATAAGTGCCTTACATGAGTTTAACCAAGCAGGGAGCACCGCTTAGAACACCACTTGCTGACATGAGGCTCTTATCAGTGCCTGTCAGTGAACAAGGACTGCAAGGAGCTATGTTCAATCACAGTTGTTAGCAGAGCTAATTACAGCACTCTCGGGTGGGAGGAAGCCCAACAGATACCTCTAAGGGACTTTCGTCACACATTCAAACTTTGGTTTTGCAGGTAAGCAATGGAAACAGGCCCCTTGGGGGACCTTTAAACAACAGTTCTCTGCAGCTCTGAACACAGATCCATCTTCACTCCTCAGTTGGTGAGGGATCACATTCAAAAGAAAACCACCAAAGGGTAAAGGAGGAAAGGGACGTTGAAAGCCAGTAGGGTGAATGTTCTGCATTAAACGAAAGCAGAACTGAGTATCATTCCTTAGACCTCCTTTGACTGGCTGCATGACCTGATGGAGGCCACTTCCGCTTTCTGGGTCTCACTGTTCTCATCTCAAAGATGAAGATAATAATAGTGGCCCTATTTATATCTCAGGATTTCTGAGAAGGAAAAGAAAAAGAAAACATGTTAAAAATAAAAGTTAGGGGAACATAGAAAATGCGATATAACTCTAGGTAGTGTAGCTTATTTCCTGTCGATTGTTCCACATTTTACTTAGAAATGATGAAAGGGAACAAGAAAAAAAAAAGTCTGAGCTGTTGTAGAATCTCACAGTACATTTTCAGATACCTCTGAGTGATTCTGTGGTTTGCTCGTCTTCAGATTTGCCTCTCCCTCCCCAGAGCACCAATTCTGGTGTAAACTCATCTTCAGTTTGAGGGTGGAGAAGACCCCAGGAATCTAAAGAGCCAAGGGTCTGCAGCTACCTGGTCATGAATTGCAACGTCACCTCCTGAAGCCCAAATCCCAAAGGCCTCCTCTCTCCCCTCCCTGAGACACTCGATTCCAGAGGATGTCAGCCCTGAATGAGTCACACAGTCGAACTGGGGCTCCAGGAGATACGTCCAGGATAGAACTGAAAAGAATTTGTAATGTGCTCTGAACATGTCTCAGTCTAGATCTCTAACTACAGTCTTGTTCTTGCTGAAAACCACAGCACACTTCTAACCAAGCAAGACACATCTACTTATCTGATGGTGCTGTCATTGATAGACGGGGATCGTATTATGGATTTGGCAGGGAGGAAAAAGTTTTATTTCCAAGAGTTGAAGATTTATCTTTTCTGCCTATGCAAAGCCAGTCAAATCATTAAAAAAATATCAGTTTAAAGTGATCATGTTTTGTGAGCAGGAGTAACCATTCTTGACTTCAAAATTATACACAATATTTTTAAGGATTCCAAATTCATGGTTTAAAGAAAAAAAAGGTTTGACCCTTCCCAATCCAGGAATCGAACTGGGGTCTCCTGCATTGCAGGCATATTCTTTACCAGCTGAGCTCCCAGAGAAGCCCCTTACAACAGGATCCAGCAGAATTATCAGACTCTTAACTGCCCCCTTATGGTGAAGTGCTGTCTCCATTTAAATGAATGCCTTACAGGGAATGCTTAAATTTCCCCCTTTCTTTCTTCTCCCCATCATTTAGCTTTTTCCAATATTCAGCATAACTAAAAAATCTAAGCAGGGAGTTGCACATAATTGTAGGCTCTGCACCATTGGCAAGGTGATGCGTCTTCCTAAATATTTGTAATCATCTATTCCACTTTTCCTTCCTCCTCCTGGAATATTTACTTAGAGTGATTATTGTTGTGGTTTAGTTGCTAGGTCATGTCCCATTCTTTGCAGCCCATGGGCTGTAGCCTGCCAGGTTCCTCTGTCCATGGGATTTCCCAGGCAAGAATACTGGAGAGGGTTGCCGTTTCCTCCTCCATAGAGTGATTGTAGTATCCTTTATTTCTCTTGAAGGCATCCTTTTGACCTCACTTTATGTATAGGCTATACAACATATCAAGAAGTGAAATACTGTATTTTTCATGCAGTCACAATATATAAAAATAGAAAATACCACCTTCAATGAATAGAGCAAAAGGGGGAGGGATAATATCTCAATTCAGTTTTATCTATCAAAGTCATTTGTTAAGGTAAAGAAATTAAAAAAAAAATACTTTTGTAACTCAAAGGTCATGATCACCCTGGATGTATTGGCCTGCATCTGCCTGCTGGGAGATTGTTTTCTGCTATTAGGTGAGAACTCAGTGGCATCCTTTGTCCTCTCAACATTTTATTACTGGGTTAGAGAAATGTGACATTGTTAAAAACTCTAACTTGAAAATGTTTCACAGAGCGGGATCCTTGCCAAACTCAGGAGTCTTGCTAGTTTCCAAGACGAGAGCTATCATGCAGAACAGAAGGCCGATACTAGAAGTCAGCAATCACAATGGGAATAAATCCCACAAACCGTGGTTTCCGAATGTCTTACTCTTCTCCAATCTTAAAAGAGTGATGCTGGCTTTACTTTGAAGAAAAGGAAGGGACAGGTGGAGCTATTATTAATTCCTGAATTTTAGATCTTCTGGCAGTGACCTAGCTCTTCTGGATCTTCCCAATTTCTAATGCCTCTTTATTACCCAGATTATAAATAGATGCCCATTTTCTCTTCTTGACATTAAATTCATAACAAAGAATGTATAAGACCATCTTCCTTACGTAGTCAGGCTATAGGTTGTCCTGAAAAAAGGGGTTCCCCAACTGATATTTAACCTAGTCTCATGATGCAATTGGATGTTTTAACCCTGTTTTGAGGGAAGTGTTTTTTACGATTTGTTTCTCCTGCTTTGGTGGGCAGAGCATGTGTTGACCTTGTCAGGAGGACATGGGGTCATTGCTGGGGTCTGTACAATGCAGTGCTGCTGTAAGGCCATCAGTGTTTCTCAGGGGAGTCGGGTCACATTGGTACATGGTGAATAGCACAATGAGACCTTAGGCAGAACTTGCCTTTAACTTGTGTCTTTTCTACTTCTTGTTTCTGAATCGTTAAAATTCTAAATTGATATTATGCTGTGTACCCTGTTTCTGAGGGTAGAAAGCTTTCCACCAGCAATAGTTCAAATATAACATTTTGGTGTGAGGAAGGGATACCTACAGCTGGATTCGTCTTGCTGTGTCTAAATCTATTGGCTGCCCCTGCTTGTATGAGTTGTTCTCCATCTTTTGTATGACTTTAATATTTTCCCCCTTTTCTGAAATTATATGCTCTTCTAGGCTTTAGAATTCAGAAGTACTGTAGCTTGGGTAGTCATCCTTTTTGAACCTGGGAGGCTAAGGGTAAAGCATCAGCACCTAAATTGAAGACTGGCCAGATGAGGCCATTGTCTGTTGGCTCAATGGTTGGTATAGCTTTCTGTGTTAATGGAGAAATATAAGATCTGTGCCACGTGCAGGATTTCCGGTCACAGTTTCAAAGTATTCTGGTCTCTGTGATGAGCCGGAGCCTTGGGTCTGTTGCATGTCTGCAGATGAGAATGTGGTGCTGTGGTCTCCTCTCCAGTGTCAGAGTTGCACTGGGAGCCCCTGGATTCTGCTCTCCAGCTTCTTAGCTCTTCTGAGCTAGGTTGAAGGTTATAGCACTTCCCTAACAGTGCTTACCATTTTGAAGGTTTGAGCTCATCAGTTAATCAGGTCTTCAGCTCTTCTCTGGTGCTTTTTCTTAGAGGATTAATTGGGGTATGTTTGAAAACTTCCTGGAAGTTAGATACTCTGCCATATCTTCTGACCCTCCCATTTGTCATCCACATGCAGTTTTCTTTGTCTGCGTCTTCCTCCCTCCCCCCACCAAAATTGTTCTCCATAAGGTCAAATTACCTTTTTTGTATTAGTTTCCTGTTGCTGCTGTAACAAATTACCAGAAACTTGTTGGCTCAAAACAGCACAAGGTTATTCTGTGACAGTTATCTAGGCCAGAAGTCTGAAGTCAGTTTAACTGGGCTAAAGTCAAGAGGCTGGCAGGACTTGCCCTTTCTGAAGTCTCTAGGGGAGAATCTGTTTCTCTGCCTTTTCTAGCTTCTGGACGCCACTTGCATTCTTTGGCTCAGGGCCCCTTTCTTGCATCACTCCAACCTCTTGTTTCCATTGGCACATTTCCTACTTCCTCTCTGCAGTCAAATCCCTCTCTTTGTGCCTTTTATAAGGACACTTGGGGTTATGTTTAGAACCCACGTGGATAATCCACAATAATTTCCTCATTTCAAGATCCTTAATTACATCTGCAATGTTCCTTTTCCATATTCGGTACCATTCACAGGTTCCAGGGATTAGTTACTAGGTATTTGGAGGCCATTATTTCAACTACTCAGAAAAGGCAATGGCACCTCACTCCACTACTATAGCATTGATTTCCTAATGTTCAAACCCAGTGTCTTCTTTTTATTCCCATCCTTGCTCAAGTGACATTTGATACTGTCGGTTACTCTGGGAAAAACTGCTCCTCTGACCTCAAGCTGCTGCTGCTGCTAAGTCGCTTCAGTCGTGTCCGACTGTGCGACCCCATAGACGGCAGCCCACCAGGCTCCCCCGTCCCTGGGATTCTCCAGGCAAGAACACTGGAGTGGGTTGCCATTTCCTTCTCCAATGCATGAAAGTGAAAGTGAAGTCACTCAGTCGTGTCTGACTCTTCGCAGCCCCATGGACTGCAGCCCACCAGGCTCCTCCATCCATGGGATTTTCCAGGCAAGAGTACTGGAGTGGGTTGCCATTGCCTTGGGTTATTTTGTTCTTCTTTGATATGATTTTGTCTCTCCCTCTAGAATGCAAGCCCCTGAGTAGAAATCTAGGCTATCTTGTTTCTAAGCTCTATCCCCAGTGATTAGTCTCTACTACTATCAAATAATGAAAGCGATTGAATAATACAAATTGGATGAACTTTCCCACTCATAGTTCTATCACCTCTCATTCTTATTTTTCTTCAGTGGTCCTTCCTCTACCCATTCAGTCAAGATTGGTATTCCCTTCAGGACTTAGTGCTAGTCTACTTTTCTCCTCATATGCCAGGTAGATGCAGTCCCAACCATATTCAACCATGTTCTGGGGGTTCTCAAGTCTGTACAAGCCCAGACCTCCAGTTTGAACTTCCAAATTTAATCCTTATTTGGATTTCCCACAAGCATAGCAAATTCCCCATGTCCCATCCTTCCCATCCACCAAGTACCACCAAAAACTAACCTGCCCTTCCCCTTATACTCTCTCTCTCTCATGGAGTGGGAAATACCAGGATTTACCTAATAGCCATAGCAAGAAGACTGGGAGCCATACCAGACTTCAGACTTTCTCTCTACTCACTCTTCCCCTATCCCCTCCAGTCAGTCATGAAGTTTTGTCAACCTGACTGCTAAGTATCTTCTGATATCTCTTTCTGTCTAACTTGCATTGCCATGGTTCAAGTCTTCGTCACTCCCACAAGTAGGAGATAAATGAACTTACCAAACTGTTCCTCTTGACTTCTCCTGAATATGGTAGAATGACATACTCTTTGGTTGTGGACCAGAGCTGCTGATCCCCAGCCATGCTCTCAGTCTCTGCTGAGTGGGCAGTGACTATAATTTGCATCACATGATCTTGGTCCCCATAGCCAATTGGGCCAGGGATGGGTACCTGATCCAAGGGTGGTTCTTTCTATAGGCTCGATCAGCCAATATATGACTTGGGTGGCTGGTTGCAAAGTACAAGCTGGTAAAGTTTCTCCTTTGGAGGAACTTCCAGAATAGAGAAGCTGAGAGACTGGAATCACTGCATTGCTGAACAATAGGGTCAGTTGGACTGATGGGCGTGAGCAAGCTACAGTCATGAGAAAGCAGATACTGTACCTAAGGAGGGGAGCCAGTGAGCAAGATGAGAACAGGGAAAGAGAAGCTGAGGCACTGTGAGCTGGGTGCTGCCTCAGTTTCTGCTATCCTTTTCTTCTTATCATTTACATTTAATAGAATTTTAAGGACTCATGTTAATCCAATGCTTTATTTTTCCAGTTTTGACTGAGATATAGTTGACATACAGAATCATGTTGGTTTACATACATCATGAAGTGATTACCTCAATAAGTTTAGTGAATATCCATCATCTCATATAGATACAAAAATTACAGAAATAGAAATGTTATTCTTTTGCTGAGAACTCTTAGGATTTACTCTCTTAACACCTTTCATATGTAACATCCAGCACCGTTAATTATATTTATCGTGTTGTACATTACATCTCTTCTGTGGTTCTTTAAGAGTAATTCCCGAGGCCTGGCCCTGCTCTCATTCCTATTGTCAGAGTTCCGGGAGTCATGACATTATTATAAACAAACCAACAACCCTAGTCTGAGTGAACCCCTGCTTCGTTCAATAAATTGGCCAAAGAGTTATGTGTTCCAGCAAGCCTTTACCATGTTCTGATGAGACATCTGGAAGAAAGCAGTAACTGTAACCAAAAGCAGCAGTGTGCAGTCCCAAACTCAGTGTTCATTCCACTTCATTATTAAGCATTAGCTTAGGAAAAACAGAGAAGGTTTTTCACTGTTTCCTCTGGGAGTGGGAGAATATTATGAGCTTCTTGTGTCAAAATCAGTCAACAAATTGATCCCTAAACATAATTTTAGAAAGGAAAAGTAATTGCTGCTACAAATATGATACAAAAATGACTATAATAAGTGACATAACATTGTCTGATGCTTAGCAATGGTGGGATAATTAGATGACATGTTTCCAGAGAGCTGCCTTTCGACTTTCCAGCTGTTGAGACCAGAGGGATTACTGAAGGTCTCCAGGAATCTTAGACACAGGACTGCATTCCTCTCTCAAACAAGCGTAATTAAATTCATGGAAGATCTATAGATAAAAAACGTTAGGTACATGCAATCAATGCTCTGAATATGGAATACAATTAGCATGTTTATTTATGTTTCCCTCTATCCCTATAAAATGTATTCATTGGGAGTTTCTCCCTCTGTTTAGGGTAAAATAAAAACCAGGTAGTGTTAGGACTATTTTGAGCATTCTTAGGCAACAGAAATCTTAGGCAAGTGGTCAATCATAAGGAAATTAACCCTGAATATTCATTGGAAGAACTGATGCTGAAACTGAAGTTCCAATACTTTGGCCACCTGATATGAAAAGCCAATTCATTGGAAAAGACCCTGATGCTAGGTAAGATTGAAGGCAGGAGGAGAAGGGGATGGCAGAGGATGAGGTGGTTAGATGGCATCACCAACTCAGTGAACGTGAATCTGAGCAAACTCCTGGAGACAGTGAAGGACAGGGAAGCCTGAGGTGCTGCAGTCCATGGGGTCACAGAGTTGGATATGGCTTAGTGACTGAACAACAGGCAATAGAAAATCCTTGGTCACTCTAAATCACCTTTTAGTGCATCAATTCCTATGTTGCATAATGTGGAACTTGGTTTAAAATTACGTCTTCCTATTACCCCAGTGAGAAGCCACGTGTAGTCAGTCAGCTGAGGAAGGAGAAGGTCTTTCTTTCCCTGCTTCTGCCAGGTTTTGATCCTTCTGGGGCTGTGGTGCAGACATTTCACAGAGACTTCCGTGGGTTTGTGGGAGGCTGCACTCCTAGCTGGTATCATTCACCTGCTATTTCCTTGATTCATGGCTTGAGCAATGAGCTCTCCTCACTGTGCCCAAGCTTTCCCCAGCCTTTTTACTTTGGTGGGAAGCGAGAGCATATTTTTCTTTTAAAACATCCTCCAAATATCCTCTCTCCCCAGTCTCCAGCAATCCTTACATGATCTCGTATTTCCTTTGGAATGTGGCACCTCATGTGTCTTTGTGCCTCAGCCAACACTTTAGTTTTAACACCTTATGAGTACATGGTGGATTTTTGTTTGCTTGTTTGAAACCCTAATGTCAGAAATGTGTTGTTTGGATGAAGTCCCTGCAGATCCTCCACACATGGCTATCCTCAAGCAAGAAGTGGTCCAAGAGAACAACCTCCAGGGTCTCTGGCCAGCCCCGATTTCTGAAGGGAACCAGTGGATTCTCTACTTCTTAGCTCAGCAGGGCCTGAAACTCTTGGACCAATAGCCCGAGAACATGGGCCATTTAGCTTTCAAGTTGCCTGGAGCAGGGAGGAAGGAACACAGGGTGCCCAGACACACGAGAGGGTGATCTTGTTTGTGGCCCCCTCAGCCCTGGTTGTACTGAAGATGCCAATGTCCTGTAGGGCTCCTCAGGGGACTTCTGAGCTTAGCATGCTTGAGGACTAGGAGGACTGAGAAGGGCTGGAGTAGAGAGGCCAGATACCTCTGAAGACTCAGGAGCCAGAAGGGCTGACTCTGGGCGAGGGTAGGGAGTAAGAGAGGGCACTGCTGCAGGGAAAACACCACCTTACCTGAAGTCCTTCACCATGTGGACCCCTATCTATTTCATCAGTCTTATGTCCTTCACTTCCCTCCCCTTCATGCCAGCCACACAAAGCCAGCTGCCATTTTCGAAATATGCCATGCCCTTCCACACTCTTACTTTTCACCTAATTTAAGTCTAATTTTCTGTGACGTCTTCCTGCCACTTTCCCCGTCTGACTGCTGTACCACTTTTCACCTGTCTCAGCTCCAACTCTCACAATGCTACATCGTAGTGCTTTGTCAACTTGCCTCTCTCTGCTGCCCGAGACAGTGAGTGTCTCTGAGACAAGGACTGTGCCTGATTCACTTTTACACTCCCACCACCTCCCACTGAGCTTCAGTGTTGTAAGGACTTCTATTAGTTTTCTATTGCTGTGTAAAAAATTACAGCAAACTTAGCAGCTTGAAACAACACACATTTATTATCTCATAGTGTCTGTAGATCAGATGTCTCGGCATAGTGTGGCTGAATTCTCTGATCAAATTCTCACTGAGCTGAACCCAAGATATAAATAACCCAGGGCTGTGATTCTCACCTGGGTTGCATGGGCCTCTTCTCGACTCACTGATTGTCAACAGGATTCATCTCCTTGAAGCTGTAGGGCTGATGTCATTTTCCTGCTGGCTGTTGGCCAGGTACTACTCTCAGCTTCCAGAGGTTGCCCAGTTCCTTGCCTTGTTGGCAATTCACAATAATGATGTCTGATTCTTTCTAGGCTGTTAGGAGCAGATCTTTCTCTCTCTCTTTTTTTTTTTCACTAGGCAAAGAATTTTATCTATCTTTGTTTCAAACTTTATTCTTAGGCTTCCTCAGCTTAATTAGCTGCCAAGAATGAATTGTATATAAGCAAAAACTGAAAAGAGCTGCAGTGTCCAGGGACTTAGGATTAAAAATATTAAGAGATCTAGATTTTATCAGATCCATAAACAAAATTTTAAAAAGCAGTCATAATATACAATGGCAGCTTCCAGTAACTTCTTCAAGATTTATTTTCTTCAGAAGTTACCTCAGTTCAGTTTGCTTCATTCTTGGAAGCCTCATCAAAATTCTCCACAAGATCTGGAACATCATCATCATCCTCCTCTCCAGTGGCAAGTGGTGCTTTTCCATCCACAGATTGTTTGGGCAGAGCTTCAGCCAGTCTCCTTTCCTTAAACTGATCAGACTGTCTGCGCCAAGTTGGTTTAAGATGCTGGGGAGAATTTCTTCCAGTTGCTTTGACTCAGCATGGCCTGTAATGGTGAAGGTGTTTGCTGCCAGAGATGCCTGAACTTTAGGGTTGTTTAAGTGGATCACTGTTCCTTGATTTGTGAACACATTCACCTCTTCAGTACCAGAGATATTGTTTACCCCAACTTCTTTCAAAGAGAACTGAAGTTTTTTGTCATCTACTGTGGCTGTTCTACGAGCCACCTTCTTCTTTCTGCAAGCAGTTCCTTTCCCACCAATGTGCACTTGTGCCTACAGTTTGGTGAGTTTCTCTTGGTTCATGAGTTTCTTTCATCTTGTTGGAGTGGAAATGGGGGCGTGCAGGGACTAGGGTTGGCACATCTCTTTGATTTCATTTTCTGCAACCAGCCAGAGAGAACCAGGCTGCTTTTAATGGGCTCACCTGATTAGACCAGGCCCACCCTAGATCATCTTCTTTTGCCCTGTAATGTAACATAATCACAGCGAGGATATTTCATCATATCCATAAGTTTCACCCATATTCAAAGGGGAGAGAATACAAGGGTAATGGTTCTTTGGGGTCCTCCTAGAATTTTGCCTACCATAGGGCTCAATGAATATTTATAAAATCAAATGACATGTTCCAAAATTTATAAATTAGAAACACTGACATTCAGTTGTAAGATTTTTTTTTCCTGTTGTTACTTTGGAAGGTTTCTAAAGTTGTTTCTTAATTGTGTTGGTCCAGAATGGTTAAGAATGCTTTATGCGAGATAACACAAGGCCCCCACCCAGGTGGTACTAGAGATTTGGGGTGCGTAGCAAGACCTAGTCTATCTGACTGGCTGTGTGACTTAGTTAACTTCCTGAAACTCTGAATGTCAGAGTCCTTTTCATGTATAAAATGAGGGGGGTGGATCTAAACAATGTCTAAGATTGGCCAGCTTTAAAATTCTCTAATTTCTAAGACTAACTCATACTGATAAAATTATAATCTAGCTAAGTGACTCACAATATCCAAATTCATTGAAATAGTTTACAAAAGAATTTTATTATAGATGAAATTGCAATGATGTGATTTTAAGAGAAAAAGGCAGTTTTGTTTTTAAATGAATTGATTCCTCTATTGGCTGAAAGTGAAAGTGAAAGTGAAGTCGCTCAGTCGTGTCCGACTCTTAGTGACCCCATGGACTGCAGCCTACCAGGCTCCTCTGTCCATGGGATTTTCCAGGCAATTGGCTGAACCTGACTATAAATTGAGAGAATACAACTACGTTTTTAATACTCTACATAAGGTGGTAAACAGTATTTTGTCTTTAGGTGACATATCTGTTCAGTTATGGTCAGATGTGAATTTTCCCCAAGATATTAAAACCTGATAAAACCACTGTCTTAAAATATTCTCAATTAACTCAATTGATGATAACTGAAAAACTATGAAAGGCAGTACTCAAATATTACAAATCAGTTCACTGACTATGTATAAAATATGTTGAGATTCTTACATACATTTTGGGGTTCAAGTCTTTTGTTTTTCTCAATGAAATGTCTTTGGCTAGGATAGTTTATTCTCTTCTGTCCAAAAAAATGAGCTCTAATTTTAAACAGGTATTATTAAATTCCTCTGAAATAGACTTCATGCAGATGTATTTGTTAAAACATCCTTTTATTGACTGTGTTCAGTTATCAGCAATTCACATTTCACTTTATCTACCAAGTGGAAGAACATTTATCCTTTCATTAAAAAGTTAAGCCCTTAGGGCAGCAGCAGGGACACAGAGCCTTCTTATAAACAGCTCTGTCCAGTGAATGTGAGATGCTTCCATATTAATACAAAAGAGTAAAATAAATAAAACAAGTGGATTTCTCCTGCCTTCCATCATCCCTTCCCTGCCAATACACTCCAATTATTTTATAAAATGCCAGAACGTAAACAGTTCCCACATTGGTACTTCCATTAATCACAAGAGGAATATCACTATTTGGTACCACTGAGTTCAGAACATCTGTAGAGCTGTGTGAAAATGACAAAAGGAGTTGGAAGCCACGGTCATTTCCTCAGGAAAACACATTCTGGACAGAGAAGGTAGAAAATCATGAGGGTGTTTGTCAGCCTCCCGCACCTTGCTGCTCAAGTTTCTGGAGCTGTTTTTCAAGTTTTGAGATGTTTACTCGATGCATCATCAGAAACTGGCCATTCAAATGAAAGACGGGGATGTCAAATTTATACCTGTCATACCAAGCAGAGTTTTCTGGAAGTGTGATGTCCACCTCCTGTAAAATAAACTGAAACAGAGACAGACTAAAGCTCTATTTTTCAGCAACATGGAACAATGCAATGGTTATAGTGACAAACTGAACCCCAGACTCAGTTCTAACACTCAGAGATTTTTTTACTGTTGTTGTTTGTTTGAGGTCCACGGTCATCTAATGACCTTGATTTCCCTAAACTGATTGATTTCTTTATATTCCTTAATTCTCTATTTCGCTACTTTTCTGTTATATATGTTAGGTTCAGCATTACTACTCTGTTGAAATGAAATAAAGTATGTCCCCAACTGGGAAGCTGCCTGAGACTCAAGAAAGACATGTTTGGACTGGAAGATTGGGAAAGGTGTCACAGTTTGAAGCTGGAAAACATTTCCATGGAAATGACAAAATAACATAAAAGGAATAGGGACAAAAGCTTAAAGCATGAATACTGTACCAATAACTCATTTTAACAGTCAGAGTAAGAAAACCAGTGCTTCTCAGAGAAAAACACTTAGGTGTAATGACTTTTATGGAAATCAGCACTGAAATCTCTCTGAAGAACACAAAGAAAATTTAAATGAAAAATTTAAATGAAAAATCATTTAATGTCTCTTCCTAAAGAAAGGATCCAGAGAGATGCTTTGTCTTATACTACACATACTATCCATTCCATATACATAAACCTATAGTGTATCATATTACCCGGTTTTTATAAGGCTCCAGTACTTCCTTGGCTTCATCACAAAGGGGACATGGATCCTATAGGAAGAAAAAAGCCATTAATCCCAGAGAAATGGCATTCAGCTGGACAAAAGCCACAAGAAGCAGATTATACTTAATTTAAAGGACTATTTTCTCCCAGGTTAATTATACTGTTTTATTTCCAAAGCAAAACACTGCTACAGAATCTTATAAATAGCTAGTATTTCATGGTAAATGGGCTTTTGGCAATTTTTAATTGTGTTTTGATTCTTTTCTCTACAAGCATATTTATCCAGTAAATGTTGACGCTTACATGTTACACATATATATGTGTGCATATATGTGTATATATATGTACACGCAATACATTTAGATGTTTATATGTTCTTATTACTGGCTTAGTATAATCGATACCTGGGAAGATCATTTTCCAAACATCTATAGTTTTAGGGCTTTGTCCTTCCTAGATGAGGAGCACCTTCTAGGCCTGGCTGACATTGCCAGAATGTCTTAAAATCTGTTTTGACTGGGGGTACTGAGCTTTGCCAGCCTGTTTTTCCATTTATTTTATCCTTTGTTTTTCTTTGGCCACGCCATGCGGCTTGAGGGCTCTTAGTTCCCTGACCAGGGATTGAACCTCGACTCATAGCAGTAAAAGCATGGAGTCCTAACCCCTGGGCTGCCAGGGAAGTCCCCAGCCTGTTTTTCCTAATAACCCACTGGGATGGAGTTAGATAGTTACTGCTCCGTCTTTAGAAGGGAAAAATCTCTTTACTTTGGATGCTGATGTTACCAACTCTTTAATGTTTTGTCAGTTTTCTCATTGTAAGTGTCAGTAGTAGGTTTCCCAGAGTAACTCCACCATAGGAGCATGCAAGTTTCAGTGGCTGCTGTTGTTTGCAGTCTAACTGTCTAGAGAAGTCTGCCGAGAATGCTGTGGACCATTGGCAGATTTTAAAGGCTTGTAAGGCCCTGACTCAGTGAACAAGGACTATTGTAGGCTCTCTTGTATGAGCCAAAAACAGATTCAACGTTACTGAGGCTTATATAAAACCTGCTTTTTAACAGGATAGAAAACGATGAGCTGTTATAGAGGCCCTTCCTCCAGCTTAACTCACCATATTTTGAAATAAGAGCCCAGATCATCAAAAAGACATTTTCCTTCAGAAAGGTCTTTCTGGCCCTATTTTCCTGCTTCAGAGAATTGGGCTCATTATGTTATTATTAGCATTATAATAAACAGATTATGGATAGTCTGTGATTTTTAAGATAACCACATTAAAATTTTCTGAAAAAGTTCAAAAAAGTCAAGAGAGGATCTTAAAAGCAAAAGCAAAACAAAAACCAGTGAAAATGCAGAAGTACTTGCTTTTATAATAAAGAACTTTAGTAGATCTAGGATCACTTTTTTTTTTTTTTTAATAAACCCAGGGACCATGGAAGTCTGGGCAAATTATCACAGTTGTATGTATTTTTATGAGGAAAGGTTCATCAAATTTTAAAGAAATCTATGACAAGATGGTAAAGAATGCAAGAGACCTGGGTCTGATCTCTGGATCAGGAAGATCCCCTGGAGAAGGGAATGGCTGCGCACTCCAGTATTCTTACCTGGAGAATTTCATGGACAGAGAAGCCTGGCAGGAGTCCATAGAGTTGCAAAGAATTGGACACAACTGAGCAACTAACACACACATACCCTAGCTCTTCGACTACAGATAACTCAGGGACTAGCCAGTCATAGACAATGGATAGTGTGAGGCTTTTGCTGGGGTTTCTGTGGATACCTGAAATGTGAGATCTTGGATTGGGATTGCTGTAGTTATCCATCTGAAGAGCCAGTGTGCAGTGATTTAACTCAGAGAATGTGGAGCTGAAGAGATTGGTAATATGCTTAAGTTGCAGAATCAAGCTACTTCTGAAACCAGACTAACACATAAAATCCCTTTTTTGTTTAAGCCACTCTGGGAAGTACTTTCTATTATTTATAACTGGAAGAAACCTGATATGTACTTTTTCTTTCAGAGAACTGGGAACTCCTGGAGGTGACAGTAATATCTTGTATGTCTAATGACACAAATGAAGGGTTCAGTACAAGTTTTAAGCTGAATGGAAGATTAGTGAAGGTTGTTTTTTTTTTTTGGCACATGTGTTGGCTTACTTAGGCTTCCCTGGTGGCTCAGATGGCAAAGAGTCTGCTTGCAATGTGGGAGACTTGAGTTTGATCCCTGAGTTGGGAAGATACCCCAGAGGAGCAAATGGCAACCCACTCCAGTATTTTTGCCTGGAAAATCCCATGGACACAGGAGCCTGGCAGGCTACAGTCCATGGGGTCACAAAGAGTCGGACACGACCGAGCGACTTCACTTTCTTTTTTGGCTTACTTGGCTGTTGTTCAAACTGAAAAATAGTGCAGAATAGTCAGGCCGAATGAGCACCATTAACCTTAAGGGATTATTTTATTTTTGTGGTTAATTTTCACATGCATTTCTCATATGTAGACACAGATTATGAAATATTTTTGTTCCATAATAGTGAAATATATTATTATGAATATGAAAAGTAGTTAAGATTATTTTCAGTAAGAAATTAATTTTAAAATTTTATTAGATAATTGTCAGATATACTCAAGTTGCTAAAATGCCTGAAATCTGAGTAAGTCTATTAAAAAAGAGACCTTTTTTGTTTGAATTGCAGTATTTTTCACTAAAGTTAATTCTGTTACCCAGCACTTTATTTCTTTTTTGATTATAAATCACACAAAGTAATGTTAATTAGCAAAAGGAAATCTATAATGTTTGTCTTATAAGTTTTAGAGGAAAAATCTCTTAAAAAATTTACACTTGCTTTATGGCTAAAAGTAATGTTAGGGATAAGAAAATAAGTACAGTCAGTCCTCATTACTTGTGGATTCTGTATCTTCGAATTCATCTATTCACTAAAACTTATTTGTTACCCTAAAATTAACACCCAAGCTTTTGCAGTCATTCATGGATATGCAATTGCATAGAGCAGTGAAAAATCTGAGTTGCCCAAAGTGTACATTTCCAGCTGAATTGCAACAAGATGATGCTCTTTCTTATTCTAGCTCTCATACTGTAAACAAGTATCCTTTTCATGATCTACTTCAGTTCAGTCGCTCAGTCATGTCTGACTCTTTGCGACCCCATGGACTGCAGCATGCCAGGCTTCCCTGTCCATCACCAACTCCTGGAGCTTGCTCAAACTCATGCCCATTGAGTCCATGATGCCATCCAACCACCTCATCCTCTGTTGTCCCCTTCTCCTCCTGCCTTCAATCTCTCCAAGCATCAAGGTCTTTTCTAATGAGTTAGTTCTTCGCATCAGGCGGCCAAATCATGATCTACTCAGTGCCATGCTTCTTGCATCTTTGTGTTTTTCTGCCATTTAAAATAGCCCAAGTGCAGTGCTGAAGTGCTGTCCAGTGTTTCTAAGCATAAGAAGGCTGTGATGTGCCTTAGGGAGAAAGTACTGTGTTAGATAAGCTTTGTTCAGGCATATGTTATGGTGCTGCTGGCCCTGAGCTCAGTGTTAATGAATCAACAGTATATATTAAACAAGGTGCCTTTAAACAGAAACACACATAAAACAAGGTTATGTATTTTTTCCCCTCCTCTTATCCTCTCTTGACCAACTCCCTAGAACTTTCTCCTCATCATTTCTCTGAAAATGCTCATAAGTTCCAATGACCTTCATGTTGCCAAATCCATTGGTCAGTTTTCAGACTTCATTCTTTCAAACTACCAGCAGTATTTGGCAGAGCCAACCATCCTCCTTAAAACAAAGGCTATGTATTGATCAGCTGACAAAAACGTTGTGACCAGATGCTCAAAGGACTCTAACCCTATATTCGCCCTAGGAGCAGTGGTTTGGTACTTGCTAATTCAGTATTTGTAGCGACTTTACAGACTATAACTATCACAAATAACAAGAACTGACTATATTTCTAAATGATACACTTGTCAACATCAGTTCTTTTCTTTCAATGTAAGGATTAGATGACAAATATATTAATTTACTCTCTGAAAACACTGAGACAATGAAGTAGCTGGGTAGGATAAGAGTTACCACTGCTGTAAACTGATGAGTGGGTCTGAAGAAAATTTATACCATTGCTTGCTTTCCTTTCAACATTTTCCCCCTTTCTTAAATGTACAACTTTCTTCCCCCAACATTTGAATATTTATGTTTTTAAAGTCGTCATTTTACTTTTTCCTCTGTACCTTTGTGAATAAGGTCAGCACAGGCAGAGCAGTCTTTGAGGCAAAGAGATTTCTCAAGAGCAGCTGAAAGGAGTGTTTGGCAAGTTGCATGCTATTTCCTTGAAACCAGAGCATCTTAATTCTGCCAAAAGAAAAAGAGAGCAGTAAACTTATGTGCCCTAGACTTTGCTCTTTATAATAGGAACAGTAAGCTGCAAGTCTGTAATGGAATTTGAAGACTTCAGATGTGCTTCTTGGAGTCCAGGAGTGGCAGAGAGGTCAAGATATTTGGCAAGTCTCCATGATGCCTCAATATGTACTATATTCCAAAGAAAACAGAATTTAGAAGGAGAAAAATCCAAATGTATGGATTAACTGTGTCTAACCACTTGGTTTCTGTAAGCAAATTGCATGCGTGTGTTAATGAGAATAAAAAATCAACTTTCACCTGTAGGTTTTGCTAGCATCCTGATGATCTTCTAAAGTGTGGAAGTTTCCTGAGATGGTTTTTATTTGCAGAGGTAGCTTATCTTATTGGTAGGCATTCAACACTGCCCAGCCACCTTCACGGTAAAGGAACAGTAAGTAAGCACAAGTCTCCAGCTGAAGGTTAAGGCTATTACTTATGAGATCTGTACTCCTCTGCTGCAAGAGGTGGGGCAACACAGAGCGGAACTTAGAGGAACTTACAGGGAGAATTAGGCTGAGCTAACTTGTCAAAAACAAAAATCTACTCAACTCTTTTAAGAAGTGTTTCAAAAGGAGGTTGCCATCATTTTTGAAAACATCCACAAATGTACTAGTGTTTCTGCTGGAGAGATTCCAATAAGAACAGCTTGGTAACAGCAGCATGTCAAACACTAGGCTTTGAAGTTCTCTCATCCTGCTACTTTGCATGACATAAGACACCCTACTTATTTCTAGTTATTCTACTGAGCCTCCAGCTTTGTCCTGTAAACTACATATATGATCATTTTACTTTTAAAACACATGCACTGTTGACTTTATTGCTTATCAATATTCCTAGCATGAATTCATTCCTGGGATCTTCATTTCTTAACTTCTCTTTACTCCATCTCTCCAACTTCGTCTATCAGTTTTCCCCTCCCTTAACTTGGCAAGTTGCAGAGCAAAGATTTTCTTTCTGTTCCTTGAATAACCAAAGATTATTTCTTCATCAGGATTTCTGCACTTCCTGTCCCCTTGTGTGAAAAACTCTTAAGTAGCTTCTCATTTGGCCTGGGCACATGTCACTTCCTTAGAGATGCCTTAGTGACTACCTTATCAACATGGGCCAGTCCACTGCTCTCCTTCCTCGTATCCTGCTATAGTTTTCTATTATCCTTCACGATCTAAAATTGTTTCTTTACCTGTATGTTCCCTTTACAACAACATGAGTTCCACAGGAGCAGATAATCACTCCAGTAATTCCTGAGTGTCTACAATTAACCTGGTGTATAGTAGCTGTTTAAATAATTGTTTGAATGTTAATAGTATTAGAGTGAGCCTTTCTCCTCCTCTCCAGTTTCACCTCTACCCCTCATCAGACACTCAGTGTGCAGAGCAGTCACTGTTTGGGTAGAACTGATATCCTAACTAAAGGTAAGCGCTCCATGGTGTGTGCACAAGAAGCAGGCAGGGCACTGCAGCTGGTGCCAGCCCTTCCCCACCATCTCGAGTCTCGTTCTGCTCTGCTCCACAGAGCAGGCTTGTATTAACTGTGCACTGGGCTCCTGGTGACCAGGTCTCTCAGTGTTTTAGCTTCAAACTCATTTCAATCAGAATGATATGACTTTAAGAGCACTAAACCCATATCAAACTAGAGTAAAGACAGACAAAAGGACTGAATTCTGACCTGTGGAAACAATAATCTTTCCCTCTCTCTTAAACCCTTAGTCTTCTAGTTCTCCCTGGATCTCCCTGCTAACTAAATGATCCTGATAATGCATAAAAAAGAATGTGATAAGAATTCTGCAAGGACCCAGCATTATTCTAAGGTGGAAAGTAGATCTAAACAGTTTCACAATATGCTGTGCTACTCTCAACTAAGCGATAAGCCCTGGTGTATATATTTTCCATAAATTCAGCAGAATCAGCACTCCAATAGGTGAATGTGGTTGGAGACAGAGCTTCAAAACATGTCTCAGAAGATATATACAGAAGATATAAATGAAGGGGGAAAGCAGAATGTTAGCCATGTTTGCACTAGGTACAAATTTCTGCATCATTGGTTTGAGGAAAGCATTATGCTAACAGTGACACACCCTCCTAGGGTATGAAGGTAAAGAAGCTGTATTAAATGAAGGAGAAAGAAAATTCTGATCAGTTTTGTGAGAGTAAAAACAGAAAGGCAGCCCTGGAAATGAGAAGCAGGCCATGTAAGGCAGCGACCTAAGATGACAACCAGGATAGTGAACGGCAGCTATGTGCTTTGGGTGGAAGGATTTAAGATTTATTGATGTCTATTGGTAAGGAATAGGCAACTTATTGCTTTTAGCTAGCTAAGTTGAGACTGAGGTGTTAAGGCTTTCTTAAAAAAAAAAAAATCACAATCACAGTGGAAATCTGCTTTAGTATTTCCAACATGAGAAAACACAGCATGCGGTCTTGGTTGCACCCAAGACAAATAAAACCTGTCATAGTAAACAGAGTTGCTATTCATTCCAGATTTGCAAGAATACTTGTTCAACTAACCCAGAAAGCTAAATAAAGTCTTCAGAGATGCCACTACCGTTCTGCCTAAACTAGTTCTCTTCTCCATGTTAGTCTCCATTTCTCCTTTTTTTCTCCCATGTGAATTTAATCACTTAAACATGGAACATTTGTTTATTGAGAAATGCATTAGCATTATGCAGTTTTACTACCTGCATATTTTCCAAATGCCCTAAGGCACATGCATTTTACCACACTGTTAAATTAACTTATTTCTTTGTAAGCACTGTATTATAAAATTATATTGGAGTCTGATACATAAAAAAAAAATTCCCTATACCTCTCCTAGGCAGAAATAAGATATTAAAGCTAAAGTTCTGACCACTGGAGTTCACTTAGTTTTAAAAATAAAAAGTAAAATGAAGAATGGAACACTCCAACTGGAATCCTATAATATTCTTCTTAGAATATTTTATTAACTCTGTAAACCCTAATACCATTGCTGTCAATGTCATATTCACCCAATCATGCTTTCTTGAAGTAAAATCTTCATATAGACTACTCTGTCAATGTGACATTTTCATAGTTCTATTATTTTTGAACAGTATCTCAGCACTGTAAGAAATATTCTGAAAGGTGGTCTGTACCTGTTGTTGGCTCATGACTAGAAGGACAACACCTTTTTGATTATGTCATTGAATTTAGTCATGAAATGTGTGTCTTTACTATACACACATACACAATTTTATCCTTTGTATTCTGTTACATGCCTCTGTAATATAAGCAAAAAGAGCTGTGTGCATAATATCAAAAAAGAACAATTGGGTCACCTTTGTCACAGACAAAAAAAAAGTATAAGACTGGATTTAGAATGTGTCTAAAGCAAATTCCACAGCCTAACAATAAAGATGGTGACTCCAGCTGTTTCAAGTACACGGCTGCTCAAAGGCATGGATCACCCCAAAAGAGAGAGGGAATGCTGGCTTTTCAACAAAACTGAGGCCGACTTCAGCGGTCTTATGGCCTAATCAAATATAGCATGGGGGAGGGCTGACTGGACCCAATTCCATCCTCCTTGAAGCAGTATAAGAAAGGTAACTTTATAGCGCTTTCCCTTCGAAGCACTGAAGGCCATACCATTAAAGCAACTGATCAGAGGACAGAAAGAAGCCAGGGTCATTTGCGCCTTTATTAAGGATTATTCATTTCTTGCACGAGGAGCTGCCCATGCTCTGGCTGCACATCACTTTTGTGGGGCTCCTGGTGTTGGAGAAGACTCATGAGAGTCCCTTGGACTGCAAGGAGATCCAACCAGTCCATCCTAAAGGAAATCAGTCCTGGGTGTTCATTAGAAGGACTGATGTTAAAGTTGAAACTCCAATACTTTGGCCACCTGATGCGAAGAGCTGACTCGTTTGAAAAGACTCTGATGCTGGGAAAGATTGAGGGCAGGAGGAGAAGGGGACAACAGAGGATGAGATGGTTGGATGGCATCACTGACTCAATGGACATGGGTTTGGGTGGACTCTGGGAGTTGGTGATGGACAGGGAGGCCTGATGTGCTGTGGTTCATGGGGTCGCAAAGAGTCGGACACGACTGAGCGACTGAACTGAACTGGATTCTTCAAATGCTGTGTGTGTCTGGTTAGAAGGCAAACAACATTGTTCTCACTTGGGGAGAGAAACTGACCTTCACAGATCAGAATTTTTATTCATTCAAAGAATCCTTTGGCACACCGAATCTCCAAGCTCACATGACCTCTCATCAGCAAGCTGCAGTGTTGTTAGTTCATGTGCAAAATCAAAAAGTCTATATAAGCTCAGGTACCACCTTCATTCAGTTCAGTTCAGTTTAGTCGCTCAGTTGTGTCCAACTCTTTGCAACCCCATGGACTGCAGCACACCAGGCTTCCGGGTCCATCACCAACTCCAAAAGCTTTCTCAAACTCACGCCCATTTTTTTCAGTGAAGCAGAAGTAGATGTTTTTCTGGAATTCTCTTGCTTTCTCTATGATCCAACGAATGTTGGCAATTTGATCTCTGGTTCCTCTGCCTTTTCTAAATCCAGCCTATACATCTGGAAGTTCTCAGTTCACATACTGTTGAAGCCTAGCTTGGAGAATTTCGAACATTACTTTGATAGTGTGAGATGAGTGCAGCTGTGCAGTAGTTTGAACATTCTTTGGCATTGCCTTTCTTTGGGGTTGGAATGAAAACTGACCTTTTCCAGTGCTGAGTTTTCCAAAATTGCTGGGATATTCAGTGCAGGTCTTTCACATCATCATCTTTTAGGATTTGAAATTGCTCAGCTGCAATTACATCACCTCCACTAGCTTTGTTTGTAGTGATGCTAAGGCCCACAAGACTTCACACTCCAGGATGTTTAGCTCTAGGTGAGTGATCATACTATCATCATGGTTATCTGGGTCATTAAGGGTCTTTTTTGGGTCTTATAGTTCTTCTGTGTATTCTTGCCACCTCTTCTTAGTATCTTCTGCTTCTGTTAGGTCCATACCATTTCTGTCCTTTATTGTGCCCATCTTTGCATGAAATGTTCCCCTGCATCTCTAATTTTCTTAAAGAGATCTCCAGTCTTTCCCATTCTATTGTTTTCCTCTATTTCTTTGCATTGATCACTGAGGAAGGCTTTCTTATCTCTCCTTACTCTTCTTTGGAACTTTGTACTCAGATGAATATATCTTTCATTTTCTCCTTTGTTTGCCTTTCACTTCTCTTCTTTTCTCAGCTATGTGTAGGGCCTCCTCAGACAACCATTTTGCTTTTTTGCATTTCTTTCTCTAGAGGATGGTTTTGATCACCACCTCCTATACAGTGTTACGAACCTCCATCTATAGTTCTTTAGGCATTCTATCTATCAGATCCAATCCCTTCAATCTATTTGTCACTTCCACTGTATAATTGTAAGAGATTTCATTTAGGTCATACCTGAATTATCTAGTTGTTTTCCCTACTTTCTTCAATTTATGCCTGAATTTTGCAATAAGAAGTTCATGATTTGAGCCATAGTCAGCTCCTGGTCTTGTTTTTGCTGACTATATACAGCTTCTTCATCCTCAGCTGCAAAAAATATAATCAATCTGATTTTGGTATTGACTATCTGGTGATGTCCAGGTGTAGAGTTGTCTCTTGTGTTGTTGGAAGAGGTTATTTGCTATGACCAGTGTGTTCTCTTAGCAAAATTCTGTTAGTCTTTGCCCTGCTTCATTTTGTACTCCAAGTCCAAACGTTGGAGCTTCTTCACAAGAGTATAATGTAAATTTAATACTGAGCTGGAATTAACCTAAGACTATTACCGTTGCTCTTGCTGGACCTGAGTTCCAGAAAAAGAGGCACAGGGCTTCTGTTCAGTCATTTGTGCCACATGAGATATTAAGTGCTCCATTTCACAATCAGTACCATCTAAGTATAACATTCCTATTGTTACCTAGTGACTAGAAACACATGTGTGTGTGCACACACACACAGGCCCACACAAACACCCCTCTATTGGGAACAAAATCCAATAGATTTTGTATTTTTGATTATTGAGAGCTCATGTAATAAAGTGAGAGTGCTCTTAGGGCACTCATCTGGGTTACTTGGCTCTCCTTAATCCAGAGAAACAGGGATGAATGATGCCTCCCCAGGGGTCTTATGTGCTTGTGGTCAGTCAGTAGTGTCTAAACCTCCCTCTCTCCCAAACATTTGGGAGCCTAGCCTGGGATCCTGCGCCCAAGGGTGGAGCCAAGAGTGACAAGGTGAGGTGGCGTTCAGGGGCCCAGTCAAAGCTGCAGACTGAGCTGATCCTTTGAGGTGTCGGTTCCAAGAGTAAGCAGGGTTAGAATGAGGCTGCAGAACAGAAACAGAGGGTAGGGGGTGGAAGGCAGCCTGGAGGGGGGCCCTCACTCCCTGGGTGGGACCTCAGGTGCTTTTTCAGTACCTCAGCTGCAGCAGTCAGGGTACCTGGCCAGGGGAACTGTCAAGGAGATAGCCCCAACTCAGACATGATGTTACAACAAGGATCCCTGGCTCACCATGCACCTGTGGGGCCACCTGTACATGGCTTCATGCTCAGCTCCGTTCTTTTTTAAAATAATGTAACACTGTATTAGTTTCAGATATAAAATATACTGATTTGATATTTGCACATACTGTGAGATGATTATCACAGCCTCATCTGTCTGTGATCCAGACTGCTGACTTGATCCCACATAACACATGAGATCCTGAGCAGACACACCCACACGTCCACCCCGCTCCCTGCAGCTTCTACTTCTAGGATTCAGTGGCAACAGGTTCATCACACTGGGGAAAGAGAAGCCTGTAGAGAGAAGCAGTTCCAGAAAGGTATGACTGGTCACATGAGTTCCTAGAGACAAAACCCCCTGTTTAACTTTCTTTTAAATGATTACTATGACTCTGGGGTTTCCAAGTATCTGGATGTCTCTACTCCACTGTTTGGAAGCAATGGGTGCTCTGTTCATTTACATTCAACGCAGTGGTCTGCACAAAAAGTTTTTTAACTGTTTGAAGTGTGGGCCCTGGCCTACCCAATAAGATTACAACTCCTCCGAAGGTATATCGGATTTACACGTCCATCACTTGGTATATACACTCTGCTCCTCTACACCACTCCCTTCAAATTCTCAGTAAAATTAAGCCCTTATTGTTTTTTCTTCATCCTGTCTGGTGTTTAGCCCATTTCTTTCCCTCCAAATAAAACTCTCACATGGAGAAATCAACTCCACATTCTGCATATGAGCAACAAGCACTAGAGAGAGACACGCTCCAATGGATTTAGGAGGGAGTTAAATTCTTCACTGAAACAATATAAACACAGGGGAGATCACAACAGGGACATCTAATGGGCAACTTTAGATGTCATAGAGAAAAGAAGAGAAGAGTACTGTGGGCTGATGTTGGAACTGGTTTCACGAGAGAAGGATCCTAAGTCATGTAGGATTTGGATACGTAGAAAAGGGGAAAGCATTCTGAAGTCAGGGTTAGACACAAAGACATGAGGTAGGAATGCTGTGGCCTTTTGGATGGGAGCCAAAGAAGGGTTTTAAAGAAGAGAGAGATGCGATAAAATCAGTATTTTAGGAGACTGATCTGGCAGCAGCGAGCAGGATAGACTGCAAAGGAAAGAAGAATGGAGGCAGGAAAGAGTTGAGTTATGAAAATCTAGGTGTGGGATGAGAGTCACTCATTCAACAATTACCTGCTGTTTTCCACGTATGAGATACTCATAGGTACTGGGTTCAGCGGTGCACCAAAAAGTTAAGTCCCTGCCCGCATGGGGTCCATACTGTCCCTGGGCACATTAAAGAGACTCTTAGGTCAGACAACGTCAGACAGTAGTAAGCCGAGGGGAGGGAGTGAAACAGGGTGATGTAACCAAGGCAGGCCTTTAAATAAGGTGCTCTGAGCAGGTGTCATTTTTGCTGAGACCCAAGGTTAAGAAGGTACAAAGATCTGAAAGAAGAGCATTGTGGGAAAGAGAACAGTAAGTGCAAAGGCTCTAGGGTGAGGACAACTTTGATTTAGTGGAAGAACAGAAAGGACAGTGTGGCTAAAGCAAGTAAGCAAGGCGAACAGTGGAGAAGACAGGTCAGTGGGGGCTGGAACATCTAAGGCCTCATGGGTTATGTTAAAGAATTGAGGTTTTAAGCATAATTAGATTTAGAGGAAGGAAGTTACATGATCACATGTACATTTTAAAAAGATGACTATAGGGACTTCCCTGGCGGTTCAGTTGTTAGTGCTCCCACTGCTGGGGACCCGGGCTGTATCTCTGGTTGGGAAACTAAGATTCCCTGCAAGCCACATACATGTGAGTGCTCAGTTGCTTCAGTCGTCTCTGACTCTTTGCGACACTACAGACTGTAACCCGCCAGCTCCTCTGTCCATGGGATTCTCTAGGCAAGAATACTGGAGTGGATTGCCATGCCCTCCTCTAGGGGATCTTCCCGACCCAGGGATTGAACCCACATCTCTTATGTCAGGAGACATAAGACCCGCATTAGCAGGCGAGTTCTTTACCTCTCGTGCCACCTGGGAAGCCTGGCAAGCCATATGTCATGGCCAAAAAAGAAGAGATGACTTTAGCACTGTGTGGGCTTCCCTGGTGACTCAGACAGTCAAGAATTTGACTGCAATGCAGGAGACCTGGGTTCGATCCCTGGGTTGGGAAGATCCCCTGGAGAGGCAACGGCTACCCACTCCAGTATTCTGGCCTGGAGAAGAGCAGGCAGAAGAGCCTGGTAGGCTACAGTCCATGTGGTCGCAAAGAGTCGGAGATGACTGAGTAATTTTCACTTTCACTTAGCACTGTGTGAAGAATGGGTTTGGGATGGCAAGAGTGGAACCAGGGAGCCAGTTAGGGGCTACTGTAGTAGTCCAGGGGAGAAAGGCGGGTGGCATGGACAGGCCTGAAAGGACCTGCCAATGAGCTGGATTTGAGTAATTAAAAATGACAGTTAAGGACTATCGTAGTTTCGGTCGTGAGCCTCTGGGTGGGTCGCGGTGCCAGTTTACTAAAATGAGGGATGCTGAGGCAGGAACAGATTGAGCGGGGTATGGGTCTGGGAGCTCAGTGAGGGACAGGCTGGAGCTCAAGTAGAAAGTGGCATGTACAGGTTTGGTATCCAGGAGAGAAACCAGGACTGAAGATAAAATTCAAGACTCCTTCAGTTTGAAGGCTCCAATTACAGCTGAGATTGTGAGATCATCTAAATAGCTAAGAAAAGAAGAGCGCCCAAGAGAGACCTCTCAGGCAATCCAACATTCAGAAGTAGTGTAGAGAGGAGCCAGTGAAGGAGGCAGAGAGAAAGGTTGATGGTGTAGGAGGAAAATCAGAAAAGTGGGCTGTCATGGAAGCCAGCAGGAGAAAGTGTGTCTGGAAAGATAGGAGTGGCCGATTGTCAAAAAGAGTGATGAGGACTTGGACTGGAAAAGGGACAGTCAAAGAATCTACCATGAATCAGATAAGAAGTGTCTGATGTCCCTCCAAAGGAATGAAATCTTACAACCAATGCCTACCCCTAAAATGAATGGCCTTGTCTGATCCCTGCCTAATTTCACCTCTTAAACAAAAGGAGATATTTCTGGTGAAGATGGAGGCAGTGGGGTATGGAGAAGAGTAAAAGCAAAAGTTGGATGGGTGACTTAAAAAGAGATAATAAATGTAAAAATCTTTGTACAAATTAAAAAGCAGAATAGATAAAGTTTAGCTCTTTGTTACTAAATAATACAAAGATAAGGTATTGTTATTAATAATACTGATGATGATGAGTCTACTGACTGAGATGTGCTTTTTTACTGGACCCAGAAGGAGGATTTAAAACTCTAGGAATGATAGTCTCAGAAACAGGGAATTGAAAACTGAAAAACATTTCAAACAAATAGCTGAAAAGTTTCAGATTGTGAACATTATTTAAATGGGAATTCCTAGGACAGGATATAACTGATTCAAGACCCAACATATTTATTTTACGGTGTTAGCTGGTCAGTTGTATCCAACTCTTTTCGACCCCATGGATGCAGTCCACCAGGCTCCTCTGTCCATGGAATTCTCCAGGCAAGAATACTAGAGTGGGTAGCCATTCCCTTCTCCAGGGGATCTTCCTGTCCCAGGGATTGAACTGGGTTTCCTGTATTGCAGGTGGATTCTTTACTGTCTGAGCCACCAGAGAATCCCATTTATTTTCCACTAAGACTTAATATCTTGACCAGCAAATACTCTGGCACCAGGTACTGGCTTAGCTTACTCAGGCCTCACACAGGACAATGAAATTCATTTTGCAAGAGGTAGAGGTTTTTCCTTGATGGGCTCTGAACCAAGGTCACTTCCTTTCCCATTATTCCTTCCTAATACTTGCCTTAATATTTTCAAAGAAGGGAAAATTCAGTATTCACTGTTATTTTATCAATGATATCCTCAACCCAACTCCTGTATATCAAAACAGAAGCTGCCTAGGCAGTGGTAAAGTTGGATTTATTAATAATCTTTAAGGACAAAACTTGTTCCCGAGTATTTTGAATAAATGTGTAGACAGGTCAAAGTAAATGTAAAGGAATATAGCTTCCACTAACTCATCGGTTAGGGGAATTAAACACAAATGGCATGATTCTTCATCTAAAGCTTTAAAGTTACTCTCTTATAGAGTTTCAGTTGGAATTCAGCATGTTTGAATTCCACACAACATTTCTGTGTGTGGATTTCATAAATCTAAACCCCAAAGACAGGCAACTCCACCAATTAGTTCTCTGATGCTAAGCAATTCCTCGTGTCTTTAAGACTCGGTTTCATCAACTGTAATATGGAAATATCATCCCCTGTCCTGTTCTCTCTTTTTACAGAGGCTAGGAGAAACTGTACCCATAGGCTTTGGGTATCAAATGTCCTCCAGATCAGAGAAGGTGCAATCACATACAGAAGAGATGCTGTGGCAATAGCTCATGATGTCAAAAGGCTCCAAAGAAAGCCTTAAAGTAGTTAGCTGTAGGAGTCTAAAATGCTAGGCCCGTTGAAAGAGGACCAAAAGTCATACATAGATCTGGGCAGAAGTGTACACGGGCTTGCTTATCCCAAGCTTGTTTCTCTAGCTCCTTGATCATAACTGGGAAGCCTTGGCATCCAAAAATACCCTGCAGGAAAATGGGGGAGGTGACATTGATCTTCCATTGTTTGAGCATCTGAGATGGAAACGCACCTCCAAAAAGAATACTAAGAATGTGCCTCCAAAAATAAGAATAATGTTTCCTATTGACAGACACATTTAAAGAATGATTTTTAATGACAGACTCTCATCATCTTGGCATTCTCCTCCACTTCCAGAAGTGTGGCTGTGTTTGCCGAGGCCGATAGCAAGCTGACAAATGTGAAATGGGAGGGAGGAGGAATCTTCTGAGTAAGCAAGAGTTTGTTTTAGAATCTTTGGACCTTAGCAGTCACATGACGTTGCTTCAGAAGAGCCTACTTGGTAATAGGGTTAGTTTCCAGAAAAACATTTAGCTAAGAAAAATAAAATGAAGATGCTGATCAAGAATAGTAGTAGAGGGAAGACCTCTCCCTCTAGCACCCAGGGGTCCGAAAGGGATTCCAGACTAATTCTTGTTCACACAATGGGGCTCACACACACTGTACCCGTCCCCTTATCCTCAACTCCAAAGTTACTGACTCAGCATCTGGCCTAGAGCCAGAGGTATATTCTGAATTCAGATCGTGCAACAATGTTCAGTACAATTAGGACATAATGGCTGCAAAGCTGTTCCTGAAAGCCAGGAAAGCCTGAATAATGTGGTTGGGTTATATCATACATGAGGGCTTAATAGAGTTTAAAAACCAATTTGAAAATTCCTTCATTCCATAAAGATAGCATTAAGATGAGGGCAAAATCATGCCAGTTCAAGGGTTGAGGATAAAGTGCATAAGGAATTATGCAGACTCCTTTCCACGTTATCCTTCTTAACCAAAATGAACCATTCCCTTTGAAGGTATCTCTAATGCTTACTACTGACCCAGAAAGAAGGCAATTTCATTAAAACATCTTAGTCTTATTGTACCCAGCTAGTAATGCCAGTTTCCTTGCTGTTTAAAAAGCACACGATTTCATTTCATTTCCAGAAACAACTGTTTGCAATTCAAATGCCATCCATCCAGGCAATGTCTCCCATTTGTCACTAATACTCCACCATTTCCAATTTATCTTGCAAAAGAGGTGAAGTTATCCACATGACCACACTAGACCTGAAAGATGTTTCATTCATTTTTAGCCATTTTGTAGTAAATGGCTTTGGAACATTTGAGATATTAAATCCATCACTTCTTTGGACTTGTGACACTAATACCGGAACATTCGGGACTATCTACTCTTAAGGTCCGGCTCTAGTAACCTTCAGATACATGAGATTCCTCAATTCTCTCATTCCTATTCTGGTTACTTAAGAGCTGTCACACTGATAGAAAATCTTGATATTTTGGAGCTGGATTCCAAGGGACTTTGGAGATTACCGTGCTTGATAAAGAAGTTGTTTTTACCAAAGACTTCATAATTTTTTTTCTGCAGTTTTTTTCTCTATATTTTCTCTTTGAACAATGCTTATTTTTCATATGAGACCAACACAGAATTTTCAGAACAGAAAGGGATCTCCAAGGTCAATTCTCTTGTTTTCCAAAGTTTCCAAAAGCTGTATACATTAATCCTCAGAGTACACCAAGTAACGGATACCACATTTTGTTTAAGATTTAATTTAAGGATGGAGAGAATGAGGAAACGTCTCAGCTTCAGATGGCAGAACTCTTTTACTGTAAGAATGAGGTTCTGATCTCTAAATCTAAGATGATACAGATTAACTTCATTTTTGAACTTGGAGAAACAGAGTTGAATTTAGATCTCTCTCTTTTTTTTTTTCAGTCTATGAACTAAGCTGCTTCAACGGACTGAATTTCTATTAGTTTTTTTTTTCTTCTGAATTTCTATTAAATAACAGTATCCTTTCTCTTGGCTGACTGGAAGAACTACATGTTTTAAGAAGTAAAGAATGAAAACAAAATCAAATAATTCAGTCTTATGTCCTTACCCCTGACTAAACTAGAAGCCACTTCCCCATTATTTCATGATTAATATGAAAAAGCACAGGAACAATGAGAGGAAGGTCATCTGTTTCCAGCAGTAACATTCTGGTTTCTGCCGGACTCCCATTGGCAACAGAAGGAAGCAGCATATACCACATGCCTGCCCTATTACAATACAAAAAGCTGACAAGTTTGAACTCTTTTGAAATGTCAGTGAAGTAGAAAAGATGATGTGGCTTTCGTTCAATATTATTTGGGTTCAGTTCAGTTCAGTTCAGTCGCTCAGTCGTGTCCGACTCTTTGCGACCCCATGAATCGCAGCATGCCAGGCCTCCCTGTCCATCACCAACTCACGGAGTCTACCCAAACCCATGTCCATCGAGTCGGTGATGCCATCCAGCCATCTCATCCTCTGTCATCCCCTTCTCCTCCTGCCCCCAATCCTACCCAGCATCAGGGTCTTTTCCAGTGAGTCAATTCTTCGCATGAGGTGGCCAAAGTATTGGAGTATTAGCTTCAACATCAATCCTTCCAACGAACACCCAGGGCTGATCTCCTTTAGGATGGACTGGTTGGATCTTCTTGCAGTCCAAGGGACTCTCAAGAGTCTTCTCCAACACCACAGTTCAACAGCATCAATTCTTCAGCGCTCAGCTTTCTTTATAGTCCAACTCTCACATCCATACATGACTACTGGAAAAACCACAGCCTTGACTAGATGGACCTTTGTTGGCAAAGTAATGTCTCTGCTTTTTAATATGCTATCTAGGTTGGTCATAACCTTCCTTCCAAGGAATAAGCATCTTTTAATTTCATGGCTGCAATCACCATCAGCAGTGATTTTGGAGCCCCCCAAAATAAAGTCTGACACTGTTTCCACTGTTTCCCCATTAATTTCCCATGAAGTGATGGGACCAGATGCTATGATCTTAGTTTTCTGAACGTTGAGCTTTAAGCCAACTTTTTCACTCTCCTCTTTCACTTTCATCAAGAGGCTCTTTAGTTCTTCTTCACTTTCTGCCATAAGGGTGGTGTCATCTGCATACCTGAGGTTATTGATATTTCTTCCAGCAATCTTGATTCCAGCTTGTGCTTCCTCCAGCCCAGCGTTTCTCATGATGTACTCTGCATATAAGTTAAATAAGCAGGGTGATGATATACAGCCTTGACGTACTCCTTTTCCTATTTGGAACCAGTCTGTTGTTCCATGTCCGTTCTAATTGCTGCTTCCTGACCTGCAACAGGTTTCTCAAGAGGCAGGTCAGGTGGTCTGGTATTCCCATCTCTTTCAGAATTTTCCACAGTTTATTGTGATCTACACAGTCAAAGGCTGTGGCACAGTCAATAAAGCAGAAATAGATGTTTTTCTGGAACTCTCTTGCTTTTTCGATGATCCAGTGGATGTTGGCAATTTGATCTCTGGTTCCTCTTCCTTTTCTAAATCCAGCTTGAACATCTGGAATTTCACGGTTCACATATTGCTGAAGCCTGCCTTGGAGAATTTTGAGCATTACTTTACTAGCGTGTGAGATGAGTGCAATTGTGAGGTAGTTCGAGCATTATTTGGGAAACCTAGCCTTAAAATAGTGAACAAAGTCCTTTATCCTTAAGGCAGAACCAAACCAAGATATTAGTGGCTTAGATAGGCTAATAATTTAGTATACCATCAAATGGATACTTTTCAGATATTCACTCAACAGGTGTTTGAGTGAGGAGTTGGGCACTGCAGACCTTGAGAGAATGGAGATAGGGCTGGTGTGGTCTTTTACTTTGCTTATTCCGTTCAGTGTAAGAAAGACCCTGCAACTCACCAGACTAGATCACCTTGGATGGCAGTTTGGTGACCATCTATAGATTCTCAAGTACACCCTTCCCTATTCCAAGCTGTTTATAAAGGCATTAACTGTAGCATTTATAACTGCATCTGGTAGCCCCTTGAAAGATTACTGTTTTACATTCTTTTCTCTACCTTGCTGATTCCCACTGATGCTTTCACATTCCTTATAGATCCAGCCTCCCCTTTATACCATGTACTGAGTGTTTGTAATGTGCTAGGTACTGTGCCAGGTACTAGAAATAAAAAAGTGATTCAGATACTTTCCCTGCCCTTATAGAACTCACACCTTGGGTAGGCGGAAGATTTACAAACAAATAATACAATACCACAGTGATGAAGTCTACAGCAGTAAAATGGTTGTTACTAGATATTGGTAAAATGCTCTGAAATCCTTGGAGATGGGTACTTTCTTAAAATAGAAGATATTTTGAGTTTTACTTCTATCTCTGGAAATCTTATCTTGGGTAAGGATTGGAATAAAAAGAGAGTAATGTTTTCATGCCTCCAGTTCCCTGCCGCTGTAACTGAGATAGGGAGGTAGGGATGTGGAATAATATCTAGGTGAAACTTAGCCAAAACTTTTCACTTTGCATGTTCTTCCTCAAATAATTTTTTATCTTTTGAACTTGCCATGATACTAGGGCAAGGATGATGGAAGCTCACCTAGTCCCTGCTACCTGGGTAACTATACATCCCTGGATCCAGATGGTTTCTCCCTTCAAAATAATTGCAAACAAGGTTAAAACTGCAAGCACGAACTATTCCAGCTGGCTTTTGGCTTCCTCTACTGTACACCCCTTGAATAAAGCAGTGGCAAAATTAGATTTAAAATAAGGAACATAAAAAACCTTACTACTTGTACCAGCTCACCTCAAGGTCCTGCTATGTATGAAACCCTGAGCCCTGGCATTAGAGTAACTAAATGCATCAGCCAGCTGGAGTTTGCATGTTATGAAATACAAAAACCTTAATAATAAGAAAAAGAAAACTTATTTTTAAGGCATACCTCCACACTGCCTCTGAGTATTTAAGAGTCTGCTGGAAACAGGCATCTGGAATAAACAGAAATACAGTCCAGTAAATTCCCAAGTTGGAAAATCCTCATTTCTATTTCCTTACCTGCCATCAATCCATCTAAAGAAAACCACATAGCCACATTTTCCTCTGGTAAAGGAGACAAAAAAATATCGATCCTTCTTTGGCAGGCAGTTACTACTGACCACAGTAAGCATGAAGAAAAAACTCTGGGGAGTCTGCCTATCTAAAATACCAGGCCCACCAACCTTAATTTTCACACCAGGACCTGTTCTGGTTCCAGGCAGTTCCTCGGCAGAGCAGGACGCAGGTTATTGGGTTACGATGTTTCACACAGAACCATGATTTAGTTCTGCCTTAGCCCCAACATTACTATAACTACTCAGTATTTCCAGGGAACATCTCTTTTTCTAAGTGTTTTCAGTTTCACTGTATATAGCTCCAAATATTGCTAGCATCATAAGCACTTTCATACAGCATTTCTGAGACAATTAGTAAATGAGAAAACTGGCCTCTATCAGCCACCTCATCTTTTCGCAGTCACACACTGAAACATGGCTCTAGTGCTGCTTAACCAAGGCAGTGTGTGGTTAAGGAAACCTACTTATGTTGGGAAATGTGCCAGAGAGTGTGGGGGACATAACAGATCTTAGAAACAATCTCCATGCTACAGGAGCTGAGAATCTTGGGGTTGAGCTGGGTCATACTGTGGATTTTTTTTTTTTTTACGTGTTCTCAAATACAAAGTACTACATAAAATACTTTCTATTAAGAATATAGATCAGCCAGGTTTAAAAAAAGAAAAAATAACTCCTTGTTCTTTAACAGGATAACCTTAGAAAGACACTTGCCTATTCATGTTAGTAACAATCCAGTAGGGACTTCTCTAACTCTGGGCTTATTAAAAAAAAAAAGTATGAGTGAGTGTCAGGGGTGACTGACAAGGCTAAATATTTATTGAGAATTGCATAGGCTCTGATTTATTCTCTCATGGTTCAGCATCCAGAAGGCTGCTTTTGTCCACTATAGGCAGAGAGGAGGTCCGGAAAACCCCAGGACTCACAGTGTTCCCCACAGCACTCACGATTAAACCTTTTGGCCCTCAATTAAAGGTCAACATGGCTGCTCAAAAATGTTTATTTCAAAAGGCAGTCATCTCAGCCAACTGAGATAATATTGCCACTTCACAGAACTCAATTAAATCCGAAACAGAGCATCTGTTAATCAGGGAAGAGGCATGAAGTTGTGATGTTTTCTGCTTCCTCTTAAAAAGCTGCCTCTTCCCACCCGTGTTCACTTCCCAAAGCGCCATCGCACGCGCACACATACACACACGCTTATAATTTGCCCCTGGAGGTTCACGGATTTATGGCTCCCGGTTTAATTAAATTTCCTGTAATGACAGTCGAAATCGGCAGTGTGCGGCACAGCGTGGAGCTCCCGCGACCTCCTCTCCCGCCCGCGTACCGGCTCCGAGCTGGGGACCGCGAGCGCCCACCTGCCGGCGCCCGACCGCCGGCACCCACCTGAGCCTCAGCTGCCCCTGTCGCCGCTTCCGCCCTGCGCCCGGCACTTCCGCCCCGGCCGCCGGCGCCCTCCCGCTCCCGCGCTTCCGCCCCGGCCCTCAGCCCCTAGGGCTAGCGTCAGTGGAGCCCACACCGAGCCAATCGCCCCTCTGAACGGTGGCCGCGCCTGGGCTGTTACGCGTGAAAACAGACGCGAAAACCAAGGTCACGCTGGTTTATTTTTTTGTTTTTAAGACCACGGAAAAGTGATCTGGCATGTTTGGGAACCATTTAATAACGAGCATCAGATGTGAAAGCCAGCTTTTAGGGAATGTGCAGTGGAGGCCGTTTTAACTCCCCCTCTGCCGCATTCATTCATTTCTTGTTTACTGCCCTCTTTGAGTCCTGGCTGAGCTAGGTTATGGGGAATGGGGATGATGAACAAACAAAAGGGCACCTGTACCCACCCAAACTTCAGGGCTGTGTAGGCAAGTCAAACATTTGGAAACTGAGCTTTACAAGTCATGTGTTCCCTGAGCTAACTGTTCTGAAAGGGACCTCTGGAAAAATAGGAATGTACTCGAGGTAAAGAAGCAGCTTTTAGGCTGGAACATACAGGGTTAGGTTGGGCAGGGACTGTGCTCTCCAGGCCTAGGGACAGGTGACACTGAGGGAGCAGGAATGTGGGCAATGCGTGGAAGAGGGACCAGCAAGGCTGAAGCCTTGAGGGATGGGGTCAGGGGTCCAGGGTTCGGGGGTTGGAAACAAGCTGAAAAGGGTAGCCCTGAGTAGACCCTGTAGGGCTTTTCAGGTTTGTGCTGAGGGCAGCTGGAGGACTTTTTGTTTTACTGTTTTTGTATGTGGAAGCAGGTTGAACTGATTGCTTTTCCATTATGAAAAGATCACTCACCTTTAGGGAGGGCATGTGAAAGGGATGGGGTAGAGGAGAGCAGAGCTGGAACAGGAAAGGCAGGATGTGATAAATATTCTAGGAGTGAGGTGTGGTGGCCTGAATATGTTACTGTAGTTGTTGTTTAGTCACTAAGTCATGTTGGACTCTTTGTGACCCCATGGACTGCAGCATGCTAGACTATCCTGTCCTTCACCATCTCCCAGAGCTTACTCAAACTCATGTCCATTGAGTCGATGATGCCATCAAGCCATCTAGTCCTCTGCCACCCTCTTCTCCTTCTGCTTTAATTTTTCCCATCATCAGGGTCATTTCCAATGTGTTGGCTCTTCCCATCAGGTGGCCAAAGAATTGGAGCTTCAGCGTAGTCCTTCCAATGAATATTCAGAGTTGATTTCCTTTAGGATTGACTTGGAGAAGGCAATGGCAACCCACTCCAGTACTCTTGCCTGGAAAATCCCGTGGACGGAGAAGCCTGGTAGGCTGCAGTCCATGGGGTCGCTAAGAGTTGGAAATGACTGAGTCACTTCATTTTCACTTTTCACTTTCATGCATTGGAGAAGGAAATGGCAATCCACTCCAGTGTTCTTGCCTGGAGAATCCCAGGAACGGGGGAGCCTGGTGGGCTGCTGTCTATGGGGTTGCACAGAGTCGGAAACGACTAATGTGACTTAGCAGCAGCAGCAGCAGCAGGATTGACTGGTTTGATCTCCTTGCTGTTCAAGGGACTCTCAAGAGTCTTTTCCAGCACCACAATTTGAAAGCATCAATTCTTCTGTGCCAACCTTCTTTATGATCCCACTCTCACATCCATACATGATTACTGGAAAAAACATAGCTTTGACTATATAGACTTTTGTCGGCAAAGTGATGTCTCTGCTTTTTAATATGCTGTCTAGGTTTGTCATAGATTTTCTTCCAAGGAGCAAGCGTCTTTTATTTTCATGGCTGGAGTCACCATCCACAGTGATTTTGGAACCCAGGGAAATAAAATCTGTCACTGTTTCCATTTTTTTCCCCATTTATTTGGCATGAAGTGGTGGGACTGGAGGCTGTGATTCTCACTTTTTGAATGTTGAGTTTTAAGCCAGATTTTTCACTTTCTTCTTTCACCTTCATCAGGAGGTTCTTTAGTTTCTCTTTGCTTTCTGTTATTAGGCTGGTATATGCATGTGTATATGAGGTTGTTGATATTTCCCCCCAGCAATCTTGTTTCCAGCTTATGTGTCATCCAGCCCAGCATTTTGTGTCTGACTCTTTGTGTCCCCGTGGACTGTAGCCTGCAAGACTCTTCCGTCCATGGAATTCTCCAGGCAAGAATACTGAAGTGGATTTTCATTTCCTTCTCCCAAGTCTGCAAATAAATTAAATAAGCAGGGTGACAATATACAGTCTTGGTGTACTCCTTTCCCAGTTTTGAACTAGACAGACCATTGTTTCATGTCCGGTTCTAACTGTTGCTTCTTGACTTGCATACAGGATTCGCAAGAGGCAGGTAAGGTGGTCTGGTATTCCCATCTCTTTAAGAGCTTTCCACAGTTTGTTGTGATCCACATAGTCACAGGCTTTAGTGTAGTCAATGAAGCAGAAATAGATGTTTTTCTGGAATTCCTTTGTTTTTTTCTATGATCCAACAGATGTTGGCAATTTAATCTCTGGTTCCTCTGCCTTCTCTAAATCCAGCTTGTACATCTGAAAGTTTTTGGTTCACATATTTTTGAAGCCTTGCTTGAAGGATTTTGAGCTTTACCTTGCTAGCAAGTGAAATGAGTACAGGTGTGTGGTAGTTTGAACATTCTTTGGCATTGCCATTATTTGGGATTGGAATGAAAATGGACTTTTTTCAGTCTTGTGGCCACTGCTGAGCTTTCCAAATTTGCTGGCATATTGAGTGCAGCACTTTCACAGCATCATCTTTTAGGATTTGAAATAACTTAGCTGGAATTCCATCACCTCCACTAGCTTTGTTCATAGCAATACTTCCTAAGACCCACTTGACTTCACACTCCGGGATGTCTGGCTCTAGGTGAGTGATCACATCATGGTGGTTATCTGGGTCATTAAGACCTATTTTGTACAGTTCTTCTGTGTATTCATGCCACCTCTTCTTAATATCTTCTGCTTCTGCTAGGTCCCTACCGTTTCTGTCCTTTATTGTGCCCATCTTTGCATGAAATTTTTCCTTGGTATTTCTAATTTTCTTGAAGAAATCTGTAGTATTCTTTCCCATTCTATTAATTTCTTCTATTTCCTTGCGTTGTTTACTTAAGAAGGCTTTCTTATCTCTCCTTGTTATTCTCTGAAACTCTGCATTCAGTTGGGTATATTTTTCCTTTTCTTCTTTGCCTTTCAATTCTCTTCTTTTCTCAGCTATTTGTAAGGCCATTTTGCCTCAGACAACCATTTTGTCTTCTTCTATTTCTTTTTCTTTGGGATGGTTTTGGTCACTGCTTCCTGTACAATGTTATGAACCTCCATCCATAGTTCTTCAGGCACTCTATCAGATCTAACCCCTTGAATCTATTTACCACTTCCACTGAATAATCATGAACGATTTGATTTAGGTCATATCTGAATGGCCTAGTGGTTTTCTGTACTTCAGTTTAAATCTGAATTTTGCAATAAGGAGCTCATGATCTGAGCCACAGTCAGCTCCACGTCTTGTTTTTGCTGAGTGTATCGAGCTTCTCCATCTTTGGCTGCAAAGAATATAATCAGTCTGATTTTGGTATTGACCATCTGGTGATGTCCATGTATAGAGTCGTCTTTTGTGTTGTTGGAAGAGGGTGTTTGTTATGACCTGTGCATTCTCTTGGCAAAACTCTGCTAGCCTTTGCCCTGCTTCATTTTGTACTTCCAAGGCCAAACTTGCCTGTTATTTCAGGTATCTCTTGACTTCCTACTTTTGCATTCCAATCCCCTATGACGAAAAGGCCATCTTTTTTTGTTGTTAGTTCTAGAAGGTGTTACTGTAAATAGTGATCAAATGGTGGATAATAATGAGTAATTTTTAAAGTTAACACTTGTTGATTTGTTCACCACAGCTTTACACTTATAACTTGGTTGATCCTGAGAACAATCCATTAAGTACTATTAGTACCATTTTATAGAAAAGAAATAGAGGCTTAGTAACTTGCTCTAATTCTCAGTATTCTGGCTCAGTGATAAAGAATCTGCCTGCTATCTCAGAAGATGCAGGAGATGTGGGTTCAATCCCTAGGTCGAGAAGATACCCTGGAGGAGGAAATAGCAACCCACTCCAGTATTCTTGCCTGGAGAATCCCATGGACAGAGGAGCCTGGTGGACTACAGTCCATGGGGTTGCGTAGAGTCTGACATGACGGAGCGATGGACCTGGCAGTCACCACTAGTTCTCCGAGCCAGAAAATGGCAGAGTTGAGATTCTATCCCGTGCTGTCTGATGTCAGTATCCATGAGTTTACCACTGTGCATTCAGGATATAGTCAGTGATTTACAAGAAGATACAAGAAGAAACAAACTCAACTCAGGAATGAATGCCCTAAACAACCACATTGGTTATGTAATAACTTTTAGAGGACACATCTAGAAAGTTGAGTTTTCAAATTCTTTATCATTTTCAGCATGTGTTGAGAACAAAAGAGGGAATTTGTGACTCTCTACAGACTACTTATGATTATTTTTGAGTTGATATGTTTTGATAAGACCCAGTCTTTCTGAAGAAAACAAAAAAGAAGTCAATCAACAAAGTATCCTTTACCTAACAGTTGCTGATATATTATCTTTAAAGAAGTTATCCTGGGTCTAGTTATAAACACCTTGGTGGAAAATGTGTAACTCACATTTTGTGGTGTGATAGGAAAACTTCCTAGAAATACAACTCCAAATCAGCTTCCAAATCTCATTTCTTGGAGAATGGAAATAAAATTGGATTCATGAAACCTAGTTTCATCAGCTGAATGAGAAGAATGACTCCACCAAAGGCCAACAGTGAAGGCTTTTAGTATTGGTTAAAGATAAATATCTCCATGGAGCCCAAAATTCACAAATTCTAGAAACAGCATTTAATTACTAAGAATTTCTTGGGTTGTTCAGGTGATGGCACAAGACCTCCTTATGATGTTTTTAGTTTAGAGTGGAAGTCCCACGGATGGTTGGGCATCCCTGTTGACTCACTGTAATTGATGCCCAGTCACTCTGAGAGAGCTTGGCTGAGTGCCATGAGCTCAGAGGACCAGTTTACCTCTAGGAGTAGGACTCACAGTGCTGGGCATATGAGTTAAGCTGGAGAAAATGTCTGAAGTCTCACCAGGAAGAATTGTCTCCAAAATAAAAAACATCTGGCAAAGCAAAATTAATAAGCATTTATTAATGGTTACAAACTGCAGTATTGTGTCGTGTTCATTAATTGCTGGATTCAGTGTTCATAACAATTTCTTTATATTTGAAAACAATTTATAGATGAGATGCTCTTCCTGAGTGAGAGTTCTTAAATATGCATGAGTGTTGAGAAATCACAGCATATTTTAGTTACTTTAGCTTTCAAAAGTAAAATTATAAAATCTTGTATAGCAAAATTATGAAGTGTAGGATGTATATAGATTTTAACATGGTTCATGTGATGTGAAAGGAAGAGTCTTAAGAGAATCTGAAGGTCTTAGTGCAGCCATGGGTCTTAAGTGACTTTGTTCACTCAAAACTGGCTTGTCATGGGGATTTTTTTTTTTTTTCCAATTTTGGCTGTGCAGGGTCTTCATTGTGGTGGGCAGGCTTCGTTGCCTCATGGCATGTGGGATCTTAGTTCCTCAACCAGGGATCAAACCTATGTCCTCTGCATTGGAAGGCAGATTTTTAACCACTGGACCACCAGGGAAGTCCTGTCATAGGCATTTTATCTTGTCATCTGGGTCTGGACTCCAGTTCCAAGCTATGCTCTTGGAATCTGGATAGAAGTGGTGTGAGGATCTCTATGTTCTGGAATGTCCGTTCAGAACTCACTTGAGTTGAATTGTCTCTTAGATCTCAAGACCCTGCTAGCTCTGTGGTCAGTTCTGAGACAGAAGCCTGCTCTAGAGAAAGCCTGCTGGTATAGCCTGGTTTACAGCTCCTCAATTCCAAGGTTGCTTTAGAAAACACATTGCTTGTTCTTCCAGAGATGGCCTGGAGCCAGGCTTCCTTTTAAGGCCTCCTAAGGGCTGGACGTGTGGTGAAGAATGAAGCATTTTCCCTCCGCATGCCAGGCTTTGCCTATGGGAGAGAAGGAGCAAAGAAATGGCTTTTGATGTCAATGCCTTCCCTTGAGAACACCTTAGAAAAATAACGTAAGTCCTGACAGTTAGTGACTGTCATGCCAACTCTTATTTTACAGTAATCTGGCTCTGTGCTGTCACTGAAGAAAGATGTCGTCTGAACTTTGACTAGGAGGGACAGCCCTAATAACTGCCCCAACTGGGCGATGTGATCATGATGGTGGAGGTGTTGAGAAACCTACCTTCCCTGGTCTTTTTCTGGCCTTTATAGTGAGCTGATTTGTTTATCTCTTGAGTGTCTCACCCCTAGTACTGCAAACTCTGCAGGAAATCTTCTGTAGGGACCAGATATTGTGCTGTGTTTAAGGTCATTGAAAAAAACAGTGGCAACCTCCCAAAGAAAAGACAAGCTTCTGAGTCTGGATGTGTTGGATCAGCTGGGTCACTGTTGACTCCTCCAGGCCAACCATTACAGGAAAGAGAATTATAAGTCTGTCTTACAAGGGGAGAATGGATGTCAGGAACATGATTTCTATATTCCCCTTGACATTTAAAATACTCTGCTCTCATGCCAGACATTCAGAGGAGAGGGAAGAAAATTTCAAAAGGAGAAAAATGTTTATTTGTTTTAAGCCTTGCTCAGTAATCCACTTATGCTATTTACATTAGTTAAAGAGCCTTCCATGTAAACACTATTAATTATGTAGTATAAGAGCCAAATAAAAATGCTAAAAAATAAAAGTAATTGTAGAATAAATTAGTATAGCTTGAGTGCACATATATTATACAGAGACTGCAGTCTTTTACATTTTATTGAGGGAGGTGGATTTGTGATTTTCTATTGTTTGAGCTACTAGGATGGAACCAAGAGAAATGACATTTTACAGATGGATACCAAAGCTGTTAAAGTTTAAACCCACACTGGCAATGAAATTATGGTTTTCACAGAAGCTTGGACTCATCCTGCCTCTCTATATCTGTCCTGAAAAGACTATGGGAGGAGATGTAGATTGAGTGTCCTATGGATTTCCCCAGAAGGTTTGCTGGAGCAGGACCTGACTGTCTACCCCCAAATTGGTATACTCCAGTACTTCTTGACTATAGTAACAGAAGACTGCCTTTGTACGGGCAAAAGGCAGTGGATGGTGTGCAGCTTGCCAGGCATAGAGAAGGGCAGAGACTGATGCTGCTGAGGAAATCTGGTGTGGGGACCTTGTAGTAACAGTGACAGGATACATGTGTTTACCTTTTGTAGTATTTTGGAAGTTTTCATGTATGTGATTTATTTTGATCCTTCACAAGAATTCTGTAACATAGGTAGGGCATGTATTTTTACCAAGCCCATTTTCTAGGAAATTCTTGCTTGGGGAGGGAGAACACAATGAAGCAGGGATTGAAAAACATGTCCTAACTTATCTGTATTTTTTTTTCCACTACCACAATTCATATTTCTTTTTACATGTAAATGAAAAAAACATGGTTCAGTGTATAGCAATATGTTGTGCTATGTGGCATCTTTTAAGAATATTTGAGTGCATTTACATCATTTACTCAGGCAAAGCTTTGTTTTACCTAGAGAAGCAGGAAATGGATTTGCAATGGGAAAAGTTTTTCACTTTTATGGATTAAACCCATCTGTTATGTTCACTAAACCTCAATCATGGAAGAGAATATGTTCTCAGAACATAAAGAGAGGAGAGAAGAGTACAAAGTGCTTCCTTCATTCCCTGCTTCCAATCCACACCTATCCAGGGAGCCCTGTACAGACAAAATGGGGCAGCCAGCCCATCAGTCAGAAAGAAACATGCCCCGACACACTGAGCACTCTTGCACAGAGTCGAAGTTAACACTTATTGCTTAAAAGAATTCTGAGGGATACTTTTTTCCCACTGCTTTCAGAATCTTTTACAAATACGTTTAAATATTTTGCTAAATTATCTACTCTACCTGCACAGCACAAAGTAAAGGGAAATTATCTTTCATTCATTTATTCAGAATAATGCTTACTGAGTATGTATGACATGCCAATGTTGGGCGCTAGAACTCTGGGGTTGAGCCCAGCAGACATGCCCCTTGGTATAATGGAATTCACAAAGGGGGGGAGATGGGTGTTAATCAAATGATCCCATCAATAAATATTTACTGATCTTGACTGCAGAAGTCCCTTTATCCAGAGAGCAAGACTAGTAGCTGGTTAAGTGATTGGGAAATGCAGGCAGAAGGAGCATGTGTGTATATATGTATACATTAATATAACTGTTTTATTTTGTACTTAAAACGCATAAACAAACATTTATTTGACAAATTTGGTAGTGCCCAGGTGCTTTCTTTGAGGATCAATCTGATAACTGAAGGTTAACATCATCTTTCTTGCATAAAGCCCACTCAAAATGCATATCATGTGTAATTTCCAGTTTCCAACATATTAAAGTAGAGGGAGAACTTAAAGACACTTGTGAAGTAATTCGAATTCATTTAGAACTTATTATTTTTCCCCAATCTTTTATACTTATCTTGCCTACAATTTAAGAGCAATTTTCCCCCAGTTGTTTCAAGTCTTTTCATAGCAATGGCATTGAATTTAAGTTTTCATAGAAACAGTGACTCTTTTTTATGCTCACATTTATCAGTTTAGGTGATATTTAATTAAACTATATAATTATAGTAATCAAGTTCAACTGCCTTGAACAAGTTAGGAACAAAAACAACCCCCTCTTCCTAAGGCTAGAGCACTGCTAGGCGGGGGAGAAGTGATGAGGGTATTACGCGGCAGAAGTCACAAGCATTTATCATACTCTGGCTATTAGTCAATACGTTTTCCAGATGGATTTGAAAACATCAGTTAATTTCTCAGAGGAGCTCAATTAAAAGTTTCTATTATGATTAAAAACTAGTAAACATCGGTAAGGAAAAGCAGTGGGTGCCATAAAGGTCTGTAACTGGGGGATGTGACTCAGTCTCCTGGTGTCAGGAAAGGCCTTGCAGACAGCTTGACAGTTGAGTGAGGTCAGAGAATGATTAGGTGTTTGCTCAGAAAGGGGCCGGGCAGGGGTCTGGAGAAAAAGAGTTCCGGGCAGCAGGAGTAGCAGAGCCAATGCTGAGGGGGCGGAGGGAGCACATATTGAAAAGGAGGAAGTGAAAGCAGCCAGTATTGTCAGAGCCAAGAGCGGAGGCTGGGGAGCCGGTCAGGGTGAGGGGCAGGGAGGCAGAGGCCAGTTCACACCAGCGTTACAAGCTCTGAAAAGCAGGAAGATCTTCCTCCCTATTGACAACAGGAAGCTGTCAATGGTTATGAAGCAAAAGCCTGCTTATGTGATCAAGAGCAACAGCCAATTTGTGGAGTTTTGACCTCCAAATCTAATTAGGGGACTTTGGATTATTTGTTTTTACAATCTAAATACATTACAGGTAGGTAGTGGAGGGAAAAAAAATATTTTCTTAATCTCTGGCACCAGACTGTCTCTTAGGGATAAAACTATCCTTGAATAGGAAAATATACTCATCAACTGCTGGTGGCTCAGATAGTAAAGACTGCCTGCAATGCAGGAGATCTGTGTTCAATCTCTGGGTGGGGAAGATCCCCTGGAGAAGGGAATGGCTACCCACTTCAGTGCCCTTGCCTAGAGAATCTGGTGGACAGAGGAGCCTACAGGGCTACAGTCCATGGGGGTTACAAAGAGCTGGACACGACTGAGTGACTAACGTTTTCACTTTTCAAAGCTACTAGTGGGTCAAACGGAAAAGGCAATGGCACCCCACTCCAGTACTCTTGCCTGGAAAATCCCATGGACGGAGGATCCTGGTAGGCTGCAGTCCATGGGGTCGCTAAGAGTCGGACACGACTGAGCGACTTCACTTTCACTTTTCCCTTTCATGCACTGGAGAAGGCAATGGCACCCCACCCCAGTATTCTTGCCTGGAGAATCCCAGGGACGGCAGAGCCTGGTGGGCTGCCGTCTGTGGGGTTGCACCGAGTCGGACACGACTGTAGTGACGCAGCAGCAGCAGCAGCAGCAGCAGCAGCAGCAGTGGGTCAAAGTTGAGGATATAAGGGTAGGTGTCAAGATCATATGAGATGCTATATATCTCTGGTGAGAGAGTGGGAGGAAGGGAAAAAGAAGGAAGAATTAGGTATTGTATTAGTTTCTTAGGGCTGCCATAACAGAATGGGGCTTAAAGTATCACACATTTATCCTCTCACAGTTTGGGAGACTAGAAGTCTGATATCAAGCTGTCAGCAGGGTCACGCTTCCGCTAAGGCGCTCTCAGTTGAATTCTTCCTTGCTTCTTCCTAACTTTTTAGGAAGCTAGCAGTGGCTGGCCATCCTGGGGATTTCTTGGTTTGCAACCGTATCACTCCAGTCCCTGGTTCTGTGGTCACATGGCATTTTCTGTGCCTCCTCTTCTCTTCTTGTAAGGACATTAGTCATATTGGATTAGGGTCCACCCTAATGACTTCTTCTTGACTTAACTACATCTACAGAGACGCTATTTCTAAATAGGGTCACATACCCAGATACTAGGGGTTAGGACTTGCATGTATCTTTGAGGGGACATAATTCATCCCGTAACAGATGTGACGGGAGAGAGGTGCGAAGGCTTAGTAAAATGATGGGAGGTCATATGGCTGAGGGGCCACAGCTACTGAGAAACTGATGGTGCGAGGATGGTGGAAAGGACTAACGCAGGGTTTTCAAGTGCTTTTCTTACAGATGCTTTGATGGTAGAGCGGAGGGAGCACATGACAAGTAGAGCCATGGAGAAGGATTTGGGTCCCAGGTTAGGGTCACGGGTGTAAACACAGGAAATGAAATAAAGTGAAAGTGTTAGTCGCTCAGTGGTATCCAACTCTTTGCGACCCCATGGAGTGTAGCCCACCAGGCTCCTCTGTTCATGGGTTTCTCCTGGCAAGAATACTGCAGTAGGTTGCTATTCCATTCTCCAGGGGACCTTTCCAAGTATCCAACTTGGGTCTCCTGCATCACAGGCGGATTTTTTACTGTCTGAGCCACCACACAGGAAACCTCAGAACAATTCAATAGAGTCTGAAAAGCTGAAAAAAAAGTACTTCTGTGACTATAACTCCTCCCCACTCCCACCCCCAGATACTTAGAGAACTATTAGACTTCCACAATCTCCAGTATGAGGGTTTGGGTCAACCTTATCTCTATCTTACTGAGCTAGGACCAGGATTTCAAATACAATTATGAAAACTCTTACGTTTCACTTTGTACTGTCAGCCTTTTCAAGGTATATGCATGACTTTAGCTAAATTAGGAATGTTTGTGAGTTACTTTTTAAAAAAAGATTAAAAACACTGTCTTCTTTATCTCTTGCCCTCGCATTTTCTAAATATCAAAACTCCACATGGATTGTCACTTTGATTCCAGGAGAATGTTCTCTGAAGTTCAGTTCTCATTTCTTGTCAGTTTCCCTCTTTCCTTCCTAGAATACCTTTCTGTTGCAGTTTTCTGTTGGTGGCTGAGACACAGAAGCCTCTTATCCACCTTTCACTCAAGTTGGCGGCCGGCTCTCAAAATGAAGGAAAGGATTTCCTGTAGTGAGTCCAGATGTTTGTACTAGCATTATTGCCATTAGCCATCAAGTCTGAGCATAGCATAAAATTAAATCTGTCCTTGAGGCCTGGAAGGGAAGACAAGCTTGATAATAGTTTAATGTCCTCTGAGTAAAACAGCAGAAATGGGAGAAGAACCACCATCTCCATGAACTGTGATCCCAAAGACAGCATTTCTGTTTATTTCTGTGCTTCATTTGCACTGGTATTTAACATAATGTGGTTTTAGAACACATAAAAGCCCCTTTAAAACCTAAGTAGCTGGCAAAAGAATAATTAATAAAGCAGGGTTGTTGTTTTTTCCCCCTGTAAGCAGCTTGAAGAAAATGGGAAATTTTGCAGTCGGCCAAAGCATTATTTGTGGCTAATCTATCATGCCTCTGTGCAGGCTTTCACACGCTATTGTAGGTATTTCACAAGTGCTGAGGCTGCTCAGGCAAAATAAAGCAAAAAGCAGAGAAATTATCCAGAGATTAAGAACACCATAAGAGGTTATGGCTGGATATTTAGGCAACAGATCTCTAGGGTCTTCTCTTATTTTGTGAATCCTGCATGAATTGTTTGTTGGCTGGAGTAGCTGGATAATTCTGTTCTTTCCCTGATATCTCAGTTGGTAAAGAGTCTGCCTGCAACGCAGGAGACTCTGGTTCGATTCTTGGGTCGGGAAGATCCACTGTAGAAGGGATAGGCTACCCACTCCAGTATTCTTGGGCTTCCCTTATGGCTCAGCTGGTAAAGAATCTGCCTGTATTGAGGGAGACCTGGGTTCGATCCCTGGGTTGGGAAGATCCCCTAGAGAAGGGAAAGGCTACCCACTCCAGTATTCTGGCCTGGAGAATTCCATGGACTGTATAGTCCATGGGGTTGCAAAGAGTTGGACACGTCTGAGTGACTTTCACTTTCACTTACCCTTGAAGGAATTGGTTTACCCATCCTTTTCCTCACATTATGCCTTGGAATAGTTGTCTTCTGGACACTAAGGGAAGATGAACCCTCTTGGTGAACCTGATAGTCATCCCCTTTAGCCTTTGAGAACCAGCCTGTCTCTCCCTTGAGTCAAGCTGTGTCTGCATGACTCCTGTCTGCAGAGGGAAGATGTCCTCCTCAGAGGAGGCACCCTCCACTTTAGGGCCGGGAGTTCTGAGACCTCCCAGAGAATGCCAAAGGAACGGCCTCTGTGGCTGGACCCAAGGCCAAGGCCATGCGCTGGGCTCTTAGTTCTGGCTCTTAGTTCTTTTCTTTAATTCCTCTGTGAGGTTCTGTTTCCATAGTTCCTGCTCTGCCCTTCTTAGTCCTCACAGCAACCCTTTCCTGACAATTATTCAGCAGATATAAGAAATGCCAGTCTTCTGAGACATTCATGTTTTGGCCACACTGTAAGCCCCAGACCATTTTCTTGTAACTCTATACAAACTCTCAGTGGCTAATTCATGTTAAAATGATTAAAGCAGAGACAAAAAAAAAAATCTTACCTTGAACAAGCTCATTGGTGCTAGTTACCTTGCAGGCATAAATATTCTTAAGTTTTAAACCTTTCAATTTTTTTTTTAATAACAGCAGGTCAAGTTGGCCAGGATCCAGAAATCTCTTGAAATAGTGATATATTTTAAAAGATTCTTTCTAAGATCAAGAGTGTTAGCTACTTTCTGGGAAAAAGGAGGAAGACTGAAGAATACAATATTTGGGCAGATATGAATATTAGAAAGTGGGGATCAGTTATTCCCATTAGTCAAAGAGACAAGAGAGGTATAGTTGGCATAAGCTTGGTGGAAAAAAAGATATTTAATAGAAGAAAAAAACTCCTTATAAGTACAAGGAAATTTTAGCATTGCCCTCTTGTACTGCTGGTGACAATTCAATTATAGTATGGTCACATGTCTTATTTTGTAACTGTTAATTCGTTAAAGCGTAGATCATCTTTATGATATTTCTTTCTTCCTATGTGTGCACACCTCTGTGTGTGTGTGCAACTGAATAAACAGAACCACAGCAGGCCCTAAGTTACTAGCTCCATTCATCTGGCGAAAGCTCATAACTCAGAGTTACTCTTTGCTTCCACTACCATGAATGAAGTAGGTGGTTGCTTGTAAAGACATCTACTCACAGATTTTTGCCCCCCAGCATCTAATTCTGGGGTTATCTGTGACTTCTTGATTTAGCGCTGGTCTCCTTTATGATCATCATTGACTGTCACCTAAGTGCAGACAATGAGGCAGAACCTAAGCAAGTAGAATGGTCAGTTCATGTTTCACTGCATTTTTCTCTGCCCATCACCTATTTGAAAAGATTTTCTGATTGTATATTCTCTCATAGCTTGCTTGAATTTCTTTCCTCTTGGACTGGAAAGATAGAAAGAGAGAGAGAGAGAGAGAGAGAGAGAGAGGCATTTGAAGTTTGTTGCCACCTCATATCACCTGTACTTTTGCAGGTGAGTTGCACGTCACTGTCTGCATGCTATGACTCAGTAACTCAGTGGTAGTCTGGCCTTCAGCAGCTCTTCCTCTCTGAGCAGGGGCAGAGGAGGCCATTATTGCAAGGAAATAACATGTGGTTGTCCAAATTGCATGAAATACATCTATCGTGACTAGATGAATTACTTATTCATGAAAACTTCTGAATGGAAGATCCACCACTTGTCAGACATTCACCTTGGCTGATTATGTGCTGTGCTTAGTCATTCAGTCGTATCTAACTCTTTGTGACCCCACAGGTTGTAGCCCACCAGGCTCCTCTGTCCATGGAATTCTCCAGGCAGGAATACTGGAGTGGGTTGCCATGCCCTCCTCCAGGGGATCTTCCCAACCCAGGGATCGAACCCAGGTCTTTTGCACCGCAGGTGAATTCTTTACTGTCTGAGCCACCAGAGAAACCCTTGGCTGAGTACAAGGCCCGGCAAACAGTACAAAGCTCTGGCTCACTCATTTCTTTATGTGTGTGTCACAAGTGCAGGTTTCTGGGACATCAGTTCAGTTCAGTTCAGTTCAGTCGCTCAGTTGTGTCCAACTCCTTGCGACCCCATAAATTGCAGCACGCCAGGCCTCTCTGTCCATCACCAACTCCCAGAGTCTACCCAAACCCATGTCCATCGAGTCGGTGATGCCATCCAACCATCTCATCCTCTGTCGTCCCCTTCTCCTCCCGCCCCAAATCCTACCCAGCATTAGGGTCTTTTCCAATGAGTCAACTCTTCGCATGAGGTGGCCAACGTATTGGAGGTTCAGCTTCAACATCAGTCCTTCCAATGAACACCCAGGACTGATCTCTTTTAGGATGGATTGATTGGATCTCCTTGCAGTCCAAGGGACTCTCAAGAGTCTTCTCCAACACCACAGTTCAAAAGCATCAATTCTGTGGTGCTCAGCTTTCTTTACCGTCCAACTCTCACATCCATACATGAGCACTGGAAAAACCATAGCCTTGACTAGACGGACTTTTGTTGGCAAAGTAATGTCTCTGCTTTTAAATAGGCTATCTAGGTTGGAGTAAGCGTCTTTTAATTTCATGGCTGCAATCACCATCAGCTGTGATTTTGGAGCCCAAAAATAAAGTCTGACACTGTTTCCACTGTTTCCCCACCTATTTCCCATGAAGTGATGGGACCAGATGCCATGATCTTAGTTTTCTGAATGTTGAGCTTTAAGCCAACTTTTTCACTCTCCTCTTTCACCTTCATCAAGAGGCTCTTTAGTTCTTCTTCACTTTCTGCCATAAGGGTGGTGTCATCCCCATATCTGAGGTTATTGATATTTCTCCTGGCAATCTTGATTCCAGCTTGTGTTTCTTCCAACGCAGCATTTCTCATGATGTACTCTGCATATAAGTTAAATAAGCAGGGTGACAATACACAGCCTTGACATACTCCTTTTCCTATTTGGAACCAGTGTGTTGTTCCATGTCCAGTTCTAACTTGCTTCCTGACCTGCATACAGGTTTCTCAAGAGACAGATCAGATGGTCCGGTATTCCCATCTCTTTCAGAATTTTCCACAGTTTATTGTGATCCACACAGTCAAAGGCTTTGGCATAGTGCAATAAAGCAGAAATAGATGTTTTTCTGGAACTCTCTTGCTTTTTCGATGATCCAGCGGATATTGGCAATTTGATCTCTGGTTCCTCTGCCTTTTCTAAAACCAGCTTGAACATCTGGAAGTTCACGGCTCATGTATTGCTGAAGCCTGGCTTGGAGAATTTTGAGCATGACTTTACCAGCATGTGAGATGAGTACAATTGTGCGGTAGTTTGAGCATTCTTTGGCATTGCCTTTCGTTGGGATTGGAATGAAAACTGACCTTCTCCAGTCCTGTGGCCACTGCTGAGTTTTCCAAATTTGCTGACATATCGAGTGCAGCACTTTCACAGCATCACCTTTGAGGATTTGACATAGCTCAGCTGGAATTCCATCACCTTCACTAGCTTTGTTCGTAGTGATGCTTTCTAAGGCCCACTTGACTTCACATTCCAGGATGTCTGGCTCTAGGTGAGTGATCACACCATCGTGATTATCTGGGTCATGAAGATCTTTTTTGTACAGTTCTTCTGTGTATTCTTGCCACCTCTTCTTAATATCTTCACTTTGAGTCAAATGGTGAGAGCAATGAGACATATTAGCCTCCACCACCCCTGACTCCCAACAGTGGCCTAGTAGGAGCCAACAACTGTCATCCCTGGAGAGCTGCTAGTGAGTCCTATTCTTGGAGACAAGGTCACATTGGCAGCCTCTTGATTTCCAAGCTTCCTGAGTTTGACAGAGAGGGCACTCCCCTTAAGAGGGGTGGGGAGAGTTCTGTAGTGTTGATTTAGAACTCTTCTCTCCAGGCTTAGCATAGAGACGGCTCCTCCTGACTGTTCATTGATTTTGTTAGCATCCTGTTCTTGTATTAAATTTCTTTCTACTTACACTCGCTATAGTGGTTTCTCTGATCTGCAGTGGAGTCCTAACTCATCCGCTGCTCAAAGATCACCTGGGAGCCCAGTGCACCCTGAGTCAGTCCATATTCTGTCACATCATGTTGTGTTTAAGTCATTCACTCTCTCCATCTCTCCCTCTCCTTCCCACCACCCCCTGGGACCTCAGACTATGTGGTTATTCATCTTTTAATTCTTCTCTATCTGTGAGAAAACTTGGCATATAAAATTCACTTAAGAGATCTTTGTTTGAATAAATGGATGAATGACTAAATGCACAGGACCAAATATCCCATGACGCCAAGTTCATGGGAGAATGAAAAACTTGTTAAAAATGCAATTTCCTTTCATACATATGCCATGAGTGTATTTTATTTAATAAAAGATAGAAAGGCACACACTTTTAGCTTGATATTAATCATTACCTTTTACTTAAACAGTCAAATGGGACTTGCCGCTCAGCAGTTAAATATGTTGCTATCCTCGGAAGACTAGCAATGCGCATTGATGAATGTGAGCCTTGCCTCTTGGCTCCTGCCTCCTACCATTTCATTTCTTCCTGGGTAAATTCTGAACAGGTGCTACTAGATGCCTCATTAACTGCACAGAGCTATGGAAATCGTGGGTGAGATAATCTCTCACCAGAAACTAAGCCCTGCATTCTTTAAACACTGCACTGGACTTAAAGCATTGATTCTCTCTGTGTTGCCATCGGTGACGACACTAGCTTACAGTGCCAGGAGCTTGAATTGATGTTACCTCTTATCTTCCCTCTAATTCTGCCTTCTTGTAATTATTCAGTCTGCTCTCCATCATTTATCTATCTGTTTCATTTCCCCATTAATATGTATTCAATGCCTACAAGTTGCATTGTAATAATAATAATATAGTATAATTTTAAAAGCCATTTTAAAAGGCTTTCTCAGTTTATAACTCATTTAATTCTTGCTAAAACTTTCTGAGGTCAGGAGGGTAGGCATTTCTATTCTCATTTTATTGGTGAGTGCAGAGAGATGCAGAAAGTGTAAGTGTCCTGCTAAAAGTTATTCAGGAGGGACTTCCCTGGTGGTCCAGTGTGGCTAAGACTCCACATTCCCAATGCAGGGGCTGAGGCTCCATCCCTGGTCAGGGTACTAGATCCCACATGCCGTAATTAAGAGTTCACCTGCCACAACTAAAGATCACACATGCTGCAATGAAGATCAAAGACTCCATGTGCCACAACTACGATCCAGCACAGCCAAATAAGTAAATAAAAATAAATATTAAAACATGTTATTCAGCAGAACTGGGCCTACCTGGTAGCAGCTGACCTTACCTGTAGGTTCAGAATTTGTCTTGATGCCATACTTTTCATGGTATAAAATAAGACTACGATAGATTAAATAGATGGTATCAGATCTTTAAGGTTTTGCACTGCAAACCAGTATATCACATAGGAGAAAACATAAAAGAAATGTGTAGATGAGAGTTTGAAATTCTAGATGAAAATGTCTAGAATTGAGAGTACTTCAGTTCAATTATAAAAGGTGTTTCTACTATCAATGTATGTACATGGTCCAGCCACACGAAGGACCCATATAAAGAGAACACGGGAAGCTTAACTGGTGATGATGAATTTCTTTGGCATTGATGATGCTACCACAGCAATGGTGAGGAGGTCACACACTCACAGCATCCTGACCTGGTCTGATGACACATGGGATATTGAGCAACATTCCCAAGTAGGAGAGCAGCCAGGGGAGGGAAATAGGGAAGAAAGAAATCCCAGAAACCAAGTCAAATGGGGTTGGATTAAAGAGTCTGGGGAGGAGAGAGGACAAATGAGGGTGGGGAGACATTGTGTGAAGTGTTTTCTACGTGACATCAGAGAGTAAAATACACCAGTGAGAAAATTACAGTGAGGTAGAAGAAAACATGTTCTGACAATTACAGGAATGCAAAAGTGATATGAGCTACCATGGGAGGTAGTAGAATGAACAATGGAAACAGTGAAAGACTTTAAAAAAGTTTTTCTTTCTTTCTTTATATTTGTATTTAGTTTTTTGACTCCAAAATCACTGCAGATGGTGACTGCAGCCATGAAATTTAAAGATGCTTGCTCCTTGAAAGAAAAGCTATGACCAACCTAGACAACATATTAGAAAGCAGAGACACTGGGAGGTAATAGAATGGGAGGCATTCTAGACACTGGGAAGCAAAGAATACTTTGCCAACAAAGGTCTGTCTAGTCAAAGTTATGGTTTTTCCAGTAGTCATATATGGATGTGAGAGTTGGACTATAAAGAAAGCTGAGCGCTGAAGAATTGTTGCTTTTGAACTGTGGTATTAGAGAAGACTCTTGAGAGTCCATTGGACTGCAAGGAGATCCAACCAGTCCATCCTAAAAGAAATCAGTCCTGAATATTCATTGGAAGTACTGATGCTGAAGCTGAAACTCCAATATTTTGGCCACCTGATGTGAAGAACTGACTCATTTGAAAAGACCCTGATGCTGGGAAAGATTGAAGGCAGGAGGAGAAGGGGATGACAGAGGATGAGATGGTTGGATGGCATAACTGACTTAATGGACATGAGTTTGAACAAGCTCCAGGAGTTGGTGATGGACAGGGAGGACTGGCATGCTGCATTCCATGGGGTCACAAAGAGTCAGACACAACTGAGTGACTGAACTGAACTGAACTGGGAGGTAATAAACTCTTGGTCATTGGAAAGGTGCAAGAAGATGACCACCTGTCAAGGCTACAGGAAGGAAGGCTCCCTTGTGAGGACGTTAGATATTCATCAGGTGTCATACCGTCCCCGACTGGGAGCTGGCTGAGAAGCAGGCCGCACCCAGGGGTCTGATTCAGCAGCTCTGCGTGGAATCTCTGCTGGGAAACCACTGTACCAGATGAGTAGACTCCACAGTGGAGGAAAGAATGAAAAGGACATCTCCTTTATATTTACTTTTATCTAAAAGTTTAAAAAAGGGAGCAAGTTTACTGGTAAGATTGCAGGCAAAAGAAGATGGTGGCAGAGGATGAGGTGGTTAAATAGCATCACTGATTCAATGGACATGAAATTGAGCAAACTCCACGTGATAGTGAAGGACAGGGAAGCCTGGAGTGCTGCAGTTCATGGGGTTGCCAAGAATCAGACATGACTTGCTGACTGAGCAACAAAAACAACAAGCTTACTGGAATTTGAGATCTAGTAAATCGGATCCCGTCTCATGACTGAGATGTCACATAGGACACTGCAGGCAGACAGGAGAACCCCAGCACTGAAAGCTGCAGCATTATCTTCATTGTTCACTCATATTAGGATGCTTCCATATGTTGTAGTTTATTGTATTCCATTAAAGAAATTTATGGACAATATTATATTAAATAACAGAACTGCAAATAGTAGAGGCTTTACAATATTTTGAATGAAATGGGGAATAACCATGGCAATCTTTTGTGTCATAGAGAGGTCTGTAGGTTATATTGGGTCAAAATAATTAAGGCATAGTCAAACATAAAGTTATGCATTTTTTAAAATAAAAAGACATATGTCCAATTATGCTGATCTTCTGTGATGACAAGTAGCTATTGGTAGTAGAACTCTTGGCAGAAATTTTTGTGAAACTAAACTAACACTTAACACATTCCATTTACATATGGTTTAGTATGAGCCAGATGTTCTATTTTAATGAATTAAGTCAGTGACTCTTCACACAGTCTTAGAAGGTAGAGACTACTAAGTCCATTTTACAGATGAGAAAACTGAGGCATAGAAAGGTGAAGACTCTTCCCCAAGATCACTCAGTTAATGAAAGAGTAGAATTTACATGAAGGTCTTTAATCACTCAACTAATTTCCTAAAATGAGAAATTGGTTGTTTTTTGAGAGAAAGCATTTTGAAAATAATGACTGAAAATGTTTTCATTATTAAAGTTATTTTTGTTGCCAAAGCTGTATATAAGTGTGTAAATTTAAAAACCATATCACAAACAGAAAATTAGAAATAGCATTTCAGTTCAGTTCAGTCGCTCAGTCGTGTCCAACTTTTTGCGACCCTATGAACAGCAGCACACGAGGCTTCCCTGTCCATCACCAACTGCTGGAATCCATGCAAACCCATGTCCATTGAGTCAGTGATGCCATCCAACCATCTCATCCTCTGTCCTCCCCTTCTCCTCCTGCCCTCAATCTTTCCCAGCATCAGGGTCTTTTCAAATGAGTCAGCTCTTCACATCAGGTGGCCAAAGTATTGGAGATTCAGCTTCAACATCAGTCCTTCCAATGAACACCCAGGACCGATCTCCTTTAGGATGGACTGGTTGGATCTCCTTGCAGTCCAAGGGACTCTCAAGAGTCTTCTCCAACACCACAGTTCGAAAGCATCAATTCTTCAGCGCTCAGCTTTCTTTATAGTCCAACTCTCACATCCTTACATGACCACTGGAAACACCATAGCCTTGACTAGACGGACCTTTGTTGGCAAAGTAATGTCTCTGCTTTTTAATATGCTATCTAGGTTGGTCATAACTTTCCTTCCAAGGAGTAAGCATCTTTTAATTTCATGGATGCAGTCACCATCAGCAGTGATTTTGGAGCCCCCCAAAATAAAGTCAGCCATTGTTTCCACTGTTTCCTCATCTATTTGCCATGAAGTGATTGGACCGGATGCCATGATCTTAGTTTTCTGAACGTTGAGCTTTAAGCCAACTTTTTCACTCTCCTCTTTCACTTTCATCAAGAGGCTCTTTAGTTCTTCTTCGCCTTCTGCCATAAGGGTGGTGTCATCTGCATATCTGAGGTTGTTGATATTTCTCCCGGCAATCTTGATTCCAGCTTGTGCTTATTCCAGCCCAGCGTTTCTCATGATGTACTCTGCATATAAGTTAAATAAGCAGGGTGACAATATACAGCCTTGACATACTCCTTTTCCTGTTTGGAACCAGTCTGTTGTTTCACGTCCAGTTTTAACTGTTGCTTCCTGACCTGCATACAGGTTTCTCAAGAGGCAGGTCAGGTGGTCTGGTATTCCCATCTCTCTCAGAATATTCCACAGTTTGTTGTGATCCACACAGTCAAAGGCTTTGGCATAGTCAATAAAGCAGAAATAGATGTTTTTCTGGAACTCTCTTGCTTTTTCGATGATCCAGCATTTCAAAACTGACTTAAAAATGAAGGTATCCGTATTTTTTGAACTCTTTTATTAAATGTTTGTGCTTCCCTTGTGGCTCAGCTGGTAAAGAATCAACCTGCAATGGGGGAGACCTGGGTTCGATTCCTGGGTTGGGAAGATCCCCTGAAGAAGGGAAAGGCTACCCACTCTAGTATCCTGGCCTGGAGAATTCCACGGACTGTATAGTCCATGGGGTCACAAATAGTCAGACATGACTGAGCGACTTTCACTTTCATTAAATATTTAAAACTATGGTTAAGTTCTAATTTATTGACAAGAACAAATGATAGGGCAGGAAAAATAGAAATTTACTAGCAAATTTCTACAAAAACTTTCACATAATTGGTGAATGAGATTAAAAATGAGTTTCATAATTTAGCAAGCCCAGCCAGCAATGCATTTTCCCCCCATTTTGATATATTTTTAAGGAGTAACTTTCTCACTGGTGGCAGCCATTAAAGCTGCACCAAACTTTCAAATCCAAATATCACAGGCAGTAAACCAAAATTTAAAACAATAATAAATCATTTTCAACTGCATTACTCTCAGTAGAGACATATTATCTATGAAAGTGTCTTTTTAACAAGAGCAAAAATTCTTTGTTCTTATTAATAAAATATAATAAAATAGGTGTGAGGGGAGTTCAGGATGGGGGATACATGTATACCCATGGCTGATTCATGTCAGTGTATGGCAAAAACCACTACAATATTGTAAAGTAATTAGCCTCCAATTAAAATAATTAATTAAAAAAATAAAACAAAAGTTATTTTAAAACATTTTGTCTTCATGTATTTAAAATTTATTTATTTATTTTTGGCAACACTGGGTCTTTGTTGCTGCACACGGGCTTTCTCTAGTTGCAGCACACTGGAGCTACTTTCTAGTCGCAGTGCATAGGTTTCTTATTGAGGTGGCTTCTCTTGTTGTAGAGCATGGGCTCAGTAGTTGTGGCCCACAGATTTAGTTACTCCACAGGATGTAGGATCTTCCTGGACCAGGGACCAAACCAGTGTCCTCTGCATTGCAAGGTAGCTTTTTAACCACTGGACCATCAGGGAAGCCCCTATCTTCATGTTATCTTTTAACATTTTCTCATTTTGTACACTTTAAAGATTGTAATATATTCGTCCAATAGTATATACATTATATATATATATATATATAAAAAACATTTAAGTAAATATATATAAATACATAAAAATAACATGGTGAGTGTTCAAATAGTTTACTGAGATGGGCCCATAGTCAGCCAAGTTTGGAAGGGAGTTGAAGGGTTGGAGACTGCTGGCTGTGACATCCTCCAAGATCCATTCCCTAGTTTGGAATCTTTGATTCTCAGGTAAATACTCAGCTCTTATTTGGTAGGTGATAAAACCTAAGTGCCAGAAAGACTGTTCCCTCCAGGGCAGGTAGCACCTCATTATCCAGCTCACTGTCCCAAATCCCATTTAAAAAAACCAAAACACTGAAAACAACGCTAAAGACCCACGTTTCTGAGTGAGTCAATTTGATTTATGATTTGGAGCTCTCTGAGTTTTGTGCAGCATCTAATACACTAGGGATACCCAATAAATAACAAATCGTGATATTAATAATTAAGATTTCATGTTACTGCTCCTGTGAAATGATTTTCTGAAGAATTATCCCCTAGTTACTCATGAAGAAAAGTGAGAGGTAGAGACAGAAAGATAGCTTTTAAGGAAATTTAGCTCCAGCTACTTTGTGTGTGTCTGTAGTGTGATTCCCCCCCATCTTTGGTACATCTGGTGAAGAACCGAGCAGGACAGACTCAGAATCAGCCTAAGCTGCTTCCCTTAGCACCAGCCTTTTGTCTTCCAGTGTTTAGATAGGAATGTCTAGGATGTTGAATTGTATGACTTTAAAGTGCCTGACAAACATTAATTAACTAGGGGCACTTCTTTGTTTGAAGAGAGTTATGTCTAATTGTGAATACGTCTCCAATTATCTACTCTTCTTTTCTGACTGTATTATTATCTGAAATCTGCAGTATCTGACTTGCTTGTACCTTTTTTAGTATGCTTTTTTGAATAGGTGGCAGCCATGAAAAAAGGGACATATAGTCACCTTAATGAGACATCACAGTTACACAAGATTTATGTTTATGCTCATGTATGCACATGTGTATATGTACACACACACATCCTTCCATTTGTAACCCTTTCAAGCTCTGAATTTTGATGATTGTCATAACCCACACTGAGCTGGACTCCATTCCTTCTGAGCTGGGAGACTGTGAAGATTCGTTTTTTAACAGCAGAAATCATAAAAGCACTCCAGAAAAGTAAATTAATCCTCCTGCAGAAGCGAGTGTAATTAATCACAAGAGAAAACTGGCCATGCGTGTCAACGGAGTCTAGAAAATTGGCTGAGCCTTATTGATTCATTACCTACCATGGATCCCTCCTCCCGCCCCACACAGGAAGAGAGGTGACATGCGACCGTCAGCCATACCTGACACTGGCAGCATGGGCCTGGAGACCAGATGGACTACAAACTGTGAGAGATGCTGGGCTTGTGTTTTGGCATAAGCAGCGCACAGTGTTAATTAAGAGCATAGCTTTGAACAATGTCTTAAATAATTAGCCAGGGCAGGTATGTACTTGTGCAGGGGCGGATCACAGATTTTTCTGTTGCTTAGAGAGATTTTCTTTAGTAACAAAGGAACACAATGTAAATTAACCCACAACTGCAGGCCTTAACACTTATGCATTTCAAAGTAAGCTTCTAAGAAAACCATCTACCAAAACATTTAAGACAGCATATAAATACAGATGTTGAAGTCACTTGTAGTCTTGTGTCTGCTCTGCTCATCCACTTTTAGAGGCAGTGTTATATGGTAGAGATGACAGACTTTCATGTTAGTCCCAAATTCAAGTCTTGCCTTTACCATTTACAAGCTATCTTTGACACAGCAGATTTTAAAACCCTAAGTAAGACAGAAATCATAGTACCTGTTTTGGGCTGTATTATTTCTCCCCACCAAATTCAAATGTTGTAGTCTTAACCCCCAAAACCTTAGAATGTGACTGGATTTTGAGATAGAGTTTTTATTTTTATTTTTTTTTACTTTTTATTTTTATTTATTTATTTTTTATTTTAGTTGGGGGCTAATTACTTTACAATATTGTAGTAGTTTTTGCCATACATTGACATGAATCAGCCATGGGTTCACACGTGCTCCCCCTCCCGAACCCTCCTCCCACCTCCCTCCCCCTCCCATCCCTCTGGGTCATCCCAACGCTCCATCCCTGAGCATCCGTCCCATGCATAGAACATGGAATGGTGTTCCGCTTCACATATGACAATATACATGTTTCAATGTTATTGTCCCAGAACGTCCCACCCTCACCTTCTCCCTCAGAGTCCACAGGACTGTTCTATGCATCTGTGTCTCTTATTCTGTCTCTCATATAGGGTTACCATTACCATCTTTCAAATTCCATATACATGCATTAGTATACTGTATTGGTGCTTTTCTTTCTGGCTTACTTCACTCTGTATAATGGGCTCCAGTTTCATCCATCTCAATAGAACCGATTCAAATGTATTTTTTTTAATGGCTGAGTAATATTCCATTGTGTATATGTACCACAGCTTCCTTATCCATTCGTCTGCTGATGGACATCTAGGTTGCTTCCATGTCCTGGCTATTGTAAACAGTGCTGCGATGAACATTGGGGTACACACATCTCTTTCAATTCTGGTTTCCTCGGTGTGTATGCCTAGCAGTGGGATTGCTGGGTCATATGGCAGTTCTATTCCCAGTTTTTTAAGGAATGAGATAGAGTTTTTAAAGAGGGGATTAAATTAAAATGAAGGTGTTAGGGTAGACCTTAACCTAATCTGACTGGTGTCCTTATAAGAAAAAGGTAATTGGACACACAAAACAGACTCTAGGGATGCAGATGCACAGATGGAAGCCTGTGTGAAGAGGCACCAAGAGGGTGGCCATTTGCAAGCCCAGGAGAGAGGACTGGAAGAGACTCTTCTATTATGACCCTCAGAGGAAACCAACCTGCTCTCACCTTCCTCTTGGACATCCAGCCTCCAGACCTGTGAGATCATGTATTTCTGTTGTTGAAGCCACCTAGTCTGTGCTATTTTGTTATGGCAGCCCTAGCAAACCAATACCTATTGCACCTGTTATAGGGTTATTGTGCATATAAATGAGGTAGTTTTTGCATAGAGTCTGCATATGTCCTTAATAAATGACCATAGTCATTATCATGTGAATATTCAGTAAATATCATCTATTTTTTCTTCCTTACGGAAGAAGTTGTCATTTCTCAGAACTCCTCATCATGTGCCTGTGCTGTTTGAAATTGGACTTGGGGCAGGATGGTCCTTTCTTTGTATCCAAGAAGGTGCTGTGAACACAACCTCTGTATGGAGCAGTAAGCCACCTTTCCCCAGACACGCCTCTGTTCTGGATTCCTCCCCCTGGCTTTTTTCAGATTTAGCTCCAGGATAGGGTGCCTCCTCTGGCATAGGCTGATTGGATAGGCAAATCTACCTTCTTCTGCCAGTTCAAAGTCTACAAAGGAAAAATTGTCTGCAAGTGGTGGAGATCACTATAAAGAGAGAGTGAGAATATCTCATTGGATCCTGGTGGTGTTGTATATTTCTTCACTTTTTTCATTGACATGAAGAGCTAGATACCTCATGACTCCACAATTTGTGCAAAGTCGAAGCAGATGTCATCTCAGAAACAAACACAAATATCTGTGATGGCCCCACTCTGATGTTTGTCTTTGGAGTCAGGCAAATTAGCACAACCCATGGTCACAACACTTATGTCCCAGTTGTAGACAGAAACAGCTGGTGACTCACAGCACTGCTGGGGCTGACCTCACATCCAGCCCCTCATCTGGGAAGGTGGTGTGGACCCCTGACCGCTCTCCTCCTGGGCTGACAGGGGAGAAACAGGGAAGAAACCTGGGCTGAGCATAGGCACTACTTGAAAGGTGTTTAGGAGGTAAGTGATACCCAGGCATGGGATTCAGAAGTGTTCTCTTTCCTCTATGGACCAAGAAATTTGTTGGCTGCAACTGTTTTTGTATTCATTAAATTGGCAAAATTTACTGTATGCCTACCAACTGCAAACCACTGAACTGCTCTCTGAGGGGTATAGTTAGAACAATAATGAATATTTTGTTATGTCACATGCTTTGTACTAGGCCCTTTACATATTATTATTGATAACATTCATTGAATGTCTGCTGTTTAGTAGGAACTCTGTTAGACAGCTTGAATGTACTTTATCCTTATAGTGCCTTATGAGGGAGGTACTCTTGATCCCATTTCACCGATGGGAAAGTTCCGGTTCACATTGCTGGTACGTGCTGAAGCCAGGAGTAAAATTTAGGTTGTTCTGATCCCAAAGTTTATTCTTTCTTTAATTGGTTGTCCGAAAGATAATTGAGAAAGAATCATTGATAACTGAGGTTCCTTGTACCCTATGCTTGGAAGTCACTCTCGAGAGAAACATTCTTCTATAAACAATGATAGCTTTATTACACCAAACCATGCATCTGGTGTGGTTTTCAGACTTACTGCTCTGGATGCTCAAATCTCCACCTTCCCCCCCTGTAACCAACTTTTCATGGACGTGTGAGAGCTATTACTTTGGGTTAAGGCTGTACACAGTGGTGTGTGCATGGAGGATGTTTATACTGTTATGTTCTTTGCACCTCCAGGTAAGTGTGTTTGTCACGTCGTATTCTCTTGGTGGTGCTGGAGAGGTCGGAGCTGGTTGATAGGAAGGAACAGGGCCACAGAATGTGTGAAGGTGTGCGGTGCAGGCTTCTCTAGGGCAGAGTAGACAATGAAGCTCAAGTCTTCTGAGGGACTAGCTGGTGTGTGTTATTGTGAGCTGGGATTTCCTGAAGATCAAGGCTGCTCTCTTTCCAAATCCATCTAATCTCCAGACGGATGAGGGCTTGGACAGAGATGTTAGAAAAGAGGCAGAGTCAAGCTGTTTGTGAATAAGAGAAAACTCCAAATCTCTGAAATTAATCTAAGCATGGTCATGTCTACCTACATGCAGCCCATTTGAATGGAAATAGGATTCTCTCTGTTTAATCCAACTATAACCTATTACTACTAAAACTAATATTTATATCATGCTGATCATTTACAAAGCACTTTATTAGGCATTATCTCATTTGACTGTTCTAGCCCACTCTGGGATGAGTCATTTCCTTCCTTTTCTCTCTAAGGGAGCTTAAGTTCACATAGTTGAGTGACTTGCTGTGCCACAGAGCCAGGCTGTGGGACATGTAAAGGGAGGGATTCCTCTTCTCGGGCAAAGCCGGAAGTCCTTGGCCACATCACACTGCCTCCTTGACCATATACTCATTTCCCTCATAGAAACCTGAAAATGCTGGGCTTCTAAATCACAATGCAGTTTCAGTAAACAGAAAGACTGGCCGAAGTCTTTCTACTCCTCCTGGGTATACACAGTCAGTCTGAAGCCCAAATCGTGGAAGCACTCTGTCTGACTCTGCTCTTGCTGGAGAGGACTTTCAAGGCTCTGCAGCCAGTTGAGTCAACTCGGCTGTTGAGTGGGTGGAGCAGATACTGTCAGTGCTCTGACCTGATTCTTCAGATCTCTCCTTATTGTTCCTGTATGCCCGTACGTTTGGTATGATGTGCCTTCAGTGGCCAGGTCTGTGACTTTTGTTCTCAGGTGATGGACCTGACTGACGAATGTGGCAGTGCTTCTGGTTGGATGACTGTGAGGTGGAGCTGGCATTTCAGGGCTACCCTGTAGGATCGAGTGAAGTCACTCCAGGAGCATCCACCTAAGATCACACTCTGATTGATTTCCTGCCCTACCCAGTCCTGCTTCCCTCACCCCCCATCAGAGGCCTTGGGGAATTCTTCCTGGATAAATCACTTTCACAGGAATCCTTGTCCCCAGTTCCTCTAGGGACGCTGACCTAAAATAGAGGTATCAGTCGTATATTCTAGAATCTTTCAGGTGTCCTAGTTTAGTGTTTATTTTCGTATCTTCAATTAAGCGGTTTTGATGTTGATCTAACCTTAAATTATTTAAAATCTCCAAGCCTCTTCTGTCATCTCTAACATGGGGATAATCACACCTGCCTCTCAGGGCCATGGGAGGGATTGAATTAGATAAGATAAGCCAACCACTTCACAATATTTATAGGTGGTGTTCAGATATTATTACCTCTTTCCCAAATTTCCCTAGTGGCATTCTGGAAAACACTGTGGGTAGAATGGATCACAGTCACAGACTAATTCTACAATGATGCAGCCTTGTATGTCTGCAAATTTCATAGACTTAGTGAGAAAAGCTGTTTATAGCATGCAATCCAAGCAGGATCCAGCAGCTGCTGATTGCAAATGAAGTTGCATCATATTAAACCCCAAATGTCAGTAGCAGCCAGCAAACCCCCTTTGACTGGCTTCTTGTTGACTCAGAGAAGCCCAGTTGTTTATAGAGCCCCTCCAAAGGGCGCTCACATATGTCCCCAGTCATTCCCCACTGATGTTTACTGAGCCGGGATTTACAGCTTTCTGTCGCATCGTTTGCACAGAGTTGCTGATCCCAGCCTACCGCTCTGATCCTGTCGGCACTGCTGCTGATGCCTCTAGTGAAGATGGAGAGCCCACACCTAATGTCGTTTTTGCAAAACCTGCTACCTTCCAAGGCCTATGACCCTTGTTATTGTTTTTGTGAGGATGGGGGGAACTTTCCTTTTTATTTTTTGTACTCAGCTGGGAGAGGTATGACCAGGTTGCTTGAGCCCTCTGTAGTTGCTGATAAAGTTCATTCGGCTGGAGGTGGTAATACCAGGACTCGACAGCAGCCACGCCACCCCAGTATGCACAGACTCTGGTAAAACTGGAAACCCACTGCCCCCTAGCATGAAGAATCAGGAATCTTTCCACTGGGCCTTGAGGGCCACCATATCTGACAGCCAAGAAATGAACAGAATTCTCCTTTTTCTTTGTCGTGTGTGTGTGTGTGTGTGTGTGTGTGTGTGTGTGTGTGTGTTGGCAGGGGTTGGGGTGAAGTGAGGTGCAAGGATACGGAAGCAGGAACAGTGAAAAGTACCCACGATGAGTTCACCTGAGCCAAAAGATTTTCAGAATATTTAATATATTCATTGGAAGGACTGATGTTGAAGCTGAAACTCCAATACTTTGGCCACCTGATGTAAAGAACTGACTCACTGGAAAAGACGCTGATGCTGGGAAAGATTGAAGGCAAGAGAAGGGGCGACAAAGGATGAGATGATTGGGTGGCATCAGCAACTCAATGGACATGAGTTTGAGCAAGCTCCAGGAGATGGTGAAGGATAGGGAAGACTGGCGTGCTGAGTTCAACACGATTGGACAACTGAACAGCAACCAACAACGTATTTTCAATTAACACACAGAACCCTTTTCTCCTTAGGAGAAAGACATGCTGTCAATCTCCTTGAGTAGCCGTGAGTTCTGGAAGCTGCTATCACCTATAACCAAAGGCACCTGTCAGTCAAAACTCAAGCCCTGTTGCTGGTCTTAGAGCACAGATAACGCAATTATTATTGAAAGTCACAAGTGGCTGCCGCAGCTTCAGCCTGTAAGGAGGTAGCATAATATCTCTCTGGAGTAAATAGCCTTTTATTTAGCAAAGATGAAGCCCGCAGGGCATGATTGGAAGGAGGCACTGAAACAAAGAGATAGCTAAACCAATCAGCATAACAAATAAACAAGAATTTTCTGGGGAGAAAAGACGAGGTAGGTGGAGAAGGGGGAAGGAGCCTCCAGGGATTAATCCGAGGTGTGGAGGCCGACAGTCTGCATGAAGGCCGTATGTTAAACGTCACCAGTGGCCAGAGGATGTTCAAAGGCAAGGATGTTTTGTGTTTGATTTTAAGCTGCTTGCTCTGTGCTGAAAAGTAATTGCCTGAGGTAAGGTCTTGTGCCAGTGGTGTTTCCCGGAAAATCAAGGGAAAGTGTCTGTGTTATAATCGGAGAACTAGAATGCAGAGTAAATGGAGCAGCTCTGGGAAAGGCTGGGGAGAGTGACTGACAAGGGGAAATCAGAGGGAGAGCCTCTGGGGAGTCATGGCAATATTTAGGGGGAGCTAACTTTCCATTAATCATAGGGTAGGGAGAGTGTCAGTCATTTATTTTATGTAATTCTCAGAGGACAAGGTGACCGCAACTAATATCTGGATGAGAACATAACTAACCCTTTTGCAATTTGACTGTCATCCACCTCAGCCTATTGAACACGGCTGTATATGTGTGCATCGGTGGAGAGCAGGAGTCCTTGCCGCCTCTTCCCTTGCTAGATTCTGTTTCTAGTCTTCCAGGGCTGGAATACAGTAGGGGACGAGGGAGAGTTAAGTGGGGCTCAGAAAGGTTCTCATGTGACTGACACTGTCTTGCGGGATTGTGGCCTGTGAGCTGGGCAGCTGTTTTAAGTTAAGCTCTGGTTCTTTGGAGAACCCCGTCACTGCAGGCCTTTCATTTGGAGCTCCCTTGACCCAGAGGGAAGCATTTCCATTATGGCCGATTTCTTACTCCTTCAGCCCCCAGATATCTGGCAATATCTTTAACTTCTCTCCACTAGGGCCTCATTGCCTCCCTGGAAAGTCTCGTTGGAGGGAGAGAAGCTAACCCCATATTCATTCTTTGTTATGTGACCCACTTCTGCCCATGGGAAATATGCATCTGTGCAAATCTGGAAAACTCAGCAGTGGCCACAGGACTGGAAAAGGTCAGTTTTCATTCCAATCCCAAAGAAAGGCAATGCCAAAGAATGCTCAAACTACCACACAATTGCACTCATCTCATACGCAAGTAAAGTAATGCTCAAAATTCTCCAAGCCAGGCTTCAGCAATACATGAACCATGAAATTCCAGACGTACAAGCTGGTTTTAGAAAAGGCAGAGGAACCAGAGATCAAATTGCCAACATCCGCTGGATCATCGAAAAAGCAAGAGAGTTCCAGAAAAACATCTATTTCTGCTTTATTGCACTATGCCAAAGCCTTTGACTGTGTGGATCACAATAAACTGTGGAAAATTCTGAAAGAGATGGGAATACCAGACCATCTGACCTGTCTCTTGAGAAATCTGTATGCAGGTCGGGAAGCAACAGTTAGAACTGGACATGAAACAACAGACTGGTTCCAAAAAGGAAAAGGAGTACGTCAAGGCTGTATATTGTCACCCTGCTTATTTAACTTATATGCAGAGTACATCATGAGAAACGCTGGGTTGGAAGAAACACAAGCTGGAATCAAGATTGCTGGGAGAAATATCAATAACCTCAGATATGCAGATGACACCACCCTTATGGCAGAAAGTGAAGAAGAACTAAAGAGCCTCTTGGTGAAAGTGAAAGAGGAGCGTGAAAAAGTTGGCTTAAGGCTCAACATTCAGAAAACTAAGATCATGGCATCTGGTCCCATCACTTCATGGCAAATAGATGGGGAAACAGTGGAAACAGTGAAAGACTTTATTATCTTGGGGCTCCAAAATCACTGCAGATGGTGATTGCAGCCATGAAATTAAAAGACGCTTACCCCTTGGAAGAAAAGTTATGACCAACCTAGATAGCATATTTAAAAGCAGAGACGTTACTTTGCCAACAAAGGTCCATCTAGTCAAAGCTATGGTTTTTCCAGTGGTCATGTAAGGATGTGAGAGTTGGTCTATAAAGAAAGCTGAACGCTGAAGAATTGATGCTTTCGAACTGTGGTGTTGGAGAAGACTCTTGAGAGTCCCTCGGACTGCAAGGAGATCCAACCAGTCCATCCTAAAGGAAATCAGTCCTGAATATTCACTGGTAGGAGTGATGCTGAAGTTGAAACTCCAATACTTTGGCCACCTGATGCGAAGAACTGACTCATTTGAAAAGACCCTGATGCTGGGAAAGATTGAAGGCAGGAGGAGAAGGGGACAACAGAGGACAAGATGGTTGGATGGCATCATCGACTCAATGGACATGAGTTTGAGTAAACTCCGCAAGTTGGCGATAGACAGAGAGGCCTGGCGTGCTGCAGTCCACGGGGTCACAAAGCTTTGGACATGATTGAGCAAATGAACTGAATTGAACTGACATCCCCTGACAGATGAGTTGGTAAAGAATCTGCCTGCATTGCAGGAGACCCCAGTTTGATTCCCAGGTCAAGAAGATCTGCTGGAGAAGGGATAGGCTACCCACTCCAGTATTCTTGGGCCTCCCTTGTGGCTCAGCTGGTCAAGAATCTGCCTGCAATGAGGGAGATCTGGGTTCAGTCCCTGGGTTGGGAAGATCCCCTGGAGAAGGGAGAATTCCATGGACTATATAGTCCATGGGGTTGCAAAGAGTCAGACACGACTGAGCGACTTTCACTTTCACACCCCTTCAACAGACTGAGAGCATAGGCTGGCTCATGCAGCCACTTATTCTTTGGCTTATTCATCAGCTCATTTTAAGTGAGAGTCAGACACCAGCCCATGTGTTCTTCAGTTGTTCTCCTCAAGCATGTGTCTGTTACCCTTCCTAACCTTCCAAATGCAAAAGTTACAGCACAGTTTTCAGGGAAAATCTCTGTCCCCACATCCTCTGAGCCCAGGTGCTCTTATGCCCTCCATATAAATGAAAAGCCAAAGATTTCTTACCATCTCTTGTCACTAACTCTGATATTTCTGCACGGAAATATAAAACAGTTAGGATTGTAAGATGTTGACTTTATGCTGCAGCTGAAATGTTCCCTCAGAAGCCGCATGGCTCCTCTTTATGATCTGACTTGCATCAGGGCCACCCACCCATCAGACATGGCAGTTTATGTCTGAGTTCCAATAGGATGAATTTCAAGTCTTTTTCTTCCCTCTGGAAACTCTTCAGTCCCAATGACAATAAGTGATAAAAATGGTTGAGGGGAAGGAGGTTGTTTCCTCAGAGTATTTCCCAGAAGCACTTGGGGCTCAGGGTCTGCCTCACCAAGCCTCCCTGTGACAATTAAGAAATATGTCTGATGGTTCTTCTTTTTCACTTTTGGTGGAAGGACAGAACTTGCTGAGGTGAGGGTATATCAAGGTTAGTTTTGAAAATTTGCTCGTGAGTCTCATATAATGAACCTCACATGTTAGGATCTAGCAGAGTGTGGAGAAAGACCATAAATCTGTGTAACCATAGAGGAAGGAAGAAAGTGATTTTCGCTCCTCTCTTGTTCTTCTCATTATCGTACCAGGAAAATACCCCTTGGTTGTCATTTGGACTAATCTTTTCTTATACAGTGTAGTGGCCTTCATTTTGAAGTTTGGAACTGAGTTTCATGCTTGGCTTAAAACTTATGTTCTGAAGGGTGTGAAAGTTACATCAAATTATAGATTTATCTTGTGCAATGTGGTTGCCTGCAGCCAAAGAACCATAAAAGTGCAGTAAGAAATAGGACCTATGGTTTTGACAGTGTGCTATTTGAGATATAGCTCTCCTTCCAAGTTGGCCAACTAGGCTGAGGTTGTGAGAAAGGTGGTGTGTGGGCTGGCATGTGCATACACATACTGTTCTCTCACCCAGTCAATTCCGGGGAGATAACACAGAGAAGGCAAAAGAAGTGGAGAGAGAAGAAGTGGACAATGGGTACAGATAACCACTTGTTCCATTCTGTGGTATTAATTAGTAATGAGCATAATAAGCATTTTTTTTTAAAGGTTAGACAGTGTAGTTTAGTGAAACAAATAAACACCAAACAGAAACCTCTCTGCCATTTACTTTGAATCTCAAACCTTGGTTGCTAGTTCTGCCTCCAGTTTTGGCTGAACGACCCTAGACAGAGAACCTCTTTGAACTTCAGGTTTCTGCATCTGTGAAGTGGTGACAACCCAATCTATTGTGTGGCCCTGTCATGTAAAGGAGGAAGCTGTCTGTGAACTGCACGGTGGGACCTGGTGTGCTGGATCACAGCCAGGTGATGGTAAAGTTGACTTGAGATCTGACACGACGCCTTAGGACCTTGAGTCCGGTTTTCAATTTCTCTTTGAGTACGAGCCCACTGGCTATATTGACACAGCACAAAGCCAGGGGCAGATTTGACAATGATTTCTTTAATTTGATTGATGGGGGCTGAAAAACTGGGTCACTCAGTCTGCAGAGTATCTAGGCTATAATGATCTGATATAGACTGTCTACACTCATCAAACTAAGTGGATAATTAGCAAAACACCATTTGACTTTGTAATGTATAGACAGTAATTGTGACTCTTTTTCAATTAACAACCTCATGTAAAGTCGCGACATTGGTTGTCACATCTGTACAGATGATTTCCACCTTTGTACCTCTAGCTCTGGGTTCTTTCTTAAAAAAGCTGTTTTATTTTTCCATCAGTCACCAGGCATCTTGTGTAGCCTCTCTCTGATATATTGTCCCTCCAAAATTTTCCCTTCATCTCCAATCCTCATTTCAGCCAGTCTCAAACCCTTGGTGTTAATTCTGACTCCTCCTTCCTCCACCCCTTCCATATGCCATCAGATGCCAGACTCTATTAATTCTGTGAAATATCTTGAAATCTTCTTCCTTCTCTCTAATTCTGCAGCCCTGCTATCCTGTGATTTCATCAAGGCCCGGCCTATGATTATAAGCAGAAACCCTGTAATTGACCTCCCTTTTCCAGGATGTTCTCATTCCAATCTATCCTTTACATTAATGCTCTCATCTTTTCCTCTGCTGCAGAATCCCCTGGAGGATTCTCACTGCCTTAGCAGTGGAGCCCATAGCCTTCCACCTGGCATTCTCAACCTGGCAAAGCCCAGCTCTAACCCATTTTTCCAGCTTCATCATTTCCCACTCCCCTTCCTGCCCACTCCTGGGCATTCTGTCCCTGCCCTGGTTCCCTGTCCTGACTCATGTCCTTCCAGATGCTAGTCTGTGTTCACATGGTTGCCTTCTCAAAAGAACATTCCTTCCCTCATTTGAGATCTCTAAACCTCACTCCAAATGCTATCCCATCTTCAAGAATCATCAGATACCTCTTCCTCACTGCCTTAGGTTCTTGTTTAGAAAGACTCTCTCTCTAATCTGTACTCCAGGCACTTTAACAAGATTTGCCCCGCTTTCTCCTGTCTAGACTGTAAGTTCCTCCAGGACAGGATTTGTGTCAGATTCATCTCTGTATTCACCAGGGGCCATGGATCTTGCATCTATGAATGTCTGTAAATGAAGCAAGTTTTCCAACATATTTGTTTCTCACTTTCTTGTGTGGGAAGCAGCTTTATTTGAATATTGTAAACTCATTTGCTGAAATGTTTTCCTTTGAGAATATGCAAGTACACTCCTATGGCTTCTTTTCTTTCTGATAATGTAGGTCCTTTATCAGTGTTGTGTGGCACTAATTATAGGGAGGAAGAAAGGAAATTCGGGAAAGTAGTTCACTGAAGAGGAAAATGAACATGAAAATTCTAACTATAAATGGAATAAATAATACGTTTGCTGAGAAGGACATCTTGAAAGGCAGTATTCTTTTAGGACGGTGCTGTTTTTAAGAGGAATAATAATAATTTAAAGAAGCAGCATCTTGGAATTTTTTAAGGAGAACTTGTAAGAACTATAGAATAATCAAATCATTGAGAAATTGGGCAAGACTTTTCCTAGAATTCTGTGGCCCATTAGATTTGACAAGAGAAATAAAAATGACGGTTGGGCTGGCGCAAAGGACTAATGGAGACAAATTACAGGAATGGTGATGGTTTCACCCCGAGGATAGATGGATGGTGAACTGCTATTGTCACTCCCATCACACTGGTGAGCACACTGAAAGAGAAAATGGGCAAACCCAAGCATTTTGATGCAAAGGGTAGGACAAAAGATGGGATGAGTTTTGAGGATGGAGGTGGCATTTCATTTGGATACATTTCCTAGGAATAAAGCACAGTGTGCCTTTAATGGTTTATTTTTATGCTCACTGAAAGAGCCCAAAGTCATTAAAATGTCCTGCACCAAGATCTCTCTAGGAGATCTGAGTTAGAGCTTTCTGATCATGCAGTGTGACTGAAGGAGAGCCTGATAAAATCAATGCTCATGATATTACTTTTTGGGGCTTCTCTGGTGGCTCAGATGGTAAAGACTGCCTGCAATGAAGGAAACCTGGGTTCGATCCCCTGGTGAGGAAGATCCCCTGGAGAAGAAAATGGCAACCCACTCCAGTATTCTTGCCTGGAGAATCCCATGGACAGAGGAACCTGGCAGGCTATAGTCCATGGGGTCTCAAAGAGTTGGACACGACTGAGTGACTAACATTTTCACTTTCACTTTCAAGGTATTACTTTATACACAGTAGCTATTAGGTTAAATGCTGTTGGGTAACAAAACCAAGGTTAACTGTTAAATATTCACAAATGTTCAGATGTAATTCTGCCTAAAGGCAAGAGGGTGAGCTTCAGGTGGACAGAGCATCTATGATTTTTAAGTAGCTTTGCTATTTTCAATACATGTATAAATGTAAAAGTAAAGTTTTGTGACTAAGTTCACAACTCAAAGAAAACTCTTTTGTGGAGCTTTTGGTACACAAAATGTGGAGACTGTAATCATGTGGCCTGTCGGGATCCATTCTCTTTGGGGAATTGATTCTGCTGTAACCTAATTTTTTTTTTTTTTTAATTACACAGAGACACTTTGTAAACTAAGATTGGGTTTGTTGGTCCTAACAGGACCAAATTTAATTTCAGGGTCTCCCCCTCTCTCTGGTGTTCTCCCCACTTATTAAATGTGTGGGCTCAGGTTATGAAGGATCAAGGGGAAGAGAGTATAAGATCAACATCTTCTTCCCATCCCTACTTTCCGTTGCTTTCCAGTCTACTAAAGTCATTCTTGTCAAGACCACTCAAGGTGGCTAGATCTATTGACCAGTTTTTCCTCCATATCTTACTTGATTTCTCAGTATCGTTTGACACAATTGGCATTACCTCCTCCATAAACTATTTTCCTAATTTGCCTTTCAGAAACGCTTTTCCTCCCCTCTCACTGACTGATCTGCCTCGGTCTCTTTTGTTGGGTCTTCCTCTTCTCCGTAGCTCAGGCCTGAGACCCTTCTTCAGTTATAGTCACTCTCATTTTTGTTACTCAGAACCATCTATTGACTGATGACTCTGAAATATACATCTTCAGCCCCATGATCTCACTGAACTCTCTTGACTTACATAAGCAACTGACTACCACACATCTTCACGTGGATCCCAACGGATGTATTCATCATTTTGTCAGTGTTCTTAACATAGGTGAGTTCAGCTATTTTTACTTGCCTTAAAACTTTCAAGCTTCTAATTAGGCATATAAATGTTCAGAAGTACATGTAATTATCATAAATGCTGCAGCTTACTACCTTCAAAAGAGGTGACTCGTCTAACCTTACACACTGTAGAAATTGTAAGCCTAATTTTAAAATGATTAAATAGATATCAGAAACTTAATACCATTCTTAAAAATAGTTGCTACCTGTCTTTCACTGTCAGTATCCACATTATGAGTAGTAGGTGCGATTTTCAGGTGATTGCTGCATGCTTTCTTATTTATCCAAAAGAGTGATTATGTTCCAACTCAAATCTAGCTGAAACCTCATGGAGTTTGCAGATGTAATTGACAATTTATGATTGTACCGCTTCTTAAAATTTTTTCTTATAATGTATCACTTGCGATTCACTGAGAACTAAGCACTAGTTAAGGCAGGTATCATTTTTAAAAATTTATTTATTTAATTTACTTATTTGGCTGTGTCACAACAGTTGCAGCATGTGGCATCTTTAGCTGTGACATGCGGGATCTAATTCCCTGACCAGGGATAGAACCCCAGCCCCCTATGTTGGGAGGATGGAGTCTTAGCCACTAGACTACCAGAGAAATCCCAAGGCAGATATCATTATATATATATATAATTTTATTTATTTCTTTTAGCTGTGCTGGGTCTTTGTTGCTGTGGTGGCTTTTCACTAGTTGTGGCGAGTGGGAGCCACTTTCTTAGTTTGCACCGGCTTCTCATTGCGGTGGCTTCTCGTGTTGCTCTTGGGTACAAGGGCTCAGGGATGTGGCTCCTGGGCTCTAAAGCACAAGCTCAGTAGCTGTGGCACGCGAGGTTAGTTGCTCCGTGGGATGTGGGATTTTCCCGGATCGGGGATCGAACCTGTGTCTCCTGCATTGGCAGGCAGTTTCCTTACCACCGAAGCATCAGGGAAGCAACACCCCCCCCCCCCACACACCTCCCCACACTCCCGCCGCCACCTTTTTTCTTCCCCCTCCACCACACCTTTTTTCTTTCTGTCAAAAATTGAAGTTGAAAGAGCATGGTGATTTGTTGTGATCACCTAATATAAATGTTATTGTTGCCTTTTGAACCATGGGTCGTCTGATTCCCAACTCCTTTCTTCTCATTACCTTAAGGCATTTCCCCTTCAAGGCAACATCCATGAAGTTTCCAGGCAAAGCACACAGTAAAGTCATGACAAGGTGGGTCAGTTTTTCAGTTGATAATTTTCAGTGATTATCCATACTATTAAGAAAATTGCACTATCCTCTTGCCATTTTTCCAGAGTAAACTGCATTAGATGTTCCTCTCTGTTGATGTTTCCTAGCTTTAAAAATTATCTGTAATTATCCAAAAGATACACAAATAAAATGGAGAAGTAGGGAAAGAAGCAAATAACATTAACTTTCAAATCAACCTTCCAAATGAAAAGAAGTGATCTTCCACACACATTTGGGCTTATATTCTGTGACAAGCAGCAGATCAATGTTCAGCTTCATGCTGTTTTTCTGAAGCTCCTTTATTTATTTTTCATTAATCTGTCTCCCTTGTGTGCCTGGTGCTCAGTAATCTGCTCATCTCTAGCGTGATCCATACTATAATCCATTGCTTCTCCTTCCATGCATTTTAATGAAGCCATTTTTGCCTCCTTTACATAACTGCCGTCCTGATTTCATACTACCGCGTAACCATTCATTGTCACATTACTGAAAGCAAATCTTTAAAGGAATACCTCAAAACGGGATGGATACAGATTTTTGACTCCTTTTTTTCCTTTTTTTAAATAAAAGAAGGCTTTGTGAACTCAGCAGCATTTTCATCATTTCACCTTCAGTAGATGCTCAGGGTTGGAAATAGACATCCCCGGACACCAATCCAAGTAAGAAAAACACAGGCAGTCAGAATCTGTGGGCCAGGGCTGCCGGGTCCCTCTGTCCCCTTAGTGCCCCATCACTTGTCTGGGTGTTCTGAACTCCTGCCCCCCTGCCCTTGGGCTGCCCTTTCAGGAGAGTTTCTGTAGTTGTGGAACCATAGAGGAACCGTGCAGGAAGGGCTCGCTTGTCATTGCTGTTTGGCTTCCGTCTTCCTGCTAGCTTGTCTTGCTCCTCTCCATTGTTGTTTCCTGTCCATTGTTCTGGACTTGGACCTTCTGCTCCACTCTACTCACCGGTGTTCATGCATTCCAGGCCTGTGTTTGCCTGTCTGTCTTCTGACCCTTGCTCCCTACGTGAGGCCGGATTCATGGCCTTGCTCTGACCCTGGTGTCCTGGCTGATGTCCTCTCCTGGCTGTTCTCAGGGCATCAGGGTGCTCCTTGTTCTGAGCTTCACCTTCTATGTCTTGTTTCAGCTGGCCTCTCTCTCCCTTTTCAATCTTTCTCTGGATTTCTGCGTCATTCATTCATTCAAAAGCCAATTATAAAATGCCTCATGTGTGCTATTGATATAAAGATGAATAAGACAGGCTCTGCTGGTATAGAATTCACCAACTAGAGGATAAACAGGCCCCAGAAGAGGTAGATCCTGATTTTGTGAAGCTTGTACTAATATAAATTTGGGGGCTTTCATTATGAAAAAGAATACAGTTATGAATACACACTTAGGAAGAGGCCTTGGAAGGGGATCTGTGTGAGCAAGATCCCTGAAGCTTCATTATATAGTAGATTCACCTGTGTGGATGGATAAAATTTTTAAAACAAGTCAAGTTTTGGAGTAGAACTGTGCAGGGCACCAAGGAGGGCAAGTAACCTATACCTGGATCTGAGGGATGGCTTCCTGGGGAGGTTACTGCAAATGAGTTTTAGAACTGAGTACTATTGAAATAGATGAAGACAAGGTGGAAGGAGAAAGCAGCAGGCAGGGTCTTGCAGGCAGAGGGTCCAGCGTATAGAAGACTGAATCCTGGGCAATGCCAGAATAGCTCTGTTTTGCTGGAGGATCAAGGAGATAACAGGTGGAATGTAACACTGAGGTTGGAGAAGGGAGTTGGTACTTAAACTCTGAGAATCTGTGCCACAGTAAGGACCTTGGATTTTTCCTGCTGCCTTAGATTTTTGTCTCAAACCACTCTGGCAGGAGAATATACAAGTGTGAATATCAGTTGGGAGATGTGGCTAGAGGTGACAGAGTTATGAACTAAAGTTATAGCAAGAGGAATAGAAGGAAGAGATGAGTCAGGAACTACGTGGAAGATTAGATATAGGTCTGGCGAAGAGTAGAAAGGAGCTGCAGAAGTATGAGGATAGCAAGATCTTCAAATGAGAAAGTGGGTGGAGAAGGGTAATGGTTTAAAGGAAGAGGAAGTGTTTAGTCTAAGGGAAACTCACTGGAGGCATTCTTTTCAGTTCAATGCAGTTTCCCAGTCATGTCCAACTCTTGGCCACCCTATGGACTGCAGCATGCCAGGCTTCCCTGCCCATCACCAATGCCTGGAGGTTGTTCAAACTCATGTCCATTGAGTCAGTGATGCCATCCAACCATCTCATCCTCTGTCGTCCCCTTCTCCTCCCACCTTCGATCTTTCCCAGCATCAGAGTCTTTTCCAGTGAATCAGTTCTTCGCATCAGGTGGACAAAGTAATGGAGCTTCGGCTTCAGCCTCAATCCTTCAAGTTAATACTTAGGACTGATTTCCTTTAGGGCTGACAGGTTTGATCTTCTTGCAGTCCAAGGGACTCTCAAGAGTCTTCTCCAACACCACAGTTCAAAAGCATCAATTCTTCTGTGCTCAGCTTTCTTTATAGTCCAACTCTTACATCCATACATGACTACTGGAAAAACCATAGCTTTGACTAGATGGACCTTTGTCAGCAAAGTAATGTCTCTGCTTTTTAGTATGCTGTCTATGTTGGTCATAGCTTTTCTTCCAAAGAGCAAGCATCTTTAAATTTCATGGCTGCAGTCACCATCTGCAGTGATTTTGGAGCCCAAGAAAATAAAGTCTCTCACTGTTTCCACTGTTTCCCCATCTATTTGCCATGAAGTGATGAGACCGGATGCCATGATCTTCATTTTTTGAATGTTGAGTTTTAAGCTAGCTTTTTTCTCTCCTTTTTCACTTTCATCAAGAGGTTCTTTAGTGCTTCCTCACTTTCTGCCATTAGGGTAGTGTCATCTGCATATCTGAGGTTATTGATATTTCTCCCTGCAGTCTTGATTCTAGCTTGTGCTTCATCCATTCTAGGTTTTTGTATGACGTACTCTGCATATAAGTTAAATAAGCAGGGTGACAATATACAGCCTTGACGTACTCCTTTCCCAGTTTGGAACCAGTCCATTGTTCTATGTCCAGTTCTAACTGTAGCTTCTTGACCTGCATACAGGTTTCTCAGGAGGCAGATCAGGTGGTCTGGTATTCCCATCTCTTTCAGAATTTTCCACAGTTTGCTGTGATCCACACAGTCAAAGGCTTTAGCATAGTCAGTGAAGCAGAAGTAGCTCTTTTTCAGGAATTCTCTTTTTTCTATGATCCAATGGATGTTCTTTTAGAAAAATCCTGTCTGAATTTGAAGCTGGGGGAGTCATGTGGGTACTAGGTGCAGATTAAAGAAATATCAACATATAGGTAGTAACTGAAAGCAAAAGAATGAATGAGCTAACCCAGGAAGTATGAAGAGAAAGAAATGGGGGGTGAGATCCTGGGAAGGGTCCTTGTGAAGGTGTTGACACAAGCCATAGGGAGGGAGGTCTGAGGAGGCTGGGAGAATCCCTGCATCACAACAACCAAAATAGTAATACACGGCAATTGGCCAAAAGCTGCCATCTTGCAATAAAAAGGCTGAAAAATGTGCTTTGGATTTGTTGTCAGAAAGTAATTGGAGATGATGATGGGAGTAGTGATGAGAAGGAGCCAGGTTTCAATAGGCTGAGCACTGAATGAGAGGTGAGGAAGTATCAGTGAGTGTGGGATGCTGGAAGGAGATGTTTGAATGAGAAAGTCCTCCAATTAACTCCATTCATTAGCATTAGCACCAATAACTAGAATCTAAGGGATCTTTTCTTTTTTTTTTCGAGATGGAGATACTTGTGTGTGTGTGTGTGTGTGTGTGTGTGTGTGTGTGTGTATACACACACACATATATATATTTAAGATGGGAGAGAGGCTTGAGCATTTTAATAGCCAGAGTTTAAATATTCAGAGGATGGGATAGGATGTACAATGGAATAAAGCCTTGTTATCTGTCATCCTGTTTGCTTGTTTTCCTTGGGAACTCACACCTCTGATCCTATTGCTCTGTCTATGAGATGAAAATTGTCCTTTTCCAAGGTGACTAGTACAGATCTGGCTGATTGGGCTTCAGATCTTTTATGTTCTCTGTCCACCCTGAGGTTCAGTGATGATTTATCGATGGTCCAAAGAAACATCAGTGCATTTGTCAGCCTCCAGTGGTCTCGAGCCGGATTACCATGGAATGAGAACAGCAGAAAGGATAAAAATGGGTGAAAAGGCATTCTCATGACCCTCCAACATCCCTCTCTTTTCTATAATCATCATTCCCTCACTGACTTGCCTGGCAGGGAACAATTTGTTTCAAAGGGAATAGCATTATTTTGGAGTAGAAAAATATCAGGAAATGGTCAGTTTGCTCTTGCTTCTGGAAACCTGTGATTTAGGCCATTATTAAAACCACTGGTATCCATTCTAGAGGCTAAGGAGATCAAAAGCTATGTCCCAGAGGCCGTCTCAAATCTGTTAAACTGAGATCTTATTTGCTAGCAGCTGAAAGCAGAGCAGAGTTGGGTACTGAAAATAGATGTGAAATGCTTTATAAACTAGAACATGCTCTACAAATGCCAGCTATCACAATCCCTTCTGAACACTGTTTGCAGTAATATTTGCCTGAAGACCCCATAGTACTCAAAATAAAGCAACAGTAACTCAAGGCAATTGTATTCCTTTGAAAGCATATGTTTTATTGCAGCATGAGAAATGAAACTTCATTTTCTGCTTAATGCCTGCTTGACAGACTCAGTGGAATCAAAGAGCTGATCTCTCATCATCTCTCATGTGCTGCCTAAATGTGTATCGAAGCAGCCCTGCTAGCAAGTAACCAAACACAAAATGAAAAGCACTTTGGCACCGTGTTCCCCTCAATGTCCCCCACCTCTGCCCCCTGCCACCTTGACTGTTGTGTGAATGATAAATATCCAGTAAAAACCATATACTAAAGGCTGATTAGTGTTAGTACTAAAAAGACTTTCACCCATTTCAGGAAGAATATATATATATATTTATTACATATATAATATATATTTGTTATATAATTATAATCAAGGGAATGATGAGTTATAGGAAAATTGAAAAAAGCCATTAGGACTCATGGTGGGTAACACATTTATTATCAGTACTCAGGAATTAAACCAGGGTCTTCTGCATTGCAGGCAGATTCTTGACCAACTGAGCTATCAGGGAAGCCCACTCAGAGATACACTGAAGTTAAAACAGAAACACTGTCTTGTATGATCTGACCTTTAGAGACAAGGGAATCCAAACTCAGTCATTCTTTCTCAAACTCAGCCATCCATATCTTACTTATTGAAACCTGAATATATATGATGATGACTCTATTCCTGTAACTCAAGGCTTTGCTCCTGGTTAAAACAAATTCCTGGGCAAGGCAGCATTTGAAAGTTCTCATCATTATTCTCTAAATCTGAATGAGTTTCTGTTTTTTTCTCTAAAGTAGAAGAGTGTTGTTTCCCAAGTGGGGATGAGAAGCAGGGAGTAGAGGCAAGGAGCAGCCCATGCTTCTCTTCAGTTTGCTTAGGGTCAAGGCAGCCTGAGGAATTCTGGCAGAGCTAGTGATATTTTACCCATATCCATGATCCATCCATACACTGGATATCTATCCAATATCCATCCATCTCAGTGGCATTAGAGTCCCAGTTTTCATTTTGAGTAGAAACATATTGAGGAAAAAGACCATGCTTCTAAATTTCTTCCATCTCACTCCTTGCAGCTAAGGGTGGCTAGTGAGATACAGGCAGAAGTTGCGTAGAAGAACTTCCAAGAACATTTCTGAGAAAAAGGATAGGCTTCTAAGAACATGCTTTTTTGTTTGTTTTGCTTTCCCACATCTGTTATCCTTATTTCTCCAAGGAATACTGATAGGATGGCCTATGAAGGGCTGGTGCTGTAGCAGCCTCTTGTAAGTATGAGGTTAAGGGCTAGCACTGTCAGAACTGAGAGTTGAAGGAAGCCTGGTTTCTGTCAGAAGGGAGTTCCCATAGCAGCCCTGGACTGCTCACCTCTGGATTTCCATTACATGAGAAAGAAATATTAGAAACCTCTCTACTCTGCTACTGACAGTTGAACCCAGTTCTTAACTGATACAGATGAACATGGATTTTGTAGAAAACACACACATGCACCTGCATACACACACAAATAAAGTAAAATTTAAAGACATTGGGCAGAGTGCTGTGTCCACCTTTGGATTCCACAACCAAAGATGGATAAACACAATATGGTAAGCTTTCAGAGAAGACCCTCTTACACACACACATGCACACACACATTTCCTTGTCTAAATATATTTATCAAGCATGTGATTACCTATAGTATTTTACTGAGTTTCATGACAGAACTATTTCTTGTTTTCAAGTAGTTCACAATCTGATAGATCACACAGATGAAGGTATGATAAAATATTTGAAAAGCAATACCTACAAAGACAAGTTGAAAAGACTGGGCATATTTGGAGAGAATATAAAAAGTGATATAAAATGTCTATTGAAAAGGATTACTGTACAAAGAAATTTGTGCTGGCAGTTCACATATCATGTAAGAACAAAGCAAGTGGAAATGATACTGATCTAGAAAGGCTTTTAAGTAAAATGGGAATTCAGGGGTGGATTTACTGAGAAGTCAATGAAGCTCACCCTTCAGAGCCCCTCATTTGCATAGGCCTTTTCTAAGATCTTAGAAGATGTACTAGATATATGTTCACATATTTTTCTGTTTTTTTTTTTTAATTTGCAGAAGTGGTACTTTTTAACCTTAATCAGTTCAGATCACTGTTTCTTTCCAGTTGGACTCCCCCTTGTCACACTTCCCCTTGTGTTGGTTGGTGAAGAAACAATTAAGGCATCTTTGGGATCCACATAAAAGGAAGTTGAGATAAGAACGCCTTTAGTTCACATTTAGTAGGACATAGTTATGAGGGTCCCAACCACATCCGTGTGTAGTTAAGTTATTCCCAGCCATCGGGGGTAGGAGTGGCTTCCAGGAGTACTCCTGCTGCCCACAGAGGCATTGTGACATGAAGGTGCAGAGCCAGAGGTCACACAGTGATGTGGATGTGTACTACTGCTTCCAACGCCGGAAGTAGTTGAGCAGTAGAGCAGAACTGTGTTTGAACTACACAGAGTAGAAGCTACTCTAGAAAACTCTTTCAATCATCTGATGTATAAATTTTTAAAATTTTAAAAAAAAATTGTGGTTAATTAGATAAAACTTAACCATGTTAACCATTTCAGTGGCATTAAGTACATTCACATTGTGCTGCTATTACCACCATCCTTCCACAAGCTTTTCATCATGTGAAACTAACAATAACTCCATACAACTCCTTCCACCATCCTTGGGGAACCATCATTCTCTTTTCTGTCTCTGAATTTGACTACTCTAGGTTCCTTGTATGGCTTCCAAGATTGTGCTAGTGTTAAAGAACTCGCCTACCATTGCAGGAGATGTAAGAGATGTGGATTTGATCCCTGGTTTGGGAAGATTCCCCTGGAGGAGGGCATGGCAACCCACTCCAGTGTTCTTGCCTGGAGAATCCCATGGATAGAGGAGTCTGGCAGGTTCCAGCCTATGGGGTTGCAAAGAGTCAGATGTGACTGAAGCAAATTAGCATGAGTCTGGCAGGTTCCAGCCTATGGGGCTGCAAAGAGTCAGATGTGACTGAAGCAACTTAGCATGCACACATAGGTACCTTGTATAAATGGAATCATATATATATATATATATATTCTCTTGTTATTAGGCTTGTTTCACTTGATATAATGTCTTCAAGTTTGATCCATGTTGTAGCAGGTGTCAAAATGTCCTTCCATTTAAGGCTGAATAGTAGTCCCTTTTATGCATATACCACATTTTGCTTGTCTGTTCATCTTTTGATGGACACTTGGTGCCTCCATCTTTTGGCCATTGTGAATAGTGCTGCTATGAACATTGGGGTACAAATATCTCTTAGAGACCTTGCACTTCTTTGGGTTATTTGCAATGTCTAAAAATTTAAGTGGAAGTTCTCACTGATGCCTAGCTAAAATGGACGTTCTTGCCTACAAAAATTTTTTATAATATAGAATATGCAGTTATAAAAACACTGCACATACAGCCTATTACTTTTTTGATGGAAAACGCACGACTTAGAATCTATCAGAATTTCTTTAGTTTAGGCACAAACCTACAGCAGGACTGTAAAACTGCCACGGTGTTCACATGTGAAGCCATGTTTCCTGCATCCCAGCTTTCAAAATAGATTTTCACCAACATGCTAGAGGAAAGACTGATTTATCTTTCTATTTTCCCTATAGAAAGTGTTGTAACATTATCCTTATAAAGAGGCAATCAAATATGAATATCAATGTGCTGTGCATGTGCATGCTAAGTCGCTTCAGTCGTGTTCATCTCTTTGGGATGTACTGTAGCCCGCCAGGCTCTTCTTTCCATAGGCTTCCAGAGACAAGAATACTGGAGTGGATTGCCATGCCCTCCTCCAGGGGATCTTTCCGACCCAGGGATCGAACCGTGTCTCTCATGTCTCCTGCATTGGCAGGCGGGTTCTTTACCACTAATGCCACCATCAGTATCAACCCATAAATTGTAGAAAACTGTTGTAGAATGCAGTTATATATAACCAATAATTGCAGAAAACAATTATAGTAAAGGTGTGGCAGGTAATTAATGAGTAAAACATATTTTGTTATTTTCCTGAACTTTGTCGTGTTTTTCGGTCTTGTGAGCTTTTAAAATTTTGTAATTTGTTATGCTCACCTCAGTGTAGATGCCGTATTCACATTCTTATCTGATCTTGTACGTGTAGTGTTGTACTCCTTTTCCCTTCAGTTGCATTTGTTTTGGTCCACACAAAACCTGGATCTGTTGCAGTAGGGGTCCTGCAGATCCTGCAGTGCCTGGGCTCAGGGGGAGGTCTCCGTTTCTTTACCTCCCTCCCACTAGATGTCCTGGCTTTCTTGGGTCTTGCTGCCTCATGTAGGGAATGTCTGAGTGGGGCATTGAGCGCCAGGCTGAGCAGAGCCTTGGTCACTGATGGGCGCTGGGTCGTGAGGTGCTTGGTGCCCATAAGGCATACTCCTCTTTAGTCAACCACCAGGAGGACTGACAAGGGAGGGCAGGTAAGGGAGCTTTGTGCCCAACTGAAGGCTGGGCGCTTGTGATAATGACTCTGCTCCCATGAGCTTCCTTTAATTCTCTGGCAGCATCCTCAGGAGAAGTTTACAGGCTCCTTTGATAGCCTGTCCGTCCTTGTCCCCTGCCCAATACCCTTGATTGCTTTTTATTCTAGAGTAAATCCCCCCTCTTTCTTTGGGTTTTTATCAGAGGTACTTCTTCATCACAAACATCTCCTTTGTTCTTAAAAATAGACTTCTGGTCCCCTCAAAAATAGACTCTGGAATTGTTAGCAGCCCCAAATATGATTTCTCTTATCCTGGGGTGGTGGGCTTCCCAGGTGGCGTTAGTGGTAAAGAACCTGCCTGCCATTGCAGGATACATAAGGGACATGAGTTCAATCCCTGGATCAGGAAGATCCCCTGGAGGAGGGCATGGCCCTCCCACTCCAGTATTCTTGCCTGGAAAATCCCATGAATAGAGGAGCCTGGTGGGCTACAGTCCATGGGGTCACAAAGAGTCGGACACAACTGAGCAACTTAGCATATATAGCACACACTTCCTAGGGTGGCAGGAGGGACTGTTAATCTTCAAGTCCTCCCAGGAGAATGAGAGAAAACACATATATTCTATCCCTTTAAAGTAGCAAATCAGGGGAAGAAACACCACACGGTAAAGTTGCCTTGTTAAAAGGACCTCACTATTCATATCCTGGCACGAGCATAATAAAGACTAGTAGAATTTTAGAGTTCTAAGTGAGCTTACAGATCCCCTTGTTATTCCCTACAGTTTTAGAGATGAAGCACATACAATTCCTAAGGGTAAATGATGCAGCCAAAGATGAAGCTCTGTGGCTCAGAAATCCAGCCCCACTCCAGACCTCTTCGTCTCCAGTCCAGTGTATTTTCTCTCTGTTGCAGTCACATTAGATATGGAGAGGAAGTTTTAGATAGAGTTGTTGATTGATAGTTTATGAAAATGGATTAAATTTTTTTTTTTTTCTGGAAGTTGGAAAAAACCAAAAACTAAATTCTCTTTTGAGTTGGCTTGACTGTGACCTGTCTGAAGGCTTCAGAAAAGGCTAGAATTTTCAAGATCATTTTAGCTTTAATAGAGTATGATTTCCATTCATCTATCCTCTTTAGCAGGAATTTCTTGAGGCATCTTCTATAAACAGAGCATCATATTGTGCACACAGAATAAAATAAGATAATGGGATAAAAAACAGAATGTAAAACATAGTCCAAGCCCTCTGGGAGCTTAATATTCAGTTGAGGAACAAACACTGTGCCCCCATCCCTCCAACATAAAAAAGTGTTTAATATTAGCACTTATCAAAATTATGATACAAAAAATTGAGTACCATGGCATCTGTGTGGGCATAAATGCATGCTGGATGAAATTCTCCTTAAGTTAAGATGGGTGTCAAGATTGTCTTACATTTATTTAAGAATCGTAAGCCATTATTTTGAGTGTTTTCCAAGGTAGGACATGCTTCCTTTCACGACCACGTTGAAGCTTGGGTGCATATGTATGCAGGTGTCCTGGATGGTAATGAATCTCCTTGATAGGGCAGGGCCTGCAAACAAGGAAGCTAACACAGAAGAGGACTAGGAGGAAGTCAGTGTTTCAGCTTGGGTGGGAGGAAAGAATCAAGGTAAATGTCATGAAATGAGGTACATTCTTTTGTTCAGCATTTTATCCAATATTTGGGAAGGGGAGTGGCATGTACAATTATGCTGTTTTTCTCCATACACCTCAAGGCAACAAAGCAAGTAGTATTTTTTGAAACATACATTGATTTCCCTCCTCCTTGAGCTTGCCCCATTTCAAGCTTCTAGGCAGTTCTGGGCTCCCCACTAGAAGGTTCTTCTGGGCTGGGAGTGTATGTGGGGAGAGATAGTGGAAAGCTGATGTGAGAAGAGTTTGGTAGATTCCAGAAGGAGGGTCTCTGCACCTACTTTTTGAGAGAGTCCCAAGGAGATGGTAAAAGCCTTGAAAGATGAGGAGGAATTTGAGACCAAAAGGGCCCTGTAACTGTAAGTGTCCTGAGAAGCTTGAAAGGCCACAGAGAGGGAGCGTCTGCACAGAGTCCAGCCTGTAGGGTTTGGACAGCTCTGTAGGTTCCTGTCGGTTTCCATGTCCTAACTGAGCAGAGAATCACAGAACGATAACAAAGTCTACATGTGTGACATGGAAGTAAGAGACAAGGCGGGGCTGTCCCAGTCATGATGCATGGACTACAGTCAAGGGCCAGATGCTTCCACTGCCAAAACTGGCTTGACACTGATTTCTTGGAACTTAGTTACAACCTGAGGGTGAGGGTCAGGGTCTCCAGCTGATAAGAGAAACTCCTGCTGTCCAGGAGGTATGGGGGAATCTGACCTTCTAAATAGAAATTGTCTTAACTATAGAAGAAAAAGTTTTATTTTTGCCTCTCCTGAATTTATTCACTGAGATTCATACTAACTATACCAATTTATTTTTCTCTGTAAAATATGTCTTGAACAGTTACTCTTGGCTTTGTTTGAACTGTTGAAGTTTCATAGGCAGGATTCAGATAAAAATTCACACAATATTCCTAAAACTGCTTGCCTCCTTGTGGTTTCCTACCAATTTTCTGGTAATTGTGCAGAGTTTAGAAATACCAGTCTAAAATTTTGACATGACAATTTGGCAGAGATAAAGCCTTTAGCAAAACCCACTAGAGCCATCCTTCAAATAACTAGACTCGGCTGGAAACATTTCTGGGAAGATTGTTGTGGGACTTATATATGTTGAGACTCTCCTGGAATTTACAAAATGTACAACTGGAAATTATCAATGCAGTGTTAGCTAAATCCATATCCACTGAAAATAGTACCATCTCAGCAGAAGGCAGAAAGCAGGGGCAGAAGCAGAGGCAGACTACGCCCCAAATGAAATCAGCCCAGCTGCCTATTCGTTGCAGGCAGGAAGGGTGAAGGGGAAGTGAGTGAGTGATCAGAGGTCAAGCCCTATAAAACCATCTAAAACTTTATGGCCAGAAATGTTCTGGATGACTGGCTTTGGATGAGAAGTGAGGATGGGGAGACCACCTTCTCCAGAGTGTAGATCAAATGTTTTAGATGCTAAAAAGCAGAGAGGTTTGTGAACCTCCAACAGCACTTAAGTGATAGATAGAAATAAAGAAAAGATCAGGGATTCTACCCAAAATAAGTCTTGCATAGTGACTAGAAACCTTTTTTTTTTAATTGAAGAGACATTCACTTAACATAAAATTAACCATTTTCAAAGTATACAGTTCAATGGCATTTAGTACATTCACAATGTCATGGGACAGCTACCTATATCAAGTTCCAAAATATTTTCATCACCCCAAAAGAAAACCCAGTACCCATTAAGTGCCCAGTCCCCACTCTCCTCCCTGGAGTAGGAAATGGCCACCCACTCCAGTATTCCTGTCTAGAGAATTCCATGGACAGAGAAGCCTGGTGAGCTCCAGTCCATGGGATCACAAAGAGCAGGCCATGACTGAAGACTGAGCATGCATGCATGAATGCATGCATCCAACGCCCCTCTCAAGTTAATGCCTGAAAACCACCAATCTGCTTTTTGAGTCTGTGGATGTATTTTTCAGGATATTCATATAAATGGAATCATACAATACATGACCTTTTACGTTCTGGCTTCTTTTATTTAGTACATTTGACTCTTGAGCAGCATGAGTTGGAACTGGATGGGTCCACTTATGCACATATGATTTTCAACAAGTTTATACTATAGTACTCACAACCTGAAGTTGGTTGAGTCCCCAAATGTGGAACTGTGGATACAGAGGGCTGACTTTGAGGTTATACATGGATTTTTGACTCTGGGGGATCAACTGTATAATGTTTTTGAGGTTCATCCACATTGTACCATTAGGGTAGTTATGGTTTGATATACCACTTCTGATAGACCACAGAAAAAGTAAAATGTAATTGTGTGATTATCACCACTTTGAAAAGAAACTTAAGGTCCAGTTCATTTCCCTAAGTAGACCTCATCTTCTTCTGGATTCTTTATCCTTAAGGTTTTTTAAAATTAATTTTTATTGGTGTATAGTTGCTTTACAATGTTGTGTTAGTTGCTGCTGTACAGCAAAATAAATCAGCTATAGGTATTCATATATTCCCTCTTTTTTGGATGTCCTTCCCATTTAGGTCACCATAGAGCACTGAGTAGAGTTCCCTGAGCTCTATAGTAGGTTCTTATTAGTGATCTATTTTGTACATATTAGTGTATATATGGAGAAGGGCATGGCAACCCACAGCAGTATTCTTGCCTGGAGAATCCCCATGGACAGAGGAGCCTGGCAGGCTACAGTCCATGGAGTCGCAAAGAGTCAGACATGACTGAGCGACTAAGCACAGCACAGCACGGTGTATGTATGTCAATCCCAATCTCCTAATTCATCCCTAATTCATTCTCTTCCTCCCTTGGTACCCATAGGTTTGTTCTCTATATCTGTGTCTCTATTTCTGCTTTGCAAATAAGTTCACCTGTACCATTTTTCTAGATTCCACATATTAACTGTATTACACAGTTATTGTTTTTCTCTTTCTGACTTACGTCACTCTGTATGAGTCTCTAGGTCCATCCACATCTCTGCAAATGGCACAATTTCATTTTTACAGATGAGTAATATTTCATTATATATATGTACCACATCTTCTTTAGCCATTCCTCTGTTGATTGACATGTAGGTTGCTTCCATGTCCTGGCTATTGTAAACAGTGCTGCAATGAACATTGGGATGCGTGTATCTTTTCGAATTATGATTTTCTCCAGGTATTTGCCTGTGAGTGGGGTTGCTGGGTCATATGGTATTTCTATTTTTAGATTTTTAAGGAACTTCTGTATTGTTCTCCATAATGGCTGTATCAATTTACATTTCCACCAGAAGTTTAAGAGGATTCCCTTTTCTCCATACCTTCTCCAGCATTTACTGTTTGTAGATTTTTTGATGATGGCCCTTCTGACCGGTGTGAGGTAATACCTCATTGTAGTTTTGATTTGCATTTCTCAATCACTAGTGATTTGAGAATCTTTTCATGTGTTTGTTGGCCATCTGTATGTCTTCTTCGGAAAAATGTCTATTTAAGTCTTCTGCTTATTTTTTGATTGGGTTGTTGGTTTTTTGATACTGAACTGCAAGAGCTGTTTGTATATTTTGGAGGTTAATCCCTTGTCCGTTGCTTTGTTTGCAAACATTTTCTCCCATTCTGAGAGTTGTCTTTTCATCTTGTTTATGGCCTCCTTTGCTGTGCAAAAGCTTTTAAGTTTAATTAGGTACCCTTTGTTTAGTTTTGTTTTTATTTTCATTACTTTGGGAGATGTGTCAAAGAAGATCTTGCTGAGATTTGTATCAGATTTCTGCCTGTTTTTTCCTCTAAGAGTTTTACAGTATCTGGACTTATATTTAGGTCTTTAATCCATTTTGAGTTTATTTTTGTGTATGGTGTTTCATCCTTTTACATGTAGCTGTCCAGTTTTCCCAGCACCACTTATTGAAGAGACTGTGTTTTCTCCATTGTATATTCTTGCCTCCTTTGTCGTAGATTAGGTGACCATAGGTGTGTGAGATTATTTCTGGGCTTTCTATACTGTTTCACTGATCTGTATTTCTGTTTTGGACATTGGTTGTTCTTGCCCATCCAGTCTCTGAGCCCCAAGCAACAGCTCTTGATTGTGTGTAGGGCACGGTCTTTCCCCCACATAATCTTTGGAGTTCATGTAATACTGATCCAAGCTCCTCACTTTGGAATAGCCATGGACCTCAGGCTACACAGTCAGGGCTTTCATCCCAATGGCTACAGTTCAAGATGGATAAGTATTCCAGTGCTGCCTTTCTGTTGAACTTGAACCTGAGTCATTTTGTCAAGTGTCTCCATGCAGAGAGTCAAGACAACGCAAAAGAAAGCAGAGCGAAAAGAAGGTGTGAGAGAGCTGAATCATGGGGACATTGTTGAGCTACTTTGTCCAATCACGTTTAATTAGTTGAAGTCTTTTTGTCTTACAGCTGTTTGAGTTGGACCTCTCACTGCAAGGCCTGAGCCTGACCACACTCACCCAGGGCTGGGGCAGTGTGCATGAGGACATTCTATCCCTAGGCCCAAGCCTTAGTATTCTTTGAAGTAAGGACTTTGATACTCTATCTTCCTGACTTGCATGGGTAGTTCTTTACTTTGTCACAGCAGTAGTGGAAAAGTAAAATACTATTTAGAGTTTTGCTATTTACCTACCTACCTATTTATAACTCTATCTTTAATCAGAAGTATTTTTACTATAAGCTCATGTGAAAGAAGAAATCTGAACTTTTCCTCTTCAGTTTCATGACATTAGATCCTTGCTAGGGATACTCTTTTTTTTTGTTTTTTTGTTCAATAGATTGAAGGAAAAAATTCCATTCAATAGCATAAAAAAAATGTGGGTCATTTTTACCAATAAAAAACCTTGAGGAATGACATTTTGTATTATCAAGATCTTTTCTGATTCAAGCTGTCATAAACACTGCATACAAAAAAAATAGCTTTCAAAAATTAGAGTGGCTTTTCCCCTTAGTCTTTTTAGATTCTCATGTTTCACAGTAATAAAGATGAGCACTTTGCCTATTCCCTAAAACATTCTCCTCTCCAATACAAGTCAAGGTTTTCAATAAACTTTCAAGTAAAATCTGGTAAAAAAGTAACCAGGAGAGATTTCCTTCTGTTTTTCTCTTTTTGCTTTAATTGAAAAAAAGAAGATAAATTATAGAGAAATAGTTCCAAAGGCATATTCTTTTCATTAAGGATCTCTGTTTTCGTTGCAGATTCACTTCACCTTTTGGTCTTTTGTGAGTACGAGAAATGAAACAGCTTCATCAAAACTTATCTTGGCGTGCAGAAGTTAATAAATAGATTTCTTTAAATGTAAAAATCTGAATTTCTAAAAAACTGTAAATAATCTGGTCAAATATTATTATGGATTGAATTGTGTCCCCTGAAAAGATAGGTTAACTCATAACCCCTAATGCCTCAGAATGTCAACCTATTTGGGAATAGTGTTGTCACAGATGTAATTAGTTAAGATAAAGCCCTGACTAGTGTCCTTGTAAGAAGATGGCCTTGTGAAGACAGTGGTGCATAGTGAGAACAGCACGTGACAGTGAAGGTCGAGATTGGAGTTATGTGGCTGCAAGCCAAGGAATACCAAAGATTGGTGGCAAACCAGCAGAAGCTAGAAAGAGGTGAGGAGGGATTCCCCTACAGGTTTCAGGGGGGACAGGGCCCTGTCTGCCACCTTAATTTCAGACTTCTGACCTCCAGAACTGTGGACAAGAAATTGCAGTTGTTCTCAGCCACCTAGTTTGTGGTACGATGTTGTGGCAGTGCTAGAAAACAAATTATAATTGCTGCTTTATATAATAATAATATTTTACAATGATAGAAAAGGAAAAATACCATAAATAAGACTCCTAGGTCTATCAATTTCAAAAAGCCTTTGAGTTCTTCACCACATCTCCTGTGAGAATGTAGCCATCCCAAGCAATCGACTGTTGATATCCCCGGTAATGTTGACATCACTCTAAAGGGATGAACGGTTATTGTGAAGGGTCCCAGAGGAACCCTGGGGAGGGACTTTAATTACATCCATATAAAACTCAGTCTACTTGGAAAGAAAAAAAGAGGCTCTGGGTTGATAAATGGTGTCCGAGTCAGTTCAGGCTGCTCTAACAGAATCCCATAAATTGAGTGGCTTATAAACAGCAGAAATTTATTTCCCACAGTTCTGGAGGCTGGAAAGTCCAAGAGCAAGGTCCTGGCAGATTTAGTTTCTGGTGTGGTCCTGCTTGCTGGTTCATAGATGTAAAATCACTAATCCAGTTCCTGAGGACTCTACCTACAAATACTACCACACTGGGAATTAAGTTTCAACATATGAATATGAGAGGAACACAAACATTCAGTCTGTTTTTCAGTCACTCAGTCGTGTCTGACTCTTGCTGCTGCGTGGACTGCAGCACACCAGGCCTCCCTGTCCCTCACTACCTCCCCCGGAGTTCACCCAAGTTCATGTCCATTGGATCGGAGATGCCATCCAACCATCTCATCCTCTGCTGCTCTCTTCTCAGTCTATAGCAGTGGGGAAATAGAAAGAAACTGGCTACAGTTCAAATAATCTGTACTTCATATATAGAACATGATCAAGAGCAAGATACTGGGCTTCCATCACAAGATGAGGTGTGTATATTCTCACTTACCTATCAATGCTATTGTTCAGTAAAATGGGTCTCTTATTAAAATTGAATTTGTTGAGTGAAAAATACATTTGTAGGACTCAGATGAGGCTAAAGCATTGCTTGTTCAGTATTTCAAGCCCAGAAAGATGTTTTTAATAAATCTTCGAGGAAATGACATTGACTTCATATCAGATTTAGCTGCTTTTAACAACAGTTAAAAGCAAGGCTATCAGAAAAAGTTTGGACGGTATGTTTCTGAAAAAGGAACAGTTCAGCAGGCTAAGATCTAAGAGTTTGTCCAGCTATGGAAGCCACAAGATGCCGGATGATTTCTAAGACCTATTTGTGAAACTTTAAAGATGCGGTAAAAGCCCTCTATTGATTTGGGGCTTTTTCTTGAGAGAGAGAGAGAGAGAGACCGAGACCTCGACAGGTCACTTTACAGTATTATCCACAATGCTTAAAAAAAAACAATCTGGCAATTTTGTATCACAGTCTTCTTATGTAGAAGACTATAATTATGATAGAGATAAAAATTCCCCCAAAGGCATGATGGGAAGCAGGTAATGTCCTGCACAACTGCTGTTTCCTTGCACTGGACCCAGCTCCTTAAACTCAGAGGTTCTCAGACTTTGTGTGAGGACCCTCTTAGTGATCTCTGCATTTCCTCTTTCCCCTCACTTTCCTCCTACTTCCCCTTGCTTCGTTAAAAATTCTATAAAACTATCAAGCTAGATTCATGAAGACACTGGTGCCCTTTAATGGGACACCAATGATAGAACCTATTTATTTTTAATGTGATACTTCTGTTATTTTTGTGGGTAAACCATAAAAATAACCCAAACACACAAGAATTCAGACTGCCAGCCACTTGGAAGATATTCCCAACTTCCAGACATCCCTGGGCGGTATCTTGAGGATTGCTGCAATAATTACCTGGTGCAGTGGTTTTTGATTCTGGTTGCACATGAAAGTCACCTGGGAAACTATAAAAGCCTTCTCACTCCAGATCAATTAAACGAGAAACTCTGGGGATGGGGCCCAGGTACAAGGAATTTGTAAAAGACTCTCCAGTGATTCTAACACACAGCCAGGATGAATGCAAGTGGCTTAATCTCATATTTCGTTACTATTGGAGTCCAAACTCTGATAAAGGGAGGCAGAAGTGAGCACCCATTTCTGCCACTTACAGCCCTCTGCTTTTTGTCTGATTGGAGTTATATAAAGCCTAAGTGGAGCTAAGACTAAGCCTGATAATTGTCATGGCAATGCCCTAGATTTTCCTATCAAATCCAATCTTATTTAGGATGGGAGATGCAGAAGTGACTCTAGTGAAGTTAAAATATTTCTGCCCCTGTTTAGAATATTCATCATTAAATTCAACAGAGTTTTCCCATACAATTTTAAACACTAAAACTTTTTCAAACAGCAGATCTTACCTGAATCAAATAAATGTATCATTATTGTAAAGTGTGCTTGATCACAGAGAGTTTTCTAGGCAATCAGCATCATGTATAGCCTTTAAAGCCTCCTGTCTGCTAAATGTGAATTCTGCATGTTGAGCACAAATTTGAAAATTTCTCTGCTTATGCTTCATCACTCAGTTCTCTGATTGAATATAAAACAAGCAAGATTTGAAAATCATATACTTGGGAGGGATGTGGGGAAACCATTTTATCTAGTCCTCTGAATTTACAGTTAGATGCTAATCCACTAACAGAGTCAGGCTACCGAGGTCTTTTGTTAAGTTCACGAATGCTCTAGCATGGAGAATGACAACATACTTCTAACTGGCTCCCCCCCTTTAAGCCCCCCACCCCTTTTTCTCCACAATGGTCTCAGAGTGATCATTCTAAATACAAATCCAATCAAGTCACTCCTTGTCTTGTTGAACATTCCTCAATGACTCTGTTTGCCTCAGGTGCAAATTCAAATTCCTTCGCCTCTCTTACAATCATTCATAAACTGATTGGACCAAACGCTGAGGGAAATGTCTCCTGGAGCTCATGTTTCTCACTGTAGATTGCAGTCAGACCAGGGTTCGCAATGGTCTAAATGTAGTTTTCCATATGAGTCCTATCTGTCACCACACATTTGCACATGCTGTTCTTTCCCCCCACGATGCTCTCTCCCCCCACGATGCTCTCTCCCCACTAGGTAAAGAGATCCCCTATTCTCTCAAGTCTCTCAAGGAGACCCTTCCTCTATTCTTCAGTGAGCAGGGGAGATGTCAGAAATTGCAGCACAAGGTGTAGAAAGTAGAGGACTTACTGAGATGAGGGTGGAAGATTGAATGGTAGTATTTATATCCTGAAATAAAAGACCTTATTAGCTGTTTTTGTACAAAAGAGCTTCAAAATTACACATAAGACTAAGGTTAAATGGGTTGGGAATGAAACCCTCTGGGGTGGTGGTGGTAGTACTGCTATTTCAAAGGCTATAATGGGAAAGCAAATTGTTTCTTCTATTTTTATCATCATCATCATCTACTGTCTGTCATTGTGTCTTGTTGTTCACTCACTAGGTTGTGTCTGACTCTTTGTGACCTCATGAATGGCAGCACACCAGGCTTCTCTGTCCTTCACTATTAACTGAAGTTTGCTCAAAGTCATGTCCATTGAGTCAGTGATGCCATTCAACCATCTCATCCTCTGTCGTCCCCTTCTCCTCCTGCCTTCAATCTTTCCCAGCTTCAGGGTCTTTTCCAGTGAGTCAGTTCTTCACATCAGGTGGCCAAAGTATTAGCACTTCAGCTTTAGCATCAGTCCTTCCAATGATTATTGAGAATTGATTTCCTTTAGGATTGACTGGTTTGAACTCCTTTCAGTCCAGGGGACTCTCAAGAGTCTTCTCCAGTTCAAAAGCACTCAGCCCTTTTTATGGTCCAACTCTCACACCTGTTCCTGACTAATGGAAAGAACATAGCCTTGACTACATAGAACTTTGTTGGCAAAGTGATGTCTTTGCTTTATAATACACTGTCTAGGTTTGTCTTAGCTTTCCTTCCAAGAAGCAACTGTCTTCTAATTTCATGGCTACAGTCACTGTCCTCAGGGATTTTGAAGCCCAAGAAAATAAAATCTGTCACTGTTTCACTTTTTCACCATCTATTTGCCATGAAGTGATGGGACCAGATGCCATGATCTTTGTTTTTTGAATGTTGAGTTTTAAGCCAGCGTTTTCACTCTCCTTCTTCACCATCATCAAGAGGCTCTTTAGTTCCTCTTTAGTTTCTCCCATTAGGGTGGTATCATGTGCATGTCTGAGGTTGTTGATATATCTCCTGGCAATCTTGATTCCAGCTTGTGATTCATCCAGCCTACATATAAGTTAAATAAGCAGGGTGACAATATACAGCCTTGACGAACTCCTTACCCAATTTTGAACCAGTTTGTTGTTTCATGTTTGGTTCTGACTGTTGCTTCTTGACCTACACTCAGGTTTCTCAGGTTATAGGTAAGATGGTCTGGTATTCCCATCTCTTTAAGACACAGTTGTGATCCACACAGTCAAAGGCTTTAGTGTAATTCAATAAAGCAGAAGTAGATGTTTCTATGGAATTCCCTTGCTTTCTTTATGATCCAATGGATGTGGCAATTTCATCTCTGTTTTTTCTGCCTTTTCTAAATCTAGCTTGAACTTCTGGAAGTTCTCGGTTCACATACTGTTGAAGCCTAGCTTGAAGGATTTTAAATACTACCTAGCTAGCATGTGAAATGAGTGTAATTGTATAGTAGTTTCAACATTCTTCAACTATGCCTATATTTTGGATTGGAATGAAAACTGACCTTTTCTAGTCCTGTGGCCACAGCTGAGTTTTCCAAATTTGCTGGCATACTGAATGCAGAACTTTAACAGCATCATCTTTTAGGGTTTGAAATAGTTCAGCCTGAGTTCTGTCATCTACTAGCTTTGTGGTAATGCTTCATAAGACCCACTTGACTTCACACTCCAGGATGTCTGGCTCTAGGTGAGTAACCATACCATCATGGTTATCCAGGTCATTAAAATCTTTTTTTTTTTGTATAGTTCTTGTGTATATTCTTGCCACCTCTTCTTAATCTCTTCTGCTTCTGTTAGGTCCTTGCCATTTCTATCCTTTATCTTTAGTTGGAGCTCAGGTGCAGAGATTTTAATGAACCACACTTCTAAGTTTATGCCATGTCATTACCATTGGTTCACATAAAGCTGCTGTTTAATTTAGTTTTTTTTAAACTTAAAAAAGCACTTTTATGCAGATCCCTACTCTTTTTACCCTCTTCGCACAGAGGAAACTATTCCAATGTAATGCATATCATTCACTGGGGTCCATTGTTTCAGTTCAGTTCAGTCGCTCAGTTGTGTCCAACTCTTTGCAACCCCATGGACTGCAGCACACCAGGCTTCCATGTCCATCACCAACTCCCAGAGATTGCTCAAACTCATGTCCATTGAGTCGGTGATGCCATCAAACCATCTCATCCTCTGTTGTCCCCTTTTCCTCTGCCTTCAATCCTTCCCAGCATCAGGGTCTTTTCCAATGAGTCAGTTCTTCACATCAGATGGCCAAAATATTGGAGTTTCAGCATCAGTCCTTCCAATGAATATTCAGGACTGATTTCCTTTAGGATGTACTGGTTGAATCTCCTTGCAGTCCAAGGGACTCTCAAGAGTCTTCTCCAACACCACGGTTCAAAAGCATCAATTCTTCGACACTCAGCTTTCTTTATAGTCCAACTCTTACATCCTTACAAGACTACTGGAAAAACCAAAGCTTTGACTAGATGGACCTTTGTTTTGCAAAGTAATGTCTCTGCTTTTTAATATGCTATCTAGATTGGTCATAGCTTTTCTTCCAAGGAGCAAGCATCTTTAAATTTCATGACTGTAATCGCCATCTGCAGTTATTTTAGAGCCCCCCAAAATAAAGTCTGTCACTGTTTCCATTGTTTCACCATGTATTTGCCATGAAGTGATGGGACTGGATGCCATGCTCTTAGTTTTCTGAATGTTGAGCTTTAAGCCAACTTTTTTACTCTCCTTTTTCACTTTCATCAAGAGGCTCTTTAGTTCTTCTTGTCTTTCTGCCATAAGTGTGGTGTCATCTGCATATCTGAGACTATTGATATTTCTCCCTGCAGTCTTGATTCCAGCTTGTGCTTCATCCAGCCCAGCATTTCTCATGATGTACTCTGCATATAAGTTAAATAAACAGAGTGACACTATATAGCCTTGACATACTCCTTTCCCTATTTGGAACCAGTCTGTTGTTCCATGTCCAGTTCTAACTGCTGCCTCTTGACCTGCATACAGGTTTCTTAGGAGGTAGGTCAGGTGGTCTGGTATTCTCATCTCTTCAAGACTGTTGTGATCCACACAGTCAAAGGCTTTGGCATAGTCAATAAAGCAGAAGTAGATGTTTTTCTGGAACTCACTTTTTCGATGATCCAGTGGATGTTGGCAATTTGATCTCGGTTTCCGCTGCCTTTCCTACATCCAGCTTGAACATCTGGAAGTTCACGGTTCACGTACTGTTGAAACCTGGCTTGGAGAATTTTGAGCATTACTTTGCTAGCGTGTGAGATGAGTGCGATTGTGCAGTAGTTTGAGCATTCTTTGGCATTGCCTTTCTTTGGGATTGATGGACTTCCCTGGTGGCTCAGATGGTAAAGCATCTGCCTACAATGCAGGAGACCTGGGCTCAATCCCTGGGTTGGGAAGATCTGGAGAAGGAAATGGCAACCTTCTCCAGTATTCTTGCCTGGAAAATCCTGTGGAGAGAGGAGCCTGGTAGGCTACAGTCCAGGGGGTTGCAAAGAGTCAGACACAGCTGAGCAACTTCACTTTCACTTTTCTTTGGGATTGGAATGAAAACTGACCTTTCCAGTCCTGTGGCCACTGCTGAGTGTTCCAAATTTGCTGGCATATTGAGTGCAGCACTTTCATAGCATCCTCTTGTAGGATTTGAAATAGCTCAACTGGAATTCCATCACCTCCACTAGCTTTGTTTTTAGTGATGCTTCTTAAGGCCCACTCGACTTTGCATTCCAGGATGTCTGGCTCTAGGTGAATGATCACACCATCGTGGTTATCTGGGTCAGTAAGATCTTTTTTGTATAGTTGTTCTGTGTATTCTTGCCACCTCTTCTTAATATCTTCTGCTTCTGTTAGGTCCCTACCATTTCTGTCCTTTATGGTGCCCATCTTTGCATGAAATGTTCCCTTGGTATCTCTAATTTTCTTGAAGAGATCTCTAGTCATTCCCATTCTATTGTTTTCCTCTATTTCTTTGCACTGATCACTGAGGAAGGCTTTCTTGTGTCTCTGAGCTATTCTTTGGAACTCTGCGTTCAAATGGGTATATCTTTCCTTTTCTCCTTTGCCTTTCTCTTCTCTTCTTTTCAGAGCTATTTATAAGGCCTCCTCAGACAGCCATTTGCCTCTTTGCATTTCTTTTTATTGGGGATGGTCTTGATCACTTCTTCCTGTACAATGTCACAAACCTCTGTGCATAGTTCTTCAGGCATTCTGTCTATCAGATCTAATCCCTTGAATCTATTTGTCACTTCCACTGTAGTCAGTGAAGGCTATACTTTTCTTTTTTGGTAATCACTTTATTTTATGATGACGCCTGGTATGGTGGGTTTCCCTCAAGTCTTCTTTTTCGTTGTTTAGCTATAGCTATTTGTGTACATTTGTTCTTCTATAGAGTTTTTAGACTCAATTCTTGAAAAAATGCAAATGGAATTTTGATTGGTACTGCATTGAATATGTAGATCAATTTGAGGATAATTATTATCTTTATAATGTTAATTCACCTCATTCAAGAATTTGAGTTATCTCTCCATTATTCAGATCATCTGTGCATTCTTTCATTGAACCTTTATTTTTTCTCCATGGCGATCTCTTTTAAATTAATTCCTAGATACTATATAGTTTTAAACTATGAATAGTACTTTATCTTTTATATTTTGTAGTTTGTCTTGTGATTTTGTCAGTTTAAAATATCTAAGTTGATGTCATATCTGGCAGTCATACTGAGCTATCTGAAAAGTTATGATATTTGGTGGCTTGAAACAACAGAATGTATTCTTTTGCAGTTGTGGAGATACCTAAAATGAGTAACACAGTACCAAAATCAAGGTGTGGGCAGGGCCAGACACCCTCTGGAAATTCTAGGGGAAAATCTGTTCCTTGCCTCTTTCACTTTCTGTTGGCATTCCTTGGCTTATCACTCCAATCTCTGCCACCATGGTTACATACTTTCTCTCTTGTGTATATCAAATCTCCCTCTGTCTCCCTCTCAGAAGGATATATTTAGATCCTACACATATAATTCAGCATAATTTCTTTATCTCAAAATCCTTAACTTATTTATATTTGCAAGTTTTTGTCATATAAGGTAACATTTACAGATTCTAAAGAATAGTACTTGATATTTTTTAGGGGGCATTATTCAACTCATTATGCTTTCTCAACTGATAAAATATGCATATGTAATTCAGCTCCTAATCTTGCAAGTTACTTAATGAGAAGACACTAACACTAAAGTCAGGTCTAGATAGTTTTATACAACTCCTATATAACATTTTCTTGAAGCTCCTACCCATTTTAATTAGACAAAAGGAAATAATTGGGGGGTGTAATAGTTGGAAATGAAAAATTTGAACTCTATTTTCAGATAACATAATTGTATATGTGAAAAATCCAAAAGAATTAATAAGAAATGATCTCAAGTAAAATAATTTAGTAATGTAACAGCTTATAAAAGTAATATTCAAAATCAATAAACTTCATAATAGAAACAAAAACCAATTACAAAATGTAATGGTGGAGAAGATTTCTTTTATGATTTAAAGAAAAGAAGTGCCAAGGTAAAACTTAATTAGAAGTATCCAGAGCCTATGTGAGGAAAACAAACCAGAAAGTTACAAAAGTTGATTTCGATAAATGGAAAAATGTGCCTTGTTCTTGGATAAAATCAATATCATTAAAAAATGTTTTCTCTATTTTAATTTATAAATTTATGAAATTCCTAGTGATAGTATAATCGGATTTTTCCCCTCTGGAGCAATACAAGTTGATTATAAAGCTTGTCTGAAGGAACATACAAGCAAGAATGGTTAAGACATCTTAAACACAACAGCAGTTGTGTAAGAGAATGGGAAGATTAGTGGTTACATTACACCAAATCACAAACCCTTTATAATTAAGATAGTTTGGTATTGACACATGAATAGACAGATAAGTAGGGCAAAGAGAGTAATAAGAAATAGAATAAACTGCAAGTGGAAATTTAGTATACAATAAAGGAAATATCTCAAATCAGTAAGAAGATGCATTTTTAAAAATAAGTATTTTTAATAATAGAAGATTGTGATTTACTTACAGAAACATTAACACACTTAAGAAAATTCAGCATATTATTTATTTGTCAATGGAACTCAGTTGACCAAACTATGAAAACATTGTTCCTTGCTTTATAGTTCTGGATTAAAGTCACAAGTAATGGTTTCATTGTGCTCACTTTAAATTAGAGATATAAACTTTTTAATAAGTAAAAATGAGATGCTATATCGCCAGTGTTGTGCTAATAAATGTTTAATACACACACATATACCTGTGTCTATATATGTGTATATACACACACACACACATATATATATATGCACACTTATATTTGTATATATATGTATTATTAGGGCTTCCCAGGTGGTTCAGTGGTAAAGAATCCACCTGCCAAGCAGGAAACTCGGGTTCAATCCCTGGGTTGGGAAGTTCCCTTGGAGAAGGAACTGGCAATGCACTTCAGTGTTCTTGTGTGGAAATCCCATGGACAGAGGAGTCTGGCAGGCTACAGTCTAAGGAGTCATAAAGAGTCGGACATGACTGAGCAACTAACCCACCACTATGTATACTATTTTACTGATATAAAGAATATTTAGTAAGTAATTTACTAATTGTAATAAAATATACAGTATTACAGTATTCTCTATTGTAAACCCCATATAAGTAATTGATTCTCACAGAATGCTTTCTCTGATTTTTGCCAAACTCTTATCCATGACAAACTTATGGTTGTAATTGATAAAGGTAGCTCTCATCTGAATGTATGTATGTATTTTCATTCGCATAAATGAATAAGCTGAAAGTGAAATGACAGTGTTGAATCTTGACTTATTTGTCAAGGACATGAGTGACTTCTTTGTTGAATTGGATAATAGTTTTCAAATATTGGAAGATTATCTCTCAATTTTTTGTGCTATTCACAATGTAACAGCTACAGACAAGATGCACTGTAAAGATGAATCTACATTGTTGATATTTTTTCCATTATTTTCTTAAGTCTCTAGGCCAGAGGTCAGCAAACTTTCTCTAAGGGTCAGATAGGAAATACTTTAGGCTTTGGGGGTTAAATGGTGTCTATTGCAGCTAATCACCTTGGCCATTATAGCACAAAAGCAGCGATAAACAGTATGTCAAAAAAAAAAAATTAGCCGTGATTCAGTAAACTTTAGGTTGAATTTGGCCTATTGGCCATAGTGACCTCCATAGTATACAGTCAACAAAGCAATAAATTAAGCCCTGATTTTAGAACAGCCAAGTTTCATGATGTGAATATTTCCGCCCTAGCCAATTTCATGGTATTGATATGGTGATTAATGCCAGTTTGAGGAGAGATGTAGAGCAGTATGCCATTCTGTAGTCTTACCACCATATAGACCCAGCAGACAAAAATTGCCCCAAGAACCTTGAGAATAGTAAAACGTACTAAAATAATTAGAAAGTGATTGAGTTTTGAATGTTTATTAGCGTTGCTTTTAACATGATTTATTTCATTGTACGTTTGTATAATTTATTTTGTATTAATGGCTGTGTTTAGCAATCAGCTCATGAAATTCCTGAAAATTAAAAAAAATCAGCTCTTGTGAGCTGGCATGAGCCAGCTCCAGCACACCACTCTGTGTAGCCATATGGGGAAAGAGAAAATTTGATTCATTATTTACAGTATATACCAGAATAAATTCCAAATGGATCAGAAACACAAATGTAAAAATAAGATGAAACCATGCAAGTACTAGGCCAGACACGAATGAATTCCTCTATAACATGAGAGAGAGGAAAACTTTCCAAACTGGGGCTTAAAAGCCAGAGGCTCTAAGGGCAATGAGATAGATTAGCTTTAGAAAATGAACTGAGAATTATTCTTTCTTTTTGTGTTTTCTGGAACGACTTCTATAACATAGAAATTGTGTTTTTAATGGTTTGATAGAATCTATTTTAAAAGCATCCAGCCTAGAGCAATTTGGAATGTAGTTTTAACTACCAATTAAATTTCTTTGGTCCTTGTAAGTCTATTTTAAATTCCCTTCTTATTCTCGTACCAGTGTGGCATCCCATGTTTTCTAGATGTTTATCCATTTTATCTGTTAGTTTTTTAAATCTGCAGTTATTTCCCCATCTTCATTTTGATCTGTGTTTTATTTACTTTTGTTGTCTCCTCGTTCTCTTAATCAGTCTTATCAGAGGTTTATCTTGGTAGCTTTTTCAAAGTAGAACTTTAGTTTTATTCGTTTCCTCTACTAAAAAGTCATTATATTGTTTCTCTCCCTCTCTTATATCCTTTGTCTTCTTTGGGCTTGCTTTGATGTTGTTTCTTATAACTTCCTGAGTTGAATGTTTACCATATTTCTTTTCAACTTTTATTGTTTCCTGATAAGCGTATTTAAAGGTATAAATGTTCCTTCTAACACAGCTTTAGGTATGTCCCACACATTTTGTGTTTTCATGTTCATTCAATTCTAGATAGTCTCTCATTTTGATTATAATTTAATTTTTTAACCTATATTTAATAATATGATATTTTCAAAATATAGAACATTTAAAAATTTTTCCTGTTATTAATTTCTAATGTTAATTCATCTGCATTGTATTTTTCCTGCAAGTTTATTGAGACTTTCTGTACACCTGATCTATTAGTTTAAACATGTGTATGCTTCTAAAAAATGTGTGTTTGCTATTTGTTGCATGAACTATTATAGCATATATATCAAAGCATATATATTATACATAGCATACCACTGAACATACATATCAAAGATCTCAACAATATACTTAATAGTATAAGCCCACTAATTATACTGTTTAGATAAAGATCTGCTTAAGTCTTTTTTGCTTAATACATTTTTGATAATTTGATTTTAAATGCTCTGTTTATCTGTTTCTCTCTATATGTCAGTTATTGTGACCTATTACTGGGTTCACATATGTTTGTGATGCTTATCTCTTCACTCTATTTTTTGTTTACCTTTTACCTTAAGCTTTTTAAAATCAGCTATTATGATTGCTATTCCAGCCTTCTTTCATGGTTTTGGGTTTTTTCCCCTGTCGAATTCTTTCATTCTCAACCTTTTTGTGTCTTTTGGTTTTCAGAATTTTTCTCAAATAGGACATATTTTTGGATTTTGTTTTTATTTCTTAATACCATCAGAAAATATTTTTCTTTGTTAGTTAAATCCACTTAAATTTATTGTAATTTCTTTTATATTAGGAATTATTTCTCCCACAATATCTTGTATTTAAATTTGTTGCATTTTCTTCTGGCTCAAAATATTGTTCTATTTTTGTTCAAAAGTAGCTGCTTTTAAGGTCCTTATTCATATTTACTTATGCTATTACTGCCTTAAATTTATCAATGTCTATATATCCAAGGAAAAAATTTTCTTCCAGAAATAATGAAGAGATCAACTAAAATAATCAAATTGAACAGTGAGCACAAGATGACAAATGGGAAAAATATTTTTTAAATATTAAAGGAAAATAAATTTGAACCTAGAATTTTATATTCAGCCTAATTGTCTTTCAACTGTAGTGACTTAAAAGATATATATATTTGTATATATGTGTATATACATATATGTTCATTTCACTTCCAGTGCCTAAACTTGAAAACTACAGAACAGACAACTGGGAAGGGAAGATGGAAGTCAGGTGTGGGTGAGCAGGACAAGTTGGAACTTTTGTACAAGCACATGCTGGAACCTGGGAACAGACTGAAATTCATGTGAGTTCTTGTTGCCTCTAACCTTGATCATATATATTTCTTGCAGAAATTGGGACCTTTAATCACAATGGCCAAACACACATCTGGTCCAGGAATCAGAGAACCTCAAGGTGATCTATGAAAGCTGGAGCTTTTGAAGACTCCACTGCCTCTTTACACCAATGACGTGAGCTGACAAGTAAGTGACAAGGCCCTTAGAACTTTTCATGGGGATCTAGCTTATAGTCCCATAACTGGAAATATACAAACAAGGGAACTTGGAGAAAGGGAGTTCAGCCTAGCTAACTTGCCATTGCGCAAAGTTATCACTCACAGGCATTGGTCCTTTTCCTTCTGCCACCTACATCTCTTGGCTTTTTGGTATTTTTTGTCTTTCTATCCTCTCCTGCTGACCTCTAGGAGAGGTTCTCAATCTGATCTTCCAACTCAGTGATTTATTCATCGCTTTTGTCCATCTTGCTATGTATCTTATCTATTGCTTTTGTCACTTCGGCTATTACATATTTCATACCTACTACTCAATTTAGTCCTTTCTTATGTTTTCTGTTCTTGCTCCACATGTATATCAGCCTTAGCCTCTTAATGTATTCATCATCATTTTAATTTCTTGGTCCATTTCCTCTTATAATTCTGTATAATTCAGATGGTTTATACTGTTGAGTTTGTTGTCCTTCTTATGTAGTAGTTGTATTCCTTATATGGTTTTATGGCTATTTCTTCTGAAGAACTCCTCTTCCCCTGAGAGTACTGGTTGCTACACATGGCTCTGTGCTGGGAAATGGCTGTAGCTCAGCCTTCACTTGATGTACCTGTAGGTGAATTAAATCCAGGGAAGAGAGGCTCAAGGACCCTAGAACTGATAGTGTTAATTCTAAATTGCCCACTATCTACAAATAACTTCTCTAGTCTATATTCTCATTTAAACTCTATAGAAGAAGTCTCCATAGATTCACTCTCCCTGCCCTGGGGATTTGGAGACTCCCCAAGACTCGCTGGTCAGCACATGGCCACCCTTTCCATCCCTCCTTTCTCTTGCAGGGCTTTGGTATGTCTCTTGTTCCCTCCGGGCTCCTGCAGGCCCTGCTGTGGTTGTCAGTTTCTGTGGTGACTGGCAGGCTGTGACCGTCCACACTGGGGAGAAGCAAGAGCAGAGCAGAAACTCCCCTCTCCCCTCTCTTCTCAGAGCCGCCTTAGCTGCCCTCCCTGCCTGACTGAAGGCTTTCTCAACTCTCCTCCCACCCCTGCCCCTCCACAGCCCCACATAACACTTTCTGAGTCTTCAGACTCCCCAGGGACTTCTCCTAGTGTTTTATTTATTTTTAGTCATTCCTTCCTCAAACCCAAGTTTCCCTCCAGTTCCTATAGTTTCTCTCTGGCTGATTTTCAGGAAGCAGCCAGTGGCCAGTGTAGTTTGTCATTTTGACAGGGTGAGAGAATGGTTTATAGGATGAGCAGGTGTACCAGAAAAGGGGGAAAATTAGAGATGGCAGATGTATGAGTCGTAAGGACAGGGAGGTTACCAGTGCACACCAAGAGATGCTTTCTTATGCACTTAATTCTAATTTATCTATCTACCTACCTATCTCTAACTGTGCATTTGTATTTATGTATGTATGCATATGTATGTGACTTTAAAAGTAAAATAATGCTTTCAAGCTTATAATGGAAACAGGAGTCTTCACCCCTTCTTACTCCAAACTTCTGCTCCCTCAAGGCAACATACTTTGACTTTCAAAAAAAAAATGTTGCTTCTGGTGTTTATTTCCACATTCTGAGTAACATGCTTATGTAACTGTTTCTTGATTTTTTAATGTTAGATACTATCTTTGGTTTACGAATATATAAGATGGGGACTTGGTACTCACTTGGTATTTTCCCTTCCAACGAGTTCTCTTCCCCGTCTTGCTCCAGCTCCTAATATAGTTACATCATGGCTTCTATTAGTAATACTGAATGTTTATACTATCATGCCCATGCAAGCAGTATTCACAGTTGAGACCTGTAGCATGCTAAGATTATATTTCCTGCCTTATATATCCTTGTATTTTCTTAGGGTTAATACTCTAGCCTCGCCCCATCCTCACCACCCGCTCTCTTTATCCTGTCCTGGTTTTTTCATAAGAGTTGTTGGATAGTTTCAGTTGACCTACCTGATTCTTCCCCTTTCCCCTCCTTTCCTAGCTCCATCTTCCTGCTCACAGCAGAGTGCTGGCTAAACCTTCCCTTTATCATCATCTTGAAACTTCCCTTGCCCACCTCCCTGTGTTAGAGCTCCTGTTTCTTAGCTCTGTATCTCCCTGTTTCTTGATTCACTCCTTTATTTGATGAAGAAACTAATATTTTATGGTTGCTTCCAAAAAATGAGTCCATAAGAGGTAAAAACTCATGTTGGGTGTAGTGGTCATCTGTTATTCAGACTGCCTCACATTTTTGAACACCCCTTTTCCCATCGTTTTAGTAGTTTTCCCACATTATAAATTCCACATTCTTAAAGAAGGGCATTTCCTAGCTGTTCAGACATGTGGTTTTGATTACACTCGTCAGCTGCATCTGTGTGCAAGCCAGAGTCTGGGTCTGGAGCTGGATTACTTGGGAAGGAGGCAGGGCCCGCGGCGTCCATTTGACAGGTGCAGGTCTGGGTGAGGCTGCACAGCTGAGTGTGAGGATCCAAAGTGGTGGCAGAGGCAGAGGAAGGACCTGGAACTAGTGACTGCAGCCTCCTGGCTCGGTGGTTTCAGTCAGAAGCAGTGACTCCCTCGCTAGGCAGCTCGTTGCCTTGATGTTGGGGTGTCACTCCTGGAAACACAGTCCATTTCCTTCCCTTTAGTCTGTGGACTCTATCTCATAACTAGTCCTTTTAGCTTAAACTGGTCTCTCAGTCTGCTGTGCTGTGCTTAGTCGCTCACTCATGTCTGACTCTTTGCGACCTTACGGACTGTAGCCTACCAGGCTCCTCTGTCCATGGGGATTCTCCATGCGATAAGAGTAGAGTGGGTTGCCATGCCCTCTTCCAGGGGATCTTCCCAACCCGGGGATCGAGCCCAGGTCTCTCGCATTGGAGGCAGATTCTTTGCTGCTTGAGCCACCAGGGAAGCCCCTCAGTCTGTTAGGACCCCTATAATTGAGTACCATAGACTGGGTGGCTTAAAACCAACAGACGTTTATTCCTCACAGTCCTTGAGGCTGGAAATACAAGATTAGGGAGCCAACGTGCTCCGGTTGGTGCAGATCCTCAGCCAGGTTGCAGGTGCCAATTTCTTGCTGTGTCCTCACATAGTTCAAGGGAGCTTTCCTGTGTCTCTTTTATAAAATATATTAATCTCATTCATGAGGGCCATTCACCTTCCAAAGGACCACCCTCCTAATACCATCACACTGGGCATTAGGATTTCAACATATAAATTTAGGGGACACTAGTATTCAGATCATAGCAACTGGCTAGAATAACTTCCGCTGTGTCAAATTAACCTGGCACTTATGCCTTGCATGCCTAAAGGGGTCTTTATTCTACTGTAACACATGAATTTGATTGAGAATAGAATTTGGAACATCTTCCTCAAAAACTAGAAAGCATTTCTACATTACCTCTGGCTTCTATTGTTGTTGCTTAGAAGTCTGAGGTCACTCTTTTTCCTGAGTCTACATGTGATTCACTTTTTCTCTGCAAAGTTTTTTTGCTTATCTCAAAGTCGAATTTACTTTAAATTTTTTTTCTTTTTATATTACCATATCTACAAATGGTCATGGTCGTATTTTAAAGACAAATAGTTCTAGATGTTGTTTTATGAAAAGCAACTATTTCCTGATTTTTTGCTCCCATTTCTGCATGATAATAAGCAACCACTTTTACCACTAGTAATCCCGGTGGCTCAGATGGTAGAGAATCTGCCTGTAATGCAGGAGACCCAGGTTCCATCCCTGGGTTGGGAAGATCCCCTAAAGAAGGGAATGGCTACCAACTCCAGTATTCTTGCCTGGAGAATTCCATGGACAGAGGAACCTGGTGGACTACAGTCCATGGGGTTGCAAAAAGTTGGACAGGACTGAGCGACTAAATCCAAATAGTTAAATGCATTTTTAGCCGAACAAAATGAATCCCAGGAAGCCTTTCAAAATTCTCACATTTAACTGTTATTCAGTTTTTCAAGAAAACATTACACATAGGAGAAGATGATTACCTTTTACCTAAACAGACTTTAGGATGTAGGGGTTAGAGATCTCAGAAGGGCAATTATTAGTGAGATGTTCCTGTCTATTTACTCATTTGATGGTAGAATCTGAATCTGGGCTGGGACCTAAGCTATAAGAAGCTTCTATTTCTAAGGAGTGGCTCAGTGGACGAATAAGAGGTCTTTGAGGTTCCTGGAAACCAGCGTTCAGAATGGGACTCCTGGCCTCAGAACAGGCTGGGGAGTGAAATCTTAAGAGCTGCATTTGAAAGCCTAGAAAGGTTGGTGTGGAACTCATCCACTGAGCCTAGTACTGTGTGATTGGAGTACCCCTCCTGGGAACCTAGAAGAACCAATAGAGGCTGGGCAGGCGGTGCACTGCAGTGGCCAGCATCAGCTGCTCACTTCACTTTGGATTCTATTTAAGCACCTTCAGAAACAGCAGCATCAGGCAGAGGAAGCCACTCCAGGCTGTCCAGGCTTGAGCTGCTGCTTCATTTGCCCTCCATGTGCCTGCTCACTCTAAGCCGACCGGCTTGGGTAGCTGTGGTGAAATTCTCCAGCCATAAGGGAGTGTGTTTGGCCCCAAGGGAGCAAAGTAGCAGGACAGAAGCGAACAGGGTTCCCTCCTTAGACTTTTTAGCATCCTGGAATCCTGGAATTTCTGCATACATGGAAGGGATGAGGGGATCCAAGACATAAAGTAATTTCCTGCTAATATGGACATTGGGGGCTTGAGTGCAGCCTCAGGAACCCTCCTGGGGCAAGATTGGATGTTATTCAACAAACAACCTTGAAGTAAGATGTGCTGGTTTACACAAATTATATTTTGCTGATGCTATCTCTCAACATTTCTTGACACTAACAATGCTGGTTACCTGCTATATGGAATATTTATGTCTCCCTTCATCCCCTAGATTCATATGTTAAAATACTAATCCCAATGTGATGGCATTAGGAGGTGTTGCCTTTTGGAGGTGATGAGTTCATGAGGGTGGAGTCCTCATAAATGGGATCAGTGACCTTATAAAAGACAGCCTAGAGAGCTCTTGCCCCTTCCTCCACGTGAGGACACAATGAAAAGAAGACTGCTGTCTATGAGCCAGGTGAGCAGGTTCTCACCAGATGCCAAGTCTGGAGGCACTTTGATCTTGGACTTCCCAGGTTCCAGAAATGTGAGAAATAAATGCTTCTTGTCTAAGCCACCCAGTTCATGGTATTTTTGTGACAGCAAAGCAAGACTCCTGTGATTTAACTCTTTTAAAAAATTTGACAGTTGAAGATGAGAGGTTGGGGAGTACAAAATGGGAGAGACTGGACCTGCCATGATTTTCTTTGTCCAAAACTCCACCCCAAGTTGCCCCTGTTGAACCAAGAAAGTTTCTACAACTCACAAAGCTAAATTTGAATATAATTTGCATATCTATGCTAGCAGAATAAGACATTTTATCAAAGATAAAGAAAAGTCTAGCAGGTTTAAAGTTGGGCATAAGGAACTCTGACCTTATTTTCTCCGAATAGCCAAAAACAAAAAAACTAAAAAAAAAAAAAAAAAAAATCCCCAAGCCATAAAACAAAACACCCAAAACAAACAGAAATACTTGGTGCATCTTGAATTTTTATACCAGGGTGAATTAGATAGTTTCCACAAACAATGATGAGCCTGATAGGAAACTCAGAGCAGTGTCAACTGCTGAAGCTTTTCTGGAAATGAAAAGGGGCAAATAGTCAAACCAGACCACATGTCTGTAACCCTCACTAAACGGCCTGTTTGCTCCATCACAGCTGTTTTCAAGGTCCCTCATTTAATCCAGTGTAAACTGGACCCACGGAGTCTTTCAGTCACACATTGTCTTGCCACAGTCATATCTGTACAGACATTGTGTCAGCTGTCCTGATTCTGTGGATGATGTGGGGCTGTAGCTGTGACTGTGACTAATGAAGGACACATTTGTCCTTTGTAGTTAGAGAGAAAGGGCACCAAAGAACAGATCCATATATTAAATGGAAGGTGTAGGTTGGAAATGAACAAATGGATTCTAATAAGATAAGGGAGGTTACTTAAATTTGATAGTAAGTGGTTGTAGCTTAAGGAAATTCGAATATGAGAGGTTATAGTCAAGTATTTTTTTTCATGAGAAAAAGCAAATCTCTAAAGCAGGCAGAAATAATCAGAATGTATCAGCTCAAGAGAGAATAAGATATGGCACTTGGAAAGGAAAGGTAATATTGGCAATGATAATGTTCAGCCTCTGTTATTTCTTGAGGCCAGTTCAATAAAATATAATGTTACATTAGCAGTTTCTTGGAAAAAAAACCAATCAACTGCTCTTCTTTTTTATCTATGGCTTTATATTCCACATGAATTATTCACTGCTGTGGTTAGTTCCTCATAGTTGGTGCATCCCCAAAGAATTCTGGGATGTTAAATAACAATGAAAGTAAAATTTGTAATATTTTATTTAAGAATAAGTATTAACTAAAGCTTTATTTATAAATGATCATCCATTTATTTTTCACCTAAATGCTTCCTCAATTTCGCTATTGATTTCACTCCATTTAAATCTAGGATTTGCTCTAGTCTGGTGTATTATGTTATCTTTTTCACTTCAAAATATCCTAGCCACAGGCAGAGTGATGTTTCCATGTTGCTTGCTAACCTGTTACCTTTCCATAGCCTCGGAGTGGTGACTGTGTAATGTGTTACACTGAGAACAAAATCAAGTCTGAGGCAGTGTCTTCTAGGTGTTTCTGTTTAATCAAGATGGGTACCAGAACCCTAACATCAGCTAGGGTTTATTTGGTCCATTTAGCTGTATGATAATTCTGAGGGTCTTTTTAACTAAGGGTTTTATAAAGATAGTGAAATGATTTTTTGAGAATAATTGACACCAAAGCCCTGGAATTAAAACTAATGATCAACTTTGGCATTAATATAGACAACAAACTACAAGCTATCAGAAAGTGAAACTTGATCTCATTTTCTAGTTTTCCTCCTCTGCGTGAGTGATTCAGAGAGTTTTTTCTGTTAGCATATCTCTCCTCCCGAGTTCCCCTTTTCCTCATCCACAGCCCATGCTTTTCAATGACCCTGGCTCTCCGTGCTGGGATGGGCCCATATTGCTCTTTCTCTGGCTCTGTGTATGTCAGGACTAAAGTTTGTTTCAAGCCTAGGCTGTAACAGTTGTTACTGTGCTTGAGTGTGGAAAGCTCTGGAAAGTACTGATGTCCCGCTGTACTTGTGTGCCTGGGAACAACTATGGATCCTATTAATAGGTGCGTCCCTCCATCCTTCCTTTCTCAGCCGATCACTGTCCTGCTTCCCCCCTCTCTCCTCCACCTGTCATGTAGTCCTCTTGCTGTTGACTTGGGTGATGTGTAGAATTCTAGTCACCTGCTTTTGGCTGAAAAAGTGTCTCTTTCATGGCTGCTGCTGCTGCTGCTGCTAAGTCACTTAAGTCGTGTCTGACTGTGCGACCCCATAGACGGCAGCCCACCAGGCTCTCCCGTCCCTGGGATTCTCCAGGCAAGAACACTGGAGTGGGTTGCCATTTCCTTCTCCAGTGCATGAAAGTGAAAGTGAAAGTGAAGTCCCTCAGTCGTGTCCGACTCTTCACGACCCCGTGGACTGCAGCCCACCAGGCTCCTCCGTCCATGGGATTTTCCAGGCAAGAGTACTGGAGTGGGGTGCCATTGCCTTCTCTGCTCCCTCGTGGAGGTAAAGTGAAATAAATTCCTCTGCTCAGTGGTACTAAGATAACTCCTACTCAGTGCCCTTAAACATCCCCCAGACAACAGTGGTTCAGGACATGTATGATTCCTGTCTACAGAACATGCAAAGGAAACCACCTAGACGTGAGGGTATGTGTGTAGAATTAGGGAGAATGGCTCACACCTCCACCACCAACAAAACTCTCTCCCTCCCTCTCTCTTTCCCTACCTTTTTCTCTTCTCTTCTTACTCCTTCCAGTTGCTTTGGAGAGAAGTATGATTTACCACATACTAGACACGGAAGTGGTGGCTTATTAACCCATGTACTCAGTCATTCAATCCTGACCAACTCTTTGTGACCTCATGGACTGTAGCCCACCAGGCATATTCCCACACATTTTCAATCTTGACTCTGCATCAGATTAATCTCTTACAGCTTAAAAAAAAAAAGAAAAAAGATAATAAGCCTGACCCCACTTCTAAACTACTGAAAAAGAGTCTCTGGGGATGAGAATTTAGAAGTCTATATTTTGAAAAATCTCCACTCTTTAAGTAATAATATGCAGCTAGATTTGAGAACCCACAGTCTGAATGTTGCCTGCTGTGACAATGATGTATCAAATGTTACATCTGATTGCACTGATGATGTTAGTTTCATTTGCCTCTCTCTGATGGCTAGGCTTGAGGGATAGAATAGTGACAAGGTTGAGTATATATAAATGGTTACATCAGGCTGCCAGTGTCCAAATCCTAATTCTACTCCTGTATGTTTTATTGAGCAAATTATTTAATCTCTTCATGTTTCAGTTTATTCATCTGTAAAATAGCATTAAAAATAGTACCTATCTGATAGCACTGTTGATGAATGAACATGATGAGACAAAAAGCAGTAAGAACAACACCTGCCATATAGTAAATGCTGTTAGGATATTAGCCATTAGCATTTTATGATTATGCTTGAATCATAGGGGTCTCCTAGAGTTTGAAAAGACTTTAAAAGATGATCTAGTCTTCAGGCAGTAGTATATTATTATGATTCCCATTTGACAGATTAGAAAACTCAGGTTCTTAAGTGATGTACTTGCCCAAGATGATTCAGGATGAAAATAGCAATAATTATGATAGCAAAAACAATAACAAGTAGTATCTATTGTGTGTTTACAATATGCCAACACTGTATTAAGTGTTTGAAGTATGTTAAATCATTAACCCAGCAGTTTTCAAACTTTAACACGCATACACAGTCATCTGGGGATAATGTTAAAATGTAGATTCTGATTCTGTACATCTGGGATGTGGCACAAGAAGTCTACATTTCTTTTTTTTTTTTTTTTCCTCTCATTTTTGATTTTTTAATTGGTGGAAAATTGCTTTACAATTCTGTGTTGGTTTCTGCCATACAACAGTGTGAATCCGTCATAATTATATATACATCCCTTCCCTCTTGAGCCTCCCTCCCCATCCCCATCTCACCTCTCTAGGTCATCACAGAGCACCGGGCTGGACTTCCTGTGTTAGTTAGCAACTTCCCACTATCTGTTTTACACATAATCGTGTATATATGTCAATGTTATTTTCTCAATTTGTCCCACCCTCATCTTCCCCTGTTGTGTCCACAAGTCTGTTCTCTACTAGATTCATCAGTACCATTTTTCTAGATTGTGTGTGTGTGTGTGTGTGTGTGTGTGTGTGTGTTAATCACTCAGTCGTGTCCGACTCTCTGTGATCCCATGGACTGCAGCCCGCCAGGCTCCTCTGTCCATGGAATTCTCCAGGCAAGAATACTGGAGTGCTTTGCCATTTCCTTCTCCAATGAGAATTTTAGTAGTACTAGTTTAGTCGCTAAGTTGTGTCCGACTCGTGCGACCCCACAGACCGTAGCCTACCAGGCTTCTCTGTCCATGGGATTCTCCAGGCAAGAATACTGGAGTGAGTTCCCATGCTCTCCTCCAGGGAATCTTCCCAACTCAGGGTTGGAACCTGGGGCTCCTGCTTTGCAGGCAGATTCTCTACTGTTGAGCCTCTGGTGAAGCCCACTTCCCAGCATAGTGAACCTTTTACATTTCTAACTCCATCTTAGTGTCTTTTCCAACCAACACCTCCTACCGCTTAACCAAGTGAGAGCTCTAAGTCAACCCAAACCAGTGCCTGGATAGGCTTGGCCTAATACTTGGTAGATATCTATGCCCGGGTAGGTGCTTAAATTATATATTGATATAATCATTCAATAGACAGGTGCGGTTTGAGTAACCATTGGGTACTCATACCTTCAAAAGCATAATCATCTCTTCTAAATGTCTCAGATAAAGGAGAAATGTGCCAAATTTAGATACCATGCCTCTATTTAGCCTTTGGTTCCTGTGGTGAATTGTTTGCCAGAGGTTAAAATTTACATCTTAGGATCATTGGGTGCTGCCTACAAAATTATAGCATTGTGATACAGTGAGGAAAAACAGATGTCACCAAAATAAGATAGGAAGTAACTAGCAGTGTCTATGGTGGAAAAAATACAGACCATGAGTCAGCAACATCGAACTGCAGTTCAAAAAGTAAATCACACAGTGGATACAGAAAAATAAACAGAGTAAAAGATTGAGGGTTTTTTTGGTTTGATTCTTATTTGTGTTTCAGGTTTTGGTGGGGCTTTTTTTTGGTTTTGTTTTTTGGACTATTTATTACTACTACACAGACTCCTGTGTCATGGTTCTAATTTCAGATGAGTTGTCAACATGATTTGATTGGATGGGTTCTCAGAAACCCCTCCCTAATTCCCCAATATCCATGTACTCCTATATTGGAAGGTTTGAAGTTTTGAAAGAGGGGGCAGGTAGAGGAGGAAATGGCAATTTTTGAGCATAAACTGCTCGCCAAAAGAATAGTCACTGCTGTTTAGTTGTGTGTGGTTGTCAGTGGAGAGGTGATGAGATGAAGCTCTGACTGTCCAGAGGATGGACTGAAATCTTTCCATCTCTGGAGAAGCATGAATGACTGAGAGATGGAAACAGTGTTGGGAAAGAAGTAAAAGGCAAGTCCAGTTTAGATTAAAGCACATTTTGGTGAAAATAGCCTGGGTCTTAGAAAACCTGTAGATTAGAAGCAAACCATAAAAAAAAAGCAAATTAGAGTTGGGCAATGATATATGTGGATAGGCAGAAAGGTTTGAAAAGTGCATTATTAAGTTGAAGAAGGAAAGTGAACTACCAAAGAAATTCTCTAGAAAATGAGCTCTGCTTAGTGCAGAAAGGGTAATTGTTGTTGTTCAGTTGTTCATTTGTGTCCAACTCTTTGCGACCCCATGGATTGCAGCATGCTAGGCTTCCCTGTCCTTCACCATCTTCCAGAGCTTGCTCAAACTCATGTCCATTGAGTTGGTGATGCAATCGTTTCATCCTCTGTCATCCTCTCCTCCTCCTGCCTTCAGTCTTTCCCAGCATCAGGGTTATAGGTTATATCTAAAGTTGAATTTCTTGTCAACAGAGACTGACATTGTAAGTTAACCTGGGAGATTTTGTGAAATTGACATACTTGAAGGTAGCTCCAGTATGGTCCTGCATGGAGTTGAGAAAACAAGAAATAACCAATTTTATTTTATTTATTTATTTTTTATTGCCTCCTCTGAGCAGCTGGCACCCAGTCAAACTCCATAGAGAACTTGCACCCGGAACTTGGTGGAAGATGTATTAGATGTTTCCTTGACAGACTGGTTTCCCCAACCAGACTGCCTGTATCTTGAATGCAGGATCATTTCTTTCTCATGTATAATCATATTCAAATGCCTGGAACAGCACCTGTAAGGTACTTAATAGGTGCTCAGATAATATTTATTTTTTATTTATTTGTTTTTTTTGATTTTTTTTTTTTAGTGGTTTTGCCATACATTGACATGAATCAGCCATGGGTGTACATGTGTTCCCCATCCTGAACCCCCCTCCCACCTCCCTCCCCATCCCATCCCTCTGGGTCATCCCAGTGCACCAGCCCTGAGCACCCTGTCTCATGCATCGAACCTGGACTGGCGATCTGTTTCACATATGATAATATATATGTTTCAATGCTATTCTCTCAAATCATCCCACCCTTGCCTTCTCCCACAGAGTCCAAAAGACTGTTCTAAACATCTGTGTCTCTTTTGCTGTCTTGCATATAGGAGAAATAACCAATTTTAAAATCTGTCTAGCTCCCACAATTCTCTAATTTATGGAAAAAAATTAACATTTTTACTTTTTTTTTTTTTTACTTTACCTACAGTTTGATGTGCATGCAGCAAAGGTTTGAATGTATAGTTTTCCGAATCAGTAGCCTAGAAACCCACCAGAGCACACACAGTGAGGTAACTCTGACACCCATGGAGCAGCTAAAGTGGCAATCAATAAATCATAAAATATGCCCAAGAGGGCATTATAAATCATTTAGAGTTGCTATTAATATTTTAGACATGTTCATTTTTAGCAGTGTGTTAAGGTTTAGTGTTTGCATTCCATTTTTAATTTAGCACTTGATAATTGAAATATGATGCTGTTAAAAGTGATGTAAATTTTTTTTGGCCAGTTATTTAAAGATTAAATTGAATAAGGGAACTGATTGTTAGCTTTATTCTCTCTAAAATTCCCTCCTGGTACTTTGGGCACTGGTTTTCTTGGAGTGCGGTACGGTATAACTGTTGGTGTTCTCTGATAAGGAGGGAGCATTCCGATGTCCTTCCTGATAATCCCCTTTCCTGGCTCTGGAGCTTTCCCTTCTCAGGAATGTGGCAGTGTGATGACTGGCAAGGGGACCTGTTCCTACCAGGCTGCCTAGGACTCTCCTAGTTTTAGCACCGAAAAGTCTTAGGTTCCAAAAAACGTGTTGGTCCAGGTCAAACAGATGGTTGGTTACCCAGGCTGGTCCCCAAATCCAGAGTAATATTCTTTGGCAGTACTGGCCCAGGAAAAGTGGTGGACTTTAACACATTTGTTAGTAGCCCTTGTTTACTTTCTTTCTGTGACCTGCAGGCCATTCCACTCCTGACTTCCTTGGTTGCTTTGTGTTTTCTCTAGTTGTTCAGGGCATCCTCTTCAGACTATGCTTCTGTGGATATCCACTTCTTTCATACTATTAAAAGCATTTCAAGTGATTAATAAAAACCACTCTCTACTGAGAATCTATTTTGTGTCCAGCAGCGTGCTAAGTATTTTTTATTTACAATATCATGCTGCTGCTGCTGCTAAGTCGCTTCAGTCGTGTCCGACTCTGTGCGACCCCATAGACGGCAGCCCACCAGGCTCCCCTGTCCACAGGATTCTCCAGGCAAGAACACTGGAGTGGGTTGCCATTGCCTTCTCCAGTGCATGAAAGGGAAAAGTGAAAGTGAAGTCACTCAGTCGTGTCCGACTCTTAGCGACCCCACGGACTGTAGCCTACCAGGCTCCTCTGTCCATGGGATTTTCCAGGCAAGAGTACTGGAGTGGGGTGCCATTGCCTTCTCCATACAATATCATAGGTGTTCACAAAAACTGTGTGAGAAGAATACTATTACCCTTACTGCTTATAAGGCAACTTAGGTTCAGAAGATTAAGAATTAGGCAGGTGGTGGCCCAGTGGCTAAGGCTAAGGCTTCCCTGGTGGTCCAGTGGCTAAGGCTCTGTTCTTCCAATGCAGTGGGCCTGGGTTCTATCCCTGGTCAGGGAACTAGATTCCACATACTGCAACTAAGACCTGGTACAGTCAAATAAATAAATAATTTTTTTTTAAAGAAATTAGGCAAAGATCTCAGAACTGGTCACCAGAAGCTGTCTTTATTCTAAAGCCCATGGGTATTTCTAAGTCAGAACTTGATCCCCTTAGGGACTTGTCTGCTGATACTTATGGCTTCGGTGTGTAGATCTCTGTTAAGAGATGCCAATATTGTAATAGCTCATCCTTCATGAATCATGACTTACTAGCCACCTCTTTCTAGAATACTCACTTTCTTTTAAGCACAAAGGGGTAGTTCAGGTAGCCTTCAGGTGTCCTGGAACAGGGCTGCATGATGGACAGGTTCTAGTTTTCCCAGAGTTGGTGAGGAGCAGAGATGTATGTCACTTAGGACTCTTGATTTTTTTAAAGTGACACAAATGTGACTTGAGCTAGATGAAGAAGTAGGTGCTTCCTGGCTTACCCGATTGTATAACTGTAAGGTATAAGGGTATCTCTGGCTTCAGGTGTGGCTGATTCAGGTACAAACAGCTTCATCAGGACATTGTGCCTCTCCATCTCTTAGTTCTGCTTTCCTCTATATCAGCACCATTCTGGGCAGCCTTTCACATATAGTGATTCCCACAAGCTTTCAGTTTAGAGCTTCTTGGTTTATCAATTTCAGGAAAATCCAAGAATTTAGTCTGTTGGGCTGATTTAAGTCATATGTCTGTCTCTGAACCAACCACTGAGGCGGGGAGGTGGAACACACTGTTTACTAAGTCCACACTTGGATGAGGGGATGGGATGAAGTCATCTGACCTGAGTCACTTGTGGTGGGAGGGGTGTGCTTCATCAAAGGGAAATAGAACTTGACTATCATAAGCAAGGGGAGGAATAGCTTCTGAGCAGGGAAAAACTAGAGATGGACACTTAAAATAGCTATTTAAATTGAGTGGTTTGAAGGTGAAATGAGAAAATATAAAAGCATTTGATAAACTAAAAAGCACCATGTAGTTAAAAAAAAAACTCTCCTTTTATTAATTGATGTACTGCTCCACTCAGAGTTGAGAAATGAAAGGCTTTAAAAGCTTGCACTTTGATTTGGTTAGTAGATCATTCAGTAGAAACCAATGCAAGTAAAACCAGCATAGCCTTACTGGGGAAGCACAGCTGTGGAATATATATATATTTTTTCTATTGATTTTATGGAGAAGAGCGTCATGGAGGGGGGTCCAGGGAGCAAAGCGGGGCTGGATAGCTTGGATAGCCTTGTATATCAAGAAAGGTCTATGGTCAAAGAAATGTACTTTTCCCTCTTCAAAACGATGATTTATTTTAAAAAGTAAATATTGATGTCCTTAATGCAAATAAAGTTTATATGCAGTTTACTGTAGGTGTAATGTAGTCTAAAGTGAAAATGTTAGTCACTCAGTCGTGTCTGACTCTTTCTGACCCCATGGACTGTAGCCCGCCAGGCTCTTCTGTCCATGGAATTCTCTACTGGAGTGGGTAGCCATTATCTTCTCTGAATGTAGTCTAAGTTCATCACATAAGCATCAACTCGAAATGATTACTACTTAATCTAATTGTATGTTTTCTCCTTTTGCTTCATGGAGAGAACTACCCCTTCCCCCACCCCACTATATTTCTGTTGTTCAGAAAGCTGTGTAGCCACTTCTATGACTTAGGAAGTTTCTGCTCAGATGTCGAGCCCATTAAGGCAAGTTCTTTCCAGTTTTATTACCTTCATGGAACGCCTCCGGAAGAAGGCAAGATGTCGCTATATCCTCAGCATTCCCAGGGCCTTTTCTGCTCACTCTACCTGTCCTGAATCTCATTTGCCTCTGAGGAAAGAAAAATTCCCTTAGGCCATATGGTTTAGCCATCATGAGAGAAAGTATCTGTACAATGTATCCTTCTCCCTCTCAAATCCCATTTATTCACTCCTCACATTAAATGCTCATCGCCACTGAGAGTGTGCTTTAGTTAAGTCTAGAAACACCTAGAAATGGAAAAACCTGATTCCCAAAAAGACACATACAGAAAAGTATATGAATATATACATATAATTATAACTCTTATGGATATTTTATTATAGAAATGTATGTTCATAAAAATGTTTAAAAAAAGAAGTAAGAAAAAGATTAAAAAATCATATTACAGCACTCAGATAATTGTGGAGGCTGTTTTCATTTTTAGAGGGAGGAAGAATGGCCTGGCATTTCATATTTTCTCATATATAAAAATGAGATCATGTTAAAACACTCGTTTATATAATCTTATTCTTAATATAGCTATTGCTGGTTAATATTCTTTTCTTCAACAATCTATTTCTTAAAGGGGTTATGTCTTGTTTTTTCCCCTAAACATCTACTTTAAAATATTCTTGAGCACCAGTTGCTAAATACAAATGTATAGTGATTTTTCTTTTTGTATTAACATACTGCTACCCCTGCCAAGAGAGATGTTTGTATTTTAATACTGCTCTTCTATAGACAGTGCCTTAGTGTAGGGAAATAAATCTAACAACTGGTCCCCTGGGGGACATTTTAAAACAGAGTTCACCATTATTTTTTATCATGACACATAACCTGTCCATTCATTTGCCCTTAAGAATGACCCAGCTCTAAAGAGAAACTTACCCCTTCTTTCCCCATGAGTGTTTATAGAGGGAAGGGAGGAATCAGATTCAATATTTATTTTAAATGGCATTGATTAAAGATCTTGCTGTATATGCTTGGCATATTGTATCATTGTCAGCTATACCCTTGAACACAATGCATGTCTGGTATACCAGTTAGCCACAATCACATTTTAAAATGCATGATTCTCTGTTCAATTGTATGTGGTACACAATCATGTTAGATTTTGAAAATGGAACAAGAAGACACCCAACTATTAGCATATTTCTGTCACTTGAGTTTCTCAGAACATTCTCTGATTGAACAAACATGTATTTTTCCTATGCCAATATCTTTGTAGTATGAAAAATTTCATTTCACCAGTGGGGCAGAATGTTTCCACTTTAGAATTGCGGAAATATAATGTTTAAGTTGGGTAAAATAATGCCAGGGAGGGAATTTGGAGGAAAGTAAGTTGCAGATAAGACTAGAAGTGCCAGACATGGTCAGTTTGAAAGTGGGCCAGAAGGCTTCCTTCTAAGAACCAGGGAATGAGTCTGGGTCTTTGATCAGAGCAGGGCAGTAGAGTAGGAACCAGAGTTGACTTTGGGGTAGTACTTATATCCAAATACTCCTTTCCACGAGAGGAGGTTTGCTTCTGGTATCTCATGGGTTGAAGAGGCCATAACAAGACAGGATGAAGTTCAGGCAAGGCATCAGGAAGCAAATGTTAGTTTAGCAGCAGGTCAATTACCACCACATACCAAGAGCTGCAGGTATGCTAATTGCTAAAGTCTAGGGATGGCTCTGAAACAAGCTGGTGGAAACCTGTGGCAACAGCAGTTAAATATGGCTTCCCTGGAGGGTCCATGCTCAGAACTAAAGGTTGATTCCAACATTACCCCTGGCACATCCAACTACTCATAGAAGAAATAAAGGTAATTGATGCCAAGAGCATGGGAGCATGGGCAACCAGGTACATTTTAAGAGCTGTCGTTTTAGCCTGAGCATCTTGTTTGGTGGGGAATGGTAATAGATGAGACTGAAAAAGCAGCGGGAGAAGAGAATTCTTCTAGAGAAGAATTTGGATGTTTTCTGTGGGTGATGGGAAAACTTGATGGGTTAAAAGCAGAAAAGTGACAAAATCAATCTTGCCACAGAGATAGATTATTCAGGCAGAAATGCAGGGGGTTGGAAAGTCAAAGAAGATTAATATGGAAGGCAAGGGGGCCCATTAGAAGGCTAGGGCAATAAAAACAAAGATATCTGTGGCAGCACTATTTACAGGAGTAAAAACACTTGAAACAATCTCAGTAACAACCAATAGGAATGAAGCTGTGCAGTCATGAAAAAGAATATAGTTCTCTTGATATACTGAGATGGACTGATATGGACTGTTCTCCAAGACATGTTAATTGAATAGAGCCAGGTTCAGAGTAGTGTGTGTGTTATTTTAAACATATGAATGAAAATAAGGAAAAAATAAAAACATATGTTTGCATATGCATAAAACCTAGTATCAGGCTCACCTTTGAAGGGGATCTGGGGTGAGAAAGGGGCTCAGGATTTACCATACAATTTTTTGTGTAGTTGAAGTATTTTCCAGGTGCAAGGATTATAATTTTTAGACACTCAAAGCCTTATAAAATAGCCTATTTGAGAGAGGATTTTTGGAACTTAGTGATCCCAAGGTATGGGTTTCCCTGAGATCAAATCTCTTAATCGAAGCCACTGAGGCTTCCCAATTAGTGTGTAGCGTCTTGACCCATTCCATTCTTTTAGTGGCTACAGCCTCTCCATTCTGGCTCAGTGGGTAAAAAATCTGCATGTAATACAGGAGGTGCGGGTTTGATCCCTCGCTGGGATGATCCTCTGGAGGAGGAAATGGCAACCCACTCCTGTGTTTTTGCCTGGAGAATTCTATGGACAGAGGAGCCTGGCAAGCTACAGTCCATGGGGTCGCACAGAGTCAGACATGACTGAGCATGCACGCATCTCCATTCTAGCCCCCATCCACTTTCTGGCCCAGGTGGGAGATGACTTTGGAGAATGGAGCATTAGAGGAGCAAACTGGGATTGTGGGCATTCTTGTAAATCTTCCCCCCTTACCTGAGAATTCTCTGCCACAATACAGAATTCTGCCTTCTTTCTTCCTTACCGTGCATCCCAGTTTTATGGTGATAAGAATAGATAATAATCTTTTATGTGGCATGATGTTATGGAGGCCAATATTTGGTGAATAATACATATTTTATTTAAAAACAGTTGTTATGACAACTGCAGTGAACACAGGGATTTCATGTTGTTAAGGAAAAAAGAGTACTCTCCCTCCAACCCCCAAGCCTACTCCTTCAAACCAAGGTTAGTTATTCAGTGGCTTTTAAAATGTTAACTTCTGGATATAAATGTGTAGACGTAAAACCAAGCAGAGATCTCACTCCCAGTGGGTTATTCGTGAGCTTGCCTTTTGTCCAAGATACTTCAGTTCTCTCATGTTGCTTAAAGGCTTTGAAGGAAAAAAATCCTAGAACTCCGTGGTATAGATTTTTCAGTCTCCCTGAAGCATCGAGAATTGTTTTTTATTTCTCTTCCCTTTTGAATCCACGAAAACAAACCTTTTTTTTCTTAATACAGTTTTATTCACACATCATTAAGCCGATTTACCATATTATACACCACTGTAGGCTTAGCAATCATGCTTTTCTCTCATTGTGGGAATGAAACAATTATTCAGAATCTCATATAAGAAAAGAGATTTTGCCCGATCCTGAAAGTACATATCACTGGGAATTTTGCTAAAACCTCTGATGTTATTAAAGTTCACAATGAGGGAAGGCATGGAGGGATAGCGATTAAGCAAATTATAAATGCAACAAATAAAATGCTAAACTGTAAAATAGGAGTGTGTGGTCCTTGGGGCTCAATTGGCTGACATAAAACATTTCCAAGGAGTAGTTTTTACCTGGGGTTTCATCATTCCTTACTTTACTTTGGAAAGTGCATTTTGTTGGATGGTTTGGTCTGTGTTTTGGAAGTCCCTGATCCCAAGTTTGCTCTCTCAAAACACATGCTACAATTGTTCCCCTCAGTAAATGCTAGAATTTTAAACATTCTGTAGTCTTCTCTAGCACAACAAAGAAAGAAGAATCAAAAGTGATTATCCACTAATGTTTAGTGCTCCAAGACAGGATCACACACAATAACGAGCTGACAGTACACGGCACAGTTTGGAGATGAGTAAACAGGGGACCATTACTCCCTACTGTGAACAAACACCTGGAAGCTGAGACAGTGGCAGGAAAATAAATGACCAGCTGCAAGGTTAAAAGCTCATCATTCAAGGAGTGTCCTTCATCTACTTGAAAGCATCTGAAAAGTACCCGGCACCAGCATTAACTGCAAACTCATTCGTAAGGCTTGGCGGCATCTCTCCGACTTGACAGCACCCTAATCACTCATCCTGTGGCCTGGGAGTGTGCAGACTGTGCGTGTGAAAAGACAAAGTGAATACTGAACACCGGCAGGATTTTACCACATGGATGCCTGCCAGTGGAGGCAGAGGCAGACTGGAGGAAGTAGATTTTTCAGACAATCTTTACTTGCCCCTTTTCCCTCTCTTTCAGATCAATCTATTCCAACCATCTTTCAGCTATTTTTTTTTTCTGTTTTACAGTGAGCTTTTTTTTTTTTTTAGTTTTAATTTTTTATTTTATTTTTTAAACATAGTCATTTATTTGGCTGCACTGGGTCTTGGTTATGGCAAGTGGGATCTTTGATCTTCCTTTCGGCCTGTGGCATCTTTAGTTGTGGCACGCGAACGCTTACTTGCAGCATGGGGGATCTAGTTCCCTGACCAGGGATTAAATCCAGGCACCCTGCATTAGCAACATGGAGTCTTAGCACTCTCTGGAACTACCAGAGAAGTCCCAAGTCTTAATGTTTTAAAGAGAAGTTTAGGTTGACAGCAAAATGGAGAGAGGAAGGTAGAGATTTCCTTACTCCTGCGCACATAACCTCCCCCATTATCAACATCCCCAGCCAAGACGTACATTTGTTAAACTGATGAACCTACATTGATGCATCATGAACACCCAACGTCCGTAGTTCACATTAGGGTTTGCTCTTGGTGTTGTACATTCTATGGATTTAGAAAATGTACAGTGACGTATGTCCACTATTATAGTATCATACAGAGTTATTTCACTGCCCTGAAAATCCTCTGTGCTCTGTCTGTTCATCTCTCCTTCTCCAGCTCCTAGCAACCACCAATTTTTTACTGTCTTAATAGTTCTGCCTTTTCCAGGATGTCTTGCAGTTGGAATCTGGAAAGGCTTTTCAAACTGACATCTTGAGTTAGTAACATGCATTTAAGTTTCTTCCATGTCTTTTCATGGTTTGATAGCTCACTGTTTCTTTTTTTTTAATGCTGACAGTGCATTATCTGGTTGTATCACAGTTTGTTTATTCTTCATGTACTGAAGGACATCATGGTTGCTTCCAAGTTTTGGCAACTATGAATAAAGCTGCTGTCAACATTCTTGTGCAGGTTTTTATGTGGGCATAAATTTTCAGCTCCTTTGTGTAAATAACAAAGAGTATGACTGCTGTATGATATGGTAATAATATATTAATTTTCTAAGAAATCACCGGACTGTCTTCCATTTTGTATTCTCACTGGCAATAAGTGAGGCTGTTGTTCTACAGTCTCACCAGCATTTGGTGGTGTCAGTGTTCTGGAGTTTGGTTGTTCTAATAGTTGTGTAGTGGTATCTCATTATTGTAATTTGTTTAAATTTACTGTTTAATTTTCATTTCATTTAAATGACATAAAATGTGAAGCTTTTTTTCATATGCTTACTTGTCATCAGTATATCTTCTTCGGTGAGGTATCTATAAAGGTCTTTGTCCCATTTTAAAATCAGGTTTCTTGTTTTTTTGTTACTGAATTTCTTTGAAACTTGGTTTTTTGGAGAAGGAACCAAGCAGGAGGAGTTTTCTAATATTCAAAATGAAAATGAAAATGCAACATCAGTATTTCTATGAATTAACCACAATTTACTTAAAAAGACTTCATTAGATATTGCAGTACATGTGATACCAGATATTCTCCAGATGTTATACAGAGTAAAAATTACAGGTTTACAGTGAAATCAGATGTATATTTTCAAAATGTCCCCTACAATGGGATTCTAATCACAAATTGGCAGTATATTTTAAGTATATATCATGAAAAATACCCTATTGATAAATGTTGAAAATAGTCTTTCCATAGGAGGGCAGCATGCTAAGGAGCCCACAGATGCTCTATTGACTCATCAAACAGTGATGTTAAGAATGGGTCCCCTGGTGTTCCCCAATCTAGGTGTTAATGTCCATGGTAGAAGGCGGGACCCCGTTGGCACCTGGCACAGCACTTTGGACCAAGTATTGTTCAGCAGATCCAGAAATTAATCCACTCCAGTATTCACTTCTACTTCAAGTTTATTTGAAACTTGGGTTTTGTAGCTTCTTCAAACTCATGAACCCATATTCAATATATTTTATTTAGTAAATGACAAAGGGAATTGTTGGATGACATCAGTTCAGTTCAGTTCAGTTCAGTCGCTCAGTCATGTCCGACTCTTTGCAACCCCATGAACCGCAGCACGCCAGGCCTCCCTGTCCATCACCAACTCCCAGAGTCCACCCAAACCCATGTCCATTGAGTCAGTGATGCCATCCAACCATCTCATCCTCTGTCATCCCCTTCTTCTCCTGCCCCCAATCCTTCCCAGCATTAGGGTCTTTTCCAATGAGTCAACTCTTCACATGAGGTGGCCAAAGTATTGGAGTATTAGCTTCAACATCAGTCCTTCCAACGAACACCCAGGGCTGATCTCCTTTAGGATGGACTGGTTGGATCTCCTTGCAGTCCAAGGGACTCTCAAGAGTCTTCTCTAGCACCACAGTTCAAAAGCATCAATTCTTCGGCGCTCAGCCTTCTTCACCGTCAAACTCTCACATCCATACATGACCACTGGAAAAACCATAGCCTTGACTAGACGGACCTTTGTTGGCAAAATAATGTCTCTGCTTTTAAATATGCTATCTAGGTTGGTCATAACCTTCCTTCCAAGGAGTAGGTGTCTTTTAATTTCATGGCTGCAGTCACCATCAGCAGTGATTTTGGAGCCCCCCAAAATAAAGTCTGACACTGTTTCCATTGTTTCCCCATCTATTTCCCATGAAGTGATGGGACCTGATGCCGTGATCTTAGTTTTCTGAAGGTTGAGCTTTAAGCCAACATTTTCACTCTCCTCTTTTACTTTCATCAAGAGGCTCTTTAGTTCTTCTTCACTTTCTGCCATAAGGGTGATGTCATCTGCATATCTGAGGTTATTGATATTTCTCCCGGCAATCTTGATTCCAGCTTGTGTTTCTTACAGCCCAGCGTTTCTCATGATGTATTCTGCATATAAGTTAAATAAGCAGGGTGACAATACACAGCCTTGACATACTCCTTTTCCTATTTGGAACCAGTCTGTTTTTCCATGTCCAGTTCTAACTGTTGCTTCCTAACCTGCATACAGGTTTCTCAAGAGACAGGTCAGAGGGTCTGGTATTCCCATCTCTTTCAGAATTTTCCACAGTTTATTGTGATCCACACAGTCAAAGGCTTTGGCATAGTCAATAAAGCAGAACTAGATGTTTTTCTGGAACTCTCTTGCTTTTTCGATGATCCAGCGGATGTTGGCAATTTGAACTCTGGTTCCTCTGCCTTTTCTAAAACCAGCTTGAACATCTGGAAGTTCACGGTTCACGTATTGCTGAAGCCTGCCTTGGAGAATTTTGAGCATTACTTTACTAGCATGTGAGATGAGTGCAATTGTGTGGTAGTTTGAGCATTCTTTGGCATTGCCATTCTTTGGGATTGGAATGAAAACTGACCTTTTCCAGTCCTGTGGCCACTGCTGAGTTTTCCAGATTTGCTGGCATATCAAGTGCAGCACTTTCACAGCATCATCTTTGAGGATGACATAGGTGGCTCTATATGAGAAATGTCCTAACAGAAAACTCACTAAATAGAAGAAATCAATTCATCCAGCCTCTATGGATCATAGGATGAGTCTTCCAGCACATGGCAAGGACCCAAAGACTTGAAAGTAAATGACAACGTTCAATGACAGAAATAGTCATTCCTTGTCAGACTGAAAGAATTGAATGTATGGCCAACCAATGCCTGCTTGTTATTTTAGAGTCAGTTTTTCCAGCTGACCAATGTTGTTTACTTCCCAACAGTCTCAATAGTCCCGTGGGAGCCTGAGCTCCTGATCATAATGTATATCAGATGAGAATTGCTAAGAGCTGAAGGAAAAGCTATTTGCAGTTAGGTTAGAACTAGGGAGTCTGGGAAAAATATTTTAATTACACATCTAAATTCCAAACACAATGTTTCCTTGCTTGAACACACTTCTCATAACTTCTGAATTAAAGTATATTAAAGAAAGGGATGAAGCTCAAATATGGAGAGCTGAGATACTCTCAGTATCTAGAAACCCCTAAAAGATGTTCCATTCATTCTAATATTACTCTCTTTTTGGAATCAGAAATTTATCTGTTCAGGTTCAGAAATCCCCTAAGGAAATGATAACATTGCTCAAGTTCATAGAAAAGCAACAGCCTGAGATGAGTCAGAAAGGATAGATGTTCACACCAGCGGAGACTTAGCTCTGCACCCAACAGTTGGAGCAGCTCGGATGTGGCCCATGACCTTGTTTTACTCTATTTGGGTAAAGAGGCCTTGCTTTTTGATTTGAAGATGCAGAATTTAAGTTTTGATGCAAAAATAGGGCAGATGCCCAGAGGAGTATTGGGTGACATTGAAGACCACAGTAATTGATCTCACTTTGTTGAAGGTGGTAGCAGATGATTTTCCAACAATTTCTTTAGAGATTGATCCCTAGTCTCATCTCACATAGGATGGTAATCTGAGTTCAGGAGCCCTGACAATGGCTTCTAGAGTTTTGGAAAACAGAGGAAGGTATCAGTGAGATTTGTGAAACTACCTTTACATTATGAATAGGGAAATTATGAATCTCGTTATCCCAGGAAGAAAGAAATTGGAACTATAAAGATTTACTAGGGACTTCCTGGTGGTCCAGTGGCTAAGACTGCGTTCCCAATGCAGGGGGCCCGGGTTTGATCCCTGGTCAGAGAACTAGATCCCACATGCTGCAATGAAGATCAAAGTCTCTGCATGCCACAACTAAGATCCAGTCAGCCAAGTAAATATTTTTTAAAAATGAAAGCTATAAAGAAAATAAAAAACAGGGTTTATTAGAAAGCTATAAGCTATATATTTAGAAAGCTATATAATTCAAATGACAGAATTAAATGTGTTAGGGGAACTAAGACTTTGGAGAAAAGGTTAAGCTTCTATTTGGGGCCCTTTGTAAGAGAGTTAAGCTAATTGGTCTGGATTCCCTGGTGATAAGCCCTGGTGGTTAGACAGTGGGGCTGAACTCAGATAGTTGGTGAACATTTGGAAGAGGGAGCAGTGATAATTTAGGGGTTTGACTGCAAGTAACAATGTCCTGAAAAATAATGTCTTTTTTTTTTTTTTTTTTTTTTTTTTATTTTAGTTGGGGGCTAATTACTTTACAATATTGTAGTAGTTTTTGCCATACATCGACATGAATCAGCCATGGGTTCACACGTGCTCCCCCTCCCAAACCCTCCTCCCACCTCCCTCCCCCTCCCATCCCTCAGTGTCATCCCAACACTCCATCCCTGAGCATCCGTCCCATGCATAGAACATGGAATGGTGTTCTGCTTCACATATGACAATATACATGTTTCAATGTTATTGTCCCAGAACGTCCAACCCTCACCTTCTCCCTCAGAGTCCACAGGACTGTTCTATGCATCTGTGTCTCTTATTCTGTCTCACATATAGGGTTACCATTACCATCTTTCAAATTCCATATACATGCATTAGTATACTGTATTGGTGCTTTTCTTTCTGGCTCACTTCACTCTGTATAATGGGCTCCAGTTTCATCCATCTCAATAGAACGGATTCAAATGTATTCTTTTTAATGGCTGAGTAATATTCCATTGTATATATGTACCACAGCTTCCTTATCCATTCATCTGCCGATGGACATCTAGGTTGCTTCCATGTCCTGGCTATTGTAAACAGTGCTGCGATGAACATTGGGGTACACGCGTCTCTTTCAATTCTGGTTTCCTCGGTGTATATGCCTAGCAGTGGGATTGCTGGGTCATATGGCAGTTCTATTCCCAGTTTTTTAAGGAATCTCCACACTGTTCTCCATAGTGGCTGTACTAGTTTGCATTCCCACCAACAGTGTAAGAGGGTTCCCTTCTCTCCACACCCTCTCCAGCATTTATTGCTTGTAGACTTTTGGATAGCGGCCATTCTGACTGGTGTGTAATGGTACCTCATTGTGGTTTTGATTTGCATTTCTCTAATAATGAGTGATGTTGAGCATCTTTTCATGTGTTTGTTAGCCATCCGTATGTCTTCTTTGGAGAAATGTCTGTTTAGTTCTTTGGCCCATTTTTTGATTGGGTCGTTTATTTTTCTGGAATTCAGCTGCAGGAGTTGCTTGTATATTTTTGAGATTAATTGTTTGTCTGTTGCTTCGTTTGCTATTATTTTCTCCCATTCTGAAGGCTGTCTTTTCACCTTGCTTATAGTTTCCTTTGTTGTGCAAAAGCTTTTAATTTTGATTAGGTCCCATTTGTTTATTTTTGCTTTTATTTCCAATATTCTGGGGGGTGGGTCATGGAGGATCCTGCTGTGATTTATGTCGGAGAGTGTTTTGCCTATGTTTTCCTCTAGGAGTTTTATAGTTTCTGGTCTTACATTTAGATCTTTAATCCATTTTGAGTTTATTTTTGTGTATGGTGTTAGGAAGTGTTCTAGTTTCATTCTTTTACAAGTGGTTGACCAGTTTTTCCCAGCACCACTTGTTAAAGAGATTGTCTTTTCTCCATTGTATACTTTTGCCTCCTTTGTCGAAGATAAGGTGCCCATAGGTGCGTGGGTTTATCTCTGGGCTTTCTATTTTGTTCCATTGATCTATATTTCTATCCTTGTGCCAGTACCACACTGTCTTGATGACTGTGGCTTTGTAGTAGAGCTTGAAGTCAGGCAGGTTGATTCCTCCAGTTCCATTCTTCTTTCTCAAGATTGCTTTGGCTATTCGAGGTTTCTTATATACTTCCATACAAATTGTGAAATGATTTGTTCTAGTTCTGTGAAAAATATCATTGGTAGTTTGATAGGGATTGCATTGAATCTGTAGATTGCTTTGGGTAGTATACTCATTTTCACTATATTAATTCTTCCAATCCATGAACACGGTATATTTCTCCATCTGTTTGTGTCCTCTTTGATTTCTTTCATCAGTGTTTTATAGTTTTCTATATATAAGTCTTTTGTTTCTTTAGGTAGAAATATTCCTAAGTATTTTATTCTTTTTGTTGCAATGGTGAATGGTATTGTTTCCTTAATTTCTCTTTCTGTTTTCTCATTATTGGTGTATAGGAATGCAAGGGATTTCTGTGTGTTAATTTTGTATCCTGCAACATTACTATATTCATTGATTAGCTCTAGTAGTTTTCTGGTAGAATCTTTAGGGTTTTCTATGTAGAGGATCATGTCATCTGCAAACAGTGAGAGTTTTACTTCTTCTTTTCCTATCTGTATTCCTTTTATTTCTTTTTCCGCTCTGATTGCTGTGGCCAAAACTTCCAGAACTATGTTTGAATAGTAGTGGTGAAAGTGGGCATCCTTGCCTTGTTCCTGACTTTAGGGGAAATGCTTTCAGTTTTTCACCATTGAGGATAATGTTTGCTGTGGGTTTGTCATATATAGCTTTTATTATGTTGAGGTATGTTCCTTCTATTCCTGCTTTCTGGAGAGTTTTTATCATAAATGGATGTTGAATTTTGTCAAAGGCTTTTTCTGCATCTATTGAGATAATCATATTGTTCTTATCTTTCAATTTGTTAATGTGGTGAATTACATTGATTGATTTGCGGATGTTAAAGAAACCTTGCATTCCTGGGATAAAGCCCACTTGGTCATGATGTATGATCTTTTTAATATGATGTTGGATTCTGTTTGCTAGAATTTTATTAAGGAGTTTTGCATCTATGTTCATCAGTGATATTGGCCTGTAGTTTTCTTTTTTTGTGACATCTTTGTCTGGTTTTGGAATTAGGGTGATGGTGGCCTCATAGAATGAGTTTGGAAGTTTACCATCTTCTGCAATTCTCTGGAAGAGTTTGAGTAGGATAGGTGTTAGCTCTTCTCTAAATTTTTGGTAGAATTCCGCTGTGAAGCCGTCTGGTCCTGGGCTTTTGTTTGCTGGAAGATTTCTGATTACAGTTTCGATTTCCGTGCTTGTGATGGGTCTGTTAAGATCTTCTATTTCTTCCTGGTTCAATTTTGGAAAGTTATACTTTTCTAAGAATTTGTCCATTTCTTCCAGGTTGTCCATTTTATTGGCATATAGCTGTTGGTAGTAGTCTCTTATGATCCTTTGTATTTCTGTGTAGTCTGTTGTGATCTCTCCATTTTCATTTCTAATTTTGTTGATCTGATTCTTCTCCCTTTGTTTCTTGATGAGTCTGGCTAATGGCTTGTCAATTTTGTTTATCTTCTCGAAAAACCAACTTTTAGTTTTGTTGATTTTTGCTATGGTCTCTTTTGTTTCTTTTGCATTTATTTCTGCCCTAATTTTTAAGATTTCTTTCCTTCTACTAACCCTGGGGTTCTTCATTTCTTCCTTCTCTAGTTGCTTTAGGTGTAGAGTTAGTTTATTTATTTGAGTTTTTTCTTGTTTCTTGAGGTACGCCTGTATTGCTATGAACCTTCCCCTTAGCATTGCTTTTACAGTGTCCCATAGGTTTTGGGTTGTTGTGTTTTCATTTTCATTCGTTTCGATGCATATTTTGATTTCTTTTTTGATTTCTTCTGTGATTTGTTGGTTATTCAGAAGCGTGTTGTTTAGCCTCCATATGTTGGAATTTTTAATAGTTTTTTTCCTGTAATTGAGGTCTAATCTTACTGCATTGTGGTCAGAGAAGATGGCTGGGATGATTTCAATTTTTTGGAATTTACCAAGGCTAGATTTATGGCCCAGGATGTGATCTATCCTGGAGAAAGTTCCATGTGCACTTGAGAAAAAGGTGAAATTGCTTGTTTTGGGGTGGAAAGTCCTGAAAATATCGATTAAATCTAATTTGTCTATAGTATCATTTAAAGTTTGTGTTTCCTTGTTAATTTTCTGTTTTGTTGATCTATCCATAGGTGTGAGTGGAGTGTTAAAGTCTCCCACTATTATTGTGTTATTGTTAACTTCCCCTTTCATACTTGTTAGTATTTGCCTTATATATTGTGGTGCTCCTATGTTGGGTGCATATATATATTTATAATTGTTACATCTTCTTCTTGGATTGACCCTTTGATCATTATGTAGTGTCCTTCTTTGTCCCTTTTCACAGCCTTTATTTTAAAGTCTATTTTATCTGAAATGAGTATTGCGACTCCTGCTTTCTTTTGGTCTCCATTTGCATGAAATATATTTTTCCATCCCTTCACTTTCAGTCTGTATGTGTCCCTAGTTTTGAGGTGGGTCTCTTGTAGACAGCATATGTAGGGGTCTTGTTTTTGTATCCACTCAGCCACTCTTTGTCTTTTGGTTGGGGCATTCAACCCATTTACATTTAAGGTAATTATTGATAAGTATGGTCCCGTTGCAAAATAATGTCTTAAATAAGATAGTTTCTATCTTGTCTCTCTCACACACATGAAAGGAACCTGGAGATAAGGCAATCTAGGACTAGTGTGGTAGTAATGGTCAGGAAACTGCCCTTGTTTGGCTGTATTGTGTTTGTTGCTTCCATTCTCAAGGCCACCTCACAGTCCAAGAGGGCTGCTTTGGTCTTGCCATTATATCCCCATTCCAAGCAGGTGGATGGAGGAAGGTGAGAGAAGAAATAAACCTCCTCCCATACAAGAAGATTTCCTAAACTTAGCACACAACACTCTTCAGTTAGCATACTGGCAATATGTCCTAAACTGACTGAAAGGAAAGCTAAAGAGTAATCTTTTACCTGGGTAGAAATGTATCCTGCTTAAAAAAATATTCAGAATTCTTTAACAAGGAATTAGTTGAGAGTAGATTTAGGGGGGTACCTAGCAGTGTCTGCCACACCTGGATAACCCTCATGTCCCCCTGTTTTACGGGATGTTGCTTAAAGTTCTCGTTAACTTTTTGCTTCTGAGTTTATTGGATCAGAAGTCCCCACCATCAGATGACCAGGCCCTGGCCCTTCCCCATTCTAGTCTCACATTTACCTCCCCTCACTGCCTGGAATCCCTATGCTTGGGCTCTTGTTCTCTGTGTTCGTCTCAACTATTGGCTGCTGGTATGACTACTCATGTGTAGGTAGAATGTTAGTCCATACAGCCTGATATACTAGAAATGAAATGCTATGTTATCCCAACTCTATGTACCCATTCTCTTAGGGAATTCAACTTCTGGTTTTCTTTGAGGATTCTGCCCCAGGGACCTTAACTAGTGCCAGCAACTTATGTGTATTGTAGCAGAAAAAAGCACATATTTTTCTATCTTACTTGTTTCAATGCCCCTGCATCCAGTGGGTGACATCTGTCTCACTGATCTCTGCTTCATTCACGGACATAGTCCCTGCTGGTTTTCATCACCTCATTGCAATTCTGAGACTTCAGAAGCTGCCTGTTAGGGGAGTGGGGTGATGCATTGTTTCAAAGTACAGTTGTTTTGTTGTGATACTTGGTTTTCCAGGTAAAAGTTCCCTATACTTTTCAGTCTACTGTATTTTTTAATTAAAATTTTAAAATTGAAGTGTAGTTTACTTACAATGTTGTATTAATTAGTCTCTACTGATTTTAGCAGGAATCAGTTTAACCACATAGCTCTTTTCATTCTGGTATGTGTGGAGACCAGCTGGGGACTAGGTCAGGAAGAAATGAAATACCATGTGAGAAGAGTGCAGACTCGGGGCCAGAGGACAGGATCTGGAATGTTGCCTTCTCTTTGGAGAACAGAAGACTGGCTGTTCAAGCACAGGTTGTACAGCTGCCTTGAAGGTGGCACTGACTACCCTGCTGGCTATCTGCCAGGCACGGATCCGCGCTTCAGCTCTAGAAGAGCCAGGGATCCTGCTAGATCTGTTGTTACACACCTCAGTCACCTACCTGCTTACCACAGTGATTTCTTTAAGGGCATAGAAAGAGGTGAGGTTTTAATTGTGCTTCTGGGAATTTCACAAAACCTTGAGTATGCCCAAGGGGATATTATCTGAATATTATCTGTTAGTGTGATAGTCCAAAAGAATTGAGAATCATGGAATTGGCAAATTATGGCAATCTTTATTTGGATTTCATCTAGACTCTTGACTAGCTTACCCATGATATTCTTGAGGATGGGGTGGGGGGTGGAATGTAGTATGATTGAATCTGATTAAATTAGTCTAGTCAGTGGGTGGGTGTTTAATGGATGTCATTGGGCTCTGTCCTTGCCTAATGAAGATACAGAAGGTGTGCCAGTTTTCAGGTAACATTAAGTTGGAGTGATAGCCAGTATGCTGGAGAATAGGTTACAGAGAATCAGGACCCCAAAGCATCTGAGCAACATGAAATGAACTGAACCTAACAACGTGACGGTTAGTGAAGAATAAACGTGATATCCTCTCTGGAGTCCTCATGACCAACCTCACATATGCATATTCAAGGAGACCTACTTGGGTCCACCATATTTGAGCAGGCTTCTTTTCTCCTTGAACTATGGTTTGACAATAAATAAATTTCAAGTGTACAACATCCTGATTCACAATTTTTAAAGATTATACTCCATCTATAGTTATTATAATATTGGCATATGCCCTGTGCTGTACCATATATCCTCGTAGAACAGGAATTTAACTATCATTCATTCTTCCATTCATCCATTCAAATATTTCTCCAAGTCCTTCTTTGTACCCCTTCTTTGTTTGGTTCTGGGGGTTTCGTGATGAACAAGATAGACATAACTCATTTCCTTATGGAAACTATTGAATAAGAAATCAAGTAAATAAAAACTGTATCCTAGAGAATGCAAAACTTTAACATTCAGGAAACTTTACCACGAGAAAGTGACATTAAAGCTGAAATATGCAGGATGAGCAGGAGTTGGCTTACCAAGCAGTGGGGAGAGGAAAGAAGGCTCCAGGGAGAGGGAGCAGCATGTACAAAGGCCTGCAGGTGAAATGACATAAAACCCTGATGGGATGGGAGGAGGTTTATTGACACTGTGACACAAAGGGTGGGGGAAATAATGAGAGATGAAATTGGAGAGGGAGAACTGGAGTAGGTCTGGAAGGGTTTTACAAGTCACTTAAAGAGCTTGGATATTATTTTTGTAGGATGACAATTTACAAAAAATTCTTAAGCAAGGAAGTGACTTAACCAGAGTTTCCTATTGGAAGCTTACCATGTTGAGGAGCACAGAGGTAGGAGGGTGCACCCAGTGACCTGTTAGGAGGTCGTTGCAGTCACGGAGGTCAGAGATGGTGGCTAGCATGAGTGACAGTGCAGATGAAAAGAAAAGGGCAGAGCTTAAAATTATACAGAAGAGAAATCAAGGATTTGGTGATGGTTTGCATGTGGAGACAGGAGAGAATCCGAGTGGCTGTCAGGCTTCTGTCTTGAATAAGTGAATTGATAGTGAAGCCATGTTCTGATTTTGGGGAACAGCAAGAGAGGAACGTATTTAGGAGAAAAGGTGATGTAATCAGTCTGGGACAGGCTGAGTTTGAAGTAATCAGGTGTTGCCTGCTGGTGATGCCCAGCATCCAAGTATTGCATTTTGGACTCTTTTGTTGACCATGAGGGCTACTCCATTTCTTCTAAGGGATTCCTGCCCACAGTAGTAGATATAATGGTCATCCGAATTAAATTCAGCCATCCCAGTCCATTTTAGTTCGCTGATTCCTAGAGTGTCAACGTTCACTCTTGCCATCTCCTGTTTGACCACTTCCAATTGTGTGGATCACAATAAACTGTGGAAAATTCTGAAAGAGATGGGAATACCAGAACACCTGACCTGCCTCTTGAGAAACCTGTATGCAGGTCAGGAAGCAACAGTTAGAACTGGACATAGAACAACAGACTGCTTCCAAATAGGAAAAGGAGTACGTCAAGGCTGTATATTGTCACCCTGCTTATTTAACTTATATGCAGAGTACATCATGAGAAACGCTGGGCTGGAAGAAGCACAAGCTGGAATCAAGATTGCTGGGAGAAATATCAATAACCTCAGATATGCAGATGACACCACACTTATGGCATAAGGTGAAGAAGAACTAAAAAGCCTCTTGATGAAAGTGAGAGAGGAGAGTGAAAAAGTTGGCTTAAAGCTCAACGTTCAGAAAACTAAGATCATGGCATCCAGTCCTATCACTTCATGGAAAATAGATGGAGAAACAGTGGAAACAGTGTCAGACTTTATTTTTTTGGGCTCCAAAATCACTGTAGATGGTGACTGCAGCCATGAAATTAAAAGATGCTTACTCCTTGAAAGGAAAATTATGACCAACCTAGATAGCATATTAAAAAGCAGAGACATTACTTTGCCAACAAAGGTCCATCTAGTCAAGGCTATGGTTTTTCCAGTAGTCATGTATGGAAGTGAGAGTTGGACTGTGAAGAAAGCTGAGCACCAAAGAATTGATGCTTTTGAATTGTGGTGTTGGAGAAGACTCTTGAGAATCCCTTGGACTGCAAGGAGATCCAACCAGTCCATCCTAAAGGAGATCAGTCCTGGGTGTTCATTGGAAGGACTGATGTTGAAGCTGAAACTCCAATACTTTGGCCACCCCATGCGAAGAGCTGAATCATTGGAAAAGACCCTGATGCTGGGAAGGACTGGGGGCAGGAGGAGAAGGGGACAACAGAGGATGAGATGGCTGGATGGCTTTACCGACTCGATGGACATGAGTTTGGGTGAGCTCTAGGAGTTGGTGATGGACAGGGAGGCCTGGCGTGCTGCAATTCATGGGGTCGCAAAGAGTCAGACACAACTGAGTGACTGAACTGAACTGAACTGATGCCCAGCAGGCAGCTGGGAAAAATCTGGAGCCCAAGAGACATTTGGACTAAAGATACTAGCTCAGGAATAATCTCAAGGAGTCAACAAAATTAGTAAAACATCCTTAACCATCAAAGTAGGACCCAGAATATGGGAATGGTACTCCTGGCTCTGGAGGACAAATGGCAAGGGGCTGAGAGCTCTGGTTCTGCTCTGGACAGGCTGTGGGGCCTGAGGGTAGTGACTTGTGTCTTTGGAGTTTCAGTTTCTTCACTATAAACTGGGGATTATAAAACCAGTGGCTACAGAGAAAGACAAATACCATATGATATCACTTATGTGTGGAATTTTTAAAAAATGGTACAAATGATCTTACAAAACAGGAACAGACTCACAGACATAGAAAACAAAATTATTGTTACCAAAAGGGAAAAGGGGAAGGATAAATTAGGAGTTTGGGATTAAAATATACAAACTACTATATAAAGTGAAAGTCACTTAGTCATGCCTTGACTCTTTGTGACCCCATGGACTACACAGTCCATGGAATTCTCCAGGCCAGAACACTGGAGTGGGTACCCTTTCCTTTCTCCAGGGGATCTTCCTAACCCAGGGATTGAACCTGGGTCTCCCACATTGTGGGTGGATTCTTTACCAGCTGAGCCACCAGGGAAGCCCAAGAATACTTGAGTGGGTAGCCTATCCCTTCTCCAGGGGATCTTCCTGACCTAGAATTTGAGCTGGGGTCTCCTGCATTGCATACGGATTCTTTACCAGCTGAACTACCAGGGAATCCCAATATAAAGTTTATAAACAACAAGAACTATATAGCACAGTCCTGTGTAGCACAGGGAACTGTACTCAATATCTTGTAATAACCTATAATGGAAAAGAATCTTAACAAGAACATATTTATATCTACATGTATCTGAATCACTTTGCTGTTTTCCTGTGTACTGTAAGTCTACTATAGTTCAACAAAAATTTTAGAAAATAAAAGTATGAAAAAAAATCTCAGTTATTACACAGTATTTTTTATAAGAGTGGAAGAAAATGATGAATGCAAAATGCATAACAGTGCCTGGCATATGGTTGCTGCTCAAGAAATACTAAGTATTTTCATTATCATTGTCGCTGCTCTTGTGGTTTGCTTATTGTTTGGGAGAACTCACTCGAAGAGGGAAAGGCAGACTGTGCCTTGTTCAGATGAGATGCTGAAATGTGAGAGTTTATCAGAATGGTTAAAGAGCCTGAGGCCCATCAGCCTGATTTACAGGAGTTCTGAGATTGCACTTTTTAAATACACAGAAGGCTTCTAGAAGAGAAAGGAGATAGAATTGCCCAGTGGGACCCTGGAGGATGGAAACAGGATGAACTGATGGGAGTTTCAAGGAGACTGACCTCAGCTCAATATATCCAAAGTTCTCTAAAGATAGATTAAGTATTTTTTTTTTTTAATTTTGGAAGGAGGACCTTCCTCCTCTCTAAATTAGAGATTCCATAATTGCAGCTGGAAGAGTTAGACCTGTTATTAGAGATGGGCTCGGAGGTGGTCTTGCTAACTGTGGAGTGAGTGCCTAGTTTGAATTGGGTGCTTGTTTAGGGCCTGGGATCCTCAACAAGTTCATGAAAATGCATTACAATATTCATTCTCTAACCATAAAAGAGATTGTTTTCTCTACTGAGCAGGGCAGGGGCTGAGATAGTCCAGGTAGAAACACCTCCCTCACGTGGACCTGCATTCTGCCACCACCCAGTCTCCATATCCCCCGAGCATGGTGTCCCAGGTAGAGGCCACCCCACCACCTGAGTGCTGCAGGGAGGTTTTGTTTTTCCATGGTCCCCTCTCACCTCTGGAATGCATCATCTCTCCCCAGCTGAGCAGTCTCCTCCCTCTCCATCCTCCGTCCAGGGCACAGCTCCAGGGAAGTCAGAGGGAAGGCACAGCAATATGTAATAAATAAGAAGAGGTCAGGTGTTTAAATCTCACCACCCTGGGCTTCTTTTCGGATCGTAAAATGGAAGCAAAATAGAGTGAAACCTCCATGATTGATGGACTCCCTTCTCTTCCGAGATTTTCCGGTTGCATCTTTGTGCTACGCTTGACATTTATGATATAAGGTATTAATATCTGGAAAGAAGAGCTGCTGGTGCTAATTTTTCAGACCTGCTCTCACAGTGCACTGGTGAGCAACTCATATGTCAGATCCCATCTATGCATTAAGTCTTTAACCTAAAGTAGGTGGGAATTACGAGGCACTTGTGGGCTTTCACTGTATACATTTCACAGAAAGTCTGTAGGATATTTCAGTAAATCAGCTGTGATAGAGTCACCGAAAAGCAAGCTGATAACCCTCTGATATATGGAATCCTCAGGAAAGTCTTTGACTTAAGAAATGTGCGAGGAACACTAAAATGATACAAGGGAGAAAAAATGGAAATGATGGGACTAATTTATTTTGATTCAGAAAGGAAAACGTTTGCCTCCTCTTCTAATTCTTCAGGTTGTCAGATGTGCCTTGTTTCTAGTAGCTATTTGTAAAATTAATCATTTTAACAGTATCAAACAGACTGGGTTTTTACACTTGATAAATTTTTGATGTTGAACCTTTGAAAAATGCAGTGATATGATTTTTTTTCCCCTCTCTCTCAAGAGTTTCTCCCCAGAAGCCAGTGTTAATTTGCAGATGCCAACACATGACTAATGGGTTTTTATCTCAAAAGATTAATACACATTAAATCTCCATAGGATTAAGGACTCCGGACTGTACAGACTTTTGTCATGAGAGCATCCAGACTTGATGATTCTGACAGTTAGGTTGGTAGCCCTCTCCTCATGAGGGGCAGTTGGTTAGTTGGTCAGTCAGCCTGGTTAACCCTGTTATTGCTTAGCCAACAGTCAGTTGTGTCTTCTTCCTTGTTAAAGAGCCCCGGTTTTGTTCAAGGAGCAATCTGCTCAGCCCCAGGTGATGAGATATGTGTGGCTTCAGCCGGTTATGGTGAACCTCATCTTTGCCTACGAGTGGTTTAGGAAGAAAATGTGTTGTAATTTTCGCCAGTGAAATAGAAGTAGGGGTTGCATGGATTGGAGAGAGAAAGGACAGTGCTTTCTGAAAAAGAAATTAAAGGAGACCATCATGTGAGAGGTAGTCCTTTTTGTCTCTGCTAACTTTTTCTGATTTGGGATATGGTGGTGAGAAAACTGCTGTCCAGAGCTCAGCAGCCATGTTGGGATCATATGGGAAGACCACATACAGTGATTTGGGTGGCTGAACAGAAAGATGGAAAGAGTATGTGTTCTCCCTGACCTCATCAAGCCAGAAAACCACCCTGTCTACCCCTGAATCTCTTTGTATAAAAATAAATGTCACGATTTAAGTCACTGTTAGTCAAGTTTTCTGTATATTGCTGCTGGAAGTGTTCCATACAATTACAATCAGTTAAGTTTGCAGGCCTGGGAATTTTTCTGTACAATTTTTTGGTTCATGAGAGTCACACTTGCATGTAGTAAAACTAAATGTCAAACAGTATGTAAAGCCGTTAAATAAAAAATGAACGTCTATTATCCCAGATCCCAGTATCCTCCACTGAGGAAATCCCTTTTAATTGCTTCTGTTTTTAGTCCTTGATAATTATGACTATAATTTGCCTATTCTTCTATTCCAAGTGTATTATTTAAACTGTATCTATTGGCTCCCACTCTGAAGGATGAGGAATTTATCATCAAATTCTACTCCCTCCTCATATTTATTGCATTTCCTTTATCAGTTATATTTGTAGCTTTGTATCAATAAACATCACTTTCCATATGTTTACTATATAAATATTAAGTGCAGCATCAAGTGGCGTAGTTTAAACCCTAGAAAAAGGAGTGGAATCCTATGTCACTAAATTATCCAAGGAAGCACATTTTTGATGTTGGTTCTCTTTCTTCACACTCAGTTCAGTTCAGTTCAGTTGCTAAGTTGTGTCCGACTCTTTGCAACCCCATGAATCGCAGCACGCCAGGCCTCCCTGTCCATCACCAACTCCCGGAGTCTACCCAAACCCATGTCCATTGAGTCAGTAATGCCATCCAACCATCTCATCCTCTGTCATCCCCTTCTCCTCCTGCCCCCAATCCTTCCCAGCATCAGGGTCTTTTCCAATGAGTCAACTCTTCGCATGAGGTGGCCAAAGTATTGGAGTTTCAGCTTCAACATCAGTCCTTCCAATGAACACACAGGACTGATCTCCTTTAGGATGGACTGGTTGGATCTCCTTGCAGTCCAAGGGACTCTCAAGAGTCTTCTCCAACACCACAGTTCAAAAGCATCAATTCTTCGGCACTCAGCTTTCTTCACCATCCAACTCTCACATCCTTACATGACCACTGGAAAAACCATAGCCTTGACTAGACGGACTTTGTTGGCAGAGTAATGTCTCTGCTTTTAAATATGCTATCTAGGTTGGTCATAACCTTCCTTCCAAGGAGTAAGCATCTTTTAATTTCATGGCTGCAACTCCTGTTTTAACTTTCATCAAGAGGCTCTTTAGTTCTTCTTCACTTTCTGCCATAAGGGTGGTGTCACCTGCATATCTGAGGTTATGGATATTTCTCCTGGCAGTCTTGATTCCGGCTTGTGCTTTATTCAGCCCAGCGCTTCTCATGATGTACTCTGCATATAAGTTAAATAAGCAGGGTGACAATATACAGCCTTGATGTACTCCTTTTCCTATTTGGAACCAGTTTGTTGTTCCATGTCCAGTTCTAACTGTTGCTTCCGACCTGCATACAGGTTTCTCAAGAGGCAGGTCAGGTGATCTGGTATTCCCATCTCTTTCAGAATTTTCCACAGTTTATTGTGATCCACACAGTCAAAGGCTTTGGCATAGTCAATAAAGCAGAAATAGATGTTTTTCTGGAACTCTCTTGCTTTTTCGATGATCCAGCAGATGTTTGCAATCTGATCTCTGGTTCCTCTGCCTTTCCTAAAACCAGCTTGAACATCTGGAAGTTCACGGTTCACGTATTGCTGAAGCCTGCCTTGGAGAATTTTGAGCATTACTTTACTAGCGTGTGAGATGAGTGCAATTGTGCGGTAGTTTGTGCATTCTTTGGCATTGCATTTCTTTGGGATTGGACTGAAAACTGACCTTTTCTAGTCCTGTGGCCACTGCTGAGTTTTCCAAATTTGCTGGCATATTGAGTGCAGCACTTTCACAGCATCATCTTTCAGGATTTGAAATAGCTCAACTGGAATTTCATCACCTCCACTAACTTTGTTCATAGTGATCCTTCCTAAGGCCCACTTGACTTCACATTCCAGGATGTCTGGCTCTAGGTGAGTGGTCACACCATCATGATTATCTGGGTCGTTGAGATCTTTTCTGTACAGTCCTTCTGTGTATTCTTGCCCCCTCATCTTAATATCTTCTGCTTCTGTTAGGTCCATACCATTTCTGTACTTTATTGAGCCCATCTTTGCATGAAATGTTCCCTTGGTATCTCTGATTTTCTTGAAGAGATCTCTAGTCTTCTGTTGTTTTCCTCTATTTCTTTGCATTGATCACTGAGGAATGCTTTCTTATCTCTCCTTGCTATTCTTTGGAACTCTGCATTCAGATGGGAATATCTTTCCTTTTCTCCTTTGCTTTTTGCTTTTCTTCTTTTCAGAGCTATTTTTAAGGCCTCCTCAGACAGCCATTTTGCTTTTTTGCATTTCTTTTCCATGAGGATGGTCTTGATCCCTGTGTCTTGTACAATGTCATGAACCTCCGACCATAGTTCATCCGGCACTCTATCAGATCTAGTCCCTTAAATCTATTTCTCACTTCCAATGTATAATCATAAAGGATTTGATTTAGGTCATACCTGAATTGTCTAGTGGTTTTCCCTACTTTCTTCAATTTAAATCTTAATTTGGCAATAAGGAGTTCATGATCTGAGCCACAGTCAGCTCCTGGTCTTGTTTTTGCTGACTGTATAGAGCTTCTCCATCTTTGGCTGCAAAGAATATAATCAATCAGATTACGGTGCTGACCATCTGGTGATGTCCATGTGTAGAGTCTTCTCTTGTGTTGTTGGAAGAGAGTGTTTGCTATGACCAGTGCGTTCTCTTGGCAGAACTCTATTAGCCTTTGCCCTGCTTCATTCTGTACTCCAAGGCCAAATTTGCCTGTTATGCCAGGTGTTTCTTGACTTCCTACTTTTTTTTTTAATTTTTTTAAAATTTTAAATTAGTTTATTTATCTATTTTTTAAGTTTACAACATTGTATTTGTTTTGCCATACATTGACATGAATCCACCATGGGTGTACATGTGTTCCCCTTCCAGAACCCCCCTCCCAATTCCCTCCCCATCCCACCCCTCTGGGTCATCCTGGTGCACCAGCCTCAAGCACCCTGTATCATGTGTCAAACCTGAACTGGTGATTCGTTTCACATATGATAATTTACATGCTTCAATGCCATTCTCCCATATCATCCCACCCTCGCCGTCTCCCATAGAGTCCATAATACTGTTCTATTTATCTGTGTCTCTTTTGATGTCTCGCATACAGGGCTATCTTTACCAATTAACTAAATACCATATATATGTGTTAGTATACTGTATTGGTGTTTTTCTTTCTGGCTTACTTCACTCTGTATAATAGGCTCCAGTTTCATCCACCTCATTAGAACTGATTCAAATGTATTCTTTTTAATGGCTGAGTAATATTCCATTGTGTGTATGTACTACAGCTTCCTTATCCATTCGTCTGCTGATGGGCATCTAGGATGCTTCCATGTCCTGGCTATTATAAACAGTGCTGCGATGAACATTTGGGTACACATGTCTCTTTCAATTCTGGTTTCCTCAGTGTGTATGCCCAGCAGTGGGATTGCTGGGTCATATGGCAGTTCTATTTCCAGTTTCTTGAGGAATCTCCACACTGTTCACCATAGTGGCTGACTAGTTTGCATTCCCACCAACAGTGGGATGCTCCTTTTTCTCCATACCCTCTCCAGCATTTATTGCTTGTTTGACTTCCTACTTTTGCATTCCAGTCCCCTATAATGAAAAGGACATCTTTTTTGGGTGTTAGTTCTAGAAGGTCTTGTAGGTCTTCAAAGAACCATTCAACCTCACCTTCTTCAGCGTTACTGGTTGGGGCATAGACTTGGATTACCGTGATATTGAATGCTTTGCCTTGGAAATGAACAGAGATCATTCTGTTGTTTTTGAGATTGCATCCAAGTTCTGCATTTCAGACTGTTTTATTGACCATGATGACTACTCCATTTCTTCTAAGGGATTCCTGCCCATAGTAGTAGATATAATGGTCATCTGAGTTAAATTCACCCATCCCAGTCCATCTTAGTTCGCTGATTCCTAGAATGTCTACTTTCACTCTTGCCATCTCCTGTTTGACCACTTCCAATTTGCCCTGATTCATGGACCTAACATTCCAAGTTCCTATGCAATATTGCTCTTTACAGCATCGAACCTTGCTTCTATCACCAGTCCCATCCACAACTGGGTGTTTTTTTTGCTTTGGCTCCATCCTTTCCTTTTTCTGTAGTTATTTCTCCACTGATCACCAGCAGCATATTGGGCACCTACCGACCTGGGGAGTTCCTCTTTCAGTGTCCTATCTTTTTGCCTTTTCATACTGTTCATGGGGTTCTCAAGGCAAGCATACTGAAGTGGTTTGCCATTCCCTTCTCCAGTGGACCACATTCTGTCAGACCTCTCCACCATGACCCGTCCATCTTCTGTGGCCCCACATGGCATAGCTTAGTTTCATTGAGTTAGACAAGGCTGTGATCCATGTGATCAGATTGGCTAGTTGTCTGTGATTGTGGTTTCAGTCTGTCTGCCCTCTGATGCCCTCTCTCAGTGCCTACCATCTTACTTGGCTTTCTCTTACCTTGGATGTGGGGTATCTCTTCACGGGTGCTCCAGTAAAGCACAGCCACTGCTCCTTACCTTGGATGTGGGGTAGCTCCTCCCGGCCGCTGCCACTTCACACTCAGATTCTTCAAAATGATGCCAAACTTTTGTTCATATTTGAACATTGTGTTTTTTTAACACTTTTTTTTTTCACCCTGTGTTGCTAATTGCCTTACTTTTTTCTTGTGGAGAGTAGAAACAAAAATGTTTGCATTATATGACAGATACCAACTTCTTCATCATGCTATTGGTTAAGTGGAAAGTACTTTCTTAGCAGATATTATTCTCATCAATGTCTGACTTCCTGTTCTAATTTGACCAGGAACATATTCCTGCAGAACTAGGAAAAAGCATGGTTCCACTGTCTTCTAGTGTTTTGCAGATGAGAAGTTTGATGCAGTTTTATATCAATTTTCCTGTAAAAATTGATTCTGTTTAGGTCCCTTTTTCTTTTTCTTTGGTGTTCAATTCCAGAGGGATGGATTTGGAAATAAGCATCTACATATTTACTCTAGTTGATACTCAGTCTTAAGTCTTATGTCTGTTGTTGTTGTTTTGTGTTTTTGTTGTCATTGTTCGGAGAATTTTTTTCTACCATTTCTTGGGAATTAACATCTAATTCATATGCTGTAAAATGTAATGTTTTGTTCAAGGAGCAAATACCATTAATACTTTTTTTATGTGTTCACAAAGTTGTGCAACTATAACCACTGTCTAGTTTCAGAGCGTTTACATCATCCCCAAAGGTAACCTCAAAATCATTATTAGTCATTCTCCACTCCTCTCTTCCCTTGGTCCCTGGCACCCACTAATCCACTTTCTGTCTCTATGGCTTTGTCTATTCTAGGCATTCCATATAAATGGAATCATATGGCTTTTTGTGCCTCGTTTCTTTCACTTGGCATAATGCTTTTAAGAATCATCCGTGTTGTAGCATACATCAATATTTCTTTTTATGGCTGGATAATATTTCATTATATGTATAAGCCACATTTGGTTTATCTATTCGTCAGCTAGTGTTTCTTTAATCATTTTCTCCTTTGCATTTTTTCGGTTCTCTCTTTCTGGAAGTTTGGCTAGCAGAGTGTAGGAGTTCTTATAATGATCCTCTACGACTTCAACTTTTGGTTTCTTTCTTTTCTGATCAACATTTTACTAGATGTCCTTTATTTTATTTTTCAGCCCTTCTACTACATGTGAAAAGTTTTAGCAACCATATTTTAAGTTTCCAGTAACCCTTTCTTGTTTTCCGATGGTTTCTTTCTCATAAGAAGCTTCTTTTATTTTTGTTTCTGTGAACTTTAGTTCACATTATTGAGTACCTATCTAGTTGTCCCCAACTGATGTAAGACGCCCGCAACCAGTCCTACCCAGGGTGGTGAGGGACGTTTCCCTAGTAGTTGTGAATTCACTGTGTTGTGAATTGAATAAAATAAGGGATCTCAGTATGTTTGGTGCTCAGTGTGTCCTCAGTGTACACAGGACTTTCTCTCTCTCTTGCTTCTACATCAGTCAGGCCCACTTCCTGCCTTTGCTGAGATGGAGCCAGCCTTCCCACTGCCACTCCTCCGTGCTGTCACACCGGGAGACAGACTCTCAGGATCGCTGCAGACCAGGTCAGATGTCACAAGTGTAGGCATCTTTCCTTTTGTGGTTTGTGCTTTTTTGTTTAAGTCCAGGTTTATTGGGGCACAATTCATATACAGTAAAAGACACTCTAGAGATGTTCGGTTTGATGGGTTTTGATACGTACATACACTTACGTTACCACCACCGTACTCAGGGTAGAGAATAGTTTCATCAACCCCAAAAGTTCCCTTGGCATCCTACTCAAATTTCTCATTTTGGCATGGATTTCTTTGAGTATTAGAGATCAATACTACAGATTACTATTACGCGTTTCCCTGCTGCTGCATGGGTCCTGTTCTCTTAAAAGGATCCCTACTGACCATCAGAGCCCAGGGGTCTGTCTGTGAACTCTGTGGGCAGGACATGCTGACAGGATGATTTTCCTTTAGGGTATGAGGGTGTGGAGTAGGAAGGCAGCAGTTCTGCTTCTCACGTTCCACAGCCTATAATTGCTTTGATGCACGGGGATGGGAGTGGGGTGGGAGAGGCTACCTGGACCAGATATTTCATAACAGCACTTTAATTAATTATACTGATGACTGCTTTGCATCCTATTTCTGCTATTTTTTCTCATCATTTATACATTTATGGTCCCTTATGACTCTGCCCTAAAGAATGGCTTCTGTCTCTACTGAAAACTTCTTCCTAATGCATTCTGGGTCTTAGCTTCCTTCACTTTGATTGATCCAACAATATGGTCCCATCCTTTTTCTTATTGCCAAGAAATGTATCAACTTAAGTTTCTCACTGATATTCTTCCTCCTGATCACGATGGTGTCATGACTATTCCTGCTGTATTTCTTTACCATAATTGCCCTGTGACTTTGTGAAAGAATAGAAGTAAGAATATGTGCTGGGTATGCCATCTTAAAGCATAAGTCTTCATAAGAATATGTATATTCAAGAGCTCAGCAAGCAATTACTTGGATGTCTTCTCAGATGAAACATTTCTTCAGGGAAAAGAAGAAATGTGATCCTGACCTGGGAACAAGCTTTGTGACTCACATCATCTTTAGCATGTACTTTGGTTTGCTGCAGGGCTTCCCTGATAGCTCAGTTGGTAAAGAATCCGCCTGCAATGTAGGAGATCTCAGTTTGATTCCTGGGTTGGGAAGATCTGCTGGAAAAGGGATAGGCTACCCATTCCAGTATTCTTTGGCTTCCCTGGTGGCTCAGCAGGTTAAGAACCCACCTGCAATGCGGAAGATTTGATCCCTGGGTTGGGAAGATCCCCTGGAGAAGGGAAAGACTACCCACTCCAGTATTCTGGCCTAGAGAATTCCATGGACTGTATAGTCCATGGGGTTGCAATGAGTCAAACACAACTGAACAACTTTCACTTTCACTTTGGCTCTCTGCATTCAAGTTATTTAAGTAAAATGAAATTAATCCCTAATTAAAAGAAAAATGAACAGACTCTCACATATAGTTTCAGGAAGTCCCAGAGATACCTAAGTATTGATATCATATCCTAGTTTTAGCCATTTTGTAAATATGGTTTTACTGTAGTTGCTTCATCAACTCACATAACATGTGGAATGTAGATGGAAGTTGTTGTTCAGTTGCTCAGTCGTGTCCGACTCTCTGCGACCCCCTGGACTGCAGCATACCAAGCTTCCCTGTCCTTCACCATCTTCCAGAGTTTGCTCAAACTCATGTCCATTGAATCACTGATGCCACCAAGGGAAGTTACAATTTAATTTTTACTAATGTAGAACCTGACACAAGGTCACTTGATTTAGGTCACAGAGAAATTCAAAAAGGAGTCAAAACGTTGTGTCAAAATCTAGTAGAGTGGATATAAAGGTACAGAATATGTAGTACCTCACCTTCACGCCCACTCATTTTTTGAAAGAAATGCTTCAGAAAAGGAGAATCAATTTAAAAGCAAAACTAAAACACCAATGTCTCATTCCAACCTATAGATTACCGCTAAGGTATCTTTCATTTTTAATCTTTCCTTTCTCTTCCTTAAATTATAGGGGGGAGGTAGAGAAGCCTATTAAAATGTTCCATCTTTGAATTGCCAATGAAAAAGCTTCCTGCAAACAAAAATCTCTAGAGGATATAGCTGCAGTATCCTCACCATGAGCTCTTGTAGTTAGAATATTCTGGCAATAAGAGCTTTCTCTTCTAGAAGGAGGAGGGAAAGGGAGTGAGACCGTCCCGAGCTTTCAAACATCTCACGAGAGCTTGGTGCCCAGCGGGTCCTGTGTAGGGGAGGGTGGTGAAGCCCTCGCATTTAACCACCTTTTCTTTCTTCTGGGCCTTGGCTGTGATCACGTCCCTCGTCCCTCCCGTGGAGTACCTGAACATGTTAAAGGACCTTGGTGTAGGGGTCTCAAGTATTTGAAATGGTGAGAAGACTGACCTTCACCTCGCTAACCCCTGTCAGGGATGCTGTCCCACGTGATAAGTGTGCTTTTGATGTGTGATTTTATACAGGTCAGTGATGTTTTGGGTAACGTGCTCAGCCTAGCCGTGGGTTCTAGCCGAGCTGTTATGAATGTCTGTCTGATTGGAACAGGCAGCTTAACCTTCATATGAGCTGTTTTCTTGCCTATAAGGAGGGGATTGTAATACATGCCCTCCTCACACGAAGTAATAGATATACCAGAGTCTTTTGTGCTTGAGTTTGAAAAGCAGAAAGCTCTCTGTGCATGTAAGACAATGCTATTGTGGCTTCCCTTACCACTGCTCCAGCTCAGCGCCTGACCCTGCCCACAAAAACCAGCTGCTCCTGTTTCTTCTGTGACCTGTGATGGCATCTAGGGTACTCATGCATTCATGCGTTCAGCTGTCTCACTGTCTGCAGGCAGTCACTGGGTAGATCACTCACCTGTTACGCCCTCCCCACCTGTGGGACTGGGCGTGCCTGTAGCAGCTTTGGCTCTGTAATTAGGCTCTGCCACGCGGTCTGCCCTTTGTCACACGTCCAGACTTCACAAGAGTACATCACCTCTCCCGGTCAGGGTCACAGGCCCTGGGGCCAGCACTGAGCTGGAGAGGAACAAAGAGTTGCAGGTCTCTCAGAATATTCAGGGAGGTGCTGAGTGAGTGTGTGTGTGAGCAGACAAGGGTGAGGCTGAGATGAGCTCACGTTTGAAGAATTTGAAGAATTGGCTGTAGGGAGGGGGTGTAGAAAGAGGCTGAGGGCATGTGAAGAGTGAGTTGGGTCTGTTTGAAGCAGCTAATGCTGTGTGAGCGAGGAGGAAGCAGGACCAACATACGCGATCTGTGAACTGCTTGTGTTTTTCAAGTCAGTTCCCCCACTGCTCCTGGGGTGTGTGCGCATGCTTCCCTCCATTGTGTCTCTTCCCCCAGTGCCATTAACCTGAGGGGAGAGAGAGTTGCTCTGCCCTCTAGCTGCCACAGCAGAAACTACAGGTATAACTTGGGTTTCTGTCTGATCAGCAAGAAACCTTAGAAAAACTTCTTTTTTGCCTGACTCTCAGGGAATTCAATTTTACAGGCTTCTTCCTGAAAGGAAAAGTGAGTGAATGAGATAAATGAAAAATAGAAGCATAAATTTAAAAATGAGTGTGGGAATTCCCCAGGTGTCCAGTGGTTAAGACTTTGGGCTTTTATGGCTGAGGGACTAGATTCAATCCCTGATCAGGGAACGAAGATCCCACAAGCCTTGCAGTGCAAGCCGAAAAAAAAAAAAAAAATGGTGATCATTTATGAGTGAGTTTTTATTGTGGTTAAAATTTTTGTTTTTGTTCATTAAAAACATGGCGTGGGGATCAGATAAGACCATCATATCCCTTTTTGCAGTGTGCCCATCTTGTTGTTTCCCAAGGGTTGAGTAATATGGCCATCAGCAGCAAAAAGGCATGTTGGTGGAATTTCAGGGTATGAGATCTCTTTCACCAGCAGCCTGAAGCCTTCCGTCACATTTTCTCCCGACCCACCCAGTTCTTAAAGTTCTTCCTGTTTATCGGGAAGCAGAGTGGAGCTTGAAGACAGGGAGAGGTGAATAAGCCAAAGTTAAGCTGGCATGGTGAAACTCCAGTGTGGACAACTTGGAGTCCAGAGGCTTGGAGCTGGATGAGGTGCCTCCCTCGTCAGTGCTCAGCTTCCAGGTGGGAAGGCAGAGAGGTCAAGGGTGAGTGACTGCCTCAGGGAAGGACTCAGGTGAAGTTCTCCTCTGGGCATCCCCAATCTTGGAATTAGTTTATCACCGGAAAGAAGAGAAATCATCCAGTCAAGACGTTTACAAAGTGAAGTGGAGGAAAGGAGAGAAGGGACAAGTTTTAAGTATGTAAGGAAAGGAGGATGTGCAATTAACTGAGCACCATTATATTCTAATTGCACTCATCTCTCACGCTAGTAAAGTAATGCTCAAAATTCTCCAAGCCAGGCTTCAGCAATATGTGAACGGTGAACTTCCAGATGTTCAAGCTGGTTTTAGAAAAGGCAGAGGAACCAGAGATCAAATTGCCAACATCCAATGGATCATCGAAAAAGCAAGAGAGTTCCAGAAAAACATCTATTTCTGCTTTATTGACTATGCCAAAGCCTTTGTGTGGATCACAATAAACTGTGGAAAATTCTGAAAGAGATGGGAATACCAGACCATCTGACCTGTCTCTTGAGAAACCTGTATGCAGGTCAGGAAGCAACAGTTAGAAATGGACATGAAACAACACACTGGTTCCAAACAGGAAAAGGAGTACATCAAGGCTGTATATTGTCACCCTGCTTATTTAACTTATATGCATAGTACATCATGAGAAACACTGGGCTGGAAGAAACACAAGCTGGAATCAAGATTGCCAGGAGAAATATCAATAACCTCTGATATGCAGATGATACCACCCTTATGGCAGAAAGTGAAGAAGAACTAAAGAGCCTCTGGATGAAAGTGAAAGAGGAGAGTGAAAAAGTTGGCTTAAAGCTCAACGTTCAGAAAACTAAGATCATGGCATCTGGTCCCATCACTTCATGGGAAGTAGATTGGGAAACAGTGGAAACAGTGTCAGACTTTATTTTTGGGCTCAAAAATCATTGCAGATGGTGATCGCAGCCATGAAATTAAAAAACGCTTACTCCTTGGAAGGAAGGTTATGACAACCCTAGACAGCATATTTAAAAGCAGAGACATTACTTTGCCAACAAAGGTCTGTCTAGTCAAGACTATGGTTTTTCCAGTAGTCATGTATGGATGTGAGAGTTGGACGGAGAACAAAGCTGAGCACCAAAGAACTGATGCTTTTGAACTGTGGTGTTGGAGAAGACTCTTGAGAGTCCCTTGGACTGCAAGGAGATCCAACCAGTCCATCCTAAAGGAGATCAGTCCTGTGTGTTCATTGGAAGGACTGATGTTGAAGGTGAAATTCCAATACTTTGGCCACCTCATGCGAAGAGTTGACTCATTGGAAAAGACCCTAATGCTGGGAAGGATTGAAGGCAGGAGGAGAAGGGGACGACAGAGGATGAGATGGCTGGATGGCATCACCGACTCGATGGCCATGGGTTTGGATAGACTCTGGGAGTTGGTGATGGACAGGGAGGCCTGGCGTGCTGTGATTCATGGGGTTGCAAAGAGTCAGACATGACTAAGTGACTGAACTGAGCTGATTATATTCTAGGAGTCTTAGGTAATTGTATTAGTTATCCCTCCCAGCAGTCTGGTGAGCAAGGTAGTTTTATGATGCCATTTTTCAGATGAGGAGAATGAGGCACAGTGCGTTTTTTTTGACCAACATCGCGTGAGTTTATGGGGTTTGTGGGAGCTTTATGGAGCTTCTGGCCTCTGTTGTAACAAAGCTTGTGTTATTCTCCTAATGGGAAGCATATCATATCCCAACTGTCCAATAGTGCTATGCTGTTTCAGTGCTGAAGAAATATCTGAGGCCATCTACTCTGCCTCTTTCAGTATCTTCATGTCAAAGTTGGAGACCAAATTGACCAGAGTCAGGCAAGACAGGCGTGGAATGCTTTCCCATCTCAGTAAGTGGCATCCTCATCAACGAAAGTCTTCAAGCCAAACATCCAGGAGCCACCTTTGTGACCCTTGTTCACCTCACACAAGGGATCCATCTTTAAGTCCTGCAAGTTCCAACTCTAAACTATTAAATCCTTCCCCTTCTCTTTCCTGAATTTAGGCAGCAGTCTCCTAATTACTATTCCTACCTCCAGTCTCCACCCAGTAGACATAGTAATCTTTAAAAAAATGGAATCTGTCGCTCCTCTGCACATCAAATACTTCCTATACACGTAGATTAAAATATAAACTCCTCATGTGACTCCTGGGCCCTCCATGAGGTAATCCTTTTCTACTGAACTCACAGAGGGTCCCTCTCTAGCCTGCTGGCTGTCTCTGGCCACACTGGTCTTCTGTGCCTTAGACATATTGAGCTCTTTACTCATCTTCGGATGGTTTTGGTGGTATTAGTTGCTAAGTCATGTCCGACTCTTCATGACCCCATTGACTGTAGCCCGCCAGGCTCCTCTGTCCATGGGATTCTCCAGGCAGGAATACTGGAGTGGGTTGCCATTTCCTTCTCCGGGGGATCTTCCCGACCCAGGGATCAAACCGAGGTCTCCTGCATTGCAGACAGATTCTTTACCGTCTGAGCTGCGAGGAAAGCCCATCTTAGGATAAGATGCCTGAAATGTCCTTTAGAACTTGTAGTACCTTCTCCTCCATCAGGTCTCAGCTTAAATATCAGGAAAGCCTTCTCTGACAGCCATATTCCTTTTTCCTGCTGCAGGTAGTATCTGTCACATTGCCCCATTTCTTACTTTCTTAGCATATCGTTATCCAAAATCTTCTGGATTATTTGTGTGCTTGTTTACTGTTTTTCTCTGTTGGAATGTCTGCTTCCTAAAGGCAGGAACTCTGCTGTCTTGTTCATCATTGATTTCTAAGGCTTAGTTCAATATGTGACTCATAGAAAATGCTTAAAAATATACTTCTTGAATGAAAAAAAAAATGACCAAATAAGTCTGGGCTTCAGGCCAGTGTTCCTTCCTTCAGGCTTCCCTGGTGGCTCAGCTGGTAAGGAATCTGTCTGCAATGCAGGAGAACTGGGTTTGATCCCTGGGTTGGGAAGATCCCCTGGGGAAGAGAATGGCTACCCACTCCAGTATTCTGGCCTGAAGGATTCCATGGACTATATAGTCCATGAGGTCGCAAAGAGTCAAAAGAAAATTTTCAAAGGAAAGAGTTCCTTCCTTCTCTAGCTGACTAAGAGAGAGAATTTGTGACATACTTGGGAAATTGAAAACAGAAAGTTTGCCCCCAACAGCGAGTAGCGTCAGGAGAACAGAGAATTGGCAAGGAGAAAGAGAGCCGGAGCACAGGATGAGGAGCGTGGGAAGGGAGACCAGGGGTTGAGTCTCTGAAGCAGCCTGTGCCAAGATCCCCAGTGAACATTTCTTGACTTACCCACAAACATTTGTGATGGAGTCTTATTACACATAACTGCAAATTCCAGAGCAGCAGTGACAGCAGAAAAAAATGAAAGGCTACGGAAACAAGCCCTGAGAAGAGCAAGTAGCTTTTGGACAAGAGTTCCTTCATCTCAGCATTTTTCATGGATTTCAAATATTTCAAGAATAATATTTTTATTTGCACATTCATCTTGAAAATAAAAGTTATCTAGTCTCAAAATGGAACTGATTAAAGCACACTTGGAAGCTTTTATTACTATTTTATATTTCTAGTAAGTGCAGTGGTTACCACCTCCCCAGCCCTCACTATTCAGGTATTATAAGCATATTCTGAAGTATTGAAAATTATCTCAACAAAATTATCTTACCCTTTTGCTAAAATTTCCTCTGAGTAGCTGGATGCGGCTTTAAAATCCTAAGAAATAGTATCAAAAAGTACTCATTGAAGATTTATTATGTTCACACCTGTAAGCCTTTGACCATGCGTGATACTCAGACTTGAAGAATCTCAGGGACAGGCTTTATGTTTTGTTTATTGTAGTGTTTCAGGGCTGGGACATAGCAGGCCCTCACAAAGTATTTGCTGGTAATATGGTACTATGCTTGGTATTTGGGAAACAGTCACTGTCCTTGGAGTACACAGTAGACGTTCCACACATTTTTTTAAAAGGTGTGTGTAATGAGAGAGCAGATAGGAGATTGTGGCACAAGGCGGTGCCAGGTGAATGCCCCAAGAAGAGAAGAAGTCAGTAATTTGGACATGAAAAGGAAGAAATTATGACTTACGATTTCAGGATGAAAGAGGGTTTTGTGAAAGGAAGGTAAGGATAGAAAAATCTGGACACTCATTTACTAAACCAGTGAATGTATTTTGGCCAAGAGCAGAAAATCTGAGCAAAACTGGAGTCAGGAAAGCCTAGTGAGCATAGGATTCACGCAGGAAAAGAAAAGCCAGTGTCTGGGGCTACCAGTTCAAGGAGACTGTGCTGTTGAGGCTGAGACACCAGTAGAAGGAATTGGTACTGGCGGTAGGAATAACTCCTAAATCAAAGATGGAGTGTGCACAATACTCCTCCGAGCCTTTATCTCACCTCACCGGAAGTAACTTCCATCTTCCCGTTGGGGATTCTCTTTCCTTAGTATCTCAGAAACTTCTGTGGTTCCTCGAATAACAGAGGAACTGCCCCTACGTTTTGGCTCATCATCCTAGTCCTCTTGTCAAAGGTGTCACAGATGCTGAAATGGCATTAGTTCTCTTTCTGTCCTCTTTAGGGGCTGCAGGAATATTTCTTTATGTGGGAACCCTGTCATCCAGGGTACAGCCTCCTTCATTCCACCACACAGTCATGCCCCTTGGAGGCCCTGTCCTCTCACCCAGGTACTATTAGGAGTATGAAGGGGTCTCCACTGTTTGTGGACACCACCGTAGTTCTCTGGTACACGGTCCTTTCTGTTCTCTCCTTTGCTGCACCTGCTTCTGCCTCCCTTTGCCAGCTTAGTACACTTGAGGAATCAAGCTCCCGAAGACACACAGTAGGCAGGAGTAGTAGTGAGTTTACCTTCAGGCTTTTACCACAAAACTCCCCTGAAGTACACCAACAGTTAACCTTTCTACTTGCTTAGAATAGGGGAGGAAAATACTGGTCATACAGATTAATAGTTCAACAAATTATCTTACATATTCTTTTTTCTAAAATTTATTTAAATTAAAAACAACTTTTATATTGGAGGATAATTGCTTTATAATGTTGTGTTGGTTTCTGCTATACAACGGTGTGAATCAGCCATAAATATACATATATCCCCTCCCTCTTGAATCCCCCTCCCAGGCCCCATCCCACCCCATCCCCATCCCACCCCTCTAGGGTACCACAGAGAACCAGGCTGAGTTGCTGTTATACAGCAACTTCCCCCTATCTTGTGTGTGTGTATTAGCTGCTCAGTCGTATCCGACTCTTTGCAACCCCATGGGCTGTAGCCTGCCAGGCACCTCTGTCAATGGAATTCTCCAGGCAAGAATAATGGAGTGGATTGCCATTCCCTTCTCCAGGGAATCTTACTGGCCCAGGAATCAAACCCAGGTCTCCTGCACTGTAGGTGGATTTTTTACCATTTGAGCAACCAGGGCACTGTCTTACACATTCTTAAGTTGAGTGGACAGTGAGAAGCCATTGAATGTTAGTAAGAAATAGTATTCATATTTATGTTCTTTTTTTTCCCCTTCCGCATCCCCTGCTAAGGATGAGGGGAAAATGCAAACCAAAAATAAAAACACAGTGTGGAGGGTGTTAGAATTTCGTGATTTGACAGACACAGTCTTAGAGGGAACCTATTTAACATGGCCTGGCTGCCCACCCCCATTTCCCCTAACTTTGTATAACCCAATAGCAGGGTTGACAGTCTTCCTATTGTATCTATGTATCTAAAAAATCAACTCTTCATTTTTTCCCCCTGGATATTATATTAACTTACAGGCTGTTTAAGAAGAGATTTTACCTAAAACCATTTTCAAAAAGGGCTTCTGGGTAGAGAGAAATTACAGTAGACCTCAAGAAATAGCAAACGGTGACAAAAATTAGAGGTTTTATTATTCTTACTTCCACGTGGAAGTAGGAAGTCTAGAGCTGATACTGGGGCTCCATGAAGCTCCTAGGATCATCCTGTATCTCTGCTCAGTGATCCTTACCTTGTTCTTGGGGCCTCAAGGTCCGAACATGGTTGCTCCACCTTGAATGAGATGTTTCCAAGCAGGACAAGGGTAAGAACAAAGCATCTAGGCAGCCGAATCTATTTACCTTTAAAATAGATTTAAAACACCTTCCCAGAAGTTTCACCTGCTGACGTTTACTTATAATTCACTCACCTGAACAGTGTCACTTGGCCATTCATAGGTGCAAAGCAAGGTGGGGAATGCAGTTCTCCCCTGGGCACACTAAAACCCTGAGAAAAATTAAGGATCTGTTAGGAAAGAAGCGGGGAATGATGCTGAGTGGGGTAACTAGCAGTGACTGCCACATTCCATACTGTTTTGCCCTTTTATTTAAGTTAATGTGCCTTCTGGAAGAGCAAACCAACTTTCAGCAAACAAAGGTAAATCTTTTGCAAACTCTTCTGTCTTCTGTTTACCCACCCAAAGGCATAGTGATTTTTGTATTGGTAGTTCATATTATGCATATTACAGTTTCCCTCTGTCAGCCTAGATCATCCTGAATTGATAACGTTTGTGGTTGCATACGTGTGGTTATTTATACAACTGCCTCTAATAGATAATTCCTTATTGAGCATCTTTTAGTGCTTTTCTCTGCTCTCACTCTCTACTTCTGTGTGTGTGGTACAGCACAACTATATAAATACTTCAGCAGCCACTTATTTCTAGCTACCAGATCTTTTAGTCTGAGCCAGTCCTCGCTCATGACTGTGTAGTCTGATATGCTGCTGCTGCTGCTGCTAAGTCGCTTCAGTCGTGTTCGACTATGTGCGACCCCAAAGATGGCAGCCCACCAGGCTCTGCTGTACCTGGGATTCTCCAGGCAAGAACACTGGAGTGAGTTGCCATTTCCTTCTCCAATGCAGGAAAGTGAAAAGTGAAAGTGAAGTCGCTCAGTTGTGTCCAACTCTTAGCGACCCCATGGACTGCAGCCCACCAGGCTCCTCCGTCCATGGGATTTTCCAGGCAAGAGTACTGGAGTGAGTTGCCATTGCCTTCTTCGTAGTCTGATATACCTAACTCCATTTAGGAAAAAGACTTAGTTTCACAGATGCCTTAATTTCAACATGCCCAAGTTGAACTCATTGTCTTTTCTTCACAAAATTCCACCTCTTCTGTGTTTGTTCATCTTGATGAATGTCCACGTCCAGGCCAGGAACCTGAAAATGATTCCTGTATCCTCTTTCACATTCCTTTCTCCCCACAACCATTTGATGTTAGAGTCTTGTCCAGATAGGGTACTGAAAATTCTCCTCTTTGCCCTCTTTTCTCTAACCCACTGCCACCTCTTGGGGTCACCTAGTTCAGACTAGCTGCTTTTAGCTATATTGTTGCCACAATAAATATCTGTTGGATTTCTTCATTAGCCTTCCATGTACTCCAGAATCTGTAGCTCTCTGTGCTATTTTAAAAATTATTTTGATTTTATCTAGATGACATTGAAAAAATATAATCAATTGTGGGTCACCTGAATGGCTGTCTTAGAACTGAGTACTGCCAATAGATTTTAATGCCTGCATGTGTATTTATCTTTTTATTGTACCAAGGAGCAGCATTACTGTAATTATCAACAGCCAACACAAAAAAGAAAGCAGAGGGACTTTGTCCCAAAATGAAGCATTTGGGACAGATGAAATTCAGTGAAGTCACTGTCTTTTGTTATATTAACAAAGGTTTATCCTAGTTTGAGTATGGAAGACCATCATGTGGTCCAAGTAATTTAAGTTGCTAAATTCAAAAGAACCGGTACTCAGCAGCCAGTCCCATGCGAGGAGTGGAAATTTGTTTTCATATGAAAGATGTTATCTGTCATATTGAATTAATACAATTCATTTGAATGTCAGTTTTGCTTAAATTTAATATGCAAATTTGTATAGTTATGTAAGAGCAATAAGTATGAAATGCTTACAGCTGGTTTTAGGTTTGCACAAATATAAGTATCAATACACTGAAGATATCTGAGTGGCACTTCAGGTCTTTGAGAAGTTTTTTAAAGAAGGTACATACACCAAAGGAAACAGTCAACAAAATGAAGACAACCTACCGAATGGGAGAAAATATTTGCAAACGGCATGACAGATATGGGATTAATATCTGACACATAAAAGCAACTCATACAACTCAACAGCAAAAAATAACCCAGTTGAAAAATGGTAGAAGAACTGAATAGACATTTTTCCAAGGAGGAAATGCAGATGGCTAACAGGCACATGAAAAGATGATCAACGTTACTAATCATCAGGGAAACGCAAATCAAAACTACCGTGAGATATCATCTCACACCTGTCAGAATGGGTATCATCAAAAAGAACACAAACCATGAATTTTGGCGAGGATGTGGGGGAAGGGAACTCTCACATACGGTTGGTGGGAATGGAAATTAATGCAGCCACGGTGGAAAACAGTATGGAGGTTTCTCAGAAAACTAAAAATAGAATTATCACACGATCCAGCAATTCCACTCCTGGGTATATACACAAAAAACAAAACAAAAACAAAAACGCTACTTTGAAAAGATCCATGTGCCCCAGTGTTCATAGTAGCATTGTTTACAGTTGCCAAGACATGGAAGTAACCTAAGTATCCATCAACAGATGAATGGATGAAGAAGATGTGGTATATCTATACACAATAGAATACTACTCAGCCATAAAGAGAACAAAATCTTGCCATTTGCATCAACGTGGATGGCCTTGGAAGGCATTATGCTAAGTGAAATTAAGTCAATCAGAGAAAGACATACTGTGTGATACCACTTATGTGGGAAATTTAAAAAATACAACATATTAGTGAATATAATAAAAAAGAAGCAAATTCATAGAACAAACTAGTGGCTACCAGTTTGGGGGGGGGCAGTAAAGGAGTAAGGGTGTAAGAGGTACAAACCTATTACATATAAAATAAACTACAAGAATATATTGTACAATATGGGAATATAGTCAATATTTTATAATAACATTAAATGGAGTTTCAGAATTGTGAAGCACCTTCTCCTCCTGCCTTCAATATTTCCCAGCATCAGGGTCTTTTCAAATGAGTTAGCTCTTCCCATCAGGTGGCCAAAGTATTGGAGTTTCAGCTTCAACATCAGTCCTTCCAGTGAACACTCAGGACTCATCTCCTTTAGGATGGACTGGTTGGATCTCCTTGCAGTCCAAGGGACTCTCAAGAGTCTTCTCCAACACCACAGTTCAAAAGCATCAATTTGTCACACTCAGCTTTCTTTATATTCCAACTCTCACATCCATACATGACTACTGGAAAAACCATAGCCTTGATGAGACGGACCTTTGTTGGCAAAGTAAAGAATGCTCAAACTACCGCACAGTTGTACTCATCTCACATGCTAGTAAAGTAATGCTTAAAATTCTCCAAGCCAGGCTTCAGCAGTAGTGAACCGTGAACTTCCAAATGTTCAAGCTGGTTTTAGGAAAGGCAGAGAAGCCAGAAATCAAATTGCCAACATCCGCTGGATCATCGAAAAAGCAAGAGCTCCAGAAAAACATCTATTTCTGCTTTATTGACTATGCCAAAGCCTTTGACTGTGTGTATCTCCATAAACTATGGAAAATTCTGAAAGAGATGGGAATACCAGACCACCTGACCTGCCTCTTGAGAAACCTGTATGCAGGACAGGAAGCAACAGTTAGAACTGGACATGGAACAACATACCGGTTCCAAATAGGTAAAGGAGTACATCAAGGCTGTATATTGTCACCCTGCTTATTTAACTTATATGCAGAGTACATCATGAGAAACGCTGGGCTGGAAGAAGCACAAGCTGGAATCAAGATTGCTGGAAGAAATATCAATAACCTCAGGTATGCAGATGACACCACCCTTATGGCAGAAAGTGAAGAAGAACTAACGAGCCTCTTGACGAAAGTGAAAGTGGAGAGTGAAAAAGCTGGCTTAAAGCTCAACATTCAGAAAACAAAGATCATGGCATCCGGTCCCATCACTTCATGGCAGATAGATGGGGAAACAGTGGAAACAGTGTCAGACTTTATTTTTTTGGGCTCCAAAATCACTGCAGATGGTGATTGCAGCCATGAAATTAAAAGACGCTTACTCCTTGGAAGGAAAGTTATGACCAACCTAGATAGCATTAAAAAGCAGAGACATTACTTTGCCAGCAAAGGTCCATCTAGTCAAGGCTATGGTTTTTCCAGTGGTCTTGTATGGATGTGAGGGTTGGACTATAAAGAAAGCTGAGTGCCGAAGAATTGATGCTTTTGAACTGTGGTGTTGGAGAAGACTCTTGAGAGTCCCTTGGACTGCAAGAAGATCCAACCAGTCCATCCTAAAGGAGATCAGTCCTGGGTATTCATTGGAAGGACTGATGCTGAAGCTGAAACTCCAATACTTTGGCCACCTCACGCGAAGAGCTGACTCATTTGAAAAGACCCTGATGCTGGGAGAGATTGAGGGCAGGAAGAGAAGGGGACGACAGAGGATGAGATGGCTGGATGGCATCATCAACTCGATGGACATGGGTTTGGGTGGACTCAGGGAGTTGGTGATGGACAAGGAGGCCTGGCGTGCTGCAGTTCATGGGGTCGCAAAGAGTTGGACATGACTGAGCAACTGAACTGAGCTGAATGTCTCTGTACAACAACTAGGCTTTAATAAAAAAAAAGAATAAAAATGATGTATGCAAAAACAATAGAGGATGCATATATGTCTCAAGTGTATTGGAGCAGGGTCAGGAAACCTTTTATGTAAAGGAATGGAAGATAAATATTGTAGGCCCTAATGGCTGTTTGTCATCTATCAGAAGCCCTTGGCTCTGATGTTGTAGTATGAAAGCAGCATGAATATTATGTAAACAGATGAGCATGACTGTGTCCAACCAAACTCTGTTTACAAAACCAGGCATCAGGCCAATGTGGACTTCATGTCCAGTTTGCCGGCTCCTGGCTTAGAGAATACAATCCCCATTCCTTGTCTTGAGGTACACCTCTGTTCACCTCTCTAGATTTATCTCTTCCCTGCTCTATCAAACCTGCCTTGTGCTACAGTCACAGGGAGCTGCTTGCCTTTCCCAAGCATATCACAGTTTCCCGGATTCCACACTTTAATCAATGGTTCCCGTGACTTCCTTCCCCATCTTCTCAAACCAGTTAACTCCTACTCACCCTGATTTAAAAATCGCTTCCTCTCAGAAGCTGTCTCTGGCCCCTTGTGGCTGAGTTTTTGTTCTATCTGCTCCCTTTGTGCTTTTTTATATTCACTCTTCTCCCCTATCACTCTCATTGATCTTGTGATTGGGCCCTTACTGGACTATTTTACCATCTTCTCTTCTAGGCTGAGCTCCCTCTTCTCTGCAGTATGTGCTGCCCCTAGCTTATAGTTATGACCATCTATCCCACATTGAGAGGATTGATGGAAAGAACAGAAGGAAATAAGAAAGAGTGTATTTATCCAAAGAAACTGAGAAAACCCAGAAATGTCTGAGTTTTCTTTAAATTGACAAAGTTAGGTATTCTCCCATCTGTGGAAATGGAGGCTTGTGACTGAAGTCAGTTTTGAAGAAATAAAGGGAGGTTTATATTTGTACCTTTAGCTTTTGTGACTGTAAAATTTATGCCTGTGATGGAAGTTATTTAACGTTGACAAATGGAGTCAGATGAAAAAAATAAAAGATAATGAAGAATAAAAAGAAGGCATACTGTATATGTTTGGGGTGTTGGTAGGTGGAGAGGTTTTGAGGTGTAATAGACAGTGGGTAAATATACTGTGGTTGCGTTCCCTAAGCAGAAAAATACCTTGGAAAATTTACAACCAAGTTGTAATTGAAAGGTTTAAGAAGTGATTTCTGAGACTAGCCTGGGTCCTTGACTAAATCTCTGAGCAGGCCTTTTTCTAGTTGTGATTTAAATCTTTCCATGGGAGTGTAAATATTATTTGTATACTCACTCACTGGACAGATCACATACATATCACTAATGAACAGAAGGTAATAAAATCTTCAGTGGGAAATGTCACTGGACACATTTCACTGTTAAGGTTACCATTTCTTATTTGGGAAATAAAAGAGCTTGTTAGCTGATGGTTAAAAATCAAACTCTTCTGCCCTAAGTCATTCCCATTAGATGGTGATGTTAGTGATTTTACGCAAACGTGTTGACATTTTGCCATATTATATTTCTAACAGGGTCCAACTTTCAGGCAGTATTTTTTTTTTTTTTAAATAAAGAAGATCTAGTTTCTTCCTTGAGTCAGTACAGGGAGTTTCGTGGTCCTGCACTGGAAGCATCAGCATCACACCACTGAGAGCTTGTGTGTCAGACATTGCATATATAGCAACTCAGTGCCCATATCAGCTGTAGAAGATGGGTTCTCTGATCACCCATGTCACAGATGTGGAAGCACATCCATAAAGTGCAGGTCACTTGTCCAAAGTCACACAGGCAGTGAGCAGCATGACCGGGATCACATCCCCGACAGTCTGGTTTCTGAGGCCACACCCTTCACCTCCACACTTTCCTTCTTCTTAGGATTCCAGTTTCCCAAGTGTGCCGACTTCTAATTGCTGCAGGATATTCATTCCCAGTCGGTGTCTATTTATGATCTATTTTCACCTTCCTTGAATAAAACTGACAAAGCTTTGTCTTTATAAATGACCTGTGTTAATGTCTCTTGGCATTAAGATGCTCACAGGGAAATAGAAATTATATTTTGCAGCACTTGTCTGGTTTCCTCACTAATGGATTATGTCTACAGGATATGAATTCAACCTGTTGAAAAAGTGAAAGAATTATCATTAACAGTGGTACAACTGACATCATATGGCTCCTGATGTGATACACGGAGAAGGACAAAATACCACCTATGTGATGGTACTGCCAAATGTGCCACCTGAATCTAATCACGAGGAAACAGATAAACCCACATTAAAGGACAGCCTGCAAAGTAGCTGTCCTGTATTCTTCAAAGGCATCAGTGTTAAGACAGACAAAAAGTCTCAGGAACTGTTTAAGATTGGAAGATAGAGAAGCAGAGCCATAAAATGCAATACATAATCCTTGTTTGGATTCTGGATCCAGGGTAAAACCAGCTATAGAGGAAGTTATTAGGACAAATAGGATGTTTTTAAAATATGAACTGTATATTAAATGGGTTTCCCTGGTGGCTCCAGGGTAAAGAATCCACCTGCCATGTAGGAGACACAGGTTCCATCTCTGGCTTAGGAAGATCCCCTGGAGAAGGAAACAGCAACTCATGCCAGTATTCTTATCTGGAAAATCCCATGGCCAGAGGAGCTTGATGGGCTATAGTCCATGGGGTCACAAAGAGTCAGACACAACTTAACAACTAAACAACACCACCACCACACATATGTAGAATGTTAACAGAATATTAACAATTAGTGAGTCTAGATTGATGATAAATTGGTGTTATACTGTTCTCACAACTTTTCTGAAAGTTTGAAATGTTCATAATTTTAAAAATATATATAGGAGTAGAAAAATGAGTAGGGTTATAGGTAAAACAAATTTAGCCCAGACTTGGAGCTAAGTGTTGAGTACAGAGAGAGTCATTATATTATTCTGTCTACTTTTCTTTATATATTTGAAATTTTCGCCACTGTTTCAGTCAGATTTCATGGTGCTGATTCTCAGTACATGATGAATGTAAACTGCCTTGACAGATTCTGTCTCTGCTTTTCTGTATTTTGACCTCATGCCCACTCTTAGCCAGCCCAGCTACCATTTTCCCTTGCCAGCATCCTGACTCCACCTCCCATTTTGTCATTCAGCCTGAAGCCAAAAGGATTTTTTTTAAATGCAAAATTGATCTTCCAGCCCTTCAATTCTGTACATTGTTTTAGGAGGAAACTTACCATTCCTACAGACTTCCCTGGTAGCTCAGATGGTTAAGAATCTGCCTACAAATAGGAGACCGGATTCAGTCCCTGGGCTGGGAAAATCCTCTGGTTAAAGGGAATTGCTACCTGCCCACTCCAGTATTCTTGCCTGGAAAATTCCATGGACAGAGGAGCCTGGCAGTCTGTAGTCCATGGGGTCACTAAGAGTTGGACACGACTGAGTGACTAACACTTTAAACCACTCCTTCTCAGTCCGCGCCTCCTCTCTCTTCACCTCTTTCCCCTAGGTTCTGGGTGCAGGGTCCTTTCAGCCCTCCGATTTTTACCCTGCCCTTCTGCACTCTTATGGAGAGGCTCGTCCCTCTCACCGGAATGCCCTTTTCTCTCTTTACCTACTTAGTGCTTGTTCATTCTTCAAATATCACTCCTTCACGAAATCCATCCTTGGTCTGTCTGTTTAGAGTGTTGTCTCCTATGCTGGTAGGCACATTGCTCTGGTAACATTTATCCCAACTGAAATTATAATTCTCTGTGATTGGATTAATGCTTCCTCTCTCCCTAGGCTGCAAGTTGTCTCATGTACTTATTTTGTTTACCATTGTGTCCAAAATAGGTGCTTAGTATTGATATATGATTTTTAAATATATTTTTCAAAATAGTTTTTTTCCACTAAGAATATTTAGAATTTTTCCTTTTATAGAATTCCATTGTGCTTATCTTCAAAAGGATAGGAGCCTTTCTCCTGAAGTTTAATTTCAGTTCTTAATTTGATGTGATCCCTCTGACAATATAGAAACATTACTTTCATAATGCTCCTTGAAAAATTGGTTAAGTCACTTGGCCCCTGTTTCCTTTCACAGTCAATATGACTTCATGCAAAATGATGCAGCAGTTCACATCATTCTGTCAGTCCTTATCAAAGAAATACTGTCTTCCAAAATTAAAATTGTGAATCAACTCACAGGAGGATGTTGTCAAATAAACAAAGAATCATCGCTTATATTACACTGCCAAGTTTTTGATAAGCTTAATTCCTCTAAATGCGTTTAAATTTAATGAAGAGTAATACAATTTAATAACAACATAAAATGGAATCATTTATCTTCCCAGTCCTAGACATTGGGCACATGTCTTCTCCTTAATACATTGTTTCAAAACGCAAAATTTTTTGTTTTTTTTTTCCCCCCTATATCTCCTTTAGATTTGTCTCCCCTTATTCCTATGTATGTAGCTTGGGGAGTGATCTATATGTACACGTTTAATTAAATCACTCATCAGGCTGTAGTTTTCATGGTTGGAAATCTCAGGAATTTGTTGTTTCAAGTTCCCAAGGCAATGATATTTAAATAACCCAATGGAATTTGATAATTATTAGTATATTAGTCAAGATTATTTCAATTGCAAGTGATATAAAACCAAATTCTAACTGACTTAAACAAAAATGAGAATTTACTGGCACATGCAACTGGGGAGACCAAAGGTGACTGCTGGTTGAGGGCCCAGGTGAGGAGGATGGGGGCCTGTCCTTGTTTCCTCACCTGCTTTCCTCTCTGCCAGCTTAATTTTCAGGTAAGCAGGCCAGTAGGATGTTCATGGAGCAATAGCAGGTTGTTCATTGATGAGGAGGTGATCTTTGAATATTTACAAATGAAGTAAGGAGCTCTGGCTGAGCAGAAACTGGGATCTGGAGTCTGCCTGGGTGTCTGTTTGGGTGATCTCACTTTTTCTCTTTTTTTCCTTTTTCTTTTTTGGTTTAAAGAGATGTTGTGTTCTAAGGCCCTTGGGAGAGGGACAGGTGGTGAGGCATTATTGGTGCTATCTCCCACATGGCCCAAGGACTAATTTTTGAGCCCTGTGAAAAGTTGAACTATAACTGATGATGAAGTCATTGTTTTTATGAAGACTTTTATAAAATATGAAGGGAATGCAGCACAGTTATTTGGTGTATTAAGAGCGTGATAGCTTTGAATTGCTCCCAGGAGGCAACGTTAGTGCAAGACTGAACAGCATCTCAGAGGGAAGCCCTGATGATCCTGGAGGCTATAGTTTCTTTGCTGAACACCTTTTGGAGGCTTCCAGAGACACTTGAGTGTCTGGTGCACAGAGGCAGAGCAATGAGGATTAGAGTAACAATAAATTTAACCCCCTGTATTGTGGAGGATGATCCTAATACGTTTTGTATGGATGGATTATTTGACTCCAACAATTTTCTTATAGAGAAGAAATAGTGCAGAAGACATTGTCAGAGTTAAAACAGAGTAAGTGAATGTGAAAATACAAAGAAACAGGGTACTATGTGTTGACAAATATTTCAATTTGATAATTCAAGTAAAAATGCAACTTACGTAGTAAGTAGTAAGTCTGTGGCATTATCCTGGGAAGGTTTTCACTTATTGCCTCTAGGAAAGTCATGTCATTGCTCTGTATGGGCTTTCAAAGACAGAACTAGTGTTAGAAGAGCCATTTCCAACATGTTGCAAATAACTGAGCAACATCAAGATTCCTCATCGAGAACACCTCTTCCTGTTTAACCTCTTCTCTGGTTGAAAGCATTTCTTTTAAGAAACATGAATAATGGAATTGTAGAGATTTATACATTCAAGTGAGTCGTGTGATCTGCAAAAGTTAACTGTAAATTGTAATCTAGGTAAAAGCCTCTCTTATTTTTGTTTGTATAAGCTCAAGTCTTAAATAAAGCAGCTGCCAGCAGAATGCCCATTAAAGTGGATTTAAAATTCCAAATGAAAAGTTAGTGAATTAAAAATGGATAAACATCACTAAACCTCTAGAATCATCTGAAGTTGTTAAATACCAGTTTAGTTACTGTTTTCTTTTAACTATCTTCTTTATTCAAGTAAACAATAAGGTATTATGTTTGAAATTAAACTGGAAGATATCAGTCAATAGTAATTTTCCACAGACATTTAGAAATTAATGATCTGCTGAACAATGGTGAAGTGTTTTGGTCTTCGTTGCCCCAAATTCCAGACCCTTACAAAAAATATAGCCTACTTCATGTCTGTGAGAGGGAAAAAGATTAGGATGAGGTTAGATGATAAATTTTTAGCCACTAGCATCTGGCCAAAAGAACCTAGGTTGGCCCTATCACATTTCCCATGTATATTTATGTACTGTACCGTTTGGGTATTATAATAAAAATTTTTATCTGTCCCTGGAGGCAAAATTGAGTTATATATTAAATGATTATTTTCTTTGTTTTCTGCTTAGGTATGCATGTAATGCAGTAGCGTAATATATATTCCACACTTGTTTCATTCCTGCAGAGAGATAATATTTTTGCAGCTGACAGAGTAAAGACATCCTGTGCTTCCAGAAAAGGAGAGAACATATTGGCAGTATAAAATACAGATGTTCCCAGTGTTTTTTCTACTTCATGGTTGTATTCAGCAGAGGTTAACTTTCATGGACACATTTCCCTATCCTTGTTTAGGCAGTTGCACATAGAGTCCACAGTAAATTCAAGACTGTAAAGATGGTTTCAAGTAAAGCATGTCAAAGTGTTTTCAGTGGGAGGAAAGTAACTTAAAAATGTCTTCCCCCTTCCTCTTCACAAGAGACTTTTTTCATAAGATTGTTGGAAACAGAACAACCTTCTTTCTTGTCTATAAGGAAGGAGCTTGGAATATATCCAACTTTTCTTTTAAAGAATTTTAAGTGGGAAACAAATATAAAATTTTCTTGTCACAGTATAGGAAAATAAATGGAAACTGCTGTGACAAAGATGGTATCCTAATTACATGTTTGCTGTCTTCTTCTTTCCTGTTTCATAAAGAAACAACCCAAGGGATGTAAAAGAAATATAAGAAGATCGTTATGTGATATGACCAGAAACTTCTCACCTGCATCTATGAAGCTCGACAGTCAGAGATGGAAATGGCACAGGTAGGAGTGAATGAGGGGGCCACTGGTGATCCACTAGTCACATCTTGAGTGTGCATCTTGGAAAAACTGATCCTTCCTCTAAGAGAACAATTGTCAGGGAAATCGAGATATTCAGTAGCTCAAATGGAAGGAATCAAATGTTGAGCGCTCAGATTGAATACCCTCTGGTACAACAGAGATGCTGTAGAATAAACGGGAGAACTTGAGGGCGGGGGAGCTTATTTTCTTAGGTTCAAAAGCATCATGTATTAATTTTGTTTTAAAAAGTAAAGTACAAATCAAGAAATAAGCAAGAAACATAAAAAAGAAGAGTAACTGGGACTTCCCTGATGGCCCAGTGGTTAAGAATTCACCTTTTAATAAAGGAGATGTGGGTTGGATTCCCGGTCAGGAAACTAAGATCCCACATGCTGCAGAGCGACTAAGCTCACATTCCACAACTACTGAAGCCCATGTCCTCTGGAGCCAATGAGAAGCAACCTGAGAGCCTATGTGCCACAACTATTGAGCCCACGTGCCACAACTAGAGAGTCGGTGCGCCGCAACGAGGATCCCACATGCCACAACTAAGACCTGATGAAGCCGAATAAATAAATGGAAGGAAAAGAGAAAAAGTAACCATGGGACATTCTTCTAGAACTCTAAGAGTTGGGAATTCAAGAGAAAAGTTGAGAGGCAGAAAAACTTAAAGCAGGAGAAGCAATATTGTTATAGGAGTTCCAGAAAGAGAAGATAGTATGGATGAAAGAAAAACAATAATTAAAAATAATTTCAGAGTTGATGGATTCATTGCTTACATGGAGAAAGCTTACCAAAGACTGGGAAGGTAGAATGAAAAAGAATCATATTCAGATGGTTTTCCATGTCCTGGATAAAGAGAAAATGCTGGACGCAGCCACTGTAAAAAAAAAAACAACAGGGGGGTCACCAAAAACGTGACATTAGTTTTCTTATTTGCAACACTAATGCCAGAAAGATGATGCTGTGTAAGTGCTGCACTCAATATGCCAGCAAATTTGGAAAACTCAGCAGTGGCCACAGGCCTGGAAAGGTCACTTTCATTCCAATCCCAAAGAAAGGTAATGCCAAAGAATGCTCAAACTACTGCACAGTTGCACTCATCTCACACGCTAGTAAAGTAATGCTTAAAATTCTCCAAGCCAGGCTTCAGCAATACATGGACCGTGAACTTCCAGACGTTCACGCTGGTTTTAGAAAAGGCAGAGGAGCCAGAGATCAAATTGCCAACATCCACTGGATCATTGAAAAAGCAAGAGCTCCAGAAAAACATCTATTTCTGCTTCTTTGACTGTGCCAAAGCCTTTGACTGTGTGGATCACAATAAACTGTGGAAAATTCTGAAAGAGATGGGAACACCAGACCACCTGACCTGTCTCTTGAGAAACCTGTATGCATGTCAGGAAGCAACAGTTAGAACTGGACATGGAAGAACAGACTGGTTCCAAATAGGAAAAAGAGTACATCAAGGCTGTATATTGTCACCCTGCTTATTTAACTTAACATGCAGAGTACATCATGAGAAACATTGGGCTGGATGAAGCACAAGCTGGAATCCAGATTGCCGGGAGAAATATCAATAACCTCAGATATGCAGATGACACCACCCTTATGGCAGAAAGTGAAGAAGAATTAAAGAGCCTCTTAAAGTTGGCTTAAAGCTCAACATTCAGAAAACTAAAATCATGGCATCCGGTCCCATCACTTCATGGCAAATAGACGGGGAAACAGTGGCAACAGTGGCTGACTTTATTTTTCTGGGCTCCCAAATCACTGAAGATGGTGACTGCAGCCATGAAATGAAAAGATGCTTACTCCTTGGAAGGAAAGTTATGACCAACCTAGACAGCATGTTGAAAAGCAGAGACATTACTTTGTCAACAAAGGTCCGTCTAGTCAAGGGTATGGTTTTTCCAGTGGTCATGTATGGATGTGACAGATGGACTATAAAGAAAGCTGAGGGCTGAAGAATTGATGGTTTTGAACTGTGGTGTTGGGAAAGACTCTTGAGAGTCCCTTGGACTGCAAGGAGATCCAACCAGTCCATCCTAAAGGAGATCAGTCCTGGGTGTTCATTGGAAGGACTGATGTTGAAGCTGAAACTCTAATACTTTGGCCACCTGATGCGAAGAGCTGACTCATTGGAAAAGACCCTGATGATGGGAAAGATTGAGGGCAGGAGGAGAAGGGGATGACAGAGGATGAGATGGTTGGATGGCATCACTGACTCAATGGACATGAGTTTGGGTGGACTCCGGGAGTTGGTGATGGACAGGGAGGCCTGGCATGCTGCGGTTCATGGGGTCGCAGAGAGTCGGACACGACTGAGTGACTGAACTGAATGCCAGAAAACCTCAGAGAGAATATAAAGACTTCTGAAGCAAAAGAATTATGTTCTAAGAATTATAGACTGAACGAAGCTATTATCTAAATGCAAGGCCAAATGAAAGCCTGGTTCAGATTTTTAAGAATTTAGAAATTATATTACTCATGTATGCTTTTTGGAAAAAATGTAACTTAAAATAGACCTTAAAGAAGAAACTAAGTCAATTTATAACAAAGAATTTTAAAAAGAAAAATATATTCGATAAAAGAAAATTTCCCTAGAAATATTGGGTGGGAAGAGAGGTGGAAAAGAGAAAATAAAATATGGTAAAGATTCAATGTCAGACAATGAGGATCCATATTTGTAACTGTAAATTTGACATTGACATTGATAGAGAACAAATTAAAGCATGTTTAAAAGTTTTTTAAGCAAAATCAATGTTCAATGAGACTGTGAGAGAAAAAAACCACATAGAAAGCATTATTATTCTAAAAGTGCCAAAGTGTGGGTATATATGTGAGTGTGTTTAGTGGGGTAGTAGCAAAAAATAAAATAAAAAAAGTGATGAAATAAGATGCAAGGAGTAAAACAGTAAGAGTTTCCTCTATTAGACATGTACTTCCAGGCTGTCATGGAGTAACTGCTGTTGAATTTACTTTTCCATTTTCAAGCTGAACAAAATATGTGGTGTCTCTTTTTATTAATAGGCATTGGATAAGGCAGTGCAGGACTAGAGTCCTGAAAAGTCCAGACATCATGAGATAAGCACCACATTCAACCTTGTTTTTTGTCTATGGGCTCTTCCTTGAATGTGGCACAGGGATGTGAAGCCCAAGTGAAGAACATCAGTCTCACTGAGCTGAGGATGTAGAAATTAAAACAGAGAGGTTGTAAAGGTAGCTGGAATTAGCAGAATAGGATTTCTGAGAGAAGTAAGCTGCACAGATGAAGGTCTCAGAAGCCAGTGCACAGGTTCTCTATAGCTCTTTGACTAAGAGCTGGTCTGAGACTTACGTTAAGATTCTGCAAGAACTCAAGATCCAACAAAACAGCAGCTGATGTGGAGTTAAGAAATGAATAGAAATGCCAGAGATTATGCAGTACTAAAAGATGTTGAAGTTTTGGTCCAGTCATAGTGGAAAAACTTCACTGAGCACATCAGTCATTAAACTGAGACCTCAGAAAGGCCACTCTTTAGGAGCCAGGAAGGAGTAAGACCATATCCTATAGTTAAGTCAAATTAATATATACTTGACCAAACAAAGCATACAATGAAGCCCAATGAATCAGGAGAATTATCCAGCTATGTAGTTTCTGGCCAGAAAAAAAGTTGTACCTTTAAAGGAGAGACAGCATAATCCAGATGCTCTACACTATATTGTCCATAACATGCAATATTCAATAAAAACACTACTACATGTGCAAAGAAGTAGGAAAATGGGACCATAATAAAGACAAAAAAACAAGTAAAAGAAAGAGATCTTGAGATAACTAAAATTTTGGAGTTAGGACTTAATTTTTTTAAATGGTAAGTATAAACATATTCAAGGATTTAAAGGAAAACGTGGACGTAGTGAGCAAACAACTGGGAAATCTCAAAAGAGAAATATAAGTTATAAGAAAGCATCAATTAAAAAGTATTGAACTGTGGTGCTGGAGAAGACTCCTGAGAGTCCCTTGGACAGCAAGGAGATCAAATCAGTCAATCTTAATGGAAATCAACTCGGAATACTCATTGGAAGGACTGATGCTGAAGCTCCAGTGTTTTGGTCACCTGATGCAAACAGCCAGCTCTTTGGAAAAGTCCCTGATTCTAGGAAAGATTGAGGGCAGAAGGAGAAGAGGGCATCAAAGAATGAGATGACTGGATGGCCTCACTGATGCAATGGACATGAATTTGGGCAAACTTTGGTATATGATGAGGGACAGGGAGGACATATTTTTTAGATGACTCTAAACTGAAAGACTTTGTTTATAGTCATCACACACTAAAAGAAGTGCTAAAGAAACTTCACCTGGGTGAGGATAAAACTTAGAATTATAAGAAGAAATAAAGATTGTTGAAAATAGTAAATTAAATATATTTTATTTGAAGAAAATTTTTTTAAAGATAATTGACTGACTCAAGCAAAAATAATAACTGTGCTATAGCATTTCTAACATATGCAATGGTAAATTATGATAAGTAGTGTTAAGAACTGGATGGGATAAATGGAGTTCTATTGTTGGAAGATTCTTATATTCTACATGAAATGGTATAATATTAATTAGAAATAGCCTGTGATAAGTAAAGGATGTGTACTATAATCCTAAGAGCAATCATTAGTATACACATCCATATACAGAAAGAAAGGGAGAGAGAGAAAGAAAAAGAGGCAGTAAAATGGAGTAATGGAAGTATTTTATTGGCCTAAGAAAGCAGAAAAGAACCAACAAAGAAGCAAACATGAGATGGGACAAATGAAAAACTAATTGCAAGATGGCAAAATTAAGCCCATTAAACCAAATTAATAATAATATTCAATGCAAAAGCATTAGATGTTCCTGTTAACAAATTTCACAACAGAAAAGTCAGTTTGTCAAGAGGATACAACAATCTTAAATGTGTATTCATAGCTCTCGACACATGTAAATACAATTAATTCAAGGATAACTCCACACAAGTAATCCATTACTGTAATTCACTAAGTAGATAGATCAAAGGAGGAAAACTTCATGACATTTCAATATGAGCAAAAATATATTTGTTGAAATACAACAATCACTCTTGATTAAAAACAAATAAACAATAAGTCTTGGCAAGTGATCAATAGAAGGAAACTTCCTTAAGTTGGTAAAGGTTAGCATATACCAAAAGCAAATATCATATTTGATGTAAAACATAAGAAGCATTCCTGCTAACATTAGAAACAAGATAAATTAGCTCCTAGCATTGTTACTCTTTAACCTTAAGTGGAATCAGACTGTAATGCAATAAGGCAAAAAGAATAATATATATGTGTGTGTGTATATATATATATATATATACCCACTATAAGACAAAGATACAAATATAATTATTTGCATAAAAGATTACTTGCAGTAAAGAGTTCAGTGTGAGGACTATATACAAAATTAGCAGAGGAAAAAAATCAATGCTTTCCTATATATTATTGACAATATATTAAAGAATAAAACAGAGAAAATGGAATCCATTCTCAATAACAATAAAAACTATAAAGTGTCTAACAAAAATGTAAGATTCATCTGTTGGAAACTATAAAACTGTAGGAAAAAAGATGTAATAAGATTCAATAGATGCAGATAGATAGCTCCTTCCTAAATACACAATATTTTTGAGATATTAATCTTTCCAAAGTTAATTTAGAAATGTAATACAATCCTAATCATTCTTGTCAGACTTAACAAGTTCATTCTGTAGGTCAAATGGTAGTAATTGCATGGAAAATTCTAAGAAGAAATAAATGGGAGAAACTTCTTTTAGAAATTAAAACATTTTTGAAAATTTAATTGTGAAAGTATAGGGTTGGTAGAGATATAGACAGAGATATTGATTAATAAAATCGACTAGAACTTAGAAATAGGAGTATACACTGCTATTTTATATAATAGTTAAAAACTCTGAATCACAAGCCAGGCCACAAAGTAGCTGTGCATTCTTGGGAAAGTTAATTAAACTTTCTATGCCTCAGTTCCCTTGTTTGTAAAATAAGGACCACTATGTCACCTGTATCTTGTAATTGTTGTGAAGATTAAATACGTTAATATATATAAAGCCCTTAGAAGAGCACTTGGTCAGAACTTAGAAGAATATGGTCAGAACTATGTAAATACTAGCTGTTATCAATGACAAAGACAATAAATTAGTTGGAAAACATTGAATTACCTTTCAATTCAGGGTGAAGTTCAGTTATTTATTTTCAAAGAAATATAGTTGAGGTAATTAGTTGTCCATTTTGAGAGAAATAGTTAGACACATACCTTATGCTGTATACAAAAGACTAGATATAAAAGTATCAGACGCATGCATGCATGCATGCTCAGTTATGTCTGACTCTGCGACCCCATGGACTATAACACACCAGGTTCCACTGTCCATGGAACTCTCCAGGCAAGAGTACTGGAGTGGGTTGCCATTTCCTTCTCCAGGGGATCTCCCTAACTCAGGGATTGAACCCACATCTCCTGCATCTCCTGCACTGGCAAGAGACTCTTTTACCACTGTGCCACCTGGGAAGCCCCATGAAATTATCAGGTAAAAATATAGAAAAGACATTAAGACATTCATAAGCTTGGGGTGAAGAAATCGTATTAAAGATATAAAATATTAAAATCATAAAGGAAAATAATCACATTTAAATATATAAAAACAAAAAACATCTGTACACAAAGAAGCAGCATTAACGGACAGCCCATAGCATAGGGATATATATATTAATAAAAGAAGCTGAACTTGAACGGTTCTATGAAGACCTACAAGACCTTTTAGAACTAACACCCAAAAAAGATGTCCTTTTCATTATAGGGGACTGGAAAGAAAAAGTAGGAAGTCAGGAAACACCTGGCATAACAGGCAAATTTGGCCTTGGAGTACATAATGAAGCAGGACAAAGGCTAATACAGTTTTGCCAAGAGAACGCACTGGTCATAGCAAGCACCCTCTTCCAACAACACAAGAGAAGACTCTACACATGGACATCACCAGATGGTCAACACCGAAATCAGATTGACTATATTCTTTGCAGCCAAATATGGAGAAGCTCTAAACAGTCAGCAAAAACAAGACCGGGAGCAGACTGTGGCTCAGATCATGAACTGCTTATTACCAAATTTAGACTTAAACTGAAGAAAGTAGGGAAAACCACTAGTCCATTCAGGTATGACCTAAATCAAATCCCTTATGAGTATACAGTAGAAGTGAGAAATAGATTTAAGGGACCAGATCTGATAGACAGAGTGCCTGATGAACTATGGACAGAGGTTTGTGACATTGTACAGGAGACAGGGATCAAGACCATCCCCATGGAAAAGAAATGCAAAAAAGCAAAATGGCTGTCTGAGGAGGCCTTACAAATAGCTGTGAAAAGAAGAGAAGCGAAAAGCAAAGGAGAAAAGGAAAGATATTCCCATCTGAATGCAGAGTTCCAAAGATTAGGAGGGAGACATAAGAAAGCCTTCCTCAGCGATCAATGCAAAAAATAGAGGAAAACAACAGATTGGGAAAGACTAGAGATCTCTTCAAGAAAATTAGAGATACCAAAGGAACATTTCATGAAAAGATGGGCTCGATAAAGGACAGAAATGGTATGGACCTAACAGAAGCAGAAGATATTAAAAAGAGGTGGCAAGAATACACAGAAGAACTGTACAAAAAAGATCTTCACAACCCAGATAATCACGATGGTGTGATCACTCACCTAGAGCCAGACATCCTGGGATGTGAAGTCCAGTGGCCTTAGAAAGCATCACTATGAACAAAGCTAGTGGAGGTGATGAAATTCCAGTTGAGCTATTTCAAATCCTCAAAGATGATGCTGTGAAAGTGCTGCACTCAATATGCCAGCAAATCTGGAAAACTCAGCAGTGGCCACAGGACTGGAGAAGGTCAGTTTTCATTCCAGTCCCAAAGAAAGGCAATGCCAAAGAATGCTCGAACTACCGCATAATTGCACTCATCTCACATGCTAGTAAAGTAATGCTCAAAATTCTCCAAGCCAGGCTTCAGCAATACATGAACTGTGAACTTGCAGATGTTCAAGCTGGTTTTAGAAAAGGCAGAGGAACCAGAGATCAGATTGCCAACATCTGCTGGAGCATCGAAAAAGCAAGAGAGTTCCAGAAAAACATTTCTGCTTTATTGACTATGCCAAAGCCTTTGACTGTGTGGATCACAATAAACTGTGGAAAATTCTGAAAGAGATAGGAATACCAGACCATCTGACCTGTCTCTTGAGAAACCTGTATGTAGGTCAGGAAGCAACAGTTAGAACTGGACATGGAACAACAGACTGGTACCAAATAGGAAAAGGAGTATGTCAAGGCTGTATATTGTCACCCTGCTTATTTAACTTATATGCAGAGTACATCATGAGAAACGCTGGGCTGGAAGAAGCACAAGCTGGAATCAAGATTGCTGGAAGAAATATCAATAACCTCAGGTATGCAGATGACACCTCCCTTATGGCAGAAAGTGAAGAAGAACTAAAGGGCCTCTTGATGAAAGTGAAAGAGGAGAGTGAAAAAGTTGGCTTAAAGCTCAACATTCAGAAAACTAAGATCATGGCATCTGGTCCCATCATTTCATGGGAAATAGATGGGGAAACAGTGGAAACAGTGTCAGACTTTATTTTTGTGGGCTCCAAAATCACTGCTGATGGTGACTGCAGTCATGAAATTAAAAGACACTTACTCCTTGGAAGGAAGGTTATGACCAACCTAGCTGCTGCTGCTGCTGCTGCTAAGTCATTCAGTCGTGTCCAACTTTGTGTGACCCAATAGATGGCAGTCAACCAGGCTCCACCGTCCCTGGGATTCTCCAGGCAAGAGTACTGGAGTGGGTTGCCATTGCCTTCTCCAATGCATGAAAGTGAAAAGTGAAAGTGAAGCCACTCAGTCGTGTCCAACTCTTCACGACCCCATGGACTGCAGCCTACCAGGCTCCTCCGTCCATGGGACTTTCCAGGCAAGAGTACTGGAGTGGGTTGCCATTGCCTTCTCCGATGACCAACCTAGACAGCATATTAAAAAGCAGAGACATTACTTTGCCAACAAAGGTCCGTCTAGTCAAGGCTATGGTTTTTCCAGTGGTCATGTATGGATGTGAGAGTTGGACGGTGAAGAAAGCTGAGCACCGAAGAATTGATGCTTTTGAACTGTGGTGTTGGAGAAGACTCTTGAGAGTCCCTTGGACTGCAAGAAGATCCAACCAGTCCATCCTAAAGGAGATCAGTCCTGGGTGTTCAATGGTAGGACTGATGTTGAAGCTGAAACTCCAATACTTCGTCCAACTCCTGAAGAATTGACCCATTGGAAAAGACCCTAATGCTGGGAAGGATTGGGGGCAGGAGGAGAAGGGGACAACAGAGGATGAGATTGTTGGATGGCATTACTGACTCGATGGACATGGGTTTGGGTAACTCCGGGAGTTGGTGATGGACAGGGAGGCCTGACGTGCTGCGATTCATGGGATTGCAAAAAGTTGGACACGACTGAGCAACTGAACTGAACTGAATATCAGTATGGATCAATAGGAAAAAGAAAACACTCCAGTAGAAAAATTAGCGATAGGTATGAAAAGCAATTTACATAAAAGAAGTACAAATGTTCAATAAACTGTACAAAAATGTGCCAAGTCATTGGTAAATTAATGATAGATTTTAATCAACCTTCATGCATCAGATTAGTAAACATATAAAAATTTGATAACACCCAGGGTTTATAAGGATGTGGCAAAGGGGCACTTTGATATTCTATTGATAGGAGGGTAAGAGAGCAAACATTTTTTTGGAGAGAAATTTTTTTGAGCATTGAGTAAGATAAAACTGCCCATTTTTGTTGAGCTGGCAGTCTTCATTCTAAAGACTATTTCTCATGCACATAGACTTGAAGTTTTATGTACAGCAATGATCACAGCAGGAATATTTATTATATTGAAAACGGGAAAAAGCTAAATATTCATCATCAGAAGAGCAGTTAAATACCATACAGTTATTAACAAGGATATAGTACATTAACTTCATATTTTAATATATATGTGTAAAGTGAAAAAAAGTAAATTTCCGGATCATACCTCCATTATTTTTATACACACATGCACACACGTGTGTGGGAAGTCACAGGAAGAATACTGAAATGAAAGTATTAAACTGTTAATCATGGTTAACTCTGGTATAGGGTGAGAGAGAACCTCATGTTTTTAGTCTTTACACTTACATATAGTTTTAACTTTAATGAAAGCATCGTCACATACATCTTACATAATAAAGAGCAATGAAACACAATAGAAGAATAATGACTTGAGATGAGAAGTTGCAGAAGCATCAGGATGCAGATTACTTTCTCCATGAATGCTCTTAATTTAGCAGTTAATTCATGTAACCTTAAAACAGTTATGGAGCAAACATATGAAATATTTTAATTAATTTAATATGGTTAACAGAAAAAAACCAAACCTGACAAAGATAACATATACCAAAGCTACAGTTCATGCTCATAAGTACAGATGCAAACACTTAAAGTAAAACACTAGGAAATACAGTTAAATATCACTTTGAAGTAATGTTGGAGAAGGTAGTGGCACCCCACTCCAGTACTCTTGCCTGGAAAATCCCATGGACGGAGGAGCCTGGTAGGCTGCAGTCCATGGGGTCGCTGAGAGTCGGACATGACTGAGCGACTTCACTTCCACTTTTCCCTTTCATGCACTGGAGAAGGAAATGGCAACCCACTCCAGTGTTCTTGCCTGGAGAATCCCAGGAATGGCAGAACCTTGTGGGCTGCCGTCTATGGGGTCGCACAGAGTCGGACACGACTGAAGCGACTTAGCAGCAGCAGCAGAAGTAATGTTATTACATAAATGCGAAAATATTTTAATACTATGACCGCTCTTAATGCTTTTCACAGATTGAAAGAGATAGAGCATCTGACTGTCTGTAGAGGTGACCTGCCCATCATTGATCAATTCATTCATTCATTTAACAAATTTCTATTGAGCCAGCCATTCTTTTCAGTTCTGGCATAAGACAAAATGCTGTTCCATACCACTAGGAACATACATTGTAAGGAGAAAAATAGAAAACTAGACAAAGGCTAAATGATAAATAATAAAGTATGAAGAGGTATTAATATTTAGATAGGGAAATACTATAAATAGGAGAAACAGATGGTCAAGTGTTTGCTGAAATCAGTAAAAATAATGTTGGAGAAAACTAAGATTATACCCATTCAAGTTGAAAGCAACATAGCCACTCTCTTATTTTTAGAGCTGTATTGAACAAATTCTAACCAATGTAATGGGATAACTAAAAGAAATATTATACATATTTGAAAGAAAAATTATACAATTATAATTGTGCATTTATATGATTGTCTATCTAAAAAACTGAAGACAGTCAGTTGAAAAAATATTAGAAATGTTCAGTAAGCTGGCAAGTTATGAGAAAATATAGAAATAAATAATGTAAATTTTATAAATAATAAATACAAATAAATATAGAAAAATTGTTATATGCTAGTAATAGTTATAATACATAATGGAAAAAGATGTCATTATAATAGCAAAGAGTAATATAGCATGCTTTGACACACACAATGGAAAATGCACAGAACATATAACAAGATGATAAAATTCTGAGGACAGAAATAAGTCTTAGCCATATTTTTAGAGAGAAATAATCGGAATTATAAAGATGTCAGTTCTTCATAAAATGTTTATGTATAAACTCAGTGAAAGTCTAATGAAAATAATGATGGAATTTGGGGAAATTTAAAAACTATTTGTCTCTAAAATTTTAATCTTTGTTTTTGTCAGAGTTACACATACTTTAAATATGATGAGTTCTGCTAGCTTATTATAACAGTTCTCAGCTTTACTCTTTTCAGCTTCTGATTCCAACTCCCAACGTCAACAGTTTCCAACACTTCGAGCAGTTTTTACTTTTTTCTTTCAGTTTTGAGGATTATCACTTCACTTCCTATTGTGAAAAGTAAGGTTTAGGGCTCTGATCCACTCCTCAAACCCCAACCAGACTCCTCCCCCAACACAAATACACACCACATAAATGAGCACGCATTTCACGTTCTTCTCCTCACTGACAATATTTTTGACTCTATCAATATCTAATGTCAAAATTAGTATGTCTATGTAAATATTCTTATACACAGTGTCCTATAATTTCCTCTCATATACAACTGACTTTCGGAGGGAGTTAATAATTGCTCACTTTTAACTTTGCTTTGTGATTGATGCAGTTGATGGGGGTGGGGAGGAGGGGTGAGGGGAAGGAGGGAGGGGAAGACAGAGAGAAATGAGGAAGAGAGAGAGTAAAAAACCAAAAGGATGAACCTCTAAGTTCAGTCAAGCACTCATAAAAAAGTATAGGAATTCAGTTCTTGAAAATATGCATCCTGGACCATCTTTTCACGTCACACTGGACTTGGTTACTCTCCACACTTGCTGTCATACTTTTTCAGGACCTTCCCTTCATTGTCGTCCTAGGAACATTCCTTTTCCTCGTGTTGGAGCGTCCATTTGTTGGCTTCCGTGTCTCTTTTATGGCTTATACCCTAGTTTGTGGGGAGCACTTCATCTGGTAGATTCTAGAAAACTGTGTGCCATGGAACTGGCCTAGAAGAAATGCTACTGTCACAGCCCCACCAGACACTGGGGAGAACTGCCATCAGCTCTGCCGCTCCATCTCACACCAACCACTGGCACCTTCTGGGAAGTGCGGACTGCCTTCACTGCCCTCCACAATGCCCAGAAGGCTCTGGGGACCTGTGCCTGGAACGGTGCTTTAAAATTAGCTGTTAGAGCCTTTAAATAAATCTTTATAAGCCATGTTTCTAGATGTTAAGAAAGATTAATGTTAATAAAATCTCCTTCATTCCTTCTGCTCAGGTTGGAATAATTCGAGATCGATCAGGTGGTGCCCAGATGGGTTTAGTCTCATCAAGTTGGTGGGTAACACCAGCATGTTAGAGAAAATATAGTTTATAATTTTAAGTAAACATTTACAACAATTTTAAGCAAATATTTTAATTTTAAGTATACATTTCAACAAACAAAGTAATCCATAACACATGGTCTATTTGCAAAGTTGAAAGTCAGCATTTGGTAGAATATTAAAAATAAACCTTCACATATTATAAGAAACTTTTGTCCTTAGCAACTAGACTTATGTAGAAACTCAGATTTTCAGTGACAAGATATAGAATGTCCAGTTTTCATTTAAATCTCTTTGTAATAGGTGTGTATATAATTACTAAATATCCATTTATAAAGTTGTGAGTGCTAGCACAAAGAATAAAAAGAATTTCACCTTTTCACATTTTTGAAAAGTTAAAATATGCTCCTATGCATCAGTAGAATTTTCTATCAATGCTCAACTAAAGAATATATTTAACGTAGTGGTGAAATATAGAGATTAAATTATTTTCTGCACATGCAAAGGTTTAACTTTTTTTGATAGAAGGATGATAACAGGAATAAGATACAGAACCATCAATCTGACACTCAACTTTGCTTTTCTAGTTGTGTTCAGTATTTGTGATTTGTGTAGTGAATTTTCTTCCCTGTGGAATGAAAATGGAAAATTTTTCTTAATTTCAGAATAGAGACCAAATGACATGAAGAAGAATGACTCAGTGAAGAAGAACATTAAGAAATAAGAAATTATATGATGACAACAGTTGTCTTCAAGCACTGTGCCACTTAAATTCTACAAACTCAGTCAGAGACAAGAGTGGTAAGTACTTTCACATTCCAAGTTAGACCAACTTTGAGTTGCATATTATCCATCAGTAATGATTTAAAGTGTATTCTCTTCAGATTTGGAGCAGTGTGACTTTGGAAGACATGTAAGGGAAAAGGCTTAGGGTGGCGGAACAGAATATATAAGCATTTCTCTGAGTTTCTCTTACCTAATTATATATCCATTTTTTGATCAGGAAGACAGTGGTACTGGAGTGGTTGAAGGCAAGAGTTCTATACTAAGCCTTCCAATCAGGATTGCACCCATGAGCCTCTTGTAATATAAATTCCATTCATGAGATGGTTTAAGCCTGAACTTTGAACAATTCCAGATGAGAGTAGGTTGCAGAGGAGAGTAGGTTGCAGAGGAGGATTTGACAAGGTGGACTGTAACCCTCCATGAAGACAAGGTTGTAAATGTTGGGTGGGCTTGGGAATCAAGATGATCATGCTTACCCTGCCACTCGGTGGCTGAAGAAAGAGTTCTGCGTGAGCGAGAGGTACACTCCTTGGGCTCTGATTTTCTCCCTCCATAACTTCTTTCATTTTCCCATGATCCACCAATCTTCATTTTGAACTTCCATTCTGTTTGTTGGTGGGAAATTAATCCAGTCAATTCATCCTCCTCCTAAGGCTTGAGGGATGCAGGTGCGGGGAAGGGAAGGTGTAGCCCAGGTCATCATCTGTCCTGTGAGGCATTTGCTGTGATGTAGGAGACCATCTGGTTCCTGGTTGTCATTACCCTTCTCTCCTGATGTCTGCATTCCTACCTCATCTCTGCTTTTGTGTAGTTCTTGCCTCGTGTCTTCTCATCCTGGCTGCCAGTTCCCTCCAGGTCCACCAGCCCCATCTTGGCTAAATTTCTCAGTTTTTAGAGGTAACTTTTACATGATATTTCATGCCAGTGTGGGAAACTAAGGAGTTATTTCATGCCCTTTCTGCCTGGAGGGGCTGCCATTTCAAAGTGGCTCAGGGCATAAATTAAGATGTTCCCAGCAATAATAGGAAAGTCACCTCAAATTGCCTTGAGGCAAGTTATTAGCCCCTTTTAGAAGTCAAGAGGTGAGGTGAGCTTCAGAGGGTGTAGATTCAACAGTTAACGAGTTGGGCTCGCTCTGCTCTGCCTTCTGCCAGCCATCTTCATTCTAAGGTGGGCTACTGTCTAGGTTATATGATAGCTGCCTGCAGAAACTAGGGTTTTCTCTTTTATGTAATTGGTTTTTCATGCTTCTTTCTTTCTTTTTTTTTCATGCTTCTTTCTTAAGAATGAAGAACGTTCCCAGAAGTTTCTGACAAACCCCTTTTTATCTTTTGTTTGTATAACTGGGCCATGGGCCTATTTCTAAACCAGTTTTTAGTGAGAAGAATGGGATTACCCTTGGACCAAAATCAGGCTGAACCCTGAAGCTGAGGCGGGAAGGGTGGGGGGAGACTCACAGTCTTGTCAGGCATTTGTCTATGTTGGGGAGGAGTGAGGACCTGAATGAAATATGGAATTTGTTAGTAGGAGAACAAGGCGGCTAGATGTTCTCTAGGCAATAATAACAGCAAGGGTTTAGTTAGGAAAACAAATCACTTTAGGAATTTCAAGCAGAGTGAGATTTAACCCAGGGAATTAAGCTACAGATTTGCAGGAAGGAATAAAAGAGAAAAAAGGAAGGAGAGGAAATTGGTGTAGTCGGTGTTTAGGGACTCCAGGGAGCTGCTGCAGGCCCTACAGGGGACCGCACATGTCTGATCCTGGATTGCTCTGACCTGTGCTCTTGTACCCCTGCAGAGCCAGTGCAGTTGCTAGAGGGGTGCACTGCTTTAGCACCCCTCTACTTGTGACCCTGCCTTTCTTCCTCACTTTAATCTGTTTTTAAAAAACAGATTTACTGAGACATAATTTATATACCATGCAGTTCAGCCATTTAAAGTGTATAATTCACTAGCTTTCGTATATTCAGAGTCGTGCGTCCATCACCAGAGTCAATTCTGGAACATTTTCATTATCCTCGAAAGAAATTCCTTCTCCTTAGGTGTCACCCCTCAACCCCCCATCCCCCTCCCCAACCCTAGGTAAATTCTAACTGACTTTTCATCTCTGTAGATTTGACTATTCTGGACATTTTGTATAGATAGGATCTTGAAATATATCATCCTTTGTGGTTAGATTCTTTTGCTTAACATATTCTCAAGGTTTGTGCATGTTGTAGAATGTATCAGTATTTGCTTTTATTGATGAATAATATTTCATTGTATGAATACACCACATTTCACTTATCCATTCATCAGTTAATAGGCATTTGGGTTATTTCAGCTTTTTGGCTATTATTGATAATGTTGATATAAACATTCATGTATAAGTTTTTGTGTGGATGTATATATGTTGGGTATATAGTACCTAGGAGTTGAATTGCTGGGTCATATGGTAACACTGGGCTTCCCAAGTGGCTCAGTGGTAAAGAACCTGCCTACTGAGCAAGGGACATTAGTTCTATTCCTGGGTCAAAAAGATACCCTGGAAGAGGGCATGGCGACCTACTCCAGTATTCTTGCCTGGAGAATCCCATCGATAGAGGAGCCTGATGGGCTTCAGTCCATAGGGTCACAAAGAGTCGGACACAACCGAAGCAACTTGGCACAGCACATGGCACACAGTAGTTCTTAATAGAGTCTAGATAACAAGTTCCTTATCGTGTATATGATCTACAGATATTTTATCCCATATTGTGAGCTGTCTTTTCACTTTTTGATAATGTCTGTTGGCATCTAAAAGTTTTTGATTTTGATAAAGTCTAGTTTATTTTTTGGTTTTTCTTTTGCTGCCTATATTTTGTTATCCTATTTAAGAATCCATTGCAAAATCAAAATTTTATAGTTATACTTAATGGATTTAGGTCTTAGATCCATTTTGAGCTAATTTTTATATATGATTTGAGGTAGGGGTCCAAATTCAGTCTTCGCTTGTGACTGTCCAGTTGTCCCAGCATTTCACTTTAATCTCGTACAAGTTCTTTCCACTCACAGGTCGTGAACTGAAACCTGCTCACAAGGGCTGGGGTGGGGGGGGGGGGGGGGGGGGGGGGTGCGGGAAGGTGGGTTGGGAAATGTAATTTCCAGACTTCTAGCCCCTGTAATATAAAGGAGAGCTTAGATGGGTGGGAACCAACCTGTAGTACTCAGCAAGCAACTAACACATTAGCCTTCTGTGGGGATTTGCTGTGTCTTTATTGTCTAGACAGAAAGCAGGCCGCAAGTCCCCTATGTTCAAAGATCCTAAGCCTATCTCGAATCCATTCATCACCCTCAGGTCTTTGGAGGGCTACAGGATATAGGGCCCCAACTTACTTTATCCTATTTCTCTCCTTTCTGGTCTTCCCTCTCCCCAGTTAAAAGAATTCTAAAATTGAGTCTAAGAAAAACTCTGTCACATCTCTTTCCAGGTGTTTCTGTTTTAGGGGCTTCCCTGGTAGCTCAGCTGGTAAAGAATTGCCTTCAGTGCAGGAGACCCTGGTTTGATTCCTGGGTTAGGAAGATCCCCTGGAGAAGGGATAGGCTACCCACTCCAGAATTTTCAGGCTTCCCTGGTAGCTCAGACAGTAAAGAATCTGCCTGCATTGTGGAAGACATAGGTTTGATTCCTGGGTTGGGAAGATCCCCTGGAGGAGAGCATGGCAATCCACTCCAGTATTCTTGCCTGAAGAATCCCCATGAACAGAGGAGCCTGGCGGGCTGCAGTCCATGGGGTTGCAAAGAGAAGGACACGCCTGAGAGACTAAGCACATTTCTGTTTTACATGCTTTTGTTTTCTAACTTTATCCCTTCCCTCTCCTAGAATGAGTCTTCAAGCCAAACTGCCAGTACTAAAAAGTAGGGTCTTGATAGAGAAGGGGGCAGTGTTGGATCAATACTTTGAAGTATTGTCCTGCAACATATGGTCATGCTGCTAATGGGGCGAAAATAGAGATGAGGTGAGTGTAAAGTGGGGCAAATCCTTATTAACAGTTGCTAAAAATTATAAAGTAAGTGCCATGCTAAGACAAAAGAGCAACAATAAAATTTTCTACTGCTTTAAGAAATATATATGGTACTAGGTATTCCCTACCTTTAAAGACGTATTGCATTGCTTTCCTTAATTTTGAAACAGTTTGAAACATACTATGATGAGCTTTTTAAAAGAATGAAAAAAATCAAGGTTTATGCAATTAGTTTAGGTAGATTATTAGACAGTAGAAAGTGACATTTTGCCTGACAGGTTGGGATATGGTTTCATGACTGTGACACAGTTCTCCAGAGAGAAGGATGAGAATTTAGGAAAGGAGGAGAGACTCTCAAGAGGGAGGTGAACAATTACAGATAAGGAGCTGAAACTAAGGAGTAAGTAAGATATTGATGCTTTTGCTAGAGATTTCCAGTTATGATCATGTAGGTATTAGGGACAACTTGGCAATGCTTTTACAGCTCTATTTTATAATAAACCATAATATATTACTATATACTGAACTGTTTAAACATCTTGGGAACTTTAATTTATTCAGCTTAAAGAGCTTAGTTGAAGGGAAAAACAATAATGGAAACTAAGCTGTAGGATTGCTTTTCCTGAATTCTAAATTTAGCTTAAACATATTTCTAATCCACTGTGCCAGGAATATTTTCCTGAAAATCATTTGAATTGTATAATTTGATCACATTTATTAATACAGAGATTTAGATGGGCATAAACATATTCACTGTATTTTACTATGTCTATGTTTAGCCTAGATAATCCTGTAAATGATTAATTATATTCTGTCTGGTTATCAAACTACTTAACTGAAATCCAATATGATCATGAAAGATGAGTAAATCTTTTGTGCCAATAGAGGAGATTCTACACATGGATTATATCTAAGAAGACAAAAGAAACTGTACCATGTGACCAGAACCCGAATAAGATTAAATTCATATTACACTGAAGATATAAACGAAAAAGGTAGAGACTGTGTGAAGAGCAATACAAATTCCTAGCCATCCTCTTGAGTCTGTATTATTGAAGACAAATATTCTTGCTCCCTAAACTGATTCTCTTATGAAACTAGGTGGGGAACATTATATTACCAGCTGTATGAAATATCCTCCTCCATCTTTAATTTAGGTTCAGATGACTTCACATTATATATGGGTGTAAGTGGAGAACTTTAAAATGAGCAATAGAAAAGGGAAACATTATGTAAGAACTCAAGGGTGTGATACCAGTAGAGGTCCCAGGGAAATGGGAACCCTCCTACACTGTTGGTGGGAATGTAAATTGGTGCAGCCACTATGGAAGACAGTGTGGAGTTCCTTAAAAAACTAAAAATAGAGTTGCTGTATGATCCAGCAATTCCACATATGTTCAGAAAAGGTGAAAAGATGAAAACTTTAGTTCAAAAAGATATATGTACCCTAATATTCATGAAAGTGAAAGAGGACAGTGAAAAAGCTGGCTTAAAACTCAACATTTAAAAAACTAAGATCATCGCATCTGATCCCATCACTTCCTGGCAAATAGATGGGGAAACAGTGAAAACAGTGTCAGACTTTATTTTTTGGGGCTCCAAAATCACTGCAGATGGTGACTGCAGCCATGAAATTACAAGATGCTTACACCTTGGAAGAAAAGCTATGACAAACCTAGACAGCATATTAAAAAGCAGAGACATTACTTTGCCAACAAAAGTCTGTATAGTCAAAGCTGTGTTTTTTCCAGTAGTCATGTATGATTGTGAGAGTTGGACGATAAAGAAGGCTGAGCGCCGAAGAACTGATGCTTTTGAACTGTGGTGTTAGAGAAGACTCTGAGAGTCCCTTGGACTGCAAGGAGATCAAACCAGTCAATCCTAAAGGAAATCAGTCCTGAATATTCATTGGAAGAACTGATGCTGAAACTGAAGCTCGAATGCTTCGGCGACCTGATGTGAAAAACTGATGCATTGGAAAAGGCCCTGATGCTGGGAAAGATTGAAGGTGGGAGGAAAAGGGGACGACAGAGAGTGAGATGTTTGGATGGCATCACCAACTTGATGGACTTGAGTTTGAGCAAGCTCTGGGAGTTGGTGATGGATGGGGAATCCTGGTGTGCTGCCGTCCATGGGGTCACAAAGAGTCAGACAGGACTGAGCAACTGAACTGAAGTGAACTGAATGTTCATAGCAGCACTGTTTACAAAAGCCAAGACGTAGAAGCAACCTTAATGTCCAACAAAAAATGAATGGGTAAGAAGATGTGAGATACACACACTCACACACATACATACATACAGTGGAATATTACGCAGCAAAAAAGAGAATGAAATAATATCATCTGTAACAACATGAATAGACCTAGAGATTATCATACTAAGTGAAGTAAGTCAGAAAAAGACAAATATATCACTTATACTTATAAGTGAAGTCTAAAAAAATGATACAAATGAGTTTATTTACAAAACAAAAATATACTCAAAGACATTAAAAACAAACTTATGGTTACTGAGAGGGAAAGAGTGAAGGAGGGGTCAATTAGAAATTTGAGATTAACAGATACACAGTACTATATACAAAATAGGTAAATAACAAAGACCTACTATATGGTGCAGGAAACTATATTCAATATTGTGTAATAACCTAAAATGGAAAAGAATATGAAAAAGAATAGATATATATGTATGTATATAGATGAATCTCACCCGCTAGCAGTCTCACATGCTAGCATCTCACACACTAGCAAAGTAATGCTCAAAATTCTCCAAGCCAGGCTTCAACAACACATGAACTTCCAGATGTTCAAGCTGAATTTAGAAAAGGTGGAAGAGCCAGAGATCAAATTGCCAATATCCATTGAAAATAGAAAAAGCAAGAGAGTTCCAGAAAAACATCTACTTCTGCTTTATTGACTACACCAAAAACTTTGACTATGTGGATCACAACAAACTGTGGAAAATTCTCAAAGAGATGGGAATACCAGACCACCTTACCTGCCTCCTGAGAACTCTGTATGCAGGTCAGGAAGCAACAGTTAAAACCAAACATGGAACAACAGACTGGTTCCAAATTGGCAAAGAAGTACATCAAGGCTGTATATTGTCACCCTGCTTATTTAAAAACTTCTATGTAGAGTACATCGTGTGAAATGCTGGGCTGGATAAAGCACAAGCTGGAATCTAAATTGCCGGAAGAAATATCAATAACCTTAGATACAGAGATGACACCACTCTTATGGCAGAAAGCAAAGAAGAACTAAAAAGTCTCCTGATGAAAGTGAAAGAGGAGAGTAAAAATTTGACTTAAAACTCAACATTCAGAAAACTAAGATCATGGCATCCGGTTCCATCACTTCATGGCAAATAGATGGGGAAACAATGGAAACAGCGACAGACTTTATTTTCTTGGGCTCCAAAATCACTGCAGATGGTGACTACAGCCATGAAATTAAAAGACGCTTGCTCCTGGAAGAAAAGCTATGACCAACCTAGACAGCACATTAAAAAGCAGAGACATTACTTTGCCGACAAAGGTCTGTCTAGTCAAAGCAATGGTTTTTCCAGTAGTCATGTATGGATGTGAGAGTTGGCCTATAAAGAAAGCTGAGGGCTGAAGAATTGATGCTTTTGAACTGTGGTGTTGGAGAAGACTCTTGAGAGTCCCTTGAACTGCAAGGAGATCCAACCAGTCTATCCTAAAGGAAATCAATCCTGAATATTCATTGGAAGGACTGATGTTGAAGCTGAAACTCCAATACTTTGGCTACCTGAAGCAAAGAAATGACTCATTGGAAAAGACCCTGATGCTGGGAAAGATTGAAGGCAGGAGGAGAAAGGGACGACAGAGGATGAGATGTTTGGATGGTATCACTGATTTGATGGACATGAGTTTGAGTAAGCTCTGGGAGTTGGTGATGGACAGGGAAGCCTGGCGTGCTGCAATCCATGGGGTTGCAAAGAGTCGGACATGGCTGAGTAACTGAACTGAACTGATAGGTGAATCACTTTGCTATACACTTGAAACATTGTCAATCAACTATACTTCAAAAAATATATAGCTCACAGGGGAGATAAAAAAAGGGAACCTGTGTACTCAGTGTCTCTCACTTGTAGATAATGCTATTTTATTTCATCCTCATGATAGACCTAATAGGAAGGCATTATTATCTCTTAATGTGGAAACTAGATCAGAGATCTAATTTGTCTGATTCCAAATTATATGCTCTTGTGGTCATTACATTTTGACAGCACCCTTTCAGGTCCAAACACAGAAAGAAACACTATTCAAATTAAGTCTGGGAAAATAAGGAATATATTGGTTTATAAAACTGAAAAGTGTAGACATGATCCTCCTCATTCAACCATGCCTGCTACAGGCATGCCTGCTACAGGCATGGTTGGATCCAGGGGCCAAGTGGATCTGTGACTCAGTTCTACTTCCCTCTATGTTACACTCACTGTCAGATGGGCTCTCAGGAGTTTCAGCTTCAATCCCAGTAAAAAAGAGATCCTCTTTCTAAGTTGGAAGAGAAGTCACAGTATTAAATTTTATTATCGTAGCTTGACCTAAGTAGTCCTCACACACACTATAAGCAGTTTGAAAGAAAAGTGAATGATCAGGGCCAGCTATTTCAGGGAATGTGAATTCTAACTCTTAAGCCTTATGTATATATGTTAAAGATGCAGATATAGACTTCAGAATAACTGCACAATTTCTCAGATTTTTTTCATTTAGATCATGGAGGTAACCTGATAACTATAGCAACTGCTATGAATCATAAGGATTTCAGAAGTAAACAGTGACATTTACTTCTCTGCTGTAGGAAAGGTATTAATCACACTGTAAAGGCATACATGCAGCTTCATTCCATATTTGTTTATCATAATATGTTGCATAACGTTCTTTAAAAACACATATAAAAGAGAATAGGGTTAACATTTATCAAGTACCTGCTACGTACAGGAAGAATGTAAGCACTTTATATCTACTTTTTAAAAACTTTTTTGTTTATCCACTTAAAAAATTGGTGTATAATTTCTTTACATTTTGTGTTAGTTTCTGCTGTACAACAACATGAATCAGCTATATGTGTATATATATATGTACACACACACACGTATATCCCCTCTGTCTTGAGCCTCCCTCCCACCCACTGCCTCCATCTCACCCCTCAAGATCATCACAGAGCACCAAGCTGAGCTCCCTGTGCTACACAGCAGCTTCCCACTAGCTGTCTATTTTACATACAACAGTGTATATATGTCAATGCAACTCTCTCAATTCGTTGCCCCGTCTCCTTCCCGCTGTGTCCACAAATCCATTCTCTACGTCTGCATCTGTATTCCTGCCCTGCAAATAGGTTATCAGTACCATTTTTCTAGATTTCATATATATGTGTTAATATACAATATTTGTTTTTATCTTTCTGACTTACTTCACTCTGTATAACGGGTTCCAGGTGCATCCACATCACTGCTGCTGCTGCTGCTGCTGCTGCTGCTGCTAAGTCGCCATTGCCTTCTCCCCACATCACTGCAAATGACCGAATTTCATTCATTTTTATGGCTGAGTAATATTCCATTGTATATATGTACCACATCTTTACCCATTCCTCAGCTGATGAACATATAGGTTGCTTTCATGTCCTGGCTTTTGTAAACAGTGCTGCAGTGAACATTGGGTTGCATGTGGTTTTTTTTTGAATTTTGGTGTTCTCAGGTTATACACCCAGTAGAGGGATTGCTAGGTCATATGGCAGGTTTATTCCTAGTTTTTAGCCTGGTAGGCTGCAGTCCATGGGGTCGCTAAGAGTCGGACACGGCTGAGCGACTTCACTTTCCCTTTTCACTTTCATGCACTGGAGAAGGAAATGGCAACCCACTCCAGTATTATTGCCTGGAGAATCCCAGGGACGGTGGAGCCTGGTGGGCTGCCGTCTATGGGGTCGCACAGAGTCGGACACGACTGAAGCGACTTAGCAGCAGCAGCAGCAGCAGCATTCCTAGTTGTTTAAGGAATCTCCAGACTGTTTTCCATAATGGCTGTATCAGTTTATATTCACACCAATAGTGTAGGAGTGTTCCCTTTTCTCCACATCCTCTCCAACACTTATTGTTTGTGGATTTTTTGATGATGGCCATTCTGACTGGTATGAGGTAAATACCTCATTGTAGCTTTAATTTGCACTTCTCTAATAATTAATAGGGCTTCCCTGGTGGCTCAGATGGTAAAGGATCTGCCTGCAATGCGGGAGACCTGGGTTCAATCCCTGGGTTGGGAAGATCCCCTGGAGGAGGGCACGGCAATCGACTCCAGTATTCTTGCCTGGAGAATCCTTATGGACAAAGGAACCTGGTGGGCTACAGTCCATGGGGTTGCAAAGAGTTGGACACGACTGAGCGATTAAGCTTTAATAATTAGTGATGTTGAACATCTTTTTATGTGTTTGTTTGCCATCTGGACATCTTCTTTGGAGAAATGTCTAGGTCTTCCATCCATTTTTTGATTGGGTTTTTTTGTTGTTGCTGTTACTGAGCTGTCTGAGCTCTTTATACATTTTGGAGATAATTCCCTTATCTATTGCTTTGTTTACAAATAGTTTCTCCTGTTCTGAGGGTTGTCTTTTCATCTTGTCTATGGTTTCCTTTGCTATGCAAAAGCTTTTAGGTTTAATTAGGTCCTATTTGTTTATTTTTGGTTTTATTTTCATTACTCTAGGAGGTGGGTGTGATTTATGTCAAAAAGTGTTCTTCTTATGTTTTTTCTCCCAAGAGTTTTATAATGTCCTGTCTTACATTTTGGTCTTTAATCCATTGGGTCATTTCTTTTAGTATAATTATTTTAACAGTTTGAAATTTGTTTTGGTGTAATATACAAGAAAAAGATTGCTTTCATTATTTTTAGGTAGTTAGATGGTAGAGAATATTTGCCATTTGCTTTGAATTCATTCACCTTTTTTTTCTAGAAAGAGCTCTTTATTTTCATCTAGTGATCTCTATTCCTTTCATTTTCTGGTCATGCGTTTCGGGTAATACAGAAGTCGAACATTATAAGCCTGATATTTAAAAATTTCTTCTTGGCTGAAAAAGAACTGGAGCAGAAAACGTAGTCTTCGTTGGTAGTTTAATGGCAAGTTTAAAGAATGGGAGTTGGCTGAGATGTGAGCAGATAAGCCCTGTGCTAGCCGTTACATCCTATTCATAGACAGGAAAAAAAGTTTAGAGTGTTTTCGCATACCTGTCCTATAAAATGAACGTTAAAGCTGAATGTTTACTACATGTAATATATAAAGAAGTGGAGTTTCTGTCTGTTTCCTGAGAAGACTGTTTCAGTCATGGCTCAGGCAAGAATATAAAAAGCACTGTAGTTGTTTCAGGCAGAGGCTTTAATACAATCAGTTAGTGCCTGCAGAACCATTACAGGGGCTGAAGGAGGTGAGACAGAGAACTACCACTAGCCGTTAGGTGCATCACCACAGAAAGTTACAGAGCCTTTGTTGGTAGCATTAAGATCATGTAAGAAACTCCTATCTGGGAATTCCCTGGTGGTTCAGTGGTTAAGAATCTGCCTTTCAATGCAGGGGATGTGGGTTTGACCCCTGGCCAGGGACCTAAGCTCTCTGCTTAGGGGCATGCTGCGGGGCAACTAAGCCATGTGCCACAACTAGGGAGAGACCCAAGCACTGCAACAAAGAGCCCATGTGTTGCAACTAAGACTTGACACAACCAAAAATAAATACATAAATATTAAAAAAAAAAAAAAAAAGAAAAAGAAACTCTTATCCATCTCCTGGTGCTTTGTAGCTTCAAGATGAGTGGAATAGCAGGGGAGAGAGAAGCCACTCCAGAAATTCGCATTTAGAAGGCTCCTGCTATGCCTTTTACTGTTGCCAGAGAGCCAAGAAAAATGACTCCGGCCTCCCTGCTGCCTTTCAAGTATCATACTTGAATTTATCTGTAAGATAGAGCCTACGTATGCATCCAAAACTTTGCTGGCTAGGGTATCAGAGAAATATACTTCTCAGGCTTCCAGCCTCTGCAATGTAAGGAAGAGATAGAAAGGTTTTTCCAGTGGACTGGATGTCAAATAGACAAACCCAACAGAAGGAGTAAGGAGCTTTCCTACAGTATTCAAATTCTTATTTTAAAAATCATATACTGACACATATATATGGAATCTAAAAAGATGGTACTGATGAATTTATTTGCAGGGCAGCAATGCAGAAACAGACATAGAGAACAGACCTAGGGACACAGGGGGAGGGGAGGAGGGATGGGTGAGATGCATGGAGAAGGTAACATGGAAACTTACAATGCCATATGTAAAATACATAGTCAATGGGAATTTGCTATATGACTCAGGGAACTCAAACAGGGTCTCTGTGACAATGTAGAAGGGTGGGGTGGGGAGGGGGATGGGAGAGAGTTTTGGGAGGGAGGGGACATGGGTATACCTACGGCTGATTCTTGTTAATGTATGACAGGAAACCACAAAATTCTGTAAAGCAATTATCCTTCAATTAAAAATATAAGTTTAAAGAAAAGGTAGTATTGAAAAAAATTCAAAGCATTGTTGATTTGAAATTTTGAAAGTAGACTATGTAGGAAAATATATTTGTTAGAATATTTGATGAAGAAAACAATATGAAGTTATAAATTATGTTTGTAATAGAGAATTGGTTTCGCCCACCAACTGGTAAGAATTAACTTCCTGTAAGATCATTTAACCTAGCAAGAGCTTCTCATCAGGTCAGTCAACCAGTCCTACAGATGCTGCCGAGCAGGGCTAGGTGGCCTCAGAAGCCTTGCCAAGGACTCCAATTCCCTTGTGTATCCCAGGATGCTATATGATCATAACTGTCATCTTAGTGTATTATGAGAAAGGCTGCAAGGCACTGTATTTTAGTAAAGCAGTCATCTGTTGTTTCAATGTGAATGATATTCCTGAATATGAAGGCTCTGAAGTGAATTAATGTACAAGAAGTATAAGCAATGACTCTTTCAGGGCACTTGCTCTTCACTTGTGTGAATACATCATGGCCATATAAGGCTGTAAATCTCAGGATATACTATTGATATTCCAGAGAGTAATGCTGGGTAAATAACAAAGCAGCTGATAAAAATTCCCTGGGTTTTCTGAAAAGTAAAAGCCTTGATTAATTAATTCTTTATCTCCTCCTCCTTATCTTGACTTTTATAGCAAGAGTGAGATAATTATTATAATCTGAGAGATAAGACTAAATCTTCCGAGAGCCATATTTGTGCAACTCTGTGGTTTGGGCAAATTATTAAATGAATTAAGGAAATTCATGTTCAGAACCCTCTGATCTTAAAGTAATTTCCTACTTAGAAGAGATAATTTCCAAGTGGAAAGTAAAAATCCTCTACCAAGTTAAATTTTTTTTTTTTTTTTTTTTTTTTTGCTTAAAGTATATTCACTATTTTTGAGGAATTAATTGTGCACAAGGACTCCACTTTGGTGCTTGAAATATATCCGTAAAGAAAATAGACAAAGATGCCTGTCCTTGAGAAGTTTATATTTGAATATGTAAAATATGAATAAATTATATAGGATATTAGAAGGTAAAAGCAATATATAAAAAAGAAAAAGTAGAGCATTTTAAAGGAGGTTAAATGTGTCAGGGGAGCAGGAATGAGTTATGAGAAGGCACAATTTGGGTTAGACGTAAGATGAGGGACCAAGCCACACGTGTCAGGCAGAGGGAATAGCAAGGGCTCTAGTGGGGAAACACGGCTGGGGTTTGAGGTAAAGAAGGGAGGCCAGTGTGTCCAGAGCAAGGTCGGCAAGAAGGCAGTAGAGTATATAAAGAACTCCTGTAACTTAAAAACAGCCTGATTAAAAAATGAGTTCAGTTCAGTTCAGTCGCTCAGTCGTGTCCGACTCTTTGCGACCCCATGAATCGCAGCACGCCAGGCCTCTCTGTCCATCACCAACTCCCGGAGTCGACCCACACCCATGTCCATCGAGTCAGTGATGCCATCCAACCATCTCATCCTCTGTCGTCCCCTTCTCCTCCTGCCCCCAATCCTTCCCAGCATCAGGGTCTTTTCCAATGAGTCAACTCTTTGCATGAGGTGGCCAAAGTATTGGAGTTTCAGCTTCAACATCAGTCCTTCCAATGAACACCCAGGACTGATCTCCTTTAGGATGGATTGATTGCATCTCCTTGCAGTCCAAGGGACTCTCAAGAGTCTTCTCCAATACCACAGTTCAAAAGCATCAATTCTGCGGTGCTCAGCTTTCTTCACTGTCCAACTCTCACATCCATACATGACCACTGGAAAAACCATAGCCTTGACTAGACAGACTTTTGTTGGCAAAGTAATGTCTCTGCCTTGCCGGGTACTGTAATCTTTTTAAATATGCTATCTAGATTGGCCATAACCTTCCTTCCAAGGAGTAAGCGTCTTTTAATTTCATGGCTGCAATCACCATCAGCAGTGATTTTGGAGCCCCCCAAAATAAAGTCTGACACTGTTTCCACTGTTTCCCAATCTATTTCCCATGAAGTGATGGGACCAGATGCCATGATCTTAGTTTTCTGAACGTTGATCTTTAAGCCCACTTTTTCACTCTCCTCTTTCACTTTCATCAAGAGCCTCTTTAGTTCTTCTTCACTTTCTGCCATAAGGATGGTGTCATCTGCATATCTGAGGTTATTGATATTTCTCCCGGCAATCTTGATTCCAGCTTGTGTTTCTTACAGCCCAGCGTTTCTCATGATGTACTCTGCATATAAGTTAAATAAGCAGGGTGACAATTCTCTGGAAGAGTTTTGAGTAGGATAGGTGTTAGCTCTTCTAGGATTTTGTGTAGCCGTCTGGTTGGGCTTTTTGTTTGCTGGAAGAATACAGCCTTGACGTACTCCTTTTCCTATTTGGAACCAGTCTGTTGTTCCATGTCCAGTTCTAACTGTTGCTTCCTGATCTGCATACAGGTTTCTCAAGAGACAGGTCAGATGGTCTGGTATTCCCATCTCTTTCAGAATTTTCCACAGTTTATTGTGATCCACACAGTCAAAGGCTTTGGCATAGTCAATAAAGCAGAAATAGATGCTTTTCTGGAACTCTCTTGCTTTTTCAATGATCCAGCGGATATTGGCAATTTGATCTCTGGTTCCTCTGCCTTTTCTAAAACCAGCTTGAACATCTGGAAGTTCACGGTTCACATATTGCTGAAGCCTGGCTTGGAGAATTTTGAGCATTACTTTACTAGCATGTGAGATGAGGGCAATTGTGTGGTAGTTTGAGCATTCTTTGGCATTGCCTTTCTTCGGGATTGGAACAAACACTGACCTTTTCCAGTCCTGTGGCCACTGCTGAGTTTTCCAAATTTGCTGGCATATCGAGTGCAGCACTTTCACAGCATCATCTTTCAGGATTTGAAATAGCTCAACTGTAATTCCATCACCTCCACTAGCTTTGTTCGTAGTGATGCTTTCTAAGGCCCACTTGACTTCACATTCCAAAAAATGAGTACAAAACTTCAATAGATGTTTCTCCAAAGGAGAGATACAAATGACCAACAACCTGAAAAGATGCTCAGTATAACCAATCATTAGGGAAAGGCAAATCAAAACCCCAATGAGATAGCATCTCACACATATTAGAATGGCTACTATATTTTTAAAACAGGGGAAGTAAGTGTCAGCAGGATCTGGAGAAAATGGAACCCTTGTGCACTGTTGATTGAAATTGTGAAGTGGTGCAGCCACATGGAGAACAGTATGACAGTTCTTAGAAAAGTAAAAAATAGGACTGTCATATGATCTGGCAGTCCCACTGTTGGGTATTTATGCTCCCAAATTGAATGTAGGGTCTCTCCAAGGTGACTTTTGTCAATCCATGTTCATAGTAGCGTTATTTACAAGAGCCAAAAACTGGAAGAAACCAAAGCATCCATCCACAGATGAATGGTTAATGAAATATGGTAGATACTACAATGCAATATTATTAGCATTAAAAAGGAAGGACATTCTGGTACATCATACAAGCGGATAAACTTTGAAGACATTATGCGAAGTGTAATAAGCCAGTCACAAAAAGACAAAAAATACTGCATGATTCCACTTATGTGAGATAACTAGAGCAGTCATATTCATAGAGGCAGAAAGTTAAATGGTCGCTGCCAGGGGCTAGGGGCAAAGAGGAATAGGGAATTATTATTCAATAGGTATAGAATTTTAGTTTTGCAAGATGAAGGCATTATGGCCGTGGATGGTGGATAAAATAGCCAAGAATGTTCAGAAATAGTGTTAGAGTGACAGTGAGCTTTTTTCCCACCCACACTGGCTCATCCTCAACAGGATACACAAACATCGTAATTCCTTCTACCCCAGAAAACCTTCCTTTGATCCTATATTCCTGAATAATTGCTCTCACTTTTCTGCTGCAGTTGAGAGCAAAATTTAAAAGACTTGTCAGTACTCGGTGTCGAATACCTGTCTTTCTATTGTCTTCAATTTCCTTCAAATAGACTTTCAATCCACTTCTTCACTGTCAAAACTCCAGACATAGCATCTGTAAAAAACAACCAACCCAGAAGCACTGACTGTACAACACACACAGTAAAATTGATCTGATATAGGAAGGTGTTATAGTCCAGTCATTTCATTAAATCACATCTACTTTTCCCCTTCAATTAGTCAAATGGAATGATCTAGTCAATTTTTTTATCTTTATGATTTTTACTGTTTTCAGAATAAAAATGGGAATAACTTACTAACATTAATTTTAATAAAATTAATATTAATTTAATTTTAATACAAAAATCATTTTAGGTAATTATTAAGCAGTTTTAAAATGATATGCACCTCTTCTTTCACAAATACTTGACTGAATTATTGTAGCAATTGTGAGCAACTGATGGTTCATTTTAACATGAAAGTATATAAACATTTTCATACATCTCTTTTTGTTAAGCATGAGAAAGTTACTTCATGAATGAGGAGGGGAGTTGATGTAAATCTTTATGTAGTGTACTTATTTAAACTTTTAATGATTCCAAGGAATTCTGTGTGATGATTGGAGTGTGCCTTACCCTGGGTCACACCGCTGGGGGCCTCCATTCACTGGAGGCCAAATTCCACACGTGCTGCAAGAAGAGAGACTTTGCTATTGATGGTGGTTCTTTCACACTAAGTGATTATTCAGGATAATCAGGATTTTTGCCCAGTTTTTATTCACTTGTCCAGGGTCCGTGATAACATTTCTTTGCTGGTCTTCATCAAGCTATGTGCTCATTATCTCTTAACCATGCTTTTCCCTTAGCTGAAATCTTCCTTTACATACCTGTCATCTCAGCTGTTGTTTTTGAGAGTGATTCCCCTTATGAGCAGGGTTACTGCATACAGCTGTGTAGCCTGTGCTCTGCACACAGGCTCCCAGCAGAGAGGGCAAGTGAGGCTAAAATCCAGGCGTGCTCTGTCCCCTAAGCCCTGACGGTGGCATGTAAGCACCGGAGAAAGGAAATATTCTTTCTAGTTTTGTTAACTGGAGGCATGCATTTTCTTCATTTGCACAAAGCATTGTAGAGGCTAATAGCAGTCCTGCTTGTGAGAGTTGATCAGAGGAAGAGCCTTTCTTTTGGTGTAGAAGCACAAAGGACAAATACTTGCTTCTTCGGACCCCTTTGCCACTGGGTTGTGGCTCCGCCAGTTGAATGTATTTGCCCTGGACTTTGACTTGGTAACTGGGACAAAGGAGATTCTTCCTGGCAGCTCAGGGGAGGCAACAACATTCCCAGAGGCAGTGGTGATCTCGGTCAGTGTCTAGCGCTGGAGGTGTTGGTGGAGAGACCTCTGTCATTCTGGATCCAGCACTGGGGCAGGGTTTCCTGAGACCAATTCCATGAAGTGATTTTAGCTCTGAGTGTGGAACCTCACTATCCCTGGGCACCTTCCCAAGCCAGTCCTCTGACCTGCCTGGCGTCTCACCAGCTCACCCCAGTTGCTTCTCAATAAATTCTTTTTCTGCTTAAATTACTCAGTCAGTTTCTTTCGCCATGTAACCAGTTTACTGGAGAGTCTGAGCTCAGTGGGATCCTAGCATGAAACCGCTTCATTTTCTTTCTCCAGGTGTGCTTTGATGGAGAATTGTTTTCTGTCCCTTCACAGCATCTTGGGCAGCTCCTGTAGCATTTCAGAGACTTTCAGGTTTTGGAACATCAAGGACAGTATAGTCCACTGTACAGCTTGAATCTCACATCCAGTTTCACACTCCTCCCCTCCCTTGGTCCAGGTGTGACCAGTCATGCAGATGGTCCCACCTAGGGGGTTTGGTCTTTGCTTATCTCTCCCTTCCCCACTTCCTTCTTTTCCTTCATCTTTTGGGTTCATCTTTCCTGTCTCTTTCTGATTGTTGGGTCCTGGAGGCAGGACTGAGGAAGGGACTGACATTGGATCGTCAGTCCTCGGCCTGCAGAGGAGACATCTAGATATGGCAGAAGTAGAGTGCATGCATGGGCTCTTCAGGAAGGCTTGCAGAGAGGCCTCAGTTGCCCAGGCCTCCAGCATGAGTGATTCTTCACAACCCAAGTTCTTCTGCTTTCTGTGCTTTTAGCTCCTGCTCCTCCACTGCAACCTCTCACTAGCAGTCAACTCTTTTAGGCTAGATTGTGACAAAATTGCTTAAGCCTAGCTACCCTCCCGTGGTATCCATTTGGCCCTGAGGGAACCTGAGCATTCTTTTTTAAAGATTGATTATTTTCCAAGCATTCTCATATCATGAAGCAGTGGGAGTAGGAGTTTCACTCTGTTGTCCCTTGATAACACCTTTCCTCCTCTTCTAACACGTGGGCAGAGCTGCTTGCTCTATGTAAGCAGAAGTCTGCCTAGAGGTGGCGATGCCAGCTTCCGCCTCTGGCCAGCACTCCTCAGCTTGTGATTGTTTTCCTTGCCTTCTCGTACTTCTTAAGTTAACTTGCCATAGGGAGGGAAGAAATAGTTCCCTTCCCTCTAATATGGGGAGGAGAAAAATGACCATCTGGGTGGCAACTTCCATACAGCAGGAATTATCAACTCTTCTGGAATTCTTTAGTTTTTTTCCTATGGAGATAAAGGGATAGACATGTGTGTGTGTGTGTGTGTGTGTGTGTGTGTGTGTGTGTGTGTTTGGTGGGGAGGGGAGTGTGTTGTAGTACCTGATAGTGCTATCAGAGCTTGGTTTTCTTTTTAATTATTAAGTTTTTCGAAGGTTGTATCTACATGCATTCTTTTAAATGTGCGTCAATCAGCCTCTATTCTCTTTGTGTCTGAGACTACAGATACAATTCCCAAACAACTGGAAAACCTCCTTCACCATCCTGTTGTACTTGCAATAAGTGCCCTTGCTGATTCACAGTGCTCTGTCATGTATAGTTTTTTTTTTTAATTAATTAATTTGACTGTGATGGTCTTCATTGTGGCATGCAGAATCTTTAGTTGTGGCATGTGAACTCTTAGTTGCAGCATGTGGGATCTTGTTCTCTGACCAGGGATGGAACCCAGGCCCCCTGCATAGGGAGCATGGAGGCTTAGCCACTGGACCACCAGGGAAGTCCTCGTCATATAGAGTTTATTTGTGATTCAGCACCTATTTGCTCTTCCCAATGGCACTCCGATTTACTTTTGGGGCATTTCCTCGCCCTACCTTTTTATGCTCTTAGAGGAATGGTATATCAAATCATCCTTCTCCCATAGAAGTTTCAAGGGCCAGATACTTCATGTTATCCCAGGTCTGGCAAGAGGGAATGCAAAGCCCAAGTTTAGCCAATGGATGCTCTCACTTGTGACTGTGATCTTGAGAGTGTGGCGTGAAGACTCAGTAAAGCATTATTCAAGTTCATTAATCTAGGTGGAAATAGCATGACTAAGCTGTTTCTGCTCTGAGTCTTTGGGACCCTCTAGAGGAAGTCCTACTTGAATTCAAGTTTAGCCTCTTCCAATTTTGTTTTTATTAAGTTAGAGTTGACATTTGTTACTTGAAATAAGAACCTTGACTGACGTAGTGAATACTGATACTGCAGACTAAAGGAAATCACCCCATATCAGCAAATCACACATACCACAGGAAATTTTTTTCTTTCCCCCTGATATTCATCTCATTACCATGGTCACTTTTTCTGTAATTTTCTTTTCATATACAGTTATGAAGATCCTTATTATGAATAGCACTTAGATTTATATATTCCTAATTGGAATAGATTTATTTATTGTGTCAAATGTTACAGTTTTAAAAAGCAAGGTCAGGAAGATGTCAATCTCTTTACTTCTGTCACTTTCTGGCCTTACTATTTGGAAGATGATGTTGTTTTCTGTTGAAAGCCTTCCAAGCATGATACCACATCACACATAGACTTTTACAAGAATATCCTAGATAGCCATGTTGTTGATTCAAGAGCTTTTCCAAGCATAGTGTCACAGCTGGAAATATACCAGTAGTGCTTTTACAAATTGATAGTCCAGATACACTTGAAAGTTTGAAGAGTAATTTAGCACTTAAATAAAACAAAATAAAATGAAAAAGAGCTTAGCTACTCAAGGTGCATCCAAGAGATGTGCATATCACCTTAGGAGTTTGTTAAAATGTAGGCTCCGCCACAGATACTGGATCAGAATTACATGTTAACAAAATTCCTAGCTGTTTAACATGTACATTGACATTTGAGGAGCACTAGAGTATAGAGAATATCAGAGGACATGACATATAGTAAGTGTTGTTTGATGAAACTTGTTCCGATCATATACCTATGAAAATATGAATTTGATTATGATGAAAAATGTACTTCTTCCTGTGGGTCACAGTAAAAAAAAGTTGGAGAGAGTGACATAGGGGAGGTAGCTCAGTAAGGTTCCCTTTATTATAGTCCCATCTCCCAACAACAATTTGGCTTCAGTTCATAGGCAAAAAGTGACCGTGGAAGCTGTGGGAGCTAGCGTCAAACACCAAAGGATCTGGGAGGAGTCTCGCCCACCTGTGCATTGGGTACTAGGCATACAGACCTTGCTCTGGGCTGTGGACTGTAAAGTGGCCTGTGAACCTACTCAGTTCCTCTTAGCTGAGGTCCAAGAGCCCCTGGAGAATACTGCCTTTGACAGTCACCCACTTTTGAGGAAGCTTTTGGAGAAGTCCAAGAGTCCAGTGGGGAAGTTCTAGCACACCACTGGAGGAAAAAATAATCCAAGATTGGACTCATTGGAAAAGATATGAGAAATGGTTTAACTTTATCCATGTCACCCCTCCTTCAGTGTGGTACAGCTCAGTGCCAAAGGAGCCCATGATTACTCCCTTAAGAGAGAGAGAGAGAGAGAGCTTGTGAGGGAGTGCCCGACTTCCCAGCTGAGAAGGATGCTACCAAAGAGACCCACTTCTCTTTAGCCTCATCCAGAGTACTGAATGGTAACCTATATGGGGTGGGGGGCAGTGAGCAGATAGGAAAATGGCAGCCAAGGCTCAAAACAAATCAGAGGGATGCGAAGCTACCAGCAGTCCATTGGGAGGCCTGACTGTCAGCCACTGGGAGGTGTGTTCTGTGAACACAAGTATATTGTTGTCACTAAGTGAGCTTTTAAATCATAGATTTAAAGACGTGATTGAGAGCTCTACAGGGAGGAGGCCATGGCTATAAGAAGTCAATCTTGTTTGCTAAGAAGCAGACCTGCTAGGCTGACTTCACTTTCTTTACTGGAAATATTATCAGACAGGTAAATTGAAGGAATGAGAATACATTTGGATTTATGAGATAATTGAAAAAAGTATCCCATGACATCCTTGTGGGTCAGATGAAGAATGTGGGCTGATGTAATAGAGTTGTAGTGTTTGTAAGTGGTTAAATGACCGTACTATGGGATGAAAAGAACTGTAAATGGAAAATGAAATCCCTATCAGAATATGCCTTTGACTTTCACCTGCTTCCACATGTTTAATAGGTATTTGTTCAAGAGCTTTGTGTCTTGTGATCAAACTTCAAATATATTGATTTTGAACTCCCTTGCCAGTATACTATGATAAGAATTAGCTCCTCCAAGATCTCAACAAGTTCTAAAATGGACTGCATATAGAAAAATAGAATTTCATAGGGCTACATGAATCATTCTAAAAATTACTATGAAAGCTATAACTAATTATATAAGTAATATTTTAAAAAGTCAGACTTAATAACAACCATGAGGAATAATTGAAGTTTTAGTAGATTCTAAATTCTATAGTATAGTTGACAGAATAGTAGAGTCACCAATTAAAAATCCCATTTAATCTTATATGAATAATGCTTATGGTATTCAGAATAAAGGTACTAAAAGTTTCACTCTGATCCAGGTTGTTCAGGCTTTATCTGAAATGCTTTATGTGTTCATTTTGGGTACCACATGTGTATTGCCCAGAGTTCTCAAGCAACAGAAACCAAGTCTATCCAACTCAAGGAAAATAAAAACATACCAAACATGTGAAGGAATTTGTTCAAAGAGTAGCTCCTAGAAATCAAAGGCAAAGAATTTCTCCTTCTGTCCATAAATGGTTAACTAGACTGGTCTTAGGATCCTGCTTTGAACAACTGAAGTGAAAGCAGCTCTTTTTAGACCCTGGGCAAGAAGATTGTGGTCCCAAAGGAAAAATAAGCAAATGAGGTGAACCCTAGGATTACTCTGGCTTTCTGACTAGAGGTATTTCCTGGACCGCAGCGCAGGTGAGCACAGGAGACAGACACTGGAATTCAGAGGGGCTGAGGTGGCTGGAATTTGGAGAGCAGTGTACTAAAGAGGAGAGAACTAAACCAAGAAAAACCTCCATAAACTTGCATAGGGTCCTTCTGTTGCTGAATAATAACCCAGGATGAATAGGGTGAGACTGTACAAGACAGGTACACACCCATCAAGAAGCTGTAAGCTGAACAATTCCCAGAGACCTCGAGGGACTTTTAAACAGAGTGAAGGGTAAGTAGTCTTCGGTGAACATCTAGGGACATTCAGTAGAGATCCCAGAAAGGTCACACCTTATAATGTACCAAGTGAAAATGAAAGTTGCTCAGCCATGTCCGACTCATTGCGGCCCCATGGACTGTAGCCTGCTAGGCTCCTCTGTCCATGGAATTCTCTAGGCCAGAATACAGGGAAGCTGTTCCCTTCTCTGGGGTATCTTCCCAACCCAGGGATCAAACTCAGGTCTCCCACATGGTAGGCGAATTCTTTATCATCTGAGCCACAGGGAAGCCCAAGAATACTGAAATGAGTAGCCTATCCCTTTTCCAGGGGATCTTCCCAACCCAGGAATCGAACCGGGGTCTCCTGCATTGAAGGTGGATTCTTTACCAGCTGAGCTACCAGGTAAGCCCATTAATGGGTCAGTCTGGGTCCAGTTAAGAGATAGAAACCACACTGGGTTAAACGGAGCGGGGCGGGGGAGTTCATGTAATAAATTATTAACTCTGGTGAAAAGTGACTATTAGATATGATAATTCTGTCTGGTGTTCTAGGGCTGACAAAGTGCTTAAGAAAGGACAAAACTGGAAGGGGTTCAGACCTCATTGGAGAAGGTATAGTTCAATCCACTGGTGAGCACAGAAGTTTGCTGGGTTGCCCAGGCTGGAGCTATTCTACCATCTCTAAGCCATCAAAAAGCAACCCTCTGTAGTGCTGGTAAAACACTGGTGATTAGTGACAGGTGGGGCTTCCCTGGTGGCTCAGTGGTAAAGCATTCCTGCTAATGCAGGAGATGTGAGTGCTGCACCCTCTACAACTCCCTGCACTGCTTGCCTGTGAACTAGAAAGCATCCACTGAGCTGCTGCTCACTGTCCAGGTCCCTGTGTGGCTCATTGTGGTGCAAAGTGTTGCCATAGGAATACTACTCCCCCTGCATGCCCATACTGTTGTTCTTGTGTTAGCTGCCAAGTTGTGTCCAACTCTTTTGCGACCCCATGGACTGTAGCCCGTGACTAAAGCCCATGACTGTAGTCCATGACTAAAGAGGCAATTGGAGTACCAGTGTGGGCAGGAGGCTTTAGAGTGATGATATAAGCAGAAGACCTTCAGGGCACTATCTTTACAGAGAGGGCTACAGGACATTTATCACTATGCTAAAATGGGGCTATGAGGTCCATTGAATAGATCAAAATATTAATGAATCTTTTGCTTAACAAAGAGTCACAAGAAAATAAAAAATATAGACCAATATTCTTTCTGAATATAGACACACCTGAATAAAATTTTAGCAAATCAAATCCAATAGTACACAAAACCTGTAATACACGTTGGCCAAGTAGGCTTTAACCCAGGAAGGCAAGGCAGTTTTAACAATCAATTCAATTAACGAGATAAAGGAGGAAAACCATACAGTCATTTCAGTTGATGCAGAAAAAATTTTTGATGAAATTCAACAGTCATTTATGGTAGAAACTTTTAGTGAAGGGATTTTTCAACCAATAAAGGGTGTCTATGAAAAGCCTACAGCTAACATCCTACCTCCTGGTGAAAGACTGTTTATTTTTGCTCTAAGATGGAGAACAAGGCAAAGATTTTAACTTTTATCAACATTAACATCTTATTCAACATTGTCCTAGGCATCCTATCCAGAGCAATAAAACAAGAAAGAGTAAATAAAGTAGCAAAATTGTATTTACTTGTATGTAGGAAATCCTAAAGAATTTTAGAAAAACTGCTAGAACTAACCAGTAAATTTAGTCAGGTTGCAACATATGAAGCTATTGTACAAAATTCCATTGTATTTCTCCATGTTAGCAACAAACAGTTAAACATTGAAATTCAAAAACAAGTCTGTTGACAGTAGCACCAAAAATTTAAAAATATTTAGGGATAAATTTTTTAAAATATGTGAAAAACTGGCATGCTGAAAACTAAAATATTGCTGAGAGATGTTAAAAATGATCTAAATTAATGGAGCGATACAACGTGTTTATAGATTAGAGGAGTCAACTAACATGTCAGTTCTTTTTGAAGTTATCAATATATTCAAGGCATTCTCAAAGTGAGTTTTTAAACACTGACAAGCTAATTCTGCAATTCACGTAGGAGATTTAAAAATACCCCAAATTTAGGAAAGCCAAGTAAATCTTGGGGAAAAAGGGAAGAAGTTGGAAATCAAAGTCTTATTATGTTGTAGCTGTTCATTCACTAAGTCGTGTCCAACTGTCTGTGACCCCATGGACTGCAGCACACCAGGCTTCCCTGTCCTTTACTGTCTTCTGGAGTTTGTTCAGATTCATGTCCATTGAGTCAGTGATGCTGTCTAACGATCTTATCCTCTGCTTCCCCCTTCTCCTTTTGCCTTCAATCTTTCTCAGCATCAGAGTCTTTTCCATTGCGTTGGCTCTTCACATCAGGTGGCCAAAGTACTGGAGCTTCTGCTTCAGTATCAGTCATTCCAATGAATATTCAGGGGTGATTTCCTTTAGGATGCACTGATTTGATTTCCTTGCAATCCAAAGGACTCTCAAGAGTCTTTTCCAGCACCACAGTTTGAAAGCATGAATTCTTCAGCACTCAGCCTTCTTTATGGTCCAACTTTCACATCCACACATGACTACTGGAAAAACCATAGCTTTGACTAGACGGACCTGTGTTGGTAAAGTGATGTCTCTGCATTTGAATATGCTATCTAGGTTTGTCATAGCTTTTCTTCCAAGGAGCAAGCGTCTTTTAATTTCACCACCTGCAGTGATTTTGGAGCCCAAGAAAATAGTCTCTCACTGTTTCCATTGTTTCCCCATCTATTTGCCATGGAATGATGGGACCAGATGCCCTGATCTTAGTTTTTTGAATATTGAGTTTTAAGCCAGCTTTTTCACTCTCCTCTTTCACCCTCATCAAGAAGCTCTTTAGTTCCTCTTCACTTTCTGCCATCAGGGTGGTATCATCTACATATTTGAGGTTGTTGATAATTCTCCTGGCAATCTTGATTCCAGCTTGTGCCTCATCTAGCCTGGCATTTCTCATGATGTACTCTGCATAGAAGTTAAATAAGCAGAGTGACAATATACAGCCTTGATGTACTCCTTTCCCAATTTTGAACCAGTCCATTGTTCCATGTCCGGTTCTAAATGTTGCTTCTTGACCAGCATACAGGTATCTCAAGAGGCAGGTAAGGTGGTCTGGTATTCCCATCTCTTTGTGAATTTTCCATAGTTTGTTGTGGTCCACATACCCAAAGGCTGTAGGGTGGTCAGGGAAGCAGAGGTAGATGGAGCAGACCTAAACATAACAGCTAAAACTATAAATTTTAGAAGAAATAGTGGGAGAAAATCTTCATGACCTTGGGGTAAGCAAAGATCTCTTAGATAAAACATGGAAAACACAGCTATAAAAGAAATAACTGATAAATTAGACTTTGTCAAAATAAAAAAAAAAACCCTGTTGTTTGAAAGAAACATTGAGAAATTAAAAGGCAAGAGACAAACTGAAACAGTATATTTGTTGTACACATATATGACAAACGCCTGATATTCAGACTATGTGGAGAATTCATACAACAGCAAGAACACAAACAATCTGATTAAAACTTGGACAAGAAGCTTTGGATACTTCATCAAAGAACTAACGGAATGCAAGCACGTGAAAAGGTGGCAAACATCTTTGTTCACCATCATTAGTCATTTCTTGTTCTTATTTAATCTCTAAGTCATGTCAGACTCTTTGCGACCCCCTGGAATATAGCTTGCCAGGCTCCTCTGTCCATGGGATTTCCCAGGCTAGAATACTGGAGTGCGTTGCCATTTCCTACCCCCAAGAAATCTTTCTGACCCAGGGTTCAAACCCCCTGTCTTTTGCATCTTCTGCATTAGCAGATTCTTTACCACTTTGCCACCTGGGAAGATCATTAGCCATTAGGGAAATGCAAATTAAAGCCATAATGAGATACTACAATATACTTAATGGAATGGCTAAAATAAAAAGACAGACAATACTAAGTGTTGATGATAATGTGGAGCAACTGTCATACATTGCTATTGGGAATGTAAAGTGATGCATTAACTTTGGAAAACAGTTAATCTCTATTATATATGTAAACACACACTTACTGTATAATCCAGTAATTCCACTCCTGTGAAATAAGAGCGATAACAACATATGTCCAAAAAACTTTTACACGAAAGTTCCTAGCTGCTTTCTTTATTATAAACCTAAATTGAAAACATTTGGTGAATGGGCAAATGGCAGTATATCCATACAATGGAATAATACTCACCAATAAAGAGAAAGCAATCTACTTTTACAAACTATTGTGATGAATTTCAGAAACATTATGCTGAGTGAAGAAGTCAGACATAAAGGAATACATATTATATGATTCCATTGTAGAAGGACCTTCTACAATGGAAGGAAAGACAAATCTATAGCTATAGAAAGCAGTTGAGTGGGTCAGGGATAACATGAGGTGGGTAACTGAATTCAAAGGGGGTAAAAGAGAACTTTCTGGGAATAACTGTTCATTATCTTGATTGTGGTAGTGGTTCCATGGGTGTGTACATTATTCAAAACTTCTCAAACTCTATCTTTGATATGACAGCAGTATATTGAATGTAAATCATATCTCAATAAAATTAATTTAAAAAAATCAAAGGAAGTGGAGTAACCAGGTTTTATAAAGCATAAAGCAGGGAGCTTTGGAGTATAAATGACATGCCCTAATGGCCAGTTTCTAGAACACTGTCATATGGATCAATCAACACTAGATTTATTCTTCCTTGTGCTGCTCTGGTCAGAGTTAGTATTCCTGGCAGAGAAGGTCTGAGGGGACTAGCTTAGGTCAGGTCCCCATTCTTGGACTCAGAAAAGCTGGACCATCCTGAATGACCTTCCCATCCAGAATGCCCTAAATGTGGCAGGGGTGGTCCCTCAAGAAAAAGGAAGGAAGCTACTGTTAACCAGAAGAAAGGGTGATGTTATCTGGTAAAGAAACAAACAGAAGCAGTCTTCCACTGTTTATTTCCAGGGATGACCAAGAGAATAGTGAGGGGCTTCAAATATACATGCTCTTTCATTCCATTCAAGTATAACTTTGAGCATGGACTGTTTGCCCTGTACTGTTACTGACTGGGGTCACATATATGTTTGAGGTCTTTCTAAAAAGAGTTTATATTAATGTAAGGAACAGGAGTGGCTCATCTGGTGTGAATATGGAGCACAAGTCTTTTGGGGAGTGGGGAGGATAGAATTCAGCTTAATATTGAAAAAAAAAAAAAGCTAACAACTTTCCATGGATAAGAAGTGTGTATCTTCTCAGATTGTTCTCATGCAGGTTAATTGTTTCCTAAGAAAGAGGATGGTGATCAGAGAAGGAGATTCCAAAATTCATGTCTCCCCAAATACACAGATGGGGAAAAAGCCTTTTCATCGTTTTCACTTTCCGTCATTGGGTCTCCTGGGGTCTCCCTGGAGAGTCAGCAGAGGGAGCCATTCCCCAAGAAATCTCCGCCCGGAAAGTCTTAGCTGGCCTGGAGGGATTTTGCTGCTGGCCGGTGGAGTTCTCTTGCCGATCCGCCTCCGTAAATCGGACTCCCTCACCCCACGCCCCACCTCTCCAACCACTTTGTTGCTGCAGCGCACACTTTTGTACTGTTAGGTCACTCCTCCCTTCTCTGTCCCGCGGTTGCGCTCCCTCCCTGGCACCGCTGGGGACGTGCCATCCACTCCTGCTGGTTGCTCGGGTGTTGTTCCGACTCCCCCCAATCTTCACAGGGGGTCACGAACACCCCTGGGGACTTTGACACTGGGGCCGTGAGAGTGAACTGGGGCTCAGACGGGCACCCTCTCCGCTACCCCTTGGTAACCCCACGAGGTAGCCCCAAGGTGTGCCAGTTTTGTAGTCAGACTATTGGCGGAGTCTCTCCGGGCGGTGGAAGCCGCTCAGGACAGGGATAGCCCGCGATCGGGGCGCAGGAACGGGCCGGGAGGATCCTGCAGGTCACACTAGGGACTGCCCGCCGCGCCAAGCGACGCCCCCCCCCCCCCCCCCCCCCTAGCAGCAGTCTGTCCCGCGGCAGCAGCTGCAGCAGCGGCAACTGCTCGCATCCCGCGCGGGGCTCGGGTTACTCCCCTCCTCCTTCAGCATCTCGGGCCAGACGGAGAAAACCTGACTCAAGTTTGCAGCGAGTACTTTCTCGGTGCGCAAATCCGGGGGTCTGGAAACGCGTGGAGACCCGTCTTCTTTCCCGAGCCTCTAAGCCTGAACGAAGACTCTGAAGTATCGCTCTTTTGGGGACGCTGCTCGGAACCGAACTGCGCCTTTTGGAACAGATTCTGTTTCTCCGCTGGCGCTGCGTGAAAACCCGGGGGAAAGTGTTGCATTGTGAATCTCAGGATCTCCGGTAAGAGTTGGGCAAACTCCCTTCTGGCAGCCGCTGGACCTTGGCCAGATGGGGGGCAGATTTTCCTCAGCCAGGATACCCCGGGTGCCCCGTGAGGTGGGGTGAGATGGGCTCGGTCTGGCTTGTTTACTGGTTTCCAGGGTTTATTGTTAGTGTTTGGATTTGGTCCTGTACTGGGAGCTGGGTACAAATTCTTGGAGTATTTTTCGTGAGATGCCCCCGTTATGCATTTTATTTTGCATAATTTCTGCCCTTGTGTTTCCTTGTTTGTGTTGATTCTCTGTTGACCAGAGTCATAGATGTGTGTAGGGAGATTTGGGGAGACTGGGACTGAAACAGTTTTGGTGGGGTCCTTGCTCTCAGATCCACTTTGCTTCTCCTCTGGGATCTTGTTGTCTAAACTTCTCTTTCTCCAGGACTTGATATTCAGATTGTGCGGTCAGACTGGGATGTTCCCTCCTCCTGTGCTCTCACTGTCTTTTAGGGGGCATCAGGATCACAGGCTGGGTGACTTAAACTGAAGGTGTCTCTTACCTGTTTGAATACCTGGTACCTCAGGGGATGTTGGGAAGGGTGGTTCTTCCAGCCATGTGTGAAAGTGTTAGTGGCTCAGTCGTGTCTGGCTCTTTTGCCACTTCATGGACTGTAGCCTGCCAGGCTTCTCTGTCCATGGGATTCTTCAGACAAGAATATTGGAGTGGGATGCCATTTCCTCCTCTAGTATAGTTTCCATGGAAAGATCTATCTCCTGTTGGTATTTTCAATTCCTTGGATCTAAGACTTTTACCCCTGGTTTACGAAAGTATTTTGTCTTTCTTTCTGGAAATGAGTGATACCACTGAGTAAATGAAATGTAGTGACATCTTTGATACTTCCTTAGAAAATATCCCCACAGGAGAATCCAAATTCTTCAGGGGAGAGTTAAAGTTTGAGATTTATTAGTCCTAAAGTGGGCTTCCCTGGCGTTTCTCCTTTATATTCTGAGCCTCACTTTGTGTATAGTCTTCACTGTATGTGATATTTCACTTCTTATGGATGAAAAGACTAGGACTAGATCATTTTTCTGATGTGAATGCTCCAAGAGGTCAGCTTGCAGGGTACTTTTTGCTGTCCTGCTCTGAGGTCAGAGTGTTCAACAGAGGGGATGCTCTGGGACCAGGGGGCCTAGGGGAAACTGCTAACTCTGCCACTATCCAGTTGTATGATTTTGGGTATTGCTTAACCTTTTTCTCCTCATCTGCAAAATCAGAAAAATAACAATGCTCATACCAGAGGGTAGTTCAAAGGATTGAATAAGTTAATGTGTGTGTGGAATGCTAACATGCCTGGGAATAGTAAGCACATATTAGCTGTTATTAGCATCATCATCATTTTTATTCTAACATTATTAACTCATATCGTGATGATATAGTTTTTGTTAACTATCAGTAAGTGTTAGCCATTCTTTCTGTTTGAATGAGCTTTGAAAACTGTGCTCATCTAGGCTACACTCCCACCTAGAATGTGCTGCATTGTCAAACTTTGCTCAGACATAGTCTTTATATTGCTTGCTGCTGGGGCCTGTTTAGAGGAAAGGTGCATATTGCAGGGCTGGGATTTGTAGGGGACGGGTCATGGTTGAGTGTCAAAAGGTGCTTGGGACAGGTTAGCAGGTGGGAAGTCTACACTCAGTTTACAACCTGTAAACTATAGCGCCTTAGAAACTTGTTGCTTTACTATGCCTCCTTAAACCTATTTTTTTTATAGTTCAAATCATTTGTTCAATAAATATTTATCAAGCATCTATTACAGTTCAAGCGCTGTTCTAGGTTCTATATTATTTAAATTTGTGTGCTTCATTTTAGAAATGGAAATGCACAAGTATTTGCTTTATGCCTACCCCTTCCCCAGACACACACACAGACATGTTTAGAACTTCATGTGGCATTATCACTCTATAAATTAGTCCCCAGCACTCTTTAGCTCTAATTATTTCAATACCTGCTAAAATGAAGAGCCTATATCGCTGAGGGATTGAACAAAATATGCAGTATAACCTTTAGCAGGACGCTTTTCCCATCAGCTTCATCATGTGTGGGGAGGTAGGGAAAGAGCTGTGTAATCTCTGGTGTTCCTCTGGCTCTAACATCCTTAAATTAGCTGCCTTAGTTCATTGGTGGTTGTTTTTTGAATATCCTCTTTTTCTTTAACATTTGTTTTAGGTTCATGAATTATGTCACTTACTTCATTGCATGTCAGTCAAAGTGAATAATGACACTGCTAATAAAAAAGGAAAAGCAATTGACTCTGCTTGTATTTCATCAGCTATTCTCAGATGTATATCAAAAACATAGAGGAGGACTTGTTAAAAGTATTAGATGGATCTGTGAGAAACTGCTAAAATTTGACCATTTTTGACCCCAGTAAAATTGTGATTTCATGTATTTCTACTGAATATAAATCCTTACTCCCTCTACTTGGATTCAGGTGCAATAAGTCCTGGGTGAGATGTGGAAAGTCTGCAGTTTTACAAGTTCCCAAGTTTGCATGTTCTCATTTAGCAGTCACGGATTTGCTTTCCTCATGATTGTTTAATAGCGTTATTTGTAAAATACACATCTGATCGTGTCATTCCCATATTTAATAATCTTTGGCAATTCCTCAGTTAGTGTCATCAGTGTCACCTGGGTACTTATTGAAAAATGCAGGTTCTGGAGCATGTAAGGGCCAGAAATCTGCGTTTGAGCAGATCCCCAAATGAATCTGGTAGAGGTGATCTCAAATCACATTTGGAGAAACACTGACTTATGGCATAAAGCCTAACCTCTTAACACCATACGTAAGACCAACTTTGCATCATCTTCTCAGGGTTACTTCTCTGCTACCCTGTTCTTCAGCCTTTCAGCCCCGTTGATGTTGATCTTGTTACTATTTCTTAAAGAATGCATTGCCTCATTCTCTCCTCACTGAGCTGGCTGTGTATGCTTTTCCCTCTGCAGGAAATGTCTTTGCTCCTCTTTTTGGTCTAACTAACTTCTTACGACCTACTCATCCTTCAAGATGCAGTTTAATTAAGACCTTTCCTGTGAAGCTTTCCCTAGTTCTTTCGCATTAACAGTGGTATCTCATGGGATCCCTATTCTGCTTTGTGGATAATTTTAATATAGCATCTATCACACTGTATCATACTATCAACTCTGTTTGTTACCTGAATTTTTTTCCAGCTGATTGGTGAGTTTATCATTCCTTCTTCTGAGCCTCTATCCAAATGACTGGCACGTAGTAGTTAACCTAAAAAATGCCTAAAGAATGTGGAGGAAGAATGAATGAATGAGTGCATTTGACTTTTTATTGACACACCAAGTGTTTGGGTTACTCACTAGGTACATACTTAGGATTGTGGACAGGCCTTTCAAGAATTTACAGTTTGGCTAGACAGAGTCTACAAAGTTAATAACATAGAGTGGAAAAAGGACAAGACAGAATATCCTAAGAAGACTTATGAAACACCAGATGCCACCGAATTAACGTTGTAAGTTCAAAACTATATCCGTAGTATGATTCAAGAGCTGAATTTATCATACCTTTGGGATAGTTTTGGTTGTGAATGTCAGGAGACTGTAGTGGTTTACCCTGTGCTTTTTAGTTTATAGAACACCTTTCCATTTGTTTTTATATTTGATCAGAAACGTGATGACTCATTCAATATTGTTTTTCCTACTTGACTAGAGTAGGCTGCAGTCCTAAAAATAGGTCCAAAGGTTGTGCAAAGCCTTACATGTTATAAAGGATGCTGGGCCTAGAGAGAAAAGCACATTATAAATTTTTAATTACATCTTGTCACTTAAGACACACTATTTAGTGTTTTCTTCTTTAATTTTTCTTTTTTTTAAGTGTTCTATAATTTTGATATTTCCTCCTATTTGAGTCCCAGTTAACTTGTTCAAATTAAATAAGTATCTGATTCAGACTGAAGATTTGCCTTTTGGGGCATGCCTAATAACTTCCATCTTCATTTCACATTTTAAGTTTATGAGACAAAGTCTTCTTATAATTATGATTATTTTTAAAATATTTTCATTTCCCACTCATTTTTTGTAATAATGGAAATATGTAATACTGTTTTAACAAATGAACAAATTGCAGGGTAATGACAAAGATGGTAATGCTTCAAAAATTGAACTTGTAGCTCATGGGCAGCATCACCATAAAATAAACAACAAAGCAATGTTCATTCATAGGTTGATGTAAGAGATTTCCAATGACATAGAGCAGGAAGGTAGGAACATTAATGAATTAAGTGCAAATGTCCAGATTGTTTGGACTTCAAACAAAGCAATATTAAGAACTGCCTTGGCTCTTATTTTCTCAAGGATGTGTACCCAGTATTTTGTTCAAAATATTAACTTAGCTTTAAGAATTAAAACAAGATTCACTGGCTTCTGTTGATTTGTCTTCTTTTTCAATTGTGTCCAGTATGAACTTTTTCTACCTTAATTTAAGCTTGCATCTGGTTGTACTTTCATAAGTCTCTTAACTGATCTCCTAGTCTCTTTACTCATTCACTCATTTATTCTCTCTCTCTGAATTTCCCAAGACTTTATATTTATCTTGACTCCCTTTTCTTCCCAATTTAAGATTATTTTTCACTATAATCATTCTCCTTTTCAAAATAGTTTTCGCAGAAGATTAATTTATAGCAGTTCATAAAAGGATTTCTTATACTATCGGGAAAAACTAAGATGCAAACCAGTGTTATTCTCCTTGATACAACTTTATTTGTAAAACCGCAGGTCACCGTGTGGCTTCTATTTGATGACGTATACTTTGTGCCATTAACCAGTCTGAAAAGTGTGAATGTGATAATATATCCTGTCATTATGGATGTTCATTACTAGTGATTTCCTCTCTTGTTTCATTTTCAGTGATTTATACTCCTAGATAAAGAAACTATGTAAAGCATTTTAACCTCTTCAATTTCCTATTCAGAGGGCAATAAATGGTACCATCCCCCTCTTCCCAAGACAAAGAAACAGTATTTCAGTATAGAAAGCTTCACCTTGACATATATGTGCACAGGATATCAGCATCTGTTAAAAACATCTTTGGGAGCAAGGAGGCCCCATCTAGAGGGTGACTGAACACCTTGTCCTTGGCATCCTGGCCGAGCTGGCTGACCTGCATAGACTGGCTTCGTTCTAAAACCTCACCACAGATGATCATTCCCATGAAGAGTCTTTTAAATACCTTCTAGTAAGGGATCATGCTTGTCTTAAAAAAAAAAAAATGGCAAATTGAAAATCAAACCCCACAAATTTAGTTTGTTTCACACAGAACAAAATAAAAGCATGAAATCTTTGTTTTGGGTCTAGAGAATTAATTCTACAATCAAGACGAAAAATTTCAATTATCTATTCCCATTGATATTTTGTGAAGGATACTTCATTTTTTTCTTGTTTTTTTTCCACAAGGAATCAGTGATAAGATATGACTTTTGTTCTGTAAGAAAGTAATTAGAGTGAGTTTTATTTTGGCTCCATCAGATGTGTGTTTGGTGTATATAGGACAGAGGGATACACACTATGCGCAAGTACCAAGATGCTCGCCTCAAAAAATATATATTAAAAAACTGCTGTGACGGTGTAAGGCTGGGTGTAGTGAGGGCCTGGGGTGCAGTTCTGAGAGCGGCTCTGAGGGCTCATCCTTGAGAGAGGGCTGTGTGCTCACCAGAGGCGTCCTGACAGTGTGGGGCCTTTTTTCTTTTTTTATAAATTAATTAATTTATTTTAGTTGGGGGCTAATTACTTTACAATATTGTAGTGGTTTTTGCTATACATTGACATGAACCAGCCATGGGTTTACATGTGTTCCCCATCCTGAACCCCCCTTCCACCTCCCATCCCTCTGGGTTATCCCATTGCTCCATTGAACCTAGAATGGCATTCTGTTTCACATATGATAATATACATGTTTCAATGCTATTCTCTCAGATCGTCCCACCCTCACCTTCTCCCACAGAGTCCATAAGACTGTTTTATGCATCTGTGTCTCTTTTTCTGTCTTGCATACAGTGTTATCATTACCATCTTTCAAATTCCATATATATATGCATTAGTGTGGGGCCTTGAAGGAGAGAGGACTTGAGTGAATGAGGCATTTTAGACAGGGAAATGTAAACACATGGATGCATGAATTTGTAAGACATCTTTAAGCAATAGTGACTAAACCATTCCATAGGAGTAATGAGTTAACATTTGAGAATTGTTTTATGACAACCACATCTGGGACTATAGGACTAGATTCTGTCTGCTCCCACAGCACTTATGTGCGTTAAAAGGGCCCCTCATATTATACTGCAATTATTTTATTATATAAACCCAATGTGGTTTGGGGCACCCAATTGAGAGTCAAGTACAAATTGAGCCCCTGTTCCATGAGAAGGTATGAAACGAGAAAACCATTCTTTCAGCCATTGTAGAGCTTCTTCAGGGGTGTGCATGGAGACAGGACTTAAGTTTCTTCTAACATCATCTAGATCTGAATTGATATTTTCCTTTAAGAAGTTTAATTTAGAGATAACCTTGCCACACTGCTGTACTGTCTTTTTAGCATGAGGTCATCAGCCCAACCATGGATATCACTTCATATCTCCTTCATTTCATACAATATCACCAAACATTCAACTCTTAGTGGCTGACTTTTAAGGCTTAAAACTAGGGAGGAAATTCCCATCTTAAAACTTTGAACTAAATATGCAACATGCTTGTTTTTTGTCATCTGTCCGTCCCGCCACTGGAACTTTCTCACCATTCATCCTTTGCTGAAGGTGCAGCCTCTGCCAGGTTGCTTCAGCACCTCCTTTAATTCTCCCCTTACCTGCCTCTTTTTCCTCATTGCTGTTCCTACCCCCAGCTTCCTATTATCTTCTCAACAGTCATTATTATTAGTTTTTAACTTTCCTGTCTCATTCCCCACGTTACTTAGTGCCCTCATTTTTCTCATCTCGCTCCTCGCAGTCATTTCTCCTGACATGAAGATTGGGTCACCACAGTGTGAAGTACATGCCCTTTCAATATCCTCTCATCTCCTGTGTGTTCCTTGAACAGATAGGTGTGCAAAATCAGGCCATCAGCGAGGTGAGAAATGCTTGAGGCCTCTGCTTTCAAACTTTAGGAGCATAAGAATCACTGGCTGATACTGTCTTACCTCTAGTTTTGATTTAGTAGGTGTGCAGTGGAGCTCAGGGCTGGGTATTTTTTAGTATTGTAGACATCCTCAATGGCTCAGTGGCAAAGAGTCCGCCTGCAATGCAGAAGATACAGGAGATGTGAGTTTGATCCCTGGGTCAGTAAGATCCTTTGGAGGGGGAAATGGCAACCCACTCCAGTATTCTTGCCTGGAGAATCCCATGGACAGAGTGGGAAATGGCAACCCACTCCAGTATTCTTGCCTGGAGAATCCCATGGACAGAGGAACCTGGCAGACTACAGTCTGTAGGGTTGCAAAGAGTCAGACACGACTGAGCACACACTGGCAGGCAGGTGTGCAGTGGGGCCCCAGGCTGTGTATTTTTTAGAATACGTGCTGCCAAATTGAGCCCTGGGGATGGGTGTTTCTGACAGGGTCTTCTGACACAGGTGGTCTGTGTGTACACTAATAATCCTCATTAGGGCTCTATTGCTCCAAAGGCACAAATATTCTTTCCTTTTCTCTTCATTTCTAATATTTAGTGACTTGGTCAGAGGGGGTCGGAGAGAATAGCTGGTCTGTGAGAACCCGTGCCTCTCCGTCTCTGCTTGGAGGGACAATGGCTGTAACACAACACTGTTCATGTGACAGCCGGAGAAAGGAGCCCATTGTTCAGGGCTTGGCTGATGCTCCATTCCTCTCTGGCCAGCCATCCAACTGAGCTTGGTAGCCCCAAGGAAACAGACACACTTGAATCAGAGAGACAAAGAAAGGAGGTCAAGGCCTTCCGCAGTTAAACTACTTGCAGCAATGTGTCAGATGTAGGATTTGGGAAAGAAGAGGGTAATTTTGCGGAAGCATCATTAATCTGCTGGTTTGGGGGTATGAGACATGGCATTAAGATCATCTCAGGTGGTGCGGTGGTAAAGAATTTGCCTGCCAATGCAGGAGACACGGGAGATGCAGTTTTGATCCCTGGGTCAGGAAGATCCCCTGGAGAAGGAACTGGCAACCCACTCCAGTATTCTTGCCTGGGAAATCCCATGGACAGAGGAGCCTGGAGGGCTACAGTCCATGGGGTCACAAAGAGTCTGACATGACTGAGCAACTGGACACACATGACATGGCACTAAAGGGACACAAGTCTGTTAGAACCCCCAACTGATATCTGGCCAAAGAAGAGTTGTTTCCTGCTACACCCAGTGACTTCTCTTATGGAAAGATTTTATTATTGATTTTAAAAATGTGAAGTGTTCCTCAGTCCATGATAGGCAAAGGTTCATTTCTGGGCCTCTTTTCCCCAGCTTCATCAAAGACAAGAATCTGATCCAACCTAAATCAAGGCCTGTGATCTCAGAGAATGATTCTTTGTTCTGTGGTATGATCACCATGTGTATGATGTATTAAAATTTTCTCTCCAAGTCTAGACTCAGATATTAAACTAATATCTGATTAATATTAAACTAATATCAGCTTCTAAACTAGAAGCTGAGAATCTTGTGAGATTGAAATACAGTTAAATGCATTAGAAAATTATTGATATGTTAGAACAGTTATGAGGTTGGGGGACTCCCCAGAAGTTAGGTAGATACCATTTCTCACCCCCAACTTCCAGACTGGATTCTTGCCCTGAAGGGAAAGGGTTGTAAACTTCCTGTAAAGATCTAATCCAGAGCCTGACAATTGGGTACATTCTTTGCATCAGAAAAAGATTCAAACTCAAGGTCATAGCCTCAGGAAAGATCATGGACTTTTCACACAGGATTGTTCTTTTAGTCTGATATATGAAAAAGTATGTCATTCATTCAGCCTTTGCCTCTGGGTTTCTTTTAAAGGGAAACTCAGTCCCTTGTTCCTGGGGATATTTGTAGGTGGCTATTTTTTTTTTTTTTTTCCCCACTTAGGCAAAGAGTACAGCCTTGAGTGAGGCTGAATGGCAGAAGCCTTTCCTGGATGTGATGGGTTGTGGAGAGCCCATTTACACAGTGTTCAGGCAGCTGCTGCTCAGTGGCTGTAGGAATCCTTTTGTGTCTGAGATAAGAGGTTTTCTGACTGGGAGTATCAGGCTAAAGGAGGCTGGTACCCAGGAGAAAGCAATACGTGACTCGCTTGAGGTCACTTAGAGCTTCTTGTAATTGAGTCCATCACGGCACCTTGATTACAGACTATCATCGTGAGTCCATTAAAGGAGGAGAAGCAAGTGGATTGCAGAGAGGCAAGTGGTTTATTTATTCCTGTTTCCACTCCCCCACCCCCTTGCAGTTTGTTTATCCTTTACTAAGTGGATATTTGGTTTTTTACCAAGGATAGAGATGCCTTTGAAGTGGAGAAGGGGAAGAGGAGACTGTTCTTTGCAGGTGGCAGAAGAATTGTATTCAACACGCTCCTGATTAGTTAATTAATTCTCAATTCGTTGTCATTAGGCCTGTTAATTTGGCTCCATTCCTGTGATTTAGAGAGGCTCGCCCCTCAGTACTGCGAGGGATGCGTACTGTGCTCTGCTTGAAGTTCTGTGTTGATGCTGCTTGTGCTGAAAAAATACAGCAGTGATGTGCTCATGTCCTAAGGAGGACATTTGATGCTAAATGCACTTTTTAGGCACAGGGTGCTTGCTGAGACTTATTTTTGTGTTAGGATTAAAGCTCTGGCCAAGGAGGGCTTCTGAAATGCTCATATTGTTCTGTTTAATCTGTTGTTGTTCAGTCACTAAGTTGTGTCTGACTCTTTGCAACCCTGTGAACTGCAGCACGCCCGGCTTCCCTGTCGTTCACTATCTCTTGGACTTAGATCAAACTCACTTCTGGTATCATATCTTTTTGCCTTTTCATACTTTTGATGGGGTTCTCGAGGCAAGAATACTGACGTGGTTTGCCATTCTCTTCTCCAGTGGACCCTGTTTTGTCAGAACTCTCCATCATGACCCATGCATCTTGGGTGGCCCTGCATGGCATGGCTCATAGCGTCACTGAGTTACACAGGACTGTGATCCATGTGATCATTTTGGTTAGCTTTCTGTGGTTGTGGGTTTTGTTCTGGAGGTATGGGATTATAGTTCTTGCTTCTTCTGTCTGCCCTCTGATGCATAAAGATAAGAGACTTTTGTAAGCTTCCTAATGGGAGGGACTGGCTGTGGGGAAAACTGGGTCTTGCTCTGGTGGGCAGGGCCATGCTCACCTAAAAAGTGAAACTGTTAGTCACTCGTTGTGTCTGACTGTTTGTGACCATGGAGCCCACCAGGCTTCTCTGTCCATGGAATTCTTCAGACAAGAATACTGGAGTGGGTTGCCATTCTCTTCTCTTGGAGATCTTCCTGACCCACGGATTGAACCCAGGTCTCCAGCATTGCAGGCAGATTCTTTACCCTCTGAGCCACCTGGAAAAGCCCCTTGGGGGCAGGGTAAATGGATGTGTTCAGTTGATGAAAATGTTTTGAGCTATTTAATTTTGATTTGTATACATTTGTGATATATATTTTATACTTCAGTAAAAAGTTTGAAAAACTTTTAAAGCATCATATGTAATATAGAATTATAGCTGTAACAGTGATGGAAAACACTAAACTCAGATTTCCAACTGCCACAAAATTTGGGTCTTGGAGGGGCTAAGGGGGCCTGAAGCTTTAAACATCCTTTAATTTGCCCTTACTTCCATAGCCAGAAGAGCTGTGTGTCAGAAAGCAACAGACCAGCACCATCACAGTTGATTGTTGTACTTTTCCAGGCAGCAAATCCAGTGCCTAAGGGGTCAGCAGTGTCAGCAGAGCCCCACTCTTCAGAATCTAAAACAAAATCACCCCTCCAAGTTGATCAGCTAGCAAACCTTCCCCTTTCTGCTTTCCACTCTTCTGTTCATTGCAGTCTGTCAGGAGAAATCAGAGAGCAACTCTGAGGCATGGATGTTTTCCTGAATCTTTAGATGATATCTCTCCCAAAGTCTAGTATTGAAATGCTTTCATTTGATTCTTTCATTTTTCTAACTGGAACATAGTAAGATGAGGTGTTGGCTCACCTCTCACTTTTTTCAGCTGTCACTTCCTGAGCTGCACAGTGAGCTCCAGGAGCAATACCTGTGATGGTGGAATGGCCCTATGAGCAAAACGATGTTTCCAGCATATGGGGGCCCTGTGGTCCTTTTTCTGTCTAGAAGACATCATTCATCATCAGTGTGGATTGTCCCATGTACCTATGGAACATCCTAACTTGCTGTTACCACATGCAACTGGTAGACTCAGATGGAAAAAATAGTTTGGTTTTTTTTCTCCTTCCTGAAGGAGATTTTGGAGTTGTTGGCTTTGAAATGGTTCTAGCACATCTGTGAGAGGTTTGAGTATCCATTCTGTACACTTCCTTTGGGCATTGGGCTTAAAGGTTAACTGTTGATTTATGCAAACACGTTTGATTACAGTCGTGAGCGAGGAGACAAAACTTTGATGGTCGGGGTCTACTCCCGGCTGACCTTGCCATTTACTATATGAAATGTGATAACCCTGGTGAGGGTCTGATCTCCAGCCCAAACCCTCTTGACCTTGGCAGGCTACTTATCTTCTCTAAGCCTCTTTTCAACCCCTGTGAAATGCTAACAGTATATACTTCAAAGGGTGTTACGTAGGTACGTAGTAAGCTCTCAATAAAACTTAGTTATTATTCAACACCAAATAATGTTAAAATAGAGAAGAATAATTAACATGTCTAGGAATAAGGTTTGCTTATGATTTTATGAAAGAATTACCCTTGTGCTTAAGTATGATTATATTAATTAAATACAGAAGTTAGAAAATATGGCCTATGATATATTATGATATAAACAATAAGGAATTCAAAATATTGTGGAATACAGCAACAATTAAATTTGCTCATGGACCTGAATATTTTTTAATGATAATAGTATTTTACTAAGAGAAAAGTTGTTTATCTCTACTACAGAACCAGGGGCTTTGGCTCAGACAGTAGAGAATCTTCCTGCAATGCATGAGACCCAGGGTGGACCCCTGGGTCCAGAAGATCCCCTGGAGAAGGAAATGGCAACCCACTCCAGTATCTTGCCCAGAGAATCCCATGGACAGAGGAGCCTGACGGGCTACAGCCTATGGGGTTGCAAAGAGTTGGATACGACTTAGCAACTAGCACTTTTAGTCATTGAATTTGTTCTTTCCTAGTAGGATGTGAGCAGACTTAAGAGGGATTTGAACAAAAACATGTGGCAGCATTAGTCTCAAAAACTAAAAGCCGAAAACAACCCAAATGCCCACCAACTGATGACTAGAGACTGGATAAACACAATGTCATATCTCTATACAATAGAATATTATTCATCCCTAAAAAGAAATAAAGTATGATACATCTTGAAAACATAATGCTCGTGAAAGAAACCAGACACAAAGGCTACATGTTGTATGATTTCATTTGTATGAAATGTCAAGCACAGGCAAATCTATGGAGCTAAAAAGTAGATTAATGTTTGCAAGAGGCTTATAGGAGGGGAGTGAACAGTGATTGGGTCATTGGGTCATACAGGATTTCTTTTTGGGGTGATGAAATGTTCTGGAAGTATATGGGGATGATGGTGATACAGTGTGGTTAAATGAAGAATTTTACATCATGTGGATTTTACTTCAATTATTTTTTTGGCCTTTATTAAAAAGAAATGAGCAAATGTTTTGCCTTTAGATGAGATGTATCAGTCAGTTGATCTCTCTTCATGATGTGTCTGAATAGCCAAGTCTTTGCTGCATGTTGGAGAGGATATTCAACATGTCAAGGCCTGGTACCTGACCTCAGCACACTGCCAGTCTGTGGGGACAGGAAAGAATAAGGAAGCAGGTGATATGTTCTAAGTGAACCTGTCTCGGAAGAGGGAGAGATCACTGTGGATTTGTTGAGAAGGCTTCTTAGAAGAGATGGGACTTTGAAAGATAAGTGAGCATCCTGTAATGGAGAAGAGGGAGAGAGTAACCCAGCTGATAGAAATTCAGGGCTGGGTGAGGGTGGGTGAGGGCAGGAACAGGGGCAGGCAGATATGGCCAGAGTGGCATGTCTGTTAATGGAGATACCAAGAAATAAAGTTGCAGGAGGTTGGAGCCAAGTTGGGAAATCTTTGAAAGCTACTTAAATTCACTAGGCAGTGATTAGTAAAAGGTTATCATTGCTGACAGGAGTAGAAAATGACATAAAAATGGGGAAGACAATAAGGAAACTAATACAGAAATTTCACAAAATCTAATAAAATCTGTTATTTATTTAATAAATATTCATGGCACACCTATTATGTTCCATGCAATTTTCTATGCATTACCTAAGATAAGCAAGGTCTCTGCCTTCTTGGACTTAACATTCTAGTTAGACATTTCAAACACTGATCACTCTGTCCAATGGACTGCTATAGTTGAAAAGCTAAGGCAAAGGTTGTGCTATAATGTGGTTTAAAGTGTGGATTCTAGAACCAGACTACCTGGGTTTGAATCCTGGTCTGCTCCATGTTTACTAGATGTATAACCATGAGCCAATTACTCCAGACTTCAGTTTCTTTATCAATTAAATAGGGATAATATTAACTTTCTCAGAGAGCTGTCATTAGGATTAATTGAGATGATAAATGGAAAAGACTTACGATCTATCTGGTATATAGTAAGCACTCAGTAAGTTTTACTTGATTGTATTGGATTGATTAATTTCTACTCAAGGATTTGTCGAGGTCACTGCCATTTTTAATTCAGTGAGATTGTTGTGGAATCCCGGTGTGTTGCACCTCAGGTCTAGGCTGTCTTTCATATGCTGTACTATTTTGGATATTGAACTTGTTGAATCAATAAGCATAGAAACTCTTCCTTCAGAATTCAGGAAAGCAGCAGAGTTCCTCTCTCTAACAAGCTACAGTTCTGATCTTGGTTTGGACAAAAGTTTCCAAATAATGTTCCTTCTACAATCTGAATCACGAAGTCTTTTTGTACATCTTGGCCTGAGAGATTCTGTCCTTTCAGTATTAGGAGTCTAGTGATAAGGAATGTGGTTGGTGCCTCAGGCCTTATGGTATCCAGTCTCCCTCTGGAGAAAGAGGCATGCTTTGAGTTTACTTTCTTTACGTTACCTCATCACAAGGGCCCAGGCTGCCTCAGCTCTCTGTGCCTCTGTGGCCCTTTCTGTGAATTAGAGTAAAATAGCCAGCCTCCGCGCCCCATCAGAAGGTACCTTCTTGGAATATTTCTAGAAGTAATCCTTGGAGCTTGTGGGAAAAGACTATGTAAAGTTTGAGGGCCCTTCTGCTTTTAGCATAAATTAATTCTAGAATATAAATTTCCTGAGCACGTGGGATATGTCTGGTTTACCATGCAGTCCCCAAATGGCCAGGCATAATGCCATGGACTTAGTTGTGTCTCTTCATCTGTTGAAATCCTGTCCCCTCAGTGTGACTGTATATGGAGATGGGACCTGGGAGAAGGTGATGAAGATTAAATGAGGTCATAACGTGGGGCCCCTTATTAGAAGAGGAGGAGACCCTAGAACTCTCTTTCCATCATGGAAGGACACAGTGAGAAGGGGGCCATCTGCAAGTCAGGCAGAGAGTTCTCCCAGAGCCTGAATTGGCCAGCACCTTGATCTTGGACTTCCAGAACTATGAGAAATAACTTTATATTGTTAAGTCACCCAGTCTGTGGTATTTTGATATGGTAGCTTGAGCAGACCAAGACATGTAAACATTTTCTTTTTTTTTCTTCCCATTCTTTCCCTTAATTTTTCCCTCCCTCCCTCCTTCTTGCCTTCCTCTCCTTCTTTCTTTTGTAGAAGAGGAACTCAAGCATTTGTGGGCTTGACTAATTTTGAGATCATTCAGAACTATGGGTATAGAGGAATAACATGAAGAAGAGAACCTGACCCTCCAACCTACTGAATGGACAATCTTGCCCTTGTCTCCCACTGTACACCAGTGAGGCCGCAAGGTAGCATCATTGCTTGGTTAAAAACTTTCTCCAAGACCTCCTCTTTCCTCTAGTGGAGATGCTAATGAGTGATGAATAGTCAAGAGTGAGTGAGAACCATCGTCTGAAGGATGCAAGGTGAGGGAAGGGGTGGACAATTTGTGCTTTGGACTTTCAGGTTTTGAGCAGTTGACCTCCTAGCTAGCCTTCCATAGGAGGCGGAGGAATTGAAGTGGTGCGAGTGTGAAGGGATGGTCAGTGATGGAGGCTGTGCCAGCCACACAGCACCTCCCCTGGGCCAGGAGAGGTCAGGTGGATCCTTCCACTGAGAAGACCTCCTCCTTCCAAAAGAGTGAGAACTCTGCCCGAGCCCAGGCAAGGCCTCAAGTGCAGAGAGTTCCTCAGGACAGCTAGCCAGATGGTCTATAAACATGGGGCTTTGGAGGCCAGGCGAGTTTTGTCACTGAGTTCTAAGACCCAGTTCTTTAAAACAAAAGCGGCTCCGCCGTCTGTCTAGGAGTCGGATCCTTCACAAGGAAGACTCGAGGCAGAGCATACCTAAGGGGAACCACAGCGAGCTTTCTTCTGTGGCCTCTTCTCTGAGATGTGAGGTGACCTCTGCCAGGCTTTGACTCGGTGCGCACAGAGAAAAAGCCGTGTGCAGTGGCCGTCCTGCTCATTCTTTGTGTGCTGGAGTTATTGGCGGCTGAGCGGCTTGGAAAGGGAAGATGCCTGTGGGCGGTCAGAGTCAGGCCCCAGGATCATTGTTGAAGGCCCAGTGGGAACCCCATGGTTAGGGGAGAGAAGTCCAGAGGAAGCAAAATTGTTTAAAGAGAGAGGGACTTTTAAGAGTTTCACTTCATTGATTTGGTTCAAGCTTTACCTTAAATGTACTTCATGCTGACTTGTGGGAGGTGGTGGAATCACCCAAGTTTGAAATTCCAGCATTGCTCATGAGGGTAGCTGCCCACTTTTAGAACTGTATCACTTTGAGGTAGTTTTTTGTGCTTTCTCCTCTTGGTGCCAATGAAAAGCATACACAGTGATGTGAATCTCATGATTAGCGTCACTAATCTGTATCTATTTATCTGTCTATCTGTCTTCACACACACTGGAAAAGGGAATGGCAACCCACTCCAGTATTCTTGCCTGGGAAATCCCAAGGACAGAGGAGCCTGGCGGGCTACAGTCCATGGGGTTGCAAAGAGTCGGACATGACTGAGTGACTACCACACACATATACACACACTTGCATGGCCTTGAGTGAAATAAGCAAATACTTCTAGAATATGGGAGCATGCTCAAAGCTCTACTAGGTGGTCCAGAATAGTAGGATGATCAATAAATGCATCTGGAGCCTGGACCTCTTGACTTGAGATCTAAATCCACCACTGTTTGATCTTAGGCACCTAAAAAACTGTCTTATGCCTGATTTCTTATTTATGAGATGAAGAGGTCAAAAAGGTCCTTTGCAATCCCATGACCTTGACCAGGAAGCCTCTGGGGCGAGTCTGGAGTGCAGGGTACGGCTGAATGTGCAGGTGAGACTAAGGTGGGTGAGGGCTCAGCGCTGGCAACGGGCAGAGCTGTCCACAAGCCTTGGCACCGAATGGAGGAAGCATGATTGTGTGGCTCACAGAGCTTGCTCCTCATCCCTTCTCTGCCCTGGAGGAGCCTGGTATGAGTCTGGGCACGGCTGCCTTCCTGGGGACTCTTCCTCTGTACTGACTCCTGGTTACTGCACAGCTGGGCCCCGACATGTGGAACTTAAAGCACAACTTTAGCGAAGTCCTCAGTTACGGCTAACATCACACCAAATCTAGACTACCTTCTTCTATCCATGATGGATGTATTTTCTTCCACTCCATTGTGACAGATCTTCAGGAAAAATGGGTACAAATGTGCTTTCTATTTCTCTTTTTAAGAGAAACATTAAAAAAAAAAAAAGAAGAAAAGAAATTGTTAGCGTTTAAAATCTGATATCTGCTACTGTTCCCCAAGAGACTGTGAAGAGAGTGTCTGGTGACGGCACAGAGCCCTAGTTCAGGAGTGTGGAGTAGAAAGGCCAGTCCTGCCCCTCTGGGTAACAGAGAACCGGGACTGTCTAATCCACACCACATGCAGTGACCTGAACAGACCCTGCAGGACAACAGAAGGCTTGCTGTCTCCTTGCCGACCAGTTGCTCCGAAGCCCCGATACAGCTGTGGCTGGCTTTGTGGGGAAGTGCAATAGGACTTGATCTTTTAATCTCCTCTCTCCCTTATAGGTATTATAAATAACAACTGGTCTGTAGGAGTACCTGCCAGAAGGGATTGAGATGTGCATTCTGTACTCAAAAAAGCATTGTTTTGTGTCATCTTAACTTCATTAGTTATTAGACGAGTTGGCGGGGGCGGTGGGGAATAAAACTCTAAAGCAAAGCTACTTTGTTTTGACTCAGAAAATCCAAGTGGAGGAATTTGGAATTGAAATCGAGGAAGGCAAGTTACTAGGTTTTAACCTGAAATTCCTAATAACTTCTCCGAGAAAGTAAGATGGGCACATCAGTCCACATCCCTAAGTCCATTCATTCCAAGTTAAACAAGCGAAATGGAGTTTTGAATTCAGGCCGACAGGGGTAGAGAGCTGGGATTCTGACAGGCGTAGGGGCTTCAAAATGTTAGATGCCCTTTGGTTTCCATTTGCTTAAAGTTGAGAGCGCACGCTAAATTGTCTATTTTGGCTTCTGTTGGTGGGTTCCGGAGGAATCGTCTTCTGTTTAGAGCTCTCTAGGAGAGCAGAGAGGGGAGATTTTGCACCCCAATCCTGCAGAGAAGGCAGTGGTGACACTGAACTGACACAGGATCACTCTGTTGTTATCGTGTTACTGACGTTTCCCTCCTTCCACCCTTGAGTTCTAGCGACTGGCTTACGGTCCCATGATCTGTGGAAGAATGCACAATGTGTGTTTAAATCATGCAGACAGGTGAAAAAAGAAAAGAAGCAAACAAGAAGTCCCTACCTCTTGGACAGGTATTTGTTACTCACTCCTTAGAACTTGGCTTAGTTCTAGTTATTTCTTTTTTTTAATTGTGATAAGAGAGGTGTAATGTTTGCCATTTTTAAGTGTACTGTTCTGTGGCATTAAGTTTCTCCTGTTGTTGTGCAACCATCACCACCACCATCTGCAGAACTTTTTCATTTTCCCAGATGGAAACTCTGCACCCATTAAACAGCAAATACCGATGTCCCTGTGACCCCAGCCCCTGGCAACCACCGTTCTATACTTTCTGGCTACCAATGTGTCTACTCTAGGTACCTAATATAAGGGAAATTATACAATATTTATGCTTTTGTGTCTGGCTTGTTTCACTTAGCGTAATGTCTTCATTTCCTTCCTGTTGTAGGATGTGTCAGAATGTCCTTTTTTAAGGGTGAGTAATATTCCATTGTATAAATATGCTGCATTTTGTTTATCCATTTATCCATTAATAGACATTTGTATTATCCTACTTTTTGGATATTGGGCATAATTCTGTTATGAACATTGGTATACAAATCTGTTTGAGTCACTGCTTTCAAATCTTTTAGCATATATACCTAAAAGTGGAATTATATTATATGGCAATTTCATGTTTAATTTATTTAGTTAATTGAAATAGCCATACTGTTTTCCACAGCGGCACAGTGTTTTGCATTCCCACCAACAATGCACACGTTTCCAAATTCTTCTCATCCTTACCAATACTTGTTATTTTCTGGTGTTTTATTGTTTTATGTTTTGATAATAGCAATCCTAATGGATGTGGGGGCGTATCTCATTGTTTCAGTTGGCATTTTCCTAGTGATTAGTGATGTTGAACACTTTCCTGTGCATATTGGCCAATACTGTATCTTCTTTAAAGAAATGGCTATTCAAGTTCTTTGCCCATTTTTAATTAAATTATTTTTTGTTGCTGAGTTGTTGGAGTCTTTGTTTTTTAATAGTCTGGATATTGATCCCTTATCAGATATATAATTTGCAAATATTTTTCCCATTGTGTGGGTTGCCTTTCTATGTTGCTAATGTCCTTTGGTTTAAAAGTGAAGTTTTTAATGTTTATGAAGTCCAGTTTACCTCGTTTTCCTTTTGTTGCTTGTGCTTTTGGTATCATATCTAAGAAATTATTGCCAAATTGCTTTTAGGTATTTTAATGTATAGCTTCTGTCTCTGTAATACCACAAAAAACCATTATTTGTATAATTTTATCTTTTGAATGAATGTTGCTTTGAAATCGCTCTCTTTTTGTTGTTGCTGGCAGAGTAGCCTTGATATAATTTCAGAATTGGTTGATTCCACTTTGGCCCTGCTCTACTATCTCTCTTCTTTTCTTAGGGGATCACAAAGGCTCATTGTGGATAAACAGAAAAGAGAAACAGGGAAAGGCTTAGTTTAAAAAGAGCCTCAATCATTTATATTATGGGGATTGAGGAGAGAAAGGCCGCATTTCAGAAGTCTGGGGAATGTGAGAGGGCTCTCTAGCAATCATGACTTGCAGGAAGTGTGTGACACTAAACTGGACTGCCATTTGTCTGAGAAGTCTGAGATCTGTTTCCTAGAGCCCGTTTCCTCCCTCCCCTCACAAGTTGAAAAAATTGCTGAAAAGTGGGTAGGCGTTATGGGTGAACCTCTAGGGAACTGACAGTCTCCATCCCAAGGCAGAGAAAATGTCATATCTGAAATGCCTCCAAATGTATAGTCAATGACTTTTATAAATGTTCATTCCTTTTTAGAAAACCATACATCCTTCTTATTTTTATTAAATGCTTCTCTGATCTTTCTAATAGAGTAGAAAGTCCTTTTCCTGCTTGCCAACTTCTCATAGTTTACTCACTGCTATTTCTGAGTTATGGTCTATGCACAGATCACCACTGAGAGTGCTGGGTCTGGAATTCCATGGACAGAGGAGCCTGGGGTGGGGGAACGGGAGGCTGCGCGGGGTGGGGTGGAGGGGGAGCTACAATCCATGGGCTCTCAAAGACTACAGAATGAGATGATAAGTTCCTAAAATCCAATTCTGTGGTTGGTTCATAGGGCGCAAGGCGTCCAAGAATCTTGGGGTCCTGAGAAAGCAGCATCCTGGTTTTGCACATTAGATTCATGTTTTCAAGTCATGATTAGCTCGGTAACTAGTAAATGCACTTCATTGGCAGGATCCCATCAGAGCTCCTAACGTGAGTGGCTGCAGGTAGGACCACAACGGAGCTAGAGCTGGGCCCTCCTGGTCTTGCCCTGCTCCCTCCTCTCCCCACTGGGCCTGTTGTTTATCATGGGCCTCAGGTGAGCATGGTAGAAATGGAGTCTACCATTTGAGAGAGAGAAAAAGAAGTCAGAGCAAGCAGCCCAGGCCGTGCTTCCAGCTTAACTGGCACCAGGGAAAAGTGCCTTCAGCTGGCACAGGGGCTTGTGAACACTAGGCTGTGATTGTTGGCCATGGAAATCCTGGTTGTAACAGAGGCTGCTGCCATTCAGGCAGCAAGCGAGGAGCTGCTTTCATGGGGAGGCTCTTTTGGCACCGTGTCCGACATACACTCCAGTCAATCACGGTAAAGTGCCTAATAACAGATGTGGTAATTAAGCCTGAAGAACTCCGTCTCTATTTTTTATTGCAGGGAATAACAAAGTGCCTCATTAAACCTCCAATTCCACTGATTTTTTATTTGGGCATCCTGATGTTGTCAAAAATGACATCTTTGCAAGGGCTTTCTTCCTAAGTCCTTATCAGCCTAGGATGCAGCCAGCACAGTTAGGATCAATTTTGGGAGGATAGTTCTGTCCTTTCTGATCTGCCCTTTTGCACTCCAGCACTCAAGTGTATGCACATTCCTGGGTTACCATCCGATTCATTAAAGTACCTTGGATATGAATAAACAGTTTTAGCTTTTATGTGCTTGTGTGAATATAAAATGCTCCCTGAATATCTTCAGTTCAAATTATTCTGTTTACAGCAAGAAATTAACTTCAGCTTTCAATCCTAGAAAGGTTTCACATAACCTGAAACCATGGTAAATTACCATATTTTAATAAGATAAATTATCCTGAAAAATAATTAATTACATCTGAAAAACTCTGTCTTTGATTGTGGCAGTTTATAAGGCAAATGTCTTCATTAAGGTTGTTTTTCCTTCTTTCTTTTTTAAAGATGAACATGAGTCTGGCTCATTATTAGAGAAAATGAATCTAGTAACTAGAGACAGGTAGAAAAAGTGTCCTTAATAGTAAGCAAATGTGGTTTGAAACTTTCTCTGGAGCACTTCCTGAATTGTTTATAGCTGGTTTATTGGTGCTCTTGGGAAAGACAGCCAAACACTGCCCATTTTTTATACGTTTCTACATGACTCTTGGATAGTGTAGATTTGAAAACAGCATTTATATCGTGGAGATGATTTTTTGTTTCTTTCTAATCCAGTGTGGCCATAAGCTTAGAGATGTTTAAATATTTTGAAAGGGCCCTGGATCCCATTTTATAAAATTATTCGTTCATTTCTGTGTCTCCTAATGCATAATTTTGAGTTTTTCAGGGTATTTCCAAGAGAATTTCTAGTTGATTATATTCTGAAATTCAGCCCCTTTAATCTAACCCTGTGAAGCAAATGATTCATAGCACAAAGTCAGAATTTATTAACAAAGCATAATAATAATACATAAAGCATAATAATAATAATATAGCATAATAAACTTGACCTGCTCCTCCGATTAGCCTTGAACAAGCAACTTGTGTTTACTTAATATTTGTACACAAACATCAATGGAAAGGGATACCAATGTTAATGGCATTCCATATTTGTTTACTCAAAATGTGTTAGTCACTCAGTCATGTCTGACTCTTTGTGACTTCATCGGCTATAGCCTTCCAGGCTCCTCTGTCCATAGAATTCTCCGGGCAAGAATACTGGAGTGGGTTGACATTCCCTTCTCCAGGGGATCTTTTGGACCCAAGGATCGAACCTGAGTCTCCTGGATTGCACGTAGATTCTTTACTGTCTGAGCCGCCAGGGAAGCCCCTTGTTTCCTCAAATAACATCTAATATTTATTAATCACATTTTACCACCTTTATCCATTTAGACATATTCTGCCATTGATGCCAAACATATTTTTGCCAAATATAAAGGTAGGCACGTGCAGACTCAGACCTTACCACATTAAATTTATTTTCAGAAGCCATCTCTATGTACACCTTGCATCAAAAAGTGAGACCTCCTAGGTATAGCAGGAAAGACCTGTGTTTCAAAGGAAGACACTGTTGCTAGGATTATACAGTTGCTAGAAAAGTAAAACTTTTCTTTAAATAAGATTCTAATTTGTTTTCTTATATTTCCCCTGACAACAGCAAGATCTGGGATGACAGAATTCATGTTTCTATAAGTTCCATTGCTGGGTAAATGTTTCTTTAAGTTCATAGCGTCATCTTTTGAAGAAGTGGCAACTTGGCCAAGAGTGATCCTGAGCTAAAGCACCACCTCCTGGTGGAACATATCACTTCAGGGATGGTTTCTCAGCACTATTCAGGGGTTTGTTTTCCTCAGGTATGGATCCCATTCTCAGTTTATTGATCTCTCACCTCAAGCCTCTCAACTGTCTGTGACTCACAGGATACAACCCCCTGACTGCCCTTCAGCCTCTCAGATCACTAGTTAATGCAGTGTGAATGTTGTGTGCCCCAAGTTTTGACCTATTTCAGTTAACAACCGTTTATTGAACATCTGTTGTATTCTTGCAGATGAGGAGAGTAGTAAAAATCAAAGAGGAGTGGAATGAAAGACAAAACAGTGACTTGAGCTCTGCATTCAAGGAGTTTGTAGCTAGTTGAGGAGAAGGGGTTGGTTATGTGAAAAGATGACCAGCAGCCCAAGGTAACTTGCTGTACCAGATGAAGGATGTGGAGAGTTGGTTCCAGTGGACATTTCTGTGCAGTTTTTAGTGAGAAGAGTAAAGAACATTTTTGTTTATGTCCTGGAAACATTGTTAATTAGACATGGAATGAGAGAATTAATTATTGCAAAGAGAGAAATAAGTTTACAGGAAGCTTACGTAATGGTTTGAATTTCAAACAGTTAGGGAGGCGTACATGTTCACCACAGGGAATCATAGAAATGAATCATAGACCCTTTCAAATTAGCAGGGCAAGAAAAATATAATCCATGCAGGAAACTATTTCCATCCTCCATAGATTCTTCAATTGAGATAGGCTTCATGTATACTTTAAGTTCATTAGATTTTATTTTTCCTTTTAAAATTAAATAATTAGAAAGTTTAAAACCTTGAACAAACGACTGTAATATAGTTTATCGGGACACCTTCATAAGAAGGAAATTAATGTGTTCAGTATGATAGGGTCAACTTAATCTTGAAGGCTTTTTGCTGTCTGTAGTTTCTAATATTTATGATAAAGTGAAGATACTGCTATTAGAGATTTTGAAATTAAACAGAGTCAAGGAAGGGTATTTATAATAAAGGCAAAAAGGAAATAACATTTAAAAGATCAAGAACAGAGGAAGGAACGAGATTAAAGAAAATGTCACCAGTTGAAAAGCCTGTAGTCCTGCAGAGTTCAGAACACATGGCTTTAGTTTGATTACCTTGAGCCTTTTTGGTCCAAATTGCCCTTAAAGAGTTTATTAGAGTCTGCTTGAAAGTAAAGGTATTATTCACCATGAAACCTGTCTATATCGATGTTAACGTTAGAGTTTATTTATTCATTTATTCTTAACATTATATTTGATGTGCATTTGTGTCCACCTGTGCTTTTCACTTTCCTTATTTGGGTAATGAACAAACACTCATGTGCATTCAGAATGTTCTTTTGCTTGTAGTCACAACATGACCTTTATCAGACACCATCGAAGACCTTAGAGAGTTCTCAAAATTAAGCCTAAAAGTATATGAATCCCTATCTTTTCCTTTCTATATTTCAAGTATGTATTTTGAATTACTTTATAATATAACCTTTCCCTTTTTTTTTAGGTTTGAGTGGTTTTTATTTATTTTTAATTGGAGGATAATTGCTTTACAATATTGTTTTGGTTTCTGCCAAACATCAACATGAATCAACCATAGGTATATGTATGTCCCTTCGCTCTTGAACCTCTCTCCCATCTCCCACCCCACCCCACCCCTCTAGATTGTCACAGAGCACTGGGTTTGAACTTCGTGTGTCATATGGCAAATTACCACTGGCTATCTGTTTTGCATATGGTAATATATATGTTTCCATGTTACTCTTTCAATTCATGCCACACTCTCCTTCCCCCACTGTGTCACCAAGTCTGTTCACTATGTCTGCATCTCCACTGCTCCCTTGCATATAGGATTATCAGTACCATCTTTCTAGATTCCATATATAATAGGTATATACCCCGAAGAAACCATAATTGAAAAAGACATGTACCCCAGTATTCATTGCAGCACTGTTTACAATAACCAGGACGTGGAAGCAACCTTGATGTCCATCAGCAGATGAATGGATAAAGAAATTGTGGTACATATATACAATGGAATATTACTCAGCTGTAAAAAGAACACATTTGAGTCAATTCCAGTGAGGTGGATGAACCTAGAGCTTATTATACAGAGTGAAGTAAGTCAGAAAGAGAAAAACAAATGTTTTATATGAACCTTTCCCTTTTCTAAACTTTTTATATTTCACTTCATGAACTCATTGAAGCGTGGTGATTCTTCAGTTATTATAGACTGTAATAACCTGCTAATTACTGAGGGTTTGTTATGGTGTGTTCCAGGTATTGTTTTTCTGGTGAAGGTTGCTGAGATGTGTCTCTCTACCAACCCACACAGAAAGGCCCTAGGAATTGTGCTCTTCAGCCAAGGGGACTCAACTTTTTCCAGGAGTTCTAGGCACAGCAAAAGGCTCACTGAGAGTTTGGTTCCACTGTTCCTTTGTCCCTGACTCCTGTACCTTCCTTTGTTGTTTATATTGCCTGAATCCCAGCACATCCTGATCCCTCTCTTTGCCACTCCCAAATATTTGCTCGTGGTCCCCTCCCTTTGCCCACAGCTGAGATGAATATAGGTCCACAACAATCATGACCAAATGTAGCCATGTTTGAGCAGGGCCACATGCTGAGAATAGAGGAATGCCAATGGAAAGAAAGCCTTGAGATTTTAAATGAATTTTCAGGATAACTAACTTTAATTAAGTCCTTGATAAGTTCTCTATAGAAACAATACTTTTTTTCTCTAATTAGAGCAAGTATTTTTCGTAAAGCTTTCATTGTTTTTCTGTGTTTATATTCACTGGTATTGCAATCATTTTATTTCAACTCCAGGATTTCCTTTTGCAGTAGTCTAGTTTAACAATTAAATGGGATAAAATTTTGACCTTTCATTTCCTTTTTTTTTTAATATTGGGAAAAATATTTCAAGATCCAGGACAACTGATATACATATTCTGAGGTTTATTTTCTTCCTATGGGTCATTAATTCATTCAGTCAGTGGTTAAGAAACATTATTGAGCCCTGCATATATGGTAAGAACATGTAGAGATGAACAGTGTGCTCTTTTGATATCAGGGAATTCACCAGCTAGTGGAGAGATGAGTAAGAAAGTGGCCAAGAAAATGATGTGTTTTTACTCTGACAGAGTCCACATCATCTATTCCCTGATGTCCCAGGGGTTATGAGGGCAAAGAAGAAGAATGTTTAGATTGGCCCGGGAGCTCTTCTAAGAGGAAGTAACTTTTGATTCTTGAGGAACTGGTGAGAATTAAGTTGGCCAGATAGTTACAGGCATTCCAAGAAGACAGAATAACATGGGGAAAGATAGAGGAGTGAGAACATGTAATATTTGGGGAAATTCAAGTAGCAAGGATTGCTCAAGTGATGTTTAGAGTGATAAATAACTGTGTGAACTTGCTGGGTGACAGGGCTCCCTCAGATCATGTTGAGTGAATGAAGGCCAGTTTGGACTTGACCACAAAGGCGAGTTCTCAAAAGCTTTGAGTATGAAATTCTGACATTTTGATTTGTGTTTTGAGAGAGTTGGTGACAACATGGAGGATGAATTGGAGGTTAATTGGAAAAAAAGATAAGTTGAAAAACTTGGCTTTAAAACCTACTTTATCTTTACAACAACAGGTCAAACTAAGAGACCAGTACCACTGAACTGTTCAGTGCTGTGATTAGAATGAAGAGAGAAACCAAGTTAATAATAAATGATAGAGGCATATATCTCTCAACTCTTTATTTCAGATATCAATATTAAAATAAAATTTAAAAACTTAATGACTCAGGAAGAGCGAAAAAATATTGGCCATTTCCTCATTCCTGATAGTTTTTTGCTAAGATATAAAAGTGATGAAGAATTTAAAGTGCTGGGACTGTTCTAAGTATTGAGTTGGCCAAAAAATTTGGTTGAGCTTTTCTGTAAGATGTTAGATACAATTGGCATTACTGACTGAAAATGAATTTTAAAAGTACTTTGGAAAGCCGATAAAATTGCCAAATATTATGTTAAAAGATAGTTGTAAAGTCACCCTATAATATACAAAACTTATAAATACTTGAGATAAGAAATGACAGCTCTAGCAATGGTTTTGCCATTGGAAAATTGCCTTAAGCCCCAAAAGAAATGAAAAATAGATTAACAAGAAACATTTCCAATAAGAAGATCAAGCATAGTTGGCTGAGAATGAGAGAGAAAAATTAAATACCCATGAGAGTTGTAAAATTATGCCCTATTTCAAAGTAACCAAGTCTTCCATATTTATATTTTTTAAAAATAAAAGGAAGTTATAAAAGAGACACACAGTGGCTTCATAGTACATAAAAATTATTAGTTCTTGAAAAACCCATGATTTGAGATATATTTGTTTTCAACAGATTTCATTTGTTCAACTCCCCAGTTCCAAATCTTGCTTGAGAAATCCTGCCAGACCCAAACCTTTTTCTTCAAGCTAGTCTTCTTCAAGTCTTTAGTCAAGTCTACATACTTGACTCTCCTCTGTACTTTATTATTCTTTGAACTCATTTAGTCATTTGTTCTTCATTCATTCTTTTGCCCTCCTCTCTGTAAGATGCTGTTCTAGGTACTAAGGCTATCACAACGAACCAAAAAGGCATCATTGTGCTGAGGACTTGGAATGTCCATTTATCTTTCATCAACTCCTTTGCCTCAGCTATTAGCAAAGCATTTATGAGGCTGTGTCTACTCTGCTCCTTCGATGCACAGATTGGGTAGGCATAACTCACTGTGAGTGAACTTCTCCTCCTTGGAATGAAAAAGAGCATTCACGAGTTTTCTGATTAAAGTCTTGGCCATTTTGTCAATATTTTAGTGACAAACTTTTATAAGAACTCTGGAGCCTATAATTTGTGTATTTCTATTCTGTTAAGACTGGCATCAGTTGCAGGGGAAAAAAAAGTAATTTCACCTTTATTATCTTTATGTGTAGCAATTCATAATGTTGTACAAGGATCTTGAGTAGCTGTTTATGAAGTAGGTTTGTGCCCTTGGATGTACACAGAATTTCACTTGATCATGGCATCATTGTCCGTGACAGAGTATTGGACCAGCTTCCTGCTAACAGCTATTTTCACACAAAAGTAGATGAACCTTAGGCATTCTGGAAGTTTATAAGAAAGACACATGGAAAACACAACTCTCATTTTAAGTTTCCTTGCCATTAAAGCTCCTTTCCTGGCTAATATTTCTGAACTGAAAGCAAAGTGAGAATGAGTGAATTTATTAGTGATTGAAGTTTGACTCTGGGCCAGATTATAATGTCAGTTGCTATACCTTCCTGTCCCCATAGCATCCAGATGCTGAATTTCCCTGAAAATGGCAGAGAAAGACAAATAAGGAGATGCCGAGGAATCGGAAGAGATTGTTATGGATAATGTGAATGAAGGAAGTAGTATGGAGAATGGCTCTTAACTTTCCTAACAATATGCGATTGTTTTCCAACTATTATTCAGGGTCAGACAGGGTCATTTCTTGAATAAAAGATCTGTCTAGATACCACAGGAAGCAGTGCTGCTGCTTCAGCTTGTGGCACTTTATCTACTAAAACAAAGTCCTATTTTAAGAGCCATAAAGTTGGGGTTTGGGTTGTGGCTTCTCAGATTTGCATATAGATGCTGTTGGTGAGGAAGTGGAGGTGGGAAGGATGACAGCCCCTGCATTTTCTCCAGAACGTCCTGGCCAAGTACAGCCTTTGAGTAATTACCTTCTGCCTACTTACACTTCCTCAGCAGTTCCCTCACATTTTGTCTGAAAGCTTCAAAGCTTTTCACCATGTGGGTTTAAAACCATGAGGATAAATGTGTCCAGACTCTTTTTGTGGCACTGCCTGCTGCTAGAGATGTCTGTGGTCACTCCACATCCTGGTCTGGATTAGTGGTTCTGAACTGAGTAGCCCGGGAAGAATGGCCATGGAGTTGTGCTGTCACAGAGTATTTGAAACATCTGGGCAGTCTAAACATGGAAATTTACATTTTCAGTTTTGACCAAGAAATAGCTTAGTCACTTGGAAGTCTAATTCACATTTTCAGTTTTGACCAGGAAATAGCTTAGTCACTTGGAAATCTAACTTTGAATGAATTTGCATTTTAAGAGGCTCCAGTGCACAGATAGAGTATTATTTTAGAAAGACTATGACTGTTATACCTGATGGAGAGGTAGTTTGGCTGGAGTTAAGAAACCTGAGTTCTAGTTCTGAACCACTCACAAACTAGCTCTGTGATCATGGTGGAGTCATCTATCATTAGGGCTTCAATATTCCATTCATAAAATGAAAGAATTTTGATTTGATTTCATAAAGCCTTAAACTGTAACTTTCTGTTCCTTTTTTTTTTTTTTTTTTTTTTTAGCACAAAAGCCCTGTGGACCCAGGACATATATAGTGCCCTGGAAAATTTGGGGGAGCCAAATGAATGTTAAAAACTTCAATTATATAGCCTGTCATGAAGTATTAAAAGTAGAGCAATACTCTGTGTGTGTTTGCCTTAATAAAATCTAGATAGATGCAATTGACAGGGAAATTTTCTAACATCTTCAATTCAGTTCAGTCGCTCAGTTGTGTCTGACTCTTTGCAACTCCGTGGACTGCAGTACGGCAGGCTTCCCTGTTCATCACCAACTCCCAGAGCTTACTCAGACTCATGTCCATTGAGTCGGTGATGCCATCCAATCATCTCATCCTCTGCCTAACATCTTAATTCCATAGAAATTCTTCTTCTTATGGGGTTTGCGTTCCTCTGTATTTTCTATTCTAAGAAATGACCTTGGAGGGAAGGAAGGCTTGACTTGGATTGCTCAGATGTGCCTAATGGTTGAGTAGCTCGGAAACTGAGGGCTAGCACAATGACCTAGAGTTGGGCAAGCAGGTGACATTAGGTGTCCCTTGTCATGCCAGTGATGGTGCAGAATGACCATCATCTATCCTACTATAGCAGTATGTGCCACTGAAAAGGACCCTTCTGAGAGAGGAATTGTGCAAATACTATTATCTTTGTCTTTCCCCTACTCCCCAGAAGGGGAAAGGAAAGACCTAAGATTCTGCTGACACTCAGGTATCCTGCTGCACATCAGAGAACTCTAATTTCTCCTCTTACCCTCCTGGTGGCTTAGTTGGTAAAGAATCTGCCTGCAGTGTAGGAGTGAAAGTGAAAGTCGTTCAGTCGTGTCTGATTCCTTGTGACCCCATGAACTATACAGTCCATGGAATTCTCCAGGCTGGAATACTGGAGTGTGTAGCCTTTCCCTTCTCCAGGGGATCTTCCCAACCCAGGAATTAAACCCAGGTCTCCCGCATTGCAGGTGGATTCCTTACCAGCTGAGCCACCAGAGAAGCCCAAGAATACTGGAGTGGGTAGCCTGTCCCTTCTCCAGGAGTGCAAGAGACCCAGGTTCAATTCCTGTGTGGGGAAGATCTCCTCAAGAGGGAAATGGCAACCCACTCCAGTATTCTTGCCTGGAAAATACCTTGAACAGAGGAAACTGGTGAGCTATAGTCCATGGGGTCCGCAAAAAGTCGGACACGACTAAACCACCGCCACCCTTTATTTTAATTTGACTTTTCCTTTCTAAAGGAGATTAGCTTCTTTTGTTATTCATTCTGTTTCCACTGGATTTTTTTTTTCCTGTTTGTATTGTGTCAAGGGATTGGTCAAACCTGAAATGTTCAGCTTCTTTAATCAGTGGTGTTGGTTGAAAGAAAACAAAAAGCAGTAAGTCTCCCTTTCTTTCTGGGCTGATCAAATTTTATTTTCTAGTTCATTTTTCTTATACACATTTATTCTTAGACTGCCTGAGGTCTCATGCTGTGATTGGGTATTTTATCTTGAGTGAATCTTAAACCATAATATTCAGTACCATCCCTGGCCTGTCTCTATAGTTTCTCTTCCATTCATAAGCGTTTCCACTCTGTGGTCCAGACAGCCTTGCCCATTGGCTCTTCCCTCTGGGAATCTGCTTTCTGCTGCGTTTGCACCTCCTAGTTCTTTCTGGTGCAACCTCTTCTGTTCCATCTACCCAGCACAGTCCTCAATAAGGCACCTCTTATACCTGCTCACCAGCTCGAAATACTTTCCAAACTTCCATACATCTGACTATCCAGAGGCATTGACCGGCTTCACAATAACTTAGAGAGTTTATCAAGTGCTCTGTGCAATGTCATTTGTAAAATATTAAGTGAATGGATTCTGGACTCTTCCCTAGGTAATTTTTCATCTACAAATAAATTTTCCTTTATTCCTAGTTTTCTATAATTATCTTTGATTAGATGATATATAAAATTTGTTACGTTTTGTTAACACTTCATTTTAAAATAATTTCAAATGTACTTGAAAGCCACAAGAATAGAACAAAGAGACTCACCAGTTGCTAACGTTTACTTTATCACTATCTACCCACACATATATAGGCAATATATATACATTTCATTAACCATTTGAAAGTAAATTGAGTAAACTGTATATATACTAATACTTCTACATACTTCAATTTACATTTCCTAAGAATAAGAGTGTTCCCCCATATAGTCCAATTGTCTAAGTGAGGAAATTTAACACCGATGCAATACTACCATCTAATATGTAGACCTATTTCAAATTTCATTATGTCCTAATAGTGTACTTATTTTAACAATCTTTCACACAGACACTTTTCAAAGCCTTTGCTGAAGAACAAACATTTGTTCTCTCAATCAGCAAACAGTGGTGAAGGTGACCTCTGCCCTCAATGAGTTTACAACATAATGTGAGAGGTCTATCATTGTTGTTCAGTTGCCAAGTCATGTCTGACCCTCTGCGATCCCATTGAGTTGGTTGTATCATAACAAGACAATAAAAACTGTGATTAGGGTCCAAATAATATTTTACAAATGACATTGCACAGAGCACTTGATAAACTCTCTAAGTTATTGTGAAGCCGGTCAATTCCTCTGGATAGTCAGATGTTAAATGGTTAAGAGTAAGTGGCAGGATAATTTGGGACAGTGCTTTGTGTGGAAAAGTGGCAGATGTACCTTACAACGCAGGCTTTGTGAGGTCATGCCTCTGGGGACACAGTAAGTTAAACTGCAATTAGAAGATGGTGAGCTCTTGACAGGAGTCTTAATGCAGAGAAAAGATTCCAGAAGCATTGTGGGTGGTTTCTTCCATGGACAACTGACAGTGAAGATGCCAACTAATGGTGGGCATTTTTGAGAACTGTTCTGGATGTCAAAATACTTTCTATATTAGACATATTTTAAATATAGGCATATTGGATCTCTATTGCTGTGTAACAAGATACCTCAAAACTTAGTTTCTTAAAACAACAAACATTTATTATCTTGCAGCGTAGGTGGCTCAGGAATTTGAGAGAAGCTTGGTTGGTGGTTCTGGCTCAGGGTCTCATGAGGTTGTAACCAGTATGTCAGCAAGGGCTGCAGTCATCTGAAGGTTGACAGGGGCTGGAGGATCCACTCACATGGCTGTTGGCAGGAGGCCTCAGTTGATGCTTGAGTGTCCTAATAATGTGGCAGCTGGTTTCCTACAGAGGTGATCCACAAGGCAAGATGGAAACTGCGGTGCCTTTGATGACCTAAGTGTGGAAGTTATATTCTCTCAGTTTAATAATATCTATTTGGTTACATAAGTCTATTCATTGTAAGAAGGGTTTACACAAGACAGAATTCATTGGTGGCCATTTGGCAGGCTGGCTACAACAATAGGGTGTAACAAGCACTGCCAAAACATAATTGTTGTAAAAGGGAAAGAGTGTATCTTATAAAGGAGATATAGGGCTTTTTTTGTTGTTGTTTTTGGACAGGCCAAAAAATTAGTATTCTTCATGTTGGGAAGAATAGGTAGGAATGTTACTGAGGAATGTTAAACTGTGAGGCATTTAGGAAAATAGATCTAATTTTATTTAGTAAATTCTGAAATGAGAATTAGTATTTGAAGTCTTTTTCTATTAAAGAAGAGATGTATTTTTTTTTTTCCAGTGGGAGATTAAAATAGACTAGACTGAGAAAATATAACTGGGATAGAAAATTGTTTAAACCCAAAATAACTCTCCCTAATATTGACCCTATTTTATATTATTTCTCCCAATCCTGTCAATACTTTCTTTCATTGGTTTCTCATGTATTTCCTATTCCTTAGACGACCAACCAACCTTGGACAGGCAGTTCCACCCTAACCTGAATGCACCCATTTTCTTTGCCTGCAGGAGGCTGAGGCTGTTTCCTTGGTTGGATTTTGAACACCTCAGTTTGTTTCAGTTCAGTTCAGTCACTCAGTCGTGTCTGACTCTGCAACCCCATGAACTGCAGCACGCCAGGCCTCCCTTTCCATCACCAACTCCCGGAGTTTACGCAAACTCATGTCCATTGAGTCGGTGATGCCATCCAACCATCTCATCCTCTGTTGTCCCCTTCTCCTGCCTTCAATCTTTCCCAGAATCAGGATTTCTCAAACAAGTCAGTTCTTCATATCAGGTGACCAAAGTATTGGAGTTTCAGCTTCAACCTCAGTCCTTCCAATGGATATTCAGGACTGATTTCCTTTAGGATGGACTGGTTGGATCTCCTTGCAGTCCAAGGGACTCTCAAGAGTCTTCTCCAACACCACAGTTCAAAAGCATCAATTCTTCTGAGCTCAGCTTTCTTTATAGTCCAACTCTCACATCTATACATGACTACTGGAAAAACCATAGCCTTGACTAAATGGACCTTTGTTGGCAAAGTAATGTCTCTGCTTTTAAATATGCTGTCTAGGTTGGTCATAACTTTCTTTCCAAGGAGTAAGTGTCTTTTAATTTCATGGCTATAATCACCATCTACAGTGATTTTGGAGCTCCAAAAAATAAAGTCTGACACTGTTTCCACTATTTCCCCATCTGTTTGCCATGAAATGATGGGACCAGATGCCATGATCTTAGTTTTCTGAATGTTGAGTTTTAAGCCAACTTTTTCACTCTCCTCCTTCACTTTCATCAAGAGGCTCTTTAGTTCTTCTTTGCCTTCTGCCATAAGAATGGTGTCATCTGCATATTTGAGGTTATTGATATTTCTCCCAGCAATCTTGATTCCAGCTTGTGCTTCATCCAGCCCAACGTTTCTCATGATGTACTCTGCATATAAGTTAAATAAGCGGGGTGACAATATACAGCCTTGACGTACTCCTTTTCCTATTTGGAACCAGTCTTTTGTTTCATGTCCAGTTCTAACTGTTGTCCCTGACCTGCATACAGATTTCTCAAGAGGCAGGTCAGGTGGTCTGGTATTCCCATCTCTTTCAGAATTTTCCACAGTGTGTTGTGATCCACATAGTCAAAGGCTTTGGCATAGTCAATAAAGCAGAAATAGATGTTTTTCTGAAACTCTCTTGCTTTTTCGATGATCCAGTGGATCTCTGGTTCCTCTGCCTTTTCTAAAGCCAGCTTGAACTTCTGGAAGTTCACAGTTCATGTACTGTTGAAGCCTGGCTTAGAGAATTTTGAGCATTACTTTACTAGCATGTGAGATGAGTGCAATTGTGCGGTAGTTTGAGCATTCTTTGGCATTGCCTTTCTTTGGGATTGGAATGAAAACTGACCTTTCCAGTCCTGTGGCCACTGCTGAGTTTTCCAACTTTGCTGGCGTATTGAGTGCAGCACTTTCACAGCATCATCTTTTATGATTTGAAATAGCTCAACTGGAACTCCATCACTTCCACTAGCTATGTTGGTAGTGATGCTTCCTAAGGCCCACTTGACTTCCCATTCCAGGATGTCTGGCTCTAGGTGAGTGATCACACCATCGTGATTATCTGGGTCATGAAGATCTTTCTTGTACAGTTCTTCTGTGTATTCTTGCCACCTCTTCTTAATGTCTTCTGCTTCTGTTAGGTCCATACCATTTCTGTCCTTTATTGAGCCCATCTTTACATGAAATGTTCCCTTGGTATCTCTTATTTTCTTGTAGAGATCTCTAGTCTTTCCCATTCTATTATTTTCCTCTATTTCTTTGCAGTGATCACTGAGGAAGGCTTTCTTATCTCTCCTTGCTATTCTTTGAAACTCTGCATTCAAATGGGTATATCTTTCCTTTTCTCCTTTGCTTTTTGCATCTCTTCTTTTCACAGCTATTTGTAAGGCCTCCTTAGACAGCCATTTTGGTTTTTTGCATTTGTTTTTCTTAGAGGTGGTCTTGATCCCTGTCTCCTGTACAGTGTCATGAACCTCTGTCCATAGTTCATCAGGCACTCTTTGTCAATCAGATCTAATTCCTTGAATCTGTTTCTCACCTACTATTTCTCACCTAAATCTATTTGAACACCTACTCTGTGTTTATTTCTAAAATGCCTCTGTCATCAAATAACGCACCCTGTTCAAAAACTCAAGTGTTTTCCACTGCAGACAGGATAAAATCCATCTGAACTCCTTAGCCTGAAGTTCAAGCACCTTCATCAAAAAGCTCTCCTTCCTTTATAGCACTGCTGCTCACAGTTCCTTATAAGACCTTCTTTTGTGCACTCTCAAGGCTTGGCTCAGGCTTTTCTCTCTGCCTCATGGCCTTTCCCCATTGTATTCATTTTTACCCAAAGTCTTCCTTTAATCCTGAAGTGATACCCAGGGCAGAATAGCAGATATTGCAGTCTTAGCCAGCCCTGTTCAAATCACTACTCTGTTTTAATTGATTTCAGGTAAAGCATTTAATCTCAGCCAATGAAATTACATCTGAGAGGTGTGAGGCACGAGGGGTACACTCAGTGATTTCTAGTTCTTTTCCTTTTGAAAACTTCCTTTTAAGTTTGACCTCTTTCATGAGCCTTCATTGTTCACATTGATTTTTTTTTCCTCTTAAAACTCTTGGCATTTTCTTTCTGCACTGACTCATCTGGCAAATAATTTTACTTATAATCTTTCTCCCTAGTAGATTTTGAACTATTAAAGCTAGAGACCATGCCTTTTAAGGCATAATACTCCTCACAGTTGCTTGTGCTTAGATCCTCAGTGAGTATTGTATATGGATTTTCCCCCATTTGTTGTAGTACACGGATTTATAGGGATGTTGTAGGATACTTTCCAGAGTTGATGATAAGTGGTGACCATGGCCTCCCCCAAAATCCCCCTGAATGCCAGCCACCTAATTGCACCTGTGGGATTGGCTGCTCTAGTAGGTAAGGCTATACCTCTGTGTACCCCTAGCAGATCCTGCAGTCTTAATCCTTAATCATGGCTGTTCCTTGAGATGGTCTGTTGTGGCCCCCTCATTGTGTGGGGTGTGAGCCCCCTCAGGTAATTCAGTGGCTGGCATCCTCAGGGGGGTTGCCCTGTTTTTGCTTGACGTAAAGTGCTCAGTGAATGCCAGAATAACCAGTTCATGCTAATATATAGGGGTTTTAATTTATTTATTGGTTGATTATAAAACTTTTTTAAGTTTATAAAGTAGGACTTGAGAATATTTTTCTTTTATTAAATGTTAATAGCCACACTCATTTACCTTTTATTTTTAGAAGCTTCCAAGGAGTACTGGGTGGCTGCCATTGCAACATGATTTAGTTTGACTTAGAAGCATACCTTGGATGTGGTATTTGATGTTAGCAACATGACGTGAGGATGCCCAGACACAAATGGATAGCATTGTACTGCCTCCAGTGAATAGTTACGCTTGAGTAAAGTAAAATGTTGTTAAAATAACTAGCTTTGGATGGTGAAAATAGAAATCAGGACAGTGCCTCAAGGATTCCTTTTATCAGTGAAGTAGTATTTCCATGGAAGTTTTCATCTGAGGTTGTTCTTGGGGCAACCGGGCAAGCATTACTCTTTTGACATCTTAAATACCCTGAAGCTGGACCTCTGATGTGCTATTCACAGACTCAGAGCTCCAGGAAGAACACAGCACATCTGGGCAGCCTTTCTGTGCAGTTCAAGGTAAAGTTAGTACATCCTTTATACATAACATGAGGGCTTCCCTGGTAGCTCAGACGGTAAAGAATCTGCCTGTGGTATGGGAGACCCAGATTCGAGCCCTGCTTTGGGAAGATCCCCTGGAGAAGGAAAGAGCTAACCATTCCAGTATTCCTGCCTGGAAAATTTCATGGACAGAGGAGTCTGGTGGGCTACAGTCAATGGGGTTTTACAGAGTCAGACACGACTGAGCGGCTAACACTTTTAACACTAGTAGATGACATGATAGAGTGACCCGTGGACTAGGTGGCTCTTTGGTACCCTGGGGGAAGGGTGTGAAATTATGAGAATGTGGCTGTTCATAATAAATCACTTCATCTAGAGAACTATGAGAGCGTTTTAGAGTAGTGACCTTGAAAAAACACTGGGTGAGGGCTGCACATTATTTCTATGTGTGTGCACTTCATGTTTCTATCAAGGAGATAGATTTTAGACAGAATTGTCTGAAATCATTTATCCTTCTGTTGTTGCAAAAATAAATTAGAAAGTCAACGCCTCATTATTTATTTCTCCCTAACACACTGATAGAGAAACTGTTCCCTGTCATCACAATGCAGACTCATCCATTGTGATGATTTTATTCAACCTGATTGTTTACTGCGGTTTTTGTATCAGAATGAGCAAAGCCTGCCTTCAGAGTAGGCAGTAAGAGTTAACTACCTGCTGTGTTTCCTCATTCTAACAGGAGCACTTTAGCAATGCTAATCAGTTGTACTGATTTTCTGTTTTGATTTTTCCATCATAATTAAGTGAATGATATGGAATGCAATCAAGTCTGACACTAGGGGGTTCATGCAAATGACTATTTTTTTCTGTTTAAAATTTTGTTAAATGTAACCACATTTTGAAGGCAAAGACTGGGTAGGTAGGGGTAGTTTAACAACCAATTTAGAGTTTTGAATATTTTTAAAATGTCTGTTTCAAGAAGGCATATCTGTGTTGCCTTTATTTTCAATTGAAATAATGTTATTTTTAAAGGATTGTATTTTGTTTTCATGTACACCCTAAAGTGGAAAGATTATAGTCTCAGACAAGATGATACAGCTCTGAAGAAAAATGTTCATGGAACTTTCTTCCTTCAGGGTAGACACAAAGGAAAAAAAGGTACACACATTTACTCCTCAAAGCCTATGAAAGAAAGCAAATCAAATAGGGAAAAGAGTATATGAAATGCCCTATCCACTTGTTTTGATTGCCTATCAGTGACAAGACAAACAAAAGGAAGGTCCGCCCATGTTTCTGAATATAGGGAAGTGTTGCATTTCTACACTCCTTTATAGTGCTTTGGCACGTTTGTGAAAGGTTTTCTCCCCCTACCATGTATGATATTGGTATTATTTTCTCAAGTGATTTTAATCACTTCATGTGAATTTGCACCTTCCCTTCTTGATCTAGCAATTTTTTGCTTTGAACATTGTATACTTTAATGTAGATTGTTCTAAAACTCAGTTAATTTTCTAATTTTGATTTGGAAAATGCTTTGGGAATAAGGCTGAGCTACATATATTCAATCTTGCTATAAATGTACTGATATTTTCCCTTCCATGAACACCACCAGCAACTTTGCAATGAAGTTTGATTTTTCTCTGTGCTGAATTTCAGAAGCAGTAACAAGATGACCAAATTCTGCTTTTTCTTTTTTTTTCTCTGCCATCCCTGTAGAGAGGTTAAAGCCTTCACAGGGCAGTGCATCAATTGCAAAGCAAAAAGAGATACCAAATTAACGCTAAAATTTTTGCCTTCAAAGAGAACAGACTCTTCCCTTTTCTTGGCAGTTTGATTCATTGCCTCCAGCAGTTTCCAACTTTGTACAGACTAAACATTTCTAATTGGGAAATGGATGGGTTGAGTCTGAGATGGTGACTCAGGATATAAACTTTCCAATTTGGGATAATTGTTTGTGAGTGGATGGCAGATTACTGTTGACTGGCTGTTGTTTTGTCTTTGAGGAAAGGATGAAAGTTAAGATGCATACTTCATACTTCGTTGAAACAGAATACTTACCTGGTATAGATAAGGCAATGAGACAGAGATATTTGTCATGCTTATTTGTTACAACCAAATATAGTATATGAAAGGATTACTTTTTTGATGGATGAGGAAAACATTACAATATATGGTGTGTCTTCAGCTGTGAAATGGGGATGTAAAAATGCCTACTTAAGTTACTGTGTGGATTAAAAAGATAATTCATGTGAAAGGTTCAGTACTGTGCCTAGCACACAGTAACTGGTCAGGAAATGTTAGCTGTTGTTGTTTATTATCATCATTATCATTACTTTTTGTTTATTCCTGTTAAGCAGAATAGCTTCTTTAATTATATAATATTAAGCTTCAGATTTTACAAATTCATGATGATTAGCCTGTGTGAAACATCTGTAATTTGAATTAATTTATAAGCCATATTTTGGCTAGTCATTTATGCTTTGTATGTTGGAATTACTTCGTGATGATTAGAATCCCCCTTTTAAAGATTTTACTACTTCTCACAATGGCTTACACTATCTTTTAATTATCCTATGAATTCATGACATTTATCCATATTTCAAATCAAACATTTTCTTTTGTTTTAGCCTTTGTGGATTAGAGATAGATAACCTGTCATAACTGGAGAAGGAAATGGCAACCCACTCCGGTATTCTTGCCTGGGAAATCCCATAGACAGAGGTGCCTGGTGGGCTACAGTACTAATACACTGTATATACTTGTGCTTATAAACAGTTTTGATTTTAAAAAATTTAATGTTTCTTCATTGTTCTGTTTTCTTGAATTTGAAGGATAAACTGTTTCCTAAGGTTCAGTGTTTGCCAGTATTGTTGTTTATTACTTATTTAAGACAAACTTGCCTTTTAAAACCCCGAGATTATCATTCAATAAATTTTGTTCCCAGCTACTAAAACCTGGTAACCTCATGGTGTAGAAAGTTACTATAACTTCTCAGAATGCGAGCTCTCTCACCCAGAAAGTAACTGCTGGGCCCCATAATCTGGTCAATTTTTACTAGTTTCAGTGGTTTACCAACAGGAAGGCTAATGCTTGCTTTCTTTTTAATTTGCAAATGGATCACCTTTTTGGAGGGAGCGGCATGGCATGTGGGATCTTACTTCCCTGACTTGGGATCAACCCTCCCCTTTCCCCCTTCACTGCCCACCCCTTGCATTGGAAGCGCTGATTCTTAACCACTGAACTGCCAGGGAGGTCCTGGATCAGCTATTTATAATTCCATGTCTATTTTTATAATTATTGTATGAAGCCATTTTATTTAGTGAGACAACCTTTTCCTCCTCATTAAGTGCCAAGTTCCCCCCACCGTGGCCCTCCCCTGCCTCTCAGGAAGAGAGCTTCTGTGCTTCCATCTCCATGAGTGGCTCACCCTCCACTCAAGGGGCTGTAACAGGCGTCCCTCCTTGCTCTGACTCCCAAATTCAGTCACCAAATCCTGTCCATTTCACCTCTTGAAAAACTCCCAGATTCACTCAGTTCCCTGCAACCCCAGTGTTACTTCCCTATTTCACCCTCAGTCGCCTCTCACCTGACCTCCCTCTAATAGTCTGTACCTGCGGTTCATGCTCCCCCTGCAGCCAGTAGTCTCTCTAATGTCACCGTGTACCCTTCCCTAGCTCTCTGTAACCCTTGGATGAGGTTCACATACTTTGCCATGTCTTATAAAATCCGTGGTGATGTGCCCCTGCCACCCCATATCTTTCTCCAGCTGAGCTAGTTTGAGCTCAGTAAGTGTGCCTGATCCTCCCTTACCTCTGTCCCCTCTGCCTTGAACATTCTCCTCCCTCTTGTATCTCCTTTGTGGGCCTAACTCTTTTGTAGATGTGTTGCTCTTTGTTTTTCCTCTTTTGGTCTTTCCTTCTCTCAACAATAATACCAGGTTCATTTTTTTCTAATACTGACCTCCGAACAGCTTTACACTTTTTATCTGTACACCTATGTAGAAACCTCTATAAAACAACTGGTTTACTCTCTGTTCAGCAGATGGTGGGACAGAAGCACTAAATATAAGAAATGTGTGTCACGATTACTAAATTATAAAGATCGTAGTGGGCAGGAACAAGAACTAGATCTGTGTTTTACGTCCAGTATTTGCACAGTGCCTAGGATAGAGTGGCCATTCAGTGAACATTGAATGAATTACTGAATGACCCTCAGTTTAAGCCTGAGGTGCCTCGCTCTTGAGTCAATGGAACTTCTGTTCCATTATTTATCCTCTAGGACAAAGGAGGCCAGATTCCTCTGTGTGCCCTCTCCTTCCAGAAGGGAAATATGCCTGCTGAGAGAATCTGGAAGCCTGTGTTGCCCTGAGTTGTTCTGGTAGATTCCTTTAATGTCGGCTGGCATGGATGAGAAGGTCTTTTGTTATGGTGGCAATTAATGATGATTTGCACTTTTTAGTAATTTACAAAATAGTGGCCATCCTGACAACATAAGAAATATCTCTCTCTCCTGGACCATGAAAGCTGGTGACCCATCTATTTAAATCTAAGTCTCATTATTCATGTTTCAGCCCTAGTGACAACTGGCACTTTATAGTTACCGTACTGAAAAGAATTCTTTGGGGGTCATTTTAATGCATCTTTAATTTGAATTTCTTTTTCTTGTAGGTTGTTCTTCAGGAACAATGGTTATTTCCTCGAACTCATGCCTGGGCTTTATCTGTTTATTGTTATGTCACTGGATCAGGATGGCATCATCTCTGAACCTTGAAGATCCCAATGTGTGTAGCCACTGGGAAAGGTAATAGTTTTGAAAGCAGTCTGAGAAATAATTTCTGATAGATTCCTTTGTTTGCTATCAATATCAGTACCACATATAAAATAAGAATTTGAGAAGAGATTATAAAATTGCTTTCATGTAAAAATCTTTCATTATGTGTAATAAATTAGATAGTATAATTCACCTTGGTCTTAGAGAAGTACTGTCACCTGAGATGTCCTTGAAGACTTGAATGAGACCAGTGGATAACAGTGATTGGCAGGGGTTCTAGGATGGAAGGTAGTTTGAAACCAGTGCCATGCAGACCACTAAGGACTGTACCCAATAAGTCTGGCATCGATACAATACAGGAGCAGGGCAAGATTGACTAGATTATATGAAAGCAAATGATGGAGTCTCCAGATCTGGGTTAGCTTCCAGTCCCTTTTGGAACACAGAAATAACACAAACTGTCTAGTGATACTGAAGTGCAGTCAAATGCAGTTTACTCTGTTACTTGTCTTCCTAAAAAAGTGTGTACATGTTTCTTTATCCAAAATGAACATTGCACTTGCAGGTTTTTAAACAAATAGAAGGTGTCAAGTACTAGAGAGTAGTATGTAGTTGTAATAGCTGTAAATGCAATGACATTAAACTCTTAGTCTCTTTTTCCTGTCACCCTCAGTACCAAGAAGAATACAGCACAGAGCATACATTCCAGTCACTGTGTCGTCCACTGGAAGGATGCTCAAAGCTCAGAGTTTTTCAGGCATGGCAGCTGTATTATTCCAGGACACACTGATTCCTCATTCACAGTGTTAGTTTTCAGTGAGGACCCATCCCCATCTCTGCTGGCAGTATTATGGCAGGGTAACAAAACGTATTTTCCTGATTGATCAATAGAGTCTTATGAATGATAGAGTCTTATGAATGATAGAGTCTTATCATTATGAAACTTTAAGTGGAAATATGTATATGTAATAAAGTTCTATATATTTGATATTAACTATATTATACAGAATTTAGGAGGAGAGAATGCCTATTTTTATAATTTTCATAGAACTTCCCATAAAACATTTCACCAGCAAAGTACATAATAAATAGGATTATAGTAATAAAAATAAATTGATGAATACATGAATAAGAACATATCAGATTTAGAAAAGGGAGAGTTCATTGGTAGTTGAACTTCTTGGAAGATGATAGATTTGAAATGGGAGCAAAAATCAAATTTGTTAGGTACTGTGAAATAAAAATCAAGAGATCTTGGTAATACATTAACTATGGATGTGGAAGAGGCAGAAAAGGCTGAGATTTAGAACCTGCTGTGTGGAAGAGTGGGCGTATCATTGGACATTGTTGTTGAGTTGCTCAGTCATGTTTGACTCTTTGTGACCCCATGAACTGTACCACGCCAGATTTCCCTGTCCTTCACTATCTCCTGGAGTTTGCTCAAACTTGTGTCTGTTGGGTTGGTGGTCACATATGGAGAGATAAAGAGAGCTGATTTGACAGGGAAGAGATTAATGTGGTTTTGTCATGTTGTATTGATAAGATCAATTTGAAATATGGGTCTAGATGAATGTTTAACTTTTCATTTAAAGAAAACGTGAAAAAGATACTTCCCCCGGTTTTTTTTTTTTTTTTTTCGTTGAAGGAGTCCAGTGATCTTGCATGAGTTTCTTTTTTTAACGAATGAATGAATTTATTTATTTTTGGCTGTTCTGGGTCTTTGTTGTTGCCTGTGGGCTTTCTGAGCAGGGGAGACTCTAAACTTAACATAATTTCACTGTTGTAAAAATGATTGGAGTAACTGATAAAATACTAATGGGGAAGGAAATTCAATGTGAAAAAATAGGAAAATGATGGAGATTTTCTCCTGCCTATATTTTTGTTATGAACTACTAAAAAGAAATTAAAAGATGCTTACTCCTTGGAAGGAAGGTTATGGCCAACCTAGATAGCATATTTAAAAGCAGAGACATTACTTTGCCAACAAAAGTCCGTCTAGTCAAGGCTATGATTTTTCCAGTGGTCATGTATGGATGTGAGAGTTGGACGGTGAAGAAAGCTGAGTGCCGCAGAATTGATGCTTTTGAACTGTGGTGTTGGAGAAGACTCTTGAGAGTCCCTTGGACTGCAAAGAGGTCCAATCAGTCCATCCTAAAGGAGATCAATCCTGGGTGTTCATTGGAAGGACTGATGTTGAAGCTGAAACTCCAATACTTTGGCCACCTGATGCGAAGAGTTGACTCATTGGAAAAGACTCTAATGCTGGGAAGGATTGGGGGCAGGAGGAGAAGGGGATGACAGAGGATGAGATGGTTGGATGGCATCACCAACTTGATGGACATGGGTTTGGGTAGACTCCGGGAGTTGGTGATGGACAGAGAGGCCTGGCGTGCTGCAATTCATGGGGTCACAGAGTCGGCCACGACTGAGCGACTGAACTGAACTAAAAAGAAAAAGTTGACTACAATCAACTTGAGAAGCTACAATCTTCTCATTGATAAATTTTCTGTTCTATGGCTAGATAATGATTCTTTGAAGAAAGGTTAAAGAAAAGTAGAATTTGTTTTATAAGAATGGAGAAAAAGAGTATAAATTAAAATGAACAGATAAAGATGCAGGTGACAGATTCTCCTATATTTTCAAAAACTGATATGAACTTGAATTGAACTGGGGAGAGGAAGATGAGCTTCAGGGACAAAATTTTTGGTAGTAAGACCCAGTAGTACTCATCGTAGATTTTCCTTATTAACTAAAACCCACCTGTCACCAGTGGTTCCGAGCCATGGAATCACCTGCAGTCTTGCTCTTCAGAGTGGAGTCTGTGGAGCTGTGGTGGCAGGAACCTCAGCTGGAAGCTTTTTGGAATCAGAGACTCTCGGGTCCCTCCCCAGACCTACTGAATCATTTATTTTCAAATAAAAGTATACTTCATTTTAAGGCAGCACTTGTGATTCTTAGAAGTTGTGTTCAACTCTTTGCAACCCCATGGACTGTGTAGTCCATGGAATTCTCCAGGCCAGAATACTGAAGTGGATAGCCTTTCCCTTCTCCAGAGGATCTTCCCAACTTGGAGATTGAACCCAGTTCTCCCGCATTGCAGGCAGATTCTTTACCAGCTGAGTCACAAGGGAAGCCCAAGAATACTGGAATGGGTAGCCTATCCCTTCTCCAGGGGATCTTCCCAATGCAGGAATCGAAGAGGGGTCTCCTGCATTGCAGGTGGATTCTTTATCAACCGAGATATCAGGGAAACCCGAAGTAAAATTAAGGAGAATTAAATCATTTAAAATACACAAGAGATGCTTGTTATTAGAGAAATTCTGAACAACATCCCTTTGGAAAAGGAATAACTCCATGAATCATCTGTCCATTCTCCCCATCTCCTTTCCTTGTTGTGTGAGTTTAAGAATTTCCACCTACGAGGGTTTCTTCTGAAGAAGGCACAAATGAAGAGAAACCATTCTCTGCACAACCCCTTGGGGGTGGGACACAGGAGTGGTAATGATTGAAACTCCTGAAGTGAGCAGAGATAAGAAATGATAATTATTACCATATTTGATTAAAGTAACAGGATAATTTAGGCAGATAAAATGTAATTAACCACTTTGGAATGAGTCCAAGTGATGATGGCTTCCCCTACCCTGTTCTTTGACCTTAAATTAAATCTTGCTGGGGTTCCTCCCCAGATAATACTTAATACGTTAAAATCATGGTGATGATATGTTTTCAGTGTGTTTGAGAAGATTAAACAAACAAGCAGGAAATAAAGGGTTTTGCATCTTGAGCCTGAAAATAGTGTAGACTTGAGACCTACAGTTTTTATACCACAGTTTCACTGCCTGCTTTAGAAGCTTTTGATGTTCTATAATATCTGAGAGGCAGCAGAGGTACAGGATGGTGTCTGAGGGTCTTGGTATTAAAGTGCTGGCTCTAGACTGACTACTAGTACCAGGAGCTCAGTGTGGCTTATTTGTGATGAAAATAGGATTGGACTAGACCAGGGGTCCCAAACTCCAGGATCTAAAGCCTGATGATCTGAGGTAGAGCTGATGTAATAATAATAGAAATAAAGTGCACAATTAATGTAATGCGCTTGAATCATCCACTAACCTTCCCCCCTCCCCGCCCCCACCCCGGTCTGTGGAAGAATTGTCTTCCACGAAACTGGTCCCTAGTACCAAAAGGGTTGGGGACCTCTGGACTAGACAATCAAGAAGATCCCTTTCCATTCTGTGACTTTAAGAACAGCTGCATATGAACATGGCGGTGTGGACTGTTAGCCGAGGTGCTAATTGAGGTCAAACAGCAACCCAGGTATTAGCCAAAGAAGTAGTGCTAAAGAGCAGGGGATGCCCTCCAGTTCTCAGAGACATTTGCCTTCATGGTTTGAGCACACAGCTTCCAGAAAGTGGCCCCTTGGAAAATGACAACTTGATTGTCTAATGATAGGTGGGTACTGAGCAAATTAGGTGTAGTCACAAGTATTTGGCAGTCATAGTTTGAAGACTATTTACTAACAGGGAAAAATGCTTATGACATACCCTTAAATTCAAAAAGTAGATTTAAAATTATGTGGCTAGCATGAGTATGAAAATATAAAAGCGAACAAAGCTAAACTAAAGCTAAAAACTAAAAACCCCTAGGGATGGTAAGAGAAGTGCAGGAAAATGCTATGGGTGCTTAGGTAAGAGTTATACAATTTTCTCCCTTTCGTCTTAAAAATTTGTTTTCCAGATTTTATGGTGTGATTATAATATCATTAAAAATGAGAAATAAAAAACAGAGATTGTTTAGAAAAGAAAAAGAATGTATGAAAAAGAACAGAAAGGAAATCTGGGGTGAAGAGGCTCAGAATCCTTCTCCTTTAAATTTGAGTGGAAACCTCAGTATCTGATCAATGTGAAAAGTAATTTATATTTAGCCTGTTAGTCATTAAGTTTGAGACTATGAATAATTCTAATGAGTACTGTCAAGGCTGAAGAGAAATGCTCAACCATGGTAAATTTTATGGTTTGATTTCCCCCGAAATGTATATATTTCTCTGTTAAAGTAAAAGCAGGTTATTTTAGCTTTTACGTGCTGGCCTCTTTTAAGAGCCCTTTGAAGGCAGGAATTACATAGAATTTATTTAATAAATGTTTGTTGAATTGGAATCCTTAATGGTTTAATTACCCTTTTATAGAGAAGAGCTTTTTTATATCCTAAAAGCAGAGAAACATCCTGCAAATGTAAGCTATTAATGAGCAGCAAATGTCCAGAAGAGGAAATTCATATGCTTTAACATTTTCTCTTATTGAGGCAACCTTCCAGGCTGCAAGAAATTAGTGAAAACACTTTTCACATTTGCTTGTGGAGTCAGCTCCCCCATCATATGCAATGGCGAGTGTTTGGCCAAGGTCGCTTAGTTGATTATTGCTTTTGCACTCCAAGGCATTTGGATCTTAACACTAGAACATAGCATGCGAACTTATGGGAATACTGCATCAGATATAGTCCTAACAAACTAATTTAGTTAGGCTAAATTATTACTGTAGAGCCTGGCAGATTACATTTTTTCACCCAAGAAACATTAATTTAGAGTGGTTTCTTTTGCATTCCCATAGCACATGTGGAAAGTTGTTCTGTTTTTGCACATGGGTAATGTGAGACTGCCTAGATGGCAGGTCCACACACAGAGGACACTCATTCACTTTTCTCTCCACTAGAGATGGAATGGAGAAGTAATGCTGCAGGCCTCAAGGTTCAGTTATTTTCAAGCTGTTGGCTGGCTGTTCACTCACTCAGTTGTGTCCGCCTCTTTGCCATCCCAAGGACTACAGCACACCAGGCTTCCCTGTCCTTCACCATCTCCTGGAGCTTGCTCAGACTCGTCTCCATTGAGTCATTGATGCCATCAACCACCTCATTCTCTGTAATCCCCTTCTCCTCCTGCCTTTTATCTTTCGCAGCATCAGGGTCTTTTCCAATGAATCGGCTCTTCGTATCAGGTGGCCAGAATACCGGAACTTCAGCTTTAGGATCAGTCCTTCCAATGAATATTTAGAGTTGATTTCCTTTAGGATGGACTGGTTTGATCTCCTTGTCATCCAAGGGACTCTGGATAGGGAGGGAAAAGAATTGGTGAAGAAAGTCTTAGAATTTGCATCAGCGTGAACTTCAGGATGCTTCCCAGGTGGCTCAGCGGTAAAGAATCTGCCCTCCAATGCAGGAGACACAGGTTTGATCCCTGGGTTGGGAAGATCCCCTGGAAAAGGAAATGGCAACCCACTCCAGTATCGTTGCCTGAGAAATCCCACCGAAATCCCACAGAGCCTGGCAGGCTATAGTCCACGGAGGCACAGAGAGTCAGACACAACTTAGTGACTAAACAACAACAACCACAACAAGCCTCAGGACACTGCTAGGGGTCTGAAGAAAAGCTGGATAGCTTCATCTTATCGCAGAGACCTCTTGCTTTACCCAAAAGGAGTTATATCAAAGATGTAGGCGATTGCACACTCGATGCTGGCCTGAACCTGTTCTTGCAGGTGTTGTCTGCTGGAGTAGAAGGAAGTAGTTATGTGAAATGTATGTTAGAAATGCAGAAGCCAAACGGGAAGGGATCTTCAAGAACATCTCGTACCCCATTGTTTTACGATGTGATAAATCCACGGAAGTGAGATTCTCTGCTGAAGCTCAGCCAGGTTCTCAGTATCAGATCAGGCTGCTAATAATCTTGCCTGTTTCTAATCCAGTGATCTTTTCATGAGAACCTACTACATTTGCCTCAGACCTGTGGAGGATCCCTAAGTTTACCTAGAAATCAAGTTGCAATGTCCCAAAGAATCAAATACACAGAGTTTGAATAGGATGATGAGTTCATGGATGTCTCGTGATAACTGAGAGAGACCACCTGGAGAAAGAAATAGCACTGTGTGTGAGGCCAGTACAGCTTAGGTTTCAAATCAAGAGTTTCTTTTCTTTATCTAACCTGAATTCTTCATGTAGAAATTTTAACCCCATTCCTTCCATACTTTCTGTGGTTAATATTTCCTTTTAATGAACTTGGCCTATTGATCTGCACCAAGTGAGTCCATGATTGTGGCCTACTTTTGTTGTTATTGTTGTTAGCATGAATTAAAGATTTTAGTGGAAATCTTTAAGAGACTGCCAAAAAGTATAAAACAAATTGTTTTGAAAAGGGGATTCTCCAGATTTTCCTGTAGGTAAGAAATCTAAGCTCTTGAGCATGCAATAGACTGCTTTGAAATAAAGTAAGGAATTGAACAAGGAACATTCTTTATATATTTTTGGATCTTTTCAGCCACATTCTTAGACCCATCAGATTGCATGTTTTTACTCTTCAGTTAAGTCAGTTCAGTCACTCAGTCGTGTCCAACTCTTTGTGACCCCATGAATCACAGCACGCCAGGCCTCCCTGTCCATCACCAACTCCTGGAGTTACCCAAGCCCATGCCCATCGAGTCAGTGATGCCATCCAGCCATCTCATCCTCTGTCGTCCCCTTCTCCTCCCGCCCCTAATCCTTCCCAGCATTAGGGTATTTTCCAAAGAGTCAACTCTTCACATCAGGTGGCCAAAGTATTGGAGTTTCAGCTTCAACATCAGTCCTTCCAGTGAACACCCAGGACTGATCTCCTTTAGGATGGACTGGTTGGATCTCCTTGCAGTCCAAGGGACTCTCAAGAGTCTTTTCCAACACCACAGTTCAAAAGCATCAATTCTTCGGTGCTCAGCTTTCTTCACCGTCCAACTCTCACATCCATACATGACCATTGGAAAAACCATAGCCTTGACTAGATGGATCTTTGTTGGCAAAGTAATGTCTCTGCTTTTAAATATGCTATCTAGGTTGGTCATAACCTTCCTTCCAAGGAGTAAGCATCTTTTAATTTCATGGCTGCAATCACCATCTGCAGTGATTTTGGAGCCCCCCAAAATAAAGTCTGACACTGTTTCCATTGTTTCCCCATCTATTTCCCATGAAGTGATGGGACCAGATGACATGATCTTAGTTTTCTGAATGTTGAGCTTTAAGCCAACTTTTTCACTCACCTCTTTCACTTTCATCAAGAGGCTCTTTAGTTCTTCTTCGCTTTCTGCCATAAGAGTGGTGTCATCTGCGTATCTGAGGTTATTGAGATTTCTCCCGGCAATCTTCATTCCAGCTTGTGCTTCCTCCAGCCCAGAGTTTCTCATGATGTACTCTGCATAGAAGTTAAATACACAGGGTGGCAATACACAGCCTTGATATACTCCTTTTCCTATTTGGAACCAGTCTGTTGTTTCATGTCCAGTTCTAACTGTTGCTTCCTGACCTGCATACAGGTTTCTCAAGAGACAGGTCAGATGGTCTGGTATTCCCATCTCTTTCAGAATTTTCCACAGTTTATTGTGATCCACATAGTCAAAGGCTTTGGCATAGTCAATAAAGCAGAAATAGATGTTTTTCTGGAACTCTCTTGCTTTTTCCATGATCCAGCGGATATTGGCAATTTGATCTCTGGTTCCTCTGTCTTTTCTAAAACCAGCTTGAACATCTGGAAGTTCACGGTTCACATATTGCTGAAGCCTGGCTTGGAGAATTTTGAGCATTACTTTACTAGCGTGTGAGATGAGTGCAATTATGTGGTAGTTCGAGCATTCTTTGGCATTGCCTTTCTTTGGGATTGGAATGAAAACTGACCTTTTCCAGTCCTGTGGCCACTGCTGAATTTTTCAAATTTGCTTGCATATTGAGTGTAGCACTTTCACAGAGTCATCTTTCAGGATTTGAAATAGCTCAACTGTAATTCCATCACCTCCACTAGCTTTGTTCATAGTGATGCTTTCTAAGGCCCACTGGACTTCACATTCCAGGATGTCTGGCTCTAAGTGAGTGATCACATCATCTTGATTATCTGGGTCATGAAGATCTTTTTTGTACAGTTCTTCTGTGTATTCTTGCCACCTCTTCTTAATATCTTCTGCTTCTGTTAGGCCCATACCATTTCTGTCCTTTATCGAGCCCATCTTTGCATGAAATGTTCCCTTGGTATCTCTAATTTTCTTGAAGAGATCACTATTCTTTCCCATTTTGTTGTTTTCCTCTATTTCTTTGCATTGATTGATGAGGAAGGCTTTCTTATCTCTCCTTGCTATTCGTTGAAACTCTGCATTCAGATGGGAATATCTTTCCTTTTCTCCTTTGCTTTTCGCTTCTCTTCTTTTCACAGCTATTTGTAAGGCCTCCTCAGACAGCCATTTTGCTTTTTTGCATTTCTTTTCCATGAGGATGGTCTTGATCCCTGTCTCCTGTACAATGTCATGAACCTCCGTCCATAGGTCATCAGGCACTCTATCAGATCTAGTCCCTTAAATCTATTTGTCACTTCCACTGTATAATCATAAGGGATTTGATTTAGGTCAAACCTGAATTACTCTTACAAGAATCTATTAATGAAAATATATTGGAAAACAGACTGTTTAAGTAGCATTTTGGTGTTTGTTTGTTTATTTCAGGCTAATTGTCTCAGCCGTATGTTTAGAATCAGGTTTAAAGGCTTCTCTGTAGCTTCTGTGCAGAGGCTGTATATGTTCTTCCATTACCTGAAAGTAGGGCAGGTGCAAGAAAGAAAATTATTCGAAATTCCGATCAGAGAAATATACTGTCTGATTTTCCAAAATCAGTAGCAAAATGTACTCAGATTTGCTGATTACACTTATTATTTAATTTTTGAATTGAAAGTTGCTCAGTCATGTCGGATTCTTTGTGACCCCATGGACTGTAGTCCATGGAATTCTCCAGGCCGGAATACTGGAGTGGGTAGCCTATCTGTTCTCCAGGGGATCTTCCTGACCCAGATCTCCTGCATTGCAGGCGGATTCTTTACCAGCTCAGCTATGGGTATTATTTTTTGAGGCCTATGATGAAAACTTCTTTTTGAAAGGTCTTAATATCCCTGGACCACAGGTTATGGGATGAAACTAAAGACTACAGAAAAATATGTGGTGATTTTTAAAAAGTATTTATTTGGCTGCCTTGGTTCTTAGTTGCAGTATGTGGGATCTAGTTCTCTGACTAGTGATTGAACCCAGGCCCCCTACATTGGGATCATGGTGTCTTAGCCACTGGACCACCAGGGAAGTCCCTGTAATGGTACGCTTTTAAATTTAGTAATATCAGAGTTTTGGGTGAATAGTAAATGAGAAGTTTTTTGAAATTTATAGCATAAACTCTTGTGTTTTAAATGTTTTAATGTTGGAAACTTCAGGGTTCAAGTTCAAATAGAAACTCATCAAAACATGGAGATTCTGTTAAAAGTCAGTGTGGAGTTGTAAGTACAGATAATTTAGCCAGTGACTGTTTTTTTGGTACAGAGGCTATCATTAATGTAAGAGAAATACTGACTGCTTCTCTTTTCTCTTCAGCTACTCTGTGACTGTGCAAGAGTCATACCCGCATCCCTTTGATCAAATTTACTACACTAGCTGCACCGACATTCTGAACTGGTTTAAATGCACACGGCACAGGTAATGGAAACTCAGATGTGTTTATTTATTTGGCATAGTGGAATGGAGTCTGACACAGTCAGAGATACTAAACACTTGAGAAGGTAGGCCCATTCATAGAGTGAATAGCTATTGAGTGCGGGTGGTTGTTGTAGCTGTGTTCCAAGCTGCAGGAGATATGGAAACACAAAAGGATTGTCTGTCCCTTGAGGAACTTACACAGAAAACATCTACTGATTACCATCATTTGATTAGCTGAAGTCACCCAGCTGTTGAGCAAAACTGGGGAGACACTCTTAAATATGGATATCACCAGATATCAGAAAACTCTATCTTAGCATATATTTCTACTTGAACATCTAATTCAATTTAGACTAACTTAAATTTGAATTAAATTTAAGAAAAATAAGCCACATGTTTATTTTTTCTATAAATGTAAAAACAGAAAACAAAAACACTTTATTAAATAATCATGTTAATATGGAAGAAAACTGTGCTACCTTGATTTCATTAGTAAAATACTTGTTGTCTGGTTTGTGGGTGGAATGTGGTACCTGCTGATTTATGATGCACTAAATGATGTCACACTCATTATTTCTTAGGACAAACTTTCCTTGACTGCTCTGTCTAAATCAGCATTCCTTCATGTCACAATCTATTCCCTTATTCAAGCTTTATTTTTTGACAGCGTTTAATCATTACCAGCCATTATTTGATAATATATTTATTTGTTGAGTGTATATCTTAAATTACACAGGTCTGTCTTCCCCAGAAGAATGTAAATTCCTTGAGGGAAAGAGCTTTATATTCTTTCACTCACTGTGAGCTTTTCCCCCAATTCCTGGAATATAGTAAGTGCTCAATAAACATGTGTTATATAAATGGATCAGTAAATAAATGAAGCTTGAGTTATATGTAAAGGTCTTCATCTTTTGGTGTCCTATTTTGTAGTAGGGTAAAAATGCACTACCATAGATTTTTAAAGGATTTCTCTGAATTCTTCCTCTAAAACCTATATAAATAAATGATGAGTGATTAGATAAGTAATACATAAGAAACTGATCAATATCTTATAAAATATCTCAAGTGAAGTAGGGAAGACATGAGGCTTCTGATTCCTTGAAAAAAGTGCTCATTGACTTAAATGTCCATTCAGTGTATTCTTAGCAAATTGGTGAGTTAGTATAATATTGCTCAAAATATATATCCCATGTCTCTTCGTTATTATATTGGAGGACCTTGCTCTTTATACCTACATCATGTTTGATAGTTTTTTGTATTAAAATATAGATTTTTGATTTCTAATCAAATTGCAGATCAAAAGATGTAACAATGTGATTTTTTTTTTTTTTTACCTCTATATAGAATCAGTTATCGGACCGCCTATCGACATGGAGAAAAAACTATGTACAGGCGCAAGTCCCAGTGTTGTCCTGGATTTTATGAAAGCAGGGAAATGTGTGTCCGTAAGTAAGGCTTAACATTTCTTGGAAGTTCATTTATTTTTCCCAGTGTTGGTTTGCATCTGTTATTGGCAGCCTGTGGAGATGGAGATTGAGACCTGTGGAGATGGGGCATCTTGGATCCTTCCCTTATACTCACTGCCGCTGTCTTGGCCTGTGTAAGCAGGGAAGCATTCACTATGTCCCTCTGTCCTGTCACAAGTCTCCAAAGGAAAGTCACTTGAGGAGAAAGCAGAAGTTATAGAAAGATGATCCAAGGTTGGATGCTGCATTGTTCATTACAATTCTTCAAGAAAGGTCTGTTTGGAAATCAGTCAGGGAGTCATTAGAGAAGATAACAGAGATATAAGCTTCCTGCAGCAACTCACCAGAGTCTTGAGTCAACTTCCAAGGGGCCAGCATGTTCTTTTCTGGTACATAGACTGAAAGGGTTATTAAGGAGCTTTCACAATATGAAATGGCTGTAAGTCTGAATCACAAAGTAGACCTTCTTTTTTCATTGTCATTTCTTTCTTCCCGCCCCTCCCCATCTCACTGATTCATTTTGAGATGTCTTGAGAGAAGTCTGACGTTTTATGATACACTTTAGGAAATCTTAGAATATCATGTGGAATGTAGTTTGCAATTGTGCTTTCTAACTCTTGTGTGTAGGACTCTTAGAGACACTCAAGAGAGGTATTACTAAAAATGATTTTATTCAAATATTTTGGCTCAACAAAAAGCTAGAGGGACACCTTTGCTTTTTGGGATGAGATGCTGGTGTTGAGTAGTAAAAAGAGACAGAGTTCTGCTCTAATGTGGAGGCACTAGAAACTTCTGATCATGTCTGGGCTTCAGACTCCACAGAACTGAATGACAGCACTGACTCGGCCACCGCTCAACTGGGTGGCCTTGGATAAACCATTTATAAATGGGTTTATAATTTTATTTGAGGCTAATTTGCTCTAAATAGAGAGAGGGCTTGGACCAGTATATGTATCATCTTCCTTCTAACCTTTGGAGTCTATTCTTTATGTAGAGAGGGTGTAGTGTTAGTCACTCAGTCATGTCCGACTCTTTGTGACCCCATGGACTGAAGCCCTCCATGCTCCTCTGTCCATGGAGTTCTCCAGGCAAGAATACTGGAGTTGCCTTTCTGTTCTCCAGGGTATATAGAAAGAGTGATATCTCAAACTTGATTCAAAACCAAGGCTATATATGATAGTAAATGTTCATTGAATAGAAATTAGAAAATGTAACTAAGCAAAAAGAAGAAAATGCAAATAGATTGTGAATGTATTTCCTGGTCAGTAAATGTACTTCTGCAACAGTTTATAGATGTTTATTTAACTGATCTCAGCTCTTGAATATTTACATGATTTCCAAGTTTTAACTATTATGGACTACTTTAGAAGATGTCATTGTGATTAAATCTTTGTTCATCTACATAATTAAATAGGTAAGGATACCTTCATAGAAGTAGAATTTCTGGGATAGAGGCATACAATTATTCCTAGAATGTTTGGTGTGTTTTCAATTTATACCCTCACCAGTAGTATAGAATGTCTTTTTGCTTATGTGGTGGTGGTGATTTAGTTGTTAAGCTATGTCTGACTCTTTGCAACGCCCTGGACTGTAGGCCACCAGGCTCCTCTGTCCATGGGATTTCCCAGGCAAGAATACTGGAGTGGGTTGCCATTTCTTTCTCCAGGGGATCTTCTCTACCCAGGGATTGAACCCAGGTTTCCTGCACTGCAGGCAGATTCTTTACCAACTAAACTACTAGGAAAGCCCATCTTTTTGCTTATACCCTATGCTAATTTCCCTTTTCCTATTTTTCTTAATTTGCATGTGTTTGATTAATAATGGTGCTGAATAAGAAAAATTATATTTATAATCAGACATCTTTGAGAATAATCCTGAGCTGATCTCTGTGGCCTAGGCTGATGGGAAATTTTCAAAGGAAGGCCTTGCATACATACACACAGCCTGGAGAGTGGGGAGGCCTGGCTTTTCGGGCTGGCCACTTCCCAGATGCTCCAGGGAGACATTATATTGGTGTACTTGCCAGGGTTCAAACCTACAAGCCTAGTTGTCAGCACACTGAGAAAATAGCTCTATCTTGTGGATTTTTTCATTAATCCAAGTCCTAGGAGTCATATATAAAGTCGGGGTGCTAATTCATTGTTACACAGAACTTGGAGAGGTGCTGACACAGCATCCTGCTCATACCTTCTCTCCTTGAAGATCTGGCAGGTGGGAAGCTAAATTTTATTGGCAGCTGATGTAGGGATTGTGGATCTGAGCAAGGTTAGTTAAAGAGAAATTTCAGTGCTTCATGGTTCTAGCCTTCCAGACCCCAATACCTCCACCAGTAATACAGCTAATCTCAGAAAGCAGGGCAATCCCACAGGACCATCATACCTGGTAAAAATTATTGCCATAATGTGATGGTAAAGATATCATAACTCTTCTTTGAGATAAGTCTTATACTAGCCAGTATGACTCCTGACTGCTTGGATGGCCATCTCTAGCATTTGTCACTAAAATTTTCCTTTTATAAGCCTTCTTGAGTGACCGACTGCCACTGGAGACAGAAGCAGTTTTCCTTTAGATATGTTAATACATTTAATCAGCTCACTGTCTGGTCTCAGAGGCCTGGGAGCTATGTGGTCTCTTTAAGGGTATTTTTTATCTCTCCACTCTGATGTCTTGATTTCATAGCTTTCCTCCAGAGGACAAGCATGCTTCCGTTACTTCCTTGTTCTCGGGGATGCCTCTGGAACATCTTCTGTTCTCTCAACAGCTGGCACTAGTGAGACACCCTTGTGGATAGAGAAGGAAGAGAGAACACATGATTCTTGTTTCTGCTTTCATAATCTTTTTTTTTTCAACTAGGTTTTGCTGCCAGGCACCAGCACAGCCACCATTTTAACTGTTTCCAGCAAGTTATCAACAGAAATTGAAACACATGAATTGATTATAATTTTGGTTTAATTTTGTTAATCAGTTTACCTAGAAGGCAAAAAAAGGATGGTTTCACATAACAACCTATATTAGGAAAAATAGTTTCTTCTACGTGGCTAAGGTAGCTCCCCTGGAGAGCAAGTCCCATCTTCCCATCCCTCCTTCCCCCTGCTTCATCCTGCCCAAGATTATTCATTTCTACTAAACTCTCAGGCTGTACAGAAGCTGCTGGTCCACAGAGCACACTTTGGGTAACAAGGCTCTGTGTTCAGAAGACAGACATTTACCATCAAGCAGGAAGAGCCAAACCAAAAAATGTAGGGAATAGTGTGGTTAGAAGCCTTTCCTAAGAGTCTGGCTGGAAAAAAATAATGGATTGGAAAATTTTCCAAGAAGAAAATATTGCTGGGCATGAAGATGTCTGTAATTCCTTTGTGAGGTTTTAACCTGTTCATAAAATTACACTTGTAAGGTTATTCATTTTTCACAGTTGCTATTATTGCCTGATTCTGTTTCATTATTTTTAAAAACTGGAATGTCATTTATTTTCTTGACTTAAAAAATTGAAATAGAGTTGACATAAAATATGTTAGTTTCAGGTTAGTGATTTGACATTTGCATATATAAACAAATAATCTCCAGGATAAATCTAATAACTACCTCTCAAAATTATTACAAAGTTATTATAATAGTATTAGCTGTATTCTTTGTGCTGTATATTACATCTATGTGGCTTATTTTATCACTGGAGGGTTTTGCTTCTTAATTCCCCTTCACCCATTTCACCCTCAACCCCCAATGCCAGAAATCACTCATTTGTTCTCTGTAGCTGTGATTCTGTTTTCATTTAGTTTTTAGATTTCACATATAATTAGAACCGGACAGTATTTGTCTTTTTTTTGTCTGACTTATTTCATTTAGCATAATACCCTCTGCATGCGTGCTAAGTTGCTTCAGTCTTGTCCTCCTCTTTGAGACACTATGGACCGTATGCTGCCAGGCTCCTCTGTCCATGGGGATTCTCTAGGCAAGAATATTGGAGTGGGTTGCCATGCCCTCATTCGGGGGAATCTTCCAAACCCAGAGACTGAACCCACATAATACCCTCTAGATCTATTCATATTATTGGAAATAGCAAGATTTCACTCTTGTTATAGCTGAATAGTATTCCACTATATCTGTATATTGCATCTTCTTTATCCATTTATCCATTGACAGACGCTAGGTTGTTTCCATGTGTTGGCTTTTGTAAATAAGGCTTCAGTGAACATGAGGTGCAGATAATCTTTTTGTGTTAGTGTTTTATTTCCATCAGATAAATACACAGAAGTGGAATTGCTAGATCATATGGTAGTTCTATTTTTAATTGTTTTGAGGAAACTCCATACAGATTTTCATAGTAGCTATACTATTTTATATCCCCACCAACATTGCACGAGGATTCCCTTTTCTCCACATCCTCACCGACATTTATTGTGTCTTGTCTATTTGATGATAGCTATACTAACAAATGTGAGGTGACATCTCATTGTGGTTTTGATTTGCATTTCCCTGATGATTATTGATGATGAGCACCTTTTCATGTACCTGTTGGCCATCTGTGTGTCTTCTTTAGAAAAAGGTGTTTTCAAATCCTTTGCCCATGCTTTAATCAGGTTTGTTTTTGCTTGTTGATAGTCTTGTTGGTGTTTGCTTTGCAGTAGGTTTTTAGTTTGATGCAGTCTCGTTTGTTTATTTCTGCTTTTGTAGTCTTTGCTTTTGGTGTAAATCCAAAGACTCATCACTGAAACCCATGTCAAGGACTTTACACCTATGGTCTCTTCTAAAAGTTGTACGGTTTCAGGTCTTATGTTCAAGCCTTTAATCCGTTTTGAGTTGATTTTTGTGTATGGTGTAATATATGATCCAGTTTCATTTTTTGCGTAGGGTTGTACAGTTTTCCAAACACCATTGATTGAAGAGATTGTTCTTTTCCTGTTTTATGTTCTCGACTCTTTTGTCACAAATTAATTGACCATATTTGTATGGGTTTGTTTCTGGACTCTGTATTCTGTTCCACTGATCTATGAGTCTGTTTTTATGCCAGTACTATACTGGTTACTACAACTTTGTAATAAAGTTTGAAATCACAGAGTGTGATACCTCTAGCTTTGTTCTTTCTCAAGATCACTTTAGCTATCTAGAGTCATTTGTGGTTCCACGCAAATTTTAGGGTTGTTTTTTCTATTTCTGTGAAAAATACCATTGGGATTTTGATAGAGATTGAATTGAACCTGTAAATGGTGGCTTTGGTAGTATGGACAGTTTGACAATATTAATTCTTCCAACCATGAGCATGGAATATATCAAATGTATTTGAGTCAGGCTTTGTGTATTTGTGTCTTCAATTTCTTTCATCAACTTATTATAGTTTTTAGTGTAAAGGTCTTTCACCTCTTTAGTTAAATTATTCCTAGGTTTTAAATTCTTTTTGATGCCATTATAAATGGGAATCTTTTATTAATTTATTTTTCTGATCACTTTTACAAGTAGTATTAACAATTAATTTTAATTTACTTAAGTTATAAATCCAAAACCTAGTTGCTTCTTGACATAGGAAAAGAATTTATGGTTACCAAAGGGGAAAGGGAAGGTGGAGGGATAAATTAGGAGTATGAGATTAAGAGATACACAGTACTATAAATAAAGTAGATAAGCAACAAGGATTTACTGTATAATACAGGGAACTATATTCAGTATCTTATAATAACCTAAATTGGAAAATAATCTGAAAAATATAACTGAATCACTGTGTTGTACACCTGAAACTAACACAATATTATAAATCAGCTCTACTTCAATAAAAAAAGCCAACAAAAATAACAAAACCTGCTTGTTCTTAAGCTAAATTCACCTGGCAGATGTTTTACTCATCAGTGATTGATTTTTTTGTATCTTTTGCCATTAAGATATATAAATGTATTTTTTTTTTTGCCTAACTTTAACCACCATGGTAATTGCAACAATTATATATTTTTTTCATATAGTTCTTGTCTTTCATGACCACATATCCCTTGTAAATATTAGTGTCTGGTTGCATTTTGCAAATGTCATGGCTACATTTGAATTCCAAATCATAACCTCTGAGGTCGTCTTGTTCATCCTCTTCCTCCTTGCCTTGGTGCTGGTCCCATGTATTCTCTGACGTCATGAGAGTAGACGTTGTTTGGCTCTTCCTCCACAAGATCAGTAGTCTTAGACACTTCCCATCCTCCATCTTCTCAACCTTGATCCCTCAAGATTTCATATAATTCTTTCCTTTAAAATTTCGATCTTGTTCCTCAAATGAAAAGATGCATAGCACAAACTGGCTTAACTGCAGTGTTCCAAGGTTATCTGTTAATATCTATTTCCTCCTCACTTTTTGACTGCCTCACTTACATTTTCTTCCTTTCTTCTTTCTTTCCTTCCTTCCTGCCTTCCTGCCTACCTACTTATTCTAATGTTGGACACTTAAATGTTGTTCACTGTAACCACTAAGCTATTTTGAATCTCTTTGTACACATGAAAGATTCATAAGACAAATTTAATAGGATTTCTGGGACAAAGAGTATGTATTTTGTATCAGTAAAGATTAGGTTTGTCTGTGAGATAAAAGTTTGTTTCTTTCTGACAGGAGTCCAGAGATTGGTAAACCAATAGGAAACCCATCAATTTCCACCTTTCCACTCCACCATCTCTAGGGTGCAGCCTTCATCTTCACATGCCATTATTGATTTCCTCACATTAATCTAGGTCCCCACTCCAGTACTCTTGCCTGGAAAATCCCATGGATGGAGGAGCCTGGTAGGCTATAGTGCATGGGGTCGCTAAGAGTCGGACACAACTGAGCGACTTCACTTTCACTTTTCACTTTTCACTTTCATGCATTGGAGAAGGAAATGGCAACCCACTCCAGTGTTCTTGCCTGGAGAATCCCAGGGATGGTGGAGCCTGGTGGGCTGCCGTCTATGGGGTCGCACAGAGTTGGACACGACTGAAGCGACTTAGCAGCAGCAGCAGCAGCAGCAGTGGGTAGAAGAGGCAAATGACAATGCCAGCTGTTTCCTGAGGAGAGTTCCTAGAAGTGATCCCATTCCATTTCTACTTTGGCGAGTACTTAATTACATGACCTCATTGAGCTGCACGGGCATCTTTATTATGAGTGGTCAGGAGCCCAGGAAAAATATATTTCTATAGGAAGGGAATAATGGAATATTAGGAGAAAGGAGAAATCTGAGTCACATTTTAAGACTTTTTGATACAAAATTCCAAATTGCTATCTAAATTGGTTCTAACAACTTGCCTGCCCACAAGGAATATATGAGGGTGCCCACTTCTCTGTATTCTTACCAACACTAGATATGATTATTGCTTTCAGGCTTCTACGTGACAAGAATATCTTGCTTTATTTGCATTTCCTTACTTATTAGTGTTGCTGTTCTCTTAAGAAATATATATTTGTTAGCTACTTGTATTTTGGTTTCAAGGGGGATAGAGTAGACTGCTTTGTTCTTCAAAAAGCTATAGAAATGCTGTTTAGAAACAATAGGTGGCAGTGGAGAGAGAAATGGGCTGATTTCCCAGCCGGTAAAGGAGCTAGTTTGAGACTGAGACTTGAATAATAAATGCCAGGAGTCAAACCAACAGGTGCTTCGAGCTCCTTACCCTTACCACTGTCACTGGGATCCATTCTCCCCCTCCTAAAGTCCACAGGTCCCCCTTTCCCAAGGCCTCACCTGTTTGTAGCTCCAGGAATGGTTTGGAGCCAGGGTGGCTGCTTGACTTCTCCCATGGCCCCCACCATTGACACCAAGGAGAGAGCCATAATCTCTTCCCCTATAGCAGTGAGGGGCACCCCCAGCAGTCCTAGACAGCGACATGTGAGCTTGTGGGTCGGTAGAAAGGAGTTGAGACCCAGACTCATAATCGCCTTGTTCTTGTACTTGAGTATTCAATAAGGACTTGAGGCTGGCCTAGGCATCTAACCATTATTAGCAACATTAGAACTTTCAGAAGATGTGTTGGGTTTACACACGACTGATTTCCAAACACGTCTTTGGTGCCTGACCCCTTTGCAAGTGGGAGTTGCTTGTAAATTTGGTTTCTTGGGACTAGGAAAAGCTCACAGCAAAACAGCAGAATGAGAAGTTGGCAACTGTCCCTCCTTGGGAAGGATTGGCTAATCTGAAGATGAGACTAGAAATGTATTCTCCCTCCCATGTCCTTGACTGATGGCAGAGAAAGCAGATCACTGGGAGCGGGGCTGCCTGCAGCAGGATTGTGAGTGGACAAAGGGCATGACTTGGGGCTCTTCTCCGGTGCAGCTCCTGTCCTTTGTCTGTATGCCCCATCTTCTGTTGCTGGATGCTGCTGCAGACGAAAGAACTGTTGTGATGACTGTTTCCTCTGTGGTGAACTTGACTGTTATCCTACTTTTGTTAGATGCATATATGTGTGCCAAGTTGCTTCAGTCATGTCCGACTCTTTGCAGCCCCATGGACTGTAGCCCGCCAGGCTCCTCTGTCCATGGGATTCTCCAGGCAAGAATACTGCAATGGGTTGCCATGTCCTCCTCCAGGGGATCTTTCCAACCCAAGGATTGAACCCATGTCTTTTAACATCTCCTGCATTGTCAGGTGAGTTCTTTACCACTAGCAGCACCTGGGAAGCCCTTTTATTAGACGATGGAGGTCAAATGCTCACTTCAAGTTAAAGCTGTGATGGGACTTTGCAGACTGTGTGGCTTGCAGGGGAGACACAGGAAGAGGTTTGGGGACTGAGTTGCTACCCTGTTGTCTTGTAGGCCAGCCCTGGTGGTAGAGGACCAGTTCCCATGGATGTGCCCTGGCTGTCTTTGCACTCAGTAAGGGAACTTTGGAACCGTAAATAAGAAGCCTTCACTCCCACACACTGAACTGTATATGATTTCCTGTGTTTAGCAGACAGCAGTGTGACAATTGATTACCATAGCACTGAATGAATATTCACAGCTGATTTTTCACTTGGCGGGTTTTGTGAAAAAACTGAACTGGCTGGAGGCAAAGAAGGAGCTAGAACGCTGGTCTGTGTTTATATAGTAAATAATTCCTGCAAATGAGCCTGACTCTTGCTTGAATGTCATGTTTCAGTAGGCGGTGGATTGTAAACTGAAATTTGGGGTTAAGAGCTTAAAGACATCTGCAGCTCACTTACCCAGGACTGTTTTCCTTCCAGGAGACAGATATGCCATATGGGTGGCTCTTCAGGGGGCCCAGTTAGGCTGGTTGCCATGTAACTCATAGATTTCTTCCTATATCTTCTTTTATATTGGAATGTTAGGTTATATTGGACTGGAATTAACAATAAGTTTCCCTTTGGGGAGAGAGGGTAACATCTCTTAGGAGCCACTACCTGGAACATCATGTTTAGAAGGGAGTGAGAGCATCATGAGACCATGTCTATTCTAAGAGGGAGAACAGAGTGACTCATTAATGATTTCTGTCACAGTCACTGGGTGGCCCAAGTGCCCCACATTTGCCATCCCTGTGTTAGACTCTTTCTGGCATCCTATGACATTTTGGACCTCTTAAGTCATGGAGATACCAATTGAGGTTCCTGAATTATGCACCTGGTCGTAGGTTCATGTTATACCTTCTCCAATTAACTGGGAAGTTATATGTACTATTCCTGCCCTTGTCTCCAGGAAGAACGAGTTTCCTCTTTGTGAGCTGGAATATTTGGCAAGCTAACTCAGGATAATATTGTCAGCAATTTTGTTTAAGGAATGGAAAAACATTTTCAGTGGCTACATTTTGCCCCACTGTCAGCCACTGGAGGGGAAACACAGGCTTGGGGAACTGGCCAAATGGGCAAGGTTTTTGGAAAGAACTTTCCTGTGGGTTCTTGTTTCCCTCACCTGGAGATGATGGAGTTGCTGTTGTTGTTCAGTTGCTCGGATGTGCCAAACTCTTTGCAACCCCGCGAACTGCAGCCTGTCCGACTTGCCTGTCCTTCACTATCTCCCTGAGTTTGCTCAAACACATGTCCATTGAGTCAGTGATGCCATCCAATCATCTCATCCTCTGTCACCCTCTTCTCCTCTTGCCCTCAATCTTTCCCAGCATCAGGGTCTTTTCCAATGAGTTGGCTCTTCATATCAGGTGGCCAGAGTTTTGGAGCTTCAGCTGTAGTATCAGTCCTTCCAATAAATATTCAGGGCTGGTGTTCTTTCTGATTGACTGGTTTGATCTCTTTACTGTCCAAGGGAGATGATGGAGGTACACATTTAATTCTTTGTCCAGGCTTCATGTCATTTTGATCTGCTGCTGCTGAAAAGTTTTGGACTCAGATTTTTCTGGATGAGAAGAGCTAGATAGACTACAGGGCAGAAGCCTTGTTTGGGGCTATGAAGATTCAGCCTTTGGCAGAGGACTGTTTTGGGGTGAGCGGTGCTTTTCTGGGATATTCGGGGAACATGGTGAGGATTTAGGGGAGAAGGAGCACCTCTCTGAAGTTGAAGGCAATCAGAGCTTCTGTTCCTGATTTGTTTGACTCTCACACTCAAAGGCTTGTTTAGTAATAAAATTGTGATCTTGTCAAATATTTCCAAACAACCTTGGTGTGTAGACTCTTTCAAGCAGACCCTTTTGAGTATAGATAAAAGTGAGACAATCCTGTTAAGCTATCCAAAGAGACCCTGAACTGACAGCAAAACCAGATGGTATGTTCCTAAGTACACCTACCCGTGATGCCCTTTCTGCCACTGGCAGTGGATTTTTTCATGTTTCCATAGGGACCCTGCCTTCTGTTGCCATGGAGCCCGACTTGGTTCAGAGGAATGTACCAGTAAATACTGGGAAAGATTCTTTGTCCGCATACTGCACCAGCAGAAATTCCAATTTTCCCACACATCTATTAGAACCTAACTTATGTTTTCTGATTTGGGTCTTTGGTATCTGCTAGTAGTGAAGATTGGAAATCTGATAAACAATGCAGGAAAACTTTTTGTTTTATTGCTTATAATGCATGCTGACTACTTAGGATTTTATAGATAGAAACCCTGAATTTAATAATGATAATAAAACTTCTATGTTTAGCCTCCATCTAAACAGATGGAAATCTTGTCTTCTGCCTGTTTTTTCCTTAAGAAAGTTTGACTTTAGAGTCCCATGGAGACAGGGCCAAAGGAAAACAATGGAAAGCTTTACATTATCTTTAGAAAATTAGTTTCTGCTATTTCAGTCTTTGCAGACAGGGAGAATTTTTACAGTTCCAATCATGTATGCAGTCTCCTTACAGGGATAGATAATAGCTAATATAAATGCTCAGAACTGAGAAGCAATTTTTTTTATTGCACTATAACTTTTTAGAGAAAACTAATTTAAAAGTAATGGGAAAATTCCATTTTGATCTAAGTGACCAACTACAAAATATTGACATGACCAGGTGATGATGAACTTGAACTTTTTTAGTCTGGGATAGCTGCTGTCAGCACTTTAACAAATAATCCAGTGGTAAGATTAGTACATCCCTCCAACCACATACCCAGATGCTAAAGGAAGAGATTGATACAGGCAGTGCTCTGTGGGTACTGATCTTTCCTGGTGTGTGTGCTCAGTCCCTCAGTTGTGTCCGACTCATTGTGACTCTTGGACTGTAGCCCACCAAGCTCCTCTGTCCATGGGATTCTCCAGGTAAGAATACTGGTGCCATTGCCCCCTCCAGGGGATCATCTTATACAAGCTTGGAAGTGTAGTTGCTCAGTTGTGTCCGACTCTTTGTGACCCCATGGACTGTAGCCCGCCAAGCTCCTCTGTCCATGGGATTCTCCAGGCAAGAATGCTGGAGTAGGTTGCCATTTCCTTCTCCAGGAGATTTTCCTGACCCCGGGGTCGAACCTAGGTTTCCTGCATCGCATGTGGATTCTTTCCCACTGAGCCACTGGGGAAGCCCATGTTCTTTCCTGAAGCTACAGTAATAGCCCAAGTTCCAGATGTAGTGTTTTTCTTTTTTTCCTTGATGAGTAATTCTTAAAAAGATTGAAAGGGAATTATCTGGAGTTCCAAGAGAACCACTGCAGCTATCTTAGTTAGGTCACAGAGGGCAGCATGGCGTGAAGGTGGACCTCCCTGACCAGCTGGGCTCATTGGAGAACCAAAGGCTGTATGGCAAGTCTACAGATATGCCACCCAAACTGAGGTTTAAACTTTAATTTTGTTGTTTGTTTGAGTTGCTAAGTCATGTTCGACTCTGCAATCCCATGGACCGTAGCCCTATAGGCTCCCCTGTCCCTGGGATTTCCCAGGCAAGAATACTGGAGTGGGTTGCTATTCCCTTCTCTAGGGGATCTTCCTGATCCATGGATCGAACCCACATCTCCTGCATTGGCAGGCGGATTCTTGACCACTGAGCCACCAGGGAAGCCCCAAGCATTAAAAACAACTGAATCAGTTGATTGAACTTAGGATGGAATCAAGGGACAGAAAAAGAAATGTGCTACCTCAGACGAAACCCATCTGTTGATCCAGAGAAGGGAATAGGTGTCCAGAGACTTGGACCCCCTGGGCATTATGTGTAGTTGCATGACCCTGGGGTGAGCTATTGAGTATTCTTTTTTGCAGAATTCAGTGTTTCATTTAGCCAGTAAAATGGAAAATGCTTTGTCCTAGATACCCTTTCTCAAAAATTTAAACTTGACTTTTAAATTTTTGTTGGAGTAAAGGCATGTCTCAAACTTACTTGACCATGAAATTCCCTACCCTTCCACTCCTCTTATCTATGTCTTCTAAGAACACAATGGGACTGATCGTTTCCAGAGTCTACTTATTTGGGAAACGATGCTGTAAAGCCTTTGGTTCGCTTTTATATAACCTTAGACTAGTAATTATAAATATTTAACTTTATCAGAAACTCTTTAGATGTTTATTTTCTTGTTTTCTTCAACTTTATTGAGATATTATTGACAAATAACATTGTGTAAGTTTAAGGTATACAGTGTGATGATTTGATAGATGTACATATTGCAAAATGATTACCATAAGAGGGTTAGTTAACACCTCCTTCATCTAACATAATTACCATTTATTTTTTGTGGTGAGAATATTTAAAATTTACTCTCTTAACAGCTTTTAAGTAAGTAGTACAATGTTGTTATCTATAATCACTCTACTGTACATGAGCTCCCAAGAAATTATTCATCTTACAACTGAAAGTTTGTGCCCTTGGACAAGCATCTCCCTATTTTTCTCATTCCCACCCCCTGGAAACCACCATTCTATTCTCTATTAGTCCATCTTTTTCAGATTCCATATATAAATGATATCATACAGTATTTCTCTTTCTCTGTCTGACTTACTTCACCTAGAATAATGCCTTCAGGGCCATCTATGTTGTCACAAGTGGCAGAATTTCCTTCTTTTTTATGAATAAGTGATAGTTCATTGAATATGTGTGTGTATATATGTAGGTGTATATGTATACACACACATGCATATATATACACACACATATTATATGATCTCACATTTTTTTATCCACTCATCAGCCAAAGGAAATTTGGATTATTTTCACGTCTTGGCTATTATGAATGCTCATGCATTAAACAGGGTACTACAGATGTCTCTCTGAGATACTGATTTTATTTCCTTTGTATATGTACCCATAAATAGGATTGCTGAATCACATGGAGGTTCAATTTTTGATTTTTTCAGTAGCCTATATACTATTTTCCATAGTGACCATATCAATTTTCATTCCCACTAACAGTGCAAAAGTGTTCCGTTTTCTCTATATCCTTACAGACACTTATTATCTCATTTTTTGATGATAGCCGTTCTAACAGGTGTGAGGTAAGGTGATACCTCCTTGTGGTTTTGATTTGCATTTTCCTGATAATTGTGATGACAAGCACCCTTTCATGTACCTGTTTTAGTGTATGATCCTTTTTATATATTACTAAATTCAGTTTGCTAATATTTTGTTGGGAAATTTTGTATATTTATTCATCAGAAATATTGGCCTGCAATTTTTTTTTGAGAGAGTCTTTGGTTTTGGCAACAAGGTATGATTAGATAGCATCATTGACTCAATGGACATGAATCTGAGCAAACTCCAGGAGATAGTGAAGGACAGGGAAGTCTGGCATGCTGCAGTCCATGGGGCTGCAAAGAGTCAGATATGACTTAACAACTGAAGAACAAGTGATGGCCTCGTAGAGTGAGTTTGGGAGTTTTAGCAGAGTTTGAGAAGGATAGGTATTAACTCTTTATATGTTTGGTTGTATTATCATGTGAAACTGTCCAGTGCTGGACTTCGTTGAAAGATTTTTAGTTGCTGATTCAGATTCATTACTAGTAATTGGTCTGCTCTGATTATCTACTTCTTGACTTGGTCTTGGAAGTTGGTATGTTTCTAGGAATGTTTTCATTTCTTTTAGACATCCATTGGTGGGTGTTTTGTTTATTTCCATGTCTTATGTGAATTACTAGTGATATAAATAATAATAAGTAGTGAATTGGGAGTGCATGTATCCTGTTTGTATCAGAGTATTCTAAATTTGACTTATACTTGCCTTTACCAGTGTGTTATATATTTTCATATTTTTATGTTAATAATTAGCATCCCTTAATTTCAGCTCAAAGAACTCTTTTTAGCATTTTCCCCTCAAACTTAAAACTTTTTATTTTGTATTGGAGAGAAATATCATATGACATCCTTAAATGTGGAATCTAAAAAGAAATTAAACAAATGAACTTACTAAAAAAACAGAAAGAGACTGACAGACTTAGTAAGCTTTTTAGAATTTCTTAAAGGAAGTTATGATGGTGATGAACTCCTTCTGCTTTTGTTTCTCTGGGAGAGTTTTTTATTTCTCCAGCATTTTGAGGGACAACTGCTGGATGGAGTATTCTTGCTTAGTGGTTTTTGTCTTTTGAAACTTTGAATACACCATTATCTCTAGGCTTTTAAGCTTTCTACTGAGAAATCAGCCCATAGTTTTATGAGGGCTCCTTTGTAAGTTACAAGCTTATTTTCTCCTGCTGCTTTGAGGATTCTCTCTTTGTCTTAAAGTTTTGACAGTTTTTAAATAATGTGACATAAAGAAGATCTCTTTAAGTTAAATTTGTTTGGTGACTTATGAGGTTCATGTACTTAAATATCCAAATCTCTCCTACACTTAGGACGTTCTCAGCCATTATTTATTTAAATAAGTTTTCTGCTTCCTTTTCCCTCTCTTTTCTTTCATGATTTGCTGTTGATTCCCTTTATGGTACCCTATAGATAAAATAGGCTTTCTTAACTCTTTTTTATTCTTTTTTCCTTTGTTCTCCTCTGACAGGATGATTTTAAAATGTCTGTCTTCTTTTTCACAGATTCTTTTTTCTGTTTGATAAATTCCTTTGTTGATGCTCTCTATTGTATTTTTCAGATCCAGAATTTGTTTGGTTCTCTTTTTATGATTTCCATTGCTTTATTAAGCTTCTTGTTTGTGTATTTATCCTGATCTTATTGAATTGTCTTTCCATGTTTTCTTGTAGTTTATTGAGCTTCTTTTTAAAAAGCTGTTTTGAATTCTTTGTTAGGTAAATCTCAGGTCTCCATGTCTTTGATGTTGGTTACCAGAGGATTATTATGCTTCTTTGGTGATGTCATGTCTCCTTGATATTTAATGTTCCTTGAATTCTTTTGTTTCTGTTTTCACTTTTGCAGTAGCACTCACCTCCTCAGTCTTTCCTTACTGATTTTGGTAGTTAAAATGTCTTCTGTCAGCTCTGCTGCGGATTCTGAGACTTTCTGAGACCTTCTGTTGATATGCCATCATGGTTATCTGGGTCATGAACATCTTTTTTATATAGTTCTTCTGTGTATTCTTGCCACCTCTTCTTAATATATTCTGCTTCTGTTAGGTCCATACCATTTCTGTCCTTTATTGTGCCCATCTTTGCATGAAATATTCCCTTAGTATCTCTAATTTTCTTGAAGAGCTGTCTAGTCTTTCCCCTTCTATTGTTTTCCTCTGTTTCTTTGTATTGATCACTGATCAGTAGATGGGGAATAGATGGGGAACTGATCAATAGATGGGGAATAGATGGGGAACTGATCAATAGATGGGGAAACAATGGAAACAGTGAGAGACTTTATTTTCTTGGGCTCCAAAATCACTGCAGATGGTGATTGCAGCCATGAAATTAAAAGACACTTGCTCCTTGGAAGGAAAGCTATGACCAACCTGACAGCATATTAAAAAGCAGAGACATTACGTTGCCAACAAAGGTTCATCAAGTCAAAGCTATGGTTTTTCCAATAGTCATGTATGGATGTGAGAGTTGAACTATAAAGAAAGCTGAGTGCTAAAGAATTGATGCTTTTGAACTGTGGTGTTGAAGAAGACTGTTGAGAGTCCCTTGGACTGCAAGACGATCAAACCAGTCCATCCTAAAGGAGATCAGCCCTGAATATTCATTGGAAAGACTGATGCTGAAGCTGAAGCTCCAATACTTTGGCCACCTGATGGGAAGAACTGACTCATTGGAAAAGGCCCTGACGCTGGGAAAGATTGAAGGCTGGAGGAGAAGGAGACGACAGAGGATGAGATGGTTTGATGGCATCACCAACTCGATGGACATGAGTTTGAGTAAGCTCTGGGAGCTGGTGATGGACAGGGAAGCCTGGCATGCTGCAGACCATGGGGTCGCAAAGAGTTGGACACAACTGAGCAACTGAACTGAACTGATTGATATGCCTGCTCCGTGTTTCCTGCTCCGTCTTATGTGAGAAGTCTTAAACTTGTATGGCTTCTCTACATTCTACAGTGCAGCAGGCTGGGGACTGACACCCTTCCTTTTGCTTTTCCAAGGGGAGAGCTAAATCTCAAGTTGGGATGTCGCCCTGGTCCACAGATTGAGGCGAGCTTTCTTCACGTGTTCAGTAGCAGTTTGCCAAAACTCATTCTCACTCCTGTTGGCAGCTTGCACAGTAAGCTGGATAAATAGTAGGGGGTGGTGTTGGTTGAGGTACACAGAGTACTGGGCATGCCCATGGACCAACTGGGGGTATCCCCAGGCTCATCATCCGCTTTGGCACAGGAGTGGGCTTCTTGATAGACTCTGTGACACGCATAGTTGGATCCACATTTCTTTAATGCCCTCTGAGACTTCTTTCTGCTTTTCTCCCAGTCTTCTTCCCTCCCCCTGGTCATGTAGCTCACAGCTCCATACTCTTGAACATAGTAATGAGAGAAAGGGGCCTCTTTGACAAAGTCCTACACAGCTGGGGAAGCTCCACTCATTCATCTGCACTAGCTTTCCCCCACATGAAAAATCACAGGATGAGAAGGACTCTCTCAACATACGCTATGGGAAGGGTGGTTTGCATAAAATCTAATCATTCCTCTTACCCTCTCCAGTGCGTCCAAACTGATTTTTTTTTTTTTTTTTTTTTGCTCCAGTGATGTGCTGGGGTTTCTCTGGACACCTGTACTTCTCAAAGGTTATCCCATCCAGGTGTTATTGTCTAATACATTGTTCTCTTGGGGTTCCTAGACCATGGCCCAGATGGACTGGAGAGTTCACAGGCCACTCAGCGTCCACAGCTGAGAACAGGTCTGTATGCCTATTACTTGATGCGCAGTTAGGTGAGACTGCTTCTGGGCCCCTTAGTATGTGTGTTCAGATCCCATAGCTCCCACAAAGGTTTTTTTTATCGTGGGCGTGAGTGCTGAATTATTGTTCTTAAAGGGGGACACCATGATAGATGTCTTTTTCAGACATGTTGGCTGTGTCACTCTGTAATTTCCTCTAAGGACAGTGATAATATGTGTTTAAACAACTCACAAAAGAGAAGTTTTAGTTGAGTCATGACAGTATATAGCAGACACTTCCTTCCCTTCACCATTGTATAGACAATACACCTATTTACTATCTTCATCAATTGGTACAGCGTTGGCTGGGCCTCTCTTCCAAGTATCAAACTATTATTAATAGAGCTATTTCATGGCAAATGGTTGTTTACCAAAAGTGAAGTTGTCAATGAGTTATCTGCTTCTGCATATGAAGCTGGTTTTGATATTAAATTCAAATGGCTGTATAAATCATAGATTTGCAGTTAATACAAGAGTAAATACTAAAATTAAGAGAAAAGGGTGGAAAAGTTTAAAACACAATCTGTCAAAGAGCTTTACGGCTCTTTATTCTGAACATTTTAAGACCGTCACTGATGTATTTATAAAGCAGGCCAGTACTCTCTGTTGGAGGTGGCAAACTAGCAGGGTGAATGATTTGACACATAATTATGTTTTGTTTGGTCCACTTAGTATTAACATTTAAAGAACTTTAAACATGAAACCTAGGGCTTTTATCTTCTACAGAAAAATCAAGAGATTAATAACACTGGCTTGATCTTCTTATGTGGCAATAGGCAGGAGACACTACTGCCTATCAGAGCCTACCCTTTTATTTATTTATTTTTAATTAAGATATAATTGATATATTACATTAGTTTCAGGTGTACAACATAATGATTCAATATTTGTATATATTGTGAGATGATCACCACAGTAGGGCTAATTAATAAATGTCACCACACATAGTTACAAAATGGTTTTTTCTTTTGATGAGGATTTTTATGGTCTTTTCTCTTAGCAACTTTCAGATATGCTATACAGGATTATTAACTATAGTTACCATCCTATACATTACATTCCCATGGCTTATTTTTATTTTATAACTGGCAGTTTGTACCTTTTGACCCCCCTGGAGCTGCTCCTTTTTAAATGAGCACATGCTCTCTGGATTTTCCAAGCCTTAACTGACCTACTTACTCTTTTCATTGATCCCCCTGGCTCCTGCAGGCATTTGAGTTTGTGTTCCCTGGTTTTTATGAGGCCTTCTAGTAGCAATGATCCTGCTGCCAGCTTTCTTTTAGATGTTAGATCCTCCCCTTTCTGAAGAACTTCTGCCACTTAATATAGATATTTGGCTTAAGGCTTCCATAGTGAAATGCAAATATCCCTGACAAGGGAGATAACTTTAGTTGTTATAATTAGTCATTGATTCTTGGCTATGAGAATTCCATTTATTCTCAAGTTAGCATTGACAGAGAAGGAGAGCAGAAAGGACATGAGGGCACCAGAGTCCAAAAGGAAATGTCCAGGGGCCATCAACAAGGAGGAAAGACACTAATTGGGAAAAGTGGCAACTGTGACCATCACTGCCCTCTTCACTTTCCCCGGAGCTGGCGTTCATTATGAACATGTGATTCAAACATGTTGGATAGCCAGAAGCAAAGTGTCTGGAAACAAGTATCAACACAATGAAATAGGGCAGACAGAGAAATGTCACGGGGGTGCAAAGCATGCTGTGGGAAGGAATATTTGTCACAGAATTCCATGGCTCCGTAGAAAGTGGTCAGACCAAGAGGAATGCCATTCTAAAAACAGAAGAGCCTGGTGTGGCAGTTCCCACAGAATCACCATGCTTTCCCAGTAGATACAAGCATGACCAGACAGGAAGGAAAATAATTTATCCCAAATGAAGGTACCTTCCTTCTGGTTTCTTCTCTCAACTCTCGGCTGATGATTCTGAAATCTGTCTCAAATTGAATCGGTTTGCAGTTGTATCATCAAACCAGTTTGTAGGCTGAGTTGTTGGGAATTTGTGCTTAGGAGAATTAGAGTTTATTCCAGCACTTGTTAACTTTTTGAAACTCTGGTCCATTAGGATCATGTTACTTATATTATTCAAATCTGATTTAACTTAAAGAGACACAATATGGGAGTTGTGGCCAGAAGAGCTAATGCCTGTGTATGTGTGGAATTAAGCTGAAAACTTTCCATTTTTAAATAAATGAATAGGATTATGTGCTCCACAGTTGGTATTACAATCCCTTTGTGGGATCCATTACAATAGTCAATTTCATTGTTTTCCCTTGTATATGTCATATACTTTGTAGAGAAGCTTAGTGTAGAACATTGCATTGTGAGTTTGTCGTATTAACATTTCCCAAAATAAATATGTCTTGGGAGGCTCTAAAACAAATATCTTCATAAACATTTGGAGAGCCCACTCTCCAATGACCACACTTACTGAAATTGCAAAGTATGCTTATAGTGTTTTAGTGTTAGCTCAGATTTTTTATTATGTCCTATTTGTATAGAGAGAGGTCTCTTTGCCCCTCTCTGGAAGTTCTTCTCACATTCCACCTTTCCTTTTTTAAGAATAGCTCTACTGAGGTAAAATTGCCATAAAATAAACTGCACATATTTAAATGTATGAGTTGATAGGTACTGACAGAGGTCTATAATCATGAAATCACATCAATCATGACGGTGAGCTTGTTCATCAGGTATAAATATTTGCTCACGTCCCTTTGTAATTCCTCCCAGCCATTCCTGCCTGCACCACCCCCCACCCCCCTGCCCCTCAGGTAGCCATTGGTCTACTTTCAGTCACTTTAGGTTGGTTTACATTTTCTAGAGCTTTATATTAATACATATGCAGTCACAGTGTGTTCTTTTTTGTGTCTGGTCTCCTTCACTCGGCATAATCACTTTGGGATTTATCCATGTTGTCAGATATAGTATTGATTCATTTCTTTTTAGTGCTGAGTAGTATTCTGTTATATAGATATACTGTCATTGATTTATCCTTTCATCTATTTATGAACGCTTGGATTGTTTCCAGGTTTTTGGCAATTACAAATAAAGTTGCTCTGAGAACTTGTGTGAAAGTCTTGCTATGGATGTATGCCTTCATTTCTTTGGGGGTAGTACCTTGGAGTAGGATGGCTGAATCACTTGGTACAGTCTTTGTACACAGTGTAGAGATGCTTTGTTTGTCGTAGCCAAAAGCTGAAAGTAATACAAATGTCCATAAGCAGTTTAAGACACTGAATAAAGTTTCCAGAGTAGTTGTCAGCTGGCAGCGTAATGAGAGTTCGAATTCTCCCAATGCTCGGCGCAGTCAACCTTTCTCATTTCAGTCATTTGAATAGATGGGTAGTATTATTTTATTGTAGTTTCAATTCATGCTATTCTGGTGCCCAGTGATATTGAGCATCTTTTCGAGACATATGTGCCATTAATACATGGTGAAGTGAGAGAATCTTTCTCTTGTTTATTTGTAATTGAGCTGTTTATCTTCGTATTTAGTATTTTTTGTATATTCTGAATACAAGTTATTTATCAGCTAGTTTTTAAATAAATATTTCTTCCCCTCTGTGACTTATCTTTTCAACCTCTTAATGATATTTTTTGAAGAGCAGAATTTTTTAGTTTTGATGGATAAATTTATTAGTTTGTTCTTTGCAAGTTGTACTTTTGGTACCATATCTAAGAAGTCTTTGCCCAACTCAAGGTCACAAAGGTTTCTTCCTATGGTTTTTTCAAGAGGCTATATACTTTTGTGTTTAGGTTTATGATTCATTTTGAGTTAATATTTGTATATGGTGCAAAACTATGTATCCATGTTTATTTATTTGTCTATAGATATCCAAATTTTCCAGCATCGTTGAGAAGACTATTCTTTCGTCAGTGAATTATCTTCGTGGCCCTGTCAAAGGATAACTGTCCATGTATGTGTGGATTGTTTGACTATCTTTTGTTCCCTTGTCTATATATATACATCAATATTGAAGGAGGAAATGGCAACCTACTCTAGTCTTCCTGCCTGAAAAATCCCATGGACAGAGGGAGCTTGGCGGGCTACAGTCCAAAGGGTCACAAAGAGTTGGACACAACTGAGTGACTAAGCGCACATATCAATATCACACTGGCTTAATTACTGTAGTTTTTGAGTCTTTTAATCAAGTAGTATTAGTCTTTATCTTTTCCTGAGTTGTTTTGGCTATTGTAGGTCCTTTGTATTTACATATGTATTTGAAAATCAGCTTGTCAATTTCAACCAAAGAAGCTGCTGGGATTTTAAGTGATATTGCATTGAATCTGTTGATCTATTTGGAAGAAAATTAATCTTAACAGTAGTGAGTTATCTGGTTTGTAAGTAATGTCTCCATTTTTATTTGGAGATAATATCCCGTATATTCTGTTGTTGTTGTGTGAGGTGTTCTGTAAATGTCAAATAGGTCACTTTGCTTGGTAGTTTAATTAATTTCTGTCAGCAATGTTGTTAGTTATTAGTGTATAGGTCTTTCATATCTTTGATCAGATTTATTCCTAAATTTTTCATATCTTGGTGTTATTATAAATGGCTTTCAAAATTTCCATTGCCCTGTATATGGAGATATAATTAAGTTTTTTATATTGGTTTTTATCTGCAAACTTGTTAAACTCTCTTATTATTTTAGTACCTTTTTTTGAGTGGATTTCCATTAGATTTTCTGCATACATACATATATTTCAATAATCTGTAAACAAAGGCAGTTTTACTTCTTCCTTCCCAATCTTTTATTGATGCTTCTGGTTTCTTGCATTATTACCTTGCTAGAACCTCCAGTACAATGCTGAATAGCAATTACAGGAGCAGACATCCTTGTCTTGTTCCTAATCTAAGGGGTCAAGTGTCAAAAGTGTCATTCTTTTACTGTTGAGTCTAATCTTAGTGATAGGTTTTTCATATTTGCCCCTTTAGGTCAAGGAAGCTCTTTTTTTTTCTGAGTAATCTCAGTTTGTAGAGAATTTTTTTCAGGGATGGATGTTGGGTTTTGCCAAGTGCTTTGGGGGTATTTTTGAGATACTTATTTTCTGTTATTATAGAGTTTTTTAAAAACTCAGGAACTGACTCATCTGAAAAGTCTTCCAAAGGGCCAGTTTATGTTAGGAATCATATTTGGCTGCAATAAGTAGATAGTTGAAAAATGGAAACATTTACTGAGGAATTTTTTATTTTTTATGTAATAAAATGTCTGGAAATTAGTGGCTTATGGCATTTGTTCATCCATGCAAGAAATTCAGAGCAAAGAGTTCCATGATTCCCTGGGTCCTTCCCTCAGGATTGTGTGTGTGTGTGTGTGTGTGTGTGTGTGTGTGTGTGTGTGCGAGCGCTTAGTCATGTCCAACTCTGTAACCCCATGGACTGTAACCCGCCAGGTTTCTCTGTGAAATTTTCCAGGCGAGAATACTGGAGTGGGTCACCATTTCCTAATGTAGGAGGTCTTCCCAACCCAAGGATTGAAGCTGTATCTCTAGTGTCTCCTATATAGGCAGGTGGATTCTTTACCACTGCACCACCTGGGGAGTCTCTCCCTCAAGGTTGCCTGATGGTATTTTCAGATTCAGCCTTTTTGTCCACATACTGGGCATCAAGAAGAAGAAAGAGATGGGAAATTGCACTTAACCATTGAGCCGATCCCTCTATACTCTTTCCACATGGACACTTCAATCCAGAAAGAGGGCTGGGATTGTGGCTTATTGCTGGTCACGTCACTATCCTTGGTGAAAGTGGTGTTCTGTTAATTAAGGTAGAAAGAAGACTACACATTAGGTATACAATTAGAGATGTCTGCCAAAGACCCTGGCAGTAATTGTTCTTTGTACTTGTCCTTCCAGCTCTGTCATGAAAGCTCTATCAATAATGGAAGGAAAGGAAGTTTAGGTGTGGATTTTTAAAAATACCTTTACTAACTTCAACTTTCTAGACTCCCAGTGTTTTCTCACTCTCCGTGACTGAGCAGCCATCAATGCATGTCACGTATATGAACTTGTGGTGGCTGTGGGGTGACAGCCCCTTGCTCTATGCAGTGAGTTATGTATCTTGGGGGTGGGATGAAAAGAGAATGGAGTCTGAGGCAGCTGCTGTTGGCATCTCTTTCCTGCAACTTTATTCCAGAGGTGTCCACTTCCCCAGATCAGATATTCTCGCTTTCCTGAGACCCTCCTTGTTCTCACTCCAGGTGGAATTAGTTGCTCTCTTCAGTATTTTTATGATGCCTTTTTTGAGATGTAGTTCAATACCATACTATTCAACCATTAATAATTTAGTGAGTTTTAGCATCTTTACAGAGTTATACAACCAAGACACAATCAATTTTAGAATACTTTTGTTTCCTCAGTAAAACCCTGTACCCATTAGCCATCACTCCACATTCACACTTAGTCCCTCCCAGCCCTAGTCAGCAACTAGTATACTTTCTGTCTCTATAGATTTGCCTATTTGGGTTACATATAAATGGAAACATTGAATATGCTTCACAGTATTTGTTCATGTGGTAGGGTACTGTTAATCGCTCATTTGTGTCTGACTCTTTACCACCCCATGGACTGTAGTCCGCCAGGCTCCTCTGTCCAAGGGATTCTCCAGGCAAGAATACTGGAATGGGTTGCCATTTCCTTCTCCAGGGGATCTTCCCAACCCAGGGATTGAACCTGGTCTCCTGCATTGCAGGCAGATCCTTTCCCTGTATTACACCTGCATTCCACTCTGCATTTTTTGGGTTTGGGGAGCCTATATTTGACTTCCTTTGCAGACTAAGAGTTCCTGGTCTGCCATTTTTGTGTCCATAGTAGTGTCCAGTAATGTGCCTGCTACCTCAGTAACCTCCTTGAATTGAAGGAGAAAGAAATCCATTCCTTTTCATAAAAAAAAAAAAAAATACAAGAAGGCAGGCTGCAATGGAATGTTTGCAAATATGAAAACAAAATGATTCCTCTCTGTAGTGAACACTGTAGCAGGAATTTGATTTTTATAGAGACATTGCATATAGTTGGCCACAAACAAAAATATGGAGTGGATAAAATTTATCTTAGAAGTCAATTCTCTACTTTCTCTGTTTTTCTCATCTGAATCTTCTAACTCCTGACTTGCAGCCATCTAGCATACCTGCCCTAGTATCTGACCCAGTGAAGCTGCAATCATCCTTTTCTGCCTGTCTCCCCACTCCCATCAAAACTCATCAGACATTTTGGTCAACTGAGATTCAGACACCTGGAGTTACTCCTACTGCCTCTAATGCCGCTGCAAATACTGGGAAAATCATCCTATTTTCCAGGTCCCAGTTTTCTTATCCAAAAGATGTGGGAATATGTTCAGTAAAGGTAACTTTAACTCTAAGAAATCTATGTTCCTCTGTAGAAATTCAGAATAAAAAATGAGCAAAACAAGGTTTGTCACTTTTTATTCATGACACAAAGATAGACTTCTCAGGAAAGATGGATTTGTTGGAAGGTGTGTATTTCTCAGTTCAGTTGCTCAGTCATGTCCGACTCTTTGCAACCCCATGGACTGTAGCACGCTAGGCTTCCCTGTCCACCACCAACTCCCAGAGCTTACTCAAACTCATGTACATTGAGTCGGTGATGCCATCCAACCATCTCATCCTCTGTCGTCCCCTTCTCCTCCTGCCTTCAATCTTTCCCAATATCAGGGTCTTTTCCAATGAGACAGTTATTCACATCAGGTGGCCAAAGTATTGGAGCTTCAGCTTCAGCATCAGTCCTTCCAGTGACTATTCAGGACTGATTTCCTTTGGGATGGACTGCTTGATGAATGTCCTTGCAGTCCAAGGGACTCTCAAGAGTCTTCTCCAACACCACAGTTCAAAAGCATCAATTCTTCTGTGCTCAGCTTTCTTTATAGTCCAACTCGCACATCCATACTTGACTACTGAAAATACTGTATCTTTGACTAGATGGACCTTTGTCAGCAAAGTAATGTCTCTGCTTTTTAATATGCTGTCTAGGTTGGTCATAGTTTTCCTTCCAAGGAGCAAGCATCTTTTAATTTCATGGCTGCTATCACCATTTGCAGTGATTTTGGAGCCCAAGAAAATAAAGTCAGCCACTGTTTCCACTGTTTCCCCATCTATTTCCCATGAAGTGATGGGACCAGATGCCATGATAATAGTTTTCTGAATGTTGAATTTTAAACCAACTTTTTCACTCTCCTCTTTCATTTTCATCAAGAGGTTCTTTAGTTCTTCGCTTTCTTCCATAAGGGTGGTGTCATCTGCATATCTGAGGTTATTGATATTTCTCCCAGCAATGTTAGTTCCAGCCTGTGCTTCATCCAGCCTGGCATTTCACATGATGTACTCTGCATATAAATTAAATAAGCAGGGTGACAATATACAGCCTTGATGTACTCCTTTGCCAATTTGGAACCAGTCTATTGTTCCGTGTCCAGTTCTAACTGTTGCTTCTTGACCTGCATACAGGTTTCTCAGGAGGCAGGTCAAGTGATCTGGTATTCCCATCTCTTGAAGAATTTTCCACAATTTGTTGTGATCCACACAGTCAAAGGCTTTGTCATAGTCAATAAAGCAGAAGTAAGTGTTTTTCTGGAACTCTCTTGCTTTTTCGATGACCCTGTGGATGTTGGCAATTTGATCTCTGGCTCCTCTGCCTTTTCTAAATCCAGCTTGAACATCTGGAAGTTCACGGTTCCCATACTGTTGAAGCCTGGCTTGGAGAATTTTGAGAATTACTTTGATAGCGTGTGAGATGAGTGCAATTGTGTGGTAGTTTGGACATTGTTTGGCATTACCTTTCTTTGGATTTGGAATGAAAATTGACCTTTGCCAGTCCTGTGGCCACTGCTGAGTTTTCCAAATTTGCTGGTGTATTGAGTGCAGCACTTTCACAGCATCATCTTTTAGGATTTGAAATAGTTACACTGGAATTCCATCACCTCCACTAGATTTGTTCGTAGTGATACTTCCTAAGGCCCACTTGACTTCACATTGCAGGATGTCTGGCTCTAGGTAAATGATCACACTATTGTGGTTATCTGGGTCATGAAGATCTTTTTTGTATAGTTCTTCTGTGTATTCTTGTCACCTCTTCTTAATATCTTCTGCTTCTGTTAGGTCCCTACCATTTCTGTCCTTAATTGTGCCCATCTTTGCATGAAATGTTCCCTTGGTATCTCTGATTTTCTTGAAGAGATCTCTAGTTTTCCCCATTCTATTGTTTTCCTCTATTTGCACTGATCACTGAGGAAGGCTTTCTTATCTCTCCTTGCTGTTCTTTGGAACTCTGAATTCAAATGGGTATATTTTCCCTTTTCTCCTTTGCCTTTAGCTTCTCTTCTTTTCTCAGCTATTTGTAAGGCCTCCTCAGACAACCATTTTGCCTTTTTGCATTTCTTTTTCTTGGGGATGGTCTTGATCCCTGTCTCCTGTACAATGTCATGGACCTCCGTCCATAGTTCTTCAGGCACTCTGTCCATCAGATCTAATCCCTTGAATCTATTTGTCACATCCACTGTATAATCATAAGAGATTTGATTTAGGTCATACCTGGATGGTCTAGTGGTTTTCCCTACTTTCTTCAATTTCAGTCTGAATTTGGCAATAAGGAGTTCATGATCTGAGCCACAGTCAGCTCCCAGTCTTGCTTTTGCTGACTGTATAGAGCTTCTCCATCTTTGGCTGCAAAGAATTTAATCAATGATTTCAGTATTGGCCATCTGGTGTGTTTCTAGTGGACAGTTATTTTCAAGAGATGGATCGTGGAAGCATTTTTCAAATGAACTTAAATGTATTAATTATAATATATCCTTTAAGACACAGTAGGTACTGTGTTTAATGATGCAATTTGTTTAAAGGGGTCTCTAGTCTGTCCACTCTTACTTTCACCTTTCTGCCATACCCTAGGTGTAAATCCAAAGGGAAATGTTTATGAGAGAAGAGAAAACTATTGAATGTAGTTAGTGGCTCCCAGTATTAAAGGCAAGTATTTACAAGTGAAAGGAATGAGAGCCATGTAACTGGTAATGGGATTTAAATGGATTTAGGAACTAAGGCTGAAACAGGATCCTAATTAGAGAAGATTCCAGGGTCATCAGGTCAGTCCTCACCTGTCCATCAGGCAGACAGGCTGTCCACAGCTTTCACTTCAAAGATAGAGTGTGTTTTTCTCATCAGTGTGTCTTGCCCCCCAGTTCTTGAGGGAGAGGATGCCTTGCCTGCCCGTTGCAACTTGATGTATCTGCAGTGGTGTACCAAATGGCTCCACATATTCAGCTTACATCAGTGTCTAAAAGATTACCGAAAACTCAGAATGTGATTCTCCACCATTTTTTTAAAGAGAGATTTGAAAAAGAATCATATTGGGTAGATTGTCTTTGTTAGCATTTTCCTGGTATTAATTGCACTTATAAAAATAAGAATAGGGGCTTCCCTGGTGGCTCAATGGTCAAGAATTTGCCTGCCAATGCAAGGGTCTCAGGTTCAATCCCTGATCTGGGAAGATCCCACCTACTACAGAGCAGCTAAGCCCCTGTGCCACAGCTTTAGAGCCTGTGCTCCAGAGCGTGGGAGCTGCAACTACTGAGCCCACATGTCCCAACTACTGAAGCCCAAGTGCCTGAGAGCCCATGCTCTGCAATAGGAGAAGCCACCTCAATGAGAAGCCCACATATAGCAACTAGAGAGTATTCCTCGCTCTCTGCGACTAGAGAAAAGTCAGCAATGAAGACCCAGCACTGGAAAAAATAAATAAATAAATATTTAAAAAAGTAATACTAGAATAGGGAATAAAATGACAGTTTCCCATGGATGAGAAAGCCATACTTAGGATGGTTCTTTTGTGCTTCTTGAAATTTAAGCTGTTAAGCATTTGCTGCAAGAGACCGCTGTCCCCTGTCTTCTTTTCCAGTTGACTGGAATTTTCTATATGACAAATTCATGTCTTTAACTCACCAGGGTTTCTCACGTGGAGTTTGTTAGTCATGAAAGCTCAGCACCCAGAGTAGCTGGCATTTGAGGCTGAAAGGGGAAAGATGAAGCTGGGGTAGGGATCTAGCTCAACCAGTTTCCTAGACGGAGAGTCTGTGTTTGTCACCACAGATGCTATGGTTGTTTTCCTGCAACTTGGAGAACTGGTATGTCAGAGAGCATAAAGTTTTCGAGCTTGCTCTCATCTCCTCCATTGTCTCTCTTTGCTCTCACTGGTCTGTGGATTCTTGATGAGAGCTGCTGCTGGGTGTGGGGAGTCACGAACTGTGGGACAGGGCATGGAACAGAGATGATGCTTGTGTGGCAGTCTAATGCCATGTGTATTCTGCGCCACACAGCAGTAGAATTGTGTGTTCTTTCCTTTGAGAATCTGTACCAACAGTATATTTCATTATTTAGATCATTATTTGACTTTAGGCTTCAATGCCTTGAGGTGATTCCTTTGACTCGAGCTTTAATGAAGGGAAAAAAAAAATCGTTAGGAAAGCAGATTGCGCCTTCCAATTCCTAATTAACTTGCAGTCTAATTTGTTTTCTGCTATCTGCTTATGTTTTGCTTTAGACTTTAGCCAAATGTTATTTCAAGGTTTTTATTAAAAAAAAAAAAAACCTAGATTTTAAAATTACCGTCATAGGAATTTTTTCATCTATTACAATTGACTGGTCTTCTTGGTGTTCATTTCACAAAATACAAAGTTTGTATCATCAGGAACCAAACATGAGATCATTTGTATGAGTATTCAGCAATCTCAAAGCATTTTGAAGCAGATCTTCTTTGATGTTTGCACATAGAAATTCACTTAGTATCCTTTTTTGGAATCAACAAAACAAGAGTAACAAAGAACAATCAATTGGTATCCAAGCATAAGCAATTCTGATTCCTACCCTCTTGGGACCCAGGTTTAACTTACCATGCATTTTTTTTTTTAAACCCATTTTAGTAATACATTAGAGAAAAGGTTCTAGACCAGTTTGCTTAGTCCTTCCTTTCTTTCTGGTTGATTCAGGTGGGTCCAGTGCAAAATCTTTTGATGTCACCCAGGGGCGAAGAGCTAAACTACACCTAAAACCACAGTTTGGTTTGTAGCCTGTATCGTGGCTGTTCATATCAAAGACATAGTTTGGAGGAGAGAAAGGTGTGCAGTAAAAGAAGACATAGAGGAAGATAAGGAATGATAAAAGTGAGGAAAAAGGGAGAGGAGCAAACCGAGACTTGCCCATGGAACACCCCCAAACACCCCCTCTCCTGGCCACGTGCCCTTTGTAGATAGAAAACCCCAGGTTACTGTCACCCAGTCCAGTGACCTGGGTACCCAGAGATTTTCCAAGTTTCAGATGGTGAAACTGATTTTTTGATCAAATGAAATTATATGTAGATGCCTAAGATATAAAGACAAAGTTGTGTTTTATTAATATAAATTTACCTTATAAGTTAACATTTATAACATTTGCTTAGTATAAAATTAATGGGTGAGACCAAGAGTGTTTTAAATAGACATCAAAATTGAAATTTGAGAATATGAATGGTGCTTCTTTTCATCAACCGCTATATACAATTTCTGTGTTTTCTTTTGAAATGCACAGTAACAGAAATCTCTGGTTTCATATTAAAGAGAAATAGTATCTAAATTTTAAAACTTCTCAAACTGTGGAAACAGAATTTTAAGTAGATTTACTATCTTGAAGGAGGAGAAATTGAAAATTGGATGTCTGAAGACTGATCACTAACAATATGTTGCACACATAGATGTCATCAGTATATTAGCCAAGTTGGACCAAGCACTGTCAAATTTGCATGTTTATAAAGGGTGCCAGCATCCTCTGTAAGATGGAAGTGTTCTGGGTGTACATGCTACCATGTAACAGTGTGATTCAGGATCCAGACCATCCCCTGCACAATTAGGGGAAATTATATATTATATTATTATAAGATACGCACACACATATGTTGCTGAGCCAAAACTGATCATCACTTTTAAGGTTTTTATCAAGAAAATTCAGACATGAAGAGATATAAGGGAAAGACATTTTAGATGAAGAGAAAGCAAAAGCAAGAGTAGTAAGAAAAATAAATGGAAGTGAGAAGATCTGTCTGGGTGCAGTGTTTGGAGCAATATCTTTGGAAAGAGAGAGAAATACTTTGAAAATCAAAGTAAGGTATCAGGACTTTATTCTGAGAATTAGTGGGGAATATTCTAAAGAAAGATATAAATTTGTTATAAGAAATGATCAGGTAGGTCACCTGATGAGGACACTGCAACAAAATAGAGTGAGCAAAATTTCAGGAAATACAAGTTTACATCCTATTAAATGTCCTATTACATCTTCTGGGCTTTGTGTGACATTTTGTGGAACCTTACATACTCCAGTTATGGCATTTTGCTGTCTTGTACTTGCATACCTAAAATTTCAAGAAATAATAGTAAGGCCTTTTGAATGAACGACCCATCTACAATATGAAACATGCATGGAAATGGCAGGAGACACTGAATCCTAAGATTGGCACATATCAACTTAACCCGGCAGCATAAGTCAGCATGTTATAGGACAGTGTGTTCATATGTTACAGACAGATTTTTCTTTTAATTACAGTTACATATATAATTGTGGCTCAGTGGTAAAGAACCCATCTGTCAAAGGAAGAGACACAGGTCAGTCCCTGGGTGGGGAAGATTCCCCTGGAGAAGGAAATGCAATCCACTCCAGTACGCTTGCCTGGAGAATCCCATGGACAGAGGAGCCTGATGGGCTGTAGTCCATGGGGTTGCAAAGAGCTGGACATGACTGAGTGACTGAGCACATACATACAAGCATCTCCTTGGAACTCGAGTGTCAAAATCTGTAGCTCATACCATCTGTAGCTAGTACCCCTCACCAAATTGCTTGGGTATTAAGGAATTATTCTGGTAATAGGACGTAACTTTTATTTCCTGAAATTTTGCTCACTCTCTTTTGTTGCAGTGTCCTCATCAGGTGACCTACCTGATGGTTTTTTGTAACAAATTTATATATTTCTTTAGAATATTCCCCACTAATTCTCAGAATAAAGTCCTGATACCTTACTTTGATTTTCAAAGTATCTCTCTTTCCAAAGATATTGCTCCAAATACTGCACCCAGACAGATCTTCTCACTTCCATTTATTTTTCTTTTTTCTCTTGCTTTTGCTTTCTCTTCATCTAAAATGTCTTTCCCTTATATCTCTTCATGTCTGAATTTTCTTGATAAAAACCTTAAAAGTGATAATCGCTTTTGGCTAAGCAATATATATATATATGTGTATATCTGATAATAATATAATATATAATAAATATATACACAGTATAAACTTACAACAGTATATAAATCACACTAAAGATATTTAATGACATAGAAAGATTTTTTTCCCATTTTATTGAGGAAATATAAATTGAAAAATATTATGATTATCTTTTTTTCCTCAAGATACAGGCTTATTTTGCTTGTTGGTATTTTATGATTGGGCAGTAGCTCCATTTTATTTTTATAATAAGAAATGAGTTAATAAAACTTCTCTCTCAAGCGTGGGACAGCTTATCCCATCCTTAAGTAAAATTTTGGAAGATCTTATATCCAAATTTTTCTGAATTGTTTTCACCATTACTCATATATCCAGATACTTTAAAGAAGGTTTAACCATGTGAGTGACACTAAGGGTGAGGGTAATACTGACGTTCAACAGCGCATCTTTCCGATGTCCCTTTCTATCTGTCCACTGAGCTTTGTTTTGGAAATCATCAGACTGCCCATCTGCTCATGTTTGCAATGATATCCCTTATCTTCACAGGTTGGGTCACACCAATTATATTCAGTAATGAAATGGGAACTGAGATTTACTATTTCCTAAAGACCTGGATGACATTTTTCAGCGATTCTCCTCAACAGACAAAGGATATCTAGTTCTGCTGTGTCATAGTTATGAATAACACAGGCACAAAGAAATTTAACTGTTTTTTCTAGTAAAGGTATTATGTGAAGGGAATACCTTTTGGTCTCCTCTGTTGCCTTGGAGTCCTGAGATCTTGCTTTGTGGTATGTTTGTGCATCCACATATGCTTCTGCTGAAACAAAGAGGATATATTTGGTAGTCATTGATAATTTTTTAAAAAGTGGATCAGGCAATTTTCCTTGAAACTTCTTTCCTAACTTAGCAAGAAGTAGAATTAAATAGTAGAAATGAAGGCATTTGTTTGGAGGTATCACAATAAGAAGGGGAATTGTTTGGTTACACAGAGGACTGCAAGAGGACTGAGGAACGGAATGAAGAAAATTATCAAGCATGCATGTTGTTTTTAAGCGATACTTGAGACTGATATGTGAAACAGCTGTGTTGTTGGGGTTTTTTTTCCTGTGCCAACTTTCCTTATTTGATTGATTTTTCTCTCTGACAGCCCACTGTGCTGATAAATGTGTCCATGGCCGCTGCATTGCTCCAAACACCTGTCAGTGTGAGCCTGGCTGGGGTGGGACCAACTGCTCCAGTGGTAAGTGTCCACCTGCTGTTGTCTGTCTCCGGATGTTTTTGCTGTGTGAGCCCCTTGTCTCCATGGGTTTCCCTGTGCAGCCCAATGCAGAATGTGGTGTGGATCCCCAACCCAGCTCACAAATAGTGTTTCTTTGAAATCTCTACATGTATTAGACATAGAACTGTTACGAATAGAGTATAAAGAAAGGCACTTGGAAAGGAGATCTCAGTAATCTGATTCTGATACTTCTATGAATATGAATATATATTCCAGAGTAGGATCCAGAATTCAGATTCCTTCATTCAGTAAGGCAGTTGTGGTAACACAGCTATTGTATTCTGACATCTGTTTTTACTTGTTCATATATCTAATATATTTTCTTGCTGATGAAAATTTACCACTTGTTGGTTTTAAAGCAGAAGCAAAATTGATGTTTTCAATGCTTAACTTGTTTATTTATCTCTGAATTCTGAGGTACAAATAATAAGTACTTTCTCAGATAACTGGGGTGAATTACTTGTAGTAAATGAAAATTTGTGACCATTTAGGTACTCATTCATAATATATAATTTGTCTCCATTGTATTAGAATTATAATTCTAAGATGATGGTGTTTTGCACAATAAACAAACTGCACTTAAAATCCTGTATTCATGATTATGAGGATTAAATGATGGAATGTCATGTAATACAGTTGCTTTTCTAAATTTCACAGTTAAAACTTAAGTTTTCTAGCTAACTCCTTGCTGCGCGTGTAATTGTGTACTCTTCCTGTTCCTTTATACTTCATTTTGCCTTGAAAAACGTGAAAAAGAGCTCAAGTGCAGCTAAATTGTAATGCATGAAATGTTAACATTTAGAGAAAGGGAATAATAGTTTTCAAATTACCAGGCTCTCATGACAACACAGATTTGTCCTCGTTACTACCAAAGAATTTTCTGAAACCAGTCAAAAAGAATGTCAGGCTATGTATAATAGATAAGCTGATTTTTAGGAATGTTTACTTGCTTCCCTTTGGAATTGGGAGGGTTATTCTTTATCTTGTTAGAACTGCTTTGTCTTAGACTTGTGATTTCTTGGCTGTCTCTAAAACAGCATCTATCTCCAGGGGAGGTCCTTGTGCTCTCTGTGCATAGAACATTCCATGTGAAAGAGCCTTTTTATTGTGTCTTAGGGAGTGTGTGTGCATGTCTCTCTGTCCCTGACAGGGTTCCCATTCCAATGGGTAACTGTCTTGCAGGGTTTTGTTTGCCTTCTGCTAGAGATCAGGAGGAGAGTGGGCATTTTGTTCAAACTGTTGAAGCAAAATGTTTAGGATGTGGGATCTGGCTCATGTCCATTTTATTGGCCAACTGACCTCAAATGCAATGTTGCTTTCACTGACTTTTCCAGCTTAAAGATCAGTTGTGCCTACACATTTAGAAGAAAAATAACATTATTGTATAAACCATTGAGAAAGAGAAGAGTGGCTGTATTCTTCATCTAAAAACTGAGATTTGTTATTACTAATTTCAGGGGGAATGTTGTGGAATAATTTTTTGTCACAGTCATATTTTGTCCCCTAAGAGCTGCAGCTTACATCATGCTAAGAGATCAGACTGAAGTGTGTATAAACAAAAGGAAAGCCAACATGGGTTTCAGACTCTCTACAACTGACTTAGGCCTTCTAGAAAATTAACTGTTGCTTTGTTTTGGAATTGACCAACTTTTTAATGAAGCTTCTAGAATTCTTCTAGAAAGAAACACATGTTTCTTTCAATTCTGGGTGAAGATACTGAGGTGACTTTTAGTTTATTCTCCACAGCTCATGTTTTATTATCATGAACAGAAGCGTTAATAAATATGGGCAGATATCTGAAGTCTTTAAAGATGGTCTGAAAAAACATTTCTGACACCTTTTTTAAGCACCTAAATTCTGTTCTGAGTCAGAGCACTGAACTTTGTTACCTGGGTTTTGTCTTTAGTTGTTACCCTAATATGCCTCATTAGGAGGTGTGTGATTTAATATTCTCAAACAAATAATTCTTGAAGCAAATGCATACTCTACTAACCTATTAAATAGCAGAGTTAAAATGACCTAGGTCTCAAGGATTTTTATCTCTCTGTCCCCTCCTCTCTGGTTATCATTATGCATATATTTGTTACTGTATGTTAGATTGAGAAAATGATTTCTTTTTTAATTAGATCAATTCCTTGTATTAGTCAGGGTCCAATCGGGAGACAGAAATTGCAATAATTTTTTCGACTAAACCTTTCATTTTGGAACAATTTTAGTAAAGTTACAAGACAGTAGAGAGTTTCCATATACCCACACCTAGTTTCCACTTTAACATCTTAAGTTAGCATTAGCTTGGCAAAACTAATTGCCAAAAGAAATTGACCTGAATGCACTACTAGTTAGTTCACTACTAGTATATTGCTGTTAAACTCTAGACTTTGTTTGAATTTCATTATTATTATTATTTTTTTAGTAAAGTCCTCTTTCTTTTCCAAGATCCAATCCTGGTCACTACACTGCATTGTCATATCTCTCCAGTCCCCTCTGGTCTGTGACAATTACTCAGCGTTTGTTTTTCATAACCTTGACAACAACTGGCCAGGTATCCTGCAGAATGTCTCTCAGTTTGTGTTTTCCTCATGACTAGACTAGGGGTACAAGTTTTTAAAAGAATACCACAAAGTTGAAGTGCCCACCTCATGACATTCTATCAGGGGTATGATGATATTCACATGACATCACCGATGATGTCATCTCTCGGTTTACCTTCATCAGTTAGTGATGTGTCCTGTTTGCCAGATTTCTCCACATAAAGTTATTTTTCTCTTTCCCATTTCTATTCTCCAGGAATAAGTCACTAAGTCTAGTCTACCCTCAAGGGTGAAAGGTAGCAATTAAGCTCCATGGTTTTGGGAGGGGAGATTATCTCTATATGTTATTTGAAATTCATCTGTAAAGAAGATTTATTTATTCTCTCCCATTTAGTCAGTCATTTGTATCAGTGTGGGCTTATATATATTTATATGAGAAATCAATATATTATTTTGTTGCTTAAATAGTTCTAGATTTGGCAATTGGGAGTTGTTTTAAGTGGCTGCTGTGTCCTTTTGACATGCCCTGGGCCTTTTGTTTGGCTCTTATGTTTTGTTCTGTCTTTTGAGCACTTCCTTACTTTCTGCTGCTGTAGGATTCTCCAGTCTCACTTTGTGTTTTTCCTACTTCAGTCCTAGAGTGAGCCATTAAAGAATAGTATTTAGAAACCAAGATCTGGATACTGGAGGTGCTCATTGCTCCTGGAAAATATTGTAACTTGAGCAGGGAAGGTTTATTAAAAAGAATTATTAGCTGTACCAGGAAATTGTTGTGGGCATTGGCTAGTAGAAAGTATATTACACTGAAAGGAATACAAGAATGGCAAATATAAGGAACACCCATACTCCCAGGGCTGAGATAGAACACGCAATGAGGAAGCCCCAGTAGGGGGATGGTACAGACCTTATGAGAACACAGCCACAGCTTACTGAGTGGCAGAGAGGCCGCTGTGGTTTACTCCTCATGGGACTTGCTGGAAATCTGCTGTCTGGAACTTGCTAGAAATCTGTTCGATAGGATGCTTGAGAAAGCTGCTCTGGAGACATGTCTTCTCAGAAGCACTCTGTTACTGGTAGCCCGAGGCAGGTGCCCGGGAGGTTGCTAGCTCATAGGTGCTGCTCGTCAGTGCTCTGCAGGAGCTGAATGTTGAAGTTGCCCATGCTGGAGGAGCAGGCGCTTCAGGAGTCAGCTGAGCTGGCACACCAGAAACACAGTGGGCAACGCCTCCCTCTTGCAGCGTCCCTCAGCACCCTAGGAAAGTGCTTAACACTCAGCCAGCTGGCAAGGCGAAGTATTTACATGGCCCATATCCATTTTGTAGATAAAAATGGAGGATAACTTGAGCACTGAGAGGCAATAAAGTACGTCCAATGTACTCCTCCGGTTCCTTAGGTCTCCTGTACACCTTTCTATCCACATTTGAATTCTTGCAGATAAACAAAACAACTCAGCATTTCCATCTAATAAAACACAGCCTGCCATCTTACAAGTTAGGATGTTCCTTGCTCTTTTCTCAAAATAAAGAGATGCAAGTACCAACAGTCAGAGTATCCTTTGCTGGTTATGTTAAATTTTCCTGAAATTCAGAGGAAGTTCCACTGAATGTTTTGTTGTCGCTGTTGTTTAGCTGCTATGTCCGACTCTTTTGAAACCCCGTGGACTGTAGCCTGCCAGGCTCCTCTGTCCATGGGATTTCCCAGGCAGGAACACTAGAATAGATTGCCATTTTCATCTCCAGGGGATCTTCCCAACCCAGGGATCAAACCCACGTCTCCTACATTGGCAGGCAAGTTCTTTATTCCTGAGCCACCAAGGAAGCCAAATATTTTGTTACCTAGATAGGAAAGTTACCTTCCAACAACTTTTATTTTATATAAGATAAAATGCAAAGAAAGAGAAGAAAAAATAGCTTCTACAAATAAACCTGTAGATGTAGCAAGCAAAGAGAACTCTTTTCTAAAATGACTCTCAGGCTGTACTTGTGTGTATGGACTCTTTCTTCCCCATTTCAGATATCTCCCTTCTCAGCCCAGACCTCAGCTGCTTAGGGTTCTTTGCCTGGAGGAATGACTCAAACCTCCACTCCTGAATTCTCAGTTGTCCTGCCTTTTTTTGGTCACTGACCCTTTCCATTAACTTTTACTACTGGGCATGCGAGTTCCAAGAGGTGCCCCACAGAATCCCTTGAGTTCCAGACAGAGTTCAGCTTTCTCCCACTATGTAGCAGCAACCCAATTTCCCCTTGATGATCAGGATAAGTCATTCCAACCAGAAGAATAGCTCCTTTTATTTTACATTATGAGTTTAAAATGAAAAAATTGATAACTGTCACACACAACGATCTGTCTTGTATATTTTTTCCTCCTCGATATACATGGGAGATTAAGTCTGACAGTTACCTTCCCAAGCACAAGTTTACAAAGGCTGCCTTTGGAGATTCAGTTTGACTGTTCACCTTGTCAGTGGATGGACAGATTCCTACATGTGGTATATAGTCAGTGTTCCTGAGTCTCAGTGTATCCTCTGTATGAAAAACCCAGGTGTGTGAGAGAACTGAGCAGAGTTTGTGTGCTTGCAGTGAAATCATGATTTATTCAGCTAGACTTGGGCATATTGCTTCTTTTTAAATTTGATTGAATGATTTTTTAAAAAAGCATACACATATTTTATGTTTATTGGCATCCTGATGTGTACCCTAGCCTATATGATGTTAATCTATCTTACCTCCACTTCTTTCTTTCCTCCTCTTTTCTGTTCTCTGTTCCTACCCCATCAATATCTTGGGTCTGTTCATCAATCCTGTATCTCTCTTCCTCTCTCACTGGGTGATAAACAGCTCCTGGAGGGTAGGGGCTGTGTATTATTAATCTCTTTAGCCTCCACTCTGCTGTCATGTGACTGGAGCACAGTGAATGTTTGTTTCATTTAACGAGATTGAAGGTATGAGTCTGAGAAGGTCATTCATGTGTTCATGATGTGAACTTTCACTGATTACTGTGTGCAAGGAATTGTGCTGAATGCTGGGGATAGAGAAACCCATTGACAGTTGCTGGACCCACAGAGATCAAAGCTCGTAGGAAAGTATACAGACATGTAAGTGTCTTGTCCTGGGGAAGAGAACAGCCTCAGGAGAAGAGGTGGATGGAAGGAGCCAGAAATAGTGGTGGGTAGAGCAGTGAGAGATGTTCTGGGTGGACTAAAAAGAAGGACCTGATGTAGTGCTGGAAACAGAAATCAGACTGCTGTGTGGTGAGGGGTGATGCAAAGATGCTAAAGCATAGACTTGTCTTCTGGAAACTTAGCTGGAAGGTCAACAAGAAGGAGCAAAGAGATAGGGAGTTAGTAAAAGACAGATGCAAGCTCAAGAGCAAGTTTTGTGTTTGTTTGTTTGCTTTTGATTGTGTTTTAAGGTTAAAGAGGCTGAGAGGTTAGTGAGAGAGGGAAAGTCTGGAGGTTTAATTGAGAGGTCATTTAAATGAGGGAACATGGCTCCTGAGAAGACAGATGGCATCCTGACTCTGATGGAAGCATTGAAGTACAAATTATTTCATGTTCCCAACAGAATGAGGGAGGAAAGAGTGGCTGGCAGCATGTGGATGGGTTTCTGGGCTCAGGAGCCTATGGGCAGTGGGGAGGAGGATCTGAGCGAATTCATATTGGACGATCTTTCTTCTTCTGGTAAACTAGAGAAGAGATGACCTGCTGATACCAAGGGGAGCAGAAATCAGGCACGTTGATGATGACAGCATCATCATTAATGGGTGCTTCCTAGGTGCCAAGCATTATTGCAAGGGCTTTGTGGGAAATAACCTCATTTAATACTCAACAAGATGAGAGAGTTACAATTCTTGTTCCTATTTTACAGGTGAGAAAATGGAGGCACAGAAAAGTTAAGTGTCTGGCCTACGTTTATACTTCTGGCAAAGAATGGAGCTGGACTTGCATCTCATTCAGAGCCAGTAATTTTAACCACAAGGGTACCGTGCCTTCTGAAGTGGGAAAGGAGGTTTCGTGAAGGTGACAAGGCCAGTGATACCAAGGGGAATGAGAACAGGAGGCAGGACTGACACCCCCAGACAAAACAGCAAAGGAAATTTCCTGAGAGATGTTGAGGGTGTACAAACATGTCCTTTAAAATGACACCAATTTGGTTGGATGCCTTAGTAATTTTTAATTTCCTCATTTGTAACATTTAGGATGTTGGACCAGATTATATGTATCATCCCTTTCAAACCTATGATTTTTATGGGTGATTTACTCTTATAAATATGTGTCTGCGATCCCCAAGACCTTTCTTTGTTTCAGGAACCCTTTAAACCTTTTGTATGAGTAGCAATAACACATTTGTTCTCTCAGCCCACATAATTCTATATATGATTTTCTAAAGGTCTATAGAGAAATTTACTTCTCCTCTGGCGAGAGGGCATATTCAGAAACACACAGAGAGTCCTAAATCAGCCAGCAGCCAGCAGATAGTTCTCAAATGCTTGTTCCCCAGACTTTTGACATTAGTACCAAGTAGAAGCAAAAAATGGAAATTAACTTTTGGTCTAAAATATCCAAACTGAGGTTTATTTAGTCATCAATAGCATTTCTGGTTAAATGTACTTAGAATTAGTGAAAACATGCCTAGGAGGCCAAATTTGCCCAAACATTTCCAATACAGCATTAAGAACACAGATAACCTTTTAGATAGAGCAAACACGCTATGCTGCTTGGAGTAAGTAATAAGAATTTGCCTGCAGGATATTCGAATGGGGGAATCCATTTGAAAGATATTACAAGCCAGAAATTGTAAGGCACAGAAAGCTGACTTGTTTGCCAGCACGGTCTGTTGATGTAAAGGTCTATTGACTGGACACAATGGAGGATCGATGTTGTCTGGGGAGAGAAGACACTGAAGCCCAATCCTTGTGTCAGAATTGCTTTAGAAATCAGGTTGATGGAGCAGCAGGAATAAGAGAGGATCATTTGGGTTCACTGGCCTGGGGGCCAGACATTGATGGTAGGTGGGAAGGACTGAGCTCAGAATGAATGTTTTATCAGAACTGCGCGAAAGCAATTTCAGTGTTGGACTGCGCGAGTGATAGCGGTCACACACAGAAACTGCAGATTTTGCCCTCGTGAAAGTCTGAAATCTGGGCTGTTGTTGGTTCCTCTTTGGAGGGCAGACAATCTCTTCCACTTCTACTCACCCAACGCCCTTTTGAAACTGCATGGCAGTAGACTTCATGGTTCTCAATTCTGTGCTGTTTTGATGCCTCACTTTCCTAAGCTTAAAATAAGTTTCAAAGTATCTATGTCATATACTTGTGAGAATTAAATGATACAATACCTGTTGAGTACTCAGCACTCAGCACTGTGCCTGGCAGCATGATAACAGCTCAATAAATAATGTGAAATGTTAGTCACTCAGTCCTGTCCAACTCTGCGACCCTATGGACAGTAGTAGCCTGCCAGGCTCCTCTGTCCATGGGGATTCTCCAGGCAAGAATACCAGAGTGGGTTGCCATTCCCTTCTCCAGTGGATCTTCCTGACCAAGGGATTGAACTTGAGTCTCCTGCATTGCAGGCAGATTGTTTACCATTTGAACCACCAGAGAAGTCCTACTTACTTAACAATTCCTTGTGTGACAAATGTGCCTCCCACCAGACTTTGAATCAGTCCAGTCTGGGGACTAGAGAATAGATGGGGCGGCTCTTTGTGGATATCTCATTTCTAGGTGATGCAGTAGTAAAGAATCCACCAGCCAGTGCAGGAGATACCGGAGATGTGGGTTCGAAGCCTGAGTTGGGAAGATCCCCTGGAGAAGGAAAATGGCAACACACTCTAGTATTTCTTGCCTGGAAAATCCCATGGACAGAGGAGCCTGGTGGGCTACAGTCCATGGGGTCTCAGTGTCAGACATGACTTAGCACCCATGCGCACACACATTTTGCCCTGCAGGCCACACCCTTCTTGAGCAGGAGCCTCTCTTCCTTCACAGTTGCTTGCCAAGAGGCTCCCCAGACAGAGCCTCTGGTGTTGTTTTTCTCCCAACCTCTGACCATGAATGTCCTTACTAGATGAATTCATGTCTGGTTTGTATTGCTCTGGGCATCCTGAGAATGCTATAGGTGTTTATGTTACCTGCGCTAGTCAGTTCATAAGCTGTAAATACAAGGCTGGACTGTCATTTTATTTAACTCCACTATGCATCATTTATTGATTTTTTTTCCTTTTTTTATTTTTAGCTTTGAGTAATTCCCCTGTATATCTGTTTATCAGAAAATCCTGGTTCAACCTTAAAAATCTAACCTTTTGCTACTCTCTCCTGCTGCTATTCAAATCCAAGCCACCATCCTCTCTTAATTGTGATCACTATAGTCTCCCTACTGTTGCATCTACTCAAGCCCCACTGGAGTCAGTTCCCTCTACTGAGACCAGAGTGATCTTGTCAAAATGTACTTCAGAACATGCTGCTCCTCTTTCCCAAACTCCCCAGTATTTCCCATTATTGTTGGAATACATGTCAGAGCCCTGGTGTAGTCCACCAATCCCTGTTTGATCTGTCCCTCCATACCTTCCTGCCCCCTTTTCATCCCACCAGTCACTCAGGGCACCACACTGCTTAGCCTCTGCCTCTTTTTCCTGGAACACAGTAGTTCCACTTTTGCCTCTGCACTTGATATTTCCCCTGCTGAAAATGCTCTCCTCCCAGGAACTGTGCATGGCTGGCTTCTCAAGGCCAATGGGCTTGCAACCTAAGTGTCACCCCCAGGAGTGGCTGTCCCTGACTCTCTATGAAGAATATTCCCCCGTAACTATCTATTACATCTTCTTTTTAATTTTTTATGGCACTATTTGAAAATATTTCACTTGTTCACTTTTCTTTTTTTGGTCTGTATTTCCCTCCAGGATATGAGGCCCATAGAAACATGAATTTTGCCTGTTTCCTTCGCTGCTGCCTGGCTAATTTATTCACCCAATGGCTAGCACAGTTCTGGGTACCCAATGATTCTCAGTAAATATTTGTGGAAGGAAAGAATGAAGGCATAAATGTTTCAGGAGCAGTGATGGATATAAACAGGAGGTACGAGGGATGAGTAAGGTTCTACCTCTTTTTTCAAATGCTTTCAGTTTAATAGGATTGGAAGTCCATCTACAAATACATAGGCAAAAGGAGTCAAGGAGGAAGTGGTCAAATGTCTTCTAGAAGAGGGCATGACCTGAAGTTCTTCCTTCTAAGACCTTAAGGGGGCTCAGGCTCCAGTGGCTTCAGGATTCCCCTTGGCTGTGTACACGGCAGGTTCTTTTCATCCTTGGAAAATTTCCATGAACTGGCAGCTGCGGTGAGATTGTAGAAGCCAGGTAAGATGGACTAGGTGTGGTTTCCATAGACTCTGAAGACTCTATGTACATAGACAGCTCCTCACCTTCAAGAGAAAGAAGTCTATATAGTATAAGCACCAAGCACAATACTCATATGGTATTGTGATTTCTGAAATGGTGGCCCCATGACTAAAAAAGGTATTTGAAAATCAGTTCTTACTTGAATGGAGAATGCTTATTAAAAATGTTGCCATCTAAACTTGAGGACATTACTTCTCAAGGTAGAAATTTTGTATGAGGATATAGAACTTAGCTAATAATTTGTACCAAGATAGAGTATGAATAGTAAGAAATTAGGTGAAGAATTCAGACTACAGATTATTTCAAATCACACAGCAACTGTATTCTGATGGCAGTAACGTGCTTCCTAGCTGTTCTGTGCAGAGTAAAGGGATGAAATGTACAACGTTAGGTGGTTCTGTAGCCTCACTTGTTACCTTACCTGTAAAATCAAGCAGGCTAATACCTGATTTTAGTAAAGCCATGTACATTTCATCTCATAAGGTTATACTGTTAATTATCTAAAATTAAGTGCTCTGGTTTAATATATAGTCCAGGATCTTTTATGACTGTTTCAGATTTCTTATTGTTTGTGATTGTGTCAAAGAATATATTTTTTTAAAATACTTGAAACTTTCCTCCGGGAAGATAAAACCAAACAAAAACTGTTTTTTTTCTTTCTTTGGTCAAAATACCTTTTAATCCATTGACAACCTAGTTGACTTTAAAAAATTTGAATATTTGTACATGTGTGTTAGAGCAGAGTAATCATGTTTGAAATATGGTATATAATCTTTGCATCTTTGTAACAGTGAAAATTCAGAGACAAATAAAAATGGCATTGAATATGAGAAAAGATAGATTTATTGGAGATTGTTAACACAGTATAATGCCATGTAGCCATTCATTCCTATAAACTTCTATATAGTACTGATAATATACCATATTAACAAGTGTTATCAATATTAGTAGATCTCAATATCATAATATTGGGTGAAAAATCAAGATGCATAGTAATATATACATTTTTTATAAAACTAATAAATAATTCAATAAAGGGTAGAAAGTAATGAAACAGTGGTATTTATACTACTTATAAAGACTGTTTCAGTAGGATAAGTATAGCAGAGGTTATAAGTGACTTGCTCTTAGGCCATAATTCTATGCAAACCTAATGGTTTTGCTACTCACTACTCTTGCACACAATGAATGGAAGTAACTTCCCAAGAAAGTTTAAATTTTAATGGAATTGATTTGAACTTGATTAGTATATAGCTGTGAATTTTTGTTCATACACTAAAGAAAAGCACCTTTATCCTTACAAATAAAAAGAGCCAATGTTGTAAAATGAGTATTACACAAACCAGATTTATCCATGCTGAAAGTTAGTTGTTGAAATAATTAGACTGCATCAAAGTTAAATGATTCTTTAGGCCAAGACACCATAAGCAAAATTAAAAGAGAAAGAAGAGAATGGAAATATTTTTGTAACATAAAAAATAAAAGATTAGTATTGATAAATAGACTATATAAAGAACTCTCAAATCAATAAGAAAAAAAAAAAACCTCTTGAATTTAGATTAGGCAAAAGATACAGTAAGGTAATTGAGAGGCAAAGAAACCTGATTGGCTAATAAGCATATGAGAATATATTTATTTATGAATAACTGAGGAAGTGCATGATAAAGGAACACAATGTCATTTTTCACCATCCGATTGACAAAAGTTTAGAACTCTGACAGCATTGCGTGTTGATGAGAATGTGAAAGGAAGCTTCCATACACTGCTCTCAGGAAAGTAAATTGGTAGAATAAATTTAGAGAGTGGTTTGGCTGTCTCTAGAGTAAAATTATTCTTTGTGTACACCATATGATTCAGTATTTTTACTTCTTTATAATTTGTATACCTTGGAGAAACCTTTACATTCATGTATAGGGGATATAGTCTTCGCATCTTTGTAACAGTGAAAATTCAGAGACAAGTAAAAATGGCATTGAATAAGAGAAAAGATAGATTTATTGGAGATTGTTAACACAGTGTAATGCCATGTAACCATTCATTCCTATAAACTTCTATGTAGTATTGACAATACACCATATTAATAAGTATTATCAATATTAGTAGATCTCAGTATCATAATATTGGGTGAAAAATCAAGATGCACAGTAATATACACTTTTTTTAATAAAACTAATAGATAAAATAATTCAATGCATTATTTCTGGACAGACAGACTAGAAGGATACACATTAAAATCCTGACAGTGGTTCCCTCTGGAGAAGGAATAGGGAAAGAACTGAAAATCAGGTACAAAGGAGATAAAAGGGACTTTATAATGTGTTATTTCTTACATTAAATGATGAAGCAAATGTGATGCAGTGCTCATAACAGTTAATTCTAGGTTGTGGGAATGTGAGCCTTTGCTGTAGCATTAAATAGTACTTGTCTTCAGTGATTAATTTTTTTTCTTTTTACTCAAGAAAACTTAAAATTTCAGACCATCCTGTTAGCATTGAAGGTTTGGGGCCTGGTTTTCCTTACTGTTGGAGTTTAAGCAAATCATTTAAGGCTTTTTAGCCTCTCACATCCATGATGGAGATAATAAGCATTTGCACAGTGGTAGTCCTGAGTACATATCCTTCGGTACTCACCTCCAGCCCTCCTCCTCTGGGAGCCTCCCCCCGTCCTTGCTCTCCTCTGCCCAGAGGATATCAGGCCTCTGGATATAAGGCAGTGGATAGAAGGCCTCTGTGTTCCTCGAGCGTCCTGTGCACTGCAAGGCTTATTGTTGTTCAGCTACTCAGTCATGTCTGACTCTGCATCCCCATGGATTGCAGGGTGCCGGGCTTCCCCGTCCTTCACCATCTCCAGGAGTTTGCTCAAACTCATGTCCATTGAGTCAGTGATGCCATCCAATCATCTCATCCTCTGTTGTCCCCTCCTCCTCCTGCCCTCAATCTTTCCCAGTATCAGAGTCCTTTCCAATGAGACGGCTCTTCGTATCAGGTGGCCAAAGTATTGGAGTTTCAGCTTCAGCATCAGTCCTTCCAGTGAATATTCAGGGTTGATTTCCTTTAGGATGGACTGGTTTGATCTCCTTGCTGTCCAAGGGGCTCTCGAGAGTCTTCTCCAGCACCAAAGCAAGGCTTATTAGCACGTTCTTTTCTGATAAGTCTCTATGGGCCAGTCTCTTCGAGTAGATAAAGAAAGCTGTGGCACAGGTCTTAGGGAGGAGCAATAGTAAGTGCCCAACAAGAACTTAGTAGCCATGGAAACTGCTTAGTACATTTTTAATGAAAGAATGAATGAGCAAAAGAGCAAAACTATGGCAAGACTTTATAAAGCAAAATATCTTGTAATGGCTCCCGAGGCCATTATTATGCTTTTGACTTCAGTGAATATAAATGTAATCCCCCCAAATCCATGACAAATCCCAGCCTACAATTTATATCCTGGAGATTTTCCTGCACTGTGAATAGAGTCATCAATATGCTCTCGTTGAGAGACATCAACATTTATATTTAGACACATTAAAGAATAAACATTTCACACCCTTTTCCCTGGTTCATCATTTGGGATGAGCATCCACTGTAGTTAAAAAATGACAGTTCATGCTTCAAAACTTCATTTAATAAACATTTTTTGAAGAAGAAGAATAAAGGTTCTCTCTCAGCCATTGAATAATATTAATATGAACAGCACTGGGTGGTTGTCAACAGTGATTGCTGGCACTCTGTCAGCTCTCCAGCCGGCTTTTTGACATGTGAAGGACATGAGGTTTTAGTGCTTTCAGAGGATCTGGAAAATACATTTTTATTGTTCTTCTTCACGGATGGAGAAGCTTTACAAACTTGTTTTATTTTTAAAGCACTTGATGTTTTGAATGAGGATCTTTTCTTTTACATTAACAAAAGGGAATGATACACCATAGCCTTGTTAGCCCGAGGCACAGGGAATGAAATCACAGGGAGATAAAAGACCCTGAGGGAAGCACGGCTTGGGAAGAAAGGGTATATGTTTCAGGAAGCATTGTGTTTTTCTATCCTTTGAAACAGCAGAAAATTATTTTGGTCTTTTCTAAAAGCTACTCACTCTATAGAGATACTTTCTTGAAAATGACTTATTTGTGCTTTGTTTACATATGAGACTATGAAAGGCTGAATTTTCTTTCCTGTTAATTTCTCATAATCACAGATTATTCTGTGTTTAAAGTCAATGGAGAACATCACAGTGAAACTCCATGTAAAAATGTATCTTTAAGTCCATATAGCTGACTGATATAACCTAATAGATGGTTGACATTTAGATGTTAAGGGCACTTATAGACATAGTTACTTCAAACAGCAACCCTGGTGAGGGTAGTTATGTACTATAAACTGACATCACTTTCCCTATGATAAACATGAGTTCTAAGATTCAATACATTATCCCATTTTAAGTGTCTGGTAGAGATGTAGCCACAAGGTTCTTGAACTCCATATAGCTCCACAATTTTACTTCTTTGATTCCAGAAGTATTAATCCAAGACAAAAGAAAAACACAGAACAAAAAATGGACTACTCAGTTCATCTAAGGTTTGTTTAGCCCTAACACAAGTACACAGAATTGAGCCCTTTTGTTATTCTATATAATTCAGAACCGGTTGTTTTAAGAAAGTATATTATACTTAATGTGTTTCAAGGCTATTTCTGTGGTCTTGGTGGATGTAGATAAGCTGGGGAAAAATCAAGTCCTGGGATTGATGCCTTCTAATATGGCAGATTCTCCAGATTTTATTTATCACCATCTACTTCTTTACTCCAAGAGGACGATTTCTAAGAAGTTCACATATTTGTTTCTAAGTGTATCCTTTTATATTTCTGAGCTCTGTGTATGAGCCTGCACCTCTGGACCTGTTAATCATCAGCAAATGAGAAATTTCTAAATCCAGTTTTTAATCGACAATTAAGAATAGGATGTAAATTAACACTGGATTTCATCCCAGGCCTGAGCTTTTTCCAATTGGCTTTATAAAAATATGGATGAAAAGAAGGATACCAGGGCTTGTTTTTTACTTGATGGAGTTACTGGGCAAGTTGTTTTTTGGAATTCACATTGTGAGAACCAACTTGTCCTTTTTGGCATGAATGATTCATGCAAGACAAACAAATAATACAAACCAACGACAGGCCTGTTATTCCGGCCTCATATACAGCTGGAGGATGTTTTTTTAGGGTTGGGACATTTCACTGAGCCAACCACGGAATAAAATTTCTGCTGCCACCAGATCTGTGCTGTGTCACACATACCAACAAGTATTTTAGGTGTAATTAGTGTGTTTCACCATCCCAATATGACAGAAAATTAAGTATAATAAAAGTCAGGAACTTGTTCAAGTTTCATGGCTGCGAAGTTGCAGTGTCCCCTGCTAAGGTCCAGGTCTGTCCAGTGTGAAGTGACTGTACCCCATCCTCGAGCCAGCTAAGTGATTGATGAATTTTGTAACAAGGTGAATGTGATGGTAAACATTACTCTTTTCTCTCAGGTAAAAATGATTTCATCCTTTTTTTTTTCCCCCTGATGAGGGAGTCCTTTGGGTAAGACATTACATTAATGTGCCCTTGTTCCTTCCTCTCGGAGTCTCTCTCCATTTAGTATGTCTCTGTATCTCTAATTGTTCTCCTTTCTTTATTCTTGGTCTATACAAAAACAAAAGATTTACTAAACCATCTCTCATTTGTTCAAAGATTGGTTTTGTCAGTACGTGTGTGGCTATGGGCATGTTGGAACATTCCTTATCAAACCGTTCTGATGAACCTGCTACTAACACTTTGGAACCTGGGAACTGTCATTTAGGCAAACAAGTACTACTTCTCAAAACACCTTTGTGACTTTTGTCCTACAGTGTTCCCGTTTGAAAAGTTGGCAGAAGCCAGTGATGTGCACTGGTAGCAGGTCCTGTAATTGATGAGTGTTGGTAACGTGGGATGGTCTGCAGGGCGTGTGCAAGTTCACAGCTTGGGAGGCCTTGCTGGATTTGGGTTGAACTCTTGCTTTTGCTACTTGAACGCTAAGTGACTTTGAGCAAATTATCATCTAAGTCCATTTTTCACATAATATGTTGGAATAATTATACCTAGCTCATTGAGTTATTATGAGGATAAAATGAAATAGCTGCATATGCTGACACATGTTCAAAACTCAATGCATCTTGAAATCTCTTCTCTCTTTCCCTGTTTTTTGCATGGCAAGCTAGACTGAGGGTTTGAAGTAGGTTAGGAGGAGAGAATGTACCTAGAATTGTGCTAATGGTTTTGCAGGTTTCTCTGCTTGTCCAGTTAGTTATCCTGTTCTGTGTGTGCTCTCACTTTCACTCACTCACCACCTGCATCTTGAGAGCAGCCATGTACCAGGTACTGTGTGGACCTAGTTTTCCGGTCAGAGTACTCAGCTAATGGCATCAGTACTGTTTTCACAGTGAGCTCACTGGCTTTTTTGTTTGCATAGAATCATTTTCAACTTACAGAAGCTCTTCAGATCTGACCATCCCCTTCATTTTATTTTCTCTTTGAGAAACACACTATGTTTTCACTACTGAGATAATTTCCTATTTTCAGTGCCCCTCGATATTGAGTCACTGGCTGACCTCATAAGCTTGCTCAGTGAAAGGTCTTATCATTGGCTGCTCCACCTTAATGGATCATATTAGGTGAAACACATCATTGTGAGGTATGTTTAACCAAAATACTTATTTCACTGCCTCAGGAGCAGAACGGTCTTGTGAAAAGTGTCTGGACTTCTGTTTGCGGACAAGCTTGGGTTTGAATACTGATGCCACAACTGAGTGTTTTTGGATGTTTTACCTAAATGTTCTCATCCTAAATGTCCTCTGTGTGCTAAAGGTGATAATTATGCCACTTTGTTGGTGCTGTGAGGACGAGAGAGAGGTGTGTAAAGCATGGAGCACAGAGCATGGCACAATACAGATGCTTAGCAGATCCAACTATTTAAAAACATAACTTTTCACTTGCTTTTCTCCTCCCACCAGAAGGATACATTCAACTGCAGAGAATTTAGAAAATCTAGTTAATTCAGATGAATTAGAGAAAAATCACACACAGTCTTAAGATCCAGAATAACCAAGTGGTCCCATATGACCACAGAGCTTTTCAGTATCTGTCTCTGTGTCCTTTTCATACTCTCTCTTCTCCTCTCTCCCCTGCACATTAAGTTCAGTCATATACAATTGCTGATATGAGGTCATTTTTAACCTAAATTAATGACTGTTTCATGTAGTTGATTCTAGTCTGTTGCTAAAATTGAATCATGTGGTACATATTTTTAGTTTACTTTTTACAGTTACGATATTTACAAGCATCTTTCAAGTTCTCTGGGACTTCCCTTGTGGCTCAGCTGGTAAAGAATCCACCTGCAATGTGGAGACTTGGGTTTGATCCCTGGGTTGGGAAGATCCCCTGGAGAAGGGAAAGGCCACCCACTCCAGTATTTCAGCCTGGGGAATTCCATGGACTGTATAATCCATGGGGTCTCAAAGAGTTGGACACAACTGAGCAACTTTCACTTTTCAAGTTCACTAAGTATTCTTCTGTAATATCACTTTCAACTGATGCATGGTATTCCATTGTATGATTATACCAAAATTTTTTTTACCAGTCTTCTATTTCTAGAAAATTAGGTTGTTTCTAATGTCTTTGTTATTATAAATAGCACTGGGATAAACATCCTTATAGCTTTGGCGGGGTGGAACATTGTGGTTTAGAAAACAGGAGGTCTGTTTTTCACTCCTTTTTACCTGTATGACTTTAAACATATCAGCTGATCTCAGTTTCTTCAAAAAAATAAGGGTGACTGTGGTCCCTGCTTCATAGGGACACTGTGGTCATTCATCTGTCTCAGGTACTTTCAACAGTATTGGTGGGCACAACTTGTAAATATTATTAATGAGCTAACTATTGTGAATTGATGTTCTCTTTATATACTTATGTTTGTTTCCTTTGGAAAAATCCCCAAAGATGAATTTATGAGTCAAGGGCTTCTGATATACTTTCCCAGGCTACTCTCTAAACTAAATATAGTATCTGCACTCCCTCAGTAGTACATAGAGTGCTGGTGTTCCCAGAAAGGGAGTTATTATCATCCTCACTGTAAGGATCAAGCTCATCGTCATTATTATACTACTTTATGACTCAGGGGCACAGTTTTTCACAGCTTAATATCTCTGACTCATTGGAAAAGATCCTGATGCTGGGAAAGATTGAAGGCAAAAGGAGAAGAGGATGGCAGAGGATGAGATGTTTAGATAGCATCACCGACTCAATGGACATGAACTTGAGCAAACTCTGAGACATAGTAAAGGATAGGGAATCCTGGTGTGTTGCAGTCCATGGGGTCACAAAGAGTCAGACAGGACTTCGCGACTGATCAACAACAACAACATCACCTCTGAATCAGAATGCTTCTCATTATCGTTGTCAGCCAGGTGACTGCCAGGACATGGTTGTATGAAACCTTCTGACATTTGCTAAGATGTAGAAGGGTGTCTGTGTATCTTAACATCTGTGAAATTCAGTTTGAGAGATATGAAAAAAGGCAAACATATATAAAAACTGTGATCTAAGTGCAAAATTAGTGTCATGAAAAATACACAATGCCTTTTTCAGAGAGCGTCTCAGGTTGGGTCTGTAGAATGTACCTGAAGCACAGAGGTTCTGGACTGAGCGTGGCAGGCTGGGGAGGACTGATGGAGAGGACTTGTCTAATATCTCTTCCTCTCTGCTTATTTCTGTACTACTTTTTGTTATGCACACAGCTAAGAAAGATGATAAGGGTCGTGATGTAATAGTGTAGAACCCCAAGAGAGCATTCATGATTGTTTGTCTTTTCAAAACCTTTTGGCTGTTGCACGTAACATTCTGAGTGTAAAACTGCCTACAACCTCCCGCTTCTTGCAGTTCCTCCTTTTTCTACATACAAATCCTTCACACGTTACCTATATATGGTTCACTATGCCATTAGGACTCATCTTAGACATCATTTTGTTAGGAAAGCCTTTCCCTACTCACCAACAATAGTTAATGTCGTCCCTGCGTTTTCCGTTGTACCCAGTCCATATGCTTACCTTACTGCTTATCACAGGGTATTTATGCTCTTGCCTACTAACTTGACACCTTGTCATTAAACTGTAAGCTTGTAGAAACATGAGCTTTATTATTCTTGTTTGAAGTCAAGGTCTAGTACCATGCCTGGCAGAAGAGATGTACTTAAAAGATATAGCTTGAGTTGATTTCAGTCCCTAACGCATGAGTGTAACCTCTGGTCATTAGAAGTTGCAGCCATAAGCGCCCAGGGGTAAGTCCATTCTCTTCAGTGCTCTGCTAGTTGTCCTTATGGGTTTGTAGCATGGACTGTACACTTCTGATATTGCATAGTAGTTTAAAATTCCTTTTATTTTCTTTTATTTTTTAACTTATCTTATTATGAGAGCTTCTTAGAGTAAGCTGTCTATGCTGAGACCCTCAATAAGCTGTCTCCTGAAATAGCTGCATGAATCTGGGCACATGGCATCTGACAGCCTGTTTCTAGCTGTTAGCACAATGAGAGCTGAAGCCAGAAGCTGAAAAGGAGGCATCACCCCCTTATTAGCATCTGAGTTCTTTAATCTGAAACAAAATTTTTTCATTTACCTTTTCCTGTAGGCTATTCAAGCTACTTCCATGTTAACTACATTGTTTTTTTTAAAAAATGTATTTTATTGAAGTATAATTGATTTACAATGTTGTGTTAATTTCTGCTGTACAACACAGTGGTTCAGTTATACATATATTTTTGAAAGGTTGTTAGTGGGAGAAACCAACCTAGGCCCTTTTTCTTGAGGAGTGAAACATTTGCCCCTTGAAATTTGTGCGAAATGTTAACTAAAAGATGCCAGATAATTTGAGTTCACCCTCTTCAAACTGTCTTTCCAAATGCAGTAGTTGAATTCAGGATAATTGTCCGAGCTTGGCACTAAACAGAAGGAACAAATTCTGCCTCTTGTCGGGACACTCAACATACTCTTGTGTATGTAGTAATCCGGGAAGAAAGCTGGCTTTTGTGTGATAAACTGTGTAACTCACTGGGGTACATTTAACAGTGGAAATACTGAAGCAGTTAAATCTGACAAATGAAAAAAGGAAGTCACAGTGACGCCTACATTCAAGCCAGGCTTCTGTATCTTACTTACTCTACTTCCTGTCTGTTTTTCTGTAGACTTCTGTCTGTGGATTTTCCTCCCAACGGAGTCCATGTTGGTGCCTCATACTCACATCGTGAGGCATGTGTATCAGTGGCTTTTTTAGGGAAATACAACCCTGAGGGGAGAAGCTGCCACTTCAAAGCATGCCAGAGTGCTTAGACACAGCCAGAAAATTAACCATGTCGGCACGATAATATTTCTTTAATGCTTTAACCCTTTCTTTGATGCTGATGTGTGTGTATGTGTGTGTGTGTGTGTGTGTGTGTGTGTGTGTGCTCAGCAGTGTCTGACTCTTTGCGACTCCATCGACTGTAGCCCGCCAACCTCCTCTGTCCATGGGATTTTCCAGCAAGATTATTGGAGTGGGTTGCCATTTCCTTCTCCGGGGGATCTTCCCAACCCAGGGATCGAACTCATGTCTCTTGACTACTGTGTTCCGTGGGTGGATGGACTGATGCTGATAGTCATCAATTTCTGCTATAAACTTGTTTCTACCACAAGGAGGTACCTTAAGAGTTTTGTTTTTGTTTTTGTCTGATCATAAGAAAATAGAACTGATGTCTGCCTGACTGCTGTGCTGGGAGAGCAGCTGTTGAAGGGGGTGGGCAAATAAACGGATTATAAAGGAGAGGAGAGACCAGCTCTGTCCCCCCAGTACTTGGCTTCTTCCTACCACTCACCTCTTTTTGTAAAATATACTCTATAAAGCGTATATGCTCCAGCCCACCCTTAACCCAGTTTCACAGTGAGGGGAAAGGACTCTAACCCTTCAGGAGTTTTTATTTTGTTCGTTTGTTTTAATTCTTTTAACATGATCATGACATCCTTATCAAGGTAGATTTATTAGCTACATTGTTTTCTTGTGTCAATTAATTAATTCTCCACTATACATAAGGAAAAATGGATCTTTAATTTAATATGAGGTTCCCAGAAGTTGAAAGGAATATGGACATTTTGGAGAGGATTCAGCAGAGAAAATGTGTGAAATTGAATAAACTTTAAAAAAGTACATCAAAGTATTGAAGTTGTAGTGTTTAGTATATATTTGGGCTATATTAGCATCAAGGATATATTTACATTTAAGGAGTAAAATCATTTATAATATAGAGAACAGTGCTACACTAGATTGACTATACTGTGAAGTGGTTGTGGAGGGGATGGGAGGATCAAATTATTGAATAATGGCTTTGGCTTACATAGAATGAAGATTTTCCTTACTCTTAGGACTCATGAACCAGGGCACTAGTTACAAAGGACTTGTTTACTTTGGGGGAACCTTCAGAACAAGATAGATTCCTTTCCAACTGAGATAGCTGGGAGGATTTCAAGAAACACACCATGTAATTTTTTTTTAGATTGAAAGAATTAAAACTGAAAGAAAAAAGAGTGTTGTCCATATCCACAGGCAATAAAAAAAAACTACTCATGAATAATAGTTACGCTGAAATCTCATCTTGGAACCATCACCTAATCTTATTTTGTGAAAGAAGATTGTTCTTAGGTAATTGCTTTCTTGATCTGCTTTAGGTTCAATAATTCTTTCTCACTGCTTTTATTTAATTGTGTTAAAGTATGTTTATTAAAATACTAATAAGACTAAAGCCATACTTATTAGAAACAGAATTATTCATTTAAACTTTTTGATATTATGAAATGAAAGGTAGGTTCTAATACTGGAAGATGAATCCTGCAAGTCTAAAAAGTTGTTTTCTGTGTGCCTAGTTTTGTTTTTTTCAATAGTTTATTCTGTATGTGACATTACAAAATTTTTATGAAATGAAACTTTGTTTTATCATAAAGGCAATTTGTCCTAGGAACTCTAGGCAGGGTACTTCTTCTCCAGTGATTTTTATAGCATCTAATTAATAAATGGATGACTGACTAGGCAATGCATGTTAAGAGTAGACATTGCTTATTGTTGCCCTTGATAAATTTTAGTATGTTTGAGACTGAAGTTTTTTTCTTCTCTACTTTTTCCTGCTCATTGACTTGAATCAAAGCCATTATTCCTTTTCTTGGGAAATGCATCTTAAAGTCCTTTAAATGCTTTGTTTTGCCTTTGTCTTTCCTGGTTTTATCTACCTCTTATCTGTTTATTTGCTGTCCATTTTCAGGTTCAGGTTTGTTATATTTTTAAAATAAGTCAATGACTTAAACATTTTAGTCGGTTTTTTTCCCTGCCTTTTCTGGTTACCTCCCAATCACACATATTTTTGAATGATATATCGTGAAGGCACGTCAATTTCCTTTTTGGGAGCTCAGCCCAAGCCCATAGCTAGCAGCATCAGCCCGCTCCACAGTGGACTGCTGTGGGTCATTTCTTTGTCCCTTTGGTCACTGAGTGATTCCAGGCCTCCTCACTAAGCTGCTGACTGCCATGCTTCTTGCCCGGTCTCTGTCTCTTGTCAGCTCCTTCCTGCCCTTTCTTCATGCTGTAGGCAGCTGATCTTACTAGAAGGCAAATCTCCATTGACCCTCAGTGCTTAAAATCCTTTATTACCAGTCCTCTGTCAACTAGATATAATCCCAACTTCTTGATGTGTATAAAACCCCTTCATAAGCTGACCATTCCCACCAGCCTAGTCAGCCTCCTCTCTGCCCACAACTGCCCACACCCTCCCCTAGCCGGTGACTCTGCCCACATCACATACAACACTCCACGTGCAGGGAGCAGGCTGAGCACAGGCCTGGAGTGGAACAGTATAGCGATGCTTGAATAATGGAGTGATAGAAAGTGGTCCACTGCTGAGCACCAGTGAAATATTGCCGTGGGTGTGTACCCAAGCCCTGCTGCTCAGTGGAGAAATGGTGATAAAGGGGTCATCCAGCCACTCTCTCCAAGGGGAGAGGGAAGCTGGTACTGAAGAGCTTGCCATTGTCCACACCCACACTCTGATGCCCTCCACTGTTTCTTTCCCCAACCTCAGCTTGTGACGGTGATCACTGGGGGCCTCACTGCAGCAGCCGGTGCCAGTGCAAAAATGGGGCACTGTGCAACCCCATCACGGGGGCTTGCCACTGTGCTGCGGGCTTCCGGGGCTGGCGCTGTGAGGAGCGCTGTGAGCAGGGCACCTACGGTAATGATTGTCACCAGAGATGCCAGTGCCAGAATGGAGCGACTTGCGATCATATCACGGGGGAGTGCCGCTGCCCACCCGGATACACCGGAGCCTTGTAAGTGATGCGCCGCTGGGCAGCGTGGCAGAGCCCGCCCACCCTCTCTGTTCCTGCTGCTGCCCTTCTGTCTCTCTGCCTAAGGAGTTACTGAGGGGACAGGACTCCAGGCAGTGATGGCCGCTAAGTGCTCCTGCTGTTTGTCGAGCATCAGAGCCCAGTCAGGGTCTCAGAACCAGCTTCTATGCCTTCCTTTGGCAGAGCAGAGATAGAGGGCCTGGATGTTGTGTTGAATGGCAATACTTGGGGTTGCTGGGGCAGATTTGGGTTTCACTTTGATGCTCCCTCGATTGCATTCATTTTACACTTTCGAATATTAATGGTCCATGTTGTTCTGCTCTGTGTGGCAGTTAATTAGATGGATAAAAGAGGATGAGTTCAGTGCCTTAGAGAAGGAAATAGATGTTAGAAATAGTTCATGCTCAAAGGTTAGCTGGGTTACATAATGCTCATAGATATGTATGTGTTGTTTTGTGAATATAAAAGAACTTGTATCACATTTGTGTCGTATATGTGCACACAGTTTAATTCTTTCTGGAAAACATAGAAGCAAGTACTTAATCTCTACTGTGTTGTGCTTAGTTGCTCAGTCGTGTCTGACTCTTGGCGACCCCATGAACTGTAGCCCAACCGGGCTCCTCTGTCTGTGGGGATTCTCCAGGCAAGAATACTAGAGTAGGTTGCCATGACCTCCTCCAGGGAATCTTCCCAACCCAGGCCTCCTGCACTGGAGCCGGATTCTTTACTGTCTGAGCCATCAGGGAATCCCAAGAATACTGGAGTAGGTAGCCTATACCTTCTCCAGGGCATCTTCCTGACCCAGAAATGAACCAAGGTCTCCTGCATTGCAGGTGGATTCTTTACCAGCTGAGCTCCCAGGGAAGCCCTTGACTCTACTACTTTCTTTATTTTGTGGGAAGGGCATTCTTTGGTTTGCTTGTATTAGCAAATAGACTAAAAGGTAGAATTTGCCCCAAAAAGTGAGATAAAAAAAATCTTGTTCCCTTACTGAGAAAATTACACCTGTAAATCACAGAACTAAAACTTGAAAAAATGTGGCTCATTAGGTAACTACTTCCTGCTGACAGAGTTAGGGCTGTAAAGTAGAGCTAAAGAAAAAACTAATTCTGTTTTTTGAATTCAGCCAAGAAAGTCCTGATTTTCAGAAAAATGGATGAGCATCTCAGACTATTTAATTGTTAATGTTACTTTTATGGGTTTTTATCAACATCCCAGTTGAATAAGGCTTTGAGAAATTTGGAGCAATTTCATAGGAGAGTAAAACAGACAAAGGCTTAGAGTAGGAGGTATATTCATATAATATGGGGAGGGCTTATCATTTTGAAGAAGAGAATGCTAAAAATTGAGTACAAGAAATATGTACTAATTAGGTGATGTGCAAATGTTTCATTCTTCTTTGAGATTAGAACAAACACACCAAGTACACTTCCAGTGTAACCCATGGGTTTTTTGAGAGTTGCATGGATAGTTCCTGTCACTAAAGAGTGTGTGGCCAGAGAGAGTCATCTCTCTGAAAGGACAGATTCTCCTCAAATTGAAATGGTTTCAGTAGAAAATATCCCCCCAAAAGGGAAGGACTAGGTGACCCCTTGACCCTTCCAGTCAATATGATTGGTGCTCTTGATGTTAATGAAACGAACAGTATTGAACAGAGGAGCTTATCTATTTTAGGGTCCTGGGTGCTGCTGTGTTTATGAACCTAAGGGATGTAGGTTTGGATAAACCACGGTGTCCTTTGTCACATGTTAATCCCTCAGCTGTGAGGATCTCTGTCCCCCTGGCAAGCATGGACCACAGTGTGAGCAGAGATGCCCCTGCCAGAATGGAGGCATATGTCATCACGTCACTGGAGAGTGCTCTTGTCCTCCCGGCTGGCTGGTAAGCGCCCCTCCCCACCCGCCAATGCCCCCTGTTCCAGGATTCTCGAGTGAAAATGCATGTGGAGAACTTTAATACAAAAGAATGGATAAAAATTTCCAAATTGGAAATATCTGACCATTTCAAAGCAGGATTTTTTTAGTCCAGAGAAGACAGAAGGTGATTAAATCCTGAACTTGAAGTTTACTAAGGGTCCTCATGGAAAAGTTAGTAGGCCATCTGTCCTGCATCTCCCTTCAGGATATAAAAGGGAAATATCTCGCCTTTCACATGACAGCAAAAGCTGTTAAATACTGTAAGTACTCAAATAAGCATTTTCATAATTATGTTCTATGGATCATTATTATTCTTTGGGAACATTATTCTCAACAGGTTAAGTGTTGTGTGAAAAAGTTATTCGGTCTTTGAATCTGGAGACTCATTGAGGTAAACCAAGTTTTCCAAGTATTGACGAACTCAGAGCCTTTAGTGTAATAATCTGTACCTTACTGCTGCTGCTAAGTCGCGTCAGTCGTATCTGACTCTTCGTGACCCCATGGGCTGCAGCCTACCAGGCTCCTCCGTCCGTGAGGTTTCCCAGGCAAGAGTATTGGAGTGGGGTGCCATTGCCTTCTCTGCTGTACCTTACTACACTTCCCAAATTTTGACTGTGATACTCTTTCTTAGTGTAGTACCTCACAGGCTTAATCTTATGTGGAATACACAATGTCAAAGCTGGTTTACTAGGTAGATTACTCTAAAATCAGGCAATAATATTGGTTCGTGTTTCTCTGACTTGGTTTGTGTAAAAGTCTGCTTGAAGGCAGAAGAGTGAATGACCAATGTCTGTTTCCTTCATTAATATACAGAATACAAAACAGCAGTTTACTTCATGACTACCTTCCATCTCCATGAGCTGTCGTGAAGTTGCTCTTGCAGGGGTACAAGTGATGTAACTGCCAGATTCAGTAACAACTCCTCTATCTTCATTCTGCTTCATTACTCCAAAGCTTTTGACTGTTCCTCATCCACCTCCCTTTCCTAATCTCTCTCTCCACTTCTTTGAAAACCCCTTCTTTACCTCTCTTATTAAAGATCTCTTTTCCTAATCCTTCTTTTTTTTGTATGCCATTTTATTTCCTGGGTTTCACTCCAGTCTCTTTTCTCACTATACATCTTTCCTGGAAATCTCATTGAGATCTATTACTTTAACAATCATCAGCTGATTTTTCTCAACCTTGACTTTCTCTGGCCTGACCACAGATATGTATTTGTCACTGTGCTGTTAGACTTCCCACCCTAGTTTCACCTAAAGACATGGAGTCACTCTCTGCCTGAACTATGCCTAGGCTGGAGCCTTAGAAGGCAGACGTGGGATTGCCCCTGTTGTAGGAATATAGCAAAGGAGGCTTGAAGTCCACTTCCAGTCAGGACCATGGGAAGGAAGATTCGGTTCAAGATGCTAAGACCACGGGGAGAAGTGAAAAAGAAATATCAGACCCAAGGCAAGAATTGGAAATGATAAACAGACAAGACAAGGAAGCAGAACCTGGAGAAACTCCATGAAGCAATAGAGTCAGTGCAAGGGGGCCTTTTATTGAGCGCCTGATGATGAGGCAAATAGAGAAGCTATTGAAGAACTACTGACCTGGAAGCAGTACCGTCAAAGTCAGTGTTCATAGAACCAAATTTGTCATACACCTAAACCTTTCTTAAGGTGATTCCCTTTTTACCTTTTTTTTTTTTGTCTTCAACACTTCTCTCTTAGTTGCCCAAAGTAGAAATGCTGAAATATCTTTGATTCCTTCTCTTCTTTCATTTCTTATAGTCAGCCTTTTGCCAACACTGGTCATTACTTGGTTCTTGGCAAGGGATGGATTTTGCTGAGGTAGCAGAGTATCCAGGGAGCTCTGTGTTCTTTGGATGAGGAGCTTAGAAATGTTACTTGCAGAATTTTTGTATAGACACTGTCCGTAGAGTTGCCTCATCTTGAGGTTGAAGCCTTCTTCTTCTGGGTTGGAGTGGTCATGAGGTAGGATGCTGGTAACCACAAGTTTGGACCGTGAGTCCCAGTAGGTGGACAGATGGCCCTCTTCATCAGCCCAGTGGAGCCCCCTGTATACTCTGCACCCCTACCTTGATGGATGTTTCTTACTGAATATTTCAGGTCATTTTTTCTCTGAGTGCAGCTGAGCTTCCAAGTTACACTTCTCTTTGCAACATTTTATTTGTGCAGTAATCCTAGATGCTTTTCATAGATGGATATATATTCCTATTACACATACACAAGTATATATTTCAACTAATAATGTCCTGTGTGCATGCTAAGTCACTTCATTCGTGTCCGACTCTCTGCTACTCTATAGACTGTGGCCCACCAGGCTCCTCTGTCCATGGTTCTCCAGGCATGAATACTCGAGTGGGTTGCCATGCCCTCCTCCAGGGGATCTTTCTGACCCAGGGGTCGAACCCATGTATCCTGTGTCACCTGCATTGGCAGGCAGGTTCTTTCTTTCTTTTTTTTTTTTTTGGCAGGCAGCTTCTTTAGCACTAGAGCCACCTGGGAAGCCCAATAATATTCTACTTAAAGCTATTGACTCACATTAATCCTTCTTTGCAAACAGTATTTCAACAGCATCTCTAAAGCTTATGTGGGACCATTACAAAATGTGAGTAGTTCCTGAGAAAGTGAGAATTTTCACCAGAACCCCAGCTTACCATAGATTGACCCTTGGCATGTTTATTTCATCTAGTCATGTTAATATGTTGTGCTAGAATGAAGGGTCAGAGCTATTTTTATATCTATCTCCCTCATCATATTGTGAGCTAATTAAAGGTTGTGACTTTATCTTTGATTCTCAGAGCTTAGCACGATGCCTGGCACATAGATGATTCTCACTTAAGCACTGATTTGAATCATCTCTCAAAGGCTTTTTCAGTTCCAAGATTCTGGAAGAATTTTCTCATTGGTAGATAGCTAGAAACCACCAGAGGAGACTTAATTAGCACACCAACTGCCTTTGTGGGTAGCCAGGAGTTAGAGGAAATGTATTTTCTTACGCTATCCAGAATAAACATTTACAAAACCATCTGGTGTTCGCTAGCCTCCAATTTCAGAGTGCCCACAGTCTGTCTTTTTTATAGAGAAGGAGGACAAAGCAACAGCTTCCAACAGTTAAAAACATTGTAAAAATCCCTGTTATTTGGGGTTATTTTGTTTGATGTAATAGTAACTCCAATAAATACATGGTAAGCTACAAAGCCAAGTTATGTAGCCAAGGGAAGTAGAAGATAGTAGAGTATTTCATTGACTTACTGGTAAAGTATCTTATGCTTCTCCACATAGGACTGGAATAAATATGACAGTATCTGACAAGACAGATAGCCTCTAGGGTGAGAAGATGTGTCCAAGTTACTCTCTCAATGTCTCTCCCAGGAAATTAGTTTTCCTATTGATCTTGGCCCAGCAATGTTTGTTGAACCTGCTGAAAATAAAAGTCTTCTCTTCCAAAATAAAACGTCTAGAATTGTTTCTGTTGAAGTATTTCTTAGGCAATGTTAATATTAATTCAGATACACAAAATGTCAATCCTTTTTTTAACGCTTCCTTATAAGAAATAAAACCAATGATAAGGTGTATTTTCTCTACAACATACGGTAAAGTATTTGAATATTCCATTTGGGCCAGATGTTATCATCTATGTAATGGATGCTCAATAAGTGCTGTTCACTGTTGTACATGTAAGACACAAGGAAGAACGCTTAGAAGGATTTGTAAATTCCTTAGGTTCCCATAATCATTTGAGGTGACTGTATTTTTTTTTAACATAGGTATTTCTTATGATTACTATGCTGCCACCTATGTGTGTATCTTGAGATTTAGGCTTACTAAGAAAATAAGTCAATTTAGAATTTCTAACATCTTTGAGGTGATAAACAGAGTTTATGTTTTCTAAAATCTCCTTTACCTAATCTTTGTGCAGCCCTGTTCCCATATCCTGCCTTCCCTTCCTGCTTCCTCTCTTTCCTCCCTTCTCTCTTCTTTGACCCTTCCCCAACTGAAGGCCCATCTAATTTTCCAAGTCTCTTTGAATGCAGGGCACAGTGTGTGGTCAGCCTTGCCCCGAGGGTCGCTTTGGAAAGAACTGTTCGCAAGAATGTCAGTGCCATAATGGAGGGACATGCGATGCTGCCACAGGCCAATGTCACTGCAGTCCTGGATACACAGGGGAAAGGTAAGGGCAGCCTTGTGCCTCTCTGACTATATCATGAAAGCAAAGTTGGGAGGGTCCAGGGAACACATTTACTACCATTTGTCTGTGACTATTCTATAATCTTCCAAGAAGCATCTCTAAGGTATCAGTGTATTTGACAGATTCCTTCCCAACTCAGTGCATAGCAACTGGACCACTGACAGCAATGGTGAATTGAAGTTTCAGAGAAAGCATTTTTTTAAAAAATGAGAAAATATCAGAAACCCATGATGGATGAGTTCTACACAGTTAAGTGATTAGGAAAGCCACTTCAAACCCCAACACTTCTAACATTTTAAAGATTTTTGGATAGATTTATTTTAAAATGGGGTGTGTACTTAGGTGTCTTTAAAAAATATGTCAGGCATAAAGTTACCTTCCTATGACGCTGTGTACTCTTAAGAATATGTGTCGTTTCACTGTGTCGTGGTGATAGGAATAAGACCCAGTGGGACTTAACAGGTCTCTCCTGATGCTTGTGTGGTGTGTGGTTTTATATCCACTGCTTGTCCTTTTTGTGTGTTAGGTGGCAAAGTGCTACCCAGAGTGCTTTGTTCAGCCTACAGCTTCTAATTTTCTCTGTAATCCATTGTATCCTGAAAGATTTGATAACCAAGCTTGTTAGCTGTGTCTGTAAAATTAGAGAAAGAGGCTTGAGAGGCAGAAGAGTATAATAGCCCCAAACAAAGAATTTGAAACCTGTGTCCTTGGAAATATGCTCATCTATAATGTTCAAACAATAATTGCACTTTCTTCTAGGGTTGTTTTAAGGATTAAAAGAGTACATTAAAGCTTTTAGAACAGTGCTAAATCTTCCAAGTATTAGCTATTATTGTAGTTGAGTGATTCTATGAACTGTATAAATACTAGTAATTATTAACTTCAGTGATATCTAGAAACTGTATAAATATCAGCTATCATTATTTTTTGATATCTGTGAATTAAAAATTCCTTTAACCTTCCTCTCTAATTTTTTTTCTTTCTAAAATTCTGGTCTATGACTTTTAATAAGATACTGTAGGGTGTTTACCCCCTCCAATTTAGGCTTCACACTTTCTTAGTAAATTTATTTGTAAGTATTTTATAATTTTTGAATAATCCCATTTAAGTTTTTAATTGGCTATTTCTGGATAAAGAAAATCTTGCCTTTGAATATTTATTTTTTATTTAGTCACTCTACCAAAATTCTTAGTCACTTCTCATGTTGTTTTTAGCAAATACTGAACTTATTTTATTATCTACAGATAAAGATAAATTAGTCTCTTCTTTTCAGTATTTGTAATATGTCATTTACTTGAGTGATTGCATTAATTTAAACTTCTAAATAGTATAGGGGAATAGTGAATGTTGCTCAGTGGTATCTGACTCTTTGCCACCACATGGACTATACAGTCCATGGAATTCTCCAGGCCAGAATACTGGAGTGGGTAGCCTTTCCCTTCTCCAGGGGATCTTCCCAACCCAGGGATCGAACCCAGGTCTCCTGTATTTCTGGCAGATTCTTTACCAGCTGAGCCACAAGGGAAGCCCAAGAATACTGGAGTGGGTAGCCTATCCCTTCTCCAGTGGATCTTCCTGACCCAGGAATCAAACCGGGGTCTCCTGCATTGCAGGTGGATTCTTTACCAACTGAGCTATCAGGGAAGCCCAAACCTCTAAATGAATGTTGACAAATATAGACAAAAGTGGGAATTCCTGTCTTGTTCCTAATTTTATTGAAAATGGCTCCAGTATAGTTTCCTGTTTGTTACTGGTTTCTAGTAGATGGTCTTTTTCATGTTTGAGTAGTTTTTTTAAAATCCCTGTTTTTATTAGAAACTTTTTTAGTAATATCTGTTTAATTTCATTAATACAACTGTGTATTTTCCTTAATTTTTGATGTTATGAATTATTGACACCTTTAGCACATGGTTTCTATAACATATAATTGGGATACTCAGAAAGTTTTTGTGCCCTACATCCTGGTTTATGGTTGTATTTTGGAAAATGAGGTTGTTAGATGAATTCTGAATCCATGTTGCATCAAAGTCTTAATATAAAAAGATGAATCAGGGCAAGAGAGGCATGGGACCAAGCAGAACCCTAAATAATAGTTCAGTGTAATATTTTTGGACACTAAAAATTTAAATGTAATAGTTTTCTTGCCCTGTCTGGATGTAAGTCTCAAATTCAAGGAACATAAAATCAGCAAACATACAGGCAGGCTTATGCTCACTTAGAACACAGGGAAAAGGGATAACAGCTAATTTTCAGGTGAATTTTTGATTTGAGGCCAGGCAGGCAAAGAGCCAGAGTAAGAGAGGAAAGTGAAGAAGGAACTTGCTTCTTCACTTGTTTTTATAATGGTTGTGTTTGTTTTTTTTTTTTGATGAACTGATGACATGACTTCTGTTTCCAATTCATCTCTGACACACGGAGACACACGTACACACAACACAATGACATCAAGCACATTTGTCATCATGAAAGAAACAGTGAGTGGTTATGCAATCATTTGTGGCAGGAGGTATGGGGAAAGCAGTCGGGGGCCTAGGCTCTTGCCGTTTCCCCTGTTTTGAGAAGTCAGCAAAACTTGACCGCTGAGGTCAGGCCAGAGGGGAGCAGGTACCACCAGAGGCAGCTGGCCCACAGTGCCGCCAGGATGTGGGGATAGCCCTCCCAGCAGAGAGGACACAGAACAAACAAAACAGGCACCTCACAGGCGGACAGAGCAGCTCATGGGATGCCCACATAATAGGCTGTAGGGTTTGTGGGACGGTTGAGAGGACAGTGTGGTAAGGAAGGGTCATGTGGCACAGCCAAGTGTGGTGGCTCTCAGATCCTCACAAAAATCCTTCTGAAGGGGCTGAAAGAGTGTTCTTAATGCTGATGGGTTGTCATGGCATCATTGCACTGGGGCTTTTGGTGTCCATGAACGTGATTGTTGCCTCTTACGTGTTAGCTAGGTAGAGAGATCTGTGGATCAATTATGGACTCTGTTAAGGGGAAGCCCCAGAATGTTAATGCTAAGCTGTGTTCTGTACCATCCTCACAGTGAAGAATGTGGGCCAAAGGAGGGGAAGTCCAGAGTTATAGACAGGAATTGGAGGGATGCAGAATTGGTCTTCAACAGAGGCAGTCTTTCCTGCTTCCAGTATGGAGGAAAAGCTGACTCTTTCCCAATGTTTTTTATATAAATATTTCCCCAAGAGCAGCAGTTTTGAAAGGCAGGCAGCCGATCTATTGATCCTGGTCTGATGAGGAATGTGATTCTTTCACTGTAAATCATGGTTTGGCCCAATTATTCTGGTCACTCAGGAAGGCCATACGTAAAGGGACAAAGGAGAAAATGGGACATGCACCCCTTCCATGCTAACGCACTTTCTTTTCTGTAAGTTCACAGTGAAATGCAATAAGATAATCAAAATGATAGTCAAACAAGTCCATGACCCTCATTGGTTTGGATATTAGTGCCATGTTTTACTAGATTACCTCAACTTAATATGTGTCCATTTTTCCAAATTCCAGGGTATTATTTCAAAAAATCTAAAAAAAAGTAAAATAAAATAGGAACTTCATATTTTCATATTTCTACTGTGGCCCGTATTTATTGCTATATTTTTATCTGCCTCTCTGCCATCTCTCCTAAGAAAGAAAGTATTTCCTCTTTTAATGACTTCTAGGATTACTTTTCTTATTCCACATGGGACCGCAAAAGCAACATTGGGGGCATAAAATTTGTTGGGAAATGATGCTTCTTTCAGAAAAATGAGCTCAAAAGCGAGGTAAGACTGCTTGACAAAGGCTTTTAATTCCACCAATGAGAAGGGTGTAATCTACTTCACCACTGTGTTTATTTTCAACATGGAAAAGATCTACTTCTAGAAAGATATCCTACCATTTTGGTGTGGTAGGTGGAAACTAACAGGATTCTCTTACAAGCGCAACACTGATGAAAAAGCAGCAGGATGGTGAACCAAGCTTTACTGACTACTTTAGTAAGAAAAATTCTAATGGCTTTTTGCCGTTTAAAACACAAACTTAGTAGTGTGTTTAATTATAGGTTAGAAAGGTAAATCTGGGTCATGCCCAGCTATTATGGATTTTGATTTCTCAGAGAGAAGGAAGTCTCTGCCAAGATAGGATAGAATAGTCACACTGCTTCCCTGTCTTTGGTGACGGACACTTTCCCATGCTTCCCATTTCTGTCCTCTTCCCTATTTTTAGCACTGTGCTTTTCCCCAGGTTAAAATCCTGGAGTCCAAAATGTAGCATTTGGGTTTCTTTTAGTAATATGATTTACCTTGAGCATAACTTTTTCTTTTTTTCTGGTATTGCCTTGGAAGGACATCTGGACAGACAGGTTGCCAAACCGTCTTGCCAACCTTTAGCGGAGCCATGAAGAGGCCCGATGATTGACCGACAGCATTTCTTTCTCTGAAGTTTACATTTTGGGGAGTAAACTAAGTGACTTGGCTTAGTAAAGCTGCTTAGAAGTTAAAAATAGAGTGCCTTTAAAAAATACTCTGGTCTGAAAATAGGTATACTCGTGTGCAACTTTGCAACACACGTCTGATTTTATGCTAAATGAACTTAGTTCAGTTTACTCCAGAACTTTGCTAATGCTTTGTCGAGTGATTGATTTGAAGACTTTGCCTGTTGAAAAAAAGTCTACAGTGTGTGAGACCATATTTGCAAGAGTCCCTTTTCCCTAAATATGTCAGAGCCAGAGTTAACCAGAAAAATATCAAAGGGTTCTCAAGATTTATCCTCTGCTCTTAAATAGAATCCTATCCAGCCCTGGTATTGTTAGTCCTCACACCCTATCATTAAAAATATGCAAAGCCTTGTGGAAAATGTTTGCTTTTCAGCCCCTTTCCTGTTGCTTTGAAGTCTGCTTGGATTCATTATCGTGCACTTGCCGCTTGCCTTGTACCCATCTGAAAAAAATGCAGTGCTGACCTACATTTTGGACTCTGGGTCTGGCATGACTTGAGAGCCACATGGGAAGTGGCTGCTGAGACTCACAAAGAGTACCCTGCTTGTGGCAGCACTCTGGCTAGGCAAGACCCCGGCTGCCTCTCCCTTGGCAGAAAGCACTCCTTCTGCTGTGGAAAATCCTATCAAGTCACCTTGCCTGGTCAGAAAGAAAAAGCTAGCCCAATAGCAGAGCATACACTCCATGGAGCCATGAGGATTTTTCTCTTCTTGAGTCCCTCCAGCAACTCGGCTTCCCACCCGATCTGACTTACCCAGAGCATATCCTCATGCCACAATCTAAGGCCATTTTTTAAAAGACAAGAAGGTGGATTTTTGAGATCCGATTTTTTTTTTCTTGCTGTTTGGTAGTCCTTCTTCCCAAGAGGACAAAACCCCACTTAATAAAAATTTTGTGTTTGGAAACTCCCAGTCTCTCTACCGCCTCCTGGTGGGAGTTTCCCAGGTTGAACTTGAGGACACCTGATTTCAGTAGCTCAGGCTTTCCCAAATCTAAGGAGGACTTTCTTTGTCAAGTTACAAAACTTTCTGAATAAGGAGCAGTTATTGCCATTCAGCTTTGAAAAGACAGACACATGGCTGAGGTTAAAAGTTAATATCAACATAAAAGCCAAGAGAATTAACATTTTGTTTCGAGTTTGCTCCAAAGTTTTCACTTTGAAGGGGGGAAAGCATATATTTTATTTTATTTAAGAGTAGTTAATTTACAATGTTGTGTTAGTTTCAAGTGAACAAAAAAATGATGCAGTTATATATACATATTCTTTTTTAGGTTCTTTTCCATTTTAGGTTATTAAAAGATACTGAGTATAGTTCCCCATGCTATATATAGCAGGTCCTGTTGTTTACCTATTTTGAATAAAGTAGTGTGTATCTGTTAATACCAAACTCCTAACTTATCTCCCACTACCCACTACCCACTTTGGTAACCATAAGTTTGTTTTCTATGTCTATGAGTCTGTTTCTGTTTTGTAGATAAATTCGTTTATGTCATTGTTTAGATTCCATATATAGCTGGTATTATATGATGTTTGTCTTTCTCTGACTTACTTTACTCAACATGATAATATCCAGGTCCATCCGTGTTTGCTGCAAATGGCATTATTTCATTTTTTGAGAGCAAGCATATGTTTTAATTCCCTAATAATGGCCTGGGACTCACACTTGGGCAATTCATTTTCTCCCTTTCCTGGTGTCTACTAAAGGGCTATGTATACCTTTAGCAAGGACTAGGTATAAAACATGCTTCCCATCCCAAATTCATAATTTTATTTTGTTTTTGATTTTACTATTTCTTTAAACAGGTTATATGACTGTTACTACTATAATTTTTCTTAATGCTTTTCATTTCTATGATGGGACGATCACTAAGTAAATATCAAATCCAAAAAGGATATCAGTGTGTATACAACAAAACCTATCTGAACCTACTGTTTATTTTCACAGGACGCTGACTAATCTTACACTCCCACCTCTTGCATGACAGGTGCCAGGATGAGTGTCCCGTTGGCACCTATGGAGTTCGCTGTGCGGAGACCTGCCAGTGTGTCAATGGAGGAAAGTGTTACCATGTGAGTGGCTCCTGTCTCTGCGAAGCAGGTTTTTCTGGTGACCACTGTGAAGCGCGCCTGTGTCCAGAAGGACTCTATGGCATCAGATGTGACAAGCGGTGTCCCTGCCACGTGGACCACACTCTCAGGTGAGGATCAGCTGCCCTGGAGTGATGTGTTCTGCTAAAGTTTTCACTGCAGAATTCCTGATGACTCAGATGGTAAAGAATCCACCTGCAGTGCAGGAGACTCAGGTTCGATCCTTGGGTTGGGATGATCCTCTGGAGGAGGAAATGACAACCCACTCCAATATTCTTGCCTGGAGAATTTCATGGACAGAGGAGCCTGTCAGGCTACAGTCCATGGGGTCACGAAGAGTCAGACATGACTGAGTGACTAACACACACTATCCACTATTTGGAAGGAGGGATTGACAGAGATATTCCCATCCTGAGACCCTTCCTGCCTCTGGGTCATCCTGGACAGGAACCACTCAGTATATGGAAGACTTTTACACTCAATGGTCCAAGTCAGAAGTGCTAAAGTTGTTAGATGGCTGTGGATGGATATGAAATCCTATTCTCTGTTAATGACCACTGGAAAAAATTAAACTTGCTGAGGCTGGTACAATGTTTCCCTAAGAGAGTGATTCTGTGACATTCCCTTAGCAGCCAAGACGCAACGAGAGACATAGGTTAACCCCAGTTGAGTATGTAAAACCATCACAAAATGGTTCTCACGGCAGCCTCTTTACTCAATGTCTGTATAGGCAGGAAGTGTACTGGTGGAAGTTTTGAGAAAGTGCTTCACTTGTGGTTGTCACATGTGAGGCATGTGTTCAGAATTGATTACTCGAACATAGAACTCATAGGGGTCTTTTAAAGGCTCAAAAATCTCTTGAAGAACTTAAGAACAGGAAACCAAAATCCCACCCACTTTTACTGTACTTTGTCTGCCCCTGAAAATGTCTTTCCAACCATTTCTTCTCTGCCTCCCCCAAGGACCAGATACACATCACATAGAATTCTGGGCCTCATTTACATACTGCTGGAAAAGTTGAGTTTGACTATAATGTGGTACATTATATAGCAGTTCAGATGATACCAGAATTACCTTTATTTGCATTCAGCACAGCTGTTACTTCATTTATGCTTCTGAAAGATAACTTGTGGCCACATTAAATCTCAAATGCACTTAAGTTAAAAGTAAATAGAAGCCTGTGGTTGGTCTCTTCTTTAAACCATTGTTAGGAGAAAAAAAAAAAAAGACTTTGCAGTGTGTGTGCACACACTGAAATACATTTTAGTGGACATATTAAAGAAGTGCATTCTAAATGTGTCTCCAGCAGTTAGCAAGCTTCTTTAGTCAATTTCTGGTCTTCTTCGTTGGGAAATATCACTGTCTTTACAGGACAGGTTAAATAAACATTTGGAGAATAAAAATGAATAATCTCTACAGGATTATGGTTGTTTTTCAACTCTCCAGTGTTAAAATTTGGCTGCCTTTCCTTCAGTGTAAGGGTTGTCCCAACAAAAGATAATTATCCTTAGTAATAGCTAAGGATTTTTTTTTTTAATAAATTTATTTATTTTTGTTGGGGGCTAATTACTTTACAATATTGTAGTGGTTTTTGCCATACATTGACATGAATCAGCCATGGGTTTACATGTGTTCCCCATCCTGAGCCCCGCTCCCACCTCCCTCCCCATCCCATCCCTCTGGGTCATACCAGTGCCCCAGCCCTGAGCATCTGTCTCATGCATTGAACCAGGAATGGTGTTCTGTTTCACATATGATAATATACATGTTTCAATGCTATTCTCTCAGAACGTCCCACCCTCACCTTCTCCCTCAGAGTCCATAAGACTGTTCTATGCATCTGTGTCTCTTATTCTGTCTCGCATATAGGGTTATCGTTACCATCTTTCAAATTCCATATATATGCATTAGTATACTGTATTGGTGTTTTTCTTTCTGGCTTACTTCACTCTGTATAATGGGCTCCAGTTTCATCCATCTCAATAGAACTGATTCAAATGTATTCTTTTTAATGGCTGAATAATGACAGTGTGCTGTTTCATTGAATGTAGATACAGCCTGAAATCAAATAGATTAATAAACCTATACAAAGGATCTCTGCTTTGAGAAGAATTGGTGAAGCAGAGGAAATGTTGATTTTGCTGAAATTAGTTACCATAATAGTAGATGCAGGGTACAAGTTGACAGTTATTTGATTGATGTCAATACTATATAATTTTGACATAGGTCATGTGTACCTAAGCACATATGCTTTAACAAAGAAGTAAATGAACGTATTTGATAGTTACACAGATCAAAAGAACACTAAAATCTGTCTAATAGTATAAATAATCAGAAGATTAAAGACCATTAGCCTATGAAGTGCTTCTCTAAATAATGAAAGCTATTTTAAAAGATTAACTTGTACAAATTCCATATGACTCTTGTCTTTTTGAATTCACAATTGGAGCCACCCTTCTACTCTTAAATCTTGGACTTCTATGTAAAATTCTTGAAAACACAAAGCTCCTTTGAACCAAAAGGCATAGAATCTTTGTATTAATTCAAAGTTTAGCCTACCATTTAATCAGACTAGAGTGTAGCTTGCTATTGCATAATACATGATGTCTATCCTAAAATCCTTTGTTATAATTAATGAGATAACTAACGAAATGAAAACTATTAATTTATAGTATCTTTAGGTAAATTTTGAGTTCTATGAATGTTCACATATGGACATAAATTGAAGCCATATATTTGAGTAAGGGTTTGTATCAGTTAGTTTTGCTGCATAAAACAAAAACAAAAGCCTATCCCAAACTTAGGGGTTTAAAACAGCATTTATTTATTAGCTGATGATTTCTTGCTTGACTCTTTGGGTTAGGCTTAGCTTGGTGGTTCTTCTGGTCATCTGTGTGTATTCAGTTGGCAGATCAACTAGAGGCTGGAATTCCTGGGTCGCTCACGTGTCTAGCATTTGGCTGAGTGATGGGAGTGACTGAGCCACACGTCCCCAACAATCTAGCACATTAGCCTGAGCTTCTGTACATGGTAACTGGCTTCTCAACAGCTGTAAGAGACAGGGCAAGCCCCAACATGCAAATGCTTTTCAAACCTGTGGTTGTACCATGTTTGCTAATGTCTCTCTAGACAGAGAAGGCATCATAACCAAGTCCAGGTTCCTTATACTCCACCTCTTAGGGGGTGGAGTTACAATGCATTTGTAACCATTTTTATTTTTCAAGCTATCATAAGGTTGAAATGAATTTAAATATATTTATAAGTGATGTTAGTATTTTCAATTACAGTACTATTATAGAGCCTAAGGGCATTCTCTGTGACCTGGAATTCTTAAAACTGACTTTTGTAGTGTAAATAATTTTGAATAGGAAAACAAAATTCAAGATTCACTGAGATTCCACATGAGATATGTATATTAGCTCTTGTTAATAAGGACATTTAATAGCTGTGGGCAATCAGGATATGCCTACTTGCACATGCCACCTAATTGTCATACATTTGAGCATTAATAATATCTAAGGAAATGAATACAAGGAAGTTCAGTGATTCTTTCTGTTTTAGCCAACAGTATATTGGATACCTGAATAATTGAACTCTTAAACTGAGAAATTTACTAGAATGTTTGTATCTAGTTATATATGTAAATGTATAAAATGGTAGGTATTCCTATCTGGGTATAATCCAATTTCCATATTACACAAAGCAATCTGTTGTTGAGAAAGAAATCAGGTAAGAGGATATTACCCTTCAACCTCCACTCTGCTCCTCTAACAACGCCACGTAAATCTCATTACCAATTAAGCTGCCTGCATGAGAACCCGTCAAATGCATCCAAAGTGCTCTAGCTTCCTACATCTAATTACAAATTGCAGAATACTAATTTTGGTGTCAATCAATCTGAGAACCAGTGTGCTGTACTAATACTCACCGGGGGGCATTGAATATCAATTTCTCTATCTGCCTCTAGCTTAGTTCAATTCCCTGTCCCTGAATTGTCTATTCTGTTTAACATTTATATCTATACCATGTATATTATTTTTTGCTTTTTATTATTGAGTAATATTTCCTACCAAAAGATGTCCTTTTTAAAAATAGTATCTATCTTAAGGTAAACTACTGTAACCAGTTCATCATTTGGAATATTTCTTTTCTTTTTGTCATACGTAGGGCCTTACCAAAATGAAATTAAATTTGTCTCTGCTTTTTGCACAATTCAGGCTTCTATTGGTCCTAATAATAACCCTTTTATCTGTGCAAAATCCTAAGTTTTCACAATTCCTTTTCATATCTAGCCCTCCTACCAGACTGCTATCAAATTTCCTTTTCCTTTGGTGTGGAAGCAAAGAAAGAAATCTGGGTTCAAGTTTGATTCTGCCATTACCTGTGCGAGACTTGGAATAATTAGTACCTCTTTCCAGGTCTCTGTTCCCTCATTTATAAAATAAGAGTCATACCTAACGTTGTGAGCATTAAATGAAATCATCCGCATGGATTGCTTAGCATGGTGTTAGCACACATTCAGCGCTGGTCTGTACATCCGCTTGCAGTATCATCACAAATGTCACTTAAATGACTGTTCCCTGCAATTAATGGTGATTCCTTTTAAGCTATAAAGTTGACATTTTAAAAACTAATTTTAGGGGACATCTGGCCTTTGTATGCAGACATACAGATTATAATTTAACAAGGCTGGATGACTTGGAGAGATCAGGGGAGCAGATTCTGCGCCCCGCCCCCCCAACCCCCTGCCGAGACACACACACATCAACTCGGATGTTTTCACCTGTTCACTCAATCTGTGTTTACCATGGGCCTACTATATGGTAACAAAACACACTTAATTCTCGTTCTTCTGGAGCTCGAAGCCTAGAGGGGAAGGAAGACAAGGGAAGGATAGTAAGAATAAGCGTAAGATTACAGATCGTGACAAGTGAGATGAGCAGAGGGCAATGAAAGAGACTAACCGGAGATTCCTAACTGAAATGTGATTGGTCAGGAAAGGCCTCTCTAAGGAAGAGAGATTTAAGCTGGGCCTGGAAGGATAAGATTGAGACAGGTAGGCCAGGAGTGGGGAGATGGCATTCCTGGCACATGGAATAGCCCATGTGAAGCCCCTTAACTTTGAAAAAGTTTGATGCTCTTACAAAGTAAGAGAAATCTATTACAGTTGAGCACAGTAATAAAGAGAGAGAATAATGATGAAAGAAAAGCTCAAAAAGTAAGCAGTGACCAGTTGATGAAGGCCTGTGGGCCGTGTTTCAGTTCAGTTCAGTCGCTCAGTCATGTCCAACTCATTGCGACCCCACGTACTGCAGCACGCCAGGCTTCCCTGTCCATCACCAACTCCTAAGGTCGTCATTTATCCGATGCCTCGGATAAATGTCTCAGAACTGTTTGGTTTAGGTCTGTTGTCCTAATGTAATTATTAGTAACTTTCTCTTCATTCTTAAAAATGCCTTGGTTTAGACGGTAAATAATTTTCACTCTAGCTATATTAAACAATATGGATTTTACTCTGAGTGTAGGCTTCTAAGGGAGCCTTTGAAGAATTTTAAGGATGGTGATACCATGTGATCTGTTTTTTAGTTGATGATTCATGAGTGAACACAGGGAGGAAGACTGAAAGGCTCTTCAGGAGTAGAGGAGACAGATGCCCTTGCCTTGAAGTAGGATGGTGACACTGAAGATGGAGAGATATGGATAGAGTCGAGATATATTGTGGAGTTAGAGTGGTTAGGTCCTAGTGATGAAGGCAATACAGGAGATGAGAGAGAGAGTTATTAAGAATAACTGAGGTTTTTAACTTAAACCACTGAGTGGCTGGTTGGTGCCATTGCTTTAGTGGGAAGTAACGGAGAGGAAACACTGAGTGAGGAATGAAGAAAGGGGAGAGCCAGGGCTCCATGTTTGATGGGTTAAGTTTGAGAAGCCATGGAGATGTTGGGTGTTTTGCCCAAGGATAAATACCGGATAAGTAGGTCTGAGTAATTCTAAGTAGATTTGAGATTCAGACCTTGTTTTTGGAATCCAAATCTTCTCTACCCAAGAAACCATCTTATATATAGGGTTGTGCTTGGATATTCCTTCCTTCCATGTTTCCTGAGTCATGCTTGTGATGGATGCCTAAGCCTTTGTTTATGGGCACTTAGTTACAATAGGGGTCCAAAAGCGTGTTTAAATAAATTTCTGAAAATGAGTAGCAAACTGTCTAACACACAGCCATTTTCTTTAAGAAAAAGACAGGAAGTAAGATTATGAGGTGTGGCAAGACCTTCATTTGACAGATTAGGATGTCAGGCCCAGGGAGGTTATGTGCTTCCACTGTGGCTGGCCAGGTTGTGGGAGAGCTGGAATTTACAGCCTCAGTCCTCATCCCTTCCAGGTCATGGTTCTTTGCAGAAAATCTGAACAGTCCTCTGGTGAGAGGTCATTTAGAAGATGTCTAGATGAGACAGTGGGTTTTGTTACGGCCCAAGTTAAGGGGAGGGTTTTATCTCCATTAGGGGAGGAAGACCATCTTCAACAGTCTTCCAGTTGTGAGCAGAGCTGGTTTGATTGTTCAGATTTTCCTTTGGCGAGAAGCACATGTGTTTTGAGCGATACAGAGCACCCTATTGTGTGAGCTTCGTTAACCCGTGCCTCAGCACAGCTGATGTGTCCATTTGCTGCAGAATGACAGCTGGCTGCCTGGCCCATCAGTGTGGCTGCCTTTTCAGGTAGAGACAGCTGTTCCGCCACCAGGTATGGGGAGCTGAGAGAAGTAGGCTAGGCTGAAAAGGTCACTGCTTCTGGGGTTCCTTACTGACTTGGTGGTGTTCGTTGGATGGAGTTCTTCAGATCGTCTTATCTAGTTGACCTCTTATCATATTAGTGCTTTCACTTGACAAAAATTAAAATGAGTTTCAGACAAAGGGACACAGTTACAAGAGTCATCCTAGAGCATGATGCTGATTTCATGCAACATTTGTGGTACCAGTCAGGTTTCAGCCGATTAATTAAACCATATCAAGCCTGAGAATGAAGTTTAAATTGTTGTGTATGGAATTACCAACACATTTCGTGATCGTGGCTAGAGCAACATTTGTACAAGCCTTGGGTGTCATGTTTACCCGCGAGTGACTTGCTCTTTTCATCCACATCCCTCAGCTGTCACCCCATGTCTGGAGAGTGTGCCTGCAAGCCAGGCTGGTCGGGACTCTACTGTAATGAGACGTGTTCTCCTGGATTCTATGGGGAAGCTTGCCAACAGATCTGCAGCTGCCAGAACGGGGCTGACTGTGACAGTGTGACAGGAAAGTGCATCTGTGCCCCAGGATTCAAAGTGAGTGGCTTGGGCTACTTCCACAGAAGGAGGAGAGGAGGGGTGCAACTTGGAGCATATTGATACCATGATTTATATGACCTTTCTCTGAAGCCCTGTGAATGTGCTGAAAACCAATCGCATCATTAACAAGGAAGAAAATAAAGAGAAAAAAAATAATAAGAGATATAAGTAATTACTTGAGAATGATGCCTGGGCAAGCTGGTAAAACTCTAAAGTGACATTAATATTTAATAATTTAATTAATATATATCATGAAGTAAGACATAGTTTAATTATTCCTTATGTAACTATGTAATTATCTCATCATGTAAATAATTTATAGGCAGCAAAGAAATTACTTTTCCAAATAGGATATGTTTTATTGTCCACAGTTTATGTTTTAATTCCATGCAATTTGAAGGCATAGTTAGCATTTATTATGTATTAACAGCCAAGGATTAGTAGTATGTAAGTTTTTCAGTCCCTTTGAGAATCCAGCCCTTTCAAATATGCCTATAAGCTCATAGAGCAGGATTTTGCTAGTTTCCAGGATTTCTTGGCCACAGATTAGGAATTTTTGTTTTAAAGGAAAATGAGCTGCTCTTGAATTATTTTCTCCCATTTTAAAGAGAACATTAAACTGAAGAATGTTGATGACTATTCCAGAGCACATAATATAGAACGAGTGGGCACAAAGTCTCAGAGCTGAGATCTTTACAGGGTTTTCTAACCTGGGTCACAATGCTTTGTTTGAGCCCTTGAATTAGCCTTAAGAGTCTCTGTCTCTTCTGCTTTTAAAGGAGGTGACCTCCAGTCACCTTCTGTGACCAACTTCTGTGTTTAATGCTCCCTGTCAGATAATAAATTGAATCATGCTGCAGGCTAAATGTGTTCTGTTTCTTTGCCTTACCTACTGATCATATTGCATATTATATAAAGCAGTCTAGGAATCATTGCAATTTAATGTATAGTTCATATTTATTTTTATTTATAGACAGTAATTTTATAGCTGCAGTTTGTTGTTCTATATCTACTTGTATGAGCAAAGACAGAGGATTTTGTATTTGCTACCAAGGGAAAGTAATGAAGGCAGCAGGGTTTTTTAGGTCATATTCAATACTTGTATCCTAAATATAGGCCAGCTGGCATTGCCCTTGGATCTATACAGTTTGTATATCTGTACAGTTATAAAACTTTTTAAAAAAATACCATGTGTTAAAATGAGAGAGAGAGTGTAAAATCAGCATGGCCAAGATATATTTTTGTATATTTGTGTTGGCCCTATTTCAGGTGGTCAAACTGCATGCATTTTCCTATTTGTGCTTGTCTAGGGAATTGACTGCTCCATCCCATGCCCTCTGGGGACCTATGGGATAAACTGTTCCTCACTCTGCAGCTGTAAAAATGACGCTGTCTGCTCTCCTGTGGATGGATCTTGTACTTGCAATGCAGGTGAGTGGGTGAATGAGTATGTTATCTGATCCTGGTCCTGTTAGCTCCTAAAGACACAGGAAAGAAACCTTGACCAGGATTCTAGCTCCAGCTTTGCCAAAATACAGTACCTGCACTCAGCAAACCCCCTTACCCAGAAAGGGCTCTCCTGCTTTCCAGCGTCAAGGGGAGAGGCTCCTGTGAGATGATCTCTGAAGTTGCTGCCAGCTCCAAAATCTATGAGTCTCTGTGCTTTGGGGAAGAATAAGCAAGCAGACCTGTGTCCGTGCCCCTAAATCGATTGGCCTGGAGTCCTGACAAGAGATGCAGTCAAGCACCCGATTGTACGTGGGGGCCAGAGCATCTTTAACCATAGTTTCTGCAGCAGCCAGCATTGTGGACATTCACTGTTCATGGTTCATGGGGTCTTGCTTTAAAGATGGGGATGTTCTTTCAAAAGCAAACTTTCCTTTTCCTTCCCGTATAAATATTTTATTTTCCGACCTGCATAAAACTCCGACCCCACAGTGTGCATCACAGCATGTTAGATAGTAGTGAGGTACCCCCAACTTGATCTCTTCTCCCCCACTAGCACTTCTCACTGTTGGCATCCTTGACAGCTGTGCCGGTGCTCTGGTTCAGTTCTGAGAAAGGCTTTACACGGCAAAGCCATGCTCCCTGCACTGGGGCGGGGGCACTGTTGCCTACCTCCAAAATGTTTCTAAAGGGGAGTATGGTTGGGAGAGGCTGGCCAGCTCCCTGCTGCCTTTGTTTGTTCACATGCCCTGGCGCTCTTGTCATGGCAGGCTGGCACGGGGTGGACTGCTCCATCAGCTGCCCCAGTGGCACATGGGGCTTTGGCTGCAACTTAACATGCCAGTGCCTCAATGGCGGAGCCTGCAACACCCTAGATGGGACCTGCACCTGTGCACCTGGATGGCGTGGGGAGAAATGTGAATTTCCCTGCCAGGTATGACTCAGCTGGGAGGGCCGGGAGGACCCGATGGCAGAGGGTTAGCTTATTTTTTGCAGACTTCATGATTTAAAGTCCCTTTTTGTGAACCAAACTAGAGTCACTGTAGAAGAATTGAGATGTTTGAACTCAGATTGGATACAGGGTAAGAAGGAGGAAAGATGCGGAAATTGGTTAGGCAGCTTTGTGAGAATCCCTTTTATCCTCTCTCTCCTAGTTCCTCCCACCTCTCCCCTCTGTTTTCTCTGTTCTAATATACCCATCTCTTCATGGCAACCAGTCATCAGGATTTGTCAAACATCCAGTGTATGCCTGTCAACTCTCCAAATATTGTGTTTCCATTATAATGGAAATCCTCCAGCCTTTGGGGTGGAAAGTGGCAGGGCCTTGAAAGGGGGGTGGTGATGGTGTCACAGAAGGGTTCAGTGAGGTGGTGAAAGGTTTGGAAACAGCCGTCTTTTAGCACAAATATCTCTGGAGTCACCTAGATCTCCATAGATTTCCATGGTTCAATGCTGACTCCCGCCCCTTCACCTACTTTGGAGATATGCCCCTGACCCCATTCTGAGTCTGCCGCAGGCCAATAAGCGTGGGCAATGGACAGTGCATTCTGTAGTAACAGCCCATTTCAATTTCTCCCTCTAAAGTACGGGGCCAGTTTCTTTCCCACTATTCCGTAGCTTTTTCTCCCTAGGCAGTTATTTTCTCCTGAGCCAGTAAGCATTCTCTCAGTGGTGTCTTCCTCCTCATTAAGTGCAACCCATTTCCCAGCTAGAGAGCCCGGGGTGCTACTCTGTGCCCTCCAAACCCCTAGGACACAGTTTTGTTAGTTTTGCCTCCTGTCATCTGCCAGGGAGCAGACTATCAGTGCTCTGAGATGGGCTTAAAGATCACATTTCACTTACACAAGTCTAAGTGTAGACAAAGCAAATCTACACCATCTTGTCTGTTTTTTGGTGTGTTATTAGATGCATTAGTAAATCAGCCAAGGCTGGAAATGGTTTTTAGTGGCTCATATTATGGCAAAGCTAAATCCTATAAGCCTAGGCAAACATTAGTAGAACTTAATTTAAAAAAATGTTTTATCTTAATGATCACTAGACAAATGAATATGCCATTTAACACCTACTAAAATGGCAACCCGCTCCAGTATTCTTGCCTGGAAAATCTCATGGACACAGAAACCTAGCGGCTACAGTCCATGGAGTTGCAAAGAGTTGGACACGACTGAGTGACTGAGCATGCACGCACCTGTTGAATGCTGGTTCTGGGTGCCTCCCTGTTGGTAATTTCGTAGTCCCTGTTTTCCTTAGTGCTTGGTGCTGTGGGAGGTTTGCAGTTCCCTCCCTCAGTTCCTTAGGACCTGGCATGAAAGATCAGGGCTTGTAAATGCGGAGCTTTCATTCCTCTCCCACAAACTAAATGATCACGTCCGTGAAGAGTCTCATCTCCGCTGGACCACCAACGCGGATGTGCATGTGAAAACATTAAGGTCTGAAGGGGATGAAGGGGAGGGTGTGCCAGCACACAGTCCACCCCTGCTTAGGAGCTTGAATCAGAATGCTTCATGTTGTTCAGATGTCATCATGGGAGAGAGGATGCTAATTAGGAAAAAGTGACAAAAGGTATTCATTTCTCCTTATAGCTCTGTGTATCTCGCTGGCAATTTATGGACATGATCTTAATTCAATTAGAACTATGTTGTTTTTTAAATTTTAGGGCTTATTTTAAAAAAAAACATTATTGGAGTATAGTTAATTTACAACATTGTGTTAATTTCAGGTCTACAGCAAAGTGAATCAGTTATACATATACATATACCCACTTTTTGTTTGTTTGTTTGCTTAGATTATTTGTCATATAGGTCATTACAAAGTACTGAGTAGAGTTCCTTGTGCTAAATAGTAGGTCCTTATTAGTTAACTAGTTTATATTTAGAAGTATGTATTTGTCAGTCCCAATCTCCCAATTTATCCCTCCCCTGTCCCCTTACCCCCTGGTAACCACAAGTTTGTTTTCTACATCTGTGATTCTACTTCTGTTTTGTAAATACGTTAATTTGTACCACTTTTTTTTTTTTTTTAAGATTCCACATATAGGGCTTCTTTATGTGGATCAGAGTCTTCTTTTTTCACTAACAAATAGAATGTTCTGTAGGAGAAAAAAAAATTCTGGGATTGTGTGTGGGGATGGATATTAACTAAACTTATGTGGTAATCATTTCACAATATATATAAATATCAAATCATTATATTTTACCCCTGAAATTAATGTAATGTATGTGAATTGTACCTCAGTGGGAAAAAAAAATACCCTGTAAGGAGTACTGAACTATTTTATAAAAATCTTTAGGAACAAAAAGACAATATTTTTATGAGTTATGGCTTACAATAAGATACAGATTCTTTTAATTAATTGGCATGTTTACCTATCTTTTCACACATGCACACCAGCATATTGACATAGTCGGTTTCACCATTTGTATGCTAGACGTAAACTAAGGTTTGAGCATTTTGAAAACACTAACCCCTTGCAGCCGATATTTTAGGAGCCAAGAAGACATGGGAAGAGGTGATTGTAATGCATGCTGCTGAGAGATGTTTGGGAGGGGAGGGTGCTGTTTGTTAAATGGCTGACTGAGGTCGCCCGCTGTGGGATTCCCATCCCTCACTGCTGTCTTCCGTGTAGGATGGCACTTATGGGCTGAACTGTGCTGAGCGTTGTGACTGCAGCCATGCGGATGGCTGCCACCCCACCACGGGTCACTGCCGCTGCCTCCCCGGATGGTCAGGTGAGAGCCACGGGCCGCTACTTGAAATGAGAAACATGCCGATTTGTACCTAAAGTGGTTCCTTGCTACCTCAGAGAAACACTCACAAGTCATCCTTTCCAAAACAGCAAAATGAGAATATGATAATGTCTCCAGTAAGGTGATAAATTTTTACCCTCAAAATGTTACTGCTAGGCCTAATTAATCTGTGGGCTTCCCTGGTGGCTCAGTGGTAAAGAATCTGTCAGTGCAGGAGACATGGGTTCAGTCCCTGATCCGGGAAGATCCCCTGGAGGAGGAAATTGCAACCCACTCCAGTATTCTTGCCTGGGAAATCTGATGGACAGAGGAGCCTGGTGGGCTACAGTCCATGGGATTGCTAAGAGTCAGACATGACTTAGTGACTGAAAAACAACAACAACAATTAATCTATAATCCAGGGATGACTTCTTGTTGAATCATGCAATGGCAGTTCTCTTGAGCATTCAGGTAAGGTCTAACAGTGCAGATAACTAGCAACTTCTTTATAGATAGATAGATAGGTATGCTGCTGCTGCTGCTGCTAAGTCGCTTCAGTCATGTCCGACTCTGTGAGACCCCATAGACGGCAACCCGCCAGGCTCTGCCGTCCCTGGGATTCTCCAGGCAAGAACACTGGAGTGGGTTGCCATTTCCTTCTCCAGTGCATGAAACGGAAAAGTGAAAGTGAAGTCGCTCAGTCATGTCCGACTCTTAGCAACCCCATAGACTGCAGCCTACCAGGCTCCTCCATCCATGGGATTTTCCAGGCAAGAGTACTGGAGTGGGTGCCATTGCCTCTCCGATAGATAGGTATATAGATAGGTAAATAGACAGACTCTCATATCATAGAATTCACCCATTTAAAGTGTAGAATTCAATAGTTTTTAGTATAGTCAAAGAATTGTACAGTTATCACCCCTATCAATTTTAGAAAATTTTCATTGCCCCTCCCAAAACCCCATTAGTACTTATTAGCAGTCATTCTTCATTTACTCCCAATTCACGGCCCCACTCCCTTTGCCCTACCCTAGGCAGCCACTTTCTGTTTCTGTAAAGTTGCTTATATGTGGTGTTTTGTATCTGGATTCCGTTCGTGTATGTTTTTAAGGTTCATCCATATTGGAGAGTATATCAGTACTTCATTCCTTTTGACTGTTAAATAATATTCCATTGCTTGGATAGACCACATTTTATTTACCCATTCATCTGTTGATAGTTTTTAATATAAATATTTACCCACTGATAAATATTGGGATTGTTTCCACCTTATTGGATATTATGAAAAATACTGTTATTCATGTACAATTTTTGTGTGGATGTATATATTTTTGGTATATACTTAGGAGTGAAATTGCTGGGTTGTATGGTAACTCTAAGCTTTACCTTTTCAAGAACTACTACACTTGTTTTCCAAAGCATCTGCACCATTTTGCATTCCTACCAGCGATGTATGAGATTTCTACTCTCCACCACACTTTGTTGTTTATCTATCTTTTTTGATTATAGCCATCCTGGTGAGTGTGAAATCTTATCTCATTGTGGTTTTGATTTCCATTCCCTCAATAAGTAATGATGTTGAGCATCTTTTCATGTGTTTATTGGCCATCTATGTATCTTGTTTGTAGAAATGTCTTCAGATACTTTGCTCATTTTTTAACTTGGCTTATTTGTCTTATTATTATTGAGTTGTAATGTTTCTTTGTCCCCTAGCTCTATGTCCTTTTCATATATATAAGTTGCAAATATTTTTCCTCTGTGAGTTATTTTTAACTTTTTTGATGATATCTTTTGCCACCAAAAAGGTTTTATATTTATAAAGTTCAGTTTATCTACTTTTTCTTTTATTGCTTGTACTTTCGGTGTCTAAGAAATCATTGCCTAGTCCTGGATAACAGAGGTTTATGCCTCTGTATTCTTAGAGTTTTATAATTTTAGCTTTTGCATTTAAGTCTTTGATACATTTTGAGTTTGTTTTTGTATATGGTGTGCATAAGGGTCCAAATTCATTCATTTTTGTGTCAAAATCCTGTTGTCCCAGCACCATTTGATGAGAAGAGCATTCCTTCCCCCACTGTATTGTCGTGATAACCTTGTCAGAAATCAGTTGACCATAAATGTGACAGTGTTTATTTCTGGACTCTCAGTTTTATTCCATTGACAAATATGTCTATCCTTATGTAAGTAACATACTGTTTTGATTGCTGTAACTTCACAGAAAATTTTAAAATTGGGATGTGTGAGTCTTTCAACTTTGGTCTTTTTCAAGATTGTTTGGCTATTCTGGGTTCCTTGAATTTCCCTTTGTGTTTTTGGATCAGCATGTTAATTCCTGCAAAGAAACAGGGTGGAAATTTAAAGAGGATTGAGTCTATATAGCCATGACAGGAATAGTGCCAATTTAACAATATTAACTCTTCAGATCTTTGAACATAAGATGCCATCAGTAACCTCTGGAGTGGTGTCTCTCAGCTGTTTGCAATTTGTTGAGAGCTTCTTAGGCTTCTGACAAACTGAGACAAACTTTCTTGTGTTTGATTTCTAGTGTCTGAGAGCTACCTTGGGAACAGGTCAAGCCTTGCGTAATAGACTTTATTTTCTGTCACTAGGAGCTACCCACTGAAACACGGACCCCATAGCCCTCCAGTTCCTCCTTGACTTGCAAAGACTGAGATAACTCTGACTCTATAGTATGAAATTCCACTTTGCCATGTTTCTACTTGGTTCTCAGTTACTACATGTTAAAACTATTAATACATAGGAATTAAACCAGATTTTGTGACTTCGCAAGGGTTCCTGAAGTTCTCAAATGGAGTGACCACTACTAAGTTCTCAATGACTACTGTGAAGCAAATAGCATTTTTAACACCCTGGTGTATTCAGGGCTTTTCTAATAGAGAAGCCACATCATTTGTTTTGGGCCATACTCCACCAAGGGTACTTTTGTCTTATGAATGTAGAGGAAATGTGACATGTTCCTGGACCCACCAGTCATCGATCAAGTATCCACCTGCTTTGATGGTTTAGAACCAGCTTGTGAAAAGCATGCTCTTGTATACATGAGAAAAGCAGGAGATATGATTTGGCCTGAAGCCAGCCAGAAAATGTGTTAGTTGCATTCCATAGTCTGGGTCATGGGGTAAGACAAATTATCCCATCTGGCCTTAGACCTGTGGCGCTCCTGTGGGAATGCAGTGGCTTTGTCACACGGCATAATCTTGTAATCCTCTGTCCATCTGTGACTGGTCTGCTTCTCCAAAGGGGAGGAAGTTTTGCTGCTTCATTGTTCCATCACTTGTTGCTCACCATCTCTCTGCTTCATGGTTTCCAATGCCTTTCTCTGGGTCTTCTGTGTGGACTCTTGGTCTGTTAAGTATCTAAGGCTGCCAGGAGACATTGTTTAGAGAGGCCATCCCCCACACTCACAGAACACACTTGTATAAGCAAACGTGTATAAAGGAAAAGAAAATTCCTTAAGTTGTGAAAAACACCCTACAATTGGTTCAAGAATTGCCTTGTTTTTCTAAAAGAAAAGTAAACTGTATTATTTCATTGTCAACATTGGGTAGACGTATCATTTTTTCATCACAAACTTGTTTTGAATGAGTCCCTCGTAAGGACATTTTGAAATAAAAACTTTGCTTTTCGTTTAGATATCAGGTTTGGGGCAAAATAAATAACCTCAATTCAGGGAAGCAAGTGATTCTCTTTCCTTTCTCCTGCTGTGGAGTTTGCTCTCGGTGATCTGTTGAGAATTGCCAGAGAGGGTAGCAAATACGTGGGATAAAAGCAAGGCTTTTGTGAAAGAATCAGAGAAATCTAACTTGGGAAACTGGACTCTTCCCTTGACCAAATTATCGAGATTTAATCTGTAGAGACACCAACAGTGCTCGGCCGCTGAGGACACTGAGGAGAGACTGATCTGGCCTAGGAGCGTGGAGATTAAAGAAAATGGGTCAGGAGAGCTTTATCCCTCCTCAAAAAGAAATGGACATACCACTGAGGAAGTCAGGCACTAACGTGATACACAGAGGAAGTCAGCTTGCTTTCTCACCAAGGTGCTCATTCACTACCCTTGTAACTTCATTCTCTCTTCTAATGTTTGACGGTCTTTTTTTTTTTTCTTAAAGGAAATGAGACTCTTATTTATTTATACTATAATTGATTGTCCCATTTTATCTAGTCATAAAATAAGTCTTCAAAATGTACTACCATAAATGCTAACCAAAAGTTGCATCTGACATCCCAGATACTATTTCCAAAAGAAATGTACCATTTTTCAAAAGAAGAGACATACACTTTTATTATATGCTGTTAATTAAATCTTGATTCATTGATGTGTTTAGCCAATAGGTTACTTTATCAAACAGAGGCAGATAGCAGTAAAAAAAAAAAAAAAGAGAGAGAGAAGAATAAAACATCCTTGTGTCCTGGGCTTCTTCTCCCACACCTCTGTTACACACACATACACACACACACACACTAATAAGTGAGACGACTTTTCAAAATCATTATTCTGAAATTCCAGAAATATAATTAGGTCTATATGTATGTGTATGTGTGTTTCCAGAGTAGTGGAGTGATATGCTTTGTAAAGTGCTTCCCCAAAACAGTAGAAACATGCCACTGTTTTTTCTCCTTCCTTTCCTTTCTGACTTCAGTCAGCCAGATCACCTCTTTGCTGAGTGTTACAGCTAATCAAGATTTCTTTCTAGCTATCTGGGAGGATAAGTAGCCTCCAGCCTGGTTCCCAACCCTGGCTAAGATCATTGTCACCTGGGAGCTCCTTTAATTTGTATATTCTTGGTCCCACTTCAGACCTCTGGAGGGTGCGTGAGAAGGATGGAGCCATTGCCAGCCCATAAAATACCTTTTGTACAAATTTAGAAAAGGTTTGAAATGCCTCAGAGTGTGCTTCTTGGCAGTAGAAAGCAACAAGCTAGATTTATGCTCTGACTTACTCCTTTAGCCAAAGGCTCTTTTGCAGTGTACAACCTGCACAACCTTACTTGGTGGCTATGTCTGTTACTTGAAAAGTAACCCCAGTAATTGTAGTGGTGATTACCCATCTGTGGGCTGGCCTCTGCTCTACCTAGCTATTCTAATAATTGAAGAAGCTGGAGTCTAGGGGAGCATTTCTGCTACAGAAAGCCTCATAGCCAGTGGCAGAAGACTAGAGGAAGCTTAGAGATACTTTTTAAGTGGCCCCACACACACCAACGTTGACACTGAGTAAGGGAGCTGCAACTCCGGGTACTGATCTGTGACGCCTGAATTGTCATAGTAAGGGGACACCCAGTCTTCTTTGTCCGGTGACATAGAAGTGCAAATTCAAGTGCTTTGCTTCCAATCAGCTACAAGTGCAAATGAATGACTCACTATTTGACCCTTCAAGGTATTGGGAGTGGGCAGGGGAGTGGGAAAAATGTAACACATGCTTTGTTATGTGTCTGTTTGTTACCTGGGCTTGGGAGAGGCAGTAACTTAAAAGCAGAACTTGGGGTCCCTAAAGTGAGGGTGAAGGGAGGGACTCACCTTCCTAAAAGAAAGGCTACAGAAAAAGCCAAGCTTCCAGATTTACCAATCTGCCCGGCATTCTGTCTTGTTTGCTTGGCGTTCTGTCTTGTTTGCTTTTATCTGGGTCCAGACTAAGGCACACCATGATTTCTGGTGTTTAGTGTTGCCACTGCAAATGCAAACATCACTGATTTACATTACTTATTTATCAAGATTGTTTTCAACGTGGTGACCAATAGCAGATCCTTTTTAATGGAACTTTAACATTTATATTAATAGTATACACAGAGAAAACTGATTTAACAACCATTTGCTGAGTGTCTCCACCTTGTATGCAACTGCAGTGTTTGGTGCTGGGAGCAGGAAGATGCTCACAGCTCCGAGGGAAGGCACTGGGTGGGCAGAGGTGGATACACCAGGGAGTTGCTTGTCTGTACTACTGTATGCCTTGGGTGTCCAGAGGATTAGAAAAGCAGAGACAGTGTTATGACCAAGTATTCAGTTGCTGAGTGTCTTCAGTTCCTCTCTCCTATAATCACCAAACCCAGTGATTATTAACAAATCACACTCTTCACTGTAATAGATATTTAGTAGTTTGTTGCTTGGGAACAGGACATCGAATTGAAATCATTTCCTTCATTCATTGATGCCCAAATATTGCAATACTGGCATAAGGAATATAAACAATTAAGCAAGACCAGGAGTTTGGGTTAGATCTCTGAGAGGGGGAAATAATGACACTGCAAATGATTTATTTACTGCATTCACATAATCACAAATGCCTAGTGAATGCTGATTTCATGTGAAGGCCGCAGGCATAATGCATCATGCATTAAATGCATGAGTATTTCTTTAGAGCTGCTTAGCTGAAGTTTATCACGATCACTCAGCCATTGCCTAGCAACTCATGAGGGCTATCAAAGAGCTCTTTGTCCTTGGTCCTAGCAAAAGCAGTCCCTCACAGATCTCCTTATCAGCGTTAGAACATTTATTAGGAAAAAATACTTCCATTGAACCAAAGAATCCTACAAATTTAAAGATATCCCCTTTCTGTTTTGTCCCTTCTTCCAAATAGTGTAGGAAATTGTTTCCTCAAGTAACTCGTATTAAAGCCTCTATCTGTACTTTGATAAACATTCCAAAGGAATTTCCTCAAGATATCCTTTAGATCTCCTGTTGCTTTATAATCTGGACTAACATTTAAAATCACAGGCCTGAGCTAATGAAAGTCTGTCTTGCCCCAAATAAGTAAGGCAGACATTTCCACTCCCTTAGGCAGCAAGGGTCCTCATTTTCGATATACAGAATATTAACACGTTGGACTTCCTGGTTTGAGTGTTCTTCTCATATAAGAATGGTATGGTTGCTCCATCCAGTTGGAAAATGGTCCTGAATATTATGTTGGAAAGAGGAACTGTGCTTATTGACTCATTCAAGAGACATTTATTTAGCATCCTTCATGTACTGGGCACTGCAGTGACAAAAGTAGGCACCAACTCTCATGGGGCTGTGAGAATTCTTATATTACCCTGGATGGAGTATGGACTGGGGAGGGGTCTTTCATCTGCATTCTCTTCTGTACTTCTCTGGAATTCATCTCCCTCAGGTGGCAGGGATTTAGTTCAAGACCTTGTCATTTTTTTCACTGTTAACCCAGGAGGAGACTCATACTCCATAGCATGGCATCCTTGGCTCTTCCTTTTGTGACCACTGCCTGGCTGCCTCACTGTCTTTCCTGCTTTTCCCAGCACCAATTTCAGCCATCCCCAACACTTTTGACTTCTGAAGGATAGACACATACTTCTTGGGGCCTGAGCCTTGCACCACCATTCTATTAGCCTGGGACCCTCCTCCACCTTCACAAGCTACTTCCTTCCCTGATCATGATCTCCAGACAGGGTTAGATAGGTCTTTCCTGGGGCCATTGTCACTCTAGAGTTGGAGGTCTTTCTTAGAGAACCTGTCATCAGCAAGCCAGCAGTGTCTACACCCCTTGAATATTTATTGAGCTGAATTCTTTTTTCTGTCTTTGACAAACAAGGAAACAAAAAGGTGTCTTATAGGGCTCCAGCAAGGTTGGCAAAGAGTAAGATGAGATCAATGGAAATAATTAAGGCATAAAACACATACTCACACACAACACCCAGCTGCCTACCTTACCCCCTAAAATAGTTAAAGCAAACTTACAATTCCCTATCCTGGAGAAAGTTTCATTATAGGGTTAGCCTTATTTGGAGGGCACATCAGTGTCCATACACTAACTGTGACCTAGAAAAGCACTTACCCCAGGGCTATTTCCTAAATTTCAGTCAGCCTTACAGATTTAAATTCACAGCGATTTATTTCTTAGGCTCCTAACAGATATGCTTTCTAAAATACTAATTTTCTAGAGATGATAGCCCGTCAGTAATAATAAATTTATCTTATCCCTTTCTGACTATAAGATGAAGCAAAAGATAACAGAAGGGCACAGAGGTCTGAAAGGGAGGAATAGCAATAGGAGAAAAAGGTGAAGCAAGAGGGAAAAAGATAGCTTCATGCGTTTTTCCTGGAGTTGCCACCTGACTGAGACATGCTTTATATTTGTCTCCAAATAGACTTGGCATTAATATCTGCAAAATGATGACTGACTGTTACTAGTGATAGAGAAAAATAAAAGGAATTGAATTTTCAGGAGGAGTTGGTAATAGAATTGTTAAAATTTACTTGCCATAAAAAGACTCCTTTGCAGCCCTAAAATAAAAGTTATTTAAATGTAAGCTTGTTTCTGTTGAAATATATGATTAGAGAAAGAAGTCTTGATAGGTGATCTCTAAAATTACCTGATTCTCCAGAAATGAAATAATGGGTAAATTATGTGAAAAAAAGCTTATCTTCGCAATGGATCTCATTGCTACATCAGGGGCCTTGTTACATCTATGAAAATTACCTTGATTAAGTTGATTTTACCTGATGGTTATGCTAACCAGCTGGACAAACCTATTACGGAGGAGGAAATAGGTATAAAAATAGGATCACTTTATTCTGATTTGCCAGTCTGCCCTGGAGTCATTTTTATTAACATGCTCTAATTGAGAATGTGCTAATTAGTATGTAAGTCATGATAATCTCTAATGTGGAAAAGCAGCATATACTTTTTGATCTAGGGTGTATTCCATTCCATTTTAACTGCAATTTATGAAATGTCATGTAAAAATCTGTTAAGTAGCTGTAAACTAAAACCATGTAAATGGCTATATCTCTACCTCCCCCAACTCCTACCCCAGAAAAACAGTGTCAAAATTCAGGATTAATTTTCAGGGTGATTTTCAGATTATCCAGATATTCACTCAGCTTCCACTTCTCTAAAATCCTAGGTGGGATTTGCCCAGGTAGCTCCAGACCAAAATGGCCAGGGTTGTCTAGGTCTCTATGAGGCAAGTGTCTCATTTTACCTGCTGTAACACAGGAGTCCTGGCTCGTGATCAGAACCTGAACTTGAATTAGAGAATGAAACAGGTTACCTTTGTGGGTACTTCTTTCAAGTTGGCAAAACAAACTTTAGATTTGCAGCCTCTTTCTAAGTGGTTTGGTCCTCTGTCCATTTGCTGCTTCTGCCTAGTAATTGAGTCAGAACACTAGCTTAGACTTTGGGACTGTTTTAGTGTGCTTGGAGAGTAGAGCATTTGCAATCCCATCTCAGTTTTGCAAAAGAGATTTGCAAGAAAGATCAAATATTTGTGAACTCAATAAAAAAAAATATCATAGTAGACCAAAATTCTGGATTTTATTCTATGGGGAACACTTAAACCCCAGTTGGCTTCTAACAGGCCTGCTCGCCTTTCTTCAGCCAGCAGTCCAGGCTGAAATAACAGTCTGCTGTCAATTCCAGTGAGACACAATGAGGCCTGTGCTTTTTCATGCCTGCTTAACGGCCTTTACCACGTGGAAGACTTTCAGATGGAGAAAATCAGGAAGAGTGAAAAGTGGAGTTATTTCAGTAGAAATGACTGGCCACCAATTAACAATATTCACGTTAGGGTTTGGAACTGCTTCTGTATTAAGGTTCAGGCCATGGTAACTTTTCTTCTAATCAATTTAAGAGCAAAAACTGTAATACAAAACATGGCCTTGTCAGCCTCCTTAGTGCAAGCAGAATTCGCATTCTGGAATCGTCGGAGTGGGAGTGGGCTGGTTCTTACCATGTTTTCACTTGGTCGGAGGCCAGCAGTCGCTGGTTCACTCCTAATTATAACTCATTCGTATTGCCTCTCAATACAGAGAGCATTTCTTTGAGTTGTGAAGTACTGTGACTTACAAGAAAGAGGCCCCTATGGTATTTTGAATACAAATTTACAAAGGAGACTTCCATTTATCTGAAATAAAACCTGGTTTTATTTTTTGCAACTTTGGATTTTCTCTCTGTTTCTTTCAGGCATTTGTTCACTGGTGACTGACTCTAAAGTTTTTCTGTTTCCAGACTAAGAGTAAAATACCTGCATATGGGTTCTCAGTAATCAATCACTTAGACAAAAGCTATGAGTAGCATCATTTGTGATATCCTGCCTGTGCTGGATTAAATGTTTAAAGAGGAATTTGGTGGCACAGATTAGTATATCTTTCTCTCTTGCACAATGTATTTTCAAAATATTTTAAGATTATGTTTGTTTGCTCCAGGGGAAGATTTTCTTTATGTAAAATTATTTAACCACCTTTTTCTTACTTTATTTTTCTATGCTTTGCCTACTTTTCAGTAAAAAATAAAGAGTGGGGAAGGGAGGAAGGCATTGAGGGCTAGATCATATAGTATTTTTGATAAATTTTGCCTTCAACAGACAGAGCCTTTGGGCTTCTTCTCTGCTTTCTCCTCCTAAGGAAGAAAAATCAGTATAACAAAGATATTTTATTCCTTCTCCTTTATGATGCTATAGAGAATAGTCCTGGGATTATTTTAATGTTATGATGATATGATATATGATATAATATATGATGATGAGCTGCTGTGTATAAGTGGATTTTAAGTTTTAGATCATCCCTGCTCACTACTACCTGTGGTAACTCAGGTTTGATATGGTGACCTTGGTCCTGGTCTCCGACTTAGCATCCGAGGTGCCCGCCCTCAGAGCCTCTCACTCAGCCTTGCCCGTGTGCCTCGTTTCAGGTGTCCACTGTGACAGCGTGTGTGCTGAGGGGCGCTGGGGCCCCAACTGCTCCCTTCCCTGCTACTGTAAAAATGGGGCTTCCTGCTCCCCCGATGACGGCATCTGTGAGTGTGCGCCAGGGTTCCGAGGCACCACTTGTCAGAGAAGTAAGTGTCTCGTTAGCCAGCACTTCCCATCTTCCCTTCTCTGATTGCCGTGTACAAAATTATTATCTCTCAATTCACAGAGATGATCTGTTTCAGTCGAGGGCAGAGAGGAGTGGCATAGGTCATACTGTCCTTTACAGAGCTGTCCTTGCTCCATAGCCCTGCCCCAAAGGCTTCATTTTTTCCATCCTTCAGGACTAACCTAACAGATGGGGCTCTAGCCATTTCTTCTCAGTAATGATTTCATTGCCTCATTGGCACCATCGTCAGTTTCTTGATCCTGCCTTAAATCTTGCAAATGGTGTTCCAGAAATCCATTGACCTGTAACTGTTTTATTCACCCATTTTGGCATTAGCCTTACCTCAATTACCAGAAGTCAACATCAGCCAAACCTAGCGGCAAATTATACATCCTGCTAGTAGTCTGAAAGCCAGTGCTCTGGGAAAAATAGGATTGCAGAGTTAAAAACGGGGACTGATGACATGGGTCAATAGAATTTTTGTGTTAGAGAGTATGAATCCATAAGATTTCCCTAAATCTTTTAGTAAATGCAATAAAAAAATGAATATATGATTAATTATAAGATACATTATTCTATTTTTTAATTATTAGTTTTTGTACTAAGAGTTCTATGCTGTCTTTCTATACTTAAATCCAAATAATGTCTTGTGAAGAACCTAATTATGAAGCATTTTGCTTTTTCACTTTTCAATCACAATCATTAACCTGAACCATTTTGAAGAGGGACAATCTTTTAATTCTGACTATAGAACTATTTATTGCCAGTAATGACTCTTAAGGAATAAAGGATTAACATGTGAGTATTTATTTGGGGCTTGCTAGTATTTAGAATTTTCTTTCTCTCATTTGCTCAACAAAAATTCTTCAGGCCCCTGCTCTATGCCAAGCTTCAAGCTAATTGGGGCCATAGTGGGAAAATAAAGAGAACTAAGACATTTGCTTGCCCTCAAGCAATTCAGAGTTTGCTAGCTTCTTTTCATTATTAAAAACTGCCCTTATTCCTTTTGTCATTGGTTTATACTTGGAAAATTCTCAGTATCACTAAAAATAATTTTTTTTTATCCCAAACTTGAACCAGATCCTTATGTGGAATCTGAGAGAAACATGTCTCAGGGAAGATAACTATTTCCTTTCTGTTTTCAGTCTGCTCCCCCGGGTTTTATGGGCATCGCTGCAGCCAGACGTGCCCGCAGTGTGTGCACAGCAGTGGGCCCTGCCACCACATCACAGGCCTGTGTGACTGCTTGCCTGGCTTCACAGGCGCCCTCTGCAATGAAGGTAGGGTGCACAGACTTTGGCAGAAATATGTGGTGGTGAGCACACCCCATGCAGTCTGTCCTCAGGCTTCCCAAAGGACACATTTGCAGCTAGCGGTGGCCTCTGGTATGCTGTGTCTGCAGCTTCTGTAAATATGGCTTTGAGCTTGGGGAAAGCTGGCTTGCCAGTCGAGCACACTCTCTTCATTCTCTGAGCTGTGCTGCTCTTCAGCTTTAATTGGAAACAGCCTTCCATGAAAAATCAATATCAGGAAGGATTTTGATTCCCTGAGCGAGAAGCCAATGGAGATTTCTAAAAGTGTGGTGATGTCTCCTGGTTTGTGATGCCTTAATGAGGGTCCTTGGCTTCAAATGTTTACAAAAATGAGCCCATTTAGGATGAGGGATGCTCTTGAGTGGAAGCACCTTAGCAGAGGGACAGCTGGGTTGATGACCTTTAAAGTCGTTTCCTATCCTAAGAGTATAGGCTTCTGTGAGATGAGATGTAATTATGAGTTTCTGACCTATGATTTATTCACAGTGTGTCCCAGTGGCAGATTTGGGAAAAACTGTGCAGGAATTTGTACCTGTACCAACAATGGAACCTGTAACCCCATTGACAGATCTTGTCAGTGTTACCCAGGGTGGATTGGCAGTGACTGCTCTCAACGTAAGTCTTGTTTGGGAACAACTGGCCAGCCATGTATTTCCATTTGTTTTCAATTTCTTTAGGATCGAAATATGAGTATTTAAATAATCAAGAAATAATATATGAATAGTTAAAAGATTTTTTTTTAAATTTTTAAGTAGCTTCCCCCTCCCCATCATTAAGAATTCTATGTAACGATCCTGTACTTAAATCTAACTCATGCCTTGGAAAGAACCTAAACAGGTAGCACTTTGCTTATTCACTAAAATGATTTTCCTTTGCAAAATGAGGGTCTTGTACTCAGAAGCCATTCAAAGATTCATTCCAGACTTCAAGTGTCAGCTATTGTTTTCCCTTTGCTCTTGGGCAAAAACGGTACACACAATTATGGGAGAAATTTTTTTTTCTTTTTTTAAATTACTTCACATTTATTTATTATCTTTTGGAGGCCATGTTCCCTACTGGATAACCATATAGAAATTGTAAGTGTTCCTTCTTTTAAGAAGTTATGTTCTTGAAGTATTGGTATGAATATAAAGCAAATCATTTTACTCCATAATCTTATGTTACTTTATCTGAGGTTCTCATTGCTCTTTGATAGGCAATGACCCCTAATAATTTAGTTTGATTATGTTCTGCTTCTTCCAATTAAGAGTTTTTATAATAAATCTGTTCTCACGTGAAAATAGGAACCTTCATGTTTAAAACAAGCCTCTAGGGACAATTCTAGAGTGGAGTGACAAGTGCAGATTTAGAGATCACAGACAAGCATTATGTGACCTTGAGTACTTCTCTCAAATCACACCATTTTGCCCATCTAATCTCTACTCAAACGTCCTCTCCTCAGAGATACCTCCCAAAAAGGAATAGCTCCCATCATTCTTGTCCCCATTTCCTTATTTTATTTTTTCTTATAGTCCTTACTGCCCTTATGTTTTTGGCTGACAGGCTTGGTGACTAGCTGGCTAGGTGGCTGGCTGATTGGTTTACCTGCCTCCCCTACAAAAATACAAGCTTTCAGAGGGTGCTGTGGACCATGCCTTGTCATCTGCCATCTCCCCTGGACCTAGCATAGTGCTGGGCATATCTAGGTGCTCAGTGTGGGTTTGTTAAATAACTAACTCTGTAAACTTAGGATGATGTTTGCTCTGCCCACCTTGGTCTGCAGCACGTGAATGAATATCATATCATAATGATGGCCACTGTTGCCATCAGCATCGCCATCTGGGTTTGAGCCCTATGTGGAACACGGTCGTTGTCAGTCCTGATGCTTGCTGCTGACCCATCCACTGAAGGAGCTGTGTCAGGCGGGGGGATCCTCTCTGTGGGGTGCTAGCCTAGGGACTCGCACTGAGCTCTCCATGCTGTGCTGTGCTTTCAGCTTGTCCTCCTGCGCACTGGGGCCCAAACTGCATCCACACATGCAACTGCCACAATGGGGCCTTCTGCAGCGCCTACGATGGGGAATGCAAATGCACTCCAGGCTGGACGGGGCTCTACTGCACTCAGAGTAAGCGGCACGCCTTCCGAGGCTCACCAAAAGTCGGGGTGGGGGGCACTCCTGGGGACGCGGCTTACCCTGCACATGGGTGAGCTGAGCTCACCAGGGTTCCTGGCGTTGGAGGGTTTCTTCACCCAGTAACCTCTAGACATCTGAATTCCTCTGGGTGGTTAAGAGCTGCCACGTTCCAGGCTTGCTGTCCCCGTGTCATATGAGGACACTGAGATGGAACATGTAAGTGACAGTGTACAGCTTCTTTCTCTTCTCTCCTTTCACCAGGCCCTATTTATATGGCTCAGTTGTTCTAGTAGCACAAAGGTTAAGATAAGTGACACTGATTAGAAACGAAGTGAAGACAGCAAGCCTCACTGCCTGACCTAATGTGTGCTCTGGGAGAAGAGCGATTCAGAGGTTCTAGAATTTTAGTGAGCTTCAGAGTCGCCTGGCTGACTGGACAAACACGACTACTGGCCCTGCTCCCCGAGGGTCTAATCCAGTTGGTCTGGGTGGGACCTGAGAATTCACATGGCTAAGCCCCTTCCGGGGGGTGATATCAGTCAGGGATCATGCTTCAAGAACCGCTCATTCTTTCTTCCATTTTACATCCCATAATGTCCTCACCATCTCTTCTTCTATGAGACTTTTAGCATTATAGGGTATAACGTACAAAGGAATTCACAGCTCAGCGCTGTGGGGGAAAAAAAAAACCTGATCTCTGCCCTTTTGTCTGCAATGGAATAAAGGAGGCAAGACAAGAAAGCATGCATATGGTGATCACTGATAATAATATATAATTTCAAATCATGAAAATGAGCTGAGGAAGAAAGATGGGTCAGAAGTTAAGCAATTCTTGAAGTGAAGTGAAGTCGCTTAGTCGTGTCCGACTCTTCGTGACCCCATGGACTGTAGCCTAGCAGGCTCCTCCGTCCATGGGATTTTCCAGACACGAGTACTGGAGTGGCCTGCCATTTCCTTCTCCAGGGATCTTCCCCACCCAGGGATCAAACCCCAGTCTCCCGCATTGTAGGCAGGCGCTTTTACAGTCTGAGCCACCAGAGAAGCCTAAGCAATTCTTATTTAATACTAATCAGAGAACACAATTAGAGAATACGTTGAACGTGTCTTTGGGAAGTTTCTAGAAGGAGATGTAGACCTTGAGCTATGATTTGAAAGGAAGCATTGGCAAGGAGGGCGGGTGTCTCAAGCATATTCTGCCAAGATTGTATATATAGAAAGTTTTTCAGCTCTTCAGAGAAAAGTACTTAAAACTTACTGTGTGTAATTCTAAAATTGGGACCTGCTTCAATCAGAGGGCCTTTTAAAGTAAAAGTAGCACAACTTAGTGGGAGGCACATGGGGTCTGGAGCCAGACCTCCCTGTGTTTGTATCATGGCCCTGCCATCCTGCCATTTGCTGGCTGTGTGACATGGACGCGATTCTCTTCTATAGAGGGAGAATGTCCCTGTGTTTCTGGGCTACTGTAAAGATTTCATGAGAAGATGTAGGAAAAGAATCTGGCACAGGGTAGGTGCTAAATAGATATGTAGCAATGATGTCACTTGCTGGCATCCTTACTCGGCCTCTGTTTCTTGAAACATGAACTTTCATTAAAACCACTATAAGAAAAAGCACATGTGATGCATGGAAACAGCCTGCACTGATGCTTTCATGATGGCGGAGAGCCCTGAGCTCTCCTGCAGGGCCACTGCTGGGCCAGGAAAGCCAGTAGGGCTTGTGCATGTCCTCAGCACAGTGGTCTGTGTCTTGAAATTGTGCAGCAGTAAGAAGGCTCATTGCTTTTTTTTTTTTTAACAATGCACCTATGAAGTACAGTTTTTTTTTTTTTTAAGTTCAGAATTCTACTACACATCTTTGTGGAAGAAGATGCTATTATCTAAATTAGTAACACATACAGAAGACAGGCCTAGCAGCAGACTTGGTGACATTCTGTATTGTAAGTAGAAGAGCATGTAGGCAATTTTAGCAAAAAGTACTCAGTTCAGTTCATGGAATTTGAGTCCAAGATTCTAATAGTTGAGTGAAAGAAAAAAACTAAAAGAAATGTCCCCAGATATCCATGGGGTTGGTGGGATGCTTTGTTTAGAAGACACCAAACCTTTTATGTGTTACCTGAAAAGAAATAATACAAATGAACTGACTTACAAAACAGAAAGTGACTCAGAGACTTAGAGAATGAACTTACGTTTGCTGACGGGAAGGGATAGTTAGGGCGTTTGGGATGGACATGTACACACTGCTATATTTAAAATGGATAACCAGCAAGGACCTACTGTATGGCACATGGAAATCTTCCCAAAGTTATGTGGCAGCCCGTTGGGAGGGGAGTTTGAGGGAGAGTGGATACATAGATGTGTATGACTGGATCCCTTTGCTGTTCACGTGAAACTCGCACAACACTGGTAATCGGCTGTACCCCAATACAAAGTAAAAGGTTTAAAAAAAAAGAAGAAGACAGAAGCCTGCCTCCTGGAATACAAGTGATGGTTAAACTAACCCAGGCATGGAACTGTTCTGCCTTCTGCTCAGGAAGCTTCCTCCAAACAGCTCCAACTTGGGACTTCACAAAAGCTGTTGTAAGAAGCTTTGATTGCATTACTATCTTTAGTCTCTCTCTACTGGCTCAGCATCCTTCAGATTCAAACACGTTGGAGGCAGAGCTGAGTTTCTCCTCGATGGCCTCTTGACTCTGCTGTCCTTCCTTCTCGCACAGGATGTCCCCTGGGCTTCTACGGAAAGGACTGTGCATTGGTATGCCAGTGTCAAAACGGAGCCGACTGCGACCACATCTCCGGGCAGTGTACTTGCCGCACCGGCTTCATGGGGAAGCACTGCGAGCAGAGTGAGTGTGAGAGCACAGCATCTCTGGGTGCTGCTGTTTCCCTAGAGTCAGTGTTCCTACATAGCTGGCGATGTGAAGGGGGGACCCACAGCCCTGAGGGTGTTCAAGCTGATGGTTGGTCACTTCCCAGCACAGTTGACTTCCCCTCCCAGAGACCCGGCCATCTTGGGATTCTTGCTGGCTGTCTTTGTCCTCAGAATTCTTCTCAGGAACTGATCAGCGATCTGGGTGGAGGGGGTGTGGCTATGAGGATGAAGACGGTATTCAAGTTTTCCATCTGTTCATCCTGGCTCTCTCTTCCTCCCCTTCTTATTCTTTGGAGCGTGGCTGCTCAGAGCTTTAAAAGAGCCAGTCAGGTTTTCTTCAAGGCAGAGGCAGAACCTGATCTCATGATGGAGGAATGTGCATTCAGAGGGACTGGGCACCCAGGTGTGTGTGTTAGTTATTCAATCGTGTCCTGCTTTTTGTGACCCCATGGATATAGCCCATCAGGCTCCTCTGTCCGTGGAATTCTCCAGGCAAGAATATCGGAGTGGGTTGCCATGCCCTCCTCCAGGGGATCTTCCTGACCCAGGGATCTAACCTGGGTCTCCCGCATTATTAGCAGGCAGATTCTTTACCATCCGAGCCACCAAAGAAGCCCACAGGAACCCAAGAGGAGTGTGCATTCAAAGGGGCTGGGAATCCAGAGCCAGATCCACTATAGGGGCGGGGGTGAGTCTGTGCAAACATGGCTATGCTTTTGACAACCTTCTCTTGATAGTGTTTTTATACTGTTTCCACTAACTGCTGCTGCTGCTGCTGCTAAGTCGCTTCAGTCGTGTCCGACTCTGTGCGACCCCATAGACGGCAGCCACCAGGCTCCGCCGTCCCTGGGATTCTCCAGGCAAGAACACTGGAGTGGGTTGCCATTTCCTTCTCCAATGCATGAAAGTGAAAAGGGAAAGTGAAGTCGCTTAGTCATGTCTGACTCTTCGCGACCCCATGGACTGCAGCCTACCAGGCTCCTCCGTCCATGGGATTTTCCAGGCAAGAGTACTGGAGTGGGCTGCCATTGCCTTCTTTCCACTGACTATTCATCATCTTAATCTTAACATCCTTCCAGACAAAATATTGCCTTCATTTTTTTGTTCTTGTAAAAAATCCCACTCAGGGAGAGTATGCTCTGCAGGAATTCCCCATCCTTCTGTTTCCATTTCTATCCCACCAGCTATGCATCTGCTCCCAGAGCTGTAAGAACATTAGCCTTAGACTTAGTGTTTCAGAGTAGTTTATTATTCCTTTCTCTGTGACTTTCATTCAGTGTTCACATTGAATAAATCAGGTCTTAGAGCTTATGAGGCTTACTCTCTTATCATAAATGACAGGAAAGGTGCAGGACACTTCCTGCTTACAGAGGATGTGCTCTTGAGAAAGACTAAAGATTACATGGCTGTAGGGGCATTGTTGCCTGGAAAGGTCAGCAGGGCTTTGGCAATAAAGCATCATGCTCCCTCCATCAGGCTTCCTCTCCAGATCCTCATATCATTGCTGGACAGCCAGGTTGTCTCAATCTTATTTGCTAAACTCTAGAATCGTGCTCGTACTAAGCTGCTTTAGTGGTATCTGACTCTTTGCAACCCTATGGACTGTAGCCTGCCAGGCTCCTCTGCCCGTGGGATTCTCAAGGCAAGAATACTGGAATGAGTTGCCATTTCCTTCTCCAGGGGATCTTCCTGACCCAGGGATCAAGCATGCATCTCTGTCTCTGGCAGTGACAAGCAGGTTCTTTACCACTGGCACCACCTAGGAAGCCCAAACCCTAAACTCTAGAATATATATGCATATCCTTGCATCTAGTAAATCGGAGAAGGCAATGGCACCCCATTCCAGTACTCTTGCCTGGAAAATCCCATGGACGGAGGAGCCTGGTAGGCTGCAGTCCATGGGGTTGCGAAGAGTCGGACACGACTGAGCGACTTCACTTCCACTTTTCACTTTCATGCATTGGAGAAGGAAATGGCAACCCACTCCAGTGTTCTTGCCTGGAGAATCCCAGGGACGGGAGAGCCTGGTGGGCTGCCGTCTATGGGGTCGCACAGAGCCGGACACGACTGAAGCGACTTAGCAGCAGCAGCAGCAGCAGTAAATACCAGGAGTGATATTCAGGAATCAGCCTGGACAAAGATGGCCCCATTTTAGTTTTGCACTGCTAGTTCATTTAACCATGAAACAGGTACTTAGTCTCACAGTTGCCTGCACACCACTTTGTGTTTGCAATATAATTATGTGTGTACATGTCTAAACATGTATAAGTAAGTAAGTAAGTGAAAGTCACTCAGTTGTGTCTGACTCTTTGCGACCCCATGGAATTCTCTAGGCCAGAATACTGGAGTGGGTAGCCTTTCACTTCTCCAGGGGATCTTCCCAACCCAGGGATCGAGTCCAGGTCTCCTGCATTTCAGGCGAATTCTTTACCAGCTGAGCCACGAGGGAAGCCCAAGAATACTGGGGTGGGTAGCCTATCCCTTCTCCAGCGGATCTTCCCGACCCCAGAATCGAACCAGGGTTTCCAGCATTGCAGGTGGATTCTTTACCAACTGAGCTATCAGGGAAGCCCCCCCAAACATGTATACACATGTATATATACCTGGAAACCAGAATAGGCTCTAAACTGGCTTTCACTTAAATGCTAGATTATTTATAGTCTTATTAAATAAGCACATCTTAAAGTACTTCCATGATTACTCCGAACATCAAATTAAAACGTCCCGATTTTTGGAGACTTCTAATGCTCGTATGTGAGCAGAAACCCTGTGTCTGACAGAGAACTCTGATAATAATTGTGCATCGCCCCCTGCTGCTCATTTTACAAAAAGCATCTGTATTTTGTCACGATGATTTTTACATTTAACATGCCTAGTCTATTCTTTGCAATTCATGCCTCTTATACAACTATATCATAAAAATCCCATTATTTGAGTATCACAAACTTCAACCTGCAAATCCAAATTCTGAGGCTTTCTGTGGTAAATGAGGGCTTCCCTGGTGGCTCAGACGGTAAAGAATCCACCTGTAATGTGGGAGACCTCAGTGGGATCCCTAGGTTGGAAAGATTCCCCTGGAGGAGGATTTGGCAGCCCACTCAAGTATTCTTGCCTAGAGAATCCCCATGGACGGAGGAGCCCATGGGGCACCAAAGAGTCAGACACGACTGAGCGACCAAGCACACACTTGGTAAATGAAGTTCTTACCTAGAAAATTAACAAACTTGCCCTCTCTTTCCTTCCCTGTTCCCAGCTAGTCCAAGGCAGAATATGCCTTCAGGCAGATCTTAAAGCTTACAGTAAAATGTACATCTTCCCAAGGAAGCATTTCCAGTTTATATTTTTCAGTGTAGTCCCCTTTTATCCCATAGTTTTGCTTGGTGGCGTCATCTCAGATTGCCCTTAATGATGATCTTCATCAGTTCTATTGGGATTCCTCAGACTCTCTACAAACCTCCATCAAGGAGGAGGGTATGTAGACTCTGGAAGAGCCAAGAGCTGTGATGAAAGTCTCAGTCTCCAGTCTGTTGCTGCCTGGCCTCTAGAGTCCCAGAGTGACTCAGGGAATGCCAGCTAGCTGTAGGTCTCCCTGGACAGGGATCCCCTGAAAGGGCTGGCCTCCAGGCACACCAGATCATACAGTGAGACCCTTACCCCAGGTTTCCAAGGCTGGAGAGCTATACTGGACTCTCTCTCATCTCCTTCTCAGAGTGCCCTGCAGGAACGTATGGCTATGGCTGCCGCCAGATATGTGACTGTCTGAACAACTCTACCTGTGACCACATCACCGGGACCTGTTACTGCAGCCCAGGATGGAAGGGGGCACGATGTGATCAAGGTAAGGATGTTAGTCAAGGATGATTACTCAGGTGAAGACATTGCAGCTCAAAGACGTTGAGTGATTCATCCGAGGTTACCTATATTAATATCTATAGTAGAATATATTAGGATTTCCAAAGCTCATGACTTTTCAACTGTGCCTTCAATTTTTTCAGCTTTATTGAGATATAATTAGCTGTAAAAAAGCAGCACACACATATATAATTATACTTTGTATAAACACACATATATACACATACACACACATATATAATTATACTTTGTATAAACACACATATATACACATACACACACATATGTGTGTGTGTGTGTGTGTGTGTGTGTGTGTGTATTGGGTTGGCCAAAAAGTTCATAACAGTGTGCGGAGAAACCTGAATGAACTTTTTGGCCAGCCTAATACAACACATATGTAAAAAACAAAGAATACCACTTGATAAAATCTGACATATCTATACATCCATGAAACTATCACCACAATAAAAATAAATATATCGTCACCCCCCAAAATTTCCTCATACTGCTCCCTACCACCACTATTCTCTAGGTCTCAGGTGATAAGTGATCTACTTTCTGTCACTAGAGATTAGTTTGCATTTCTTAGAATTTCATATACATGGAACCATACTCTACTCTTTTTCATCTGATTTTATTTACTCAGCATAATTATTTTGAGATTGAACCATGTTGTTGTGTATCTCAATACTTCAGTTCTTTCTGTTGCTGAATAATATTCTATTGTGTGGTTATACCATAATTTGTTTACTCATCCGTTCACCTGTTAATGGACATTTGGACTGCTTTCAGTTTGGGCTACTGCAGATAAAACTATTGTGAACAATAGTGTTTCAAGTCTTTGTGGCATCATAGGGTTTCTTTTCTCTTGGGCAAGTTCATAGGAGTAGAAGGATTGGGTTGTATGGTGGTGGCATGTTTAGCTTTTTAAGAAACTTGTGCCCATGGTTCTTAACTAGGATGTGTGGCACAGTCATCTGAAAATACAGTAAACATGATCAGTCCTACTTGGGCAGTTCTGATTCTTGGGTAGATGGCACCCTTGAGAAAGATGGTTCTGAAGCATGAGAGCTGCTAGTGCATGTGGTCTTAAACTTACGGGTGATAAAGGCTTTAAAAAATTCATATAGAAATTTCAAAAAATTCTTGTAAGTGGAGTTATCTTAAACTGTAAACTATGTGGGTATTTGTGTTTAACTTTCTTTCATAAAATAACTTTGACATGTTCATGATTTGTACTTGGCCATCATAAAAGTCTGACATTATATTCCACAGTCACATCATTGTTACAATGCATTGTGCATTGTGATCACACTACACTGGCCTTGGTGCTCTTCCTTTCAAGGCAGCCTGTCTTATAAGAAGTTCCAGCATTTAGAATCATACGGTCATAGGGACACTTGAGCTGGAAGAACCTTCATGGAGGCCGGTTTCCTCTTTTACAGATGATGAAACTGCAGCCTAGGAGCTTAAGGGAAAGTTCAGAATGTATGAATCAGTTTTTTTAGATGCCAGGTTTCTTGACTCTCAGCTCATATCATTTGTGTCTTCACTTGATGGAACTTGAGGGAGAACTATGTAAAGCAAAATTTTGAATTTTAATAAGTAAAGTTTTAGGTTAGGTGATGTCACCTGGTATTGGGACAGACCTTTCTGTCATAGAAAATTCTGCATAGAATATATTTTCTGATGTAAAAGGCCTATTGAAATTAGGACCAGACAGATCCTGATCTTGGACTAGATTTATAATGGACTTATTCTTAATTGGAAGGAAAATTACTTTCCTCTTAGAAATGCTAAGGAGAGACATAATATTAAGTTAGGGACTTGAGTTAGCCATTCATAAGGTTAATGCTGAATAATAAATAAAAAACAATAAAAATTAGATAAATTGTTATCCCCAACTAATTTCTGGTCTAAGCATTTAATCAGAAATCTGGGAGATGCTCCCAAACCCTACTGTTGAATTTTTGGGTTCTCTTTTTTTTTTTGAGCCTTAGAGAATCCTTCTTCTGGACACAGACAAACCAACAACGTCTGAAAATGAGGAATGTTTGTTTTTCCTTCCTGCTCTGTTTTCAAAAGTTTCCAAATGAAAATTTCATGTACTGAAAATATCCAGGCTTTATTAGCACTGTGGGAGATTTTTGTAAATAGAGATCAAATGTTTGTCCAGCACATTGTCATCCTTACTCACATCTCTTTTCTTCCTTTTCTAGCTGGTGTTATCATTGTGGGGAATCTGAATAGCCTAAGCAGGACCAGTACAGCTCTCCCCGCTGATTCCTACCAGATCGGGGCCATCGCGGGCATCATCATTCTTGTCCTAGTTGTTCTGTTCCTCCTGGCGTTGTTCATTATTTATAGACACAAGCAGAAGGGGAAGGAATCGAGCATGCCAGCAGTTACCTACACCCCCGCCATGAGAGTCATGAATGCAGACTATGCCATTTCAGGTGAGATTGCACTCGATAGAGGCATTTCACTCCATGAAAAGCGAGGCTTCATCCTGGTTCTTTGAAACCAAGTGTTTGGCTGTGCTGCCCGTTGGTACTGTCAATTAGCCTTGAGCAGCTTTTATGTTTGGAGAAGATGCATTGTTAGAGATGTGTTTTATGTGTCAACAATGGTAAAATCATCACTCTTTTCTCCTATGAGAGATTTAAAATTGGGTTCATTATATGGTTGCTTTAAATGTTGGGAATGTCAACCTAGAAGGAGCTTTGTTGGACACCTGATTCCAAGCTGTTGTCATATGTGGGGGACAGGGAGGGGAGAGGAAGAGGTGGCCATAACTTCACCAAGGTCATGGAGCAGATCAGAGAAAGAACCAGGTCTTCTGTTTTTGGCCTTGGGTTCTTCCCAGGTACCTTCCAGCTTGTCCTGGAGCCCATGTACATCATTAGCCACACAGCAACCAAGTTACATAAACAGTTGGGAGGGATTAGCAACAACCAAGGCTGTTCTTTGATAAAACCCCTGAATCTTCCTTTTTGTCACAAGACCTCATAAAAGTAGATTTTTAAGTGATGCATTCAATCTTCAGAAGATTCATATAAGTGAAGAATTTGGAAACTTAAGGTATTTATTAATTTGGGGGCAATCAGTGAAGGGTTTCAGGTTTATAAATAAAGTGATTCTGGGGGAATCCATAAAGTAGCTGATTTACTTAGTGGTGCGTTTCTAGTGCAGAGTATTGTCTGGACTTCCCTGGTGGTCCAGTGGCTAAGACTCCGTGCTCCCAATGCAGGGGGCCTGACTTCAATCCCTGATCAGGGAATAGAGCCTACATGCTGCAGCTAAAACCAGGCACAGTTAGATAGATGGATGGATGGATGGATGGATGGATAGGTAGGTAGATAGATTGATAAGTAGATAGAGAAATAGAAAGAAAGAATATTGTGTCAAGAGCTCAAGTGTTTAAACACAGAGGAAATTTACAGTGGAAGAAGCTTCAAAGCAATGCCTTCTCAGCTTGTACAAGCCCCAAAGCAGAGAGCAGTTGTTGGTGGATGCTTTCAGACTTTTCCAGGAGGTGGGTAGAAAGGCAAGCGCCTGCCGCTTCCACAGGCTTCGCTGAGCATGCCGGGCAGGAGGGGATTCAGCCCGCTTGTGATATGGAATCAGTCCAAACATTTGTTCTTGTTGCTTTGCTTCCCTCTTTCCCACACACGTTTAAGGAGCCTGCCATCTTAACCGTTTCCTTCTTTGTTGTCAGAAACCCTTCCTCACGGCAGTGGTGGACATGCTAACAGCCATTACTTCACCAATCCCAGTTACCACACGCTCACCCAGTGTGCAGCATCCCCTCACGTCAACAACAGGGACAGGATCGCCAAGGTAAGAGGAGATGGTCCAAGTCACTGAGGGCGGGCGGGGAAAGAGCAAGGAACAGGCGCGCCTGAGGGCTCCTGTTAGCCAGCTGCCATTCCACATACGTACATCAATTATCTCATTTATTCCTCTGAACAATCCCGTGGGTGTGTGTTAGGATCTCAAGTTTACTGACAAAAAAGCCCTAAGTAATGGGGAACTTAAGTCACTTCCAAACATAGCTTGTGAGTGAGGCTGCAGTGAGGTGAGTCAGTCTCTCTGTCTCTGCAACTTGTACTGTTTCCATAGCGCTTCTTTTGGAAAATGTTTCTAATATTGCATGTGGTTTTAAAATAATGTCTCATAGCAGACCTATAGCAGACTCCGGCCTGGGTAAAACTGGCAGGTTTGTCTTTTGTGATCACCTTCTAGTGCCCTTTCCTGGCCACCTGTACTTGGGTAATGACAACAATAATAATATGCATTTATTTATTTTGATTGAACCATATGAAATTGCAGTTTTGTGGGTAAAAAGTTACCAAACCAAACAACTTAATACTATGTGCCAGCCATTTCTAATCATTTTACAAATATAAATTTGTTTAATCTTTATACCAATCCTATGACTTGAGTGATTATCCCATTTTACACAGGCCCAGAGAGGTTGGAGGCCCAGGGCTGTCTAGAAGCTGGAGCAGCTCCTCTGGACCCATCCAGCTCATCACCAGGCCTCTTCCAGAGTGCTCTGAAATCCCAAACATTTCTCCCTTCCAACGGTGCTCGAGTTATATTTTCAATCTCCATTGCCTAATTCCAGCTCTCTATTACAAGAAAACCAAGCTAATTAAATTATTCAGTTGCAATTAAATTAATGCAGCTAGATTTTAATTTAGTACGTTATAGTTAAACAGCACTTCATATTCTCCAGAGACTTTGGTATTTATCATACCATATGTTCTCATTCCCATTCAGGGAGGGAGCAAAGTTGATCATCTTATCTTCGTGCTTATAGCTAAGAAAACTGCTAAAAATGACTCATACATGATTATACAGTGTTTGATGGGAAGGCTCAGAAATTTTTTTTTTCAGTTCAAAGTTCCATGTATGTAAATCCAAGTGAGGCCTAATTGGCACAGAGCAACAACTTAAAATGAAGAAGTAAGGTGATGGAGGGAATGGTTGGGGCTGAGAGGCACTTACTCCTGCTGCCCCTAAGTCCCACCAGGTCAGAAGCAGTCACCTCTGTCCCTTGGTGCATCCTCATCCTCAGGGACCAGTCCTTGATACGCTCTATGGACTTGCTTTCCCTAGATGGGTAACACTGTGCTGCGCCATATTGTATTTTCTTTTCTAAATCTTTTTGTTGTTTATATTTCTAACAGTCAAAAAATAATCAACTGTTTGTGAATCTGAAAAATGTGAATCCTGGGAAGAGAGGCCCTGCGGTAGATTACACAGGCACACTGCCCGCGGACTGGAAACATGGCGGCTACCTCAACGAGCTTGGCAAGTTCTCCATCCCCCAACCTCCCCCAGAATCTTTATCTTTCAGTCACTTCAAACACTCAGGGATTCATGACAGTGCCAAAGCAACTACTGAAAATAGGCACAGAGAAAGAAAGACATAGCATTACACCTAATCCCTGTGTGGGGCTTTTACTGTCCTCAGTGCTTTATTTATTCAGCATTTACTAAGTTCTTACTGTGAACCAGGAATCAATAAAGAGACAAGGATCTCTGCCTGCTAATAGCTTACACTCCACCTTCCCATGTATCAACTCAATTCTCACAAGTACTGCTGTAGGTACCATTATTATCATCATCATCTCCCTACTACAGTTGTGACACTGAGTCATAACGAGGTTAAGTAAGTTGTGTAAGCCCTCAAAGCCTATTATATGGTGGAGCTGGGATTTGAACCCCATCAGCTTGGTTCCAGTGTGTGTGCTTCTCTTTGCTCTCTGCTACACAGGTTCGATCCCTGGGGTGGGAAGATCCCCTGGAGGAGAGCATGGCAACCCACTCCAGTATTCTTGCTGGAAAATCCCATGGACAGAGGAGCCTGCTGGGCTACAGTCCATAGGGTCGCAAAGAGTCAGACATGACTGAAGGGACTTAGCACACATACACAAGCTGAGGTACCCTTACTTGAGGCCCTTTCCTCTCTTAGGTGAGAAAATGAAGATACAAGTGGGAATATAGTGAGCCAGAGGTTATCAAACATCTGGGAATCAGAACGCTTTCATATAGCACCCATGGCTGATTCATGCTGATGTATGGCAAAACCCACCACAATGTTGTAAAGTAATTAGCCTCCAATTAAAATAAATAAGTTAATTTAAAAAAAAAGTAATCAAGGATCCCCAAGAGGCCCTAACTAACATGGGTTGTATTTATTGATATTTGCCATAGTAGAAATAAAATCTGAGGGCTATTTATTAATTTATTGATTATAACAGCAGTCTCATTTCCTGATAATATAAAATGCATTTTTGTGAAAAATGACTACATTTTTCAAAATGAAACAACAAAAAAAATTACTGAGAAGAATGGCTACTGTTTAACATTTTTATAACATCTGGCTCAATAGAAGTCAGCCGAATTTTCATATCTGCTCTGCGTCCAATCAAAAGTGATCTCACACTTGGTGTGGCTCCTGGAAAATTCCACCGTCCACCTGAGAGGGGATGAGAGTGGAAAGGAAAAACAGTGTTGTACTAGGACAAGAATTGTTTTAACCTCAGGGTCCTCCTGCAGAGGGCCTGGGGTGACTCCCCACTGAGTGTGTGGTATGTTCTTATTCTCAGGGAGGAGCTCCACATAGTAACTAACATGGGTGCAGTGTCTTATGGGCACTTTCCTATGTATTGAAAGCAAACCCTTTCATATGTATTTATTTAATGATAAGGTTGGAAGGAAGTCCCATTAATTTAGAATTTTGGATAAGAAACAAATAATTTTTGGATAAGTATATCCCAAGTATCGCACAAGGCACACTTATTCAAAAAATTATTTGTTGTTTCTCTAAAATTCAAATTTAACTGAACTTGCTATGTTTTTGTTTGCTAAATCTGGCACACACACACCCCCCCCCACTGTGGGGGCCCTTTCACAAATCTTGTTTTATAAAGGAAGAAACAGGTTAACTCTTGTCTAAGATTTCATGAAAGGAAGATGGTAAAACTGGGTCTCATAGTTGGTCTTCTGCCCACTCCCACTCTGATCCTTCCACGAACACCTTAGATGTCAGTTCATCTAAGCCACTTGCAGGAACCATGTGTGGGCTCTGGAATCCCCTATTACTGTGGAAATAGAAAATAATTTCAAATTCTTAGCTTTTATCTGAATTCTTCACTAACATTATCAATAGGATGTGTACTTCTACACACTTACAGTAAAATTATTTATATACCAGATTTACATTATACTGATTGGTGAAATCATTTAAGTTTAGGGAGGTTAATAATCTAGCTCAAAGAAGTACATGAATTGATAGTAGTAAAATACCACCCAGAACTAATGATGGAAAAGTTCTCTCATTCCATCTCCACTTAATGAAGTTTGTCCTGATTCCAGAATACACAGTCACTGTAATGGTCACATATAAATTTCTCTGCTTTCTGTCTCAGTGAGACCCAAGGGACTGATTATTAGGAACATAAAATCTTCACTGGAAATTCTGGATCTCCTTGGTTTGTTCCCATCCAAAAGTAATTCTGCATTTAATATCCCTGTGAAGTTGTGGCGTAGAAAAAGTCTTCTCTTACAAAGAACAGACTATGGCTCATTATGGATAATGAAGTGTGTAGTGTTTTAAATGATGGAAAAGTTGTGATGCTGTCTGAAAGAGCCCAGAATTTGACGCAAAGGCCCTGAAATCAATTCCTGGTTCTGTGGTATGACACTTGGAGTCACCCTCTCAAGACTGATTTGTTCATTTGTAAAATAGAGATCCAGTCCCATCACTTCACGGCAAATGGAAGGGGAGAAAATGGAAACAGTGACAGATTTTATTTTCTTGGGCTCCCAAATCACTGCAAATCATCTCTGTAGTCATGAACTTAAAAGACCCTCGCTCCTTAGAAGAAAAGCTATGGCAAACCTAGACAGAGTATTAAAAAGCAGAGACATTCCTTTACTGATCAATGTCTGTATAGTTAAAGCTACGGTTTTTCCAGCAGTCATGTACAGATGTGAGAGTTGGACCATAAAGAAGGCTGAGTGCTGAAGAACTGATGCTTTTGAATTATGGTGCTGGAGAAGACTGTATCCTTGGGCTACAAGAAGATCCAAGCAGTCAATCCTAAAGAAAATCAACCCTGAATATTCATTGGAAGGACTGATGCTGAAGCTAAAGCTCTGATACTTTGGCCACCTGATGCCAAGAGCTGACTCATTGGAAAAGACCCTGATATTGGGAAAGACTGAAGGCAGAAGGAGAAGGGGGCAGCAAAGGATAAGATGATTGGATAGCTTCACCAACTCAATGGACATGAATTTAAGCAAACTCCAAGAGATGGTGGAGGACAGAGTAGGCTGGCGTGCTGCAGTCCATGGAGTTGCAAAGAGTCAGACACAACTGAACCACAAAAACACAAAAAAATAGAGATAAGGATCATGTTCTGGCTTATTGTATGAAGTAGATTAATTTGAGCATTTGAAAACACCCATTCAGAGACTGAGACAGATGGGAGTTTGTGAGAAAGCCCACTTGCTCCCTTGTTAAAACTGCACCCTGATCAACCAGGGCAGAGGAGAGGGAATCTCCCAAGCATGGCTAATCTCATAGCCCCACTCTTATTCCCTAATTTGTTATCCACCCCATGTTGCTTTCATCCCTTGGGGAAGGCTAGACCTTCCACAGCTAAGATCAAGATGGACATTTTGAAAAAGACTTTGCCACAGCTTGGAGGTGGCCAAGAGAATTAGGCAAAGGGTAATGCAGACATCCTTGATTAGGTTGCTCTCAGGCCACAGCCACTACTTGTCTTCCTGGGGGCACTTTAATAATAAGTCCAGGAATCCCTAAGAGCACCCTCACTTCTGATACCAACTACCAATTTGAAGGTCTTCAAGACTGCCCACGGGATCAATAATTTACTATAAAGACAGAACTCACTAAAAGCTGTTACACTCATGGTTACAGTTTATCACAGCAAAAAGATACAGATTAAAATCCCAAGGAGCAGAGTCCAGAAAAGTTCACAGTGTGAGACTTCCAGTTGTCCTTTTCCAGTGGGATCATGGACAGTGCTAACTTTTCCTAGCAACAATGTATGACAGTGCACAGAAGTGTCGCCAACCAGGGAAGCTCATTTCAGTGTCACTGTCTAGGGATTTTATGGGGGCTTGGTCACAGAGACATGGTTGACTGTCTGTCTGGTTGACTTTGGTCTTCAGTCCATCTGGAGGGTGAGCTGATACCAAGTGGCTCAACCCCCGCATATAAATCACTTTGTTAGACTGTCCAGGCCCCCAAGTAAAAGAAACACTCATATTGGGCAGGACATTCCCAGGACTTAGAGATCACCTCTCAGGAACCATGGGCAAAGGCCAGATCTCTTTATGTTAAGGCGAATTCTTCACTCCGCATCCTTTTATCCTGTCTTCCTGAACAAGTTGGTGCTTTTCTCACAATCTGGGAGCTTGCCTGGCTAGACTTCACATTCCAGACTCAAGAGAGTGCGCCTCAGAAAGTAAGCATCCCTGTCTCCTGTCCCCTGTCAATTGATAGTAGACACACATTCTCTCTTTCAGGGATCCTCCCTCTTTTTCCACAGATGGGTATCCCCAGGGAATATCACCCTCTGAACTTGAGTTTAATATCACTCTAAGAAAATTATGCACAGACATGCCATGCAGGGAAATAATTTCCTTACCCTTCTCATAATTATTTGAATATTCATCATAAGTTCCCACTTTACTTTCTGTTTTTAACCTAAATCCATGACATTCTATTAAAGAATAACTGTAGATACCCTGGAATGCTTATACATAGACTGCCGCTGAGGGTGTTGTGACGCACAACACGTTACAGTAATTGATTGGTGCAGCCACTATGGAAAGCAGTATGGAAGTTCCTTAAAAAACTAAAAATAGAGCTATCATATGGTCTAACAGGGCTTCCCCAGTGGCTCAGTGGTAAAGAATCTGCCTGCCAATACAGGAGATGTGGGTTAAATCCCTTGGTTGGGAAGAATGCCCTGGAGAAGGGCATGGCAGCCCACTCCAGTATTCTTACCTGTGAAATCCCATGGACAGAGGAGTCTGATGGGATATAGTCCATGGGGTCACAAAGAGTCAGACACAACTAAAGTAACTGTGCACGTATGCATGCACACATGATCTAACAATCCAACTCTTGGACATATATCCAGATAAAACTATAATTCAAAAAGATACATGTGCCCCACATTCATTGTAGCATTATTCAAATAGCCAGGACATGGAAGAGACTTAAATGTCCATCAACAAATGAATGGATAAAGATGTGGTATGCATGTGTATATTGGAGAAGGCAATGGCACCCCACTCCAGTACTCTTGCCTGGAAAATCCTATGGACGGAGGAGCCTGATAGGCTGCAGTCCATGGGGTCGCTAAGAGTCGGACACGACTGAGCAACTTCACTTTCACTTTTCGCTTTCGTGCATTGGAGAAGGAAATGGCAACCCACTCCAGTGTTCTTGCCTGGAGAATCCCAGGGACGGGGGAGCCTGGGGGGCTGCTGTCTATGGGGTCGCACAGAGTCGGACACGACTGAAGCGACTTAGCAGCTTAGCAGCATGCATGTGTATATACTACATATGGAATACCATTCAGCCATCAAAAGAATGAAATAATACGTTTTCAGCAACATGGGTGGACCTAGAAATTATCATACTATGTGAAGAAAATCAATCAGATAAAGACAAATACCATATGATGTCACTTATATGTGGAATCTTTAAAAATGATACACATGAACTTATTTACAAAACAGAAATATACCCACAGACATAGAAAACAAATTTATGGTTACCAAAAGGGGAAGAGGGTGGGGCAAGGAATAAATTAGGAGTCTGGGATTAGCAGATATAAACTACTATATGTAGACTACAAAGCCCTACTGTATAGGGAAAGTGCAGGTGTTAATCATACAGTCGTGTCTGATTCTTTGTGAACCCAAGGACTGTAGCCCACCAGGCTCCTCTGTCCATGGAATTCTCCAGGCAAGAATACTGGAGTAGATAGATATACGTTCCCTTCTCCAGGGGATCTTCCCAACCCAGGGATCAAACCTGGGTGTTCTGCATTGCAGGCAGATTCTTGAGGAAACTATTCAATATCTTATAATAGCCTATAATGAAAAAGAATATATGTATAACTGAATCACTGCTCTACCACAAAAACTGACACATCGTAAATCAGGTATATGTCAGCAAAATCAATTTTTTAAAAAATTACTGACATCTATATTGACACCTCAGCATTTACAACGCCTTTCCATATGGTGTGTTTCACTTTATATTCACAACAACCCTGTGAGGCTTAGAAGGTGAGTTGTGTTTTCCCTGTCTTAGAGATATGAGAATTGAGGCTCAGCAAATTGAACATCTTGCATAAAGTCATGCAGCTAACAAGTGATGAAGTCCCAGTCCGTTGTCTTGGGTCTACCTGGCTGTGTCCTTTCCACTGAGCAACCTTGAATCAAGTCAACCTTCTGGATTCATTGGTTCCTCAGTGTCTACCCCATGTTGACCAGCCTTTCCCAAGCCACTGAAACAGGCAGGAGAATGCTCAGGATGATACATAAAATTTTGTTAACTCTGAAGTTCTGACACATCTGGCCCAAGTGATCTGGTGTCAAGGTTTAGAAAACAGCAGCCTTGGTTATTTCTTGCAGTGGGGAGACTGTGGGTGCCGGAACCATCATGCTCCAGTGACTTGAGAATATTAGATGGGTTTTCTCTTCCTTTCAGTTCTCACTGGATGCTTTTTTTCTTCCTTTGTCACAGGCGCTTTTGGACTCGACAGAAGTTATATGGGAAAATCCTTGAAAGGTATTGCCTGAATTTGCAGAAGAAATACATTTGTCAGAATCACAATTTAAAATATTTTTTAATCTCAGAGACAGAAATAACTTGTTAAACCAGCAAAATTGGCACAGTAGAGAAAAGGTAGCATTGTTACTGTGGTACGTGTGTGCTAAGTTGTTTCAGTTGTGTACGACTCTTTGTGACCCCATGGACAACAGCCTGCCAGGCTCCTCTGTCCATGATATTCTCCAGGCAAGAGTATTGGAGTAGGTTACCATTCCCTTCTCCAGGGGATCTTCCTGACCCAGGGATCGAACCTGCATCTCTTATGTCTTCTGCATTAGCAGGTGAATTCTTTACCACTACTGCCACCTGGGAAGGCAGTTAGTGTGCTAAATTACTCCAACAAACACACAGCCAGGTTTGACTGCCAGCAAGAGTGTGAACATAGGTGGATCCTGTTAGAGCAGAAGTTTTAGAGAACCAAGATCTTAGTTTGCTGGGAAAGCACTCATAATTCCCCTCAAAGAATATGGCTTATGAAGAGGGAAATATGAAGAAGGAAATAGCAGGGAAAAAAGGAAGAAGTCAGCCTGGTTACATGTTCACTGAAGCCAGCTTTCTGAGAAGAATTTGAATAATAACTTCATATGCCCAGACCTGAGGTTTTACGAGGAAGCCTTACAGCACAGGTGCCCTCCTCACCATCAAAATAGAACCTCCTTGTGCTCCTGGAGCCAGCAACATACAGGGTCTTGATCAAAGCCTTTGAGGATTCAGAGACTATTAGTAAAATAGAGTGGAATTAATTTTATTTGAGTGTGATAATAAAAGGGGCTTTCCTGGTGACTCAGCTGGTAAAGAATCCACCTGCAATGTGGGCGACCTGGGTTCGATCCTTGGGTTGGGAAGATCCCCTGGAGAAGGGAATGGTTACCCACTCCAGTATTCTGGCCTGGAGAATTCCATGGACTGTATAGTCCATGGGGTCTCAAAGTATTGGAAAATGAAATCAAAGCCATGATGTTTACACTGATCCTCACCTTGGAGAGGAGCCAAGATTACTTTGTGGGTGGGTAATTTTACAGCAGATTTTCTCCAAAACAAGTGGAAAATGGATAGTATTCTTTTCATTGTTAGAAATGATAGAAAACTAGATGCAAAGAAAAAGAAGTAATCTGCCCAAGTCAATTAATCGCCAAGAAAATAAATGATGTTGCCTATGAAATAGCATTTGCTTTTCACCTCTCTATCTCTCTTCACAGACCTGGGAAAGCATTCTGAATATAATTCAAGTAACTGCTCCCTAAGCAGTTCTGAAAACCCATATGCCACTATAAAAGACCCACCTGTCCTTATTCCCAAACACTCAGAGTGTGGTTATGTGGAGATGAAGTCACCAGCGCGGAGAGATTCCCCATATGCAGAGATCAATAACTCAGCCTCAGCCAACAAGAATGTCTATGAAGTTGGTAAGTTTTCTTAACCAAAGAAAGAATCTAGTGAATGGGAATATTCTTTTGAAACAATTTTAAAGTTCTTGAGAATACAGTAGTTGCAGTTCATATACATTTTATTGGAATAATGGTCTGTATTTTAAATTCAGCCTGTGTTTATGGTGATCATATTAGTTGGTGTCAAATGAACTTTCCAGGAAAAATACTATTTCGAAAAGTCAAAGTAGGTTTTTTTCTTACCTCCCTGGTTATCCATCTTTTGTTTTGTAACCATAGTGAATATTTTAGCACGCATGTGGAACAGCATATGTATCATATTAGCTAATATGTTGAGTTAGCCAAAACAAATGGTTCAAGTGGATTAAACAGATGGTTCCATTTCCTGGTTGCATCCATTATACCAATATAATGCTTTTAGCAGAATTTTAACATTTTACTTTTATATTTGTCTAATAGATCAGTAATATTCCCAGCTGTGAATCTGATACAAATTAATAAGAATTCAATTAATATTAGAGTTATTTTGATTGCCCCTTGCACATCCATTTGAGGAAAGCTAAAACATACCAGAGCTATCCTGGGCTAGATAGTAGAGCTTTATATTTTCATTTTTCTTTCTCCATTTCTTTCCCAGTATTTATGATTTGAACCTAAAAAAATTCTCTATTCTAGTTGATCCTTGAACAACATGGGTTGGAACTGCATGAATCCACTTACACGCGGATTTTTTTCACTAGTAAATGCTACACTTCTACGCACCCTTCTGTTGGTTCAGTCCAAGGATGTGAGATGGTAAATAGTGGGGCCAGTTTTAAAATTAACTGGATTTTCACTTGTGGTGGGTTGGGGTTATGTGTGGAGCACTCCTAACCCTGAGTTGTTCAAGGGTCAACTGTACTTGTAAATGAAGTGACATTTAACGCTAGTCACTAGTCATTCATTTCATGCCATAGAAATGTCACAGAAAGATATGTAGCTCTTTTTAAAGTATGAAGACAGCTTTTTGAAATGGAAACCAGGATGAACTAAATTTATTTCTGTAAGGGAGCAGCAGTTCCCTTTTGAATTGTCCCCTAAGCCCACCACTGTGAGATAGGAATGCAACTGAAAGCCTGAATCCTGGCTCCTAAAGCTGTGAACTTGTTACTCGTTTCCATGAATCAAGTGATCGCCAAAGGACCTTGTTGTTGTTACCTGTACAGGAAGGGGCTTGGACTAGATTATCTCCCAGGTTTTGCAGACAGTGATTCATGTCCAGGGTTTCTTTATATTCCTTTGATGCCTTCATCCCAACCACACAGTCACCCTTTGTTCTGAACATCCTTTGTAAGTGTCAGTGGGTTACCAACCACAGAGTAGTCACCTCTGTGGGATTATACAAGGATTGTTTGTTTTTTTAAATACTTTCTTATATTTTTATGAACGTTCCTCTGGTGTGTTTGATACTTGCATGAAATGCCATATTGTATATTTTTAAAATTTCCATTATCAATTATCTGGTTGTCACAGAACCTACAGTGAGTGTTGTCCAAGGAATATTCAGCAATAATGGGCATCGCACCCAGGATCCATATGACCTCCCAAAGAACAGTCACATCCCTTGCCATTATGACCTGTTGCCAGTTCGAGACAGTTCATCCTCCCCCAAGCAAAAGGATGGTGGCAGCAGCACCAGCAGCACCAGCAGTGAATGACACCAAAGACCACTGGGTAGCTACTGGACCCCTTTCTAGAACTGCAGTCAGTTCTTCTCCATCCTCAAGTTTGCCACCCTATGTGAATGTTAATCTACTTCATAGGCAATTGTTGGACATGAACCAGAAAGCTCAAAGCTGAGGCTAACTGACCATAGGTCCTTCTTATACAGGTGGCTCAGAAGGAGATATCAATGTGATTTCCCATTTTTGTTAGTATTAGAACTGCATCCATGAAGCATGACTTACTGTAAAGTCTTGGCTAAAAGCATGACCGTGCAGGACTCTTTCAGAGACATGGGTTGCAGTGGATGTTGGTATTGTTGCTTGAAAAATTAAAATTTAAATATTTTCTTTCTCATTTGCATCATAGAGTTGTACCTAGGATTGTGCAGTTTACCGTGAAATTTACTGCATTAAAGTGTCACATGCTCAGCACATAGAAGAAAAGGGCCATCTCATTGAGTCCTTATTGTTTAACTTTTTTCAGCAGGACTCATTATTGTAAGGATAATAGGAACCCAGCAGGAAACATTCTGTCAAGTGACATTACTGGACAGACTCCGAATAAACTCTAGAGGTGCAGAGCAAATTTACATATGAAAACTTTTGACTTTTTTTTGTAGGATGAGGAAATGTACATTTAGAATTACTTTAGAAGTAATAGAATTACTGAAACAATGAATACACAAATGTGCCAAACAGAGATGCTTCTCTGTTTCTCGGCCCATTTTAGATCCATGACGTTATTCTGATCACTGTCCCAATCATACACATTCACCACTTGATATCCATAACATATCAATAATTATTTCATACATACAGAAATGAAATAATTTTATTTTTGACAGATTGGATTGAATGAGTGTCTAATGATTGGAAAAGGTTGTAAATGTTAGGTGTAAGATGCTTAAGTTTTGTAAGCCATTAGTAATACATGCTGTAATATAGAATTAGCAGAAAGTTTTGATTAATTTTTCCCTAGAAGTGACCGAAATATTTTTGTGCATATTTGAGAAAAGGGCACTTTCCTTTTATTAATTGTTGATTTAGAGAAACTATGCTTAAGCTGGTCTTTTGCATTGCTAATATGACATGTACCCCATTTTTCATTAATTTGTATTTCCATTTTTAAGTTGTATATTCTATGTTTTGTAGTGTTTGGATTGTTAATGAAAAAAATATTATATGTTTATTGTTTCTTGTGTTATGGCCACTTTTCTTTTTGCTTCAGAAAAATGCATTGTTCTTGTTTCTTTTGTAGGGAAGAGAAGAAGATATATAAATCGAATCCATTAAAATTGGGCATTACTAAAATAGTATAGTAACAAGTAAATGGTTTATAATGGACATGGAGAAGCGTTTAAGTATTCCAAAATGGAGTTCCTCTTGATCTGTGGGTCCTGAGTTTTGGTTAAACCAAAGGGAAGAGGAACGGGGAGTCATTGTCACTGAGCGAGTACCACAGACTGATCTTACTAAAGATCTTCATTAGGGTGATCATATAATCAATTATCCAAACTAGGACACTTTTGAAAGTAAATGAAGGCATTATGAATAATTATCCTGCAGTGGGCTTAAATGTGCACTGTAACAGGCAAACCAGAAGAGATACTCATCTTGTGCATTCTTAATGTAGTTAACATTTTTCACTCTAAGGGAGTTACCTCAGGAGAATGCCGATTCCATGCAAGGAAACCAGTTTCTCTTTGACCTACCTGAGCAACCTGAAGGGCTGAAAGCTGAATGAGGAAGCAATTTTGTAAGAGAAAACAGTGGCCATCCATCTTTTAAAGACATGAAAACCTACGCGGTGTCCTGTATCAGTGAGTCAATTCACAAATATGTATTGTACTCCCATTCTGCCGGTAGTATACAGAAGGCATTGTCCTTGCCAGTTACCGAGTTGGGATATCCTGTGCTTTCATGTCACACACCTGCACCTCTGATGTGGGTTTGATCAGGTGGATGAGAGAACAAATATACTTCTTTGAAGGCTGTTTCTTTCAGGGAACTCCAAAGTTAATTCAAGGAAATGGGAATTACCCGGAACACACCTTAGAAACAATTCATTTCAACAGTGACCTGCTGGTTGGCCCTTGATTCTAGGGAATAGAGATCTAATTGAGACAATTGGGTCTATAACCACATAAGAGTCCTTTTTGGTAAGAAAAAAGAAGACAGCTTTCCACTTCTAAGATTCATCTCTTCAGAGCTCCATGGTAAGTTGAGAATTCCCCATTACTCCCTGGAGATAAGTTTAAAAAAATAAAAGGCACCTTTTTTTTTTTCTCATTCCCCTATTTTTAAAAAATTAAAGCTTCATGGTCCAAGGCAACAGCAATGTGAATAGAAAACCTAGGAAACAGAGACGGGTCCAGAGGGGCACTGGTATCCCTCCCTGTGCGATCTTTCTGACAGATCACCTCCTCAGGATGGCTGATGTCCTAAAACGACATTTGGACCGGAGGCAATTCTTACACGTAGCATTGTGGATGTTGTAAAACTACATGCTGTATTTGAAGAGATCTAGTTGAAAGGTAAAAAAATTTCTAGATACTTTGATAAAGACTTGGGTAAAGATACCTTTGGGTAAAAACACTTTTGTCAGAATGAGAATTGGAGACAAAAGAATCTGACAATTTTTCCCCTGAAATTACAGTATTTTGGGCTTTTTCAGATATATCAAATTTGATTTAATGGTAATGTTATGCTTTGTACACAGTGAATCTGTTTCCATGACCTTTGAAAGTGAAGTCACTCAGTCATGTTTGACTCTTTGCAACCCCATGGACTGTAGCCTGTTAGGCTCCTTTGTCCATGGGATTTTCCAGGCAAGAATACTAGAGTGGATTGCCATTTGCTTCTCCAGGGGATCTTCCCAACCCAAGGATCTAACCTGGATCTCCTGCACTGCAGGCAGACTCTTTACCATCTGAGCCACCAGGGAACCCATGTTAATTTGGAACCTTAAAAATAATCTCTTCTCTATATCCTATAGTGGTCAAAGCAGTGAATGAGCTTGGTGACATGTAGCAAAAGCCATTCATGTAGGGATGTCAGCCAAACTATTATACTTTCTCTAGAGGTTGATGTATCAGAAAATTTATAACCTATTTGTATTTCTATATAAATACATCAAAACTGGCCCAAATGATAGTTTGTATGCTTGCTTTAATACAGAGAAAATTATTTGTAGTTAATTATATGATAAAGAATATTTCATAATTATTTACAATGTTTGATATAAATTTCTCTCCTATGCTATAGCAGTAAGTTAACAGGGAGCTTAATGTGTTTTCATTATCCCTGTGGAAAATTATTCACCAAATTCAGGAAAACCAATGTGGAATTTTATAATAGGACAGTTATCAATCCCAAACAAATCCATTAGCACAATGACTAGGTGTTGTGAGAAATGCAGACAACTTTATGAAAATGTAACCATTTTGACCTCAAAGAGTCACAATAATAGTTATCAATTATTGGGATTTTAAACTATAAATATTACAAGAGTTGCAAAGAGTATTACAATACCATTTAGGGTTCATGTCAATGTTAGTTCACTTATCACTTAAAATGAGATGAAATCATTAAAAAAATTGAGTTTTAAGGTTATGTCTTTTAAATAATAGATCTTCTATCTTTAAGTAACATGTCTTAATTATTCATATTAAGTATTTAAGAGGTGTGTTGGTCCTAAAGGCTTTATGTCATGGACGTGTATCTAGATGTGTAAGTGTGAATCACGTGGTTTAGATGGGTGTTTGTCTAGTAACTAAAGATGTACGACCAGTTGCTGTTTTAGGGTACCCTTAATACTGATGCCTAACACTAGTCTGTCTATTCTAGTTCAGTATTTAGTCTAGGCTTCCTTTTGATATGAACAAATTGCAATATATATTTTTAAAAGGAAAATAATTAAAACATATTAGGATGTATGTGATTGAAGCAAACAAAAAATGCTTTCAGTGTTAAAATATCTCTTTTCCCAAAGATGATTAAACTTTCATCAGTATTAGCCAACATTCTTATTTATATGACCAAATGAGTTTGTAGATTAATGCAATAAACTTTCTAATAAAAACTTTAAAGTAGTGTTTATTTCTGTTTGATTGTATTGTTAATTAAAGAGGAGAAAAAACTTATGATGCTACTGGGAAAAAAGTTTAATATTTTTTCATATGTGATCCCTTAGCACTATATGTATTTTTTTTAAAAAAAAACAACTATATTTTATTATATTTAATTGCTTATATACCTGCTTTTTCTCCAGATCACTTGTTCTTTAAAGACAGAGGCAACGTTTTTGTTCATATTTGAATCCCTGGAACCCAGGTTAGTGCCTGAGATTCAGGTCTCTGTAAAAAACTTCAGGTTATCTTATGTGGATTTGCTTTTTAAATCTCAGTAACCTGTTATGCTTCATTTTATAATTTAAAATTCTTTGGAGGTCTCACTTTATAGCTGGAGAAGGAAATGACAACCCACTCCAGTATTCTTGCCTGGAGAATCCTGTGGACAGAGGAGCCTGGTAGGCTGCTGTCCAGGGGGTCGCATAGAGTCGGACATGACTGAAGCGACTTAGCATGCATGCATGCATGCATGAGTGCCAAGAGCAGTTGGGGCTGCAGAGATATAGAAGACGTGCGCTCAAGTAGTTCATTATTTCATGAAAGGAATTAAGCATCTACTTTAGCTGCATGACTTTGGAAAGTTACTTAACTTCTCAGGACCTTGGTTTCTATATTATAATATGTTGGAAATAATAGTACCTATTACAAAGGGTTTTGTGAGAATTTAATAACTTTAATTATACCTACAAAACACTTACTTTAGTGCCTCATACATAGTAGATGGTTGGAAAATGTTAGCTATCATAACTATTATGAAAAGTTATCTAAGGATCGGAGCCAGTTTGCAATAACCAGGTAAATGATGAAGCTAGTAAATCAAAAATAAGCATTTAATGAATATTATAAAAAGTACATGATTGTGTGAACGTATCCTGATCTATTTTTTTACTACAAAAATATTCCATGCATATTTAGTTTCTAGAGATATAATTTAGAAAAGCCATAATAATATAATTTTACCTTCCAGTGATATGTTATCTTCCTAGGATTTGAGAATGATTTTTAGACTTTTGGTTGTGGGTTTGTGGGTAGATAGTGACCTAACATCGCATTCCCATCCTGGAGAATGCAGCGTCCAAAAAGTCAAAGGCTGACCTTGGCGACCTGATGAGGTTCCACACACAGTGAGACATCAAGTCCTTGAAAGAAGGTGCAGGTGGAAGGACAACTGGGAGTTGATGGGGCTGCACTGTGGGGAAGGGAGTGTGGGGAGAGCCTGCTGAACTGTATGAGTACACGCATGCTAAGTCGTTTCAATTGTGTCTGACTCTTTGTGATCCCATGGACTGTAGCCTGCCAGGCTGTTCTGTCCATGGAGCTCTGCAGGCAAGGATACTGGAATGGGTTGCCATTCCCTTCTCCAGGGGATCTTCCCAACCCAGGGATCAAACCTGAATCTCCTGCATTGACAGGCAGATTCTTTACTGCTGAACTACCAGGGAAGCAAAGCATATAATTATAGGACCAGAGTGAGTTTCCTAGAACTGAAGATAAGGATTTCTCAATTTGAAAATTTAATCAGTTTGCTCAGTCATGTCCGACTCTTTGCAACTCCATGGACTGCAGCATGCCAGGCTTCCCTGTCCATCACCAACTCCCTGAGCTTGCTCAAACTCATGTCCATGGAGTCAGTGATGCCATCCAACCATCTCATCCTCTGTCGTCCCCTTCTTTTCCTGCCTTCAGTCTTTCCCAGCATCAGGGTCTTTTTCCAGTGAGTCAGTTCTTTGCATCAGGTAGCCAAAGCATTGGAGTTTCAGCTTTAGCATCAGTCCTTCCAATGAATATTCAGGACTGATTTCCTTTAGGATGGACTGGTTGGATCTCCTTGCAATCCAAGGGACTCTCAATAGTCTTCTCCAACACCACAGTTCAAAACCATCAATTCTTCAGTGATCAGCTTTCTTTATAGTCCAACTCTCACATCCATACTTGACTACTAGAAAAACCATAGCTTTGACTAGATGGACCTTTGTCGGCAAAGTAATGTCTCTGCTGTTTAATATGCTGTCTAGGTGGTCATAACTTTTCTTCCAAGGAGCAAGCATCTATTAATTTCATGGCTGCAGTCACCATCTGCAATGATTTTGGAGCCCCCAAAAACAAAGTCTGTCACTATTTCCATTGTTTCCCCATCAATTTGCCATGAAGTGATGGGACCAGATGCTATGATCTTAGTTTTCTGAATGTTGAGTTTTAAACCAACTTTTTCACTCTCCTCTTTCACTTTCATCAAGAGGCTCTTTAGTTACTGTTCACTTTCTGCCGTAAGGGTGGTATCATCTGCATATCTGAGATTATTGATATATCTTCTGGCAATCTTGATTCCAGCTTGCACTTCTTCCAGCCCAGCGTTTCTCATGATGTACTCTGCATAGATGTTAAATAAGCAGGGTGACAATATACAGCCTTGACGTACTCCTTTCCCTATTTGGAACCAGTCTGTTGTTCCATGTCCAGTTCTAACTGTTGCTTCTTGACCTGCATACAGATTTCTCAGGAGGCAGGTAAGATGGTCTGGCATTCCCATCTCTTGAAGAATTTTCCACAGTGTGTTGTGATCTACACAATCAAAGGCTTTGGAGTAGTCAGTAAAGCAGAAGTAGATGATTTTCTGGAATTCTCTTGCTTTTGCTATGATCCAACGGATGTTGGTAATTTGATCTCTGGTTCTTCTGCCTTTTCTAAATCCAGCTTGAATATCTGGAAGTTCATGGTTCATGTACTGTTGAAGCCTGGTTTGGAGAATTTTGAGCATTACTTTGCTACTGTGAGAGATGAGTACAGCTGTGTGGTAGTTTGAACATTCTTTGACATTACCCTTCTTTGAGATTGGAATGAAAACTGACCTTTTCCAGTTCTGTGGCCACTGCTGAGTTTTCTAAATTTTCTGGCATATTGAGTGCAGCTCTTTAACAGCATCATAGTTTGGGATTTGAAATAGCTCAACTGGAATTCCATCACCTCCACTAGCTTTGTTTGTAGTGATGCTTCCTACAGCCCACTTAAAAATTTAATAGAAGAATGTAAAAACAAAAAATATGGTAACTACTGAGAAATGCAGTCAAGAGAAAATTTCAAAAATGGTAAGTATGAGTAAGAGAATCAGGAAAGACTCATCCAAGAGACCCAATAGTGAGACAGAAGGGAAAACAATTGAAGTAGTAACCAAAGAAATATAGAACAAAAATTCCATAATCTATACCCTTGTGTACTGTGAATCTTTCAGGTTTTTAGATCTTTCTTTCAGATATTGAAGGATCTACTGGGCAAATGACAGAGAATTAATGAAAAAAACATGGAGACAGATAAGTCCTGATGATTTTTCTGAACTCTTAAGACTGGAAAAAATTAAAAAGGTACAAGTAGAATTAACAGAGTGCTTACAAAGGTAAGATATATTGAATAGAGAGAGTGTAGGGTGGAAGCAGGAAAGGGGAGGAGACCAAGGTGGGAAAGGGTAAAAGACTGCTGACATGTTCTCAGGCCTACTGTGCTTCTGCAGCAGCAGCTCCTCTCTTCCTAGGACAACATGACTACTTGACAGGAGATTGTTAAATAGCCCTATTTTATTCTGCTTGAAATCTCTGATCCAGTTGGCATGGATCAGGAAGAGACTGTGGCAACAGGAAGAGAAAAAGGACTCTATGTGACAGACTGGCACAGGATAAGCTAGAAATACCAAACCACCAGCCAATCATCCTTTGGTGGTAACGGTTTAGTCATTAAGTCATGTCTGACTCTTGCAACCCCATGGACTGTAGCCCACCAGGCTCCTCTGTCCGTGAGATTCTCCAGGCAAGAATACTGGAGTGGTTTGCCATTTCCTTCTCCAGGTGATCTTCCTAACCCAGAAATCGAACCCCAGTCTCCTGCACTGCAGGCAGATTCTTCACTGACTGAACTATCAGGGAAGCCCAGTCATCCTTTACTGAATTGCTATTAAGGAATCAGCGAACGTGTACATGGCTGTCGGCTGATGGTGGGTTGTACTTCCTCTTATATTGATGGCCTGGACTTGTTTACTGATGATAAGGCAATAGAAAAATCCACATATGCCTTGAAGTAGCCAACCTGCCACAGTATGTTTGATGATTGGCGTATGATTGAGAAGTAAGAGCAGAACTTGAAGTCCATTAATTTCTTAAAACTTCCACTAAATACTCCACAAATAGAATACTGCTAGACTGATGCTTGAGCCTTTCCCTTTTCTAGGCTTCTACCTAACCTTCTGCCTGTAAACAGGCTAGTTTAGCTGCATCTTGTATATTAGGACAAACAGGAGAAGATAGGAACACTAACTTCTCTGAAGGTCCAGCCATGATCAGGGACTTGAGACATTGCATCCCAAGGGTTCTATTCTAATAGAACTTTAGATGCCATATTGAAATCAAGGTAAAGAATTTAGTGGTTGTGGATGAAAGCCAAAGTTTATTTATATAGAAGTCATTTTATATGCCATGCAGATTTGGAGGTTCATGCTTGAGTTCTACCAAGCATGCCACACCACAAAGGTTTATGAAGAAAGTGGTGCTACTATTTGTCATCACTTTCCAATAATCAGAATCATGTTTTAAGATTGATTTTATGGTTAATGAAAAAGAGACTTTCTTATAACCTATTCCGTATAGATGACTTGGCTTGATAATAATGTAGTATTTTATATTACATAATAATATAGTCAATATATCCACATGCAACTGTAGAGGAAAGTTACAATGATTAAGTAATGAACGAAATGGCTTCTGCTTACTTTGGCAATGCCAGGTTTGACTTTGTTATTCCTCAGCATTTTTTTTAGATGACTTGGAAATGTTGCTCCTTCTGTCCCATTCTACAATTGCCATAATTCTTGATGAGATAAAGGTTCAGGAAGCTAGTAACATAAAGGGATATAGGATAACTACAGCCTGTCTAGCAAAATATTTTAAAATTTTATTTCAAAGCTTAAGTCAGGTCTTTGATATTTTGCCCACAAAGCTGAGGAGCCCCAGTTCCAGAGGTTTTGGATGTCAAGAGCAGTTCCACTGAATTTTCTGGCAGGTATTGCTAGGGAGTTTATTTTAGTGGGAAATGTTACACTCAACTTCTCCCAGTCTTTACATCCATGAACCTTCTATTACAGCTCAGTTGTGCCATATGCTGGTCTTCATTCTGTGCCCAGATCCTCCCCCATCTTCTTCCCTTTGTCCCCATGTCTGCCTGCACAACATTTGCTCCAAGGCCTTGCTTTCCATGGGCTGCTCTCAGGCAATGATTGAGTGCAGGAAGGAAACCAAGGAAAGCCTTTAACTTTGAAATGAGGAACTCCTCTGATGGGTGACTTTGGCTCAAAGACTCGCCATGGCCTGACCTGAACTTTCTTAAAACTGTGCTTGTACTCCAGGATCTTCCTTCTGTCTCTGCTTCACAGGACTGGACTTGCATCAGCCTAAGGAGGATACAGACCCAGGTATTTTGAGGTAAAAATATGTGTTGTGAAATCTGCCCTGTGCAAACACATCTGTCTGGTCTGCTTTATGGTGGCACTCTGTTCTGGTACTTAAATCCATGGCTCTTTTCTTTCCTTGGTCTCAGCCTAGTGACCCCAGTGGTACGCTGGTAAATGTTTAACAGTCAGCTCTCTGAAAAGAATGAAAAAGCAGGGATTTGTAGCATTCTCCCAATTTCATTTTCCTAAGAAAATACATCAGTTTAAAATAAAAATAATTCTAAGCTTAAAAAGTTTCACTTTAGTATTTCTACTCTCTGAGTAGGTGGGCATCACTAAGTATCAATTGCTGTCCTTTATGTTTGAATTGTGGCCATATATTTAGTAAGTTTAACATTTTTATGAATATTTTATTTGTACTGTAGGTAGATTTTCTTTTCTGGTAGAAAACAAACTAGAGTGGAGTCACTTGACCAAGATTATTTTAAAACATCAGAATGAAAGGCAGGATTTTTCTTACCTGCCTGAGATGTTGAAAGAGAACCTTGAGGGGCTAAGCTGAAATGTTGATCTCCAGAAAGAACGTATTATTTTAAAAGGATAAAAAGAGGGGAGAAAGCTAGGAAAACATGCCGAGGCTGAAAATTCTGCTGTTTTCCCTCACAGTGAAAAGTATAAGGTGATTACTAGTGGATACCCTTAAACCTAGAATGGGGCCATATTAATCACTAGAAAATGTCTTTTGGATATGAAAAGAGCACTGTTTCATTTAGTAGGGTAACCAGTTCTTCTATTAGCTGAGCACCTGGTATAAATAGGGTTTCATAAAGTAATTCTGATTGAACAAACACATGTAAGAACATGGTGTGCGTCATTAATGCTTTGCAAGTGTGCGTGCTCATTCGCACAGTCGTGTCCGACTCTAACTTCATGGACTATAGCCTGCCAGGTTTCTCTGTCCATGGCATTTCCCAGGCAAGAATACTGGAGTAGGTTGCCATGTCCTCCTCCAGGGACTGTTCCCGACCCAGGGATCGAACCCGAGTCTCCTACTTGGCAGGTGGATTCTTTACCACTGAGTCACTGGGGAAGCCCTCATTAATGCTTTGGACAATTTTAAAGCAAAAGTCAGTATTAAAATCATGAAAAATAAAAGTCACAGTGCCATTAAACAAAAGCTTCAAGACTAAGCATAACATTTTAAAACATAGCCATGTAACTCTATATATTACATAATACAAATTTCCTCTTTGGTCGTTACTGGTTCTAAAGGCAGACTGATTTAAGTCAAGACAGCATCTCTACAAAAAAATTTTGTCATAGCCCAAGGTGATTATTTCAAGGAAAATTTTGCTTGGTGTTTACATCCTGAATTATTCATTAAAACCAAAAGCTAGACTCACTACTTTTTAGTCAGAGCTCTTATATTGTAAGAAATTGGTTCAGAAGCTAAGAGAAAATCAGTTCTCCCAGGAAAACCTCAGAGGAATTTTGGAAAACCAGCGCCTGCTCTGAGAGGCAGGGAGTGCAGTGACCCTTACCCAATGACTCGTGACCTCAGCTCTTATGGGTGTGATCAGCCAGTACCCGAATCCTCCAGTCCTAGTGGATTTCTTCTTGACATTTTTACTCACAGCTGTTCTCAGCATCTTGTTACCTAAAGTACATCGAAGTGGAGCCTGTTACTTGTGTGTAACCATTACGTTGTTGACTAGAGTAGATGGCCTGCAGCCTTTCTTAATAGAATTGGAAGATGTTCCTTGATTTCTCTCTGCTAGTCTACAGAGGATCGTCTCAACCTTCTGTGAACTCCTTCCCTACATCCATCCCACCGCATACAGACCACACCATCTCTTCCAAGTGACATTGCTTCATATTGCAAAGAAAATATTGCTAGTATGTTTAAGGGATTCTGACATCAATTCCATGATTAATTACAGTTGCAGTAAGTCTCCATGCTTATTTTACACAGACCTTACTATCTTCATTGTCTGCTTTTGCAGTGCTTTATTAGTGGTTTTAATGTGACTACTTTAAATTCTTTGTCCAAATGAGAAAATACTCTTAAGTAAATATCATTTGAGAATGATAGGAAGAAAAGAAGAAATATGGAGTGGCAGGATTGGTGATTTTCAGTTTTTCAGTTTAGACACCTGTGATCTTGATCATGAAAATTCATTTCACTTGACTCTAGTCTATTCACCTGAAAAGATACACCGTTATTCATAGAATTGGCATAAGATGTAAAGTATATATTTGAAATCTCCAGGTGAATGTGCCACTTACTGGAAAATACTATAAAATAAGTTGGAGATGTTGAAATATTTTGTTGAAGCTCAAATTTACCAAAATTATCATTGTAGGAAGAAGGGATATAAATGTAATATTCTAGAATTTGTAGAATGGTGTAAGATATGTTTCTGGGGTGATTAGTCATTTAGTAGATTCTTAGTCATGGGTGGACACTAAGGATAGGAAAGGATAAACTAATGGTTCCAAATCCTGATTTAACCTGTTCAGCTCTAAGATGAACCTTCTGGGTAGCTCTGTTTAAATCCCTTTACCTTCCACCATAGGAGTGACATCTGGTGTTTTCAGCAACTGATGACATCAGAGAAATAAGGATGGGGAAAAAATGTCCATGAGATAATTTGTGGAAAAGTCCTAACCTTTGTGGAATGATGCTGTTGTGAAAACAGCCATTATTTTAGTACAGGGATCATGTTAGGAAACTATTTTTAAATAAATTAATGAACTTTGTTTTTTAGAATGGTCTTAGGTTTACATCAAAATTGAACATAAAAGTACATAGAGTTCCCCCAAAAATGTTCCTGTTGTACCACTTTCCTGATATCAATATCCTCACCAAAGTGGTACATTTATTACTATCGATGAACCTACACTGGCACATCATTATGATTCAAAGTCTGTAGTTTACATTAGGGTTCATTCTTGCTGTTGTGCACTTTATGGGTTTTGACTAATGTACATACAGGTATAATAACATTTACCCATCATTGTGGTATTGTACAGAGTAGTTTCACAGCCCTAAAAATCTTCTGTGTTCTACCTATTCATTCCTCCCTCGCCACTAACCCCTGACAACCACTGATTTTTTACTCTCTCCATTGTTCTGCACTTTCTGGAATGTCATATAGCTGGAATCATGTGTATGTAGCTTTTTCAGATTGGCTTCTTTCAGTTGGTAGTATGCATTGAAAAGCTTCCTCCATATCTTTTCATAGCTTGGTAACTCATTTCTCTTTGGTGTTAAATAATACTCCACTATGTGGATGAACCACAGTTTATCCATTCACCTGCTAAAGGACATCTTTATTGCTTCCAAGTTTTGACAGTTATAAATAAAGCTGCAATAAGTATCTATGTACAGGTTTTTGTGTAGGCATAAGTTTACAGTTCATTTAGATGAAAGCCAAGGTGTGTAATCATTGGATTGTGTAGCAAGTAAATGTTCAGTGTTGTAAAAAACTGTCAAACTGTCTTTCAAAGTGGCTGGTCATTTTGCATTGTCACATACAATGAATGTGTTTCCCTGGTGACTCAGTGGCAAAGAATCCACTTGCCAATGCAGGAGATTTGGGTTGGATCTCTGAGTTGGGAAGATCCCCTGGAGAAGGAAATGGCAACCCTCTCTAGTATTCTTGCCTGGGAAAGCCCATGGGCAGAGGAGCCTGGCAGGCTACAGTCCATGGGATCTCAGAGAACTGGACACAACAACAACTGAACAACAACACATAGCTGATTTAGTGACTTATCTTCTCATTCTTTTGATATTGTCTTTTGCAGAGCAGAAGTTTTTAATTTTAATGAAGTCCAGCTTATCGGTTATTTCTTTTGTGGATCACATCTTGATGATGAATCTAAGCAGACATCATCATATCCAAAATCATCTAGGTTTTTTTCCTATGTTATTTTATAGGAAGTTCATAGTTTTGCATCTTATGTTTAGGTCTGTGATCCATTTTGACTTAACTTTTGTGAAGGGTGTAGTCTTTGCCTAGATTGATTGTTTCCCAGTGGATGTCCAGTTGTTCTGGCACCATTTGTTGAAAAAACAACCCTTGCTCCATTATGTTGCCTTTGTTTCTTCATCAAAGATCGGTTGACTGTATTTATGTGGCTCATTGCTGTGCTCTCTGTTCTGTTCCAGTTGGTCTGTCTATTCTTGCACCAACCTTCCCCACTTCATCTGTAGGTTAGTGTCTGACATTAATTTGGGGGGAAATTCTTGATTATGGCTTAAATACCGTCTGTTTCTTTTCCTTTTGCTATTCCCATTATGCATAGCTGTCCCACAGTTCTCAATATTCTGTTCTGTTTTTTCTTTCTCTTTGCTTTCAAGTTTTAGAAGTTCTGTTGTCATGGTCTCAAGCTCAGAGGTTCTTTCCTTAGCTGTGTTCAGTCTACTGTGAACCTGTCAAATGCATTTATTTCTGTTACAGTGTTCTTGATCTCTAGCATTTCTTTTTTATTCTTTCTTAGAATTTCCATTTATCTGCTTATATTATCCACCTGTTCTGGCATGTTGTATATTTTGCCATTAAATACCTTAATCGTAGCTTTTTAAAATTCCTGGTCTGGTAATTCCAACCTTGGTACCATGTCTGACTCTGGTTCTGATGCTTGTTCATCTCTTCATACTTTGCTTTTGCCTTCTACTATGCCTCATAATTGTTTGTTAAATGATGTGCATGAGGTATTAGGTAAAGGGAACTGAGATAGATAGGTCTTCAGTAATGCAGTATGGAGGGAAGGGGAGCATTCTCTATTTTAACTTTTTATTTTATATTGGAGTATAGCCAATTAACAATGTTGTGATAGTTTCAGGTGGACAGCAACTGAACTCAGCCATACATATACATGTATCCATTCTCTCCCAAACAGGGAAAGCGTTCTTTAATTCTGTGATTGGTCTCAGCTTTTCCTGAGCCTTGCTTCTGAGCTGTGAACTTCACAGGTGCTCTCAATTTTTCGGTGGGACAAGTTGATGAGAAAAGGCTGAAATTTCCCTCCTGCCAAGTCAGGTGTGTGGGTTCTCAGTTGCTTACTCATGTCCGACTCCCTGCTAGGCTCTTCTGTCCGTGGAATTTTCCAGGCCAGAATGCTGGAGTGGGTTGCCATTTCCTCCTCCAGGGGATCCTCCCAACCCAGGGATGAACCACGTTTCTTGTGTCTCCTGGATTGGCAGGTGGATTCTTTACCACTGTGCCACCTGGGAAACCCCCAAGTCAGATAGGCTCTGATAAAAGCCGAGCAGGTTAGGCTGCGGTTAATTAGTTTCTCCTGAGGTAAGCTTGTTAAGGGCGTGCTCTGGTGTGTTGCAAAATGGTTCCCCTACTCCGCACCCCGTTAGAAGCTGGAGAGAGTTTTTCTCTGATATTCACTGTGAGAACCTAGTCTGAGCTCCCGGAGCTCATGAAAGCGCGGAGGTCCCCCATGACTGGGTCCCTCTGGAGTTTTTAATTCTCAGATTTGTCCACACTGAGCCTCCAGCAGTTCACTAACTGCAGTTTTGGTTTTTCTGCCTCAGCACTGCTTCCTGCAGCCGTTCCTGCTCTGGTGAGTCATGACTCTCTCTAACCGTCTGTCTCTTCAGTTTTAAGAGAAGTGGTCTGCCCTGTGACCTCCCTTTTCTGATGGATTTAAGAACAATTGCTGATTCTTTAGTCTGTTTGACTTTTTACTGGTTATTAGAATGAAGTGGCGACTTCTAAACTCCTTACATGCAGGCCTGGAAGCTGGAAGTCTACAGTACCATTTTTATGTCAAGTAAATTTTGGCTTTTTAAAACTATGACTGTGAAATTGTGTTGCAAACAAATGCTGAATTTTTCTTTCCTCTTGAATGTGCCAAAGATCCTTATTCCTCGGTTCAATACCACATTAAGAGGGGCCTACTCTGTTTTACTGGAAATTTTCAATTATTAACATTTCAGCTGTTTTCTTTTGATAATGGAAAAAATGTGGATTTTGAAAGTTTCATTTTAGTATTTCATGTAATGGTTTCCATGTGTATGGTGCAGAGTGAAATGTTGTACGTTTAGAAAATTATTTTTAGCCTTTGGAAGCTTCTAGTCTAAATTGAATTTTCTTCCTTGTATGTGGCAACCATTCTCTTTGGTGTTTGATGGCAAAGCCAGGAGGAAAAGTATTAATGTGTTTCCTCAGTAACTGGTACTTCATAAATCCATGAAAAGTTCTAAAATATTAAAATGCAACTATACATCCCAAGAATAAGATTCACAAATTTATTTAGAAACAGCCAGTAAAATCATTGTAATCAGACATTTCTTTCACATCTTGAGTCAGTTACTATCTAAGTTACTACTCAGGTAATCAGTTTTTACTTATTCATTTGAACAAGTCTAAAATTCATTCAAACTTTCCAATTCTACACTTTTTCCTTCCTGATTTTCTTATCCAAACATGTATGGAATAATGGCTGAATCCTTTCTTGTCAAAACCCTGCTGGGCAATAAATCACTTTCTGTTTTGAGCAACAAGTGATTTCATTTATCTCTGATCAAGACATTCAAATAGTTGCATAAATTAGTAAGACAAACCCAAGGGAAATAGGGCTTGGATACCTTTGTTACCCTTTTATTTCTCTGCAATTATTTTCAGTTACCTGGTGCAGTGGTCTTATGACTTTTTGATACTTGCTGCCATCTCTGCTATCAGCAGGGTTTTGCCTAGATTCAGCATCATATGTAATCTATTCTAAGTTTGGGGTTTTTTTAAAGTATTTCCATGGCCTAAATAAAAATGAAGTATGGTCATTTACCACTTTGAAAGCTAAAGATTTTTTTCACAATTTTTCAGCACATCAATGAGATGGGGCTGGGCTTTTTTTTTTTTTTTTTTTAAACCACTAGTCCACAGCTCAAAGCTCTCAGTGGAGTGTAAAGTCTGACCACATCCACACAGATTCAGTGCCCCAGGTCTTGACTGTTTTTCTTAGCATCATAAAGTTTCTGTGAGGCAGCTAATATGAAATGCAGGAAGTCCAAGCTCATGATAACTTGGCAGTTTCCGCCGAAGGGCTTTGAATTCTCATGGACCAAAGTTCAGTCAGAAATCAAATGAGTTATCCAAGAAGTGAAATTGTGCCTCAATACAAACTCAGGGAGGAAGAGAAATCTTTCCAAATATTGAACAAAGAACCTTAGTTCCTTTCATAGGTTTGTGTCTAATCAGAGGAGAAACTCAGCATGGCTTAATAAACCAATATGCACAGGTATCTTGTCAATATCCGCTGTGTGGTCTCTAACCCAGCAAACATTCCTATGTGTGGTTGTCCAGGTCAGAGGAGATGCAGAGAGGTAAAAGGCAGTTTGTCTTGAGTTTAGCTTCAGTCACTTCTGGCTTAGCTATGAGCATGTATGTCTGAACTGGGATGCATTATAAAGATATGCTTGGATATAAAGAGTTTCGTAGACATCTGGCCTGGCAATAGTTGCAAATTTTTAGTAAAGGGCAATTAATTTGTCAGTTTCTAATGCATTTTTTTAAAATTTCTACTTTTTCAGTTTCCTCTTTCTTTCACAATTTTTAAATTTAATTTTTATTTTATATTGAGATATAGCTGATGTACAATGTTGTGTTAGTTTCAAGTGTATAGCTGTGATTCAGTTGATCATATGCATGTATCCATTCTTCTTCAGATTTGTTTTTCATATAGGTTAAAACAGAATATTGAGTAGTTTCCTGTGCTATTCAGTAGGTCATTGTTGGTTATCTATTTTATATACAGTAGTGTATATATGTTAATCTCAAATTCCTAATTTATCTCTCCCTACTGTGTTTCCCCTTTGGTCACCATAAATTTGTTTTTGAAGTCAGTGAGTCTGTTTGTTTTGTAAATAAGTTTATTTGCATCTTTTTTTAGATTCCTCATATAAGTGATATCATGTGATATTTGTCTTTGTCTGACTTAATTCACTTAGTATGATGATCTCTAGGTCCAACTATTTTGCTGCAGATGGCATTGTTTCATTCTTTCTTGTGGTTGAGTAACATTCCATTGTATATACATACAACAACTTCTTTATCCATTCATCTACCAATGGACATTTAGGTTGCTTCCACGTATTCACTATTATAAATAGTGCTGCAATGAACGTTGAGTTGCATGTGTCATTTTGAAGTATGATGTTCTCTGGATACTTGCCTTGGAGTGGGACTTCTGGATCATATGGGAGCTCTACTATCAGTTTTATAAGGAACTTCTAAACTGTTCTCCATGTTGGTTGTACCAGTTTACATTACCATCCACAGTGTAGGAGGGTTCTCCCCACCCCAGCATTTATTATTTGTAGAATTTTTGATGATAGCCATTCTGACTGGTGTGAGGTTATAACTCACTGTGGTTTTGATTTGCATGTCTCTAATAATCACTGATGTTGAGCACATTTTCATGTGCTTTTATTGATTGGGTTGCTTGTCATTTGGTTATAGAGCTTCATGTGAGCTGTATGTATATTATGGAGATTAATCAGTTGTTGGTTGTATCATTTGCAAATATTTTTTCTCAGTGGTTTCCCTTGCTGTGTTGTGCAAAAGCTTTTAAGTTTAATGAGGTCCCATTTGTTGATTTTTATTTTTATTTTCATTACTGTAGGAGGTGGATCCAAAATGATATTGCTGTGATTCATGTCACAGAGTGTTCTTTCTGTGTTTTCCTCTAAGAGTTTTATAGTATCTTGCCTTACATTTAGGTCTTTAATCCATTTTGAGTTTATTTTTGTGTATGGTGTTAGCATGGAGAAGGCAATGGCACCCCACTCCAGTACTCTTGCCTGGAAAATCCCATGGACGGAGGAGCCTGGTGGGCTACAGTCCATGCGATCACGAAGAGTCGGACACGACTGAGCGACTTCACTTTAACTTTTCCCTTTCATGCACTGGAGAAGGAAATGGCAACCCACTCCAGTATTCTTGCCTGGAGAATCCCAGGGACGGAGGAGCCTGGTGGGCTGCCGTATGTGGGGTCACACAGAGTCAGACACAACTGATGCAACTTAGCAGCAGTAGCAGCAGCAGGTGTTAGCAAGTATTCTAATTTCACTCTTTTACATGTAGCTGTACAGATTTCCTAGCACCACTTATTGAAGAGACCGTCTTTAATTTAGGTATATTCTTTCCTCCTTTATCATGGACTAATTGACCATAGGTGTGTGGGTTTATTTCTAGACTTTCTGCCCTGTTTTATTTATCAGTATGTCTGTTTTTCTGCCAGCACCATGTAGTTTTGATGACTGATGCTTTGTAGTATATTCTCAAGTGAGGAAACCTGATTCTTCCAGCACTTTTTTCCCCTCAGAATTGCTTTGGCTCTTCAGGGTCTTCTGCATTTCCATACAGATTAAAACTTTTTTCCTAGTTCTGTGAAAAGTGCCATTATTCTTTTGATAGGGATTGCATTGGATCTGTAAATTGCTTTGGGTAATATAGTCATTTTCACAATATTAAATTTTCCAATCCAAGAACGTGGTGTATCATCTTCGATTTCTTTCATTAGTGTCATGTAGTTTTCAGAGTACCAGTCTTTTGCCTCCTTAGGTAGGTTTATTTCCAGGTACTTTGGTCTTTTTGATGCAATGGTAAATGGGATTTTTTTCTTAACTTCTCTTTCTGATCTTTCATTATTAGTTCTTAGAAATGCAAGAGACTTCTGTGTATTAACTTTGTATCCTGTAACTTTATTGAATTCATTGATGAGCTCTAGTAGTTCTCTGATAGTATCTTAAGGGTTTTCTGTGTATAATATGTCACCTACAATGCTGATTTGAATTCTTTTCCAATTTGAATTCCTGTTATTTCTTTCTCTTCTCTGATTGCCATGGTGAGGACTTTCAAATAATCTATATTGAGTAAAAGTGGTGACATCTTTGTCTTGTTCTTGATCTTAGAGGAAATGCTCTCAGCTTTTCACCATTGAGAATGATGTTGCTCAGTCACTGAGTCTGAACAACCCCATGGATTATTGCATGCCAGGCTCCTCTGTCTTCCGCTATGTGGAAGCAACACATGTCCATTGAGTTGGTGTGATTAACCAACTCATCCTCTGCTGCCCACTTCTTTGGCTTCAATCTTTAACAGAATCAGAGTGTTTTCCAGTGAGTTGGCTCTTTGCATCAGGCGGCCAAATACTGAAGCTTCAGCTTCAGCATCAGTCCTTCCAGTGAATATTCAGGGTTGATTTCCTTTAGGATTGACTGGTTTGATCTTGCCATCCAAGGGACTCTCAAGAGTCTTCTCAAGCACCATAATCTGAAAGCATCAATTCTTTGGTGCTCAGCCTTCTTTATGGTCCAACTCTCACATCTGTACATGACTGTTGAAAAAACCATAGCTTTGACTATACAGACTTCTGTCAGCAAAGTGGTGTCTCTGCTTTTTAATACACTGTCTAGGTTTGTCATAGCTTTTCTTCCAGGGAGCAAGCATGTTTTAATTTCATGGCTGTAGTCACTGTCCACAGTGATTTTGGAGTCCAAGAATATAAAATCTGTCACTGCTTCCACATTTCCCCTTCTGTTTGCCATAAAGTGACTGGATGCCATGATCATAGTTTTTGATAGTGATGTTAACTATGGATTTGTCATGTATGGCCTGTATTATGTTGAGTTTTTATCATAAACAGGTACTTAATTTTGTCAGAAGCTTTTCCTTCATCTATTGAGATGATTGTATGATTTTTGTTCTTTAGCTTGTTAATGTGGTGTATCATGTTGATTTGTAGACATTGAAAAATCCTTGCATCCCTAGGATAAATTTCACTTTATCATAGTGTACAATCCTTTTAATATGTTGTTGGATTAAGTTTGCTAGTATTTAACACATTTTAAAAGCAAAGGTTCAAGTTTAGATTTTGTCACAACTATCTCTAAACCTCTCCAAATATTCATCTCTAAACATAATAATCTCTCTTCATCCTGAGAGAAATAGTAGACGGGAAAGGAGGTTCTCTAAAAGGGTCTCAGAGATCCTCATTTCATGGACTCAACGAAGAATTTAATTCAGCTCTCAAGAAGGTGGCCATAGTGTCAGAAATGAAAAGGGAACCTTAAGTCATTTAAAGAGAGGTTACAACTCAGGAGTTAATACAACACTTATTCTGTGTTCCCATGCCATTTACAACTGAGGATGTCTGACAGGAGTTGTAAATCAGAGTATATACCCTCAAATCAATTGTTGTAAGATGGGTAAATATATGTTCAAGGTGAAAAACTGGTAAAAATATCAGAAAATTATTTACCTGGGCTTATGATACGTTTTAAAGACAAATTTATTTTTTTCAATGACTTCATAATTAATTTTATTTAATAATTGGTACTGGCTCTTTGTGAATTATTTCAATCCAGAAATAGGCTTTGTAACATGTCATCAGGTTACAAACATTTGTATATGCACAGAAAAGCTCTGGAAGGACATGTACACAAAAACAAGTTGTGGTTGCTTCTGGCGAAAAGAAGCAAGAAGGGAAATGGCTTTTCGTTATATAAACTCTGTGGTGATTTTTATTACCCATGTCCAAATATAAGGTTCACAAATTTTCAAAAAGCACAAAACAGTGAATGAGAGAAATGTCATGTGTGCGCATGAGGAGCTTATAGGCTAATAATTTACTTCAAAATTAGAGTATGGTGTGAGAAACGATAGAACAGATTTGTGCTGACGTGGCAAAGAAGTGCCTAACTGCAATAGCTATTTTTTTTTTAAAGTATAGTGGATTTACAGTATTATATTACTTTAAGATGTAAGACATAGGCATTTGATATTTTTATAGTTTATACTTCAAAGTTTTTCCTCAGAAAAGGAAAAGGCTACCTGCTCCAGTATTCTTGCCTAGACAATTCTACGGACAAAGGAGCCAGGCAGGCTCCAGTCCATGGGGTCGCAAAGAGTAAGACATGATTGAGTGACTAACACATTTCCAAAGTTATTACAAGATATATAAAAGACTATATTCCCTGTGCTATACATTACATCTTTGTAACTTATTTATTTTTAATTGGAGGATAATTTGCAACTTATTTTGTACCTAGTAGCTTGTTCCTTTTAATTCCCTTCTCCTGCTTTTGTAAGAAAATAGCTGTTGCCTTGCAGATACCAAGAATGAACTAGTGGTTACCAGAAAGGGAGAGGTTGGGGGAGGGACAAAAAAGGAGAAGGGAATTCAGAGGAACAAGCTACTAGGTACAAAATAAGTTGCAAATTATCCTCCAATTAAAAATAAATAAGTTACAAAGATGTAACGTATAGCACAGGGAATATAGTCTTTTATATTGTCCTTTTCTTTTCTTTTCTTATGTGGCATCCAACTCTTTTTGGAAAATAATCCTCATATACCAATTATCAGAAACATGGAATTCTATTGTGCCTGAAACAGATTCTCATGAACAAAGGAAGTAAAAGCAAACAAAACCCAAAGAGTAATTGTTTCTAAACAGAATACTCCATTCTCACTGTGGGAAGAATCATTCTTTAATACAGTCTTCTCTGATTATTTTTTCCCTTTCTTTCCTTTTATTTCCAACCATCTCTCAGGCAGGGTTGAGAATCATGTTGGTGGTTTGCTGCTGTCAATTGTAACGTAAAATATGCCCGTGGATTTGTTCATGAACTGTTGATATTTTAAGTGAATTCTTCCATCCTGGATGATGGCCTGACCCAGTGGCTCTGTATCTGTGGCACTGGCTCTGCCAGCATATGACACAATGGTGACAGTGCCATGGCAGTCAAGCTGAAGGCCATTTGCACAGTGTGACATGCCTCCTTGCTTTGTGCACTTGCAGGGATTTTGATGATGTGATCCATTGTTAGAGCCAAGGGGCCACTTCATCTTGACATGGACAAAAGGGCTGAATTACTGAAAAGCTTGAAGGAGTTCAGTTTCTCACAATAAACCAACAGTCTAGGAAACATTGGCAGCAATATAATCCTTTAGAAACACATTGATCTTTGAGTTTCTGTTCATTGTCTGCTCAGAGTTCAGAATTCCATGCTTCTGAACTTTTTTTGCTCGGCAGGAAAAAAAAATGGAATGTTTTAAACGTATGAAACATAATAGCTTATTGTAATGGCAAAAGTATTGTTTGTAGGCTCCCGTTTGGCAGATTTTGCTTGAAAGTTTCAGAAATCTCATGTTAACTTTTAATGCCTTTAATTGTAAAATGCACTTTAACCCCAAAGTCGCCGCATGGCTGCATTGTCACAAAAAGAAACTGGTTAGTTTTGTTTTCTTGCATGTCTCATTGCTCCTTTTCTTTCTCAATAGTCTAAGAAATAGTTGAAAAAAATAGTTTTTATATTGAGAGTTTATCTCAATTGTTACTAAGACAAGTAGTAATTCCATTAATTAATATAGTCAAAGTGAATAGGAAAAAAAATCTGCTAAGTGAGTCCCCTTGCATTCCCTTTAAGCTTTCTAGTTAGAGTGTAAAATACCTACAGCAGACAATTCAGGCAATGGTTTACCATTATGCAACAGCCAGTTTGCAACAAAAGCCAAAGGAAGAAAGGAAATAGAGTAAATAGGAATTTACAAAGCTTCTAAATAAAGATGAGAATCAGATAAACATTACATTCTGTACTTCCAAAATTATTTTTCACTTGAAGTTTATAAAACTGACAAGCACAATTTAGAATTACTTTACCTTTTATACTACTATTTCTAGTAGAAGAAAACTTTCATTTCTGTATGTAACTAAAGTTCTTTCCATATTTCACAACAGATAGTGTTTAGATGGTATAAAAAAAAAAGCCAAGTTATTGTAGCATAATTTTATCATCATTTCTGTTACCTAAAAGCACATGCTATAACAGTACAAAGAATGTCATCTAACTTGTGGTAAATACAGATTAATTTTAACTTTGTTCACATTAAGTATTTTGCTGAAAACAAAAGAACACGTTCTTAAATTTTAACCCCTCTCTCTATAAAAAATGTTTTTACACTGATGTTGAAAACCTCTCTCATTTGAGTGAGTCTACAACCAATTTATGATCCAGATTGACTTTCCCTGCCAAGCTATGAGCTGATTAGTTCTGCGATGGACTGTTACCATCAGACAATGAAAAATCATTTAATATTGACTTCACTAAGACACACTTAAGACAGATTGGCCCCTAACAATAACATCATGCTCTTCAAAGCCAAATGGGAATGAATTTCAGATCGTGGACACCACTGCTTCTTCCCTTCTGTCACAGGAGTAATTAGTGCTAAATGTACTTTTCTTAAATGCATCAAAGATAATTTGATAGTTTACATCAAGATTTTTTCCAAATGTGTTCCTACCCAACCATTAATCTATTAATCAATGCTCTTGATAAATATTTAGCTCAAGATCAGTTTCCTGTCTTCTTATAAGGACCCTCTTCAGCTTCGATTCCCAGTTCTTAACCCAGTGCCTGACCAGTAGTAGTTGATCTTGTAGCTACTAGAATACATGCCAGATGTTGTTCCAAATGCCATATGTATTAATTTACTTATTGTTCATAATAAGGAGTGAACTTGTTACTATCCCCATTTTACAGATTACAAAACAGAGAGGTTCAATAACTCTCCATGTTCATTTAACTAGAAAGTAGAGGAGCCAGCCTTTAAACTCAAGCAGTTTGACTCCAGATCTTGCATTCCTAACCACTAAGCCGTGCATACCCAAGCAATGTTGATTTCACAGGACTGATTTTACTGGATACTTCCACAGATACCCGGAGCAAAATGCCTTGAAAGGGGGATGAGGAAACTTATTTGTCCAATGAAATCTGATGACTTAGCAGAGGTGGAAGCTAAATTATGTTTTCCTCACATTCTGATTTATTTTACGCTGCTTTAAATTAAATACCAAGGCAATATTTCTTTTGTAATGTGTCTGAAATACTCCCAGTTTATAAGTTCTCCTAGAATGTCACATGCAATTTAGGTTTGCTGTTTTCATCATTAAGTTTATTTCTCTTTAAATGAAAGATCCATTTAAATTAGCATGCAAGTTAATTAAGAATGAGTGTGTAATTCATTTTATGGATAAGTAAAGTGAAAAGGTGTTAAGACACTTAGGTGCATAACATTTGATGCAATCTTTTTCCACTACAGTCTATGTTTATAGATAATGCTGTCTTGAGTGCCTGGCTATTTTTCTCAAAATCTGAGGTAATGCAATAACTATTATGAAGGGGGGCTATGCTGTGCTATAGGCAGATAATAAATAATGTAGTATTACTGTTCAAAGGTGGGGATGATTATCTCTGGTAAAAGAGTAGGATGTAGGAAGAAAGACCCAGAAGAACATCTCCCAGGATGGGTCTTGAAGAATAAGTAGAACATGGTCTTATAAAAAAGATGCAGAAGACCATTCTCGGTAGAAGGACTTTTCAAAGGAGGACAATTCTGGTTCCTAAACTGTGGTAGACTCAGCTAACATGGACTCTTTCCTGATACAAACACTTGAAGATTCTGGGAAAAATAATAGGAAAAATAATGTAAACACTGTGGTTGAAACATTAAGATAAAAAAAGTGGGAGGGGACAGTCCTTTTGGTATCAAAGAGAGTTCCTGAAACCCAGAGCAGCGGAAGTAGAGACTATTACCAGTGTGGTCAGAAGGTGGGATCTCGGACCCACAGTTCGGTCTTACAGGCCTAGAAGCTGAAGACTTAATGTCTGCCTAGAAAGAAGGATCTTGCCCTCCATAAAGATGTGAGCTAAAAACATGCATGAAGATAGGAAAGGCTGCTCACTCGATGACAGGAAGCTAGAAAAGTGACATCTACAGGACCAAGGATGGGGAAGAATGTCCAGAGCAACGTGTAGGGAAAAAAATTTCCATAAAAAATGTATGTAGTTCATCTAAGATGAAAACTTGACATAAAAATTATTCAGTGGCTTGTGATATCCCTAGATACCAGATATTGTAAAAATCAATACCATTCCAAAATGTCACTTGCACAAATCAAGCCACATAGGATTAAAGATGAACAATTAAATATTAAAGATACAACAATTCCTACTGAAGATGGACTTAACAACAAACATTACCAAACAAATGAGGAAATATATCGTACTTGAAAATTAGCAAATACAGTAAGGAGAAGAGTAACATCTTCAAGAATTTGAGATAATAAATCCATCTGAAAAGGGAAAAAATACTTATGTATATATTAAATAGAGGGATAAACAAAGGAATGAAATCCATAAGGAGAACCAATACATCAAGACAACAAGTGGATTAGAGAAAGAATAAAATGAAATTTCTAGAAATGAAACATACAGTCATTTAAAGTGTCAGTTAAACAGCAGATTACACAGTCAAACGGGAATCTGTAGCAGCCATGAAACTGAGCGGGTCAGCTCTCCTGTCGGGAATGTAATTGATGAATGGCCTCAGGTGCTTTGCTCTGAATCTATCCCCACATTCAGGCAGAGGCAATGCTTCCAACAGCCTGATCCTAATTGGTGACTAAGTGCTCTAGGGATACTAAGGCAGACCGAGTTCTCTGAGACTCAGGAAGTCTTCTAATAAGTGACTGTGCCCCCAGGTTTCCCAATGGCCTGGCAGAAACTTTCTTAGGGAGTTTAAGACACCATGTATCCAACACTCCTTCCTTCCCTCTCTCCTTTGAGGAGTCAGACTTGCATCCCCAGTCTGATAGCTCCCTCCTTCCTCCAGTTTCCTCCTTTTCTCCTTCACCACCATTTCCTTCAATTAATCTCTTGCTGTCTAAACCCATCTTGATGGGGACCAAACAAATGCAGAAACAAGATCTGAGATAGATGTCTGAGAAAAATTATCAAGAATGCAAGACTGTAATAGTTTATATCATCCAAAATTAAGGGCAAAATTAAAACGTTTTTTAAAAAGACAACAAGTAAGGCATTTTACTCACAGATCATGTTTGCTGATATAATTCAGGAATAAGATTGTTGAACCGAAAATGAAGGAACGGATCCTAGAAAATAATAATAAATACATGGATGTTTTAAAAATGAGAATTAAATATAAACAACAGCAAATGATATAGATAATCAGATTTTTTTTTTAAACAACCCTAGGTCATAGATAACATGAAATATGGGAAAATAGTTCAATCATTCTATGGAATAGTTATTGTTCAGGAAGAAGATAAATATTTGAATAAATTTATCCTTTTAAAGTCAAGTAAGCACAGTAACTCAGTTGGTAAAGAATCCACCTGCAATGCAGGAAACCCCAGTTCAATTCCTGTGTTGAGAAGATCCACTGGAGAAGAGATAGGCTACCCACTCCAGTATTCTTGGGCTCAGTTGGTAAAGACTTGGTAAAGAAGCCACCTGAAATGCGGGAGACCTGGGTTCAACCCCTGGTTGGGAAGATCCCCTGGAGTAAGGGAAAAGCTACCTACTCTGGCCTGGAGAATTCTATGGACTTTATAGTACATGGGGTCGCAAAGAGTTGGACATGACTGAGCGACTTTCACAACCAATCAAAAGCACAAAAAGGAAAAGGTAGGCTCTCTCATAAACATGCTAGTTTGAACACGTGTTTAGCACCACATATTTCCCAAATTCCATTAAAATGGCAAAAAATAAGAAATAAACCCACAAGGAAAAGAGAAGATGGGGTGACAACAGCCAGCCTGTGTTTAAAAATAATTGAAGACATAAAGTATATTAACTAGAAAAATACATTATAGCAGGGGAATAGGAAATACAAGAGCTTGTAGTGAGTAAAACCTATAAGAAACAATCCAATTCACGTCACACAGTTAGGAAAGGACAGAGAACTGCAAATAACAGGTTTTGCTAAAGCATGGGTTGGTGGGGGGGAGGGGTGCGGTGGGGGGAAGGTAGAGTTGAAGAATTAATTGAAAGCATGAAAAGCAGTTCAAAGCTCAAATCACCTCCATGCTGCAAAGTGTCTGCTTTTCTCTCACCACAGCAAAAAAAAAAAAATTAGAAAGTTTATTCTCTGAAGACACTGTCCTCGAGAAGCTCTGGGGTTGTTGGGTCGGTGTGACTAAGAGCAGGGGTGAGGTGCCAAACTAAAAGAACAGTCAAGCTCTGCAAGCTCCCTCCGCAGTCCTCTCCTTCCCTCTGGGCTCTCAGAGGGCTGACACCTGGGCTGAGAGTCTCAGGTAAATGATACAAAGACCCCTCATTGATGAAACTGACCAGCCCAAGATAACCAAATGAAACAGAAAACAAAAACAACTCTAGATCCTCCATCATGTGGGGATGTCAATAAGAGAAATTTCAATTAGCTTTTAAGGGCCTTGTTCTTAAATGTGAATAGACATCCCATGAGCACTAGACATTCAAGAAAAACTTCCAGAGTAGAAGAGAGCCACAAAAATAATTGAATAAACAGATAGAAAATAATCTGGAAGATGGAGCAAATAATTTGAATATAACTGATTAATATTCTATGAAAAATAGAACTTATTGCACCTTTGAAATAATAATAAAAATTCTCCTTGAAAAATTAGAGAATAAAAAAGCTTTGGGAAGGAAAATTTGGACTGCAGGACCAAAATTTTTAATAGAAGAATTAGAATACTAAATTAAAAAATGATTCCATAAAGCAGAACAGGAATTTAATGAATCAGCAATAGAGAAAGGAAAGAAAATTCGAGGATCATATTAAGAGCTCTATCAGCCAAATAATAGGAGCTTTAGAAAAAAGGAACAGAAAACATAGGAAAGTATCAAAGATCTAATACAGAAAAACTTAATGACCCAAAGATATGAGATTCCAGATTGAAGATGCCCCACTGAATGTAGAGTAGAATGAAAAGAAACAAAATGTCTGTTAAGAAAGTACATCACTGTGAAACATCAGTACCTTAATAGGTGATTAAGAGAAAAAGTTGAAAGTTTCCAGGAAGAATCAGATACAGAATGACACTGTACTTCTCAGCAGAAATATTGTAAAGTATAAGGAAAGGGAAAATGCTTTTGAGATTCTAAGGGATAATTGATTGTTGGTTTAGATTTCACACCCCCATATTCAGTCAAATAATCAGTGTGAGAGTACGATAAATCATCTTTAGACATGCAAGTTTGGAGAATAAGCTGCATCCCAGGCACCCTTTTTTAAAGTAATCTTCAGAAGTAATTTTCAGAATCTCAAGACAGGCTGGGAAAATAAGAAACAAGAATCATGGAGTATGGGGGTAGCAGAGCTAATATAGTAATAGCAGGATGATGTTAAAGAGGAAATCCCAGGAAAGTAGTCATACTGGTTAAGTCAGTAGATCGTGTCTAGAGTAAGTATTTTTTAAAGTAGCATAAAATACTATTTTATAAAATGAATATAATTATTCAAAGAGCTCAAAGTGTTCAAAGAGTTTCTTCCGGGGAGTGGGATTTAATAATAGGAAGGCTAGCCTGTTCCTTTTCATCCTAAACCTAAGCACTAAAGCTTTGACTTTGTAACATTTTTGTGTTACTTTAAGGAAATTAATCTTTTGGATGAAGAGAATCTACAAAGTATAAAAAGAAAGTCAGTGGGGGAGCAGTCAATGAAGTGGAGAAAAGGAAATGGGGAATATTTTTGCCCACATGTATATATTGTTATTCGTTGCTCAGTTGCTAAGTCACGTGTGACTCTCCAACCCCATGGACTGCAGTACACCAGGCTTCCCTGTCCTTGATTGTCTCCTGAAGATTGCTCAAACTCATGTCTATTAAGTCAGTAATGCTATCCAACCATCTCACCCTCTGTCACCCTATTCCCCACCTGCCTTCCATCTTTCCCAGCACCAGGGTCTTTTGCAGTGTCAACTCTTTGCATCAGGTAGCCAAAGCATTGGAGCTTTAGCTTCAGCATCAGTCCTTCCATTGAATATTCAGAGCTGATTTCCTTTAGGATTGACTGATTTGATCTCCTTGAAGTCCAAGGGACTCTCAAGAATCTTCTCCAGCACCACAATCTGAAAGCATCAATTCTTCGGAGCTTAACCTTTTTTATGGTCCAATTCTTACATTCATACATGACTACTGGAAAAACCATAGCTTTGATTACATAGACTCTTGTTGGCAAAATGATATCTCTGCTCTTTAATATGCTATCTAGGTTTATCATAGCTTTCCTTCCAAGGAGCAAGCATCTTCTGATATCATGGCTGGAGTCACCATCTGCAGTGATTTTGGAGCCCAAGAAAATGAAATCTGTCACTGTTTCCATTTTTTTCCCCATCTATTTGCCATGAAGTGATGGGACTGGATGCGATGGTCTTAGTTTTTTGAATGGATTAAGCTGGATTTTTCACTCTTCTCTTTCACTTTCATCAAGAAGCTCTTAAGTTCCTCTTTGCTTTCTGCTATTAGAGTGGTATCATCCACATATCTGGGGTGGTTGATATTTCTCTGGGAAATCTTGATTCCAGCTTGTGATTCATCCAGCCTGGCATTTTGCATGATGTGCTTTGTGTATAAGTTAAATAAGCAGGATGACAATATGATGTTTGACATACTCCTTTCCCAATTTTGAACCAGTCCCTTGTTCCATGTCCAGTTCTAACTGTTGCTTCTTGTCCTGCATACAGATTTCTCAGGAGACAGGTAAGGCGGTCTGGTATTCCCATCTCTTTAAGAATTCTCTACAGTTTGTTGTGATCCACACAGTCAAAGGCTTTAACATAGTCAATGAAGCAGAAGTAGATGTTTTTCTGGAATTCCCTTGCTTTTTCTATGATCCAGCTGGTTTTGACAATTTGATATCTGGTTCCTCTGCCTTTTCTAAATCAAACTTTTGTATTGGAATTTCTTGGTTCGCATCCTTCTGAAACCTAGCTTGAAGGATTTTGAGCATTACCGTGCTAGCATGTGAAATGAGTGCAGTTGTATGGTGAAGTGTTAGTTGCTCAGTTGTGTCTGACTCTCTGCAACCTCAGTGACTGTAGCCCACCAGGCTCCTCTGTCCATGAAACTCTCCAGGCAAGAATACTGGAGTGGGTAGCCATTCCCTTTTCCAGGGGATCTTCCTGACCCAGGGATTTAACCCAGGTCTCCTACATTGCAAGCAGATTTCTTTACTGTCTGAGTCACCAGGAGATGGTTGGTAGTTTGAACATTCTTTGGCATTGCCCTTCTTTGGGATTGGAATGAAAACTGACCTTTTCCAGTCCTGTGGCCACTGCTGAGTTTTCCAAATTTTGCTGGCATATAGAGTGCCGCACTTTTAACAGCATCATTTAGGATTTGAAATAACTCAGCTGGAATTCCATCACCTCCACTAGCTTTGTTCATAGTAATGCTTCCTAAGGCCCACTTGACTCACACTCCAGAATGTCTGACTCTAGGTGAGTGGTCACACCATCATGATTATCTGGGTCATTAGGACCTTTTTTCTATAGTTCTTCTGTGTATTCTTGCCACCTCTTCTTAATATCTTCTGCTTCTGTTAGGTCCTTGCCATTTCTGTCCTTTATTGAGCCCATCTTTGCATGAAATGTTCCCTTGGTATCTCTAATTTTCTCGAAGAGATCTCTAGTCTCGCCCATTCTACTATATTCCTCTATTTCTTTGCATTGTTCACTTAAGAATGCTTTCTTATCTCTCCTTTCTATTTATTCTCTGGAACTCTGCATTTGGTTGGGTATCTCTTTTCCTGTCTCCCTTGTCTTTTGCTTCTCTTCCTGTCTCAGCTATTTGTAAGGCCTCCGCAGAAAACCACTTTGCCTTCTTGCATTCCTTTTTCTTGGGATAATTTTGGTCACTGCCTCCTGTACAGTGTTATGAACCTCCATCCATAGTTCCTCAGGCACTCTGTCTACCGGATCTAATCCCTTGAGTCTATTCCTCACTTCGACTATATAATCATAAGGGAATTGATTTAGGTCATACCTGAATGGCCTAGTGGTTTCCTCTACTTTCTTCTGTTTAAGCCTGAATTTTACAATAAGGTGGTCATGATCCAAGCCACAGTCAGCTCCAGGTCTTGTTTTTGCTGACTGTATAGAGCTTCTCTGTCTTTGGCTGCAAAGAACACAGTCAATCCATGTGATCATTTTGGTTAGCTTTCTGTGATATATCCATTCTTTTTCAGATTCTTTTCCCATATAGGTTATTACAGAGTATTGAATAATGTTCCATGTGTGGTACAGTAGCTCCTTGTCACTTATCTACATATGGTAGTGTGTATATCCCAGTCTCACAGTTTATCCTCCCCCCACCCATGATTTTCCCTTCTGGTAACCATATATTTGTTTTCTATGTCTAGGAGTCCATTTCTGCTTTGTAAATAAGATCATTTGTATCTTTTGTTTTAGATTTCACATACAAGTGACATCATATGATATTTGTCTTTCTCTGTCTCTTTCACTCAGTTTGATAATCTGTAGGTGCATCCATGTTATGGCAAATGGTATTATTTCATTTATTTTTACGGTTGAGTAATATCCCATTGTTATAATGTACCACATCTTCTTCATCATTCATCGGCTGATGGACAAAGAAATGTTGTCATTTTGATTAACTTATTTTGTAAGAATGGAGGAAAAAAAGAAGCATAGCAACACCACAAATATAAAAGCACAAACTAAGATCATAAAAATCTAAAATATAAATTAAAAAATAATGTAACAGATTATACCAGTCAGATGAAAGTCGGAGTCTCATATAAAATAACAAATCCATCTCTGTTTTGTTTGAAAGAGACATACTTAAAGCACGACAATGTAGAAAGATATAAATTTCAAAAATGGAAAAAATGTACCAAACAACACTAATCAAAGGAAAGTTGTCATCATTATATTAATGTCAAAATAGGCTGTAAGGCAAAAGTTTATTAGGGACAAATAATTCCTACTCGTGGATAAAATAATTTGCTTGGAAGCCGTGATTTTGAATCCATGTGAGCCTAATAATGTGGCTTCAATCTCTATAAAGAAACATTGAGAATCAAGGAAAAGTGGAAAATGGGAAAAGTGTAGCATTTTTAAAAAATGTAACAATCTTGGGCTAAAGTTACATAAGTGTGTGTGTGTGTGGATATAATAGTGATACAGGTACAGACATGGATAAAGACGTATCTTTACATATGATTTATTGAACTATCAAATTAGTTTTTATAAAATGCAAGGAAAACACAGCAAATCTTTCAGCTTCTAAGAACTTTGCTCCTAAATGTAATCTCAACAAGTCCCGCTGTTGTTTTCGGGAATTGAAAGTCTAGTCCGGTCCAGTATAAACAACACTACATTGACATGATTTTAGATACTCTCCTTCCCCAGCTCAGTTGTCATCGGTGTGAAAGCCCACCACAGGGAAGCTTGATGTGGCTGGCTTCTTTCCTTTTCCTAGGAAATCTCCCTTCCTCACTTCCTAGATGTGTTGTTGGCCAGTGAGGAAAGGAGGTGGGGCATAAAAGGGGATTAAGGAAAAGGGAACAATTTTTGAAAGTTTACAGGGTTACAATCTGGTATGAAGCTTTGCTTTGTGGGCATACCCAAATTCTGGCTCTTTCTTTTAAGAGATACTTTTGTGGAAATTTATTTAGAGACTTCTTCTTATTGGCAGTTTATAAGTCCCTGGATTGGCTAGCTTCTAACAGTCCACCTCCTGTTTCAGTCACCTTGTCTCTTCTAAATCATGCTCTTGGGAGTATCTCCCTCTCAAGCAGCCATAAAATCTTGAGAGAACTATGCATCTGTTTTTGCTAACAGATTCTGAAAGTACAGGCCAAATCCAGGCAGACCTCCAACCAGGCTCTCATCTTTACTCATGAGTCAGGTACCAATTACAGCATCCCCCAAGTCTAAGAAACACCTGTCTAGCTCTCTGATTGGTTCTTTTGAAATGGGCTCCTTGATTAAAATGAGAATAGCATTAACACGACATGTGGATGGAGAGAAGAAACACCGTGGCTCTGCAGCATTTCTTCCCCAGCCTCTTCATCGACACATAACCGGGTCCCTAGACCAGTCTCATGCACCGTCGAAGTGAGTTATGATCTAATGGTTGTAAAACCCGCCTCATATTTTCTTAGAATGCCTAGGAAAGATGTCCATCAACAACTGTGTAACTTCTGCAAAGCACTAAGCTAACAATAGATGTCAGTTAGTATCTTATTACACACACACCCACACATACACACATCACCTTGCACTCATAATTTAAAGCCTTTAAAAAGCCACGGTGCAGGTCTCAACACATCTCAAAGAACTGACATTACACAGACCGTGTTCCTTTATCTCAGTGCAATGAAAACACATAAAACTCAATGAAAAGATGACATCTTCATAGACTGGTAAATTTAAACACAATTCTAAATGAGTCATGGCTCAAAGAAGAATTATAAGGTTAGAAAGTGACTAGAATGGAATTACAAAGATAGTCTCTATGTATCAAAACATGGGCACCTAAAATCTAACTTAAAGGGAAATTTAAATATATACAGTAGGAAAAAAATTTACCTGTAGAGAGTAAGGATTTTAACCTTGATTAGATGTCAATATGGTGTTGTTCATAGAGTTTATTGCATTAGATTATTTCTACTCTTTGTGACTTTTTTAAAAAAACAATAATTTTTATTTTTGAGGATATCTCAAGGAGTTTATTTTTTTGAAAAAATCTAGGAAAACTCAGGGTCTTAATGGCAATGGTAGTTTTAAATGCTGAAAGCTCAGAGAAAAAAAAAAAATTTAAGCTTTGAGCTCCCTCTACAGGCCCAAGGAAAAAATTCCCAGAAACAGTAAGAAACTACAGTTAGATAATAAACTCCATCTAAAGATGTTTTAAAGTTCCCAGAACTCTTCACATTGCTGCTTCACTTTAAGGGGAGCATCCATGATGGTGAAGCACTGATGTGTACCCAAATGCTACTGGAAGAACCTCTTCACTTCAGTTCAGTCGCTCAGTCATGTCCGACCCTCTGCAACCCCATGAATTGCAGCACGCCAGGCCTCTCTGTCCATCACCAGCTCCCGAAGTCTACCCAAACCCATGTCCATCGAGTCAGTGATGCCATCCAGCCATCTCATCCTCTGTCGTCCCCTTCTCCTCCCACCCCCAATCCTACCCAGCATTAGGGTCTTTTCCAATGAGTCAACTCTTCGCATGAGGCGGCCAAAGTATTGGAGTTTCAGCTTCAACATCAGTCCTTCCAGTGAACACCCAGGACTGATCTCCTTTAGGATGGACTGGTTGGATCTCCTTGCAGTCCAAGGGACTCTCAAGAGTCTTCTCCAACACCACAGTTCAAAAGCATCAATTCTTTGGCGCTCAGCTTTCTTCACCGTCCAACTCTCACATCCATACATGACCACTGGAAAAACCATAGCCTTGACTAGATGGACTTTTGTTGGCAAAGTAATGTCTCTGCTTTTAAATATGCTATCTAGGTTGGCCATAACCTTCCTTCCAAGGAGTAAGCGTCTTTTAATTTCATGGCTGAAATCACCATCTGCAGTGATTCTATTCACTTCACCTACTTATTTATGAGAGATACATTAGCCCACCCCCTAGTGGACGTTTGCAAAGATGACACAAAGATATCGCAAGATTAAATTATTAGTCGTATGATTGAGATAGCCCTGGTTGTTCAGTTCAGTTCAGCCACTCAGTCGTGTCCGACTCTTTGCGACCCCATGAGCCGCAGCACGCCAGGCCTCCCTGTCCATCACCAACTCCTGGAGTCCACCCAAACCCATGTCCATCGAGTCGGTGATGCCATCCAGCCATCTCATCCTCTGTCGTCCCCTTCTCCTCCTGCCCCCAATCCTTCCCAGCATCAGGGTCTTTTCCAATGAGTCAACTCTTTGCAGGAGGTGACCAAAGTATTGGAATTTCAGCTTCAACATCAGCCCTGGTTGAGGCTCTCAATGTTATTTAATCCAATCAGTCATTTTGTGCTTGAGGAAATGTAACAAACTTACTTATGACAAGAAGAGAATGTCTTCTCAATGTGTATGTTTTTTCGTTTGTATTTTCTTGGTAATTTTTTTTTTTAATTTCATTGGAGTGCAGTTGGTGGCTCAGAGAGTAAAGATTCCGCCTGCAATGAAGGAGATCTTGGTTCAGTCTCTGGGTTGTGAAGATCCCCTGGAGAAGGGCATGGCAACCCATGCCATTATTCTTGCCTGGAGAATCCCCATGGACAGAGGAGCCTGGCAGGCTACAGTCAGTAAGGATGCAAAGGGTCCAACACAACTGAGCGACTAAGCACAGCACAGCACCTAGCTGATTTACAATGTTGTCTTAGTTTCAGGTGTACAGAAAAGTGATTCGGTTATAAGTATGTACGTGCGTGTGGGCTAAACAGCTTCAGCTGTGTCCCACTCTGCGACCCTATGGACTGTAGCCCACCAGACTCCTCTGTCCATGGTATTCTCCAGGCAAGAACACTGGAGTGGATTGCTGTGCCCTCTTCCAGGGTACCTTCCCAAAACAGGGATGGAACTCATATCCCTTACATCTATTTGTATTGGCAGGTGGGGTCTTTACCACTAGCGCCACCTGGGAAGCCCATACGTATACCTGTATCCATTCTTTATCAGATTGTTTTCTCACATACATTTTTAGAATATTGAGCACAGTTCTCTGTGCTATAGAGTAGGTCCTTGTTGGTTGTCTATTTTGTATCTATTAGGGTATGTAAATGTTTCCTAGGTGGCTCAGTGGTGAAAAAAAACAAATTCTGCCTGCAATGCAGGTGACAAGGGTTCGATTCCTGGGTTGGGAAGATCCCCTGGAAAAGGAGATGACAAATGGCAACCCACTCCAGTATTCTTGCCTGGGAAACCCCTTGGACAGAGGAGCCTGGTGGGCTACAGTCCATGGGGATACAAAAGAGCTGGACGTGACTTAGTGACTAAACAAAAATAAAGCATATGTAGATTAATCCTGAGCTCCTGATTTATCCCCCTCCCCTATATTTCCCCTTTGGTAACCCTAAGCTTGTTTTTGAAGACTGTGAGTCTGTTTCTGTTTTGTAAATAAGTTCATTTGCGTCATTTTTTCAGATTCTACATATAAGTACTATCATATGACATTTGTCTTTCTCGGACTTACTTCACTTAGTATGATAATCTCTAGGTCCACCCACGTTTCTGCAAATGTCATTATTTCATTCTTTCTTATGGCTGAGTAGTATTCCACTCCCTTCCACGTATTCTTTATCCATCATCTTGCCAGTGGATTGTAGGTTGCTTCTGTCCTGTGCTAAGTCCCTTCAGTCACGTCCGACTCTGTGAGCCTATGGACCGTAGCCCGCCAGCCTCTGTCCATGGGATTCTCCAGGCAAGAATACTAGAGTGGGTTGCCATGCCCTCCTCCAGGGGATTTCCCAGACCTAGGGATCAAACCCTTGTCTCTAAAGTCTCCTGCATTGACAGGAGAGTTCTTTACCACTAGCGCCACCTGGGAAGCCCAGGTTGCTTCTCTGTATTGGTTATTGTAAATAGTGCTGCAATGAACACTAGGGTACATATACCTTTTCGAAGTATGGTTTTCTCTGGTTATATGCCCCACAGTGGGATTTCTGGATCATACGGGAGGTCTATTTTTAGTTTTTAAGAACTTCCATACTATTCTCCATGGTGGTTGTACCAATTTACATTCTCATCAACAGTGTAGGAGGGTTCTCTTTTTCTCCATACCCTCATCAGTTGCTTGTAAACTTTTTTGATGATGGCCATTCTGACTGACGCGAGGTTATACATTGTGGTTTTGATTTGCATGTCCCTCATAATTGATGTTGAGCATCTTTTCATGTGTTTTTTAGCCATCTGTATGTCTCTTTGGAGAAATGTGTATTTAGATCTTCTATTCACTTTTGATTGGGTTGATTTTATATATATAGAGAGAGAGAGAGCGCGCTACATAAGCAGTATGTTTTGGAGATTAATTTCCCTGTAGATCGCTTTGTCTGTGAATGTTTTCTCCCATTCCATGACTAAGCTTTTTGTTTTGGGTTTTTTTCCTCTCTTTATTTTTAATTGAAGAATAATTAAAATATTATGTTGGTTTCTGTCATACATCAACATGGATCAGCCGTAGATATACATATGTCCCCTCCCTCTTGGACCTCCTACCCCATCCCACCATCACAGGGCCCTGGTTTGAGTTCCCTGAGTCAGGTAGCAAATTCCCACAGGCTATCTATTTTGTATATGTTAGTGTATATAGTTCCATGCTACTCTCCATTGTCTTTTTGTTTTGTTTATGGTTCCTTTGCTTTGCAAAAATTTTAAGTTTAATCAGGTCTGATTTGTCTATTTTTGTTCTTATTACTCTAAAAGGTAAATCCCAAAAGATTTATGTCAAAGACTGTTCTGCCAATGTTTTCCTTTAAGAGTTTTATAATGTCTGGCCTTACATTTAGGTCTTTAATCCATTTTAAGTGTATTTTCGTGTATGGCATTAGAGAATGTTCTAATTTTTATTTTATTTTTTTACATGTAGTTGTCCAGTTTTTCCAGCACCACTTATTGAAGAGACTGTTGTTTTCTCCATTGTATAGTTATGCATCCTTTGTCATAGATTAATTTTGTTCTAACTCATGCCATAGGTATGTGGGTTTGAATCTGTTCTTTGGGGGTTTTCTATTTTCTCAACCCAAGAACATGGTCTCCATCTGTTTGTGTCATCTTTTATTTCTTTTAACAGCATCTTAGTTTTCTGACAATTTTACTTCTTCACTAATTTGGACTCATTTTGCTTCTTTTTCTTCTGAGTACTGTGGCTAGGACTTCCAAAACTATGTTGAATATAAGTGATGAGAATGAACATCCTTGTTTTGTTCCTGATCTTAGAGGGAATGCTTTCAACTTTTCACTGTTGAGAATGATGTTAGTTGTGGGTTTGTCATATATGACCTTAATTATGTTGATGTATGTTCTCTCTATGCTCACTTTATGGAGAGCTTTATTTTTTATCATAAACAGGCATTGAATTTTGCCAAAAGCTTTTTCTGCATCTATTGAAAGGATCATATGGCTTTTATTCTTCAGTTTGTTGATGTGATGTATCACACTGATTGATTTGTGGATACTGAAGGATCCTTGCATCCCTGGGATAAATCCCCCTTTATCATGGGGCACAGTTTGTTTAATGTATTGTTGAGTTTGTTTTTCTAGTATTTTGTTGAGGATATTTGCATTTATGTTCATCAGGGATATTGGCCTGTAATTTTCTTATTTTGTAGTATCTTTGTTCTGGGGTATTGGGGTGATGCTGGCCTCATAGAATGAGTTTGGGAGTATTCCTTCTCTGCAATTTTTTGGAAATAGTTTCAGAAGTATGGATGTTAACTCTTCTCTAAATTTTTGATAAAATTCGCCTGTGAAGCCATCTGGTCTAGACTTATTTTTTTTTTGTTTTAAAATCACTGTTTCCATTTCAGTACTTGTGATTGGTCTCTTCATATTTTCTAGTTTTTCCTGGTTCAGTCTTAGAAAGTTGTACCTTTTTTGGAGTTTGTCCATTTCTTCCAGGATGTTCTTTTTATTGATGTATAGTTGCTTGTAGTAGTCTTTTATCACCCTTTGTATTTCTATGATGTCCACTATAACTTCTTTTTTATTTCTAACTTTATTGATTTGCGCCCTCTCTCTTTTTTTCTTGATGAGTGTGGCTAAAGGCTTATCAATTTTGTTTATCTTTTTCAAAGAGCCAGATTTTACTTTCATTGGTCTTTTCTATTGCTTTCTTCATCTCTATTTCATTTACTTCTACACTGATCTTTATGGTTTCTTTCCTTCTGCTAAGTTTGGGTTTTGTTGATTCTTCTTTCTTGAGTTGCTTTAGGGGTAAGGTTAGGTTGCTTATTTGAGATGTTTCTTATTTTCTGAGTTAAGATGGTATTGCCAAAAACCTCCCTCTAAGAACTATTTTTCCTGCATCCCATACATTTTGGATCTTTATGTTTTCGTTGTCATTTATTTCTAGGTAATTTTTTATTTCTTCTTTGATTTCTTCAGTGACCCATTGGTTGTTTAGTAAGATGTTGTTTATCCTCCATGTGTTTGTGGTTTTTACTATATTTTTTCCTGTAATTGATTTCTAATTTTATAGCCTTTGGTTAGAAAAGATGCTTGATATGATTTCAATTTGCTTAACTTTATTGAGCCTTGATTTGTGGCCCTAGATGTGCTCTATCCTGGAGAATGTTCCATGTGCACTTGAGAAGAAAGTATATTCTGCTGCTTTTGGATGGAATGTTCTATAAATATCAATTAAGTTCATTAGGTCTAATGTGTCATTTAAGGCCTGTGTTTCCTTAATGATTTACTGTCTTGATGATCTGTCCATTGATGTAACTGGTGTTAAAGTAGTTGTGTTACTGTTGATTTCTCCTTTTATGGCTGTTAGCATTTGCCTTATATGTTGAGGTGCTCCTATACTGACTGCATATATATTTATAATTGTTATATATTTTTCTTGGATTGATCCTTTTGGTTATTATGTGGTGTCCTTCTTTGTCTCTTATAACAGTCTTTATTTTAAAGTCTATTTTATCTAATATGAGTATTGCTACACTAGCTTTTATTTTCATTTGCATGGAATACCTTTTTCCATCCTCTCACTTTCAATCCATATGTATCCTGAGATCTAAAATGTGTCTCTCATAGATAGCATTTATATGGGTCTTATTTTTGTATCCATTGAGCCAATCTATCTCTTTTAGTTGAGGCATTTAATCCACTTACATTTAATGTAATTACTGATATGTGTGTTCTTATGGCCATTGTGTTAGTTGTTTCAAACTTGTTTTTGGAGGTCTTTTTCTTCCCTTCCTCTTTTGTTCTCTTCTCTTGTGATTTGATGACTCTTTACTGTTGTATTTGGATTGCTTTTTCTTCTTTGTGTGTTTATCTGTTGTAGAATTTTGGTTTGTGGTTCCCATAAATTTTTGATATAGCAATCTGTATATGTACAAAATTGTTTTAAGTTGCTGGTCTCTTAATTTCAAATGCATTTCCAATATCTTGCATATGTATACTCCTCTTCCAACAATTGCTAAAGGGGAGGTATTTATTTTTAAACGGAGGATAATTGCTTTATAATATTGTGTTGGCTTCTGCCATATGACAACATGAATCAACCACAAATACACATATGTCCCCTCCCTCTTGACCCTCCCCTGCCACTCTCCCCCCTATCCTACCCTCCTAGGTTGTCACAGGGCAGTAGGTTGAGCTCCAGTATGGAGATTCCTTAAAAAACTAGGAATAAAACTACCATATGACCAAGCAATCCCACTACTAGACACATACCCTGAGAAAATTATAATTGAAAAGACACACATATCCCCAGTTTTAATAGCACTGTTTACAGCAGCTAGGAAATGGAAGCAATCTAGATGTCCTTTGGCAGATGAATAACTAAAGAAGTTGTGGTACAAATATACAGTGGAGTATTACTCAGCCCTAAAAAGGATTGCTGGTGTTGACATCATATTTGTATGAGGATGATTTCATACCTTTACTTCATGTTTACCTTTGCTGGTAAGCTTTCCCATTCATAATTTTCTTGAGTCTAGCTGTGGCTGGACTTGAGTGTTTTCCTTCCCATGTTATGGAAGTTTTTGGCTATAATATCTTCAAATATGTTCTCAGACTCTTTCTCTCTTCTGCTTCTGGGACCCCTGTAATGCAAATGTTGATGTAAATATAACTAGTATTTCTGATCAGATTGTGAAGTATAGTGCTCATGTGATCATGTTAGCTCACAAAATCTTTACTAGTAGCTGGAATCAGGACAAAAAATAAGAACTGCATATACTCAAGGCAGTTAACAGCATGTGCGAAAAAGAGATGGTGTGAAATATTTAAAGCACTGAAAGAAAAAACTACCAAGTAGAGTTCTGTACCCTGCAAGATTATTCTTCAAAAGTGAAAGAGAAATAAAAACTTTCTCAGCAAATAGAAATTGAAGGAATTTCCTATCAGTAGGCTGCTTAGCAAGAAAGGTTAAAAGACGTTCTTTTTCTGAAATAAAATAATATATATTAGAAACACTGATCTACATAAAGAGAGGAAGAGCATTAGAGAAAGTACAGTAATATAGTGTTATCTGAAAGTGGGCTTGGATTAGTTGTAAATGACTATTGCTAACTCTAGGGTTGTAGTTCAGTCACTAAGTCATGTCTGATTCTTTGCGACCTCATGCCAGGCTTCCTTGACGGTAACCATCTCCCTGCGTTTGCTCAAACTCATGTCCATTGAGTCAGTGATGTCATCCTCTGTCGGCCCCTTCTCTTCTTGCCCTCAGTCATTCCCAGCTTCAGGGTCTTTTCCAATGAGCTGGCTCTTCACATCAGGTGGCCAAAGTATTGGTGCTTCAGCTTCAGCAGTAGCCTTTCCAATGAATATTCAGGGTTGATGTCCTTTAGAATTGTCTAGTTTGATCTTCTTGCTGTCCAAGGGATTCTTAAAAGTCTTCTCCAGCACCACAGTTTGAAAACACCAATTCTTCAGTGCTCTGTCTTTTTTATGGTCCAGCTCTCACATCTGTACATGACTACTGGTAAAAACCATAGCTTTGACAATATAGGCCTTGTCAGCAAAATGATGTCTCTGCTTTTTAATATGCAGTCTAGGTTGGTCATAGCTTTCCTTCCAAGAAGCTAGCATCTTTTAATTTCATGGCTACAGTCACCGTCTGCAGTGATTTTGGAGCCCAAGAAAACGAAATCTGTCAGTTTCCATTTTTTTCTCATCTATTTGCCATGAAGTGATGGGACCACATGCCATGATCTTCATTTTTGAATGTTGAATTTTAAGCCAGCTTTTTAACTCTCCTCGTTCACATTCATCAAGAGGCTCGTTAGTTCCTCTTCACTTTCTGCCATTAAACTGGTATCATCTACATATCTAAGGTTGTTGATATTTCTCCTTGAAATCTTGATTCCAGCCTGTGCTTCATCCAGTTCAGCATTTCAAATGATGTACTCTGCATATAAGTTAAATAAGCAAGGTGACAATATATAGCCTTGATGTACTCTTTCCCCAATTTTGACCAGTCCATTGCTCAGTGTTCAGTCCTAACTGTTACCTTTTGTCCTGCATGCAGGTTTCTCAGGAGACAAGTAAGATGGTCTGGATTCCCATGTCTTTAAGAATTTTCCACAGTTTGTTTTGATGCACCCAGTCAAAGGCTTTACCATAGTCAATGAAACAGAAGTTGATGTTTTCTGGAATTCCCTTGCTTTTTCTATGATCCAGTGGATGTTGGCAATTTGACCTCTGGTTCCTCTGCCTTTGCTAAATCCAGCTTATACATCTGGAAGTTCTCGGTTTATGTACTGCTGAAGCTGTTGGATTGAAGGATTTTGAGCATAATCTTGCTAGCATGTGAAATGAGTGCAATTGTATGGTAATTTGAACATTATTTGGCACTGATTGCCTCTCTTTGGGATTGGAATGAAAGTTGACTTTTCCCAGTCCTGTGGCCACTGCTGAGTTTTCCAAATTTGCTGGCATATTGAGTGTAGTACTTCAACAGCATCAGCTTTTAGAATTGGAAATAGTTCAGCTGGAATTCCATCACCTCCAGTGTCTTTGTTCATGATAATGCTTCCTAAGGCCCACTTGACTCACACTCCAGGATGTCTGGCTCTAGATAAGTGATCACATCATCATGGTTATCTGGGTCATTGAGCTTTTTGTGTGTGTGCAATTCTTCTGTGTATTCTTGCCACCTCTTCTTAATCTCTTGTGCTTCTGTTAGGTCCTTGCCATTTTTGTCCTTTATTGTGCCCATCTTCACATGAAATGTACCCTGGATGTCTCTAATATTCTTGAAGAGATCTCTAGTCTTTCCCATTCTATTGTTTTCCTCTATTCCATTGCATTGTTCACTTGAGAAGGCTTTCTTATCTCTTCTTGCTATTCTCTGGAACTCTGCATTCAGTTGGGTACATCTTTCCCTTACTCCTTTGCCTTTCACTTCTCTTTCTTCGCTATTTATAAGGCCTCCTCAGACAACCACTTTGCCTTCTTCCATTTTTTCCTGGGATGGTTTTGGTAACTGCCTCCTGTACAATGTTATGAAGCTCTGTCCATTGTTTTTCAGGCTCTCTGTTTACTAGATCTAGTCCCTTGAATCTGTTCATCACCTTCACTGTATAAGGCAGTTGATTCATACCTGGATGGCCTAATGGTTTTAGGCCCAATAGCCGAATGCCTTCTTTCTTCACTTGCAGCCTCAGTTTTGCGATAAGGAACTGATGATCTGAGCCACAGTCGGCTCCAGGTTTTTTTTTTTTTTTTTTTCTTTTTGCTCACTGAATAGAGGTTGTCCATCTTCAATTGTAAAGAATATAATCAGTTGATCTTGGTATTGACCATCTGGTGATGTCCATGTGTAGAGTCATCTCTTGTGTTGTTGGTAACCATTACCAAAAAATTAAGTCATTGTTTATATATTGAGAAAAGAGAAAAAATAGAATCTTGTAAAATTGACGATTAAAATCACAGAAGCCAGAAAAAGGGGTGGCAGACAAAAAAATTAAAATATAAAAAATCAGCCAATTGATAGAAAATTATGTCAGAGTGGGTAAAAAGAAAGACCCAACGTGTTGATTATGGACACTTTACATATAGGAGATTTTAATTCCAATATCTCAGTTCATAACATAGCAAATTAATAAATAATTTTGTCAATGGAATATATAGATAATATAAGCAATAGGTAGGTAAAAGTGTTTTGCATGGAATCAAGTTCCATTTCTTCGTATTCTCTTTACATATCCATTAAAAATTGGAGCTAACTGGATATGTTTTAGGACACAGAATCTTAGTCAATTTAAAAAAGTATATGATATGAATAAGAAGTATAAATATTATAAATAATTGGTTAACAAAAGCAAATGAATTCATTGGCTATCAGATGCAAGTCAATTCAGTAAGATGACTGGTGAAAAAATTAAAATGATGTTATACATATCCTCCCTATATAAAAGCAATAATCCATTAGAAAATGCAATAGAAGAAAAGACCCTATTGACAATGGTGGGAAAAATATAAAATACTTAAGAAAAACTAATGAAGAAATATTTAAGTTCTAAATTTTTAAAAAAATTTTATGTGCCCTGATAGCATTTAAAGTGTTTTTGACAAGAAGACAGTATTATAAAGATGTCAGTTGTCTTTAATGCAATCTACTTGATAGGATCTCAATTAAAATATCATCTGAGTTTTGTTGTAGTATAGAAGAACTGATCATAAAGATCTAATAATTTGATACTAGAAAGATAAAAAAATCTCTGCATGGCCAAACACACATACACACACAAAGTCAAAACCCAAATTATGAAGAAGACAAAATATTTGCAATATGTATTATATATAAATGCCTAATTTCTTTACTGTATGAAGACTGCCTATAAACTAATTATAAAGTCAATAATATAATGTAAACCAGAGATTATATCAAAAGAAATACAAACAAAAATGCTTAATCTTACTCTTCATAAGATAAATGCAAAGTAATATTTTTTCCACCTGTAAATCAGCAAAGATTCAAATATTTGATAACAAACCTTAGTTGGAGAAGAAGTAAAGAAGCAGGCCTCATACCTTACTGATGAGGGTATAAATAAAAACTTTCCCAAGAAGAGCAATTTGACAATATTTATCAAAATTCCAAAGACATATCCTTTGATTAAGTAACTCTACTTTGGGGAATTTATTCTACTGATATGCTTGTGATGTGTAAAATGGCATGTATCCAAGTAGAATCAATATAGCATTGCTGGTATTAGCAGAAGATTAAAATGAACTAAATGTTTAGGAATTGGCACAAGTTAAAGAAATTATTGGCAATCTAATCCATTCATTGGAAGTATCAATATATGTAGCTCTTTATAAATGAAGTAGCAGGAATGAGTGATGTGGAAATAGCTCCAATGTGTGTATGCATGTGTGTGTGTGCATGCATGTGTTACTGACCAGGGTTCTTGGCCTCCTTAATCAATAGAAATTGATCAGAGGCCAGAGGAGACATTCTGGCAAGGTTTTATTGGAGTACCTACAGTGGTTGGGAGGCAGGGGCTAAAAACAAGTAACAGGTTCCCTTGCTCACTCACTCATTGAGGGGGTGGTAAGCTGGTTCCTTATATGTAATGAGGGTTGGGGTGTTTTCAGGTGTTGGGTCAGAGGGGTGGGTTAGGTGACTTGTCCACCACTTTGTGGTGCTGTGGGCAGGGAGCATGTCTAGAACCCTGCTTTTACTCCTGACCCGACTTTTTTTCCTGGCTCTTCAGAAGTAGCAGTTAGGTTTGGGTTTTTTTTTTTTTTTTTTTTTTTATATTTTGTCCATAATTTTCCCCAATTTTTCAGGCACGTGGTCATTCTTGGTCCCTTCTAGTTTCTTTGTACTTTGTTGTTCATGGAGATGTTTGTCCAGGTGAAGCATTGCAGCACCGCAGCAAAAGGGTCCCAGGTTCCAGCCTCTCTCATTCCCCACCGAGAGATGCTACACCCTTATTCTTAAAGGGTAAGGGACTGAAAGTCTCTTCTTCTGAAACTTCTTTCTGTTGCACAGGGGCTGTAAATGCTAACCTACCCTAGAGGTATGGAAGTTCCCTGCTGATTATTCCAAAGAACTGTAGGGACCTGGGCCACTCCTGAAATGGGTCGAATTCCTTGAGCCATCGTGAGTGAGCCTTACTTCAAACTGTTAGAGCCTAGAAGACATAAACTTAACCAGAAGTTGAAACAAACAAGGGAAGAACAATAATACCCATTAAAGAGCCTAGAAAGGGAAGGAACCAGATTAACTTTGGGAAGGCTTCTTTAAGTCTTGGTCCACCAGTGGAGGCAATATTGCCTCTGCCAAAATTGTGAAGCCACTCTGTGTAGGCGTTTGTTTTCTTAATATTAACTTCTGCCTGTCCTGTTGCATTGATCCAGGGGCAGCAGATAGTATTAGGTATCACACAAACTACCTTTTGATGGGGCCTGTCTTTTGGATAGGTATCTCAGGTTTTCCACTGGCTCACAGATGTATTTTTCCTCTGTTGTAACCTGCGGGGTTTCTGGAGGTAAAAGCTTTAGTCTGGACAAATATACCCAACTAGGTATCCTTTCAGTTTGACAGCAGTGAGTGTGGCCAAAATTACTTTATAAGGGTTCTTCCATCTTGGCAGTAGTTGGTCTTCAGGGGAGCCTTTTCCAGGTTTTAAGAAGAACTTGGTCCCCAGGGTTTATTTGTGAACTGTTTCCTTCCTCTATATTTTTAATGGGAGCTGGCAGTGCTTTGTGGGCATAGTCTAGATTGCCTTCTGAACTTGTCCTAGATTAATAATAAACCTCAGGGTCTGGTTCACTTCCTTCTCTAGTACAATGTCAGTAGTAAGAAAGGCCTCTCATAGGTCATTTTAAATGCGCTGAGCCTCAGACCCTTCTTTGGGGCTACACGGACCCTGAGGAGTGCAATAGAAAACAAGTTGGTCCTGGGTTCGATAGTTTCGTGGCAGAGCTTTGCTAAGGTTTTCTTTAAAGTATGGTTTATTTTTTCTACCTGTCATGGTGGGGGGAGGGGAGAGGATGCCAAGAGGTATGTAGCTTGTAGTCTATCCCTAGGGTCATTGTAAGCCCCTGTGTGATTTTTGGCTGTAAAAAAGGACCCATTATCAGTCTGGAGGGACTTTGGAAGTCCAAACTGAGCAATTATTTTCTTTAAAAGGGACTTAACCGACTTCCATGGCCTTTTCAGATTGGATGTAGAAGGCTACAACCCATTTTGTGAAAGTATCACTAAACACCAGAAGGTATTTATACCCTGATCATGAGGGCATTTGGGTGAAATCTAACTGCCAGTCTTCCTTGAGATATCTCCCTCGGTATTGAATTGGCCTGAGTAACAAAGGAGAGATCGGATGGGCTTGTGAATTATTATGGGCTCATAAATCACAGGCAAGTGTCACTTATTTTATTGTTCTTTTAAGCCCCTTCCCTGAAAAAAGCCTTTTGCACTGAGTCCCATAGTGCATCCCTCCCATAATGGGTGGTATCATGTAAGCTCTTAGTTTCCATTGTTGGGACTCAGGAATTAGAAACTTCCCTTCCTTTTTATATCAGCCTGTGCTTCCCTTCTCATAGCCCATTCTCAGCATGTTCTTGTTCCTGTGAGGAGTACTGGGGAGGCTGGGGGAGCCAACCACTAGAACCATAACTTGTTCAGGTTCTTGCAGAGGAGCTGCCTGTTTTGTAATCTAATCAGTTTTGCTAGTTCCTTGGCTCACAGAATGTCCATCCCTCTGATGGCCCCTCCAGTGGACTAATGCTGCCTGGGTCAGGAGCTGCTCTCCTTCTAAAAGAACAAGAATCATATCTTTATGTTTTATGGGGGAATTTCTAGCAGCTAACATGCCTCCTTCTTTGCAAATGGCAGCATGAGCATGTAGTATATGGAACCCATACTTAGAGTCCGTAAAAATATTTAATTGCTTATCCCTCCCCACTTGCAAAGCTCTCATTAATGCAATTAGTTTGGTCTTTGATGTCTGGGGTGGCAGGGCCCTGGCTTCTGTGACTTCACCTAGACTAACTAAGGCATATATACCCCGCCCTTTGGGTTAACATTTCTATAACACTGGTCCCATCAGTAAATCATTCAACCTCAGGACTGTCAAGAAATTCATCTAGAAGATCAGACCTACTGGAATAAGTTTGTTCTGTGCTGTCTATATACTGTTGTGCTGTCTCCACTCTCAACTGCTGGAAGCAGAGTTGAGTTGGTACAACTTTAAGGTCATTTGGGGGTGTCCATTAGGAGGGCCTGGTATCTTGTTAACCTTTCTTCAGCCAGCCAATGATGTCCTTTGACTTCAGCACAGATTGTACCACTGAAGTTAACCCATCTAAGTGTTGTCCCAGGGTGAGCTTGGAAGCCTCGTTAACCAATAGGGCTATGGTTGCTCCTGTACAATGTTATGAACCTCCACCCATAGTTCTTCAGGCAGATCTAATACCTTGTCTATCAGATCTAATCCCTTGAATCTATTTGTCACTTCCACTATATAATCATAAAGGATTTGCTTTAGGTCATACCTAAATTGTCCAGTGGTTTTCCCTACTTTCTTCAGTTTAAGTCTGAATTTGGCAATAAGGAGTTCATGATCTCAGCCACACTCAGCTCCCGGTTTTATTTTTGCTGGCTGCAAAGAATATAATCAATCTGGTTTTGGTATTGACCACCTGGTGATGTCCATGTGTAGAGTCTTCTCTTGTGTTGTTGGAAGAGGGTGTCTGCTACGACCAATGTGTTCTCTTGACAAAACTCCATTAGCCTTTGCCCTGCTTCATTTTGTACTCCAAGGCCAAATTTGCCTGTTACTCCAGGTATTTCTTGATTTCCTACTTTTTCATTCCAGTCCCCTATAATGAAAAGGACATCTTTTTGGGGGTATTAGTTCTAGAAGGTCTTGTAGGTCTTCATCAGTTCAGTTCAGTTAAGTTGCTCACTCATGTCCGATTCTTTGCAACCCCATGGACTGCAGCACACCAGGCCTCTCTGTCCATCACAAACTCCCGGAGTTTACTCAAACTCATGTCCATTGAGTCGGTGATGCCATCCAACCATCTCATCCTCTGTCGTCCCCTTCTCCTGCCTTCAATCTTTCCCAGCATCAGGGTCTTTTCCAATGAGTCAGCTCTTCACATCAGGTGGCCAAAGTATCGGAGTTTCAGCTTCAGCATCAGTCCTTCCAATGAATATTCAGGACTGATTTCCTTTAGGATGGACTGGTTGGGTCTCCTTGCAGTCCAAGGGACTCTCAAGAGTCTTCTCCAACACCACAGTTCAAAAGCATCAATTCTTCAGCGCTCAGTTTTCTTTTTAGTCCAACTCTCACATCCACACATGACTACTAGAAAAACCATAGCTTTGACTTGATGGACCTTTGTTGGCAAAGTAATGTCTCTGCTTTTTAATGTGCTGTCTAGGTTTGTTATAACTATTTTTCTGAGGAGCAAGCGTCTTTTAATTTCATGGCTGCAGCCACCATCTGTAGTGATTTTGGAGGCCCCAAAAATAAAGTCTGTCACTGTTTCCATTGTTTCCCCATCTATTGTCAGTGAAGTGATGGGACCAGATGCCATCATCTTAGTTTTCTGAATGTTGAGCTTTAAGCCAAATTTTTCACTCTCCTCTTTCACTTTCATTAAGAGGCTCTTTAGTTCTTCTTCACTTTCTGCCATAAGGGTGGTGTCATCTGCATTTCTGAAGTTATTGATATTTCTCCCAGCAATCTTGATTCCATCTTGTGCTTCATCTAGTCTGGCATTTCTCATAATGTACTCTGCATATAAGTTAAATAAGCAGGGTGACAATATACAGCCTTGATGTACTCCTTTTCCTATTTGGAACCAGTCTGTTGTTCCATGTCCAGTTCTAACTGTTGCTTCCTGACCTGCATACAGATTTCTCAAGAGGCAGGTCAGGTAGGTCTTCTTAGAGGCATTCAACTTCAGCTTCTTCAGCATTACTGGTTGGGGCATAGACTTGGATTATTGTGATATAGAATGGTTTGCCTTAGAAATGAACAGAGATCATTCTGTCGTTTGTGAGATTGCATCCAAGTGTTGGGGAAGTGTATAATTTCTTCGGTTCTGTCTCACCACAGCAATAATTTGCAGCGTCAGACAGACCAGGGTTATAGCTCAGTTTTATTGGCAAGCAAAGGAAAATACATCCTGAGGCATGAAGGCAGGCTGACCGAAAGGCACGAAGAGAAGAGAAGTCCTCAGGCCCAATTTTGGCTCGTCTTTTTATATGTCTTTTCTCCTCCCCCTGAGCCTGCCCTATGTAAATTGTGCTAGCCAGGAGGGCTGTTGATTTTACCTGAGGTTCTCACTCCAGTCCTTGGACCTTCCTTTGTTCTATTTCCTTGGGCTTTTCCCTTGTCTTTTAGCCACCACCATTTGGAGCTCCTTTTTCCTAATCTAATTACCTAACACAAGTACTGCATTTCAGACTCTTCTGTTGACTATGAGGGCTACTCCATTTCTTCTAAGAGATTCTTGCCCACAGTAGTAGATATAATGGTCATCTAAATTAAATTCACTCATTCCAGTCCATTTTAGTTCACTGACTCCTAAAATGTCGATGTTCACTCTTGCCATCTCCTGTTTGACCACTTCCAATTTACCTTGATTCATGGACCTAATGTTCCAGGTTCCTATGCAATATTGTTCCTTACAGCATCAGACTTTACTTCTGAGAGGGTAACAGGCAGGAAGGACAGGGGTCTCCAAATGGAGGAAATAGGCTCCAAGTGTTAGACATTTTTTATCTCTCTCTTAAGCAGCAGGAGGAAACAAACTAGAAGTGTTAGATTTCTTCCCCTTCTCTATACAAATTTAAAAAGAGGTTTCTTTTAAAATTCTGTGTTGCCACAGTGACACCTAGTTCCACCTGAACTTAACTTTTCTCAAACCTTGAACTAACTAATGTATTTTTCTTATGGAACTGTTTGTCTTAAGCTATGTTAATGAACTATGTATTTACCTTAGATTCTGTCTTCAGGTGGGTTCCACCTAAGACTCAGAATCCACTTAACAAACCAATATGTTTTACTCACACAGATGTTCTCTTAAGCTATGTTAATGAGCCTGTATTTGCTTGGAAACCTGCTTTTCTTCAGGATTCATGTCAATCATTTTATGGCCCTGGACAACTCACCTTGTGCCAATGTTATCTCAAAATGCATGTTGTGGGTGAGGGGCCTGATGCTAGTCTCTGAGTTTTGAGACATTTCCTTTCTCCAATTAGCAGACTTCTAGTAGCTATATAACATCTGGCTAAAGACTAGCAGGGGGCACTCTTTCTGCCCCCGTCTGATGTCTATGTCAGAAGCTTTCTCTATCTTTCTTATACTTTAATAAAACTTTATTACACAAAAGCTCTGAGTGATCAAGCCTCGTCACTGGTCCCAGATTGAATTCCTCTCCTCCAGAGGCCAAGAATCCTGGTGTCTTTCACAGCTCAGCGACAACCTTTTACTTCAATCAGCAGTCACATGCACAACAGGGTGTTGTTTTTGCTTTGGCTCCATCTCTTCATTCTTTCTGGAGTTATTTCTCCACTGATCTCCAGTAGCATATTGGGCACCTACCAACCTGGGGAGTTCATCTTTCAGTGTCCTATCTTTTTGCCTTTTCATACTGTTCATGGGGTTCTCAAGGCAAGAATACTGAAGTGGTTTGCCATTCCCTTCTCCAGTGGACCATGTTTTGTCAGAACTCTCCACCATGACCTGTTCATCTTGGGTGGCCCTACATGGCATGGCTCATACTTTCATTGAGTTAGACAAGGTTGTGGGCCATATGATCAGTTTGATTCATTTTCTGTGATTGTGGTTTTCATTCTCTCTGCCCTCTAATGGATATGGTTAAGAGGCTTATGGAGGCTTCCTGATGGGAGAGACTAACTGTGGGGGAAACCTGGTCTTGTTCTGATGGGCGGGGCTATGCTCAGTAAATCTTTAACCCAATTTTCTGTTGAGGGGCAGGGCTATGTTCCCTCCCTGTTGTTTAACCTGAGGCCAAACTATGGTGGAGGTAATGAAGATAATGGTGACCTCCTTCAAAAGATCCATGCACACACTACCACACACAGTGCCCCTGACCCTGCAGCAGGCCACTGCCAACCCGTGCCTCTGCCAGTCACATCACCAGTCACATCCACAGCTGGGTGTTGTTTTTCCTTTGGCTCCGTCTCTTCATTCTTTCTGGAGTTATTTCTCCACTGTTCTCCAGTAGCATATTGGGCACCTACCAACCTGGGGTGCCTCCACTGGAAACTCCTGGAAATTCATGGGCAAGTCTGGGTCAGTCTCTTATGGGGTCACTGCTCCTTTCTCCTGGGTTCTGGTGTGCACAAGGTTTTGTTTGTGCCCTCCAAGAGTCTGTTTCCCCAGTCCTGTGTAAGTTCTGGCAGCTCTATGGTGGGGTTAATAGTGATGGCCTCCAAGAGGGCTTATGCCATGCCCAGGTCTGCTGCACCCAGAGCCCCTGCCCCTGTGGCAGGCCACTGCTCACCCATACCTCCACAGGAGATGCTCAAACTCAGTCTCTGTGGGGTCTCCTGGTGTGAAAAAGGTTTTGTTTGAGCCCTCTGAGTGACTCTGGTGGATATGGGATTTGATTCTAAATGCAATTTTGTGCCTCCTACTGTCTTGCTGGGGCTTCACCTTTGCCCTCAGATGTGGGGTATCTTTTTTTGGTGGGGTCCAACATTCTCCTGTCGACAGTTGTTCAGCAGTGAGTTGTAATTTTGGAGTTCTCACAGGAGAAGATGAGTACATGTCCTTCTACTCCACCATCTTGTTTAGTCCCAGAGGTTCGTGACATTGTACAGGAAGCAGTGACCAAGACCATCCCCAAGAAAAAGAAACACAAATGGCAAAATGGTTGACTGAGGAGGTCTTACAAATAGCTGAGAGAAGAAGAGAAGCTAAAGGCAAAGGAGAAAAGGGAAAATATACCCATTTGAATGCAGAGTTACAAAGAATAGCAAGGAGAGATAAGAAAGCCTTTCTCGGTGATCAATGCCAAGAAATAGAGGAAAACAATAGAATGGGAAAGACCACAGATCTCTTCAAGAAAATTAGAGATACCACAGGAACTTTTCATGCAAAGATGGGCACAATAAAGGACAGAAATGGTATATGGACCTAACAGAAACAGAAAGTATTAAGAAGAGGTGGCAAGAATACACAGAAGAACTATACAACAAAGATCTTCATGACCCAGATAACCACAATGGTGTGATCTCTAACCTAGAGCCAGACATCCTGGAATGTGAAGTCAAGTGGGCTTTAGGAAGCATCACTGTGAACAAAGCTAGTGGAGGTGATGGGATTCCAGTTGAGCTATTTAAAATCCTACAAGATGATGCTGTGAAAGTGCTGCAGTCCATATGCCAGCAAAATTTGGAAAACTCAGCAGTGGCCACAGGACTGGAAAAGGTCAGTTTTCATTCTAATCCCAAAGAAGGGCAATGCCAAAAACTGTTCAAACTACCACACAATTGTGCTCATATCATACGCTAGCAAGGTAATGCTCAAAATTCTCCAAGCCAGGCTTAAACAATACAGGAACCATGAACTTCCAGATGTTCAAGCTGGTTTTAGAAAAGCAGAAGAACAAAAGATCAAATTGCCAACATCCACTGGATCATTGAAAAAGCATGAAAGTTCCAGAAAAACATCTACTTCTACTTTATTGACTACACCAAACCCTTTGACTGTGTGGATCACAACAAACTGTGGAAAATTCTTCAAGAGATGGGAATACCAGACCACCTGACCTGCCTCCTGAGAACTCTGTATGCAGGTCGAGAAGCAACAGTTAGAACTGGACATGGAACAACAGATTGATTCCAAATCGGGAAAGGCGTACGTCAAGGCTGTATATTGTCACCCTGATTATTTAACTTATATGCAGAGTACATCATGTGAAATGCCAGGCTGGATGAAGCACAAGATGGAATCAAGATTGCTGGGAGAAACATCAATAACCTCAGATATGCAGATGACACAACTCTTATGGCAGAAAGCGAAGAAGAACTAAAGAACCTCTTGATGAAAGTGGAAGAAGAGAGTGAAAAAGTTGGCTTAAAACTCAATATTCAGAAAATGAAGATCATGACATCTGGTCTCATCACTTCATGGCAAATTGATGGGGAAACAATGGAAACAGTGACAGACTTTATTTTTTGGGCTTCAAAATCACTGCGGACGGTGATTGCAGACATGAAATTAAAAGACGCTTGCTCCTTGGAAGAAAAGCTATGACCAACCTAGACATCAAAGACATTACTTTGCCAAAATATGTCTGTCTAGTCAAAGCTATGGTTTTTCCAGTAGTCATGTATGGATGTGAGAGTTGGACTAAAAAGAAAGCTGATCGCTAAAGAATTGATGCTTTTGAACTGTGGTGTTGGAGAAGACTCTTGAGAGTCCCTTGGACTGCAAGGAGACCCAACCAGTCCATCCTAAAGGACATCAACCCCGCATATTCATTGGAAGGACTGATGCTGAAGCTGAAACTCCAATATGTTGGCCACCTGATGTGAAGAGCTGACTCATTGGAAAAGACCCTAATGCTGGGAAAGATTGAAGGCAGGAGGAGAAGGGGACGACAGAGGATGAGATGGTTAGATGGCATCACCAACTCGATGGACATGGGTTTGGGTGGACTCCGGGAGTTGGTGATGGACAGGGAAGCCTGGCGTGCTGCAGTCCATGGGGTCATATCCTTTTCCAGGGGATCTTCCAGACTCAGGGAACAAACTCGGGTCTCCTGCATTGCAGGCAGATCCTTTGCTGTCTGAGTGACCTGGGAATCCCTAGCTCCTCATTATTTAGCAAATCTCTTCCAAGGAGGGATACAGGGCATTCTGGCATATACAAAAAGGAGTGAGTAATAATAGTGGACCTGACACCACAGGCACTGGGAGACGTAAATCGCCCTGCCTTTGGCTGTCTACTGGCTCCTGTCACAGTACAATCACGGTTGGAGAGGAGGCTGGCTGGCCAAGTCAGAACAGAGCAGGCGGCTCCAGTGACTACAAGAAACTCAGGTCTCTCTGCAGGAGTAATGAGGATGGATCGAGTGGGATCTGGAGCCAGGCAGGTGCTTGGGCCCCGTCAGTGAGTGTGTAGGACTCTCTCATCCAAGAGACTTGCAAGGAACTGCGGTGGTCAGTGTTGCCCCTCAGGTATCCTACAGGAGGGTGCTCAGGACAGACCTCCTTCCGATGCTCTTCCTTCTGGCAAAAGTCACATTGGTTCAGCCCCAGGTGTCTTCTAGGGGTCTGTCCCTCGAGATGGTGGGTGGATCAAAGCAGCCAAAAGCTGTATTTTCTTTCTTAGCCTCTTATCCTAATTGGCCTCCTCCATGAAGTCTCAGTTTTTATAGATCTTGAAGGCCTCCTCTACCAAGGTTGACAATGGGGCTTGTGGCCCAGCCTCAAACTTCTGCAATTTTCTTGGGATATTAGGAGTAGCCTGGGTAATAAAATGCGTGAGCTGTAGAGTCCTCCCCTCTGTGGACTCAGGGTCTGTATTGGTGTGCTTGCTGAAGGCCTCTGTCTGCTGGCTCAGCAAGACTGTGGGTTTTCATCTTTACCCTGTGTTATCTCTTGGACCTTGTCATAATTTATAGGATTCACCATACACCTTTCAGTCTATCTGACAGACGAGTAATATAACACCTCATCCTAGCCTGGCCTACACGACCTTCATAGTCCTCATGTGGGTCGTGTTCTGGGATTTCATCCCCACCCGTCTCACAAATTTGGTGTGGATTGGGGCCACTAGCCCATCTGAGTGTTTCCTGGCCTTTCTAGGTATTCACTCCTTTTCACCTGGGATAGAGCAGTGGGCCAGAATAACCACAATGTCCTGCCACATGAGAGGGAATGTCAACCCCAGCCTGATAAATCCATCCCTAAACTTGCCAGGGTTCTCTGAGAACCTGCCAAACCTCTCCTTACAGATTCCTAAGTCCCCCACTGAGAAGGGGACATGCACTCCAGTAATTGCTCTGTTCCCATCAGCTACTTCCTGAAGGATGTAAAGGCCTTGTGGGACAGAGGTGGGGGTGAACTTTGAACCTGATCCTGGATGACAGGCAGTTCTTCCACACATTACCCCAGAGGGATTAGTCTCTCCTTCATGGTGTGATGGAAGAGATAAAGGGATATAAAGAGGCAAAGTTGGGATTGGTCAGAGGGACCTGGAGAAGTCGGTGGCTCCAGGGAGGCAGGTGGGGCTTGGTTTCATCCCTGCGAGCTGGGGAAGGTTGAAAGGGGATCATCGAAGATGTTGCAAGTGTTTTCTGACTTCCCAGGCTTTTGATTACAGGAGTCACATAGAGTGAGGTTTTGGTAAAGGACCATGGATGCTTGAATGTAGAGAACCTCAGTTCATTTTTCCCATCTTGTGACAGCAAAGATCCAATTGCAAAATGGTATCATATGCCTAGCATGTTTCAGGTGACGGGGTCATTTCTTATTTACCAGGATTGCTCTTACCACAGATTTTCTCTTAGATAAGCTAGAGGGAAGGCAGCCTAATTAACAAAGCATTGTCAAAGGACCACAGTATTGATTGTATAATAAAATCAGGTCAACATCACCAAATAGGGACTTATAAACTGTTAATCAAGTGGTTGTAAATGGGTACTTTCAAATTGTCTTTTGAGTAGGTTACATATTTCTCAGATATTTTTGTTTTCAGTTTTACCTGGGGCATTCAAAATTAGTGGGTTTCAATAAGGTTTGCCATATGGTTTAATGGTTTCTTTTAAGTCTCAATAGGAATGTCACATCAAGCAAATCATTTGTTTAGTATCTGCTAACATGTTTTCTGTGATCTTTGTCCTGGGAGTCTGATAGAAAGTAAGAAACAAAGCAAGGCAGATAGTTATAAGGGCCTTGTAGAAATGATACAGATAAAATTCAATAAAGGTTCAGAGAAAAGAAATTTTTTGAGGGTTCAAGGAGGACTTCATGCACTATAAATCTGGTGGACCTATAATCTCCACAGGCTGTAGACCTAACAATGGAAAGGATTTGTTATTGCCATTTTTATATTAAACAAGGTGAAGTGGTCATTTGTTTGAATGTTGGTGTTTTAGATCATAAAAAGTAGATTTCTATCAATTCTCCTTCCTAATTAGAAAAAAGAGCTTCCCTGATGGGTCACTGGTACAGAATCCACCTGCCAATGCAGGAGATGAGGCTTCAATCCCTGGGTCTGGAAGATCCCTGGAGAAGGAAATGGCCACCCACTCCAGTATTCTTGCCTGGAGAATCCCGTGGACAGAGGAGCCTGGGTGGGCTAGTCCATGGGCTCCCAAAGAGTCAGACACAACTGAGGACTAAACAACAGCATTATAGTTTACAGACCCATTTTCAGGCCATTTTTCTCCATTCCCTAACTTACGCAAGGGCCAGGCAATGTTACACTAGTTTTTCTTTTCTCAGCCTATTTTGAAAATTTTCCAATTTTTAAGGATACACTGCAGAGATGTTTCTTCTGGCTTAGAAGAGGATCCTCGCATGTTGAGTAACCTGCAACCAATAAAGAGCCCTTCTAGAAGTGAAGTCTGGAAACATTTACCAGGAGGCTTTTGTCCTATAATAAGTTTCCCTATGCTGAATATGTGTCTTGAGATTTAGCATCTAAGAAGTCTAGGATGTTGGCTGCTTGGAAGTGGCCAGTCCAATATGAAATCTGTCACAATGTCTGGGCTGCCACAGTCTGAAGCAAAGAGGGTCCTAGAGGTACAAAAAAGAACTCCTGAAGGAATTGGTTATGGGCACAATGGAAAAATGCCACAGGGAATATTCCCACAGGGGATTTTTTTTTTCCCACCTAGAGTAAGCTGTGAGACTAGGAAGTAGAAGAACCCCAAACCCTTTCCCCTATCTGTTTGGCAGCCATGATAAAACTGGGGAAAGCCTGATGATTCCATCTGACACAGGTAACAGTGAGTTTGGACAGTGTTTCCCGTGTAATTTAACATACCAAACGAACCCAGTTAGTTTAGGATCTCTCTTTGGGATACTCCAGGGGCCCCATGTAGCAACCATGAAGTGTCTTTGACATTAGCATTCCCTGATTGGAATATCCCATAATCTCCGGAAACACGTATCTTCCCAAAGCACAATTCCTTTCCTTAGTGTGGTGCAAGATGTATCTAATAAACCCAAACATCTTTAGTTTGCCTCTTACAAGAAAACAAAAGTAGGTAAATGTAGACCTGTTTAGCAATTAATGTTCCAATATTTCATTTTACTTAAAATGACCTGAAAACTCAGTGAATTTCTATCATTTAATTTAATTTAGTTTTAAGTTACCAAAATCTGGAGGGACTTTTAAGTAAATATAATAGGACAAGAGCTTTTCAGTAAATTCTATAGAAGTACCGAAAAGCTCTTATCCTGGTTATATTTACTTAAAAGTGTAATCATATTGGGCAGTTTTCCTTGCTGACAAAGTTGATAACAGAAACAATATGTACTTAGTGACTTTCAGTAACCTAAGGTACAAGAAAAATATTATACTTAATGTTGATAACTCTAAAGACAGATCTGTATTAAATCCCAAGCTTAAGCTAGACAAGTTAATTTTTTACAAAGCCAGATATCTCATAGTTTTCCCAGTTGAGTTTAAAAAGCCTCCTTTTTTCTCCCTCAGTCTGGGGGACTTCAGTGGAACAGGTGGTTTCCGAGAGTCCAGGCAGAGGAGAAAGATGCAAGCTCCTCTCTCTTATTGTTTTGCTCTTTAAAATCCTGCTAAGTAACCCAAGGCTGGAGTTTCAGGCAATGTGGGCTGTGTTTGCATTTCAAGACTTAAATGCTCCACTATGCCCACGGTGTAGACAGAGACTTGCAGGAGCAGCTGGACAGAAAGAAGTACATAAAACAAAGATCTTTTTAAAAACATGTACCAATAACAGAAGGTAGACCTCCCTGGTGGCTCGGATGGTAAAAACCCGCCTGCCAATTCAGGAGATGTGGGTTTGATCCCTGGGTCTGGAAGTTCCCCTGGAGTAGGAAATGGCAACCCACTCCAGTATTCTTGCCTGGAGAATCCCAGGGACAGAGGAGCCTGACAAGCTACAGTCCATGGGGTCGCAAAGAGTCAGACACAACTTAGCTTCTAAACAACAACCACCGCCAATGACAGAGACTTAAAGACACAAACAAGGAGTCTTCATGATGAAGGGGATGGGAGTGTAGGGGTGAGCACCAAGGGAGAGAGAAAGGGGAGAAGGACAGAAAAGATTGAAGAAGAGAAAGCGACAGAAAGAGAGAGATTGCCATTTTAATCCGCACCCCTGTGGGTGTCTACTCAGGCACCAACCTGTGCACTTCTAGAAAGGGCGAGAGAAGGAGGGAGCACCCTGTCCACCAGGGTGATCAAGCTCAGGAACCAGCCAGTTGTATGTCATCTGTGGGACTCTCACCTATGCATCAGTTCAGTTCAGTCGCTCAGTCGTGTCCGACTCTTTGCGACCCCATGAATTGCAGCACACCAGGCCTCTCTGTCCATCACCAACTCCCGGAGTCTACCCAAACCCATGTCCATCGAGTCGGTGATGCCATCCAACCATCTCATCCTCTGTCGTCCCCTTCTCCTCCCGCCCCCAGTCCTACCCAGCATTAGGGTCTTTTCCAATGAGTCAACCCTTCGCATGAGGAGGCCAAAGTATTGGAGCTTCAGCTTCAACATCAGGCCTTCTAATGAACACCCAGGATTGATTTCCTTTAGGATGGATTGATTGGATCTCCTTGCAGTCCAAGGGATTCTCAAGAGTCTTCTCCAACACCACAGTTCAAAAGCATCAATTCTTCAGGACACCAGTCTATAGAAATCTGCTGCCTCAGCCTGTTCCCAAGGGGGCTTCTCTTGGTGGCAGGAAAGTACAGATGAGAGTAGTAGGGTGATAGGACTTCCAGCCACTGCACGACACGAGGTTTGAACCGTTATCGCTCTAGTAAATCTCCCATTTGGGAGAGACCAAGGTCTCCCCAGTGTGAGGGGAATCTCTCCCCCTCTACTTGTCACCCATCAGGGTGAGCCGGTCCCGGCCAGAGTGAGCAGGTTTCAGAAGCGGAGAGGAGTGATTCTGTGGCTGTCTGACGTCCACTGTCTCGGACGGGTAGGACACAAGTAGGGGAGGACAGAGAGAGGAGAAGTGGAGAGATTGCAGGAGAGGGAAGGGGAAAATGGTGATGGAGAAAAGGCAAAGAGAAGGGGGAAAACCTTGCCTGAATGAGGGTAAGGGGCCAGCAGGGCTGACTTACCAAATGTAGTAACACTGAGACAAGAGAGTCAGTCAGGTGATAGCTTGTCACCCGTGGGGAAGCTGCTTTCAAGTAGGCCTGAAGGTGCAACTAGAGCAAACAACAGTTTCCCTTGCTCACTTGCTCCCTGAGGGGGGAGCAAGCTGGTTCCTTCTATCGGGAGAGGGTTAGGGTGTTCAGGGGTTGGGCCAGAGGACTGCCTTATATGGTTTGCCCACCCTTGTGTGGTGGTGTGTGCAGGGTGGGGGTGCATATGAAGTACCCTGATTTTGTTCTTGGTTCTTCAGACATGGCAAATGGGCTGTTGGGTCTTCTCTGTATCTTGTCCATAATTTTCCCCAGCTGTGTGTGTTCACAGTTATTTTTAGCCCCTTATAGTTTCTTTGTATTTTGTGGCTTGAGATGTTTGTCCAGGTGCAAGCATTGGAGCACTGCAGCAAATGGTGCCAGGTAGCATGCCTGTCTCAAACCCAGGTGTGTGTATCCTTATGTATGTGCATGCACTGCATTGAGCACTGCACACGGAGCACTAGGTATAATATAGTATGTGTGGCATTTTTCTAGTTGTGCAAAAAAAAACAAGGAAAAGAGTATGTATGATATGTGCTTGTGAGACACAAAGCAGTGGTTGTCTCTAAGGAGAGGAACGCTGAGGCCAGAGAGAAACTTGGCATTACACACCTTTCTATAACTTTGAATTTTGTACTTTGTCTATACATTACTGATGAGAAAACATATCAACTCAAACTTTTAAAATATGTTAACATAAAATCTGAATTTATACTTGCTAAGCAAGACTTAGCTATGCTTGTAGGATCCAGTCTCTGAAAAGAGAACTGCTGACTTTTATAGGGACTGTATTTGATCCAGTCATTGGAAATGCAATTTGACAGCTCTCTCTGCTCCACTAACCATATTCTTCAGGACCCCCAAACCTGTTAAAGCCTTCTGTTTCTTTGTAGACCACAGTAAAGCTCTGTGGAAAGGTATCGTAGAGATTGGAGTGGAAGCAGGTAGGCCCTTAGGAAACTAGCGAAGATTTCCAAGGAAAGGGTGATGGAGTTGGCTAAGGTGACAGGGCTTCTCAGGTGGTGCTAGTGGTAAAGAACCTGCCAGCTAATGCAGGAGACATAAGAGACTGGGGTTTGATTCCTGGGTTGGAAAGATCCCTGGGAGGAAGGCATGGCAACCCACTCCAGTATTCTTTCCTGGGAAATCCTGTGGACACAGGAGTCTGACAGGCTACTGGCCATGGGGGTGCAAAGAACTGGACATGACTGAAGGCGACATCAATACAGCAGAGGGGGTGTGGTCAATACTAACAGTTTGCTAAAGGGTTGAATATGGACGATGAGAGAAAGGAGGAGTAAAGGGTATCTCTAAGGTGGTGGTGGTGTTTTTAAATTTTACTTTTCAGAACAGTTTTAGAGTCACAGAAAAATTAAGATAGTACAGAGAGTTCCCTTATACTCCACAGTCAGTTTCCTCCATCTACTAGCATCTTACATTAGCACAGTGCCTTTGTCATGGTTAATGAACCAGTATTGTTAGATTATTAAATAAGGTCCATGCTTTTATTTGGATTTCATTACTTCTAACCTAATATCGTTTTTCAGTTCCAAGATCTCATCCAGGATACTTCTGAATATAAAAATGGGCAATGGCCAGACCACATATAAAAGTAGAACTCTGACCCACAACCTGTAACAACCTGCCCAGGAAGCCAAATGGTAACCCCTGCAGCAATCAGCCCCAAATGGCCAGGACTTGATTAATAAATGACAGCTTCCAATTTAGGACCAACCACTGGAAAGCAAATATGCACTCCTAACCAGTCACAGAGAACACTGGGCTTCCAGTTAGCTCCCCTACAGCTTCCTCACGCCACAGCCTTTAATAAGGGTGTACTGGAAGCCTGTCCTTCCTTTCACTAAAAGCTTTTTCACTGCACTGCCTGCCTTTGAGCCTCTGCTAAAATGGTGATCGCTGACTACCCTGCAAGATTTGAATTAAGAGTCTTTTCTTGTTCTCGTTTGGGTGGCCTTTGTTTCCACACCACATCATATTTAGCTGACATTGTCTCCATAGATTCCTCTTGGCTGTTATAGTTTCTCAGACTTTCCTTACTTTTTTTTTCAAGTGATGAATGGATTTTATTTTTATTTTTTAAAATTTATTTTTAATCGGAAGATAATTGCTTCACAATATTGTTGGTTTCTGCCATACATCAACATCAATCAGCCATAAATATATGTATGTCCCCTCCATCTTGAACATCCCTCCCATCTCCCACCCCATCCCACTTCTCTAGGTTGTCACAGATCACCAGTTTTGAGCTCCCTGCATCATACAGCAAATTTCCACTGTCTAAGTTTACATGTGGTAATGTGTATGTTTCAATGCTACTCTCTCAATTCATCCCACCATCTCCTTTCCTCACTGTGTCCACAAGTCCATTCTCTATGTCTGCATCTCCATTGCTGCCCTGCAAAAAGGTTCATCAGTACCACCTTTCTAGATTTCATACATATGCATTAGCATATGATATTTTCCTTTCTGACTGATTTCACTCTCTAAAATGGGCTCTAGGTTCATCCACCTTATTAGAACTGAGTCAAATGTGTTCTTTTTTATGACCTTGACAGTTTGGAGGAATACTGGTCAGATATGTTGTAGAATATATATTCTCATAGTTCCTCAAGATTATGGGTCTTTGGGAGGAAGACTACAGAAGAAAGTGCCATTTTCATCATATCGTATAGAGGGCAGACTCTATCAACATGGCTTACCACTGTTGATGCTGAGTTTGAGCCAAGGTGTTTTTTTTATCAGAGCAAATGGAAAAGCAGAATTGCCATTTATTGACCAGGAAGAGTATAAGTGGAGTGATTTTGGAAACATCAAGAGTTTTAGTTAGCCTTCTGATTAAACACCAAAAAACTAAAGCTACTGAATAGGTTAGAATTTAGGAGAGAAGTAAATGGTTGAACATATAAATAGTGGAATCTCTGGAATATAGATATTATTTAAAGCCATGGACTAGATCACTAAGCACTTGAAAAAAGGGGTGCAGGGTTGTTTTTTTTTTTTTTAAGATTTCAACAGGAAGTTTTACTGCAAATGAGAACAGTTTTGGTTTTTACTTTTCCTGTTAAAACTTTTCATCTTTTTCCATTATTTCTGACTTTAAGTGAAATCTTCTAATAGCTCCACATTAAGTATGATATCTTCTATGCTATTTTGCATATGCTCTTTATCAGGTGAAAGATGCCTTCTAATTCTAGTTAACCAAGAGTGATCGTGAAAAAGAGTTGAATTTCCTCAAATGCTTTTTTTCTGTATCTGTTGGTATTATAGACTTCCCTGGTATCTGTTATACATATCTATAATACCAACAGATACAGATTCTGTATCTGTTGGTATTATAGACTTCCTGGTGGCTCAGATGGTAAAGAATCCACCTGCAATGCGGGAGACCTGGGTTTGATCCCTGGGTTGGGAAGATCTCCTAGAGGAGGGAATGGCAACCCACTCCAGTATTCTTGTCTGGAGAATCCCCATGGACAGAAGGGCTATAGTCCATGGGGTAACAAAGAGTTGGATACGACTGAGCAACTAAGCACATGGCATATTGGTATTATTAGATTCATTATTAGATTGATTTTCTCATATTTAAAATTTATTAAATCATCAGTACATTCTTCTGAAATGGAATCATTCTTGCATTCCTGGGGAGAAAACCTAGTTAATCACAATGTATAGCATCATCCTTGCCATCATCATTCTTGTATTCTCTGCAATTCCATTTTGTAACATTTTATCTAGTACTTTTCATCTATATTCATGAATACAATGCCTTATTTTCTCATCTTATGTTAGGAAAGTAAAAGTGAAAGTGTTAGTCATTCAGTCATGTCTGACTCTTTGTGACTGCATAGACTATAGCCTTCCAGGATCCTCTGTCCATGGAATTCTCCAGGCAAGAATACTGGAGTGAGTAGCCATTTCCTTCTCCAGGTGTCTCTGATGATAATCTGCCTATGATGCAGGAGACCCAGGTTCAATACCTGGGTTCAGAAGATCCCCTAGGGAATGGAATAGCTACCCACTCCAGTATTCTTGCCTGGAGAATCCTATGGAGAGAAGAGCCTGGAGGGCTACAGTCCATGGGGTTGCAAAGAGTCTGACACGACTGTGCAACTAATGTTGTTTGGAAGTCAACCATAATTAACATCTGTCTCAGAAATCACTTAGCAATCCTTCACTTGTCAGGGAAGGAAATTAAAGCTCAGAGAAGGTAACTCCAGAGTTGCATTGTTAATTAGTGGCAGTATTAGATTTCTAGTCTAATGTGCTTTCCACCTTACTCTGATGACCTGCTCAGCAACAGTTCTGAAAGAATGCCAGTGGGAAGACACCAAATGGCTATGTACATGCTGTTGGGTTGGTATGTGATATGTGAACTAGGGGGCTTTCCAGTGGCTCAGCAGTAAAGAATCTGCCTGCAATGCAGGAGACGTGGGTTCAGTCCCTGGATTGGGAAGATCCCCTGGAGGAGGGCTTGGCAACCCGCTCCAATATTCTTGGCCTGGCAAATCCTATAGACAGAGGAGCCTGGCAGGCTATGATCCATTGGGTCTCAAAGAGTCAGACACGACTGTAACAACTAAGCATGCACACATGTGACCTAGAGTCATTTATCTCCTAGGCTGTCTTTCCAAAATTTCATTTCTAAGCCTTTTAGAAAATGTTGAATTGCCAGAAGAATGAATACAAGTTTTGAGCTGTAATTATTGCTTGAAAATGAATGTGCTTATTAAAAACAACTGTGTTGTTTTTCTTTTTTCTTTTTTCTAAACTATGATGTAAAACCTAGAGGGGAGAAGTGGAGTGTTCTTAAATTCAAAGGTTTGAGAAGCACTACTACAGGTATAAATATTTAGGAGTTATTATGCATTGGAAACAAGTAGTTAAAATTATGCAAACTTAACCTTGTAAAAATACAAAAGTCTAAAAAATTTAGAATCTTTTGTAGTGTTATCACATCTTATCAGTGCGGTTTTTGTATTTGTTTTACCAGAAAACTCATTTTAGTTGCTTGGTTTCTTATTTAAAGTAAATTAAGATTTTCCAAAGGAAGCATATTTGTTCTGCCTCCTACATGATTATTTTTAGCAAAATCCCATTTAGGGGAGAAAAGGAGATGATTATAAGTGTTTTATGCAGTGTATGTTCTATGCATAGATCTTCACAGAAAATTCAAATCCGTTCAAAAAAAAGTTTATAGAGTACTCACTCTGTGTAAGCATTTGAATATACTGGGATTCTAAAGACAAAATTATTGCCATCAAGGAACTTGTAAATGAACAGTGAATATAGACACACCAAAAAAAAATGCAATGCACAAAGATTTATAATGGAAGAAAACTTTGAGCTGGCTCTTGAAAAATAAGGGGTGGCTCAGATAGTAAGAAGAGTCCGCCTGCAATGTGGGAGACCTAGTTTCAATCCCTGGGTCGGGAGGATCGCCTGGAGAAGGGCATGGCAACCCACTCCAGTATTCTTTCCTGCAGAATCCCATGGACAGCGGAGCCTGGCAGTCCTTTGGGGTGGCAAAGAGTTGGACACTACTGAGCGACTAAGCATATCACAACACAGAAAGGGAAAAAGGCATGTCAGGAACAGGGAGTGAACAGAATAAAGGCTTGTGGTTTTAAGAGGTGGCAGATCCTTGAGGCTGGTCCCTGGGGATGGAGGAAGATGCAGGAAGAGAAGAGTCTAGAAAATAAAGATAAGTTTCACTGTTGATGTTTCAATGCTACTCTCTCAATTCATCCCACCATCTCCTTCCCCCACTGTGTCCACAAGTCTGTTCTCTATGTCTGCATCTCCCTCACTGCGCTGCAAGAAGTTCATCAGTACCATCTTTCTAGATTCCATATACACATTAATATATGATATTTGTTTTTCTCTTTCTGACTTCACTCTGTATAATAGGTTCTAGGTTCATCCACCTCATTAGAACTGACTCAAATGTGTTCCATTTTATGGCTGAGTAATATTCCATTGTATATATGTACCACAGCTTCTTTATCCATTTGAAAGGTTGCTGCTGTGAGCCTTGTGTTACGTAGGGATTCGTGACCTCCGGAGGAGAGGATTTCGATCCAGGGTCAGAGACGAGGCTTGACTACCTGGAGCTTTTTGTGTAGCAAAGTTTTATTAAAGTGTAATAGAGATAGGGAAAGCTTCTGACATAGACATCAGAAGGGGAAAGAAAGAGTGCCCCCTTGCTAGTTTTTGGCAAGGCGTTTTATGTCTGTTGGCGAGCTTCTAATCAGATGAAAGAAACACCTCAAGGTTGAGGGAGTTTCACCAGGCCCCTCTCCCACAATGTGCATTTTTGAGATAGGATGGCACATTATGTGTCATCCCCAGCCTTAAAGCAATTGACGTGAACCCTGGTGTGTTGAGCCATTTTCAGCTCAAGGTTTGAGAAAAGAAAAAAAGAGGTTAGTCTTAGGCAGAAACAGTTTCATCAACAGAGAAGGAAAAAAAATATGCATGCCATTTGCAATTTATTTCCTCCTGCTGCTTTGGGACCTCTGGCGTTCTTACCTGTTAGCCTCTCACATTCATATGTTGATGGACATCTAGGTTACTTCCATGTCCTAGCGATTGTAAATAGTGCTGCAATGAACATTTGGGTACTTGTGTCTCTTTCAATTTTGGTTTCCTCAGGATATATGCCTAGTAATGGGATTGCTGAGTCATATGGTAGTTTTATTCCTCGTTTTTTTTTTTTTTTAAGGAATCTCCATACTGTCTTCAGTAGTGGCAGTATCAATTTACATTTCCACCAACAGTGTAAGAAGTTTCCCTTTTTTCCACACCCTCTCCAGCATGTATTGTTTGTGGATTTTTTGATGATGGTCATTCTGACTGGTGTGAGGTGCTATCTCATTGTGGTTTTGATTTCCATTTCTCTAATATTGAGTGATGTTGAGCATCTTTTCATGTGTTTATTAGCCATTGTATGTCTTCTTTGGAGAAGTGTCTGTTTAGATCTTTTAGCAGGTGGATTCTTAACCACTGGACCATCAGGAAAGGACTGATAAGTTGAGTTTTAAAGATTTTACCATGCAAGCAATAAGGACACAGAATGTTTTTATAAATGTGTACTTTTAAAAAGATTCATTTATTTTCTCTTTTGGCTGTGGTAGTTCTTCGTAGCCACACGCAAGCCTTCTCTAGTTGTGGCGAGTAGGGATTACTTTTTGATGCAGCATGCAGGTTTATAATTGCAGTGGCTTCTCTTGTTATGGGGCACAGGCTCAGTAGTTGCGACTTGCACACTCTAGATCACTGATTCAGTACTTGTGGCTCGTGGTCTTAGTTGCTCTGCGGCATGTGGGATCTTCTCAGACCAGGGATTGAACCAGTGTCCCCTAGCATTGCAAGGTGGATTCCTAACCACTGGACCACCAGGGAAGTTCCTATAAATGCTTATTTTAGGAAGATAAGTTAGTTCGTTGAAGCAAACTGCAGTGGACTCTGGTAATGATTGTGTTTGTGCAAGCAAGGGGCAGTTACTGACATTTCCACACTATAACTCACATGTACAGAGAGTAATTCTTTAATAGCTCTGTAACTAGCGTAAACACAAAATTTATTGCGCCAAATGGGACACTTTTGAGAATAAAAAGTGATTGCTTTTACTAGTTACGCTGGGAATATAGTCGTAAATTGGGAGTGTCCTTGGTAAATTGAGAGGTTGAGTTACTTTGTAACTAGATGAAGTTTTCTTTCCTTGAAAACAAACAAGCACATCAAACTTTTATTTGGAAATTACAACTCAGACTCCCCTAAATAAAAATCTTTTCAGTTTAAAATAGTCATTGTTGGGTGAATATTTAGACAATTTAAAAGTCAAAGAGTAACACTTACACAGAGATTGCTGTGAGTCTGGCACTGTTCTAAGCAGTCGCCACATATTTAGTTATTCAATCCACAACTAAACGACTGAGGAAAGTATTAATATAAGTTCTCAGTTTATAGGTGAAAAAAATCCAGACACAGTGATTTTAAGTGAATATGCCCAAGGCCAGCTGTTGACCTAGCACGTATTGGAGGCAGGATTCAAACCCAGGGCATCTGGTACCAACATCTGTGTCCCAGTCTTACTCACACTGCCTCTTAGACTCTTGGTCATGGCTTGTTTGTCTCCAAAATTTGAATCCCAGATAAATAAAGAATAATTTTTTAGTATAGGGTATGGCGCCCCTGGTGGCTGAGATGGTAAAGAATTCTGCCTGCAATGCAGGAGACCCAAGTTTGATCCCTGGGTTGGGAAATTCCCCTGGAGAAGGGAATGGCAACTCACTCCAGTATTCTTGCCTGGAGAATTCCATGGACAGAGGACCCTGGTGGGCTACAGTCCATAGAGTCGCAAAGAGTTGGACATGACTGAGTGACTAACGCATATGTTCCATGCAGTGTTTGGGACAACCCTCCTCATTCCTAGTTGCCAAAGGCACTTCATATCCTCTTTTGTAGGAGCTGGGTGTGGGCATGAGACCTTGAGCTCTATGCCTGGGCCAGTACCCTTGACACATCCACTGACATGTCCTTCATGGCTATACAACTCACAGACTGTTCTTTCAGTAGAGCCCATGGTCTCTTAAACAGATTCAACTCTGTCTCTAGTCCTGATTGTGCTGCAGATGCTCAGAAACTCAGCCTGGTCTCCTCTCCACCTGGAGAAACACACATCAATATTCACATGAACAGTACAAACTTTATGGACTGTTTTAAGACTATATATAGATCTGTTAGCTCTGAACTGGGCTAGGAAAAAGCCTCAACTCAAATGGGAAATAGTTTCGTTTGCCTTTGTTTTTGAGCCATAAAAACAAAAATCTACTATACCACTGTATATCTCATGGTAGCTCAGAAATGAACTCTATTATGTATTAGAAACTTCCTCTAAAAAGAAATTTGATGAGTTATGCAGTAACCCAGGTGGTGCTTTTGGTAAAGAATCCACCTGCCAGTGCAGAAGACGCAGGAGACATGGGTTGGATCCCTGGGTCAGGAAGATCCCCTGGAGGAGGAAATGGCAACCCAATCCAGTATTTTTGCCTGGAAAATTCCAGAAACAGAGGAGCCTCGCAGACTACAGTCCATGGGGCTGCAATGAGTCGGACATGACTGAGCACAAGACAAGACTACTAGCTAAAGCCAAAAGACCTAAGTAGTTTGTTTGTTGTCATGAAGCTATATTTTTCCCTTGACTCCCCTCACTGCCCTTTGTCTAAGAACATACCTTCTAACCCATCACCTCAAAATTAGGCAAGAATTTGGGGGTAGAGATAAAGAATTCTGGGTTTGAATTCCAAGTCTACACACAGTTCTCAGAGCCTTAGTTTTCTTATTTCTAATATTGGAATAATAATAATAATACCTAACATACAAGTTCTTTTGAAATTCAAGTGAAAAGTGATGAGTAAACATATTATAAATGCAATTCAAGGTTAATGTCAAAACTCATTTTATAATCCTATTTGGTTGACTCCTATCTCTCATGACCCATATAGTGGGTAGAACAGTGCCCTTCACAAAAAAGATACATCCACTGGGAACTTGTGAATAGGTTATTTAGAAATAGGGTCTAGACCCTCAAGTGCCTTTAGATGAGATCATTGTGGATTTAGGGTGTGTGGATCATAATAAACTGTGGAAAATTCTTAAAGAGATGGGAATAACAGACCACCTGACCTGCCTCTTGAGAAACCTGTATGCAGGTCAGGAAGCAACAGTTAGAACTGGACATGGAACAACGGACTGGTTCCAAATAGGAAAAGGAGTACGTCAAGGCTGTATATTGTCATCCTACTTATTTAACTTATATGCAGAGTACATCATGAGGAACACTGGGCTGGAGGAAGCAGAAGCTGGAATCAAGATTGCCAGGAGAAATATCAATAACCTCAGATATGCAGATGACACCACCCTTATGGCAGAAAGTGAAGAAGAACTAAAAAGCCTCTTAATGAAAGTGAAAGAGGAGAGTGAAAAAGTTGGCTTAAAGCTCAACGTTCAGAAAACTAAGATCATGGCCTCCAGTCCCATCACTTCATGGCAAATAGATGGGGAAACAGTGGAAACAGTGGCTGACTTTGTTTTTCTGGGCTCCAAAATCACTGCAGATGGTGATTGCAGCCATGAAATTAAAAGATGCTTACTCCTTGGAAGGAAAGTTATGTCCAACCCAAGTGTTAGTTACTCAGTTGTGCCCGAATCTTTGCAACCCCATGGATTGCAGCCCATCAGGCTCCTCTGTCCATGAGATTTTTCAGGCAAGGATACTGGAGTGGGTTGCCATTTCCTTCTCTAGGGGATCTTACCAACCCAGGAATCGAACCTGGGTCTCCTGCACTGCAGGCATATTCTTTACCAACTGAGCTACAAGGGAAGCCTAGGCATCATATTTAAAATCAGACATTACTTTTCCAACAAAGGTCCGTCTAGTCAAGGCTATGGTTTTTCCAGTGGTCATGTATGGATATGAGAATTGGACTATAAAGAAAGCTGAGTGCAGAAGAATTGATGCTTTTGAACAGTGGTGTTGGAGAAGACTCTTGAGAGTCCCTTGGACTGCAAGGAGATCCAACCAGTCCATCCTAAAAGAGATCAGTCCTGAGTGTTCATTGGAAGGACTGATGTTGAAGCTGAAACTCCAATACTTTGACCACCTGATGTGAAGAGCTGACTCATTGGAAAAGACCCTGATGCTGGGAAAGATCAAGGGCAGGAGAAGAAGGGGACGACAGAGGATGAGATGGTTGGATGGCATCACTGACTAAATGGATATGAGTTTGGGTGGACTCTGGGAGTTGGTGATGGACAGGGAGGCCTGGTGTGCTGCGGTTCATGGGGTCACAAAGAGTCAGGCACGACTGAGCAACTTAACTGAACTACATGCTCAACTGGTAAATAATCCACCTGCAATGCAGGAGACGTGGGTTTGATCCCTGGGTTGGGAGGATCCCCTGGAGAAGGGAACCACTACCCACTACAGTATTCTGGCCTGGAGATTTCCATGAACTGTGTAGTCCATGGGGTCATAAACAACTGGACACGACTGAGCGACTTTCACTTTCACTATATGCAGTGACGAGCATGTTTACAAGAGAAAGGCATACAGACACAGGAGAGAAGGCCATGTGCACACAAAGGCAGAGACTGGAGTCAGGCTGGCATGATCCAAAGAACAGCTGGCACCCCTCAAGCTGGATGAGACAGGGAAGAGCTCTTGGAGAGGCCCTGCTGACCCTTGAATTTGGACTTCTGGTCTCTAGAATTCTGAGAGAATAAATTTCTGTTGCTTTTAGCCAACCAGTCATAGTAATTTGTTTTGGAGGTCTTAGAAAACTAATACGGTCACATCCAATCCATCAGTAAATCATGACAGCTTAACATTCAAAAGGTGTCCACACCATGTACTCCCTCCCCCGCCTGCCCCGTTAGTTACACTAAGGCGTGTGTGTGTGCTCAGTCATGTCTAACTCTTTGAGACCCCACAGACTGTAGGCTGCCAGGCTACTCTGTACTCTAAGGAAGCATCACCTCATTGTGATCATTCTGCTTTTGTCTTTGCACCACCACCCCCTTCACAGTTCTCAAACAGCAAACAGAATATGACTTAAAATGGAAGTCAAATCTTATCTGTCCTCTGCTCAAAACCTTCCACCTGCTTCTCATTTCTCTCCAAATATAACCCAAAGGCCTTAAGATGGCCTACAAGGCTGGCTACCATCTGGCCCTGCTATCTCTCTGATGTCATTTCTAACCACTGTCTCAGTCCCAATTTCCTTCTTGTTCTGCAGACATGCCAGGCACCCTCCCTCAGAGCCTTTGGGTGTTCTTTCCTCTGTTCAAAGAATCTCAGGGCTGCTTCCCTGTGATCTCGACCGAAATCCTACCTGCTCAAGATCTTCCTCTCCCTCAGTGTAAGGATCTTGTCTGTCTTGTTCATTGCTACATTTCCAGTACTAATGCGCAGAACATTGCAGACACTAATATTTGTTGACTGAATGGAGAAACCAACAGTTCTTGCAGTTATTAAGGGTGTTAACCAAAAAGGATGGGAGATGGTAACTCTTTTCAGCCCCACCCCAAACAACACTTTATGGAGAGTAACCTAGTCAGCCACCTACACACATTCTCAGGGGACAAGGTAAGAGTCACCACTTCAGTGACCAATCCATTGAAGCTGCAAATCATTTTGTCTGAAGTTAGGGCACAGTTAAACAGTATTAACTCGTTAGCGAGGTATTTTAAAATGCTTTTAGCTGTCAAGTCTGAGAAATATATTAATGCTAATTCTACAGATGAGTTCCTGAAAGAATTTGGAAATAAGGTAAACAACAGTTATTCGTGTATTTAACACTCAGCAGTTTAAAAAGTGCTTTTGTGTGTCTTGATTCTCTTACCTGCTTGATTAGAGATGGCAAGTATTCTTATCTTACAGATAGAAATATGGAGACTCAAGGAGAATAAGCGATCTGTATAAGGTAACATGATTGCGGAAGCAACACTAGGGCAGTCCGGACTCAAACCAGGACTTCTGATCGCAAATTCTTTCCATTCCTCCATTGTACTGTATTGATTGATTTATTTAGGATACATTATTGAGCACCGACTTTCAGGACCCGTTTTAAGTGCAGCACATAAGGTTAAGAAAGTGGATAATTTTAGGTTTTCCATTAAAAATATGTGTAATACATGAACTTGGGGAAAATCAGTATAGTATCTGCCACCATGCCCTCTCTCTTTCCTGATGTAACCGCTCTTATCTGGAAATCTTTGAAAATACATAGGACAAGTCTGTTTTGGGAGAGAAGTCTTGCCTGGAGGCGGCGTGCCCTTGGGTTGGGGGGAGGTAATCACCTTCCCTGGGGGCGGGCATGGCGCAGAGTGAGCTACACCCAATAACAAGGGTTTCATTCTCGCATGCTGAGGTTGCGTAGTGGAAAGGAGGGCAGTCGTGTTTCTGGAGCGGGCAGCGCCCGGCCTGGTGGCACGCAGATCTTTGGACCCAGGTGCTCCAGCAGGTTTAACTTGCCGCCTCCGGGCGGGGCTCTGGGGAAGCGGGGCGGGGCTCTGGGGAGCGGGGCGGGGCGGGGCTCTGGGGGAGTGGGGCGGGGCTCTGGGGAGCGGGGCGGGGCGTGGGGCGGGACTCAGCGCTGGGCGGGGCGGCGCGCCGCGGACGTGGCAGCCTCAGGGACGGGCGCCTCCGGTGGCCATCTTGGAGGCGGGCGCGTGCGCTGCAGGGTCTTACCTGCGTCTTCCCCGTCTTCTCGCAGCCGTAGTCTTACACCTAGCCTGTCTAGCCTCCACTTTTGACTGCCACGCAGACACTATCTTGAGCCTGCAGGTAAGCGTCAGTCCGGCAGCAATGCGGGTGCAGGCAGGCGGCGGGATGGGACTCAGGCGCCCAAACCGGCACCCTGGGGCACCTTGGCTTCGAGGTGGGCGGGCCGGGAGGCGAGGGTCGCTGGAGAGCTCCTCAGTGGTACAGTCCAGGCTCCCGCTTTTGGAGCCTCCGGGGTTCAGCCAGGCACCGGTTGGCTTCATGAAGCAAGCATTCCCGCTGTAGATTTTGCGGAGAGTGCGGCCCGGGGGTCTTGGCCGGTTCTAGGGTCCAGTCCCCGGACCCACACCGGCGCCCCTAGCTGTTTGGCTCCACTTTCTACCGCGCTGGCCAGAGGGGAGAGACAAGAGGCAGGCGACCTTGGCCCGGCCCAGCCCGCCTGGAGACGTGGCAGAGCCTGGGGGAGGCCACTCCCGCCTAGGAGACTCCCGGGGCAACAAATGGGGTGGACATTAGGAATTAGCTTCTTTAACAGTGGGTTCCCCCATAGATGCCTAGCGCCGCTCTGGAGGGCTTTTGCACTCTGCTGTCTCTTTGTTCATTTCTGGGACCTGCTTCGAGCAAATTTGCTGGGTAGCCTGTGTCCTAGATTGGCAGAATTTGTCCAGTTTAAGAGAGCGTCGTTGGAAGTAGCTCTTGAGAGACAGCATGTATGTTTCTGCGAACATGACACATTTTGACATTCCAGTCTTTTTCTTTTACAGCCGCTATTTGGTCAGTGAACATTTATAGAAGTTATCTTGGGGATCAGAACTGGGAATGCAGAGACAAAACTCAGACCTTCCTGCAGCAGTGCTTGCTAAAGAGTAGTAGAGAGCATCTTTTGAACCGGTACTACATCAACAGTAGTAATCGCTTTTAATAAGATTTTATGTTTATAAGAGGTTCATTATTCCGTCTCTTGCATCTTTATAAGTAGCCACCTACTTTTAAGAGAAAATCCAAGGCACAAGCAAATTGGAAGAGCAGAGTGCATCCAGAAACTGACCCAGTTTTCCAACCCATTTGCACCACTTTTTCTTTAATGCTGATACATTAATATACTTTTTGTGTTAAGACTAAGCATTAGAACCTCTCCAACTCTGATATTTCCCTGTTACTTTTATCACAGTAACTTTTCTTTAGTAGATGGTATTATATTCCCAGGTGGCTCAGCGGTTAAGAATCCTCATACAGTGTAGAAGACTTGGGTTCGATCCCTGGGTGGGCAAGATCCCCTGGAGGAGAAAGCGGCTACCCACTCCAGTATTCTGGCCTGCAGAATTCCATGGACAGAGGAGCCTGGTAGGCTACAGTTCAAGGGTCACAAGGAGTCAGACACGATTGAGCACATTGTTTATGAATCCAAGATCTACCCAATATTGTCGTTAAGCTAGTTCTCAAACAGTCAAGCTTTTAAAGACAGAAAGAAATGGAATTGACCAATATTCCGTTTTATGGGTTGTAGTCATTGTACAAGTTCTTTTGCAAGTGCATTCAGTAGTGTTTATCTTTAAATTTGACTCCCACTACCACTAATCACTTTTAGGATTGGTAGCATTTGTAGTAGCATTTGTAGTAGGAAGATGAATAACCAGTGGAAAAATGAGATGAAAAGAGATAGCTTTGTCAGGGAGTGATAAAGTCCCCAGAAGGTAGTTCTGTCCCATATTATCTACCTCTGGTCTGTTGTTAAGTCGCTAAGTAGTGTCTAATTCTTTTCAACCCCATGTACGGCAGCATGCCAGGCTTCCCCGTACTTCACTGTCTCCCGGAGCTTGCTCAAACTCATGTGCATTGAATCAATAATGCCATCCAACTATCTCATCCTCTGTGCTCACCCCTTTCTCCTCCTGCCTTCAATCTTTCCCAGCCTCAGGGTCTTTTCCAATGAACCATCTATTTGCATCAGTTGGCCAAAGTACTGGAGCTTTAGCTTCAGCGTCAGTCCTTCCAGTGGATATTCAGGGTTGACTTCCTTTAGGATTGACTGTTTGGATCTCCTTGCTGTCCAAGGGACTCTGAAGAGTCCTCTGGTACCATGATTCAAAAGCATCAATTCTTTGGCATTCAGCCTTCTTTATGGTCCATTCCTCACATCTGTACATGACTACTGGAAAAACCTTAGCTTTGACTATCGGACTTTTGTTGGCAAAGTGATGTCTTTGCTTTTTAATACAGTGTCTAGGCTTGTCATAGCTTTTCTTCCAAGGAGCAAATGTCTTTTAATTTCATGGCTGCAGTCACCCTCTGTAGTGATTTTGGAGCCCAGAAAAATAAAGTCAGCCACTGTTTCTGCTGTTTCCCCATCTATCTGCCATGAAGTGATGGGACCGGATGCCATGATCTTAGTTTTCTGAATGTTGAACTTTAAGCCAACATTTTTACTCTCCTCTTTCACCCTCATCAAGAGTCTCTTTAGTTCCTTTTCACTTTTTGCCTTTAGGGTCATCTCATCTATACATCTGAGGTTGTTGATATTTCTCTCAGCAATCGCAGTTCCAGATTCTGCTTCATCCAGTCCGGCCTTTCACATGATGTACTCTGCTTATAAGTTTAATAAGCAGGGTGACAATATACAGCCTTGATGTACTCCTTTCCCAATTTTGAACCAGTCCATTGTTGTATATCCTCTTCTAACTGTTACTTCTTGACCTACATACAGATTTTTAAGGAGGCAGGTAAGGTGGTCTGGTATTTCTATCTCTTTAAGAATTTTCCACAGTTTATTGTGATCCACACAGTCAAAGGCTTTAACACAGTCAATGAAGCAGAAGTAGATGTTGTTGAATGAAAGGATTTTGCCTGTCTGGATATCTGCTTTCTACTTCCTGCCCATAGATCTTTCATCTACACTCACAGAAAAACTTTTAGAAGTGTTGTACATATTTGCTTTACTTCCTACCTCAGTCCAGTTGAAACTGGCTTCTATCCTCACTCCATTTTGGAAATAGCTCTCACTAAGTTGTAACTCCAGTTTGGCAAATCTATTGACTTTTTCATATATCATCCTATTTGGCTTCTCTGCAGCATTTGATACCATTGCCTTGAAACACTCTTCTCTGGTTTTTGGACACCGCCACCTTCTGGGTTTCTTCCTGTTTTTCTGGTCTCTCATTCTTCTCTCCAGGTGTTTTTTTCCCCTCCTCAGTTATTCTTCAAGGGTTCGCTGGGCCATCTTCTTTTTTCACTTAGTCTTCTCAGATTATCTCTTTTCAGCACATGACTTTAGAGACTATCAGTGAACTGACAAAGCCCACATTTATGTGGTTTCTGAGCTGCAAACCAAGTCAGCTGTACTTGGTTGTTTCAAGGAGTTTGCACTTAGCATGTCCACTATTAAATACTGTGTAGTCCCTTCTTTCCCAAAACATCAGACACACACTTTGACCTCCTCCAGTGTTCCTTATCTTATTGAATGGCACCACCATCTGTCCAGGTGTGCAAGGCATGCCTCTCCCCTTCCTGGACCCCATATCCAGTCTATCGCTGGGTCTTACCACCCAAACATCTCTTGAGTCTATCCACTCTTCTTTGTCTCCACTGTCATCACTTTAGGCTAAACCAAAGTTTTTCAGCCTTGGCATTATTGGTGTTCAGTGCCAGATAATTCTTGTGACTGTCCTGTGCATTGTAGAATTTTTAGCTGTATCCCCAGCTTTTACCTACTGCTGCTGCTGCTGCGGCTAAGTTGCTTCAATCGTGTCCAACTCTTAATGACCCCATGGACTGCAGCCCACCAGGCTCCTCCGTCCATGGTATTTTCCAGGCAAGAGTACTGGAGTGGGTTGCCATTGTCTTCTCCGTTTTACCTACTAGATGTCCCTAATACTTTCTAGTTTTGGTTTTTTTTTTTAATATTTATTTATTTGGCTACACTGGGTCTTAGCTGTGGCATGCAAGATCGTTCTTTTCAGTGCATGGGCTTCTCTAGTTGTAACGTGCAGGCTCAGCTGTTGGAGTATGCACACTTAGTTGCCTTGCAACATGTGGGGATCTTAGTTCTCCAACCAGGGTTTGAACCCATGACCCCTGCACTGGAAGGCAAATTCTTAACCACAAAAATGTCTTCAGACACTGCCAAATGACCCCCGAGGGGCAGATCACCCTTCTCCACTCCCTGTTTGAGAATCACTAGTCTAGAATGTTATTTGAAATACTTCTGTATCCTTCTTAAGGGTCTCCCTGCATCTATTCTAGGTAGATGCCCTATGGCATGGTCTGCATACTTTGGTCAGAGGAATGTTTTCAAAACACAAATATGAATTGCCTAAAGCAGCTTAAATGTCCTTCAGCAAATAAATGGATAATCAAACAGTTCTGATTTTATCTATAAAATGGAATAGTATTCAGCAATGGAAAAGAACCAACCACCAATACATCCAATGGCTTGGATGGATCTTGAGAGCACTCTTTTGCATGAAAAATTTCAATTTCAGAAGGCTATATGCAGTATGGTTTTATTTTTGTAAGATTCATGAAATGAGAAAATGGAGAACAGTTGTTGGTCAGGGTGTATGGCAGATGAGAGGGTGTAACCAAGGAACAGCAAGTGGGAGTTTCTTTGGGAAGATGGAACAGTTCTGTGTCCTGATTGTGGTGGTGGCTCCATGAGTCAGTGCATATGATGAAATGTCATAGAACTGTATACAGACTCACACATGTAAATAAAAACAGGTGAAATCCAAAGAAGGTCTATACTTCAGTTACTCATATTGTGCCAAAGTTAATGTCCTAGATTTTATTGTTGAACCCTAGTTATGTAGGATGCTGTCATTGAAAGGAGCTGGGTTTAGGGTACTGATGAACTCTGCTCTATATTGGCATCTTCTTTTGAATCTAAAATTCCTTCAAAGAAGTTAAAAGACAAATGCATCATCCCTAGCTTGAATGCCCGCACAATGACTTTCTGTTCTTAGAAGATTCAACTCTTCCAACATGGCTTGTAAATATCAGTACAGTCTGGGCTCCCATCCATGTCTCCAGTCCTCATTACTGTTCCTTTCTGATTTTCTATATATTCACGTTTTCTGGCATGTACCCTCCTTGTCTCCTTTCCCTTTCCTAATTAAATCCTGATCATCCCTTTCTGACCCCAAGTCAAAATCATTTTCTAGCAAACAGAATTGTTCTTACCCTCAGAACACATCATTCAGACTCCAGGTCACTGTATGTTGGTGTTATTGATTGTCTCATGGGCTGGACTGTAAGTATCCTGTTTGTTTTTGCTTACAGTCTTATTTCCAGAGGCACCAGTATAGTTCTTGGCAAGTGGTTTGACCTTCACTCAATATTTGTAAAATGAATAAAAACTTCAAAAACATGTTTGATATATTTAGAAGTTCTGATTTTATACTTGAAGTAGGCTTGAAAGTTTGTAATTTTTAAGGAAATTTTCTAACACTGTGTAATCCATATTTGTCTGTTAGGAAGAATGCTTGTGGCACTTTTGCTAAAAGCTGACTTGTCTAAAAGCTGAGACCTAATCATTTAGCCATTATGTTGTTGTTTAGTTGCTAAGTCGTGTCTGACTCTTTTGCAACCCCATGGACTAGCCTGCCAGGCTCTCCTATCCATGGGATTTCCCAGGCAAGAATACTGGAGAGGGTTGCCATTTCCTTCTCCAGGAGATCTTCCTGACCCAGAAATCAAACCCGTTTCTTTTGCCTTGGCAGGTGGGTTAACCATTATGGGAGTACCTTTTAGAATGTAAACAAAGAAAAACTGGGAATAGGGAAGAATACTGGAGTGGGTTGCCTTTTCCTTCTCTAGAGGATCTTCCCAACCCAGGGATCGAACCCACATCTTCTGCATTGGCATGTAGATTCTTTTCTCTGAGCCACCTGGGAAGTGGAGTAGCCTGTTAACAGGAGTAGCCCATGTACACTGCTTAGTGAGGAGGGAGGAAGTGTTTCCAAAATACTTTACATAATTTATTTTTGAAGTAATAGTGACTGGAATCTAGATATAAATCTAACATGCATTCCTGTGGCAGAAATTAAATTAGTAATTTACTATTTGAAATATATTGTGTAATTACATAGTTAACATAAAATTATTTCTCAATTATGAAGTAGGTATATGAAAATGTCTCAGATTGTTTGCACATTAAATAGTCTCACAGAGTACTTTTCTAGAAATTTTAACAAATCCTTCACCTGGAAATAAGTGGCATTTATACAGTAAAAACAGACATCTATCTGTTGGTTATTTATTTACATTTGAGCTATGTAATTTTTATTTTATTTTATTGGCATATAGTTGCTTTACAATGTTGTGTTAGTTTTCTCTGTACAACAAAGTGGATCAGCTATTAGGAATACATATATTCCCTCCCCCTTAAACCTCCTTCCCACCCCACCACCCCCAATCCCTCCCCTGTAGGTCATCGCAGAGCACTGAACTGAGCTCCCTGTGTTACACTGTTACACAACAACTTCCCACTACTTATCTTTCCTACATGTGGTAGTGGATATATGTCAGTCCTACTCTCCCAGTTTATCTCACCCTTGCCTTCTCCACACCCCACCACCATGTCCACATGTGTGTTCTCTGTGTCTGCGTCTCTGTTCCTACCCTGCAAGCAAACTCATCTGTACCATCTTTCTAGATTTCATACATATGTGTTAATACATAATATTATTTTTCTCTTTCTAACTTACTTCACTCTGTATGACAGATGCGGGTCTATCCCTGTTACTATAAATGACCCAGTTTTGTTCCTTTTTATGGCTGAGTAATATTCCACTGTGTATATGTACCCCTACATCATCTTTATCCATTCATTTGTTGATGGATATTTAGGTTGCTTCCATGTCCTGGCTGTTGTAAATAGGGCTGCAGTCAACATTGGGGTGCATGTGTATTTTGAATTACGGTTTTCTCGGAGTATGTGCCCAAGTAGTGGGATTCCTGGATCATGTTAGTTCTATTTTTAGTTTCTTAAGGAACCTCCGTACTGTTCTCCATAGTAGGTGTATCAGTTTACAGTCTCACTAACAGTGTACTAAGGTTCCCTTTTTTCCACACCCTCTCCAGCATTTATTGTTTGTAGATTTTTTGATGATGGCTGTTCTGAATAGTATGAGGTAATATCTCATTATAGTTTTGATTTGCATTTCTCTAGTAATAAATGATGTTGGGCATTTTTTCATGTGTTTATTAGGCATTTGTATGTCTTCTTTGAAGAAGTGACTATTTAGGTCTTCCGTCCATTTTTTGATTGGGCTGTTTGTTTTTTTTGATATTGATCTACATGAGTTGCTTGTATATTTTGGAGATTAATCCCTTGTGAGTTGTTTCATTTGCAAATACTTTCTCCTATTCTAAGGATTGTCTTCTCATCTAGTTTATGGTTTCCTTTGCTTTGTTAAAGCTTTTAAGTTTTCTTAGGACCCATTTGTTTATTTTTGTTACTCTAGAAGGTGGGTCAGAGAGGATCTAGCTGCATTTTATGTCAGAGTGTTTTATGTTTTCCTCTTAAGAGTTTTATAGTGTCTAGACTTGCATTTAGATTTTTAATCTATTTTGAGTTTATTTTTGTGATGGTGTTAGGGAATATTCTAATTTCTTTTTTTTACATGTAGCTGTCCAGTTTTCCCAGCACCTCTTACTGAAGAGGCTGTTTTTCTCCATTGTGTAATCTTGCCTCCTTTGTCAAAGATTAGGTGCCCGTTGGTGCCTCAGGTTATCTCCAGACATTGAACTGTATTTCTGTTTTTGTGCCAGTACTGTATTGTTTTGGTTAGTGCAGCTTTGTAGTACAGTGAAGTCAGGGAGCCCGATTGCTCTAGCTCTTTCTTCTCAAGATTGCTTTGGCTGCTCAGGGTCTTTGTGTTTTCATACATATTGTAAAAATTTTTTGTTCTAGTTCTCTGAAAAATGGCATTGGTAATTTAAGAGGGATTGCGCTGAATCTGTAGATTGCTTCGGATAGTGTAGTCATTTTCACAATATTCATTATTCAGACGAAGAACATAGTATAGCTCTGCGTCTGTTTGTGTTGTCTTTGATGTCTTTCATCAGTGTCTTATAGTTTTCTGCATACAGGTCTTCTGTCTCTTTGCGTAGGTTTATTCCTAGGTATTTTATTCTTTTTGTTATGATGGTAAATGGGATTGTTTTCTTAATTTCTCTTTCTGATCTTTCATTGTTAGTGAATGGAAATGCAGGAGATTTCTGTGTATAAATTTTGTATCCTGCAACTTTACTAAGGTCATTGGTTAGCTCTAGTAGTTTCCTGGTGGCATCTTTAGGATTTTCTGTGTATACTACCATGTCATCCACAGTGAGCTTTATTTCTTCTTTTCCAATTTGTATTCCTTTTATTTCTTTTTCTTCTCTGATTTCTGTGGTTAGGACATCTAGAACTATGTTGAATAATATTGGCCAGAGTGGGCACCCTTGTCTTGTTCCTGATCCTAGAGGAAATGCTTTCAGTTTTTTCACTATTGAGAATAATGTTTGCTGTGGATTTATCATATATGGCATTTACTGTGTTAAGATAGGTTTGCTCTGTGCCCGTTTTCTGAAGTGTTTTTGTAATAAATGGGTATTGAAATTTGTTGGAAGCTTTTTCTGCATCTGTTGAGATGTTCTATGATTTTCCCCTTCAATTTGTTAATATTGTGTATCACATTGATTGGTTTGTATTTATTGAAGAATTCTTCCATCTCTGGGATAAACCCTACTTGATCATGGTGTGTGATCCTTTTAATGTGTTGTTGGATTCTGTTTGCTAGCATTCTGTTGAGGATTTTTGTGTCCAGGTTCATCAGTGTTGCTGGCCCGTAGTTTTCTTTTTTGTGTGATGTCTTTGTTTGGTTTTGGTATCAGTGATGGTGGCCTCATAGAATGAGTTTGGGAGGGTTCCTCCCTCTACAATTTTTTTTGAAGAGTTTTAGAAGGACAGGTGTTAGCTAGTCTCCAAATGCTTTATTCTCTAACTATACAAGGTTTAAAAGTATACTTTTTGTTACTGTGTAATCTTTATTACATTTTAATCTTTTTGCAGTTGTACTGAAATTGAAAAATGATGGAAGAGAGTGGAATAGAGACAACACCACCTGGGACCCCCCCACCGAATTCTGGGGGCCTGGCTTCTGCTGCTGCACTGTCTTCCTCCCCGGCTCCTTTAGGTACGTGCAGTTGTCTAGCAGCTGTGGGTTTTGAGGAGAGTCAGGATACTGTCATCTTTTCTCTGAGTCATTTTAAAAAAGCCTAGAGGCATACCTCAGACATACTGTGAGTTCAGTTCCAGGCCATTGCAATAAAGCAAATATTGTAATAAAGCAAGTGGCATGAATTTTTATTTCCTAGTGCATATAGAAATTATGGTTGCACTATACTGGAGTCTATTAAGTGTGCGATGGATTATGTCTTTAAAAGAAAACAAAGTACCTACTTCAGTTAAATACTTTGCTAAAGCATTGCTTAAAAATGCTGGCTATCATCTGGGCCTTCAGCAAGTTGTAATTGTTTTGCAGTGCCAAAGATCAGTTATCATGCATCACCATAACAAATATAATAATAATGTAAAGTTTGAAATATTTTGAGAGGTACCAGAATGTCATACAGAGACATGAAAAACAAATGCTGCCAGGTGAAATGGCACCGATAGACTTGCTTGGCATAAGGGTTGCCACAAACCTTCAGTTTGTAAAATGAAGCAAAATAAAATGAGGTGTGCCTGTACATTAAAACTGTTGTGATCTTTGCCAGGATGAAGGGAAACAGCCTTTTCAATTTAAGCCCAAAGGCAGAAAACGTCTTTGTTTTGCTTTAATTTTTATTTTTTGTTTTCATATTAACTAGAAATCATCTTTGTGATGACAGAAATATCCCAAGAAGCACGTGTTAACTTTGTCTAGTGTTCTGTGACTTCATGGAGATTAACCTTCTGACCAAAGTTTTTGAGCCTTAAATTGTGAGGTTTTATGCTCGTATTAGCAGAGATGAAAAGCAGCTCTGTTTTATTAAAAGCACAGCAGAACAAACAGAAACACAAAGATCTGCAATACCATAGCTTAATTTTCTATACCTGCTGCTTTTACTGATGGGAATTGAAAGTCATTTGCACTCAGTCATACTAATGTATTTTAAATTATGTATTCAAAGATAACTCTTGGGGATAGGGTCTGTTAAATTTAAAAATTTTCCAAGATGGTAATGAGATACTTTGAACTAAGTGAAAAGCATGTCACTGAAGTGTGATTTTTCCTCCCCTCTTTCCCAGCCGCGGCCAGCACCTTCTCTTCTCCAAGCGGGTCCTCTGTGCAGAGCCTGCCGCCACAGGTGTATTCCACCCCCCAGCCGTCCCTACCTCCTGTGCAGCCTGCGGCACCCTTGCCCTTTATGCCGTCTTCACCAGCCCCTTCTGTTCCTCCACTCGTTACCTCTCTACCACCTCCTGCTTCTCCACCGACTGCTGCTGCCTTCAGTAATCCTCCTTTATCCCACTTCCCGCCTTCCACCTCTGCCCCAAACACTCTCTTATCTGCACCCCCTTCGGGTCCTCCCACTTCGGGATTCTCTGTTGGCTCAACTTACGACATTACAAGGGGACATGCGGGAAGAGCTCCACAGACACCCCTGATGCCATCGTTTTCTGCACCTCCAGTGACAGGTATTCTCTCATTGACACTTTGAAACAGGTGGCTGTAGGGAATGTTTTATCTGTTCTGTTTTTTTTTTTAAACAGCTTTATCGAGGTGTAATTCCCATACAATTCCCTTTCATGTATACAATTTAATAGTTGTTAACTATATTTACCAAGTTCTGCAGCCATCACCACAGTCAATTTTAGAACCTTTTAATCACCCCCAAAGAAACTGCATACCTGTTAGCAGTCACTCCATACTTCGCCCAATCCTCATGGTTCTCAGAACCACTGATCTATTTTCTGTCTCTGTAGATTTGCTTGTTTTGGACATTTCATATAAATGGACTTGTATTAATATGTAGTCTTTTGTGGCAGGCCACTTTCCCTTAGTGTAATGTTTTCAAGATTCATCCATGTTGTAACAGGTGTCAGAGCGTTCTTCCTTTTTAGGACTGAATTATATTCCATTGTATGGATATACCATGTTTTGTTTATTCGTTTCATCAGTTGATAAACTCTTGCGTTGTTTCCACTTTTTGGCTATGAGTACTGATTTTATGAACCTTGGTGTGTAAGTTTTATATGGAAATGTTTTCATTTCTCTTGAGTGTGTACCTAGGTTCAGAATTGCCGAGTTTTTTTTTTCCTGAAGGGCTTCATTTTTTGTTTTTTTTTTTAATGAAGTAAAGTTGCTTTATAACATTGTGTTAGTTTCAGGTGAACAGCATAGTTACTCAGTTATACATATATCTATATCTATTCTTTTTCAGATTCTTTTCCATTATAGGTTATAACAAGATATTGAGTAGAGTTCCCTGTGCTATACAGTAGGTCCTTGTTATTTATCTGTTCTATATATATAGTAATGTTTTTCTGTTAATCCCAAACTCCTAATTTATCCCCCCCCTTCGCCTTTGACAACCGTCAATTTTTTTTTTAGTATGTCTGTGAATTTGTTTTGTGAATAAGTTCATTTGCATCATGTTTTAAAATTACACATGTAAGTAATAACATGTGATATTTGTCTTTGTCTAATTTACTTCACTTAGTATAATTTCTAGGTCCATCCGTGTTGCTGCAAATGGCATTATTTCATCTTTCTTTATGGCTGAGTAATATCCCATAGTGTATACATATACCACATTTATTGATTCATCTGTTGATGGACATTTAGGTTGCTTCCACGTCTTGGCTTGTGTAAATAGTGCTGCTGTTGGGGTGCATGTCAGAATTGCTGACTTTAGTACAACTATCAGACTATTGTCTAAAGCAGCTGCACCATTCATTTTACTTTCTTACCAGCAGTAAAGGAGGGTTCTTGTTACTCTGCATGAATGTTTTATTTCCTTTTCCTTGATTTGCAGAGCTTCCTATTTTCATTTAAAGTATTAAAATAAAACTGATGTTACTTAATATATGATTTTTATATGATATAAAACTTAGAACATGGTTAGTATGTGAAAGCAAAAGTCGCTCAGTCGTGTGTGACTCTTTGTGACCCCATGGACTGTACAGTCCATGGAATTCTCCAGGCCAGAATACTGGAGTGGGTAGCCTTTCCCTTCTCCAGGGGAATCTTCCCAACACAGGGATCCAACCCAGGTCTCCTGCATTGCAGGCAGATTCTTTACCAGCTGAGCCACAAAGGAAGGGAAGTGTCAGACAAAATTCCAAAATTTTGTCCTAACATTTTGTGTGGTTATAGAGAAACACCAAGGTGAAGTCTGAGTTTAGCTTTACTTAAAACTTATCAGGACTGAACGATCCAGGGAGTAGTTTTATTTAGCCATGTAAAAGTTCAAAATCAAATAGGTGTATGTACTGTAAGTTGGTGGTATTGGACTATTGTATTTTCTAGGTCAAGAAAACCTACTTTTTTTGGCTTCCTTGGAATGGTTGTTGGAAATCAGTATTAAAACTTCATCCTGTCATATTCTTCCTATTGTTTCTCTAATTTTAGGAAAAGAAACAACTTTGTTGTGATTTTTTTTTTTAATCCAGTTTGGATTATCTACTTTAACAAAAATTTTTGCAAAGTGCAGTTACGACACCCATGTGTATGTATATGTGGATTTTCTTTTTGAGTTAAAATATTGTATATGGATATGTTTACTAATTTTTATATGCATTTTGTATGATGAGCTTGAGTGCTCATATCAGTTATTTTTATGCTTTAAGGAGAATCAGGCTATAGCTGTCTGCATCCACATGCTACATTGGGCAAACATGAAGTACTTTTGGGTATATTTTGTTGTCTATTTTCAGGGCACTAGATAATAAGCCTAAGAAGAGGGAAAGAAATTTCTTTTTTGGAGTTTGTAAAATTTATTTAGGTGATTCTTTGAATTCATATCTCAGTGTTGAAATGCCTGAGTATGTAGTAACATAATCAAAGCTGTTTTGAACTACTCATATCATATGTTGTATCATCTTTTTTATGGGAGATATTTTATAGAATAAATTACATATGTTAACATTTTTGCCATTAACTAGGTATTTTGCCAACTCCTATTACTCAGCAAGCTGGTTTGACATCTATGGCACAAGGAACTGGAACCACATCAGCCATCACTTTCCCAGAGGAGCAGGAAGACCCTAGAATTGGTACAGGTCAGGATGAAGCTTCAGCTGGTGGACTCTGGGGTTTTATTAAGGTAAGGGGTATTTACTTTAAAAACTGTGTGCAATTTTTTAATTATAAAACTTAAAGAGAATTTTGAAAATAAAAAAGAATAGTATAAAGAAAAATCATTGTAAAATATCTTTTTATTTTTATTACACTTTTTCGGGGCTTCCCTGATAGCTCAGTTGGTAAAAAATCCGCCTGCCATGCAGGAGACCCTGGTTTGATTCCTTGGCCGTGAAGATGGGCTAGAGAAGGGATAGGCTACCCACTCCAGTATTCTTGGGCTTCCCTTGTGGCTCAGCTGGTAAAGATTCCACCTGCCATGTGGGAGACCTGGGTTGGGAAGATCCCCTGGAGAAGGGAAAGGCTACTCACTCCAGTATTCTGACCTGGAGAAGTCCGTGGACTGAATGAATAGTCCATGGGGTTGCAAAGAGTTGAACCCGACTGAGCGCCTTTCACTTTCACTGTAGTTCCTCTTAGTCTTCTGCATGTGCATATCTAGGTAGATATTTCTCTTTAATTAAAAGCAAAGTGGAGTAGTGACATTAGGACACAATTTTGTGTCTTTTTGTGTATATTTACCTAGCCATCATGAACATCGTCCCAGCCATAAAATATTCTTCAGTCTACTTTGCCCAACATGTCATTCATTGCTTTTATTTCCCATGTTTTATTTCACTAACCTGTTATTGGCGTTTTCTGGTTATAATTCTTAATAATAAAATTATGATGAGCCTCTTGTATACAAATCTTTGTGTACTTCTGCTTTATCAGAGTTAATTCCTAATAAATGTCAGTGTGAATATTTTAAAAACTACAGATATATATTGCTCTCCAGGTAAATTATACCAGAACACCCTGTTGTAAGATCTTTCACTTGCCAGAAGTTATTAATTGAAATATAGTATTTTCTAATTTGATAGGCAAAGAAAATAATACCTTGTTTAAATTTACTTTGTTACTGAATTTGAGCTTTTTTTTAAACTGGGATATTTTGACCATTTGTATTTTTCTTTTGTGAAGTCTGTATTCATAGTCTTTGCCCAGCTTTGAGTTGGGATTACTTTCTTCTTTAGTGCCTTCATGAGAACTCTTAAGAATATTTTATTTTATGCTGTCATATGTTGCCATATTCTCCATTTTTATCTTACATTTCAACTTTATTATGCTTTATTGACACAAAATCTTCTAAATTTTTGGGAGTCATTTCTATGAGTCTTTTTAAAGATAAAAATGACCTTTACGTACTACCTTACGTACTCTATTGTGATAATTGTTTTTTTATGATTTAATTTTCTTATGGCAGTATTTTTTACCATACCATTTGATATAGCTGATACTTTAATATATTGTGGAGGTAGAAATCAAACTTACTTTTTTTCCAACCACTTAATCGAGTATTCTGAAATCATATTCCAGTGATTTGATATGTCACCTTCATCTTAGTTACTAAATTGTGTGTGATAATGTCAATTAGCGGGCTGTGTAGTTTATTCCACTGCTCTGCCTGTCCTTGCAGCAGTACCACACTATTTTAATTATTGTAACTGTTTATTACACTAATATTTATTGAAAGCCTACTCTGTGCTGAGGTGGGGATCGGAATATCTGTTGAGTCAGATAGTAGAAAGGTAAGTTCACAGTCTTTGCATTCTTAAAGACAGATCAGCATTTGGTTGTATAAATTTTCTGTTTTCTCTTCAAAATTTTTCTCTACTGGTCTTTGCCATTTATTTTTCTTAACCACTTTCTTCAATGATTCCAAAGTCACTTTGTCAAGTTCCCTTCAGTATTCTTAGGGTTTGGTTGTGATTTGATTATATGTTAAACATATTTTTTAATTGTTAGGTAGTTAAACTGATTTACAGCATTTGATACAGACTTTGTAAATAACTCTTCTAATATTCAGCATAAGATGAGTTGACAGTCTTAAATATCAATGTTACAAAGTCATGTTTTGTTTTGAATCACCTTAGTTTAATGGTAGGTTGAGACAAGTGGAATCATGGCCTGTTAGCCAGATGCCATCTCAGGAGGCATTGCTCCCTCTAAAAATCTCTTCGACTGTGGGAGAAGTAGAGATGGAAGGAACTCCTCAGATCTGGTTCTTTCTATCCAATAGTGTGGTTTTAAGAATTCAGAGGAATAGGTCTGATTTTTTTAAAAGTAAGAGTTTGGGAACAAAACAAATAGGAAGTAGGAAAAAAGAAAACTTTCATAGAATATAGAGTATTATATATTGAAGTAATAAAAGTAATTTTTCTGGGAAGTAAAGATAAATTGTTTTTACTATTAGGGAACAAAATATGAGTCTTTGGAGACACATTTGATTACAGTCTTTATTTGGGACCCTAATGGACAAGTTTTGCCTAGTCTTTTGTATAGATAACTAAATAATAATGAAGTAAAAATATATGTATACATAGAAATGAAATTAACATATATGCATACACATATGCATATATACAATAAACATACTTTCCAGGTCAGTGCTGCTCGAAGTGGGATCTGTAGGTTACTGTCAATCCACAATGAGATGAAGAGAAGTTGAGAAGAAGCTCTTTGAAATTTCATAGCCATTTGACATTGCCATAGCCTTATTTTTCTTACACTTTACAGAAGTATAGGTCTGCAGTGCATTGGAAACTTAAAATTTTTTTCACCATCCAGTAATCACAGTGATCTTTGCTTAGAATGAGTATTTACATGTGAATTTGTTCTGTGCAGGGTGTGGCTGGGAACCCTATGGTGAAATCCGTGCTCGATAAAACAAAACATTCGGTAGAAAGCATGATTACAACGCTGGACCCTGGCATGGCTCCGTATATCAGTATGTACTTAAACTAGAGCAGCATCTGCCATGTAAAGGGTGTGCTCATGTCAGCCACTGAGTGTAATCCTACAGGTCTTGTAATCAGTGGCAATCCTCCTATGTTCTTATGTTGATTGTTAGTCTTGGTGCTTTTAATTCATGTTTTCCTTAGTCATCATTAAAATTTTTGAAAACTTCACAGCACGAACTTTGCAAGAGTAAAAATTACTTGAATTATTAGTGTACTTGCTTTGTTCATATTTGGCTTTTGAGATTTCTCCAGTTATCTGTTTTAATTAAATGTGGTTATGTGTAACTCAGGAATAAAATTTTTAGAGGCTGTTAATCTGTTTACTAATAATATCTCATTACTAGGTTTGCTAGGAAAGCTATTTTAATTTTAACCAGCGTGGAACCCTCATTACCAAGAATCCTCCAGATGGTTAATGTACATATCCAATAAGTGAAGTAATCTCTCAACAGGATTTATGACCAATTAGTAGTAAATCTATTGAAGATAATAATTTAGTGGCCAAAGCTGTACACCAGGTACTTGAACAGAGATTTTCAGTAGCAATAAAAAGTTAATAACTTTTTCAAGTCTTGAGTCTCTTGATGACTGTCTAGTAAATGTCGAAACACAAGACCTACTAATGGTAAGTACCATTTATTAAATATTTGATCTGCCAGATACTAATTCTCAAAAGAGATCTGCAAACTAGGTGTTATTTCCCCCAAGTTTTAGATGAGCAACTTGTATTCAGAGAAATTTATTATTATTCTCCGTCATACAGCTTGGTAGAGCTAACAGCCACTTTGCTTCCCTTTAAGTAGAAAATTGAATCAAAGAATTAATTCAGCTGAATTGGTCTCTGTGTTTGTAATTGCCACGATTTAGAATTGGACCCTACCATATATATTAATTTTATATATTCATAGTAATCAAGTTTGATATAATTTGTAGTATATACTTTTCCTCATTAAAAATAAGAACATATGTGAAAAGAAGAAAATATTTTTGGAGCTCTTGTTGTTTTAATGGGTATTGTGTTAGACCAATTACCTATTTGAAGTATTTATTTACGTTATTAATCCTTAGAGCAAGCTCTGTGAGGTGGCAGGAATTTTTCTACAAGGAAACAAGCTCCATGACTTCCCCAAGGTAACGGAGCTAGTAAATGATAAAATCGGGACTCAAACCCAAGACTTTCCTCAGGCTAGTACTCTGCGTGACATCTAGAAAAAGGAAAAAAAGAGAGAGAAAAATACAAAATGAAATTTCTATTATCAGCAGATAAAAAGCAGTAAGACTTGAGTGTGAAAAAGCTATTGACAGGCAGCAAAAACTAGACCATTTGGATCTAACAAAACTCTAGTGGAACTTAACTGTATTTTTATACAAATATTTTAGAAATCACTATAACAATTTCAAGTGTATCAAGAAAGCACAGGAACTATTAGAAATGGATTTTAACACAGTTTAAGTTTTTACATTTTTTTGATTAGCTGTCTTGATAATCATTAAAAGTGACATGCGTCATCACAGACTGATCAGCTTTTTGAGCTGAAGCCTAATGGAGCACTACTTTGCTTGGGTCAAGAGCTATGTCCCACATGGAGGGGAAAAAAAGACATATTCTTTTTCTTTCCTATGTAACCCATTGCTTTTAGGTTTTGATGACTTAAATTCCAATAAAGATGGGATCTGTGGAACATTATTTCAATCAGGAAAAGAGTCCATGATAAAAAGCTCAAATATTTGGAAAATGCTTTGAGCTGCTCCAAAAGACACTTACTAAGGAACAGCATAGTGTTGTTTCGAGAGCAAAATGTTTCACAGCTTTCTTGAGAAATCTCAGAACAAGATGTTGTTAGATGACAGGGTGAAGTGTGTGTGCTTACCTCACATGGTAGAGTCAAAATGTACAGGCTTAGGGTTGAGTCCTGATATCATTGCTAAGTAGCTGTGTTACCTTGGGCAAGACCTCGTCAGCCTCAGTTTCCTCAGCCAATAAAAAGGTTAATCTGTATCTTGTGTCGTTTTGCCAGGTTGGTACTAATTATGTCATAAAATGTCGGTACATGTAGTAATTATGAGAATTTCATTAATTTGAAATTTTCTTCTGGTCTCTCTAGAATCTGGAGGTGAACTGGATATTGTAGTGACCTCGAATAAAGAAGTAAAAGTTGCTGCCGTCCGAGACGCCTTCCAGGAGGTCTTCGGCCTAGCTGTGGTTGTAGGGGAAGCCGGACAGTCCAACATTGCGCCACAACCGGTGGGCTATGCAGCGGGATTAAAAGTGAGTAATAGAACATCTTTTTAGGATATAGAAACTGCTGGTTTATTTTTTCATAGTTGTGATGATAATTCTATGGTCTCTGGAGCTGTTGGGTTTTTACATACTGAAATACTGATTTGGTTTTTAATTGGACAACTCTCTAGTGTTATGATGATACAGTGGAATTTTAAAGAAACCTAAAATATGTTTTGATTATTGGGAGCTGCTGCTGCTGCTAAGTTGCTTCAGTTGTGTCCGACTGTGTGCGACCCCATAGACGGCAGCCCACCAGGCTCCCCCGTCCCTGGGATTCTCCAGGCAAGAACACTGGAGTGGATTGCCATTTCCTTCTCCAGGGTTTTAAATTTACCTGGCGAGTCCCCCTTTTCTCTTGTACTTGGTGACGGGACTCAGCCACTCACCGAAAAAGCTTTCTTAGCTTGCTTACTTTGAGTCTTCCCTTTCCTAACTTACCTTAGAGACCCAGCTACTTGGCAAGTTATAGGCACAGTGCCTGTGTATAACCAGAGTTTTCCAGGGTCTCACCAGCATGTAGAAACCTGTTAAATCTTATAATGCACTTACCAAAAGGAAGACACTGCTGTAGTATTTGGTGAAGGAAGACAACCTTGTGATTGCATCCATAGGTGTCTATAATCCTTATATCATAGTGGCAGATGATAGAATGGCTTATTTTGAAGACAGATTTCATACACTTGCATGCTCACACCGCCACTTGAATTTCATATACTTTGTCTTCCGGCCTATAATCATTAAAAACAAACAAAAAAACACCACTGTCAGTTATCCAAACCAATCCTATTACCATATTAGACATAGTCCCCTCTAGCCTTCTAGGTGCTAAAGTTCCAAGAGTTCTGCCCTCCCTCTCATACACATTTCATCATCACCATCAGTATACAGACATGCAAGAACAAATGAACAGTTCATCAGCATACAAACACTGCTCATACCTTAAAAAGAAAAACCAAAGAAAACCTTAGCTTTTTTACCCCTCTTTCCCTATCACCTCCTACCTTAGCTTTTTGCTTCATTTTGCAGCAAAACTTGCAGAGTTGCCAACACTTCTATCTCTAGTTCTTTTCTTCATATTCTCTTAACACTCACCTCAGTCAGGGTGTCACTCCCCACCACCCCACTGAGGATGTGCTCTCAAGATCACCAGTGTAGTTCCATCTTCTTTGCTCTAGCATGGCTTTACAACTCCTCTGTAATGTCTTTTATGCTCACGGATGCCACACTTGGTTTCTTCCCTGCCTCTCTGATTCCTTTCTGCTTTCTTTGTTGGCTCCTCCTTTTCTCCTCAGCCTCTTGATGATCTCTGTCTGTGTTCATTGTCCTGGTGATCTCATACAGTCCAATGGCTTTGAATAGCTGCTGTGAACTCTTAGAATAGTGCCTTGTTTTTTTTAAAATGAATATCTAGCAGCCTTATTGAGGTAATTTGGTATCAAACCACAAACAGTACAATTCAAAGTGCTAGGGTAAACCTTTAAAAGTAATTTTCTCAACTAAACAGTCTAATGCAAAAGACATTTTCACTCTGGGAGCTGTTCTGAAGTTTGGGTAAACAAACCTTAGCAGAACAGATATTTTCCTTAAGAGAACTCTAGCTGCCCATCTGTTGCCATCCTGTGATAGAACCTTTGCCATCAGACCGTGCACTGTCCTCACACTCGTCTCTGTGCACGTCTGGTGATACACAAAGACTGTGCAAGGTCGAGGTAGACCCAGATAGTTTTTAGGAACTCTGTGTCTCCTTTCTCAATTTCCACATGCATCCTTTCCTAAAATGTTCTGACTGAATACATACTTGTAATGGAGTCTCCTTTCTCATCTCCTCTTTATAAGCTCTGCCCTCTCCCAGTAGAAAATAAAGACATGCCTCATGTCCCCAGATTGCCTCAGAACATGAAATCCTCCCGAGTGTCATCCAAAGGGACAGCTCCAAATAACGTTTTGGATGTTATGGACGCAAATGACACAGTGACTCAGTAAAATCTTCTGGCAAGTCATTTCAGATTGTTCTGAAAAAAAAAAAAAAAAAACAGAAAAAGGACCAGATAAAGTTGTCAGCTGATAGGTTGTTAATACTTCCTAATGATAGATCACTACATGATTTTTGGAATATAACTCAGAATTTCATGGTTTTTAAGGCTTGAGTCTTCAATATTTTGTTATGCTAAATATCGTTGCATCAAAGATACTTCAGATAAGTAGGCACTGAACTTGAAAGGCTGATGGAGATTTTTTTTCTGTAAAAACCTTCTTTTATGAACATTAATAGTTCAGTTTATGTTGTGATTTTGTTGTTATTTGACAGATTTGATTTAGTATTGGTTTTTGCCCTTCAAATTTAGACACGGTTTCCTTTTCCACAGTCTTTAATACAAGCTTAAAATTCATGGAAACTGATATAAATACAAACTGATTCGTAATTTTATCAGTTGTTTATTTTGGGTACACTAGAGGGAGCTAATGAGAAGAAAAGAAAGCAGAGCATTGAAATTTCAAACCAGATTGCTTTTTTCCATCTGCTTTTATTTGAAGTGAATGGCTTTTTTGAACTAAACCTAAGTTTCCCTTTACACATATGAAATTGTTTCCGTTCAGTTCAGTGGCTCAGTTGTGTCCGACTCTCTGCGGCCCCCATGGACTGTAGCCCACCACGCTCCTCCGTCCATGGCCATATAGATAAAAGGACTCAGAAGAGAAAAAAACGTATTTACTATTGATAAGATGGCCTACCTAGAAAAATTTGAGAGAATCAACCAAAGAACTGCTAGGATTGAAACATTTAAGATGGCCTCTTGCCAGATAAACATTAAAAAGCACATAGTTTTCTTATATTAGTAATAACCAATTAGAACATGGGATATAAAATTACCCATTTCACAAGAGCAACCAAAATAATACTGTGTATAGGAATAACTTGGACGATGTGTTTCAGACTATCAATACTAAGGGGAATGTGAGCGAGCTTCTTCGCTTTTTATTCTCTGTTCTGTAAGTTTTCATGTTTATAATGAGTATATATGTATTTGGGTATAAATGTATACACATATATAATCATCAATTAGCATATTTAATACTGAATAACTTGAAATAGTTTCTAATATACACTGTTTCTATTCAGGGTGCCCAGGAACGGATAGATAGCTTGCGTCGAACTGGAGTGATTCATGAAAAACAGACTGCTGTGTCAGTAGAAAACTTCATTGCAGAATTGCTTCCTGACAAGTAAGAGACTTTAAAAAAAAAAAAAGTTATAATTTTTTTTCTTATAAAGAGAATTTTTCATCTTTTAGCAACTTTCAAATATGCAATATTCATTATTAATCCCATGCTGTACATTACATCCTCATGACTTATTTTATAACTGAAAGTTTGTACCTTTTAATCCTCTTTATCCTTTTCACCCTGTCTCCCACTCCGGCCTCTACATCCACCAATCTGTCCTTTGTATCTGTGAATTCACTTCTCCCCCTCCACAGGTAAGGGAGAGCATATGGTATTTATCTTTCTCTGTCTGACTTACTTTAATTACCTTAATTCCATCCATATTATTGCAAATGGCAAGGTTTTCCTTCCTTTTTAATGGAAAAAGATACTATTTTATATGTACATGCGTATAAATATGTATACCACACCACATGTATATGTATGTGTGTGTTTGAATGTGTATATATAAATCACATTTTGTTTATCATGGACAAACACTTAGGTTGCTTCCATGCCTTGGTTGTTGGAAATAATGCTGTCATGCTTCAGTCTTAGTATATTGTGTGTGTTTTTAGGAATTTATGCATTTCTTCTAGGTTGTCCAGTTTGTTGGTGTATAATGGGTTCAGTGAGTGGCTTATTATATTTCTCTTAGGAGCAAAAATAAAATTGCTCACACTGAATGTCTAGTAAAAAATGTATCTTATTTTAGAACCAGACAGAAAATATGTTATGATCTAGCTATATCATCTCATTAGTTATACGACCTGTGTAGCTTAGCTCACATTTCTACTCTTGTTTTCTCCTTTTTAATTATAAAATTTACATTGTGTTGCCTGCATTCTAAGACTGTGTTAATTATCAATTAAATAAGATACAATAGTGTAGCTTTGACTTGGATGCTGACTTCTGTAACAGACACAATCATCTTGCATAGCTGTTCAGAGTAATGGGAGGTCTGGCAAGATGGCCTGGAGGCAGTCACCAGGTTTGAGTTCTGTTGAGCACTACCTGTCATCTATTTAGGTTGGGAGAAAACCTCTAACAACATAATTTGTCATTGTTTTTGAGGGCATTAAACTTTTAATAGATGGATTTTTTGATCGGAGAATTTTTTTTAATTTGCAGAATTGCCTTATATTGAAATAACTTCCTAACTGTTGAGACCTACCTTCTTCCTATTTACTGTGTGATTTTGTTGCTTTTGGGCTTCCCTTGTGGCTCAACTGGTAAAGAATCAGCCTGCAATGCAGGAGACTTGGGTTCTATCCCTGGGTTGGGAAGATCCCCTGGAGAAGGGAAAGGCTACCCACTCCAATATTCTGGCCTGGAGAATTCATGGACTGTGCAGTCCGTGGGGTCGCAAAGAGTTGGACATGACTGAGGGACTTTGACTTTCACTTTGTTGCATTTAATTTTTGTTTTAATATTGAGTAACACCGTGCCTAGTACTTTGTAGCTATAGTATACAAAAAATGTACTCCAGCTTTGAGGGTCTATTATAGACCAGGTGGGAGAGAAAATATATACACAGATAAACAGTTTAAAATGACTCTGTAAGTGTGTAAAACTTTACTTATAGGAAATGTTATATACATTTTCACTGGAAATAATTTGATGTGGAATAGTGTCAGAGAAGAGTCTGTACTTGGTACTTGAACTGAAGTTTGAAGAGTAGTTAAAATTTGGATAAGTGAAAAGAATAGGACATTCTATGTGGAGGAATAGTGTGAAGATGATTATGATATATTTAGGTGTCAGTGATTATATCAGCTTGGCTGAACATTGTTGGATAGAAAGTCATGAGTAGTTTGGGGACAGACTGAAGAGCTTTGAATACTGGGTTGGGAAGTTTCAACTTTCTGTATATGCACCAAGCAACAATCCACTGATCATTATTCATTTTTTTCCCCTCAATTAACCTTTTAATATTGATGTAAGGGTTACCTTAGAGATTCCATTATGCCTTTTCCATATATTACATTATAGTACAAATTATGACTGTTGATAATACGATTTACCCCCTACATCTTGTGCAGTATTGTAAGTTATCTTAATTGTGCATATATTTTAAACTCAAGATACTGTTAGTATTCTGTGCATTCTATTCACTTACATTTATTCTTTGAAGACCTTCCTTCATTTTTGGTTTTAAGTCGGGGATCATTCTCACTCTGCCTAAAAACATTCTTTGTACTACAGTAGACTTTAGCCATGAGTTCTCTTAGCTTTTGTCCAAAAATCCCTTTACATACCTTTATTTTCGTAGGGGGTTTTCTCTGGAAAAGATTGGCAGATCTCTTCTTATATAATACTTTAAAGATGCCGTTGTACTGCTTTTTGGCTTCCATCATTTCTGTTACATCAGCTATCCAGCTTGTTGTTTCTGTGAAGAGAATGTGTTGTTTTGCTGCATTTAGGATTTTTCTGTTTTTGCCGTTTTATTATGGTATGTATAGGTATGCACGTGTTTGCTTATGTATTAAGCTTTTGTGGATTCACCAAGCTTGATTCCTTCTGTCTTTACTAGATTTATGTCTTTTGTTTGTTTTGGAAGGTTCTTAGCCATTCTACCTTCAGAATTGACTTCTGGCCCATTTTCTCTTTCTAGGACTCCAGTGACACATTGTTCACTTTCTGACTGTACCCTACATTTCTCATGTGGTCAGTCCCCACTTCCCTCTAGCTCACTCTAGTTTTCCTCTCTATTCTTTAGTTTGAGTATCTTCTATTTACCTGTCTGCTGCTGTGTAGCCCATACACTGGTTTTTTTTTAAATAGATTCAATTTATCTATTGAATATCTTTTCTTCTATTGTGACTACTTTTACCTCTGTTTTCTTTAGTATGAGTCATTAAAGATCTGTGTCTACTGAATCCAGTGTATGGGCCTCATTTAGCCTCCTTTTGGTGTAATGATAAGGTGGTCTCTTTGTTGATGCCTTACCTCACAGTCTTTTAAAGCCAGGTATTGTTTATAAGAAACTCGAGAGTCTTAAGGTAATCCTGAGAAGGTTCACTGTTTGCTGTAGTAAACAGTAGTGAGGTGTGTGAAAGGGGTGGTTTGGGGTGCACTGCAGTCACAACTGACCTGAGTCCAGACTGGGTAGTGCTCATCATCAGCTGAAGGTCTTAAAGGGTACCTTTATAAAGTTGTCTCTGTCTAGAACGTTACTCCATTTTGTCTTCCTTGCTCCTACAGCTCTTGGATACCTTTGGTTATAATTTATAATCTCATGCAGCTTTTCATTGGTCCGCCCTCAATTGCACCATCATACCTAGACACAGTATTTTTCCGCCACAGTATTCTTCCTGCCAAACATTAATGCTTTTTTGAGCAGAAGAGTAGCAAATAAGTAGTATTAGGAAGTCTGTTGATGGTTTCCAGGATGGTTAAGGATGAGAGAGGATAGAAAGGTTGTGATATTAAGATATAGAAGGGGATAGAGGAAGAACATGAGAGCAAACAGCAAACCCACAACCCAAAACACTTGATAGTTTGCTTTGGCTACTAATCTCTGTGATGTTCACATAGGAAATAAATGCACAGAAGACAGAGAAATGCATGCTTATAACTAAGGCAAGAAAAGACTGATGTTGTTTGGCCCCTAACAAAGCAGGGCCAGTAAAGACCTAGCTATCTGTGATGACCTTTGAATCAGTTCATGCTCCATGAGGAAAATTAACGTCTTGTGTACCAAAATGAAAAAATACCTATGTAAGCATGAACTGTCTTTATTCTGAATTAACCTATCAAATTTAAAAATATTGGGTTATGTGTGAAATGGATTAAAATGTCCTTTTGGAAAGGAACCGGTGATAGTTTGGTAAAATACAAACTGGCATACCTGTATCAGCTCCTCAGGTTCTATCGATTTTTTGCTGCTACATAAAATCCGAAGTCTTGGAAAATCCAAAGTCTTGGAACTACTATTCTTCTTAAGTCCAAGTGACTTCCTTATAGAATTCGGCCAAGTCTGCCTTATTTCACCAGCCACAAGGAGAGGGGGAGGCGGAGGAGAGAGTTCCTTGGTGACTGTCCTTGAGCATGAACAGTGGAGACCACCACTCTTCCTCCTGCTGGGTGGAGAGTGGAGGTTGGTTAGAAGGACAGGAGGAAGAGGGAGAAGACAAAGTTACTCGGCCAGCAGCACCAGTGAGAGGTGCTGAAGAGCTCTCAGTGATCATGACAGTGACAGCACTTTAGATTTGAGTTGGGGGAGAATGGGATACTCAGGTTGACACACGGGAGCATGAGAGTCGTGTGGAGACGGGGAGTTCTAGTGTGTGCTCACAGGCACTGTGGGAAGACTGCTTGTACCTTCGGGGCGCTGCTTTTCAGGAAGTCCGTGCCGTTCCTGGGAGCTGAGTCACTGCAGTTCTCTGCTATCTGCATAATACACAGTTGTGTACAATGAAATATTGATTCATATCCCAAATAAAATAATGATTCATATACCAAATAAAATACTTAAAATAGTGATTCATATAAGATAAATTATTTAAGGCTCTCAATTTGCAGCAAAGTTTTAGGATATGAATACTGTAGACATAATAAACTGCCATTTTACCACTCAAGCAAAGTTGTTATTCTGTTTACTGTTTTGTTGTTTCTTTGAATATGTTAAAAAAAAAAAAAAGTTTCCTAATCTGTATTATATTTCATAGCACTTTAATGTGCATATTTTAAAGTTTTCTTGCTCTGTATCTTCTCATTTAAAACCATGATTTCCTGCTTCTGGTTAATTAAAATGCTGATGATGTACTGATAACCTCACCTAAGTCAGTTTTAAAATTTATCACTTTTTAATTTGTATCTTAAAATGGAAGAAATTTTCCTTGATTTCATGAAGCTGTCCTGAAAGTCTGATTCATTGTGAACATTTCAGAAATTGTGATTAGAAAGATTTATCAGGAATGAGGAGAAGATTTGTTATTTCCTGAATGAGCTTATTTTTTAAGTCAGTTAGTAACTTTGCAACTTGGCTATATCCTAGAGTTGGTAGTATAAAATTTCCCATATGTTAGCAAATGATGTTTTTAATTATGATAAGCTATTTGCATTTTCAGATGAATAAATTTATCTGTTGCATATTTGAGCACCTCTAATTGCCATTCTCCTCTCCAAATCTTAGCAAAAGGAATTGTCCGTGATGCATGATTTTCAATTATATTTGTTCTTCCCCATTTTTCCCCCTCTTGGACTTAAGCCAACAGGGCAATTTTATATGTTGTTTTTATGGTTTATCTTTTAATCAGTCTGCTAGTGTTTGATCTGAAGGAGAGTACTTTATCAATTCATAGAACTTAGCACATACACAACTTGAAACTCATACATTCTGTTGCAGATGGTTTGACATTGGCTGTCTGATAGTTGAAGACCCTGTGCATGGCATTCATCTGGAAGCATTTACACAAGCCACACCAGTACCCTTGGAATGTGTACAACAGGTTAGTTTTATCCTTTTGCATTATGCTCCAGAAAAGCTTGAAATATTGTCCTCAAAATAAGATTTTTGTTGAAAGTATGGTATATTCTTGATTTTGCTTCACTCTTTTTCCTTTTAATCTTTTCTCTTTTTTGATTTTCTATTCTTCCACATTGTTTCAGTACCTCGCTACTTTTATTTTCCAGTGGTCTTTGTTATATGGTTGGTTGCTCTTTTCTTCATTGTTTTGCTTGTTTGTTTTTATGATGTGTTCATTACCTTTGGGTTAGAAAAAAATTTACCTGTTCTGATTTTATGTTAACCTTTCATATACTGTCTCATTTATCTCACATTTTCATTTTTCCTGGTTACTCTAGTTCCTTTTTCTTTGTCCTCCTCTTCCTCTTTAATTTGTTCATCGTTAAAAACATGTGGAAACATATTTAGAAGCAAGTTTACAAACCTTGGATGAAAGGCAAATGTCTTTTCAGTTTACTGAAAAATATTTACTTACCCACATAGTTTTGAGTTTCATTCCTTCTACATTTTTTGTTACTTTTAACCTTTTCTTGAACAAAATGGAATGTAAGAGTTTATTTACATTGGACTCTTTATACTCATAAATGTCATTTCAAAAGTTATTTGGGACCTTAGGTTTTTGAGAATTCTCTTGGGATTCTCCCCCAAGAGAAAGTGTGTATGATGTATGCACTCACATATAAATTTGGCTTATGTGTTTATGGAGCCCCTTAAAGCAACCTGTGACCTTCTTAGGGGTTTACATTTTAGATAGGGAATAAGAAATGATGCTTAAAGTTTTGTTACCATAATACCATACCACTGATACCATAATTTTTACCACAATTTCTTTTCAGAAGTTGAAGAAAGCATTTTTATATACACGGTAATGTTAAATTCACTCCAATATGAGGGTGGTTAAAAGATTGTAAACAAATGCTATGCCTACTGCTATACCAATAATTTAGAAAAATTACATACTGTTGTTGATTTTCTAGGAAAATATTCTTGAATTAACAATAGTAGTTTATAACCATTAGGTTGAACCATACAAAATTGCTCTTTGAAGTTAAAAAAACAGCCACTTTTGGCAGTTTGATGTGATTTAACTTAATTATCTTCGTGAAGCCTTTTGATGCAAGAATTTCACCTAGCTCCCCAAAAACTGAGTTCTAAGATTAGCCTAGCAGGCTACGGTTTATGGCATCTCATGGAGTCAGACACGACTAAAGCAACTTAGCGCACACGCACGCACAATGGTGTTATAAGTGAAGTATAAAAGATATTCAAAGAATAGCTGACTGATGCATCTAATGCATAGAGGTAGACGTTTTCCATTTCATTCTGTGAGTCTGGCTTGTAACCTAACCAAAAACGATAATACAGTATCACTTAAGAACTAATTGGTAAAATTAATAAAATTTAGAAATAGAACAGTAAAAAGGGTTCTGAAACCAATTCCTCTGTGTGTGTGAGGGGGGGAGGTAGTTCTTCCCACACCACCAGTACCAAGTTGTTATCCAGTACCTGCTGGATATCCTATAATTCAACCCAATTCTGACACTTTTTACCTATAAAGAGTGTTGGATCCCACAGATTAAGGGGTCAGTCCTACAGGACTGCCTGCCTCCCTCCTTTTCAGACATCTCACAAGTCCAGATTGCTACATGAACTTCTGACTGAGGAAGGAAGGAAATCAGATTCTCATAAGTGGTATCATATGTTCTCACTTATACATTAAAGAAAAAGATACAAATGAACTTACTTAGAAAACAGAAATAGATTCACAGACTAAAAAATAATAAATTTATGGTTGCCAAAGGGGAAGGAGTTGGGGGGAGGGATAAATTAGGAGTTTGGGGTTAATAGCTGTATACTACTATGTATAAAATAGATAATATATACTGTATAGTATAATTCAGTATCTTGTAACCTATAGTGAAAAATAATCTGGAAAATGACAGATACATACATATATATGTATAATTGGACTACTTCGCTGTATACCTGAAACTAATACAACATTGTAAATCAACAATGCCTCAATTAAAAAACAAGCAGGTGTGCTTTCAGAAGTAGGATATGGCTTCACCCTTTCAGGCATATGGTATAATGGAGCAACAGACAGTATCATCTTTTGCTCTGAGTCTCTCTTTTTTCCCCCTTTTTTTCTTTTCCTCCATTCATACTCAAATTTTTCTACCTTTCGAAGGGACTTAGGTTCAGCCCCTGTGCCAGTCTAGATTACAGACAGCAGTACTTAGTCTGGCAAGTGCCGCCCCCTCATCCACTTCTCAAACAAGGTAAGGGTAGAAGGGTGCAGAGTGGGTGGGCTATCTTTACCACCAGGCCATATAGCAGCTATAACTGTTAGCCCCAGTTTTGCTAGATGGAGTGAAGGTTCATCACAAGCCCTTAGGAATTGTAACAAAGATTAAGAAACATATTTACAGTTTCTGACTTAGAAATCATCTCTGTTTCTTGCACTTGCCACTTTGGTCATCTGACTGCTACATCAAAGGGAGAAAAAAGTTGAGGTGATCTGAGAAAGAAATAAGTTATTATCCCAGTGTCCTCTGCCCTTGGTAAGAACTGCCTCGTCACACTAGCACTGTCCCCCACCTCCTCCCTGCCAGAGCAACGCTGGACTCTTCCCTGTGCAGACACTCCTCTAGCTCTTCTTGTTCTGTAGGCCAGCCTCTCACACCTTTCTCTCCCCATTTAGACAACCAGGGTTTCAGTGACCTGTTCAGTTCTCTGTCACACTCTCTCTGAGGGGGCTGCCTTTACCCACTGGACATTATGGGCTGTAAGAGTGTGTTCCTTATTCTGAAGAAATGAAGCTCAGCCATCCAGATTGGTGCACTGTCTTCTGTCCCAGTTCTTTTACAGCACTCTGAGCACTGGCCTCTACCACTGGGTAAGAAAACCCTGGCCTGGAGTTAGCAAAGTCACCCAGGGCTACCCGATAACTTGCCAGATACGTTCAGGGCCTTCACAACAGGGCTTCTGCCACACAGCCATCTGCAGTCTCTTTTTTTTTGCTGGCACTTTGTGCATCACAATGTGCAAGAGAAATGTGTCTAGATGAAGCCAGTCTCACATTGCTGGACTAACCCCATATCCACTTACTTCTTGGATGCAGGTGGCTGTCTCAGGAGAGCACAGGGGGATATCTGCCTGTGATTCCATTCACCTTCCAACCCGGAAAGGAGTTCTCCTGATGGGCATCAACATGTCCTACTTTAATGCATCCCTCTAATTCCCACAGATTTCCACAGGGCTTTGTGTCCCATATGGACATCCCTTTTATAGGCCAGGTTGCCACTGCCCTCCTGCCTGACCATATGGCCAGGCAATTGGCCACTGCCCACGAGTCAGTAAAAGTCAGAAGATAGGGGATGTTTATCACCATTCAGTTCTTTCTGGGAAAACAGCATGCATTTCAGCCTTACTGAGCCAATTGATTTGTTTGTAACTTCCTCAGAGTGGTGGACTTCCAAATAGTATGTTATCTATTCACCCTGGTACTGCTACCCATAATCCCAGCAGCTCTTGGTTGTTCACTTGAGAGCTGTTCATAGCGTGCTGTCTACCTGGCAGTTGGTTCCAGCAGGTTCTCTGTTGATTCCAAAGTCTGTCCTGGAGGAAGAGCGACACTGGAACTGAGTGTTTCCTCCTAGTATTCCCCAGAGAGCACGATTCTTTATAAACCATTTCCATGTTATACGGAACACTTCTAGGCACTGCCTTCCCTATTTGGGTGTTTCTCCATCATCCCAAATGTTATGGGTATTTCAGATTTCAAGATCATCTTATGTCCTTTAGTTATATGAGTAGCTTTAATTAATAATGTCCTAGGCTAGCAGTAAACACCCTTTAAATAGAAACTCTCTCGTTTGAAGTCCAAGACATCTTTGCTGGGACGCACTCAGATTTTTGCCATAAGCATCAGTCTACCCTTCACATAGGACTATAGCACAGAGAATTTTGTCCCTACCAGCACTGCAGCTTCTATTCTACACTGCGGGCTCAGACAGTATCACTGGTTCCGAATAGCATGTTCAGTTAAAAATGCTTGAAGTGTGGCTTTCCATCCCTTCTGTTTTACAACAATAGCTAGAGAGGAACTATTCTCCAGTGAGATAGAATCTCCATCCTCAAAGTATAATCAGGTTAAAAAGAGAAAAAACACAGTCACTTAACAAAACCTGCTCAAACAGCAATTCTACAAACTTACACATACTGTGATTCCATCATCACTTATGTTTCTCACTGTACTGCCCACTGTGACTTCATCAACAGGTTTGGTTTTGTAATACTAGATAGGGGACATGTTCCCCAGCCAGACACAGTATTCATCCAGCTGTGTAAAAGAGACACAACTTTGTTATACCTGCTTAAATATTCAACTTCATAATCCCGTCAACAATTGCATTTTTATTTTCAGTCTAATTGTAGCACATTTCAGACCTTTACCAGTGGACTTTGGTAACACAGCTCAAGGGACTCCCGTGTCAAGTCCCGGAAACTTCTTTTCTCCACTCTTGTACATACTGATTTCCTACGTGGTTATCCTGCATGATTTAGCTCTTTCACGTATAAGCATATTATGAAAGTGAAAGTGTTAGTCAGTCAATCGTGTCTGACTCTTCGCAACCCCAGTGACTGTAGCCCACCAGACTCCTCTGTCCATGAAATTCTCCAGGCAAGAATACTGGAGTGGGTTGCCATTCCTGACCCAGGGATTATCGAACCCGGGTCTCCCACATTGCAAGCAGATTCTTTACCATCTTTGCCACCAGGGATGTGCCACCATGACCTGAGTAAGAGGCATATTGAGTAGGTGAATAGCTCGGTCATCACAGAGCTGGTTGCACATAGTCTGCATAGGAAGCATATTGGCTGCTTCATCTGGGTGTTCTGCTTGACTTTTATAATGGCATGATGGACAGACCCCTCTCAGGGTAAATAAACCTTACAGTGCTTTTATCTAGTTGACCAGACTGGCTTTTCCTTCAAAAGTAGTCTCCTATGTGTCTGGATCATATATATAGTTGTCTCTAATGGTTCTGCAACAAACTGTGGGTCCTGCATCAATGCAAACATGCTATTCTGTTCTGCAGCATTAAAAGCCAAAAACTAGCTCTTAAATTAATTATTCTTATAATCTACTTTAGCAAAAGTTAACTATTACCAAATCCACAAAATGAGCTGGCTCCTCCACACTGTATCCCTGGTTTCATGAGTTTCCTGATTTTGACCCCCCTCCACAGTGACTATCTTTTTAGTGACCAGAGGTCTTAAAGCTCTTTCTGTTGTCCCTGTGCAACTTTTCCCTGGGGAGGAGATGACTTTTAGACAAGTGACCAAAGCTCAGACTCATCAAAATCTGAGCTTGGTCTGTTTTCCAAGGCCCAAACCAGCATTTTTTTTTTTAGTTTAGCTGTTGTAGATAATAGTAACCAAGGATTGAATAGTTACCTTTTCAAAAAAATTAGTTCTCATTTCTTTATGCATTCAGTGAGCCAGCTCCCCAGGAGTTGGATGCATCTCTACACTCCATTATCAACTTTTTTACCTTGAATAATTGATTGCTGTATAGCTGTTGCTCTGTACCACCCAGAAATCAGGTTCCTCATCCCCTACTCTTTCATCCTTTCTTGTCAAACCACACAGTTTTGTGAGCCAGGATCATTCTTGAAAATATTACTTCTGATAGCAGTTATGTAGGTTTTAAATCCAATTCTAATGTTTGGGAGGGTTTTTTCCCCACACTACCAAGCCATTCTAGGACATAGCTATGTGTACTATAATTCAGTATTGACACTGTCTACCAAGAGATAGCACCAAAAGCTGAGGGTTCTGTCTCACAAGACTGTCCCCAGTTCCCAGATGCCAGTAGCAAGCCTAGGCTATCACCTGGAATTCTCACTGGCATACTATATATAGGCTGGAGGTTGCAGTTACCTCCTCCTCAGAAAGTCCATTTACTCACTAAATCACTAATTTCTTAAAAAGAATATAACTTAGGAACAGCCAGACGGAAGAGATGCATAGGACAAGGTATGGGGTAAAGGCAGACAGTTCCCTTGCCGTCTCTGGGCCCCATTCTTTTCAAACCTTCACATGTTCACCAACCTGGAATCAGCAAATCCTCTGCTTTAGAGTTTTTATGGAGGTTTTATTACACAGTATGACTGATTGAACCTCAAGCCTCTGTCCCTTCCCCAGAGGTTGGGTGGGATCCGGGTGGTGATCAGGAGTGAAAGTTCCAACTCTCATCACAGGGTTGGTTCCCTTGGCTACAAACTTATATCCTTAGGTTACCTGAGAGCTTTTCAAATATCCCCTCAACACAACAAAAGATAACCTTTGTATGGCTCTTATTGCTTAGAAAGTCCAAAGCAGCTTGTCAGAAACAGGGGACAAAGACAATATGCATTTCTTAAATTATAAGTCACAGAATCCCAAACATCTTCTGACCAAGGATTTGTCCCAAATTGGCCAATTGGTTCAAACGGTAGTGAATCAATTTATGGAGGTGAATATATGACAGATTAAGGGAGAAAAAAGATTTCATTAGTTGGAATTTGCTTGAAGTAACAACCATGCTTGGAAATCAAAAGAAAGCTGGAGTAGCAGTATTCTTATCAGACACAATAGACTTTAAAATAAAAACTATTACAAGAGACAAGGAAGGATGCTATATAATGGTCAAGGGATCCGTCCAAGAAAAAGATACAACAGTTGTAAACATATATACATATAGCATAGGAGCACCTCAATGTAATGTAAATGGTAACAGCCATAGAAGGAGAAATTGAAAAAATAACAACAGTAGTGAGGATTTTTAACAACGCACTTACATTACTGGTCAGATCATCCAGACAGAAAATTAATAAACACATGCCTTAATTGACCCATTAGACCAGATAAACTTAATTGATATATATAAGAAATTCCATCCGAAAGTAGCAGAATATACTTTCCTCTCAAAGTGCAAACGGGACATTTCTCCAGGATAGATCACATCTTGGGTCACAAATCAAGCATCTGTAAATGTAAGGAAATTGAAACCATAGCAAGCATCTTTTCCAATCACAATGCTATGAGGTTAGAAATCAGTTACAGGGGAAAAAAGCTATAAAGCATCACAAACACATGGAGGCGTAACACTGTTACTGAATAACCAGTGTATCACCTAGGAAATCAAAAAGTACTAGAGAAATGACAGCAAAACCGCAACAATCCAAAGCCTGTGGGATGCAGCAAAAGCAGTTCTAAGAGTTTATAGCAATACAGTCTTACCTCAAGAAATAAGAAAAACCTCACATAAACTACCTTATACCTAAAGGGACTAGATAAATAAGGAGACACAAAACACAAAGTTAGCAGACTAAAGAAACCATAAAGATCAGAGCAGAAATAAATAGAGACAAAGAAAGCAACAGGAAAGATCAATGAAACTAAAAGCCAGTTCTTTGAAAAGATAAACAATCGACAAACCTTTAGCCATCAAGAAAAAGAGAGGACTCAAATCCAGTTCAGTCACAAGTACTAAAATTGAAACTATGATTTAAAATCTTCCAATAATAATAATAATAAAAAACAACAACAACAACTACTCCAGAACCAGATGGCTTCACAGGCAAATTCCATCAAACATTTAGAGAAGAGTTATCACTCATCTTTCTTAAAATCTTCCAAAAATATCCCAGAGGAAGGAACAATCAGGCACGTTCTGCAAGGCCACCATTACCCTGATACCAAAACCAGACAAAGATATCACAAAAAAGAAAATTACAAACCAATATCACTAATGAACATACACACAAAACTCCTTGACAAAATACTAGCAAACTGAATCCAGCAATACCTTAAAAGGATCATACACCATGATCAAGTGGGATTTATCCCAGGGATGCAAGAATTCTTCAATATCTGCAAATTAACCAGTGTGAGACACCATATTAACAAATTGAAGAATAAAAACCATACGATCATCTCAGTAGACGCAGAAAAAGCTTTTGACAAAGTTCAACACCCATTTATGATAAAAACTCTCCAGAAAGTGAGGACGGAGAGAACCTACCTCAACATAATAAAGGCCATATATGATAAACCCACAGCAGTCATCATTCTCAGTGGTGAAAAATGGAAAGCATTTCTCTAAAGTCAGGAACGAGACAAGTATGTCCACTCAGCACTTTTAGTCAACAACATTTTGGAATTCTTAGCCACCGAAACCAGAGAAGATACAGAAATAAAAGAAATCCAAATTGGAAAAGAGTAAAACTGTCACAGTTTGCAGATGACATGATACTATACATAGAATATCCTAAAGATGCTATCAGAAAACCACTAGAGCTTATCAGTGAATTCAGTCAAAATATAGGGTACAAAATTAATACATAGAAATCTGTTGCATTCCTATACATTAGCAATGAAATATCAGAGAAATCAAGGAAACAATCCCAGTTACCATCAAATCAAAAAGAATACCTAGGAATAAGCCTGCCTAAGGAGACAGAAGACTTATACTCTGTTCTTCAATCAATATCTTAAAGTTCTCAAAGATGACACAAACAGATGCAGAGATATACCATGTTCTTGGATTGGAAGAATCAATATTGTGAAAATGGCTGTAGTACCCAAAACAATCTACAGATTCAGCGCAATACATATCAGATTATCAATGGCATTTTTCACAGAATTAGAACAAATAATTTTACAATTTGTATGGAAACACAAAAGACCACAAATAGCCAAAGCAATCTTGAGAAAATAAAATCAACTGGAGGAATTGGGCTCCCTGACTTCATAGTAATCAAAACAATATGGTATTGGCACAGAGACAGACACATAGGTCAGTGGAACAGGATAGACAGTCCAGAGAGAAACACACAGACCTATGGTACCTAAGCTATGACAAAGGAGGCAAGAATATACAATGGAGAAAAGACAGTCTCTTCAGTAAGTGGTGGTGGGAAAACTGGACAATGGCATGTGAAAGAATGAAGTTAGAGTACTCTCTAACACCATACACAAAAGTCACCTCAAAATGGATTAAAGACCTAAATGTGAGACTGGACACTATAAAACTCTTAGAGGAAAACATAGGCAGAAGAGTCTTTGACATAAATCACAGCAGTATCTTTTTGGATCTACCTCTTAGAGTAATGAAAATAAAAATGAAAATAAATAAATGGGACCTAATGAAACTTAAAAGATTTTGCACTGCAAAGGAAATCTTAAATAGGATGAAAAAACAATCCTCAGAACAGGAGAAAATATTTAAAAATGACAAAGTGACTGACAAGGGATTAAATTTCCAAAATAAACAAACAGCTCTTGAAACTCAGTATCAAAAAAGACAACCCAATCATAAAGGGACAGAAGACCTAAACAGACATTTCTCCAAAGAAGACGGTACAAATGGCCAACAGGCACCACAACTATTGAGCCTGTGCTCTAGAGCCCGGGAACTGCAAATGTGCCGCAACTACTGAAGCCCACGCACCCTAGATCCCATGCTCCCCAACAAGAGAAGTCACTGCAACGAGAAGCCTGCACATGGAACTACGGAAAAGCCTCCGCACCAATGAAGATCCAGCACAGCCAAAAATAAATACCTTTAAAAAATTAAAAAACACTTAGATTGTATTTTAACAACGAGTTTAGTCTGTTAGTGTAAAGATTTTAAATCAAGTACATTCGTGCAATTTTTTTTTTTTTTTGTCACCTTATAATTTCATACATTTGGCAGCACAGCTGGGTTTCTCATGGTTTGTCATAATCTCTACTAAAAGTAACCTGAGGGACTTTGAAATGTCACTTATAGCTGTTCCAGTGATTTTTTTTTTTTAGTGTATTAAAAATCTCAATTTCTTTTTTCCTGAGGCTCAAAGTCTGACTCCCCAGGACTACAATCTGAGGTGGTCTGGCCTTTTGGTGACGGTGGGTGAAGTCCTGGAGAAGAGTTTACTCAATGTCAGCCGGACTGATTGGCATATGGCTTTCACTGGCATGTCTCGTCGGCAGATGATCTACAGTGCGGCCAAAGCGATAGCGGGCATGTATAAACAGCGCTTGCCCCCCAGGACCGTGTGAGAAGCCTGGCCCTGGGCTACTGACACTCGCTCACTTGGAGCTACTGGTGGAGAAGAGACAGACCCTTAAACTGGACAACTTTAGTCAGTCCAACTGTTCTGATCATTTCCTGTAGGCTGCAGTTTTTCTTTTCTAGAAGGGTGTGGTATCATTCCAGTAGATGAAGAGAAACAGGTCCTTTTTATGATTATATAATTTCACGTACCATAGTTCTCAAAAAATGTATAAATATTTTTATAGGACAGTTTGATATACCAGATTTATAGGTGCAAATTCATGTGCTAAGGTATTTAACTTAATGATGTGTATTTGATTATTTTGTTTTTTAAGAAATAGTTGACTAAAGAACTTGTTTACTGAATATTGTTGAAAAGCATTATTTCTTTTAATTCATGATGAATATCTTCCCTGCCAGTCTTGGAAGCTTTTCGTGTGTGCATGTGATCAGGTCTGATGCTAAGCTGTGGGCTCACCAACAGACTGTAAGACACCTACTTGTCGGGAGATGGTGCACTTTTCTATGCATATTTTTAACATGGGCCAGAATAGCAGAATCGACCATTTTCTTTTTGGTTATCGTATTATACGCATATGATCTGAAAAATTCTTTTTTTTTTTAAGTAAGTTTCAGCATTTCACATTCATACTATATGATAAACATTGGGATGATACATTTTATTTTTTCATTGCTCCGTGACAACTAAGTGACAAATGATTCCAGTCTATTTAAATTAGAAGCATTGGGTATTTTTTGCATAATACTATTCAGCGCTTCCAAGTAAACTCTTGACAGCAGCCATTATTTCTGCTTTAACTTATTTCTCCAGCTGTAACAGAGAAATTTTTGAGAGGAAATTGTTGTTTATGAGATTATATGATTTACTTTAAAGTTACTTCTTATTTAGTTTGCCTTAAACACTGCTTTTCTAACTTTTTGCCATTCTGCCTTTACTTTTTATGCAAGTTTTCAAAGAAACTATTTTATAGTGAACCTGGTTTATTTAGTGCATTATGTTTGTATTTAACGAAAGCTTCTTTTTCCCCCAAATAATATATTTTACCAATTTTTGATTTATACAAATCAAAAATAAATACTTTGTCATATACTTTTGAACTCTACATATGAAAGTTTAAATAACTTTTGAAGATCGTTTCTTATAAAGATGTAATTTAATTTTTATTTACTCTTCTATATAATTCTTTAGAGGTAAAAAAAATTAGCACAATCTTATAAAATCTTTTAAGGTGTTAAAGCTGTTATCCTGTACTGTCATTATGTGTCATGTTTGCTTGAATATCATTTCAAGTACTTATTTGACTGATGCTATTTTTTTTAACCTAAGGGTGATAAGATTATGTATTAATTTTCCACCTATGTTATGTGTTAATTTCCATGCCCTGTATAATGATTGTTCAGTGCGATTCAGATATCTGTGTCATTAAAAATAATGAGAGAGAGAAGACAGATGTAGCTAGTTGCTGTAGCATAACAGGAACAGAATACTTATTTTCCCTTTTTACTGGTATTTATGGAACACTTCATCTGTGTTTTCTCCATCTTCCATGATTAAGGGAAGCCTTTCTCTAACATTTGTTTCTTTTATTTTAAAAAGCTGCCCTTTATCATGGTGTCAGACTAATGACACATCACTGTTAGGAATGAAGGAACATATGCCCATACTTCATATTTCTGCTTTTTTCCTATCATAGGGAAATTTTACAGATCCTGAAAATAATCTGAGTTTTCTTTTTATTTTACCAAATCTCAATAACTTAATTGATGTTTTTGGAGATTGTTTTCATAAAATAACTAATATTGACATCCCATTAGAGGACAGTCTTCAGGTCCTCAGATAGCAATGAGAGTTATCCTATGGTTTGGGTAGAGCTGATTTTCCAGTAGCTGGTAATTTGCACCTTCTGCTCTTTGTGAGTGGGTAAGCACTAGGGAAGGGCAGATGGAAAAGATAAATACATGATCTCATTCTGGCCTCTTATTCTTTTTTTGGCCCAGAGTTACCTTTAAAAGGCTGATGCTCATGACTGATTCCACACAGTCAACTTTCCCAGCTTGTTTATTTTTTCGTGCTTTGATTTCCTTGTTGTACAAGGTACAAGAAAAGTAACTCATTCTGTCTCACACACTACAGCATCCTGGGCCAGGCAGTCTTTTACTGTTGGTATTGTCGCATGAGATGCGCTGCTCATCAGCCTAAGGCCACAGCTCTCTTCACCAGTCATCCAGTCGTCCTGTTCTGTTCCTGCTTGCTTCCTTATAACTCCCACAGTAGTATTTTTTAGGGTGAGTTGAGCTGAGACTGTTTTTTTTACCCTCAAGCATCTTGGGACTACTTATCTTTAACACAGTTCTTTGCCACTACTGTTTTGGTCATGTTTGTGTGTGTGTTTGTTTTTTTCTTTTGAAGTGCTCCCAGAACTACTTACTGAATTTGAGAATTTTGTATACCTTTTTAGTTAAGAAGTGTGAAAGAGAATAGGAAAAAAATGCAGGAAGAGTAATTTTACATCAGCCTCAATTGACAGAAGGTACTCAGATTATTCATATTAATATCATCTTGTTACTAAGTTTATCAGGTTACCTAGAGCTGGGCCCCAGATTCTGGGTAGAAAAGATTGAGCCAATACCAGTAGTTTTCTCCTCTGAATCTCTTATTATTACGTCCCCTTTCTTTGTGCTTTCTCTCAAAGATTAATGAGGTAGAAAATTGAGATGAATGGATACAGACAAAATGGTAGTATGATAGTAAATGTAAGTAGATAACAGATGAAAGTGGATTGTATACATTAATTCAAAATCATGCAAATTACTAATACACTCAGGGCCAGCTAAATTAGTTTAAGATGCTGTTGAAATTTACTTTGTTCCTTGGCTAGAAAAATTTCTAAACAGGAATTTGTGTTCTGTGAAGCCAAACTGGTACCATTCTATGTTCTAAAAGATGTTGGGTTATACATAAATGAAGAAACTTGGATTTTTACTCCCAGAATATGGAGCATAAGCTCTGGGAGTTGGTAATGGACAGGGAGCCTGGCATGCTGCAGTCCATGGGGTCGCAAAGCGATGGACACGACTGAGCGACTGAACTGAACTGAACTGATGCAAGATGATGTACTGGATAAAGCCAATTTTGTACGTATGTAAATATGTCATAAATAAATAATACCTCAACTTATATCCCCAGTGATTTTTCAAATGTTAATCATATTCATATTATATTAGAAGGACCCATATTCCTTTTTGTCTCAACTTGCTACTGGCTGCCAAGAATTATGGAATAGCAACTTTGCCCATCTTTCAAGTGGAAAGGTAACATTCAAATACAGTTGACCCTTGAACAGTGAAGGCTTTGGGGAGCTGACCCCTAACCATACAAGTCCACATCAAGTTCACATACAACTTTATAATTAGCTCTCCATAGCCATAATTCCACATCAGAGATCAACCAGCCACTGATTGTCTAGTACTGTTCTGCTATTTATTGAAAAAACTGTGTATAAGTGGACCTGCACAGTGCAAACCCATGTTGTTCAAGGGGCAACTGTGTACCAGAGTGTCTTAACTTCAAGGTTAAAGAAATCAGGATATTTGGGGGAAAATGATACATTGGAAGTAGAAGGGAAGAAGTTAAGGCTGTTTTCATGAGGAACCCTCCCTCTCTGGTCATGAGTTAATTTATCCTTGACCTCCAGGAGTATCCTCCTTTTTTAAAAAAAAAAGTTTATTTCTTATTCTGTTTGCTATTCTGAGCATGTGATCCCAAGATAAGAGATTTTTCTTTTGTTTTGGTGGGGAGGGGGTACATGCCAAAAGAGGATAGGATATTGATTTGAGGGCTTTGTTTATTTGCCAAAAGGCAAACTCTGGGGCTTCCCTGGTGGCTCAGCTGGTAAAGAATCCACCTGCAATGTGGGAGACTTGGGTTCAATCCCTGGGGTGGGAATATCCCCTGGAGACGGGAACGGTTACACACTCCAGTATTCTGGCCTGGAGAATTCCATGGACTGTATAGTCCATGGGGTTGCAAAGAGTCAGACAAAACTGAGCAATTTTCACTTTCAAACTCCGGTGCATCCTGCCGTCCATGGGGTGGCAGAGTTCCAAAACACGTAGGGACTGAATAACAACAAAGTATTGTTTTCAGTAGACAAGAAAAAATCAGTTTAGAGCCCAGGAAAAGCCCTGTTAAATTCATACTTTGTTTCAGAATGAACTGGAAAAGGGGAAAAAATGTTTGGCAACAGAAACAAAATTGGCAAAGTCATTATCAAGGAAATTTAATAATTTAAGGATGAAGGAAATCTTTGAAACAATCCATAAAGTGAACTCATTTTAAGGATTTAAAGCAGTCAGAAAGGAAAGAGGAGCTCACATTTATGAGATAAGTACCTACAGATAGACACTGGAGTAAACACTTTTAACTTCTATAGATGACATAACCAAATCTTTTAAGCTGCTTTTCCAGTATCATCACAACAAACAAGTTACAGAGAGAGAAGTCAAATGGAATGTGTGACTTGCTAAACTATTTTCTTCCAAGACATCCTGAATATTTGCTTCAGGAAATTAACGGGTAAATCACTTACAATTATTTGTTGAATCTAACTGAATTCAAATAGTGGCATGAGGAATTTTCCCTAGTGTACTTTTAATTTTATAATATTATGTTTAAGGAAAACTATGCCTTTTTTTTTTAGTTTTAGAGGGCTATTTTGGGCTTTGCTGCTGGTATGAAAATATATTTCTGATAGCTCATTATTCTGACTCCCCAAATTAGGAAACCATAAACTGGGTTTACCTTTGAGTATCATTTTTAGGATAAATGCCAGAAACATCATTATTGTTAAACTAGTTTTCAAGGAAGATAATGACCACATGTATTATTAAACATTATAAAAAGACTTATGGCTGCTTTAGAAATATCTTTTTGAGAATCACTGCTGTAGTACAAATCTTGACTCATTCTGCAAATACTAAGATATTTGAGAGAGCCATGTCACCAAGATGGCAACACAGGTTGTTCTTGACTTTGCCTCCTCTCACAAGAAGACCAGCTAAGAATTATTCATGGACAAGCTACCATTAAGAGAATCCCAAGTCGTGGAGATGAGGCTTGAGCATTTCCCAGTGCCACAGAGGCCAAAACAGACCACATTAGATGGTAAAGAGGAATGGCTACACACCAAATGCACTGCTCTTCTCCTAGGCTGGGACAGCACCATGCTGTGAGCCGATGGTAGGAAGAAAGCCTAGGAGTGACACCCAGTATCGTGGGTGGTTCTGCAGAAGCTGCTACTCTGGTCTCCCCTGGAGGGTGCAGGAGAATGAAGGGCATGACCACTGGGAATCTGATTGTGATGGAGAAGGGAGAAGCAATAACTCAGATCAGTTATTTCAGTATGAGACCGAGTTCATACCTATAGTACTCAAGTGCCAAGAGCAGCTTTGCTTATCTACAGAAACAAGTCAGTGGAGCAGTCTGACCAGGGAGCTTGGCAGGTGCAGGTCTATCTGATTCAGGTCCTCACATTAACAGCCTAAATAGTCATGGAACCTGCTCTGCCCCAGTCCAGGCAAGGAAGGGGGCTTAGCCACAGTCCAGCAGACAAGTTGGGTGTAGCTCTTGGCCCTGCCTGACCAGAAAGGCTGGCATGAATGCCTAGAAGCTGCAGAGCCCAGCAATACTTGAGCAAAGGATTGGCAGGCAGAGCTTAGAGTGTAGAGCAAGCCAAGTGGTTCTGTTCAGCCAGAGAACTTGGGGCACAGGACGACCTGAGTCATGACCACAAACTAAGCCTTACTGGCCTTGAGGTTTGGTCTCCCACTGTGTCGTGACAGGGAAACAAATTTGAAGCACCACAAATTCATAGATACAACCATCAGCCTACTCAAAGGGAACCTAACCAGAACACAGGAAGCTGTGTAGTCCATCCAACAGCCTTACTTACAGTGGAACTTGACAGAACATAGCCCATGGTTTTCCCCATCTGCAAGCAAAGCCACTGGCCCCAGCTGACCAGGGAATTCATTTAGTCTTGCTTGATTTGGGTCTCCAGAAAACAAGCTGTACAGGCTCTGGGATCTGTCCTGCTGTCCTGCCATAGCAAGGAAGCTAACTCATTGCTCCACCTTTGCTGAGTATATATCCAACCCTGACTGCCTAGTAATCCTGACCAGAGAATCCAGATAGCTGCAGAGCCCATCCTATAGCCTCACTTGGGCAGAGAATCAAGCCAGCAGTTTTATCCAACTGTTTTCAGCAAGTGGCACCCTCATTCTGAACTCAGAGCTTGGCAGTGACTTCACCCAAAAATATACCTTGATAGCAAGCACCACCTGTCCAAGGATGTTACCAGCAGACATGTCCAGACACTCAAACTGAGCTGACCAGTGATAAACTTTCTCTGCCAATGTGGACCTGTAAATTCTAGAAAAGAAGATGACTTACTCAAACGCAGAGATTCTAATGTAAGGAATCAAGGATCACATAAATGGAGGTAAACATAACACTACCAAAAGAAACATATATATCTAAAAGTTAACCATAAAGAAATGGAGATTATGAACAGTCAGACAAATAATTACGAATAACCCTCAAAGAAGTTCAGTGGACTGTAGAAACACAATGGCAACTAAACCAAGCTAGGAAAACAAAGCATGAACAAATGAGAAGTTCAAAAAATGGAAATCACTAAAATAAATAATCCAGAAATCTTTTAGCAGAAAAGCACAATAACCTGAAGATTTAAATTCAGAAGCTCAAAAGCAGACCTGGCTGTACAGAATAATCAATGATCTAGAAGACAGGACGCTGAAATTACTGAGTCAGAGGGGGGAAACAATGAAAAAACCTTCAGGAATTATGGAATTATGGGATGCCATCAAAAGAAACAATATCTGCATTATGACAATTTCAGAAGGAAATGAAAAAGGACAGGAATTACATTTAAAGTTGCAATGGTTGAAAACTTCCCAAACCTGGGGAGAGAAATGGACATCCAAATCCGTGAGCCACAAAGGACCCCAAAGAGGTTGAACCTGAATAGGGCTTGACTGTGACACGTTATCATTAAATTGTCAGAAGTTGAAGGAAATTTTGAGAACAGTAAGAGAGAGACGTTACAAACAAGGGAATCCCCATAAGGTTACAGGCAGATTTCTCAACAGAAAAATTTCAGGTCAAGACAGAATGGGATGGTATGTTCAAAATACTGAAATCAAAAACCCACTCAACCTACAATTCTTTATCTGATAAAACTGTCCTTCAGAAATGAAGATAAAGCTTTTCCCAAATAAACGTAAGTGGAGGGAGTTCATCATCACTAGACCTGCTTATAAGAAAGGCTAAAGGGAGTTCTCTGAATGGAAGTATAGAGGTCAATTAACCTGTTAAAAATATATAAGGAGGTAGTGTAAAACTAACTGGTAATGGTAAGTATATTGTTAAAGTTAGATTTTGTAATATGGAAAAGGTCGTGCTTAATGCACTTGAACTCTAGTATAAAAGTTTAAAAAAAGTGAAAATAACCATCATTCAAATAATGATTACTATAATTAATTATACAAAATAAAATATTAATGGTTATTAATAACAAAATATTTTATTAATAATAAAATAATAACACTAATAATGGTGTTAGTTGGTAACATAAGTTATACAACTAAAGTGTGGATCAAAGGAGACGAAAAGGAACCAAAACAAAGTTAGGGATAAAAGAACCAGGTCATAAAAAAGTTAAGGAAATAGTAAGGTCCCTCCACCTATCAACAATGACTAAGAAACCTACTCAGGATGCTGCATTGTAATACCAAAAAGTTAACAGAAAACTCAGAAATAATTTCACATAACACAAAATCAAATTACAGAACACACTCTAAGACCATACACAAAGATTAAATCAAAGTCGTTTAGATTCAAATATAAGATGGAACCACACATCTCTAGGGAAAAAAATAGGTAAAACAAGCCGAAATAAATTGCAACAATATAATGTCAATTGTAACAGTTGATCCTGTAACAACTGTAACAATTCTAAAGTCAGTCTCCCAAGGGAGTAGAAAAAAAACAAAAAATGGCATCTAGTCAAACTTACAAGCTTCTGTACAGCAAAGGAAACCATGAACAAAACAGGCAAAAGACCTAAGTAGACATTTTTCCAAATAAGACATACACATGGCCACCAGACAGCAGTATGGAGTTTCCTCCCCAAATTAAAAATAGAATTACTTCATGATCTACCAGTTCCACTCTGGGTATTTATCCAAATGAAAAAAGAAAGAAAGAAAACACTAACTCAAAAAGTTATCTGTACCCTCATATTCCTTGCAACATTATTTATAATAGCCAACACATGGAACTACCTAAGTATCCCTGATGGATGAATGAATACAGAAGATGTGATGCGTATATGAAATGGAATATTATTCCATTTAAAAGGAAGGAAAATCTTGCCATTTACAACAGCATGGATGGACCTTGAGGGCATCAGGCTAAATAATACAGGCCACAGAAAGACAAATACTAAACCATGTCACCTGTATATGGAACCACAAAACAGCTACCGCCACAATAATAGTAACCACAAACTCCTCATAGAAAAAGAGATCAGATTTGTGGTTACCAAAGACGGGGGGTTGGGGGAAGGGACAGCTGGATCAAGATGATCAAAAGGGACAAACTTCTAGTTATAAATATGTACTAGGGATATTGTATAAGAGAGTGACTATACTTAATACTGCAGTATGATATATATAAAAGTTATAAAGAAAGTACATTCTAAAGAGCTATCATTTTAAAAAAGTTTTTTTTTTTCTTTTTGGTTTCCTCTTTTTAATGTTTCCTTGGTGAGATGAGGGATGCTTAGTAAACTTACTGCAGTGTTCATTTCACAATAAGTCAAACCATTTAATGGTTTATATCTTAAATGTATACAGAGGTATATGCCAATTATACCTCAATAAAACTGGAAAAAAATTAACAAGTGTTGGCAAGGATGTGGAAAGGGAACACTTGTGCACTGTTGATGGGAATGCAAATTGCTATTAAACAGTATGGAGGTTCCCCCAAAGTTAAAAATAGAACTATTGCATGGATCCCTCAGTTCTACTTCTGGGCATTTACCCAAAGTAACTAACAACAATAACTTGAAAAGCTATCTGCACCCTCATGTTCATTGCAGCGTGGCTAAGAATACCCAAGACATGGAAACAACCTGCATGTCCATTTGATTTGACAGATGAAAGGATAAAGAAGTTGTAGTACTGGGGTTCCCTGGTGGCTCACTGGTAAAGAATCCATCTGCCAGTGCAGGAGACACAGGTTCCATCCCTGATCTGGGAAAATTCCACATGCCTTGGAACAACTAGGCACATGCCCCATAACTACTGAACCTGTGCTCTACTACTACTGCTACTAAGTCACTTCAGTCATGTCCGACTCTGCGACCCCACAGACGGCAGCCCATCAGGCTCCGCCGTCCCTGGGATTCTCCAGGCAAGAACACTGGAGTGGGTTGCCATTTCCTTTTTCAATGCGTGAAAGTCAAAAGTGAAAGTGAAGTCGCTCAGTCGTGTCTGACTCTTAGCGACCCCAGGGACTGCAGCCTTCCAGGCTCCTCCATCCGTGGGATTGTCCAGGCAAGAGTACTGGAGTAGGGTGCCATTGCCTTCTCCAGAACCTGTGCTCAAGAGCCTGGGAATTGCAACTACTGAATCCACATATCACAACTACTGAAGTCCATGTGCCCTAGAGCCCTTGCTCCACAACAAGACTCGCCACCAAAATGAGAAGCCTGCACACCTCAGTAAAGAGTAGCTGCTGCTCACCACAGCTAGAGAAAAGCTCATGCAGCAATTAAGACCCAGCACAGCACCCCCCCCCAAAAAAAATTTTTTTTAAAGAAACTGTGGTACATATATACAATGGAATACTATGCAGCAATATAAAAGAATGATGTAATAACATTTGCAGCAACAAGGATAGACTTAGTGATGATCATACTAAGTGAAGTAAGTCAAAGAAAGACAAATACCATATGACATCACCTATATGTGGATTCTAAATGATGCCACAAATGAGCCTATCTACAAAACAGAAACAAACTCACAGACATAGAGAACAGACTTGTGATGAACCAAGTAGGGGGAGGAAAGACGGAATGGGAATTTGAGGTTAGCAGATGCAAACTATCGTACATAGAATGGATAAATAACAAGGTTCTACTGTATGCAACAGGGAACTACATTCAATATCCTGTGATAAAACATAATGGAAAAATATGCATACATATGCATCACTGAATCACTTTGCTGTGCAGCAGAAACTAACACACATTATAAATTAACTATATGCCAATTAAAAATAATCATAAATGGAACGTTAATACTCCATTCTCAATAATATTTAGGTCATCCAGACAGAGAATCCATAAGAGAGGATTTGAACAACACTAGAGACCCAAGAAATCTAAGAGACATGTATAGAACATTCTATCTGACAGCATCAGTTTAAATATTCTTCTCAAGTGCTGTTGAACCATTTTTTATGCTAGATCATGTGTTAGGCCACAAAACAAGCCTTAGCAAACTCAAGAAGGGTGAAGTATCCTCTCTGACCACCATGGCATGAAACTAGAGATCAATAGCTGGAGAAAAATGGGAAAATTCATAAATGCATGGATATGAAGACTCTTCTGAGCAACCAATGGATCAAAGAAGAAATGAAAGGAGATAAAAAGAAATTTCTAGTGACAAATGGAGATACAAACACAACATACCAAAACTTAGATAAAGCAAAAACAGTTCTAGTTGAGAAGCCCATAGCAATATATGCCTACTTTAAGCACAGAAGTTATAAAAAAAAAAAAAAAAAACTAACCTAACTTAATGCATTAAGGAACAATAAAAAGTAGTACAAACTGAATCCAAAATTGGTACAAGGTAGGAAATAAGAAAAGATTAGGGCAGAAATAAGTGAAATAGAGAATAAGAGAACAAGAAAACAGAAAAGATAAATCTAAGAGTTGGATCACTGAAAATATAAACAAAATTAATAAGCCATTAGCTAGACTAAACAAGGGAAAAAAGAGAGGATCCAAATCAATAAAATTATAAGTGAGAAATGAGACATAACTGATACCACAAAAATACAAAGGACTGTAACAGCCTCTATATGCCAATAGCTGGCAGTCTTAAAGAGAAGTTCATAGAAACATACAACGTACCACGATGGAATCAGAAACAACAGAACATTGGTAAAGACCTGTAAGGAGGCTGAATTAAGCACCTGAAAACCTCCCAATGAAGAAAAGCCCAGGACCAGATGTCTTCATAGGTGAATGTTACCTAACATTTACAGAAGACTCAATCTCAATTCTCAAATTCTTTCAAAAATTCTTAGAAGGAACACTATCAAACTCATGTTGTGAAACTCTGTTACCCTTACACCAAAGCAAGAAAAGGATGCTGCCAGAAACGTGCAGGCTAATATCCTTGATGAATATAGATGCAAAGATGCTTACTTAAATACTAGCAAACTGAATTTGGCAGCACACTGAAAGGATCATTCACCTTGATCTGTTGTGATTTATCCCTGGGATGCAAGGATGGTTCAGCATACACAAAAATCAACGTGATATATGACACTGATAGAATGCAAGGGGTGGAGGAGCATATGAACATCTGAAAAACTGGTGAAATTCAACATCTGCTCAAGGTAAAGACTCTGAACAAATTAAATATAGAAGGAACAGACCTCAATGTACAGGTTATAACAAGTCCACATGTAACATGATACTCAGTGGTGAAAGCTTTAAATCAGGAACAAGAAAAGGATGCTCCCTCAGCATTTGTATTTAACATAGTATTGGAAGTCCTACCAAATAATACAGGCTACAGGAAGAAATAAAAGTCCTCAGAATTGAAAAAGAAGGACAACTGTCTCTACTTGCAGATGACATTATTTGATACATGGAAAATCCCAAAACATCTTGATCTAATCATCCACATGAGTAAAGCTGCATGACAAAAAATTAACATAAAAAAATCAGTAATGCATCCACACATTAATGATGACTATCTGAAAAAGAAATGAAGAAAATGATTCCATTTATAGCAGCACTACCATGTTCATAGCAGTATTATTTATAATAGCCAAAACATGGAAGTATCTAAGCATCCACTGCTAGATGAATGGATAAAGAAGACGTGATGCATATATGCAATGGAATATTATTCCACTTAAAAAGAAGGAAAATCTTGCCATTTACAACAACATGGATGGACCTTGAAGGGATTAAGCTAAATAATAAAAGTCAGAAAAAGACAAATACTATATGATGTCACATATATGGAGCCACAGAACCACCACCACCACCACAAAAATAGTAACCACCAAACTCCTCATAGAAACAGAGATCAGATTTGTGGTTACCAAAGACAGGGCATTAGGGAAAGGAGGAATTCAATCAAGTGTCAAAAGGGACAAACTTGTACTTGTAAGATACATGTACTAGGGATAAAATGTACAGGAGGGTGACTATAACTAACACTGATGTATGATACACATAAGAGTTAAGAAAGTATGTCCTAAAGAGTTATAGTGAAAAAATAAAGAAACAAAAGGAGCTGTTTTTTTTCTTTCTGGCTTCCTCTTTTTATTGTTTTCTTAGTGATATGAGGGGTGCTAACTAAACTTAGTGTTCATTTCACAATACAGATAAGTCAAACCATTGTAATGGTTTATACCTTAAATGTGTACAGTGTTGTATGTTAACTATACCTCAATACAACTGGAAAATAATTAACAAGGGTTGGCAAGGACACGGAGAGAAGGGAACACTTGTCTCCTGTTGATAGGAATGCAAATTTCTGTGGCCATTGTGGTAAACAGTATGGAGGTTCCCCCCAAAATTTAAAATTGAACTATTTCATGGATCCCTCAGTTCTACTTCTGGGCATTTATCCAAAGGAAACAAAAACACTAACTTAAAAAGTTATCTGCACCCCCATATTCTTTGCCTAATTATTTACAATTGCCAAGACACTGAAGTAACCTAAGGGTCCACTGATTAAGAAGTGGTATATCTACATAATGGAGTATTATTCGGTCATAAAAATGAAATATTTTCACTTACAACATGAATGGACCTTGAGGGTATTATGCTAAGTGGAAGACAGATACAGAGAAAGACAAATATATTGTGATCTTCATTTACATGTGGAATCTGATTTTTTAAAAAATGCTAAGAAAATCAAACTTGTAGAGAACCTATTAGGGGTTTCCAGTGTCGGGATGTGGTAAGCAGATGATAATGGGTAATGTTCAAAAATTAATACTTACAGTTATTAAATATGCAAATAATGGGCACCTTTATTATGTAAGTAATATGTAGCATGACGACTATGTTCTTAGTTGTATGACTTAGTTCTTAACACTATATTGTATATGTTAAAATTACTCAGAGAACAGATTTTTTTGTTCTCTAAGAAAAAATTTAAATGTGTGGTGATGGATATTAACTAGACTTATTGTGGCAATCATTTCACAGTATACACAAGTTCTGCGTCATGATGTTGTACACTTGAAACAATATAATGTTTATTATAGTGTCAATTATATATTATAGTCAATTTTATCCTAATTTTAAAAATGGTGGAGATACCTTTTTCGACAGGAATAGGACTAATGAAGAGTTGAGGAGGCTGAGTTCCGGATAAAGAACAAAACTGAGAATGGTCAGGGAGAATGATACAATGAGCTCTTCCAAGGCAGAGCAGGGGGCTCATTCAAGCCGAAGAGAAAAACATTTGCCAAACTGGAAACCAGTGTAGTACACTCCAGAGATTCCTGTTCTCATCTGTATTTGTGACTTTGCATTTGGATGCTATAGGTTAGTTGGACAAACCAATACGACTTCTAGTTTACACAGACAATATCTACCCAGTTACCATTTTGTTTAAGCTAATTGCTACTGAAATGTGGATTGTAGCAGAACAGACTAAACTTGTTATTTGCTTTGTTATCTTTAGAAATTTGTGGGCTGAATTAATTGTGCCCTTCCAAAATTCTTACATTGAATTCCTAAACCTGGTATTTTAGAAGCAGAGGAACTTGGAAATAAGATCTTTAAAGATAATTAAGGTAAAACTGGACCTATAGGGTGGATCCTAAGCCAGTATGACTGGTGACCTTAAAAGAAGGGACTAGGATATAGGTCAGTGGAGGAAAAACTGTGAAGACTCAGCGTGAAGAAAGCCATTTCCAAGCCAAGGAGAGAGGCTTCAGAAGACAGCATACCCTGCTGGCCCCTTGAACTTCTAGCCCAAAGAACTGTGAGAAATGAATCACCATTATATCGAAAAGCACTTAAAAAATCATTTCAGACAAAGTCAAATGCCAGTAGGGCTCAGGGAGGCAACAGAGGTGGGAAACGTGAAGGGGCTGCTCTGGCAAACACATAACCCACCCACCTGGGACAGGTGTTCTCAGCTTCAGATAATTGTTGCCCTGGGGGACTATGGGCCTTGGTGTGGCAAGATTTGATTTTTTCCTACCAGAGGTATCCAGATGTCAGGATTTTTATACACATTTCTTAAAACCCTGACCAAAGAATTGATGACAAAGGATTGGGATCCAGTCTCTGGGCTCCCAGTTGTGACCTGTTGGAATCTAACTGACTGTAAAAATATACGTGTCAATTCCCATGAGAAGTTTTAAATGGGGAGAGTTCTGTGACTGGTGTGTGGTGGAGGGTCAAACTGTGGGTTTGTACCAACTGATCTCAAGAGCTAGTTTTTGCTAGAGCAGCACAGGATGCTACACGTATATTATAGATATTGAGATCAAAGTTACATTCAGTTATCTGTCACTTAGATCACCTATTCTCTTTTATTGGGCTGTTTCATCCATGCTTTCCTCCAAATAGTGTCAAGATGAGATTCTTTCTTTCCCACCTTTGCAGAATTGCTGTATCCAGGATAAATCCCAACACTTTGTGAAAAATTAGAACCTAATGCATTAGCCTAAAACTCTTCCTCCAACTTTTTATTTTCACTTCTTTTTTTAACGTGGAAACAACAGGGAAAAAAAAAATCAAGTGTGTCTAACAAACACACCTAATTAGATTCTGAAATCTTTCTGTAACACAAAAACTGAAATACTTTTGAAGCTGAAGCACCAATTAGCAGGGCTTGTCATGGAAAGAACACTTATAAAGCAAAACTCAGTACCACACTTTGAGGTTTGTAAAATGGCTTTTTGGCAGGCCGGGTGTTTTTCCCGTTTCTCTGCCTGTGTCTAATGGTTTAAAAGGGTGTCGTCAAGTGTTCTTGTCAGCAGGGACCTGGCATTAATACCTGGCATTCATGTCTCCTTCCTGCACCCCCTCCATGCCTTGCTCCAGCCTCCTGACAGTGAGACAGCCAGCCACCCAGGCAAGGTTTTAGGAATCTGATGCTATGAAAAAGAGGGCAGTAAATTAGGGAGCTGGAGTCTGTCTGTCTCTTTCAGAACACCCCGCTTCGGGTATATGAAATGTGTGTTGCCAGCAGGAGTTTCTGAGACAAGATGATGAAGTAGAGGTTTGCTTATATGATACTGTTTTTTCAGCTGACTTGGCCCTACTGGATATATAGGAGGTGAGAGAGAAAAAAAATGATTAAACTGCCTAGTAGTAAAATCATACCTTTCCCCGCTTCCTAGTGTGAAACTAAGGAATGGTAGATAAATATTTCCATGAAGTAATAACTGCCCCTTGAATAAGCTTCCATTAGTATGAAAAAAAAGAAAAAAGACAGTCTATGCCAAATTCAAGTTCGAGTGAAAATGTGCATGGACTCATGGTGGAAAGAATAGAAATGTTCAGCATGAAATCAGAGAGACAATTAAGTAGATTTTCTGAGTTTCGGCTCTTGTCGCAGGGAGAACAAATCCACTTAATCATATACACATGTATATTTCGTAACAGATAGATTAAGTTTCGTTCAATAAGTGCCTATTTCCAGGTCTCCTATGCTCACGCCCATTACCTACTTTAGCATTCACTTGCAGGGAAGGCACTATTATCTCCATCCTGTAAGTGAGGTTCATTACTTGCCTAAGGCCACACAGCTAGTAAGGGGTGGCAGGAAGACTTGAACCCTGTCCTGTCAGGGCTGAATCTCATGTTCTTTCCATTGTAACTGGTGAGATATAGATAAAATGAAGCTGACTTTCAAAGTTGTATAAAGTTGGATGTCTCGTGTGTATGCTGCTGTATGCCAGGCAACTATGTTGGCATATGAAATAAATACTCCTGATTATGCTAAGTGATAAGTCAGAGAAAGACAAATACCATATAATTTCACTTATATGTGGAATCTTAAAAAAAAAAGAAAAGAATTCATAGATACAGAAAACAGATTGGTAGGTGGGGAAGTGGATGAAATGGGTCAAGGTTATCAAAATGTACAAACTTCCTGCTATAAAATCAGCCTTGAGAATATAATGTACAGCAGAGTGCTGTAGTTCTTAATTGTATACTTATTTATATTAACATACGGGGTTGGCAAAAAAAATATGTTTGAGTTTTTCTGTAAGGTGTTAAGGAAAAGCCTGAACAAAACTCTTGGCCAACCCAATACATATATTACATAACCATGTGCTTGTATATGTGAAAATTGTTTACAGAGATTTAACTAAACTTATTTTGATTTGAGAAACCTGTATGCAGGTCAGGAAGCAACAGTTAGAACTGGACATGGAACAACAGACTGGTTCCAAATAGGAAAAGGAGTACGTCAAGGCTGTATATTGTCACCCTGCTTATTTAACTTATATGCAGAGTACATCATGAGAAATGCTGGGCGGGAAGAAGCACAAGCTGGAATCAAGATTGCCGGGAGAAATATCAATAACCTCAGATATGTGGATGACACCACCCTTATGGCAGAAAGAGAAGAACTAAAGAGCCTCTTGATGAAAGTGAAAGAGAGTGAAAAAGTTGGCTTAAAGCTCAACGTTCAGAAAACTAAGATCATGGCATCTGGTCCCATCACTTCATGAGAAATAGATGGGGAAACAGTGGAAACAGTGTCAGACTTCATTTTTTGGGGCTCCAAAATCACTGCTGATGGTGATTGCAGCCATGAAATTAAAAGACGCTTACTCCTTGGAGGGAAGGTTATGGCCAACCTAGATAGCATATTTAAAAGCAGAGACATTACTTTGCCAACAAAAGTCCATCTAGTCAAGGCTATGGTTTTTCCACCAGTGGTCATGTATGGATGTGAGAGTTGGACGATGAAGAAAGCTGAGTGCCGAAGAATTGATGCTTTTCAACTGTGGTGTTGGAGAAGACTCTTGAGAGTCCCTTGGACTGCAAGGAGAACCAGTCAATCCATCCTAAAAGAGATCAACCCTGGGTGTTCCTTGGAAGGACTGATGTTGAAGCTGAAACTCCAATACTTTGGCCACCTCGTGCGAAGAGTTGACTCACTGGAAAAGACCCTAATGCTGGGTAGGATTGGGGGCAGGAGGAGAAGGGGACGACAGAGGATGAGATGGTTGGATGGCATCACCGACTCGATGGACATGGGTTTGGGAAAACTCTGGGAGTTGGTGATGGACAGAGAGGCCTGGCGTGCTGCAATTCATGGGGTCGCAAAGAGTCGGACACGACTGAGCGACTGAACTGAACTGATTTTGATTACTTTGCAATATATACAAATACCCAGTCATTATGTTATGTATTGGAAACTACTGCTATATGTCAATTACATCCCAATAAAAGTATAAACATGAATTTAGGTTATCACTCTAGTTTTAGCAAATTTTTGTGTAGAGTACTGTATAGTATAAAACAAAATAAAATATTTTAAAAAATGAAATAAAAGAATAAGCCTCGAATTTTGTTCCAGGGGAGGTCAAAGTAGAAACAAAGGCATAAATAAGTGATACCAAGACCCCAGGAGCAGCACTTCTGTCAAAGCAGATGTAGAGGAGGCTTCCTAGGGGAGATGACACTTACAGGTCAGGACGAATGGCCGGGGGTAGAATGCTCTACACAGAGGGAAAAGCAAGAACATACATAAGCATGTGATGTGTAGAGTGAAGGACAGCATGCTCTGTGGCTGGGAAAATGGAAGAAGGGACTGGAGAAGTGGGTTGTGGCCGTTGCATGTTATTGTATTTTCCCGTAAGATCACCAGATAATAAATATATATGTGTATAATACATACATATATGTATATACATATGTATATTTTTACAGAAACAGCTAGTGGCAGTGTAAAATATGTATTAATCAGCAAGGGAGAGAGAAGCCAAGTTGGAAGGTATAAAAACAGTTTCAGTGGGAACAGATCAAGACCTGGATTAAGGTAGTGGTGTCCAGGACAGATGAAAGCAAGATGTGTCACAGCTGGGTGATAATGCCAGCTCAGAAAAAGTGTCGTCTGCCTCCAGATTCTGTCAGTACCATCCCTGAAGAGAGTTTTCCAGGCCAAGAATCTGTCGTGACAGCAAGAAGGGCTTCTGACAGTGGATACATATGTAAGATGCATCTATGGTTCTCTCTGGCTCTAAAGGATTTCAGCTCATGAGAGGTCCGTGTTCTGTTCTGGTTATGGATTGTGGAATATTTGTGTCCTGCCCTCATTATTCCACAGTTTCAGAGCCAAGAAGAATTGTGTAATTTTTTGAGTGTACCAGAATTATCTGAGGCAGTCTGGAAAAACTCAGGTCCCATATTAGGGAAGTTCTCAGAGATACCTGACTAAAAGAATGTCCTAGGGGGCATGTAAGACCCCTATTTTGTGAACCACAGATGGCTGCTGGGACTTGCCTCCCAAGCACCTTGCTTCTCAGCTTCTCCTTTCTCTCTCAAAGGTAAATCTGGCTAAGGATACCTTACCAAGAGTGGAATTCTTTGACTTTCAAATGAGACAACACACAGCCAGAGGCTGCTCCCCCGTCACTAGAGGGCACCAGTTGAACATAAAATGTCTAGACATGCCCACCCATAAACTTCAAATATAGCAAAATCTCACCGGTATGGATTGCAATAAGGTAACTTCCCCACTACTTCATCCTTATTAACTCCATTTCTGCTACTGAGTAAAACAAACATGCTAACTTTGATTCTGTAATGTTTTCAGAATTCTTTTTTAATTCATCGATCTAGTGAGTTGGAGACACGAAGAACATGTTTTTCACAAAATTACATGACTGCATCATCTTTGCTGCCACTTTTCTGGCTCTTATCACATGTTGGTTTGTGTGTAAAACCTTATATGAACTTTGCACATGGTTGAATTTTCGATTCTGCAAAAAAGTGAAAATGGTTGATATGGGCGGAATGTCCACCCCAGACAGCATAACTGCAAGATACAATTATACCCGGAAGCATATAGTTTTTCCATAAGACCTACTTGCCATGTTCTGTTGAAAATTAAGACAGACTGCTCAGACGCTGTAACCCTGCATGGGATTGTACAGAAACAGAACCACAAAGAAGGTGCCAACTGTCCAGTTTCCACTGCTTTGCTCAGGAGCCCGACCCCCTGGGCCAAGACCTTGCTGATGTTTGTACAAGCAAAACTGGGCTGACCCTCCCTTATCTGCTATGTGTTTCCTAATCCATAATCTTGTGCTTCAAACAACAAAAAAGGGAAAGTGAGTATTCACCACGGAGCTATTTGATTCTGCGGAGTGCTGACAGGTACTCTGTACTGAGTAGAATTACAGGGACTCTGCCTACCCCAGGCAGACCCAGTGTCAGGTCAGCTATAATTGGCACCTGATGAGAGGTCACGAAACTCAGGCTGTGGGAGCAAGTGCATTAGGGGCCCTGTGACAGCAGTTGCCATGCATTTTTTGAGTGCTGTCAGGCAGGATCTTCAATCACAGCATGCTTTGTGCTGTGCGCTCTAAAAATGGAAATTAAACCACCAGATCCTCACCAGACTGTGAGGCTTGATGGATGAGCTTAATGAACCCAGGATAAAGGAATTAGACCAAGTAGAATGTAGAAAAAAGACTAAGAACTGAGAGGCTTCCATGCCCTTGGGGAATCTACATATTCTCCAGGACTGAGGCAAGTGGGTTGTGGGGGGTCACCCTGTGTGAAGGCAGGGCTGGCTGGAGGTCAAGTTCGATCACATACTGAGAAGCCATTGAGTACCTGGTTCCAGGCTAGATTTTATACCAGTTCAGCCTTAATGACATTTGTTTCAGCCTTACAGAAGAAGAAATGAAATGGGGCTTACACTTATTTTAAAACCTTACCCAAGATGACAGTGCTCATTATAAGATGTCACAGGAGAATAAATAACAACCACCATTGACCACATACATACCCCGTACCAATGGCATTCTCTGCTCTTACAACACTTCAACAAAGGTATCACAACTATTTTGTAGATAAGAAACCCATGGCTGCAAGAGCTTAAATCACTTACCTGTGTGCATCTCCATCTTCACCTTCTCCCGACTCTCTCGGCCCTGTCATCACCCTTCAGGTATCCTCAGCTACACCACATGTGCAGATTTACTGCTTCGTTCTAGAATTTAAAAAAAAAGAAAATTCCTGATCAGTGAATCTATATGCATGCCCTGAAAATATAATTAAAATCAGGTCACCAAGACCAGCATCTCCCAGGCATCCGGCCCAGTGCTTCTGGCCATACCAAGGGTCCCATGGCCAAACATACTTAGGACACTGAACATGCTTTACCTTCTTTCTCAGAGGCTCCTAAATTTACCTACCACATGAGAACTGGGAAAAAGGAAGAAACATTCTTAATTGAGGACAAGAAAGTTCTTTTTGTTTGCACAAAGCCCCTGTGCTTCAACCACGTGACCCTGAACCTCAGCCTCCTCCCTGTGAAATGAACTAATCCATAGAAGAGCACAAACAGCAAGTTCTGTAAGAGCAGGGCGATTATTGCTACCATCATCTCCAACGGAAAACAAGGCTCCTGGAGCACATGGCAGATGCATTGGTGGTCTCATCAAAGGTGTGGGCCCATCTTCCAGAGCCCCCTTGACACAAGCGAAAAGGTGCTTGGGGAAAGGTTGGAATTTTCAATTAGACAGTCATGGCTGGCACTCTGCTCAACCTGTGTCTGCGTCATAAGATGAGGAATAATAGTCTCTTCCTGCTACTTTTTGTGGTGATTAAGGAAGCAAAGAGCTCAACAGGTGTGGGTTGTTATCACTAGAAGGTCAAGGGACCACACCTGTCAAACACCAGGCTCTGATGCAACCCAGAAGAAACTGAACTTCTCCAGGTGCAGCTTAGACACCCCTGTGGGAAACGGGAAAAGTTCTTCATTTTAACATTTATTTGGTCTAAAGCATGTTTGAAGGTTAATCCCATTCCTTCTAGGGAGAAAGTCTGATGAAGTGGCAGTAAAGAATTCACTGAATGGAAAAACGTTTGGAGAAGAGTGAAGGAAACCCCTAGAAAAGGCTGCAGACCACTCTCTCCCCTTTGCTGAAGAGAGTCTGAGAAGGATCTCAGACCTCATCTGCTGGGAGGCAGCCCAGGAAGGTGTGCAGTGGCACGGCCCAGTGCAGGCAGGGGAGGAAAGGTGAACGTGGGTGCCTACAAGGGACACTGTCTATTCATCTCTCATGATTCCACATAATCCTTTAAATAAACACAACCTGTTTCCATGTGAGTAACTGTCTCATTCCATAGATGTCTAATCTGAAGGAATAATAGGTATTTCTCTGGAAAATTACTGAGGATCAGAGATCCTTCCTCCCACGCTTGGCTCCGCCCCGTGTAAGATGGAGCACATGGGTCTGTAGGCGCGGAGCCAGGGGAAGCTGACAGTGGGTGAGGCGAGGGACGGGCAGAGGAAGGGAAGGCTGGGGAAAGTCAGAGAATGTTATTCGGAAAGACAGACAGTCTTCTTTTCTCAAAGCTGCTTACGCCACACCTTCTTCCCAGAGGCTGATTAAGTCCTGCCGGGGAGAGAGAACCCACAGCCAAGAAAACTTAGCATACACATTATGGAATAAAGGGAAGGAACACGTGTTTGTGCATATCTGTGTATATTTGTGTGTGTGTCTTTACATCAAAAGCAGAAAAGGTACACTCTGCAAATCACAGGGGAGGGCAGCAATTTCGAAGATTAGACATAAGTCATTGATGAGACTCTGACATCTTAAAATGGTGCACTTAATAAATTGCTTTTACTAAAAAAAAAATGTCCACTGAAGTGAAGTCACTGGAAGCAAGACAGGTTTTTTCAGTTTAAGCCAAGGGAATGCATCCTTATGTTTGTTGAATATACATGGAAACACTTGTATCAAAAAAGTGCTCAATAAATATTACTATCTTTCTCCTTCCCGTTTTTTTTTTTTTTATCAAAAAGGGAAGATAAAAATGAAAGCAGGTAGGAAAGAGGGAAAAAAAGGGTAAGAAAGGAAAGAAAGAAGGAAGGAAGTTCAAGAAAGAAAGGAAGAAAAACTTCCTTGAAGATTCTACCTGCTAAGACATGGACTAAATTTGTGTCTTTAAATAGTGATGATGTTTGTGGACATTTCAGGCAGTTTCCTACAGTGCATCCTGTGAGTAAAGACCATAGTATAGGGTGCTTTTTAAAAATTAGACTTTACAGCCAGTTCACTATATAACACCAACGGCACTTCTTAAAGAGACAGGACCACCAGCCATCAGACGGTTCCTCCTATGCTTCTGTCTTACCTCTGAGTGTTTCTCTTACAGAAAAAAAAAAAAAAAATTTTTTTTTTCTTAGCAGCAGTTGTGAACTGTACCTTTAAAATCTAACCTTTGCAACCTGGCTATGCTCATTTTGTTGACCTTAGCTGGACTGTATTATTCTCTTGAAGTCGAAAGGCGTGAATAGATCTCTTTGTGTGCTCAGCCCTCCTCCAAGCCAGGCCAGCCTAGGTTTTGTTTTGGCATATTCACCAGTACGACACAGACAAGTAGGTTTTGATTTACAGATATACATAAGTAGATGTGATTTCCTTTCTCAGGAAAAGGGCACGATGGCTAATACGCTTTAATTTATACACACGGGGCTCTTTTAAAAGGCTGACCTGCATTTGGGGCTTGGTTACAGTGGGTCCTTCAGCAAGAAGCATTGCTTCCAAATGCTCCCTGGTAGACTGTCAGTCTGGAAAGACATGGAGGCAAGGAGGAGGGAGGGGAAGGCTGACAGAGGAAGAATTTGGTGGGCAGGAACCTAAACAGCTCACTGTAAAGGTTTCCTAAATTCACACGCATCCAAATTTTCTTTCTCCGAATCTGGTTTCCTTTTAGTTATTTCCTGTTTGTCAGGCACGGGTGGTCCTCTCACCAGAAAATACTGACAGCTATGTTTTTTCTGACGTGTAGTTTTTTGTTGGTGAAGCTTTCTATTAAAATGAGGTTGAGTTGGTCCCGTCAGCTTGGTGTCAATTTTCTAGTTGTATACATGGTTCCTTCAGGTGTCATAAGTGAAAGCCCTGACTTAACCATCCCCAAAGCTCAACAACATTTCCAAGGGCCCCAGAACAATGAGATTTTTGGGTAAGTGAACTTTGGCAAATTTAAGCAGGGAGGCAAATAGGTAGGGTCTTTTCGAGCATCAGGACTCTCCTGTGCTAGGCGGCTACTCGGCCGGTTTGATAACAGTGCTGGGAAGGTCCAGGGAGGCTGTCTCCAAGTTGGCTAGACAAGCTGCACAGACAACAGTTTTTGCTTGCCCACAGGTTGAACCCCTAAGCCTGGGGAAATGTCTGCATTTTTCAGAGGGGACCTTAAAGAAAAGCATCTCAGCATTTCTAGCCCCATTCTGCACATTTGTCCTTTCTTTGTTCCCTGACAACCCGGAGAGACAAAGGCTCCTCTGTCTTTTGTTTGGTTGGCCTGCCCTCTGTGGAGCTCTCTGCTCCCTCTGCTATTCGAACTGCATTAGGACTCTTCCTGTGACGGGAAGGTGATAAAAGAAACACACTTCAGATAGTAAAAACAAGTGTCCAGGAAGGATCTTGTCATTAGGTTGAGACAAATGAAAAAGCCAGGCCTCTGGTTTCTCCACCTGGATCTGGAGCAGCTGAGGAGGAAATGTCACTGAGCTCCAAGCAGCCATCAGCAGGGTGGGTGCAGGGGGTGGGCTTCTCCCCTGTGCACATGACGGAGCCAGGACCTGGGGGCCGGGGTACCTCCCAGCAGCGGCTCTGTCCACAGTTTGGACAGTTCTTCCTTCCTTTCATCTGTCAGTTTTTTCCCCTCCCCCCTTTTTTATGCTCTCACCGACCCCCTTTCCTTTCGTTACCTGTCAGTGTTCACCCTCTGTTCAAATCTCGACTCCAGTCATCTTCCATCCACTTAGCAGATCCTTCCTATGGCGTGACCCCTTCTCTATGGCATATAATACGTGTGTGTGTGTGTGTGTGTGTGTGTGAGTTGCTCAGTCGTGTCCTTCTCTTTGCAACCCCATGAACTGTAGCCTGACAGGCTCCTCTGTCCATGGAATTCCCCAGGCAAGAATACTGGAGTGGGTAACCATTTCCTTCTCCAGGGCATCTTCTTGATCCAGGGGTTGAACCTGGGTCTCCTGCACTGCAGGCCAATTCTTTACTATCTGAGCCACTATAATACTAGTAATGGCTATCAGTTATTGAGGGTTTATCATGTGCTTTTTATCTTGCTGTAGGTGTTTCAGCTGCCTCTGAGGTGCTGTGTTCATCAGGATAGGTTGGTGGTTGCAATAAGCAGTCCCAGCATTGTGGTGAGACTGTTTCTTTTTGCTTTCATGCAGAGTCTGGAGCATGTGTTCTCACTGGCAGCATCTCCTGAGGCTCACCTTTAAGCCTCAAGCACTGGCTTCTACACCCTTTTCATGATGTACCTCGCCCATCCTGGAGTTTTAGAGTAGAAGGCAGAGAGGATGTGGAGAGTCACAAGAATGTCTTTAGGGAGGCCACTGAGTGGTATCCGACCACTTCCCCCACCTCTTATCATCCACGAGTCTGATATATGGTCCCTCCTAACTGCAGGGGAATCTAGAAATGCAGGATGAAGTTGAAACTGCATGATGGATGCATCATGGTCTCTTCCACAAGTGGGTGCTGTCAACCCCTCCACATAAGGAAGATGGGGCTCAAAGATTCAGAGTCAACAGCTGATAACAGGGAACCCCAATTCCAACCCTGCAAATCTGACTACAGAACTACACTCGTCATCTTGTGTGCTGCTTTCTGTGATTCTCTTCTGATAAAAAGCTAGTTCCTCTTTCATGCTAACACTTTACCTTTTACAAATCTTTTCTTTCCCACTTGTCATAGGGCTGCACCTACTGTACCAGACTGTGAATGCCCCAAGGAAAAGGAAAGCTCTTCCTCATCACAGTATCATCAACAGATGATGCAGTATGCCTGGGGAACAGTGGGGCTCAATAAAAGCTTCATAAATGAAGAATAGCTGTGGTTTGTGTGTAGTCTTAGAAGGGCCCCTGCGGGACTGGATTACTTCACTCTACAACTTTTCTAGATGACTGTCAAGGAGTCTGGATCAATGCAACAACCGCCCCCATGTAGCTATTTTGAACCCAGCCATAAGACTGATCCTTTAGAAACATAAGTCATAGGTATCTTCCTTCTGCCAAAATGTCTCCATGACAAAACTGTATCCAGATTTTTGTTTCTTAGTACCATACTCTAACAAAAGAAACCAGGACTACCCAGAGAAATGGCTGACTTCAGGGTTGAGACTGGAAAAACACAAGATGAGCCTGAAGCATCTTAGAGGAAGTATCAGGAGATGAGGATATGCTAAACACAAAATAAAGTAAAAAATAGGGCATGTCAAATGGCACAGAAGCCAGTGTGAAGGAAGCCCCAATGTCCAAAGCCAGAACTATGGGAGGAACAAAATAAATAATGATAGTAACGGATTGTAAAAAAAAATAAAATAAAATGATTGTCCATGAGTCTATACTCATATAAATAAATGAATAACCGAATAATGGAAAAGGCACAGAAGAATTCTTTATAGAATTCCAAATATTAAACACAGAAGGAATTAAGGAAACAGGAAATCACCATTAAAACATCACTTGTTACAGTCAAGATTTACTGATGAATGCTATTATTAGTAGGCAAAACTCGGAGAGAAGCAGGATATTTTCATTCTTTGAAGTACCTCCTCCAAAATATTAATTGCAGGCATACCAGGAAGTTGTCTAGGTTTGTTTCCAGACTGCTACAAAGTAAAGCGAATATTACAAAAAATCAAGGCACACAAATTTTTTGGTGAGCCCATACATTCAAAATTTAGTTTAGGACTTCGCTGGTGGCGCAGTGGATAAGAATCCACCTGCCAGTGGGTCATGGGTTCAATCCCTTGTCTTGGAAAACCCCGCGTGCCATGGACAACTAAGCCTATGCATCACAACTACCGAGCCCATACTCTAGAGGCTGAGACTTGCAGCTACCAAGCCTGTGTGTTTCAACTACTGAAGCCTGGGCACCTAGAGCCCCCGCTCTGCAACAAGAGAAGCCACCGCAATGAGAAGCCTGGTGCACTGCAATGGAGAGTAGCCCCTGCTTACTGCAACTAGAGAAAGCCTGTGCAAAAGCAACGAAGACCCAGCACAGTCAAAAAGTAAATAACCATATAAGAAATAAAAATTAGTTTACATTATGCTGTAGTCTACTAAGTGTGCATTAACATTATGTCTAAAAAATGTATATACCTTAATTTTTAAGGCTTTATTGCTAAAAATAAAAATGGTAACCATCATCTGAGCCTTCAGCTCATCATAATCTTTTATGCTGGTAGAGGGTCTTGCCTCAGTTTTGATGGCTGCTGACTGACCAGGGCAGTGGCTGCTGAAGGCTGGGGAGGGGGTACCTGCAGCAGTTTCTTAAAACAGGACAATTTCTTGTTATATTGATGGTCTCTTCCTTTCACTTGAACATTTAGAGGCCATAGTATGGTTATTAACTGGCCTATTTTCAATATTTTTGTGTCTCAGGGAATAGGAAGGACCATGGAGAGGGAGACAGATGGAGTATGGCTGGTGAAGGGAGCAGTTATTTATCAGTTATTTATTAGCAGTTATTTACCAGTTAACTTTGTTGTTTTCTATGGGTGTGGTTTCTGGGGCCCCAAACCAATTACAGTAGTAACATCAAAGGTCACTAATCAAAGATCACCATAATATAGTAATAATAAACATGACTGATATATTGTCAAAACTACCAAAATGCGACAGAGATACAAGTGAGCAAATGTTGGAAAAATTGCACCCACAGATTTTTCCCAATTCAGGACTGCACAAATCTTTGATTTGTAAAGAACACAGTATCTGTGAAGCACAATAAAATGAGGGTGCCTGTAATTACTGTGGTGGTTTTAAGATACTTCCCACAAATTCTTTGTTATGGTTCATTCCAGGATGTGGAATTGTGGACTGGACTTTCAACTCATTTCTGATGAATGTATGGAAAGGGGAAAATAGTAACTTTGCAGCAGAGAAACTTGGCAGTTATCACTTTTATCATGTGATCAAAATTAACAATACCATGGTAAACCATAGTAACATCATGTTCCTCACGATATGTGATGAGAAAGACACTTCATTTCTGTTGACTTCTTCCTTCAAACCCATAACTCTAGTCATTAGAAAACATCAGACAAACCAAAATTAAGGGACACTTTACAAATATCTCAGAGAAGGCAATGTCACCCCACTCCAGCACTCTTGCCTGGACAATCCCATGGACAGAGGAGCCTGGTAGGCTGCAGTCCATGGGGTCTCTAAGAGTCAGACACGACTGAGCGACTTCACTTTCACTTTTCACTTTCATGCATTGGAGAAGGAAATGGCAACCCACTCCAGTGTTCTTGCCTGGAGAATCCCAGGGAAGGGGGAGCCTGGTGGGCTGCCGTCTATGGGGTTGCACAGAGTCGGACACAACTGAAGTGACTTAGCAGCAGCAGCAGCAGTTACAAATATCTGACCAGTATTCTTCAAAAGGGTCAAAGTCATACAGAACAAGAAGGAGAAGCTGTCACAGTTTGGAGGAGAGCTCAGCATGGTATCCTGGACTGGATCCTGAGACAGGAAAGGGACATTAATAGAAAAACAGGTTATGTCTGAAATGTAGTTCATAGTTTTAGACTAATGTTGATTACTTAGTTTTGATAAATATGCCATGGTTATATAAGATGTTTACATGAAGGGAGGCTGAGTGAAAAGTATTTGAGAACTTTTTGGATTTATCATGGAGATTCTTCCATAAACTGAAAATTGATAGAAACCACTGAAGAAAAAAGCCTCTCCTTTCACACCGAGTCAAATCTGAAGTCCTTTCAGTAGCCTACAAAGTCAGACATGATTCTCACGATCCCCTCTCTGTCTTACCTCCTCTCATTCCCTCCCCACCCCAGGCAGCTTCAGCTGCAGCGGGACTTTCCCCCTTATTCCTCAGACACCTCCAGCCTGCTCCCACCTTGGGGCCTTGACACTTATTGCTCCCATTGGTGGGAAAGCTTCCCCCCAGATATCTTCATGCCTAGCTCCCTTATCTCTTGGAGATCTTTATTCAGATGTCTCCTAATCAAGAGACTCTCTCTGACCCACCTGTGTAAAAGGACACACAAGTCTGGCATAACCCATCCCCTCCCCTGCTTTGCTTTACTTTGTTGCTCTCAGCATCATCTCTCATTCAGTAGACTTTGTCTATTTGTCCTTATTCTTCCTTGTGGCAGGCAGAACAATGCCCCCCGCCCCAATCCCCGCAAAGATGTTCATGTTCTAATCCCTGGAACCTATGACTATATTGTGCTTAGTCACTCAGTTGTGTCCAACTCTTTGCAACCCCATGGACTGTAGCCCACCAGGCTCCTCTGTCCATGAGATTTCCCAGGTAAGAATACTGGAGTCGCTAGCCGTTCCCTTCTCCAGGGAATCTTCCCAACCTAAGGACTGAACTTGGGTCTCCTGCTTTGCAGGCAGATTCTTTACCAGTTGAGCCATCAGTGTTGCCATATGTCAAAGGGGAAAATTAAGACTGCAGATGGAACTAAGGTTGCTAATCATCTGACCTTGAAATGGGAAGGTTCTCTTGGATTATCTAGATGGCCCAGTATAATCACAAGGGTCTTTAAATGTGGAGGAGGGAG